>CM064916.1:32505312-33915739 GCA_032727855.1 Quercus ilex subsp. ballota | reverse complement strand
GAATTCTAAAAGAGAGAAAAAGTCCCCATACCTCTGCGTAGAAGGGTCTTTATATAGTGCTGGGAATCGGTTATTTCTTTAATCGTCGCAGAGCTTGGAGGATTCAGAGGGTAACTTCCATAACTGCCATGGGAGTCACCTCATCGGGATTTGTGTTGAGATCCAAACAGTGTGACTCTTCAGCGTGACTTTTGGTTGAAGTGTTGAACCTTGTTCGTCCTTCTTTAATGACGGACGAGGTTCATTGCTTCCTCGTCCTCCCCTGGACGAGTGAATGGCAGATGAAGTAGACGGTCAAAGAAGAGTGTACCAAACACTCGTCCATCTCTTTGTACATGCTATGGACGGCACTATGGACGAGTAATTGGCTTGGTGTTTTTCTTGCACCATCAGTTGCCCCCTTGTCCATGTGTCGTCCAAGGGAAATACAGTAATTTTCTCCTCAGGATGGACGAGATTTCTTAAGAGTAAAGATGCCACGCGTCGGTATCTCATTGGCGACAAGTCTCGTCGATTCAGTTTTTCGAGGTAGGTGCCACGTGTCAGCCTCTGGTTGGTTCTGTCGGTTCAGATGCTGAAGTTTATTCCTTATAAATAGTGGAATACCTCCGTTACCCTCCCTCATTTTCGAAATTTCTTTCCTTGTCCCTCCTCGTCCTAGAACTTCGTCTAGAAGCTTCTCGCGTCCATAGCTGTCATTCGTCCTAGATCCAGGTATTCTTCTTCCTTTCGTCCTTAGTTTTTCTATTAAGATGGCTGATGTTGTACTTTCCTCGTCTAGTGATAGTGTAGATAAGGCCATAGACGAGTATAACGACGAGACTAGCTACAGTTCTAGTAGTAGTGATAGTAGTGGGGGGAACACCACGGACGAGGAGTATATTTCTGGCGTCCCTGGGCTTCCTATAGAGGTTGTACAGGAGCAGCTTAGGAAGGCCTCAGGGTCTCAAGCTGGTACCTCGTCCACTGCCCCTCCTTCTGGTCCTTTGGACGAGGAGGAGGTGACTGTTTATAGTTGTGCCATAGATATCCCTTCTAGGACGGACGAGCAAAGACTCAAAAATCTTAGGGAGTGGTACCAAATTCCAGACGAGTTTAACCCTAGGTTGCCCGTCCGAGGAGAATGGTGTTGCAACCCTCACTTTGGGATAGGTGTCTATGAGGCTTACCTTTTAGGGGGTTTAAGGTTTCCTTTAAACGCCTTCACTAGAGAGTTGTTGATTAGGTTAGGTTTGGGAATATGTCAATTCAACCCAAATGCATGGAGATTAATCATCTCGATGCAAATTTTGTGGGGTGAAGTATTTGGAAGGGACCGTCCTCTCACTGTGGACGAGTTCCTCTATTGTTACAAGCCTTCAGAGATACACCAGTCCCCTGGCTTTCATCAATTCACAGCCAGGGGTAGAGATTGTAGATTAATCAAGTCCCTGGCCTCGTCTGACAGAAGATGGAAGACGGAATTCTTCTTCGTCTCCGGCTTCTGGGCTGGAAATCCTGTAGACGTTGGCCGGGACACGTTTGGTCGTTATACCGGGGACCTAGGAAACCTTCGTCCTGAGGGTAAGTTGCTCCCCTTTTCTTTTGATTTCGCTTTCTTTTTCAGCATTAATGATTAATTAACTAAAAATTTGTTAACTTGTCTTGCTTCAGCTGTTAAAAGACCGTCCTTAAGCAAATTCCACCGTGACCGCGTCCACAGGGCTCGTCTACACGCGGATAGGGACTTCCATTCTTTGGTTTCGCTTAGACGACTTTCTAAGTGGAATTTGGGCCCCGACCCATCTGACGTAGCAATTGCACACGAAGTCACAGTAAGAAGAAGTAAGTCCTAAGTTTTTATCGTCCATGCACATCGTTTACTTTATTTCAACTTAAAGTATTCTCACATAGTTTTTTTTTTTTTTTTTTTTTTTTTTTTTTTTTTAGGAATGGCAACAATGAAAGGGAACAAGGGGAAGGACGTGGCTGTTGAGGGGGATCGTCCTGAGCATGAAACTCAATCTCGTCCTGCGACTGGGGAGAAAAGGAAGGCGCTGTCAAAGGGCCTAGACTTAGGAAATCTCCCTAGTCGAAGAGGCAAAAAGTCCAAGTCCAGCTCGTCCCAGGTAGTTAAGCCTACCCTTCCCTCGTCCCAGCAGTCTGTGCCAGTGTTTGACGTGGATTCGTCTGTCCCAACTGAGAGCACTCCGTCCCAGTCCACTCCGTGTAAGTCTACTCCGTCCAAGACTGTATCAACCCCGTCTCAGCCTTCCAAAATGGTCCCTTCGAACATTATTGAAAACGAGGACCTGGCTTGGGAACGCTTCAAGAAGGTTATCACCGACGAGGATATAAACGTTTGCTATGATATGTCCCTTAAGGAATTTGAACACTCTGGTGTTCACGACCTTTTCAAGGTAATACCTATACCTCGTCTTGAGCAAATATTTCCATCTTCTTTCTTTGTATCTCTTTTTGATTTTTATTCGTGGCTGTGTTTTTCCTCTCTTTTTTTTTTTTTTTTTTTTTTTGTAGGGCATGTCAAAGTTTATAGCAGCGTCAAGGCAGGCTACGGGGTTGGACAAGACGAGGATCCAGTTGGAGACGAAGAATCTAGAGTTGAAAGCTGAAGCGAAACAATGGGCTGAAGTGGCTGTCAAGACCACGGACGAGGTGAAGGAGTTGAAGGCTTTGGTTGAGGAGCTGAAGACCAGCGCTGCGGAGAAGGACGCTCGTCTTGAGGTCCTGAAGAAAAAGATTGATGAATATGGGACTCTTCTCTCCAAAGCAAAGGAAGATGCAGTGGTTGAGTTTAAAGCGTCTAAGCAATACACAGACGCTTTGGATACCAACTATGCAGCAGGGTTTGAAGACTTCAGGATGGATGCTGCCGAGAAGTTCCCTGATGTGGACTTCAGCTCCATCGTCCTCAACTTGAACCCTGCCACCACTAGCTCTCTCCTTGGTCTAGACTCTGAGGACGCCAACATAGAGGACGATGCCACGACCCAGCCTCAGGACGCTCCCAACGTTGCCCCTCCTTCTTAAGAATTTTTTCTTCTCGTATTTTTGTTTGGTCTATTTTGAGACCTTTTTTTTTTTTTTTTTTTTTTTTTTTTTTATGTAAATTCAGTACATTTATCTCGTCCAAGGTTTTAGGACGAGATTTCAAACATCATCAGTTTAATTAGCAAGGGTTTTTGGATGTAGGATATCCAACCTTGGCTTAATGAATGTCACTTTGTTTTTGTACATGTATGGACGAGTTTTATTTTATTTTTCTGTTGACTTCATCCATATTCTTCATATATTTGTTTACCATTTCTATTGAAACTTGAGTGTAATTTGTTTGTGAAACGGTAACAATCATTATTACTCGTCCAAGGACCTGTTGAGAAATGGTTTAGTGTTTCTCGTCCATGGGCTTGATTTTTATGCTTATGCTGATGAAGTCAAGGCCTTATATTTTACTCGTCCATGGACTGGATTGTTTTAATAAAGGCCTTAACATGATTGAAAAATATAGCTGTATTTTTCTTCGTCATGGCTTAACATGCACTCGTCTATGCACCTTCTCGTCCATGGTACAATTAAGTATCATGCCTTACCATGCTCATCCTATGGACGAGAATGCCTTGGACTTTCACAACTTGCTCTTTATAAGCATTAGCCTTACCTCGTCCTTCAATTTGGACGACTATGGCTTCGCTTTCTAGGAAAGCTTGAGATGACATCTCCGCGTCCAGAGAATTTTCTCATCTTGAGCTTTTAAGCTCTTTTTTCCAGGAGTCAATATGAACAGAAATCGATGGAAAACATAAATTTACACAACATTATGTACATTCCACAAACATAGTTCATAACATAGATATTGTTCATAGACGAGGCATGCACTTTAGAGGCTAATGCCTTTATTAGAACAAATACAAACCAAACCATAATTTCGTCCATGCGTTTAACATAACAAAACCACACTGAAAACATATAAATAAACAAGTTTTTATGTCATCCCTGGCTCATCCAGAGTCATGCTCCTCTAAGCTGGCAATTATTGATAGTATCTCCTCAAGTGCTCCACATTCCAAGGATGCTCCAGCTTCCTTCCATCAAGGGCTTCCAAATAATAGGATCCCTGTCTTTTGAAGTTTATGACTCTGTAGGGGCCTTCCCAGTTAGGTCCCAACTTCCCATGAGCTGGGTTCTTTGTTGCTAAGGAAACCCGTTTCAGGACGAGGTCCCCTATGTTGAATCGCCTTGGCTTTACCATTGCGTCATACTGCCTGGCCATCAGGTTTTTATACCTCGCCATCCTTTGTTCAGCGTCCGTCCTCACCTCGTCTATTAAATCGAGGTTCACACGGAGTTGCTCCTTATTAGCTTCATCCTGATAGGTTGTGACCCTGTGACTGGCCATGTGCACTTCCGTGGGTATGACTGCTTCAGTTCCATAGGCTAGTTTAAAAGGAGTCTCCCCTGTGGGGGTTCTGGCTGTGGTCCTATACGCCCATAAAACACCTGGTAGCTCATCTGGCCATACTCCCTTCGCCCCTTCAAGCCGAGTCTTGATTATCTTTAACAAGGATCGGTTTGCAACTTCCGCCTGTCCGTTAGCTTGTGGGTGGGCTGGCGAGGAGTAATGATTTTGAATTCCAAAGTGTAGGCAAAAATCTTTGAACAATGCATTGTCAAATTGTCGTCCATTGTCAGATATTAGCACCCTGGGCACCCCAAACCTACACACAATGTTCTTCCATACGAAGTTTTTGACATTTTGTTGTGTGATGTTAGCCAAGGATTCTGCTTCTACCCACTTGGTAAAATAGTCAATTCCAACAACGAGAAACTTCATTTGCCGTATACCCAGTGGAAAAGGACCCAGAATGTCAAGTCCCCACTGTGCAAAAGGCCAGGGTGCCATCATTGGAGTCAAGTACTCTGAAGGCTGCCTGGGGATGTTGCTAAATCTTTGGCATTGGTCGCACACCTTGACGTAGGCCTTAGCGTCAGCTTGCATGCTTGGCCAATAATATCCTGCACGGACGATTTTATGGACGAGCGACCTTGCTCCTGAGTGATTGCCACACGCTCCCTCATGAATTTCCCTTATTATGTAGTTCGCTTCGTCCGGGGCCAAACACCTGAGATAAGGCTGGGAAAAGCCTCTTTTATAAAGAATCTCGTTCATAAGAACGTACCTGGCCGCTCTTACCCTTAACTTTCTTGCTTCGTCCTTCTCCTCTGGGAGTCGTCCGTCTTTTAGGTACGACACAATTGGAATCATCCAATTTGCTCTATTCTCCACCTGTTGTACTTCCGGGATGTCTATACTCGGCATATACTGAATTTCATCAAGTCCATCTACGGCTTCACTCGTCGAGGCTTCTTTTGCCAAGGCATCAGCTCCCATGTTCTCCTCCCGTGGGATTTGAACGAAATTAACTTCCTCAAACTTTTTTATAAGGCGCATCGCTCTGGCTAGATACTTTCTCATTCGCTCTTCCTTGGCTTCAAACATGCCACTCACTTGGCCTATGATTAACTGAGAATCTCCCAGGACGAGGAGCGACTTCGCTTCTACGGACTTGGCCAATTCCATGCCTTTGAGGAGAGCTTCATACTCAGCTTCATTATTAGTTGTTTGGTACTGCAGACGGACTCTGTGTTTTAGCTTATCCCCCTCTGGAGATTGTAAAACCACACCTACTCCTCCTGTGTGCTGTGTGGACGAACCATCCACATAGACAACCCACTTAGTATTTTCCTTTTCACCCCCTTCGTCACCGACTGAGGTAAATTCCGCGATGAAATCTGCTAGAGCTTGAGCTTTTATGGCGTGCCTAGGCTGATATTTTATATCAAATTCACTGAGCTCGACGGCCCATTGGATCAGACGTCCTGCAGCCTCCAATTTGTTCATTGCCTTCTTAAGTGGGTGGTCTGTCATGACATTGATGACATGAGCTTGAAAATAGTGCCTTAGTTTCCTGGAGGCTGTTATCAATGCAAAAGCTAATTTCTCCATTAGGGGATATCGTCCTTCCGCTCCCCTCAGTGCCTTGCTGGTATAATACACAGGTCTTTGTACCTTGTCTTCTTCCCTCACTAATGCTGAACTCACTGCGTGTGGAGTAACTGCTAAGTATAAATACAACTCTTCTCCTTGCACAGACGGGCTCAACAAAGGAGCCTTTACGAGATATGTTTTCAAATCTTCAAAAGCTCTCTGACATTCGTCGGTCCATTCAAATGCTTTTTTAAGAACCTTGAAAAATGGTAAGCATTTATCAGTCGCCTTAGAGACAAACCTGTTGAGGGCGGCGACTCGTCCGTTGAGGGACTGGACTTCCTTAACATTGCTTGGGGCTTCATATTCAGAATTGCTTGAATTTTGTCAGGGTTTGCTTCGATTCCCCTGTGGGAGACCATAAATCCTAGGAATTTCCCCGATGACACTCAATAGCACATTTGCTAGGGTTCAATTTCATGTGATACTGCCTCAGTGTGTCGAACGTTTCCCTCAAGTCGTCCAGGTGCCTATTCTCGTCCTGAGTTTTTACCAACATATCGTCTATATAGACTTCCATATTCCGCCCGATCTGTGGACGAAACATATGATTGACTAGCCGTTGGTACGTTGCACCAGCATTTTTCAAACCGAAAGGCATTACTTTATAACAAAATAATCCCTGACTGGTGACAAAGGAGGTCTTCTCTTGGTCCGCTTCATCCATCCTGATCTGATTATATCCAGAGAATGCATCCAGGAAACTGAGCAACTTACGGCCCGCAGTAGAATCTACCAGCTGATCAATGCGTGGTAACGGGTAACTATCCTTGGGACAAGCTTTGTTCAGGTCGGTGAAATCAACGCACATTCTCCACTTGCCGTTCGCCTTCTTGACCATGACCACGTTGGCCAACCATTCAGGATAGTATACCTCACGAATGAACTTCGCGGTAATCAGCTTCTGAACCTCCTCCTTAACAGCATTGTCTCTCTGGGGCAAATACCCTCTTCTTTTGTCGGACTGGTTTGAAGGAAGGGCATACACTCAGACGGTGGGTAATGACATTAGGATCTATACCCGGCATGTCTTCGTGACTCCATGCAAACACGTCTCTGTTTTTCTTTAGAAAGCAAATGAGATTTTTCTTGATCTTTGCTTCCAAATCTGCCCCAACCCTGGTACACCTCTCAGGGTTTTCGTCGTCTAAAGGAATATCTTCCAACGCTTCAATGGGTTCTGCCACAACTTTCTTCTCTTCGATATTCATTGTCTGAAATTGCTCGTCCGCAGCCAACATGGCTAGATAACATTCTCTTGCTGCTAGTTGGTCCCCCTGTACTTGGCCTACTCCATGTTCGGTCGGGAACTTGACTGACAGGTGGTAAGTAGATGTAACTGCCTTCCACCTATTTAAGGTTGGCCTCCCAATTATTGCATTATAAGAGGACGCACAATCAACTACGAGGAAGTTCACCCCCTTGGTAACTTGCTGCGGATATGCCCCCACTGTCACTGGTAGTGAAATATTACCCACAGGTTGCACCTTCATTCCACCGAAACCGACTAGGGGGGAGTTTACTGGCCGGAGCAAATCTCGTCCTAACCTCATCTGCTGAAAAGCTGGATAGTACAAGATATCAGCAGAACTCCCATTGTCTATCAGCACCCTTCTAGTCTTGTAGTCCGCGATAAGGAGGGTGATGACAATAGCATCGTCATGAGGGTGATGGACTCTCCCCGCATCCTCGTCCGTGAAGGTGATCGCTTGTTCGTCCGTAGTCCCTGCATTCGATGATCGTCCAGAGAGCTGAACGCTCTGCACTGCTTTCAAGTATGCTTTTTTTGATTTAGACGACTGTCCGGCTGAATTTCCCCCCAGAATGATTCTTATTTCTCCGAGCGGTGGCCGTGACGATTCTTCTACCTTGGCTTTCAATTTTTCGTCCTTATGGTCTCGTCCAACGAAATTTCTCAGCTTCCCTTGCCTAATAAGATTCTCTATCTGCTGCTTCAAATCAAAGCACTCGTCCGTATCATGGCCATGGTCTCTATGGAAGCGACAATACTTATTCCTGTTGCGCTTGTTGGGATCTCCCTTCAGCTTCTCCGGCCACTTCAAGGAAGGCTCGTCCTTGATTTGCATAAGGACTTGCTCGAGCGGCACATTCAAAGGGGTGTATTGTTGATTCCGCGCTGAAGGACCTGCCTTCCTCTCTCGGTCTTTCCTATCTTCTGTTCGACCCTTCTTAGGACGAGGACCTTGTTCTGACTGACGCATTGGGTTGGCTTCTACTCGTTCAAGTCTTTTCCTCTTCTTGGCTATGATAGCGTCCTCCGCATTCATAAAGTTCTGGGCTGAATGGACTAATTCAGCCATGGTTTGAGGCGCCTGTTCGTATAACTTGTGGATAAACAAATCGGAGTGAACCCCATTATGGAATGCTGCAAGGAGGAGCTTATCATCCACCTCGTCCACTGCCAAGGCGTCCCTGTTGAACCGCGTGATGAATGACCGCAGACTTTCATTCTCTCCTTGCTCTATGGTCAGCAAGCTAGATGAAGAACGTTTGTGCCTCTGCCCTCCAATAAAATTGTTAACGAACAACTTGCTTAGCTCCTCGAAGGACGTCACCGAGTTGGGGGGTATTTTGCTGAACCATACCCGCGCGGGCCCTTTGAGGGTAGTGGGGAAGGCTCTACACATTATCTCATCAGGAACCCCCTGAAGGTGCATGGTAGTCTTGAAAGTGGCGATATGGTCAAAAGGGTCTCGCGTTCCATCATACGAATCCAAGGAAGGCATTTTGAATTTCGGAGGCAAGGGATGACCATTGATAGAGGCTATGAAGGGTGAGTCAGTTCGGTGAACCAGGTCTTCTACAGGATTGGTTCTCCTCATGTTCTCCCTCATCTCGTCCATGACTTTCTTCATTTGATCCATCTCCTTTTCCAAATGTGTACCCTTGTAGAATGGTACCCCTAGATTGGCTCTCCGGATTTGCACATCTTCCATCCCCTTGACTTTGTCCAAGGTCTTCTCCATAGGCCTCATATTGTTGCCTTTTAAAGGTAATCTCTCTCCTCAATTCCTGGTTCTGGCGAGTCAGCTCTGCCATAGCGGTGGCCATTGCCTGGACGTGTTGGGTAGAAGGGGGTTGCATGGCTGGTGCAGATTGTTGAGGGCGATGAGGATTGCTGGAAGCGTCTCTACTCTCTTGAGGGCCCGGACTGGTAGCCCTTGATCTGGTCCGAACCATTTCAGCCCTTTGTCGGAGAAAGAAAACACGAAATTCAATAAATGGAGTCCAAACGTGAAATAATTCTTTCCCACAGACGGCGCCAACTGATAAGTTCTATGAGATCAGTGGGCTGAAAAGTCTTCGAATGCTGCTGATCTTGAAGGCCAAGTCCTGAAAACACCAAATTCAATCAGAGAAAGACCGGTGGAGGCGCGTCTAGGGTCCTCCGATGGTAAAGTCAGTGATTTAGAGTAGGAAGAAGAAGAAACTTCAAAGACTTCAACAACTTCTTATCTGGAATTCTAAAAGAGAGAAAAGTCCCCATACCTCTGCGTAGAAGGGTCTTTATATAGTGCTGGGAATCGGTTATTTCTTTAATCGTCGCAGAGCTTGGAGGATTCAGAGGGTAACTTCCATAACTGCCATGGGAGTCACCTCATCGGGATTTGTGTTGAGATCCAAACAGTGTGACTCTTCAGCGTGACTTTTGGTTGAAGTGTTGAACCTTGTTCGTCCTTCTTTAATGACGGACGAGGTTCATTGCTTCCTCGTCCTCCCCTGGACGAGTGAATGGCAGATGAAGTAGACGGTCAAAGAAGAGTGTACCAAACACTCGTCCATCTCTTTGTACATGCTATGGACGGCACTATGGACGAGTAATTGGCTTGGTGTTTTTCTTGCACCATCAATGTCCATTAACATCTTAATCCCATATTTATGGATGGAATCTATGATCATGTTGCAATGAATTGAGATTTATTTCATCAGTAGCGATTCTTCAAAATGTTCATGATTTTCAGAAAATAAGATATCAATAACGACTTTTAATTTATTTGTATTTTCTTTCAAAAAAATCAAACATTGTAGCTGACTTTCCCACTATCTACAAATCACATAAAAGTTATATAAATTAGAAGAACTTATTTTACATGGATATAACATTCAAATAATTTCTTGACTTGAAGAGTCATGAGATTTTATCCGATCTAAAAATCAATGTTTAATTGGTTTTGTTTAAGTCTAATATTTGGAACAAAGGATTTATAAGATAGGGAAATAATGAAGTATCTCAAAATTAATTAAATAAATAGTAGAATGAGTACTCTTCATGTGTTATTTAGACATGGCTTACACCTTTTCTTTTTTTTCTTTTTTTTTGGGGATGAGTACACCTTTTATGATTTTATCGTTAGTTACTTATCTTTTGAACCAAAATTTGACCCATATATACTCCATCTAGCACTATAGCAAACACTTGCCACAAACTCCTCTACCCATTTAGGCATTCACAAGTTCACCATTCACACAACACAGCACAGATAGCAACAAGTTTACACAATATCTTCAGCGCCAAAAAAAAAAAAAGTTCACACTATCAGTTACTAACATTTATCATTTGGCAAAACAAAAATTACTACATAGCATTTATCGCAATTCAAGAGAGAGGAGAGAGCATAGACTAGAGTAGTGATCTGCGAAAAAAATATCCAAAGTGGCTTTCATCCTCATAAAAATTAAAATTTGACAAAGGATCTGCCTCATAGGTTCACGCAACACATCTTAGAAAGAGTAGAGAAAGGGGAGTGATGAAAGATTTCAGAGAATAAAGAGGTCAGATTAGACAAGGAAGAGCCTGACCTACTGTATTGCCTAAAGGGTATTCTTGTTATCTAGATTTGTGATTTGTTTGATTGATTTTTTTGGGTTATTTTTGGGACAACTGGGTAAAAGGGTAGGTCAAATATTTTTTCTATTTGGGTTCCATGAGTCAATTTGTAAATTTCTTTTGGAGAGGGGGGCCATGTGTATAAATTTTGGGACTATAGCTTAAAAATTTTATATACATACAAAAGTCAAATTTTAAAAAAATTTGGGGAGGAGGTCATGGCCTCTCAATCCAAACGTAGTTCCATCTCTGATTTGGACCACAATATTTACGACATCGTTTTCTACGATTATATATCTAAATTATAATTAGTTGCATATCATTTTTATATTGATCTACCATTTATAATTTGTTGCATTAGAATTAAAAGAATTCTTCTAATATACTAGTATTACGACAAACAAATTCACAGGATTATAATTAAGTGTTTGTCACATTCACATTAAGCGTGCGTTTGGATAGCACGGTTAGTTACTTAATTCAGCGTTCCACGTTTTGCACTGGGGGACCCACGCGCACTAGCCGGAGAGGAAACGCAGGTCTGAAAACGCAAGTTTTTTTTTTGCCGATTTTGTTGACTTTTGAGAGAAAAAATCACTGTGCGTGTACTGTGCGTGCACTGTTCATGCACTGTTCACGTAATATTTAATATTAAAAGTGGGTCCCACAATACTATTCACACATTTAAAAATTATTTTGCTACAGTGTTTTCAGCAACAATCAGTTTTTATCAACTTTCAGCAACAATAAGTGCTATCCAAACGGACCCTAAGGCTGCGTTTGTTTCGCCTAAAAACAGTTTACGGAAATTATTTTACATCCTTGTGGGTGTTTGGTTCCTACGGAAAATATGGTCAACAGAAAATAAGACCTTTTGCCTGTAAAATCTTTTACACTCTTATTTCACCTTCAATGGATTTCCGGAAAACACACCCGAAGAGAGAGAGAGTGAAAGAAAGCTCAAGCACACTCCACTTGAAGCACATCCTCGCCGGTCAGATCGTCGTCGCCTCCTTCGTCCTTGATCTCGTCGCCTCCTTCATCACTGATCTCGCCAAGATCGCGCCGCCCTCTCGATTGCACCAAGATTGCGCCTTCGAGATCACGGCGCCAAGTTCGTGCCTGTGAGATCGCGTCGTCCTCCTCTGGGTCAAATCATCACCTTCGATCTCATCGTCGTCTTGATCGCACCAAGATTGCACCGCTCTCTCGATCTCGTCGTCCTTCTCTGATTTTTTTTTTTTTGTTGTTGTGGTGGTGGTGTGGGTGGTGGATTTTTGTGGGTTTTGTGTTGTGTGGTGGTGGGTTTTGTGTGGATAGTGGTGGTAGATTTTCTGTGGGTGCTGATGTGTGAGTGGTGGTGGATTTTGTGATATAAAATTTGTTTGGAAGTTGAGAAAATTGCTGAAAAAATGTGAAAAATTTGTAGGAAAATAACATTTTCAGAATGTTACCAAACACTGAAAATTGTTTTCTAATATAATTTTTAAAATGTAACCAAACACTAGAAAATATTTTCCTTTCCCGAAAATATTTTCACCTGAAAATATTTTCCACTCGGAAAATATTTTACACTGAAACAAACGCAGCCTAAACTTACATTTTTTTTTTCTGCCATTAATATTTTATGGGTCATGCTAACGAGTGCTCTTAGAGGACTCATTAATAATCTATTTTAGGAAAGTTTAGATACCACATTTATAGAAAATGAAAAAAGTTATCAAAATATTAATTACTTTTTTTCATTCCTCATAAAAACTTTCTTTAAATGGATAATTAACGAGTGTTCTAAGAGCACTCGTTAGCATTTCCCATATTTTATTTTGTCAATACTAAAGGGGTGTTTGGTGTATGTGTTTGAAAACATATATTTTAGGCAAAAAGCCACTTTTAGTCCCTACATTTTATTTTTACCGCTTTTAGTCCCTATTCTGAAAAACGCCATCTATTTTAGTCCTTCCCGTCAATGCCCTAATGGCAAAATCCTAGGTGGCAGACGGAGTGTATCGTTGGCACACTAAATGCTGACGTCAGCATTAAAATAATAATATAATATATTATTTAGCATTTTAAAAATGCCACGTCATTTTAAAAAAAAAAATTTATGAATTTTAACTAAATGAAAAAAAAAGAAAAAACAGAAATAAAAACCAAAAATAATATAAATTGAGATCTAGCTTTATTTTGAGTAAGAACATACAAGAACATAAACTTACTAATTGTTTTGTTTGCAACCAAACACAATATCAGCTGAAAACTTTTATTATCAAAAATATTTTTTTGATACAGGAAAATAAGTAAATAAACCCAATCAGTGTTTATCAAAAATTTAGTAACTCATTGCTCTTTCCTTGACATCAGAAACACAGAAATTAAAAAAAAAAAAAAAAAACCCTGAAGTTGTTCTTCGTGTTCTTCCTAAACCCAGAAATTTTCTTCAAAAACAAACACACACACAAAACCCATAAAAACAAACAACTCCACTTTCTCTCCAAAAAAACAAAAACACAAACAAATCCAGAACAAGAGCAAGGATACCCGATGAACAACAAAAACCCAGAAAATCCTAATCTGATCTGAGCAACAACCCAGAAAAATCCATTTATTTCTGTCCGGTGCAGGTGGCGTGGCACGCACCGGACATTCACATTCTTCGTTCCATGATTGCCACAACTTCTTCTCTTCTAACCGCTCCAGCAGCTTCATCCTCATCGTCATCACTTGCACCTGCATTTTCCAAACCGATCCGAAGCGAATCGGCGTTTTTATTAAGCATAGGGTTTGGATTCTCTTCTCCGACTAGGAGGCCTTTGGTGGTGGCGGCGACGACGAGCAGCTCCGGTAAGAGCATGGAGGTGTTGAGGAAGATTGGCAGCGGCTGCTTCAAGGGCAAAGACAGCAAGGGCGTTATCAAGGTCGAGGTCGATAGCGGCGGTGAGGACGTCTTCCAAGTCTCCTTTAGGGCGCTCCCAGACCACCTTGTCGTCATGGTTAATGGACTTATTGGCAGGTACCATTAATTTGTTGAATTTTTTGGAGCTTGAATTCGGTTTTGCCAGTTCAACTTTTACATTGAAATCAAAATTAGCTCACATTCATGTATCGTTTCAATAGCTGGTAAGAGTGAAAAGAAAAAAAAATAAAAAAAAAAAGCTCCTTGGTTTTTATTTCTGTTTTTTCTTTTCTTTTTTTCATTTAGTTAAAATTCATAAATTATTTTTTGTTTTTAAAAAATGACGTGACATTTTTAAAATGCTAAATAATATATTATATTATTATTTTAATGCTGACGTCAGCATTTAGTGTGCCAGCGATGCACTCCGTCTGCCACCTAGGATTTTGCCATTAGGGCATTGACGGGAAGGACTAAAATAGATGACGTTTTTCAGAATAGGGACTAAAAGCGATAAAAATAAAATGTAGGGACTAAAATGGGAATCACCTGAAAATGTAGGAACTAAAAGTGACTTTTCGCATATATTTTATTGTTAAAAAATATATATAAAAATATGTGTAAATAAAAAAATATATAAAAATATATATATATATATATATATATATATAATATTATTTAAAAATTAAAAATATGCTTTTAAACAAGCCTCCTAATCATTTCCTAAATTTTTTTGAGTACTTCTGAAAAGATTAGAGCAAAAAAATATATGGTGTAGATTTTTGGGTTCTACCTGCAGGAACCAAGTAAAAGAGGTCCTTTTTAGCCGTGACTTTAAGCGGCATGCTGGTACTCCTGATTCTGAAAAGAAAAAAAAAAAAGAGTCTGTCAGACTAGAGCCACGCACGCGGGGGAAGGGGGGGGGGGGGGGGGGGGGGGAGACCTGAGTGAGTGTGCCGTAAAAAAAAGTTACAAGACTACGTGTCAGTGACAGTCACCCTGGCCTGCAAGGCTGCAAGTGCAAAGTAGCAGAGCTTTATGTGGTAAATGACGTAGATCGATGAAGAAAGCGGTATTAATGATAATGAGAGAAGGGACCAACTTTTGACTTTATAGACAATTTAGGCAGAGTTCAGATCAGAGAGAGGCCTACTCTACACTCTTGACTCTACAGTCTACTATCCATTGTATCCAATAAAGACGTGAACAGTGCAATTGTGAATCTCGTGATCATCATCACCTTGCATGCGCACTGCACACAACCCATTTATTACAATGACCCCGCTTCTGCAGTTGTGCTCAAGTGAGATAGTGACACACACCATGTATGAGATTTTATTTTATTTTTATTTTTATTTTTTTAAGTTAAAATTTTTATTTTAACACTAAATATTTGAATTTCCGTCTATGCCTCTCATTTTGCAAAAATTTTATATTTATAAGGTGATTATCATGTCAAGGGTGTTCAGTGATATGTATAAAATAATCTTAATCGAGTTATTTCAATACGCAATTAATTTCATGCTTATTTTCATAGTTATTTTCTGTTGTGATTAGTTAACTGTCACTTTTATACAAATTCACCACTTACTGTTAGCCTCAAATAATTATTAAAATAAATGTTAGATTAGTTGCAGTCTTCAAATTTTTTTCAATCCTAAAATACTCCGTTTGTTTATTTCACTATGATAGCTCATTTGATTTAAATCTTTGGAACAATGTACTGTCTACAAACGATGTGAGGGGCCAACAGGGGCTTGGCTGAGTGGGTAAGGCTCGTACGCTCCGTGCAATACACCTAGGTTCGAGTCCCGCTGCTTGCAGGTTTTCATTGGTGGGTAAACTTAGTGGTGAGGTGTACTCACAAATATGAGGTGACTCCCACACAGTGGTACAGAAGGGCCCCCGAGATCAGGCTACCCCGACCGAGGCTACTGGCTCCCTGCCCGGGGGTGTAATATAACCATAAAGGCCCCCTTTTTTTGGTTCCTCAAAAAAAAAAAAAAAATACAAACGATGTGAGGGCATTAAAATTTTTAATTAAATTCAAATAAAAATGAGATATTAATTAATAAAATATAAGATTTAAAAAAAAAAAAATTGGATACTGATGTTTTGTACCTAAGAATACGCCTAAAATTTATCTATAGTTAGTTTATAAAAGTGTTCACATCTCAATTCTCTATATATTTTCTTTCTAAATTCTCTCATGGTTACCTACATTGAGTGACCTACGACCACCAGACGCATCAACGTCCAATACAGCGATCCACAGCCATTATTGGCTCTAGATCAACCATTGTAAACCATGACATCAACCCACAATGAAGGAGAGAGAAGTGAGAGAGAAAAATAGTGAGACCAATGGACAGAGAGTGCGAGAGACAGGTGATTAAAAAAGAAGAAAAAATATTGCAAAAAGCTATATAGTACTTTGTATATCCAGCCAGGTGCATGTGAGAGCTTTTTTTGTGTAGGTTTTTTACTATGATGCTGACTAATTTAGCTCAAAACGAATTGGAAGAAGAGTTGGATGTAAATGCTCTAATAAAATGATCTTAACGCATTCATGCGAAGATAAATTGTATAAAAATATTTATTCTATATTTGTATGTGAATCTTTATGCAAGTAAGAGATCAGAATCAATTAGGAAAAACAATAGGAATAATTATATCATCATTTATATGTAGGGCTGGTTTTAAAATAAAACATATTCCATTCCATAATTAAGTTCTTTTGCTTTAGCTCATCATATCTTAAAATAAACGTTTCATTTCAAATTAATGATTCTGTAAAAAAAAAATTTCAAATTAATGATTACCCTTTATATTCAACAAAAACATAAAAATAAAATCATTACTCTTTATTATTAGGATAAAAGATTTTATTAATTTTAGTTAATTAGAATCTAGGTCTTATTCAAAAGACTTAATAAATAAGTGTTTGTAACTTTATATAATAATTTTGAAAAAAATTCACATGAAAGTTCCACGCATAACTATGAGATGAAGAAGATAAAAATGTAGGAAAATAGAAACTGTTGGTAAGATAAAAAAAATTAAAAAATTAGTTTTTTTCATCATTTTTGTTTAGTTAAAAGGATGGAAAAGTGGTGAGTTCTAGTTAGCTCAACTGGTAAGAGATTTGGGGTTTAATCTCCGCCTACACTAAAAACCAATTGGTATCTTGATCTAATGATAAAGAATTATTATGAAAAGCGGACATCATAAATTAAAACTATCTCAAAATGATGGAAAAGTGAAATGAATTTAAATTTTCCTTTATTTAGTTGAAAAACAAATAAAATGAAATGAATTTACTAAAAAAAAATAAAAGGAAATCGAAAGATATAGATGGGAATATCCTTTTCACAATGCCCAAGGTAATATGCAACGCATTGAAAATATGGTGAGGCGACCACGACAACTTGCACCTCTGCAGGTGGAAATGATGGCTTATCATTTTCCTTTTTCGACAAAAGAAAAAATATTGTCTGTAACTATTGGATACTTTTATAGACATATATAATCATAAGCATACAATTGGTAACTATTAATAACTCAATGTTATCGAGGCTAAAGGGGAAGGTATCACCAATATAATTCTTAAGGCTGTTGCTGTGAATGTTTCATACCTCCCATTGATGCTATCAATATTAGTTACTTCCCTCTTTTGTTATTAGAATTTCTCTGATGTAAATAGAGATGCCAATATGGCCCCCACTACTTCATTTATTGGGGCTTTGATTGTAATTGCCTGAGAACCCTTTTTTTTTTTTTTTAATAATTGTTAGGGTTCTTTTAATTTTGATTGTCATAGATACAGATGGGACAATCATAGGTGATTTGTTTGTTTTTGCCCAATAAGATTTTAAACTCATGGATGTTTTCACGTATTACTTTAAACTCATTGATATTTTCATTATCGGGTCTTAAAAAATGGTTTAATAGATACAACTCTGTTGATACATTTTTTTTTTTCACAACTGTTAAAAGTGATAAACTATTAATTATAGACAACTAGTGTATATATAATCCGTGCATATGCACAATACAATTAAAAAAATTTACAATTACACACATATATGGATTCAAATTATACTCTCTCTCTTTATTTCTTTTATTTTTTAATTTCTTTTGGATATACACATTGTAGTGATATTGGGTCCACGGGTCCGTCATTTGTTTATATTTTGAGCCTGTGGCCCAATTCGAGGACGAGGTGTTGCCTGAGGAAGAGAAATCTTTATTAGAAAAGATTGTGCTAGTAGATATAGGTTAGTCTTGGTCATAATGGCTTAAGAGGGTGAGTCGAGGATAAATGCGTCCTCAGCTGACCAATGCTGAGGTCTGAAGAGGTTGTCTGTCGCTCAGGGTGACATTCTAAGAAGTCTCGTTGGCGTTGATAAGCATTGTAGAAATGTTAGATTGGAGAAAGTCCTTAAATATCTTAGGAAAAAGCTGCTGCCACCGCATTAAATGCTCTGCAGCTAACTCTCTGACCGCATTAATGTGGAAGTGATACCTGAACAGTGGTTTTTCAGCCTTACAACTACTACATAAGGACTTATGGAGAGGCTGATGGGACAAGTATCAACACCAACCATCTAGCATGCACGTGGAAGGTGGGGATGAAAAGGAAAGAGGGTATGTAAGAGAAGAAGATGAGCAATTAGAGAGGGGATCAAAGAAAAAAGAGAAAAATATTGTAGCATTCATGAACCAAATTTGTAACCGAACCTGAGAATAATAAATAAGAACAGACTTCCTCAGACCTTGCCGAGGACGATTTTTCTTCAATACAAAACTTTCTTCTTTCCATTCTCTGATCATCTGAACCCATTCTAATGTTCGTTTGATTAACTAAAACCCAATTTTCTAATCCATTCTCTATAAATTCATTGTTTTGAGTTTTTTAGACCTAAGTCCATCCATGTAGTGGGCTGGGAGTTCAAATCTAGTCCTTACACACATGAGTTTACTATTTCTTTTTTTCTTTTTTTATTTATTGAGTTTTTGATGATTTATTTATATTAGACCCTTTGTCTTTTGCACCTCATTAACTCACCTAGAACAAAAATTAAAAAAAAAAAAAACTTAAATAAGACATATAGCACAAAATTAAACAACAATTGAAATCCAATTTAAAACCTAATTAAATTTTCTCTGAGCTTTGCCTATTAATATATATATATATATATATATAATACTGTATTTTTAATGTCAAAACCAAAAATAAATTTTCACTTTAACAAATAGTAAAAACATGTCTTTTGCATTTCTTCTAAAAGAGTATTTTTTTTAATGTCTTCATATGATTCAAAAATTCCTAGGAACCACCGTACAGACAAGAGTAGTCGAAAACTTGGACGTCAAGGCAAGAAAATATGAAAATGTTTCAAAGCTTTGAAGTTTGAACACCTGTCAATTTCCCAAACAACAATTCAAAATATCAAATTCCTTACGTCTCTAGGTTCCTGCTTCTATTGTCAACACCGTAACGCGTCAAATAGAATTGTATTCCTTCAAAAAGATGGAGCGTGGAAAATCAAGGATTTGACAACTTCCCAGATTTTATAAAAGACCGTGGCTTTTTACTTTTTTTTGCTTTAGTCAAAAGGGAATCAGATGTGTTTTGAGTAATTGCCTAATTGCACCGCAATTTTAAAAAAAAACATAGAACTTCATGTGAAATTGCATTCAGGTGTACTCAGGACTTCTTTAAATACAAAATTCTCCCCATGAGATTTACATGTGATATTTTGGCACCATAAAAATCTTAACTAGTGGATGATGTTAAATTACAAATTGTCCTAAAATCATAAACTTTTAGGACAATCGGTAATTTATCATGGTATCAGAGTAAAAGATTCTGAATTCGATCTCTATTTTCACTCTACCTTCCATTTAAAATGTTAAATTCTTACTTGTTGAGTCTCCGTTTATTAAGAGAAAGTTTAGGCCCACAAATGAGGGAAAATGTTAGAATTATGGTTAAGTAATTAAATTCATCATTTCCTAACAGTTTAAACTTTTGGGACAATCGGTAATTTAACAGTTTGTATTAATCGGCCTTATACTTTTTTTCTTTTCTTTTTTTTTGATAATTTTATACCTTCTGTTTAGTTATTCAATTCTATATCCTTAATTACTATCCCCAAAAAAAAAAAAAATCCATCTTGTTGCCAATTTTATCTTTTTGCACAAAAATTATATTGCTTAACACTCATGTAAAAAGATTTGGGTAATTTACATTTTCAAAAAAAAAAAAAAAAAAAAAAAATTTACAGACAAGGGTAGCCAGACCTCTTCAAATATTTGAATATTTCCTTGGGAGCATATAGTCCCCTCATCCCATACACACCAAGTTATTATAGGAAGAATTCCCATGAGGAACCCTAGAGGTGATTCCAAATTAAATTTAACACTTTCAGAGTTTAAACTAAACCTCACACAGGAAAATACTATAACATAATTACATTATGTGGCATAGAATGAAATAATGTTCATATATAATAAATGCAACACACACACACAAACACACACACACACACACACACACACACACACACACACACATATATATATTTTTGGTAAACAGACGATGTATTAACAAACTAACCAACTACAGCAGGATCAGTACACATCCTGTTAAAAAACACACCATTCAAATCATCCTCAAGAGCATTGCAAATGTCCACAGGCGGACTTGCAAGAGAAATAAATTCAAGTTCCTATAAAGCACCCATTCTAGCAAGCAAATCTGCACAATGGTTGGCTTGGCGATAGCAATGGTTGAACTGAATCCGCTGGAAGCGAGTTGCCAAAAGCTTGCAATCATCCAATATGGGAGAGATAACATTATTTACATAATCCTTGTTCCTCAAAACAACCACCACAGCTTTAGCATCCACTTCAACAATAAGGGATTCAATGTTTAGATTGCAGCACAAAATGAGACTCTCTCGCAGCCCCCATAACTCTGCTATGAAGCTATTTGTTAAGCCAATGTGTCTAGTAAAACCTGCAATCCACTTCCCATGCTCATCCCTTACTAAGCCTCCACAACCAGCTCTAGCCGAGCCTCCCAAACATGATCCATCAGTATTTAATTTCTTCCAGCCCATTGGAGGTCTTTCCCAGCGAAAGCTTCTACTGATTTTGTGAATCGGGCTCCTAGGAGAAAGCACACAGTAGTTAAATTCTAAAACTTGGCTCATAATCTCCTTAGGCAGATTCTGGTTCAACAATTTCCCATTAAAAACAACCATATTACGGCTTTTCCATATACACCACATAGCAAAGGAAAAGGTGGTTTCCCAGGGGGTTTTTCTTGGGCACGGCTATGGCTGGTTTCCCCATTAAGGTTGATCCAATCTTGAATATTACTTCTCCAAAATTCCTGGTTAGATATGCTTACACCTAGCTGCATCCAAACTTTCTTAACCCAAGCACAATCCCTCATGGCATGAATGATTGATTCGGGTTCCCTTTGGCAAATGGGGCATAACTCATTAGCTACCACCCTTCTCTTAGTAAGGCAACTCTTTACTCCTATGCTGTTGTGAAGGCACATCCAAAGGAAGGTTCAGATCTTGGGCAGCGTTTCAAGTTTCCAAATCCAACTAGAACTGAAGGGAGGAACAACCTCATCAGCCGTTGCAAAGGAATAGGCACTCTTAAGGTCAAAGGTTCCCCTCGGGTTTCCTGACCAAGCTAGTCTATCTTGACCTCTACTCGCAAAAGGAATGGGGGTGGCTTGGATGATGGACTTGACCTTAAGAGGGAGATCAAAAGGAATCCGCCCCCAATCCCAACTCAAATCTGAAATGATATCACATACCTTCCATTGATCTGCTCCTCGAGTTAGTGGACGTTGTATCATAAAGCGAAGAGGCCCTATACCCGTCCAATTATCCGACCAAAAGCTAAGTTAACTATCCCTTCCAATCGTCCACATACTGCCCTCCTTAAAAGTATCCCTCCCTTTCTTAACGGCTTTCCAAATCTGCGAACATGGCAGCCTATCCGCATTAATAGAACTAGTCCTCATTTGGCTGTAGTATTTTTGCCTTAGAACTTGGGCCCACAAAGCTTCTTTTTCAACATGCAATCTCCAGTTTAGTTTGGCCAGCAAGGCGATGTTTCTGCCTTTAGCAGATTGCAAACCAAGACCCCCTTCCTCCTTCGGCTTCGTTACCTTTTGCCACCCCACCCAATGAATTTTCTTAGCCGACTCCAACGAGCCCCAAAGAAAATTCCTATTCACCCGATCAACTCCCTCAAGGATTTTATTTGGAATGCAAGTGCATTGCATGACATATACAGGAATAGCCGCCGAAGAAGCTTGGATAAGGACAGCCTGTCCAACCAAAGATAGCAAGTTAGCTTTCCAACCCGCTAACTTACTTTTCACCCTATCGAGAATGAAGTTAAAATCTTGAGAGGAAGATCCGGGGTGCTTAATGGGAATTCCAAGGTACTTGCCAAGAGAGGGGGTTGAGGCAAAACCAAGGATATCACAAAAAGACTCCCTAGAGTCCCTATCCACATTTGGCGAGAAATAAACTTTAGACTTCGCATCACTCACAGATTGACCCAAGACACTGCAGAAAACATCAATAACATCCCTCACAGCTGAGCAATTAATGTGATCAGCTTTGGCAAATAAGACCAAGTCCTCTGCAAAAAATAAGTGTGAAAAGCCGGCCCATCACACGATGCCTTCACGGGCTACCAAAGCTTAGAGTTGCACTTCTCTTCAATGAGTTGACCACAGAACTCCATACAAAGAATGAATAAGTACGGAGATAGTGGATCCCCCTGCCTTATGCCTCTCGAAGGATAGATCGGCTCAAGAGCTTCTCAATTAAACAGAACAGAGGTCGATACCGTGGATATGCAACTCATGATAATGTCAATCAAATCAACTGGCAAATTTGCCCTAATGAGCATATCTCTTATGAAGCTCCACTCCAATTTATCATACGCCTTTTCAAGATCAATCTTAATAGCCATGTACCCCACCTTCCCTTTCTTCCTACTAAGAGTATGAATGATTTCCTGCACTATGATCGCATTATCAATGCCCTTCCTTCCCGGGACAAAAGCTGTTTGAAGGGGAGAAACAAGCTTGTCCAAGAAAGGTCTAGGTCTAGCAACAATGATCTTTGTGATAATCTTGTACACGGTGTTGCACAAACTAATGGGCCTATAGTTACTCAACATCTCAGGGCTTTGTATCTTTGGAATTAATGCAATAAGAGTTCTATTCAAGTACTCCGGAACAGCCCTTTCTGTAAAAACCTTCTTAACTACATCTACCACTGAGTTGCCCACAATTAACCAAAATCTATGAAAGAACCCAGCATGCAATCCATCCGGCCCCGGGGCTTTGAAAGCTTTTAAAGACCATAGGGCAGATTTTATCTCTTCTTCCAAAGCAATTCCACCAATACTCTCCCTCTCCTCATTTGTTAAGCTAGCCTGCCATTGGGAGATATCAAGAGCAGCCCAAGAGCTTGAGACAAAAGAGGAGGTATAAATACAATTGAATCTGCTTCTAACAATCTCTTTTACAGCACTCTCCTCGTGAACCCACTCCCCCATAGCATCCTTGATGGCTAAGATCTGGTTCTTTTTTCTTCTAACAAGGGTGGACACATGATAAAAGTTAGTGTTACGGTTGCCTTGTATCATCCAGTTGACACGGGACTTTAAGCGCAAAGCTCTTCTTCTTGGTTCAGCACACGGTCTAACTCCTTGAGGAGCTCATCTTCTAGATTTACAAGAAAAGTAGAGGGCCTCACAGACAAGGCCTGTTGAATCCCATTAATTCTAGCCATGATGTTCTTTTTTCTAGTAAAAATATTACCAAAATGAGAACCATTCCACCTTATAGCTGCCTGGGTAAAATTGTTGACAGCATCTCCTAGAACGGGTGAATCTCTCCACGCTTGTGATACAATAGATGGGAAGGATGGCTCGGATAACCAGCAGGTCTGGAATCTAAAAGGCCTCTTTCTCCCCATATTAATTCTCGGTTGCATCTCCAAAAGAATAGGGCAGTGGTCAGAGTGGCATTTGGTAAGATGGACAACCCGAGCTTTCGGGTACAATAAACACCAGCTGGGGTTAACAAAGACCGTATCTATTCTTTCTTGGATTAGAGCTTGGAACTCTCTTCTGTTGGTCCAAGTGAATCGAGGTCCCAAAAACCAATGTCAATCATGTTACATTTATCCAAGCACTCATTGAAAAGCAGCAACCTACTTACACTCACTACCCTACCCCCAAATTTATCATCCTCCGATAGTGGTTCATTAAAATCCCCCGCCAATACCCATGGCAAATTATGCAACTCAGCAGTTTTAATAAGGTTATTCCATAAAATAAGTCTTTCTGCAGTTCTAGGACTAGCATACACAGCAGTAAAAAGCCAGCTAGAGTTAGTGTTATGTACCTTAACTGTAGCATAAATTTTCTGCTCAGTATCAGCCAGTGGTGTGACATCCACTCTATCTAAATCCCACAACATCCATAAACCCCCCGCATACCCAATAGTGTCCGTATGCACTACACCATCAAAAGGCAGTCTGTCAATGATTGCCTTTGCCTTGCCACCCCTAACCCGGGTTTCCATTATTACCAAAATCGCTGGATTATGAGTCCGAACCAGCTCACTAACATGTTTTTGAAAGGAGGGCTTTAACGCCCCTCTACAATTCCAAACTATAATATTCATGGGAAAAAAAATAATCTGGGATGGAGCATTCACTGAAGGCCGGCACCATCATCACCGCCTCCCTCGAGATCCATCTGATCCGCAGCACACCCATTACCCTCTCCTGTGAAGCCACATGAAGATTGATCAGCTTGATTCCCAATAGACTCGGATACATCAGTTGTAGTGACACCATCCTCTGCTCGGTTAAACACTCCACTGGGACCACTGATTTCACCCTCTTTGTGCTCATCTCCGTTAGCAAATGATTGCTCTTCCATGTTCGCCGGTAAATTACCCTGAACCAACCCATGGTTTGGGTCGGGTTCGCACAAACTACGGCAGGAAGCACTTCCGGATTCTCGGTGGTCTCGCCCTTCAACTTGACAGCCCAAATCTGGGTATGGTGTGGCTGTAAATTGAAACCATGATGAGCCCAAAGGTTGTTGGCCACCATCACAGCTTTGGGCAGATCAGTCTTGGGCGTGGGAGTCAGGGGAAGAACTTTCCCTTTTGCTACTTTGGTTATGCCAAAGGAGTTGTCTTAGAGAGCCCTAGCATGTGCCAGAGTTTTCTTTCCCTTGACCGATACACTTGAGTTGGGCTTGAGAATATGTTTCTCATTACCAAGCCCAGTCCGACCTGTGCCTTTCTCCACACCCATGCTTTTTGGGCTTCCCTCACCTCCCTTTTGAACCCAAGCGTTGGGCGCCTTCATTATCCGCTGCAAAGCGCTTGCCAATAAAGGCCCATTTAAGTCCCTATTGGGCGATATCTTCCACTTAACTTCCTTCCCTGGCCCATCGCTGTGATCAGGTTGTGCAGTACCCATGTTATTCATTATCCAACTCCTATTTCTCTCAGGACCACGTCTCGGTTGATCCTGTACCTGAACCATGGAGGCCCCACCATTCAGATTTCTTGTCCCATTATGCCTACGAGTCACCACTACCCACGGCCCATACGTACCATCCGTAGCCTCCTCATTCGCATTCCCACTCACACTTTCGTTGCTGCCTTGTCCTTTCTTTACCTTGTCAGGTGCATGCGTCTCGCATGGAGAAGAAGGCACACTCCCTTCAGTCCTCGCCTTCGTTCTTTCAACTGATGACTCTTGCCGGATAATGTATGGGCACCAATCTTTCCGATGCCCCACTCTACCACATCCAAAGCAAAGTTTTTAAATACCCTCATAGCAAACAGTTTGTTCAAACTTCCCTATCAAGATTGCTGTAACCAAAGGTTTGTTTACATCTATCTATACACAGAATCTGGAAAATTTTCCTTTGGTTTCAGTGGTTGTATGTTTATCAACTCTAAGTACATTGCCAATTGACTTACCAATCTGGTGCAAAGCTTTCACATTGTAATACTCAATAGGCAACTCATTTAGTCTAATCTAGACTGCCACTGATGAGACATTAGCCGTTGCCGGACGGAAGTTTGGCTCCCACATTCTAATGGAAAGAAAGTGCTCTCCAATAAACCATGGTCCCTTCCTAAGGATATTTTTCTTAGTCTTCCTTGAGAGATAGCCGAGTAAGGAAGAATCCCTGTCTTAGTCCTACGCAGTCCAGCCTCCCCGCCGGCTTCCACATGGATAGGAGCTTATTGTGGATGAAATTAAAACCCACAGACCTACCGTAGACCTTCACAATGAGAGCTCGTGTCCATGGACTATGCATCTCATTCTTGAGATCCTTAGAAAATTTCACTGCTACCAGTCCTTCTCGGAGAGTTTCCACCTCTTCATCCGATTCTATATCATCCTCCATGGAGTCTTCAAAACTAAAGGCCTGGGTGTAGGCACCAGGTACTTCACCCACCAGTCTGTCCTTGAAAGTTCCTGTGTGATTCCAAGAGCCACTGCTACGTGACGATGAGGGCATGTCCAGACCTTCTTGGAAACCTACATGGCCAACATTCTTCACTTTTTTCTTGCTACGTGAGAGTTCCTCTTCAGTTGAGAGCATGAGAGAGTGAGAGGTATCCATTAACACATATATTTGGAAACAATCAGACGGTGTCATTTTGTTTAAAATAATTTCTTTTACCAAAATTATCATGAATGAGTTATGAGTATGGTCTGAATTAACACATTTTCAAAGATGTAGGGATTAATTTAAAATTTTTGCAAGTGTGGGGTTCAATTTATAACCATCCCTAATTATTAAGTTTGAAGTATAATTTATCTAAAGATTTTTTTTTAGTGTATACATAGGTCTAAAAGATGACTTATGTGTACTTTCTTCATTATATATTTAACACTTTTAGTTTGACATGACTGTCAAATTTGAGACCTCTTATGTAATTATCCTTTTCTTTTTTTCTTTTTTTTAAACAAAGAAATAAACTTTATTCATGGATTTGAGTCGTGATTCAAGTTTTGAGCCTATGCATTTCATGTTTTCAAAGGGATAATAAAAGCCAAAAGAGTTGGAATTAAAGTTGGGAACTCATTGGACATGCTAGACCTCGAGATCCAGATAAAAACCTTTAAAAAAGAAAAAAAAAACATCAGACAACTAAGGAGAAAAGTTAACTTTTTTTTTTAACTTTCACCCCTTCCTATCCATAATTGCATCCCATGCAATAACCTTAATATTACACGGGATCTAAACCCTAAGCTTCCTTAGTCATAACTTTCCAAATTTACCTTAATATTACACGGGATCTAAATCCTAAGCTCCCTTAGTCATAACTTTCCAAATTTCCCGTTGCTCCTTTCTCATCTGTGTGTATCAGAAATGAGAATAAGATTCCTGTACTTTGCATCTATCAATTTTTCTTATTATCTTTTAGATCTTTTTTTTTTTTTTTTTTTGTTGATAATTCGATCATTGAGAGACAAGAATTTGAAATTTGAACGTCTTTGTTGAAAATACCAAGAAATGTCAGTTAAGTTACAAAGCTTTTTATTAAGGTATCAAAAGATTTTGATTACAAAAAGTCTAAGGATGCAACTTTTGTACCAAAATTTTTGTCATAACTCTGATGTGATCGATTGCGACAAATAATGTGGTTGTAAAAGAATTGTTTAGATTATATCAAGTATTTGTGTTCAACATTTTGTGTTACTTATACCCGTGCCTTCTAGAAAGTAATACTAGAATGCATTAGCAATGGCAAGTGTGTCGTGTGTGAAACAATGTATTTTTTAGTTAAATAAATAAAAACCAACATCATTAGGTACGAACGGATACCCCTAATTTTTGCTATGTATTTTGTACCACAATTTTTGTCATAACTCTGATGTGATCGATTGCGACAAATAATGTGGTTGTAAAAGAATTGTTTAGATTATATCAAGTATTTGTGTTCAACATTTTGTGTTACTTGTACCAGTGCCTTCTAGAAAGTAATACTAGAATGCATTAGCAATGGCAAGTGTGTCGTGTGTGAAACAATGTATTTTTTAGTTAAATAAATAAAAACCAACATCATTAGGTACGAACGGATACTCCTAAATTGCTCTATGCTTGGATTATCACTCAGTTTTCATTTGGGATGTATGAATCATTTGAAAACTATTTAGTGTTCAATACTCTTTGATAGTCAAGAGTTTTGTAGTTTAATTGACACATTTTGAAAACATCTAAGGTATCCCTATCCCATTAACCATTGTAACTATAAAATAAATAAATAAAATACAAAAAAAAAACTTTTTTGATAAAAAGTTGTAATCAAATACAAAAATTGGGCTAAACAAATGCATGAGATTAGTTTTAGAAGTGTAATAATAAGACAGCATCAGCAAATTTCTAATGGTCCGTTTGGATTGAAGGGGGGAGGGGAAGTAGAGTAGAGTTGAGTAAATTTGGCCCAAAATTAGCTTATTTTCAATCAACTCTACTATACTCTCCTTTACTCCCCCAATCCAATATTGCCTCCTCTCTCATCTTTTTTCCAACTCCAGTACTTGTTTACGTATTAATTAGTGTCCAACCACTCTATAATTAAAGTTTAAATTCAAATTAAACTTCTGGGTGATAATTACGTTCATAACCAAAATCATGGTTTTATGACTGACAAGCTTTCCTCATGATGGACATTAAAAAAATGACCCTTTTGCCAAGTATTAGAGGCGGAGGGGTATTTGGGTTTCTAGCATGTGGAACTGGAATGTGGACAATGTCCTAAATGCATGAGTTACAATAAATTTCACCTTTTATTAGTATTTGCCAAAAGTCTTGTTGTCCAATTGACAATTGGGACATCCTGATATATTTGAGACATTCCTGAGGTTCAAATTCCCTCTCTTCATTTTTCATTATAATTATCGAATTATTAAAAAAAAAAAAAAACTGCTATTATTTTTGTTTTTATTTTATTTTGTTAAAATAAAAAGTCAAAACCATATGAAACAAAATTACATTAAAAAAAAAAAAGTCCAGAGTTTATACCTGATTTTAGATTAGATTTTAAGTTTTTTAATTTTGTCAATTAGAATCCGAAACATACGAGCTTTAAAAAAAAGAATCCCAAACATATGAGTTTAAAGGGAGGGAAAAAAAGAAAAAAGAAAAAAGAAAAAAGAAAAAAGAAAAAAGATAAAAAGAGGAATCCAAAACATATGAAACCACTTTCATCTAAAGCCTCCCCTCATCTTTGTTGTCTATTATTATAGACAGTAACATGAAAAAGGGGCAACCATTGATAAAACTTTATGTTTTACCATAGAAGATTTATTTTCACTTCCACAATCTAAGTGGGGTTATCTTATTCTAAACGAAATTTACTCTTTCTAGTTCAATGCCTACCAAGCCCCACATGAAATGGAGAGTTTTATTCGCAATCATTTTGTGCTTTTTTCTTCTCTGTTACCTTCTAGAATAATGAAGATGGACAAAAATTTCAAAATGAAACAATTTCGTAAGTTTTGGATTCTTTTTTTGGAGAAGTAAAAGTTTTGGATTTTAATTAACAAAATTATAAACCTTGGATCTAATATGAAACCAAGGTGTAAACTTGCCTCTCTTTTATTTATTTATTTATTATTTTATACATTTCCCCCTTAACAAAATTAAGAATAACATATAGTTTATCCTATCAATTCTTTTATTGTGTAAAAAACAAGACCCAATTTACAATTGAGACAATAAGCCAAGAAGGGGCATATTTCATACTCTTAATATCCTCTTTTTTTTTTTTTTTAACGATTATGTTTATAAGTCTAATTTTTTAAAAGAACATCATTTAATGCATTTTTTTTTTCTAAACACTTCCTCCCATAGGTTAAATTTAGAAAATTCAATTTATTTTCTAAGGAATATTATTTAATACATTATTTTCAATAAAAAATTTATAAGTTTCTAATACTATCCTTTTTATTTTAATCTTAAGATTAAAAAAAAAAAAAGGAATATTGACCTTTCAAATGAAGGAAAGAGTAGACTAAGACATTAATATATTGGTCCACTGACTTATCAGAAAGAACCACATTTTTCAATATCCCAAGTGAATACAATAGAAAACTAATACTCCAATTTAGAACGTATAAAGCTTTGAAAACTACTATAATCTTTAATTCAAAATTCAAATATAACTAAAATAAAGTATTGGCTTCTCAAATAAAGGAAATAACAAGCTATAAACATTATTAAAACTATGTCAACTAATTTTCAAAGATAATCATATTTTGAAATATCCCAAAAATATATTACAAAATTATTAAAGGGCCGAATGGAGTGTTTTGATTCTTGAACTTGAGAAAGGGAAGAGAGAAATAGAAAAAAGAAAAATAAGATCTACAAATTTCCCAGGCCTTGACATTTTACAATTCTAAACTTCTAGTAGTACCAAATGTTTACTAATTTGTGGTCGAAATTTTGCCGCTGGGATTTTAGATATATTAGGTATTGCGTCCTACCTGAAGACAGCCTACAATTTTGTGAAATTCGACAACCAAATCCAATCAACCATACTCACCTAGCCAGGTGCAACAAACGAATTGGGTAGATTGCAAAGGTCGCTTTTGCTGTCTCACTGTTCAACTGCATGGATTGGTTGCTATCAAAAAATTTGAAGGGTCATTTCAACTAGTTTAACCTTTACAGTAGAGCCACTAAACGATGCAACGAGGCAAAAAGTACAAGACAATGAGTCCCCACTAGAAGGTGAAGTATGATAAGAAACTCTCCAAAGTCTCTGGGGATGTCAAAGAAAAAGAAAAGATATAGAAAAAGGAAATAAAGAAATTTTAACAGGAAAAGGCTCATTAAGGACCCTGCATCAAACATGATGAATCCGTAGAGAGTAATAATTAATATAACGCCATATCTGCTCCCTAAAACGGGAACAAAGCTATCATTTCTTTCAATCTTTAAACCTTTCGAGGGAAAGAAAAGTTTTTTTTCTTTTAATAGAAATAACATTTTCTGATCCTATGTTCTCTAGTGAATACTTTGCATACTTTGACCACATCATTTTTTACAACTGGTATTTATTTATTTTCTATTTGGAAATTTCTGTCGGTTTCGAAATCAGCATGCCTTTTCATTCAAAACATAAGCAGACATGATTAGGGTGCCTTTAAACATGAACTCAAATTCTACGGAATAGGGCGCCTTTTTCATTCGAAATATCTGCCAGAGTGCCAACAAGTTGCATAAGCAAGAAATAGGATGATTCTAGATATTAAAAGCTTTTAATCTAGTTAACAGTAGCTGAGTATCAAAGTGCATTAATTAAGGTTGAATTCTTTACCGTAAAAATTAGCTTTTTCTAAGCATTCACACATCATTCAGATATTTTGGCAGCTTTTCAGATTTTTGGGTAGCTTTTTACAGCTTTTGACAATTTTTCCCTCTTTTGGTAATTTTTTTGACAATTTTTTTTCTTTTTTTTAAGCGAGATCCAAAAAAGAAAATTTTAACAAGCACTACACGGTACTTGCTAATATTTCCCTTCAATAAAAAGTATTTGTTTATTAGTTGTCTTACTTCCCAATGTAGTGAAACTAGCTCAATTTTTCCTTAATGAGTGATTTAACTCACCTGTGGACAAAAGCTCAATTTTTTACATCAAATGCATATGGTTCAAAAGAAGCCGAAAAAGAGTTTTATAATATGGTATTAATGCGTTGGAATAAGAAGGGCAGGTAATGACCATATTAATATGTGTGCATTTTTTGGGTTAAAAAGAAAAAAGAAAGACCATCTGTACATGGGTGAAGAAGAAAAGAAGAAGAGGAAAGATCCAACGCAGATATTTTGGGTAGGGGTGCATGAGTTAGATTGGATCGGGTTTAGGGCAAGGTGGCTCGATATTTACAATTTAGGCTATGTATTATTAGTAAAGTCCATATGTACAAGTGGATTGTATTCGACTCTACCAATTCGTTCAGAAATCTTCAGAATAAAGCTACACGAAGTTACCTGTGAAATTTCTGAAAGCATTGGGCGAGTTTGTTCGTGTATTGGTTCTTTTCAAACATTTGTACAAGACTACAAGTGTGGCTTTATTTTGATGGGAAGTGTGGCCTTATCAGGCAAACATATATTCACAATGACTATCAGCTATACACGGACAAAGAATACAGGGTCAGAGAATACACTAACATATAATGAAGAGAAGAAAGGGCTTGAAAGGTCAAAGGCAGGAATGGATAGCTAAACTCAGTGATAGATGACATCTGTGCACAGCTTGAAATTTGGTATTTTAAAATTTAAATGACTGTAATTCACGGCTAGACTTAGATCCCGTTCACACAGAAGGCCCATCCAGCCTATTGGCTACATAATGCGAAGTGCCATTCTTCTTTCTCTAGATTCCAATCACAAGTGAGGTGTGGAACCTAAACCCTAACGCGTTCACAAATTCAACCACAAGAGACTTTATCAATTAAATTTAATAGACACCACAAGTTCTCTAAAAAAATTGAAGTCTTGCAATGCTGTTCATAAGAAAAAAAAAAAAAAAAAAAACCCCAAAAAAAAAGGTATAGAAGGAAACTAAAACAGTTAAAGCGTGTTATTAAGTTTAGTGCCTTTTCTTGCTTGTGTTTAAATGAAATTTTAAACCAAACTAGGAGAGTCACCTAAGTTGAATGCCTTTATTGCTTTTGAGGGTGACGGTTTTTCTTTTAGGTGGACAGTAGAGGAGGGGGAGGATTTATTCACATATTTCCATAACATCTGTGAGCTTATCATGGAGTAGATGTGAGTATGCTGATGGGTGGAGACTTGAGAGTGGAGAAGCATTCACTTTTTGTGGGGCCAAAAACCCAGAAATATTCACTTTGACACCGTTTTTTCTTTTGGTGCTGAGACTCATCAATTGATTTCTGTCCAAAGCTTTAAGCTAGATCCAAGTTGTTGGCGACAAATTCAAAACAGCTTTGTTATTCATTCTTAGTCTCCAGCAAATGCAAAATATAAGGGGAAAAAGAGGTGGTACAAAGAAACTTTTTACCCCACTTTCTTTTTATTGTAATTTTTCCTCGGTGTCAAGTTATATAAAATAACTCCTAATTCCATATATCTCACAGTGATGACGTATTAATCTCAAACATTTCCTTATGAATGAAGAAAGTGTAACACTAAACTTGTACACATTAATCACTATCATCAGGTAGGAATTTAGAAGTCCCATGATGACAATAACTGTACCATCTAGTCAAAACATGGGTGGGGCTTAAATAAGCTAAACCACTAGCAAGCTGTCCGAGTTCAGCTTGACTTGTTGAACTCAGACACATTCAAGCTCATTTGATAGACAAGCTTGCTTTTGAGCTTAGCTTGTAACTCATGAGCTCATTTAGTACATTCAACTAGTTTTACAAAAATATAAACATATTTGGGTAAATAACATCTTTTTAGTAAGCATATATACATGTAACTATATTCCTCCTTAAACCAGGCTTGTGTTCGAGCGCAGTTGTGCAAAGCTAAGCTCCAACATGGCATGTCAAAGAAAATAAACTGAGTCAAGCTTAAACTTTGTTATTTCTCACAAACTCAGCTCAAGCTTGTCATGCGAATCCTAATTTGTTACCTTCATTAGCATTTTATGACTTCTATAGATGCAATAAGATCCACTATTTACTCATTGGTGATATCACAATTAAACCAAAGTGCAAACAAACAATGGAAGTTTCACAAAAAGGCTCAGAAAACCTAGTTCCCAAATAGTGATGACAAAATTGCTAAAACACCAATCACAATAATTATATTTAGGAAATAGTTAGTCGGTAGAGGCTTATCTGGGCTTCCACCAACTGCTTCATACTCTGCCCGAATCTTCTGCTTCATAGTCTCTGACAGTTCACTCTGCAAGTACATAGATAAGACTATTGAATTTTATTCCTTTCCTCTTCATTTAAGACTTCCATGTTTTAGATGTGAGTTCACAGGATTTGAAAAAAGCTTCATCTTGTATTATTAAAAGACACACGGCACAAGAAAACAAGAAACTTGTTTCTTAATCCTGCAGCAAACCATGAAAAGTAAAGATGATGAACAAATTGAAAACAAAAATAATTTTCTCTATCAGATATTCTCATGCCAAAAATTGTAAGGAATTTCTGACAACCATTGACTAAAAAAATATTAGGATGTAAGTTCATAAGGATTACAACCTTCCCAGATGAGTACTTGGCTGCCACAAACTTCTCTGGTGCAGGTTCTGATGGACCATCATTTATCACGATACCCTGATATTCAAATTCAGGCAGTTATTTAGAGTAGTTATCAACAAATTATAAAGAAATTTCTTATATTTAAGTATATTAAAAAAGAAAGAAAAGATAACAGTTCAATATGCTTTTGTGTGCATGTGTGAGTCAGTGGGTCTATAAAATGTCTGCTCTTTGAGCCATGGATTTGGGATTGGGGATTGTAAGAAGTAGTTGGTTAATACAAAGCAAACTCAACAGAAATATTGCCCAGAGAACCACAAGGTTGAAGTCACTACAAATTTGTGTGCATGTCTATGTTGTGAGTAATTATTATTTATATTGGTAATTACACACACCCCTCCACCTTGTTCTTACAACAGGGGGACATACTTGTTGATCAGGATCCCATTGGCTCTGTAGCGAGTAATCATTCAAGAACTAATTTTACTATTTGAAAATCTATAATATTTCACATTTATTATGTGTGATGAACATTAACCAGGGTTATGTTACATAGGCTTGATGGAACTTTGTCAATAATGCAGACCATTTCAAAGATTTAGTATAACCATGTCATGCCAAGGCCAAAAATCAGCTCTTGCATCAGCATATGTCTGACCAACTAATGAAACTAGTTATACTTGGTTAGCAACCATGGCAAAGCAGCAGACACAATCATTAAAGGATAACAAACCTCTGGAGGTTCAAATTTGGCTCCAAGGTTGCTGAGTTTGGCATGAGCTTCAGCATAATCCTTGAAAAATGCTTCTTGATCTTCAGCATATTTCTCAGCAAATACCTAAAAATCATGTAACGTATCAAAACAAAATTTCACGCTAGATAACTGTCTCACAGCCAAAACTCATTTTGTTTCACCTTGAATGATGGATCTTCAAAAATTACGGCATCAGTTGGCAAGACCAGCAAATCTTCATCTCTTCTTTCTTTGATATCCTGACAGAACAATCACAATCAGCGAATGGGAATTCTCAATTCTCCACCCACTCCCCTTGGAATTCATAATGAGAGTTGTGATTTTCAAACCTTAAAGTATGAATTATCAAACTTCAACCATTTCACTGTCCAGGACTGTCCCCCAGGTGCTCCAGGCCCATCTTTCTGTTATGGAAAAGATGCCAGTCATATGTAGCAGTTGGTTTTGCTGTTTTTCTTTTTCATCTTTTATTTTTTTATTTTTTTTGATAAGTAAGAATGATGTATATACGAAAGGCTACTCTATGCATGAAAAGCACAGAGCAAATCCAAAAATTACAAAAAGAAGAAAAAAAAAAAAAGACATCTTTTATTTTTATTATAGCAGCAACTACTATTTAATCCTAGATTCTTGAGCTATCATTTGTGCAGAACAGAAGAAACACAGTAAAGCATTTATTTGTATAATTAGAATCATTAGCTGATATAATACAAGGACATAGACATATAATACTGATAAAAGACTCATACGTTGCTGATAAAATGATGGTCTTCGTCGTCTGGTAAAGTAATCATGGTAGACAAGGATTTCAACATTAGTATATTCTTTCTATACAACAATTTGAGTTTTAAAGGGTAATTAGTCATGATATCCAATGCAAACATTTAATCTAAAAAAATTCCTCATACATGATGTCTAAGCATACAAGAATAAATGGCCTATCTATGAGAATGTGTCTGGTCAGAATCAATTACTGGCTCTTGAACAACCTGGGTTAAAGGATGTTCCTGATCATTTGATAATGCATAAAATTAGCATATACTTATTCTCATCATATTAGCATATGACTTGAAGCTATTTTCCACTGTCAATCATGGAATCAATCACTTTGCCGTAATTTATACTGGTTTATCATCTAACACAATATGATGATAAGAGAAGAATGCTTTAATAGCTCTGGTCAATGGCTATAGGTATTATTTTGAATTTTTTATGATTGCTATAGCAGATTTTATATGTGTGTTTATATTTGAACTCCACAAACCCCTCATAAGTATGGCATGAAATGTGTAACTTAGTCACAATATGCTCTTCTGCACTCATGAACAGAAGATGAGATTCCATACCGTGTACTTTGTCTCTGGCTTGCCCCAACCACTGCGTTCTGGTCTGGACCTTCCCAGTGTGTGTGCACCAGATAATGCAACTATTTCCTGAGCATTAAACAGCTTCACAGATAAACATCACAAGCATAGTGAGGTAATATCAAAAAACCAAGCATACAGCTTTATGAAAATTTTACCTTGTCATTTAATCCCATTCTGTAGAAAACATTACGTAGATGATCAGCAGGTGAAGGGGGGCCAGCATCTAGTCATCAGATGAATTTAAAATAATATAAAATAACGTAAATAAAACCATAAAGGCTTAAGCAAAGAAGATTTACAAGCTGCATCAGATTTACGAGCTGTATCATTCTTTTTGCAAAATACAGATACCAGCATATTCTGTGCTCCTTACCAGGAAGCCTCCCTTCTTCTGGACACTGCTCAGGTGCTGTGACATCCACTCGTCCATACTTCATGGGGATTTTGGGGCCCCCAGCTTCCTGAAATTTCCAAGGAATTGGTCATAATAAATAGTTTTTAATTTGTAAATTCTATACAGAAAAACTTCTAGAGTTGGAGTAAGGACAACCTCCACAGCAGTAGCACTTGCCAACTGAAACAAGTCTGCATATGTCACACCAGAATACTTTTCTTTGATAGGCTGAAGAAGTTTCAATGCATTCACAAGACCTGAAAGGCCAGCTTGTAAGACAATATTACCATTAATCAAGCTAAATAATAATCAATGTTCAATCATTACCAGCATTGGCTGCATGTTTCAGCTCAATTTCAAATCTTAAACTTCCATTAGCTCCACCTCTTTGTGGCCACTCCTGAATGTTTTTGTTGTAAGTACCAGCATCATGCCATCCCAAGCGAACCTATTTTACATAAACTAGGTTAGATGTGGGCAGAGGAAAAAAATCCTAAATGTTCCAAAGATCTGTCTATGTGGTACTCACATAAATACCAATATCAATAAATAGAAATCTCCAAAGGTCATTACTAAAATAGTACTCCCTCCTTCCCATTTGGTTGGTCATGTTTAGAAAATTCAGCTTTTAAGGGAACATCATTTAATAAGTTGTTTTTTAAATAAAAAGACAACTTTCCAAAACTACCCACATTAATTTAAACTTTCGTGAATCAAAGATATTGAATTTTTAAATGAAGTAAATGGCAAGTTAGGAAAGTATCAATATTGTGTTTATTAGCATTTTAAAGATGACTATATTTTGGGACACCAAAAATGGAATAGAGTATCAACAAAATGGGATAGAGGGAGTATTTCTTAATTGCATAGTTAACATCGAATATAATAATGTGAATTGGCAAACAAAATCTATATTGAGTAAACATTTCATTTGACATGATGATCACCAAATTGCATTTGTAAGTTGGTCATTTGAGTGTTTTGTCTTTAAAGTCTCACATCAATTTTTCCAAGGTTTCAAGCAAAGCTTATAAAAGGCTGATAAATTACATAAACCTTTACCCAATTAATCTTTTTACATGCAACATACACACACAAACAAAAGAAGAAAATGTTTTTAAGGGTTTATCCTAATTTTGATTTTCCTTCCACTCTTGTGAGAAAAGGATGAGGGCGAAGTTGTGAGTTCAAAACCTACCATGTGAATGTAAGAAAAGGATAATGGTAAAGTCATGGGTTCAAAACCTAGCAAGTGTGTGCACTTATCAAAAAAATAACCAGCAAGTGTGCCTAACTTACTGATTAAAAAGATAATTAAAATGTTAATGTTCCTTCTACAGTCACTTTTTCACCACATGTTTTGCATATAGTATAAATAAACTTATAGTGTATATGTTAGCCCAGCAGGATGAGTATAACACAATACTTTTTGCAAATACAAAGATCATACAATGTGAATGTTCATTTTCCAACTGCTAGAAACTTCAAGCCTTGAACTGAATTAAATTTTCTATCCTTTATATCAGTATAGAATATCTAATGAAAAATGCTAATGAGATCAACGACACTTCCTCCTCGTACAAGAATTTCTGAAGGGAGAGGGTTCAAAACCCATTAGGTGTGTTTTTAACTTATCAATTAAAAGAGAGAGAGAAACCACCGATAGCAGTGTTGTTAAAAGCACGCTTAAGCGCAGAGCGCACAGACCTTGGGGCTTTTTCCCTCTACAGCGAGGCACCCTCACAAAAGCGCTCATTAGGCGTGCTTTTTTAGAGCTTTTTGTAAATTTTTTCTAAAAAAATCCTGATTTGATTTTTAGCCATTAGATCTAAATATGTTTGATATAAGCCATTGATTTAATATACACTCCCTCCGTCCCACTTTGTTTGTCCTCTATTCCATTTTAGGATGTCCCAAAATAGTCCTGTTTCTAAAAATAAAAGTCATTAATTTATTAATGTTCCTATTATACCCCTATTAATTTACTAATTCAATTTTTTGATAAATTTATTTAAAGGTAGTTTTGGAAACTTACACATTTTTAAAAGGTAGACAAGACAATAAATGATGTTCCCTTAAAAAGTTTGACTTTTCAAACAGGACAAACAAAGTGAGACGGAGGGAATAAAAACTAATAGTGTGGTGTGCTACCATATACCTAATAGATGATAGCAATGAGTGGTTGACTGGAAGAGTAGAAGAAGATGAATTAGATGAATTTGTTGAAGATGATCTTGTGTTTGATGATGATATTTTGACATGGGGTAGTGTTGCTAGAGTTTCTGGAGTTGAAGAAGAAAGATTCAAATTGAGATCAAGAATGTGGCCACTAGGGCAAGCAACAGGTTCAAGTTCTAGTTCACAACATGCTCCTCATGATGGAGATGAAGATGATAAGGAAAATGACGAGGGCTACAAATCTTGTGATGACAATGATGATGGTCCCTTGCTTAATGAGGATAATGACTATGTAGATTATGTTTGCATTGCATATTTGCATTGATTTTGTTAGGCAAAGATATTTTGTTGTATTGACCATTAATAAAAAAAAAATTAAATGTGCGCTTCACATCTATCAGGTGCATGCTTGCGCTTTTAACAACGCTAACCTATAGTGAACTAATCAGTAAGCTATATTTTGCCTGAAAAATACATTTTCAAGATTAAAGTTAGTAACAAGAAAACACGCCATGGCCTAAATCCCTCACTAGTAACAAAAGTCGCATCGTTATCTATAAAGTTTGATGTCTGTTTCAATTATGTCACAACAACGTAAACAATCCAATCAACATGTTAAGACTGTCAACATCTCATTGCCTCTACAATATGTATGATTTTGTTCTCACTTTATCTAAAGTTCCATTTCACCCTTGTCATTTGAACCAAAGGCAGCAAGCCACTAGGGCTTAGAATTTCATTTGGAGCTACTTTGTTTGCACTAATGATCCTACTACAAACACCAATTACTTTATCACTAAACCATTGAATATATATACATTATATAATCATAAAGTTAAAGAAATTTGAATGTAGCATTTGATTACTGACAATTTCAAGTTCGCAACGGTTCTAACAAAAAATTTGCAGAAGTGAAAAGTTGAAGAACCATGACTTATACAAAATAACTGAGACTCTCAAAACCCTAGGCATTTGATCCAAACTAGAAAATCTTCAAAAGGCAAAAAAGAAAGAAGCAAATACTTGATGAAATGGAAATAGTTTGAAAGTGAATAAAATCGCGTGCATGATAAGCGAGTTCAAATTGATGGAAAATACCAGAATAGGATGGCAGAAACTGGTGTCGAGAAGCTTCTTAATATCTTCTCTAGCACTCTTCAACTGGTCAGGATCGGACGCCGCCGCGCATTTCGGCGAAGCAGTTGAGCTCAGACCTCTCTCCGATACGCGAACCATCGGCGATCGTTTCTGATAGTTTAATAAAAAAAAACAAAGCTAATTTATCAGAGACAGTCAGTTAAACACAAAAACAAACAGAGCAGCATAAGGGAGAGAAAGAGAGAGAGAGGACCTGGTTGAGAAAGAGGTGAGAGACGAGAGGAGAGGATCGGAGGCATTTGAGAGAGGAAGAGAAAGAGAGCCTAGCTCTAGAGGCGGTGGCGGCGGCGGTAGCGGAGGGTAGGATGCGAGAAGAGGCGGTGGTGCTGAAAGCAGCCATGGTTGTTGGAGCAGGAGTTGACGGTGATGGTGATAGTGTGAGACTCAGTGACAGTCGCTCTGCCATTTGGAATGGAATGGGTTTGATTCCTCTTTTTATTCTCTCCCTTTGTTTCGGATTGAATTTGGATGGGCCAATATCAATGTAAATATTTATAGTACCCAATGGTTTGTCGTAAACACACGCTCGGACTGGGCTCGTTTGGAAATGGGATTGGGTTTGTCTACTTCTGTACTGCTGTCCTCATTCACTCTACCCAACCCAATGTACCCATCACCCATCCATCTCAATAAATAAAGTAGGATTTTGTTTTTTGTTTTTTTTTATCATTCTTTCCATTATCATTGCTTTGTGACTTGTGAGTTGGCATTTGGTTAGGTGGAAGGTAGTCTCTGTCTATATTAAAAATCAATTAATATCTTGGTCAGATAATAAAAAATAATTATCATGAAGCAGACGTTATAGGTTGAAATTACATTGTATGTGTATAGATTTAATAAAAATGGATCGAGATAACTCGTTTGAATTTAGAAGATAAAAATTGAGTATGACTATGAGCATTTTTGAACTAGTTAAAGAAAATGTCAAACTGAACCCGGCATGTTAAAATTGTTAGTTGGATTATATTAACACATAAGTCAAACCTTTTCTTACGGAAGAGAAATCCTCTATTTCTATCTAAGTCGAACTTTCTTTGTTTCATAATTTTAAGACTCTTAAATTTTTTTTCCCCCTCTGATTATTACATTCTTAGTTTCTTCTCCTCACCTTTTTTTTTACCTTGCTTTTTCTTTCCTTTTAGGAGTTCATAAGGGGATGAAATGGAATGTAATGGAATGATTATAAAAGAATGGAAAGGAACAAAATAGAATGGAATGTATTTAAGTAAGGAAAAGGAATGGAAAATAATGGAATGGAATGGAATTAAGTAACAGTGATTGGATGTTTTAAATTGAAAGGAATGAGAATGAATGGAATGTAAGTAATCTTGTTTAGGAGTAACATGGATGAAATGGAATTGAATCATTTTATGACAATATTACTATTAGACCCCTATTTTAAAATATATGGTTGAATATATAGGGGTATTTTGGGAGTTTTAGTCAAAAATTCATTAAATCTAATTTCATTCCCTCTCATTCCTCCCAATTTCGAGGGGAATGAAAATTTAAGGGTTTAAGGAAATAAAAAAGAATGAGTATTCCCTTCTACCCATCTCATTCCCTCCCACTTAAACTCCCAAATAAGGAATGAACTTTCCATTCCTTCCATTAAAACTTCCAAACAAGGGAATTGAAAAATATTTTAAAATTATTCTTTTCATTCATTTTCATTCTCACCTCCCAAACGAGGCCTAAGTACAGTGAAGGTAAATCTCCCTCTTCTAGTATTGTTTCTCATTTTCGCCTCTTTGATCTCCCTTCGCCATGACCACGACCTACCAATTGCCAATATGACGTTGCATTCAACCGTCAATCTTGATGGTAATTTTTTTCACTTGAAACTATTACATTTTAGTTATAATCTTTATATTGGACTACTTGACATTTTTGTTCTTTTTATTTTCTAACTTTGCAATCAAAGGGAAAAAGAATTATGCAAAAGAAACTGTAACAAGAATTTCAATTACTAGTTCATTTTTTTTTCTGACATTTATATCGAGTTCTCTTTAGTCATCTATATTATGTACACACACATATATCTAATAAAAATGACAATATTGAAGTTTTGTTTTGTTTTTGTTTTTTTTTACCTTTTTTATATTTTAGTAATTGTTACAATAATGGAGAGAAGAGATTTGAATCATAGTTCTATTTATAAAAGCAATCAAACAATGTTGTTGAACTATAGGGCGTTCTTAACAACCAACTGAAATTTTAAATCACTGTCAATATAATATTTTCACCATGTTCTTATATTAATTAATAACTCTTAAATGACATCGTTTTGATTACTTTTTTTTTTTTCTTTCTAAGTTCTTAAACAAAACTAAATCAATTAGAGAATTTAAGTAATTTGAAATTTTATGGGGTCGGTTTTTTTTACAAGTAACAACAAAATCTTATAACATTTTTACAATAAGCTAAGTTGTCAGCCTACCACAAGTAAAAAAAATAAAAAAATAAACACTGTAGGGATGCGTTTTGGACCCTAGACACAAAGCATGAATGAATCAAAGCCCAATACAATGAATTTGTAGAGAGTGAGTTGAAAAACTAGACTTTAATGAATGAGATAACAGTTAGAATGGATTTTAAAAGATAATCAAACAGAAATGGGCTGGAGTTATCTAAGTAAATTTGTCATTAACGCAATCCGAAGAGGTATGTTCCAGTATATATTGATTGAAAATTGTTATAGATATGGTTCAAGCTGCTACAGTGCTTTCTCTTCTAAATTTCCGATCCCCTTCTCTCATTACTTCCTTCTTCTTTTATACTCTTTTCTCTTTTCATCTCCACCCTCCACGTGCAGGCCAGATGGTTAGTCTTGATACTTGTTTCATTAGCACACTCCTAAAGTCTTTAGGTAGTAACTATAAGGCTGAAAATTACTGTTCAAGTATCACTTCCACATTAATGCGGTCAGAGAGGTAGCTGTAAAGCAATTAATGTGGTGGTAGCTGTAAAGCAATTAATGTGGTGGTAGCAGCTTTCTCCTTAGATATTTTAGGACTCCCCTCTGTACTTGGTTTCTGCAATGCTTATCCGTGCCAACAGAACTTCTTGAAACATACCTCTAGATAGTAGACCACCTATTCGAACCTCGGCTTTGGTTAGCCGAGGTGACATTTGTCCTCGGCCTACCCTCTTGTGTCATTATGACCAAAACTGATCTTGTCCTCTACTAACATGGACTCCTTGGATAATGTTTACCCTCCTCGGATGCCTTCCAGTCTTCAGCTTGGGCTTCAGGCCCATTATATACATAGATAATGAGCTCCTGGGCTCAATACCCCTACAAACACTAAGACTCATCATAACTCAAAAATAAGGTAATTGTGAAAATGTTGTGAAATTTTGTTATCTCCAAAGACTTTCTCTTTAGGGTTGATTTTACATTCTATAATTTGATAGGTTAATTAACGGTGATATTAAAATTAGAGAAGTTATATATATATATATATATATATATATTTCTAACCTTGTTTTTTATTTATAATTTTTTTCTTTTTATAATTATTGTTGTTGTGCACCAATTTTTTAGTTTAGCTTTAGGCTATTTTGTTTATTATATAACTTTTTTAAAACTCCACCTTTTCAAGTACAAATATACTTTTGCTCATTTTTAATTAAAAATAATAATCACAAAAAAATCAAATAAACTAATGTCAAACAGACATGATTCTTTTTCTATTATTTTCTTAATTTCTTTTGGTATTTGGAACTGAGATTCAAATATCAGCGTGATATAAAACCCACAATGTGCACCTAAACCCACAATATATATATATATATATATATTAGAATCAAATCATGATATGTATCAAGTTCTGCAAAACATATCATTAGTTGTGTGCTTAATTTTGTATGACTAACCTTATACTAGGCAGTAGGCACATAAAAATAACCATAATTAAACACAAACGAAAGGGATAAACATTACTTTACAGGAAGAGTAGATGGTCTCATGAAATTATGCCACTGCCACTTAAACCACTGATTGTTGTTGCTAAAAGGGTAACCAGGGCAGAGATATTAGGCTTCAAATGCTTTTCGAGAAAAAAAGGATTGTACTCAGGTTACTAAATTGAGACTTTGTTGAATGGAATTGCTATTTATGTTCAAACAAAAAGCTAGAGTTAGCACAAGTGAAAATCTCCTCCTGAACAGTACTGGCTTTTGAACATTGATTGTTTGGTAATCTTCAGTATGCTTTTGCCTGTGCTACAACATCGGATTCAGTGTTAAAAGCAAGATTCAAAGACCAGGCAAAAGCATACTGAAACTAATTCATATTTTGCTGAAACTTAACTATTTTCAAGTGAGAAAAGGCAGTTAACAGAATAAACAAAAGCATCACCAACTTCCAAATAAATGGTAACATCACCAACTTTCAAAACATTCTTACAACTATGAACCATTGAACCAGCTTCCAAAACATTTTTCCAGATAAATAGTAACATCACCTACTTACTTTCAAAACATTCTTCCTGAGTATGAACTCAGTAGAGCCCCCAAAGACTACCCAATAAATTTTCTCTATATAAAGAATTTCCACAAGCACATTTAGACAGAAGAACTAAAAAGGTTCCAGTCATTAACTTTGAAGCCAGAAACTGCGAGTCTAAAAACATCAGCCATTGGCATACAACCAGCTTGTGTGGCAGGAACGGCTAAACCAGCACCGACTGCGCTAGCGCTTTCACTCAAAGGGCTGCAACCACAAGAACATAACGGAAATGTTATAAAAAAAAAAAAAAATCAAGCAACAAAGAATCTGCATCCAAAAAAAACAAATTTTAATTCCTTTCATCAATTTTATTTACCTAAATCTATTTAGGCTGGGTTTTGTATCTCCAATTAAAGCAGCCAACTGCTTCTCAAAGATGTTACGTTTTTTTAAATAAATAAATAATGCCCTGCTTTTTAGCTATTGGCAAAGTTTTTCCACCCAGGCTCCTGAAACAGTAGCGAAAATGAGGGAGCATATTCTGTAATGGCAGTTAAATTTTACTGGCTCTACTTTTGGAAAAATTACTCGCAACGAGCAATGTAAGGCTACCATACATAAATCCTCAAGAAAGACTCCTTGGACCTTAAATGTTTCAGGAGGTTAAGATATTAGAAAGGTGGATCCACACAGACACACTCCGTGAATTGTTGGTGCATCCCCTCACAAATCCATCCTACAACTACAAGTGCTCCTGTTTCAGATGATTTAAAGTTCTAAAATTTATCAACTATGAAAGATCTCTCATATAAACTCCCGTGTCATAAGACAAGTCCTAACTGATATGTGAATTCTACTAGCATGAAAATCTAAGCATATTTACACTTTTCTGGCCCATAGGTATAGGACCATAGGTATCTTGGCCATCTAGTTCATGAGAAGATATTTAAACTTTTCTGGCCCAATGTAGATCAATTGGTTGTCTCTCTGTGTGTGTATCAAGAAATCTATGACTTCTGGTTAATGGGGATCAATTTGTAAAAATTTTGATAAACAACTTTATTTGGTATATAGCATCTAATTACTGGAACTTACTTTATATGAAGAGGCTCATATGCAGTAATTAGCACATCTGTACCAACTTCCTTAAGACGTAGATTTGCCAAATAGACCTGTAGAAATTAAGGAACAAACTCTACTTAGAAATTAAACACTACTTGAAGACTGCAGAGGAGAAGAAAAAAACAAGAACAAGAACAAGCTTACCTTAACAATATTTTGTGCTTCCCTTCCTTGCCGCCCCTTAGAAATAGCCTATGTATAAGAATCACCAAAAGTTAGATAAACAGGACAGAAAAAAATAAACAGAGATCATAAGAAAATTATATGATGATTTCTACTATAATTTTTCTTAAAAGTTCATGGCCATAAATTTAAGATATGATTTTGTATCTATTTTTTTATAAAGGCTGTTACTCAACCATGCATCATGAACACTTCCCTACCCTGTAGAAAGAAGAAGAAGAAAACAAAGATAACGCTTCCCTACACAGTACAATTACTAGCAAGAAAATTGATTTGGGTAAAAAACTCAAGGAGAAAAGGCTGCAGGAAGTAAGATTCCAATCCAAAGGGAAATTTGTTGAGTATTGTACTACAAAACTGAATAACAGAGAAGCTGTATTCCAGCAACCATATATAGCATAATCTTCTGAAGGTTTTAATTGTATCCCATATTAATTATGTCTAACATTGTATAGAAATTGATTGTGGAGAGGGGGGGAAAAAAAAGATGACAGTCTCAGGTCCATCCAAGTCACAATAGAAAGCCCATAAGCACAACAAACATTGGCTCATGCCTGTGTCCTATTTACAGGGCAAAAACCTTCCACAGAAACAGACCTATCAAATCCTCAACTAAAGATAATTGATTTATTGAGCAACCAAATGTATGTTCTTTTCATTTTTTTACAAGTGACCAACCAAATGGATGTTATGGTTTCAACTTTCAATCAACAACTTTGGACAGGCTAAACATAACAATCCAAGTCCATTAACATCACAGTTTTGAGTAGCAATGAACAGGTACTAACAACCACAAATGCAACAATTGTTAATAAATTTGAAACTAAACCTTGATTCCTCACTATAGTTTGTGATTTGAAAAGTCAGAGGCCAAGAAGCCATGTCTTACTGTAGACATAATAAATTATCCACATTGTTCTCAATGGGTAGCAGCAAGATTTGGAATTGCAAGATAATAGCACTGCAATAGCACAACTGAAAGGAAAAGCTAGAAAAGTAAGACAAAGGGGAAAGTAAATATATAAGCAATAGATAAGGCACATACCATCTGGCCAACCGCAGTTGTGACAACAGCAGGTATGTTTCTGTAACACAACCCAGGGGCTTCAATTACTCCAGACTGCTCAATCACCTGAAATTAAATCGAAAATCATGAGTGCTGCTCGTAGCCACTGACTCACTGTTCCGTTGCCAAATCAAAGTAGATAATACAAATTGGGGCATCATAATTATAACAAAAGTGGAATCACCTAGGCTTCCTTTTGAAGGTTATTTCAGAACTCAAACAAACCTTAGAACCCAAAATCCAAAATACCCAACGAAATAGAATTATTTGTCTCCCTTTGCTGGCCAATACAGATATAACCAGAAATATAAAGGAAAAGTTGTAGATACATCATAAAGTGCACCAGTTCCACATATCACAACATGCGCAATCCACATTCATAATATTCTTAATAGAGACAAACTAAACTTCATAGCAGTACCAACTCCCAAAAATCAGTGACAATCCAAAATGCATACTAGTTATTTATAAAAATTACTGTTTTTGTTTTTAGTATATAACATTATAGTGAAACTAACTCAACTGTAGGTGTAACGCCATAGACCTATGCAGTTTCAATACATTCAAAGAATTCAAAGTATGAAGCACAAGTATCAGTCTATAACAATTTAGTTTGAAGGGGTAGAAAGACGAACTAATTAGTTAATTCAAATACACCATCACACTTTCAATGTTTCCGGAAGATGCAGTGCCAAATTACTCAATCAAACAATGAGGACAGAATAAAACAGCACTCCCTCCGTGCCATATAAAATGAAACTTTGTAGACGACAAGGCATTTTGATGAAACAAAACAAACATAATAGTTTTCATAAAAATGCTCAAAATAAAGTGTCAGAAGCTAGCGTGGGGTAATTTCAAACACACATTGTCCATCAAATAGCATTTTCGGAAAACTGTTATGCTTATATCATTAAAATAGTGCTATTTAGGAAAAGCGAGAGTATGAGAATGAACCCATTAGGGGGTAAGGCAGCCAACCAACTGCTTTCCCTTCAGAAAAGGATTCTCTCCTTTTGAAATGAATCCATTTCATAATTCAGATGAAATATTATAATTATAAATGTATATATGTCTAGTGCCACGTCATTTTAAATACTAGAAATAAAATGTTAATCAAGAAACAAACTCTCTTGAAATAGAGAAGCAAGAGTTCAGTTTAGTATCTTTTTTCCTGAGTAAAAAAGAGACTTACCATGCCTCCTTCAGCTTCTTGCTCAGTGGCAAGGTCTTGAAGAAACCAGACAGCACTTCCATCATCTCCAACTTCATGCTTCAAATCTAAGAGCTCAAAAATCAAACTCTCATCACGAGCAGGATCCACAAACACCTCCTATAAAATAACCCCACAAATTCAAACTAAAATCCCAGAAAATTATTACTGCTACACATCAAACAGAGGATTAATAAAGCAAATACCAAATTTAGTGACCCAACATTTTTCACAAGTCCATGTAAAAGTGACAATTTTTTTTTCCCACAACTTTATCACATGTGGTCTGTTGTGATTAATACAACAAAAACCAATAAAACAATACTTACAATTGCTAAGACAACAAGTTGTTAATGATAAATAAAAAAGAAGTGTCACATTCACAAAATTTTCAGAACAAATTTTAAATGGCAGGTTGTTATTGGTTACTATTGATGGGTAAAAAATTAATTTCAATAGTAGATTCAAATTAGAAAAAAAAAAAAGAAAAAGTAACGGCCATGATAACTAATAAAAAACTGCCAACTCAAATATTGTGAAAATTGCTGTGACATTAATCCAATCAAAATTTGCCAACTAAGCAAGTTGTGAAATTTTTTTAAAATTCCTAAGCATTGCTCTTTCTTATTTATTTATTTTTATTTATACAAGTAAAAAAAAGAACAAGCACCGCACACCCTAGTGCGATGTTCACCTGTAAAAGTGCATGCTTATGGGGTGTGTGGATATGGGCCGGAATTCAAGTCTCTGGAGTCTCCAAGATAGAGACTCATACAAGTGTATACTTAAATTAGACTAGAATAAAATTTCTTGTATTAAAAAAAACAATTTTTAAAAAAAGAAAAAAAGAACAAACCTGATGATCAGGGACTTGCCGAATATTGCTCACGTCCTGTAATTTTAGGTACAGCAGCAAAGTCAATTCACAATTCAACACAGCCTCCAATGTAATGTACAACAACAGTGAAAGTAAAATACTAAATAAAACAGACCTGGAATCTATTAGGGAATGTACTAGATATTGCACCGCCATACAATGGACGCTCCGAATATAAATCTGTACTCATTTCTATTTTCTTTTCTAAGACAAAAGACAAAGACAAGACAGAGAAACCTTAAAAACTCCGAAACAGATGAAACCAATCGCAGAAATCGAATTAAGCTTAGGAATCGAAGAATTGTACCCGTGATGAAAAAACGAAGTGAAATGAGAGAGAGAGAGAGAGAAGGGTGTAGCTAGTTTGTGAAAATTCGCGGTTTTGTGGATTTGGGTTTTTATAGGGTGTGGGTTTGCGTTCAAATGCAGCGACGTCGTGTGCGTAATAATGAAGCTAGTCGAATTCCAAATCGGGTCGGGTCTCTCTCTCTCTCTAATCGGGTTCTCATTTTCTTCCTTATGATCCACGTCAGTATAAACGGCGTCAAAATCAATTTAACAGCACGAGCGGAACCACCTAAGAAATAGTAGTACCTAAGGTACTATAAGTCTATACCTAAGTTTTTTGCCCAAATTATTAAATTCACTTTTTAACTTTAGCAATATTCACAGAAACACACCCTTAATTTGAAAAACAAATTTAGGTTAAAAAAATTCAATCCATCTACGCAGAACACTTAACTCATTACTTCAAAGAAGAATGCAAACCAGAATATTTTATACCATTTTTGTTACAAATCACCACATTGAGTTACGAGTAGAGACGAGTAGTAGAGATATAAACTCAGCATTTTTACTCTTAACACTCACAACTCTTCACATAGCTAGTTGTGACAAAAATTATGTAAAATGATGTAATCCTATCATTTTTCTAAGAGTAATACTAGGAGCACATACTAGCCTAGTACCACCACATAGTAGGAGCATGTAACTAGTTACAACAAAAGTGGTGTAACTTTATATATTCCCAAGTATTTTTCTTTTCTAACCTAAACGATATTTTTACAATAAATTTTAAATAGCAAATTAAAAAAATCTCAAATAGCAAATTATTAATTATTAATGGTTAAGAACTAAAAATTAATTTCAATAATGAGTTTAAATTAAAATTAGTAATAAATTACCACTATAATTTATGAAAATGGTGTGGTTGCACTTTTCCCAAATTAATATTTTAATAACAAATCTTAGTGGTTAATTACCATTGGTTCTAATTTTAACCTCGAATTATTTTTTTCCGACCAATAACATCTAATTCTAGCAGGGGTGGCAAATGGGTAGGTTTGGAGTGGACATAATTGGGTTGGGTATATAAAACTCATTTACCCATTAAAACCCATTTAACTAATTGTTTCTAACCCAAATCCAACCCAACCCAATTATTATGGGTAAATCTCAATTACCCAATTATCAAAATGCCACTAAAGTGAGAATGACCAAAGTACTCTAAAATCTTCAAAAAAATGACCAAAGTACTCTAAAATCTTCAAAAAAATGACCAAATTACCCCCGAAACCTAAAAAATACTAAAATACCCCCGAAACCCAAAAAATGACCAAAATACCCCTGAAATCTAAAAATTACCAAAATCTCCCCAAAACCCAAAAAATAACTAAAATACCCCCGAAACCCAAAAAATGACCAAAATACCCCCCAAAACCTAAAAACTACCAAAATACCACTGAAACCTAAAAAAATGACTAAAATAGCCCCCCGAAACCCAAAAAAAAAAAAACCAAAATACCCTTGAAACCCAAAAAATGACCAAAATACCCCCGAAACCCAAAAAATGACTAAAATACCCCCGAAACCCAAAAAATGATCAAAATACCCCCAAAACCTAAAAACTACCAAAATACCCCTAAAACCCAAAAAATGACTAAAATACCCCCCCGAAACCCAAAAAATTACCAAAATACCCCTGAAACCAAAAAATGACCAAAATACCCCCGAACCCAAAAAATGACCAAAATACCACACAACTAATTCATCCAAAAATAATTTAAAAAAAAAACTGAACTAAGATTAACTGCATTATGTTGTCATTCTTAATACAACATTTTTTTCCATTATAAATATACATTCCCAAAATCTTGAAGTTGTAGGAGCAGCCATGTTTGCTATTAATGTCCTGTGAACTATTGGGTTCTTCCATCCTATTGAGCAAGAAAAAAACCTGTCAGTACTCCTTGCTCCTAGACTTCTATTGGTTGCCTCTATGGCCTTGATGGTTGTTTGTGTTTTGTTTATTTCTCTTTTTGGTATTTCCGTAAACCACTAGGCAGAAGACTCAAAAGTGGATTGAATTTCAGTTTTCTTTTTTTTTTCTTTTTTTTTTTTTAAAAAAAAGAGCTTCACCACTATCATTCACAAGGAGTAAAAATTAAACTTGGTGTTTACCTTAGCCAAATGATTTGTCTTGACTTAAGATTGAAACGAATTATTCTGATATCTTTCCCCTGAATGATTCATAACAATTTTTTCTACCATATTAGAGGAATGATTAAAGTCTCAGGTCAAAGATGAAAACAAACTAAGGTTGATTTTTTAGAAAATCATGTCAATTGTCATTAGCCTTTTAATTGGCAAAAGGGAAAAAAAAAAAAAAAGTTAAGGTGGTAGGTGACAATTTTTTTTGCCCTTTGGTTTTTCTTATGAAGGGGACAGTTAAGATGGACATAGGAGCCATGCATCTCACGGGTCATGGGATCCACATGGACCACATCAATGATAGCACATTTTGTACCTTAATAAATACTTGATAAATTAGGAACAGAGACATGTATTCAACAAAAGGGAGGTTGAGGTTAAAGCAGCTTTCAAAGCATAAACTTTACAGCTTAGATAATTTGTATCAAACCTAATTCATCAACTACAGTCAAATAGCCAAAGGAAATGCAGAAAAATAGTTGTTTGCTATAGACAAACTCTAGAGCTATGATTGAAATTAGATGACGGAAGTCAAAACATGAAGCAAAAGATGTCCTGCCATAATTCTTACATGTTCTGGATAATGTTGGAAACAAACACTCAGAAACTGTGGTTGGAATTTCAAGAAAGGCTCATGAAAATTCAATTGCACAAGTCCTTGATCGTCTAGATAGCATTAGCTGATCATGAACCTCCTTTTGCCGCCCTACACCTCCAGAGAACTTCTCATCCTCCTTTATTACGTCCTATCGACAACAGTCAAACCCAACTAAACATCAACTGAAATTCAATCACCCTGTTTTAAATTCCTTAGAAGAAAAAAAAAAGTGCAGAAAATAAAAGAAATTTCCACTTTTGCTTCTCACACTTGAATGTCATTTCCACATTTTCTAATAATGAAAAGATTCAAATATACAATTATACCAAACACCATTAGAAAAAAGAACATATAAACAACTCAAAATGCCTACATAAAACCCAGGTGGCAAACACGTTTACTTAGTGATTCAAAGAAAACCCATCACCCCCACTAAGCTTTAAACCCTTTTCTTTCATTTACTTTGCAGAACATGTCAGTATTACTCTATTCTTAACCCAGTACCCTTCGAAATGCAAATACTAACTACTTTCACAGATTTAAATTACCAAAAAAAAGTTCAGGCAATCGAAATTAATACAAAACCCACTATTGTTCTGGATCTTTAATAAAAAATGAAAAGCCTCGAAAAGCAAGCTATATTTCTATTCTTAACACATACAAAAACGAAAAGGGGCAAAGATGAAGAGGAACCCAGATCAAGAATCATAGTAATAGACACAAAAACATGAATAAATCAGGGAATTGAGGAAGGTTAGAAAGGTACCACCAGAAATCTTCGACGGTGTCGAAGGTGTAGACCTTGCGGAGAGAGGTGCCCCACGCCGCACCTTGTTTGGGTTTGGACTGGTTGTCGAACCAGAAGGTCCAAATCCGAGATTCGAAGCTTACCGATGAGTGATTGGAGGCCGAGAAAGTGAGGGGGAAAATGAAAACCTAACCCTGAAACGTGATTGGAGGCCGAGAAAATGAGGGGGAATATGAAAACCTAACCCTGAAACGTCTGGGGTGAGGGCTGGGTTTTTTTTTTTTTGGGGGTGGGAAGGGCTGGGTGAAGTTTGGAAATATTATTATTATTATTGGGTTAAATGGGTTCAATGGTTTTTAGTTAAAAACCAATTATCATTGGGTTTTAATTGGTTGATGCCCATTTAAGTGCCTGTTTGTTTGCGCGTTTGAAGCCCAAAAGTTAGCTTTTCAAAAAAGTCAGACCAAAACATGCGTTTGGTAAGTATAAAACGCAACTTTCTTGAAAAAGTTGCGTTTTATTTTTCTGAAGAAACGCGCATTTGCGTTATGGGTTTGCTTCGGTCCATAACCAAAAAGTCCAATGCACATTCCAGAAGTATCCGTTGCTAATTCATTCAATTACCAAATTACCCTTGATAAAAAGCCCTCAGTTCTCACGCTTGTCCGAGCTCACTCTCATGCCTCTCATAAAACTGATATAATTTAAACAACAAATCTAAAATCAAAACAACAACAACAGCAGGTTAAGAACAGAAAAAAAAAAAAAAAAAAATTAGAACAATAAATGAGTCTTTTAGGTAAATATTGCAAAAATTAAAATATATTTGCGTTATAGGTACTGTTTGAAGTTATTTGTGGAAATGAGGAGAGAGACTGAATTTCGGCAATACCGTTGCCGAAATTCAACCAAAAAGTAGGAGAGAGAATCGCAAAAAGGAGGAAAGAGAAAGTTGTTGTCAGGAGTTGAATTTCGGCAACTGTGTTGCCGAAATTCATCTGCCCAACTTTACTGTGCTACCCGCCCGGATGTGTGAGAAGTGCAATAATGCCCAGGAAAAAAAAATAATTGTATTGCTGAAAATGGTAGAAAAAATTAAATGAATGCGGAAGAATTAAAGAAAAATATAATGCGTTATGCACACAATATTTTTACAATATTTTCACAATAAATCACAAGTAACTAGTTATTATTAGTTCAAATTTAAATTTGACATTGACATTACTATTTTAATTTAACAATAACAGCAAGTAACAACCTGATACTTAGCATTTGTTGTAAAAATATTGTAAAAATTGTGTGCACTTATTATTTCTTAAAAAAAAAAAGTGTAACGGATTTGTGAAAAATTTTGTGGCAATTGTGGCAATCCCATTGCCGAAATAGTGGGGAAAAACTTTTCCCCACTATTTCGGCAATGGTATTGCCACAATTAGGAAAAAACTTTTTTTTTTTTTTTCAATTGTGGCAATGCTTTTTTTTTTTCGATTATGACAATGGCATGAAAAAATTTTTCCCACGATTTCGGCAATGACATTGCCACAATTGGGAAAAAAATAATATTTTATTTTATTTTTTTCCCAATTGTGGCAATGGTATTGCCGAAATTGTGTGGAAAAAATTTTTCCCGCCATTTCGGCAATATCATTGCCACAATTAGAAATTTTTTTCCACAATTTCGACAATAAAAAAAAATAAAATAAAAACTTTTTTTTTCCAATTGTGGCAATGGTATTGCCAAAATTGTTTTTTTTTTTTTTTTTTTCAAATGGTATTGCCATTGCCACAATGAGTAAAAAAAAAAAAAAAAGTCCGAAAATGCTTTTCCCCCAATTTCGGCAATGGCATTGCCGAAATTGTGGGGAAATATTTTTCCCCACAATTTCGGCAATGCCATTGCCACAATTAGGAATTTTTTTTTTTTTTTTTCAATTGTGGCAATGGTATTGCCGAAATTGTGGGGAAAATATTCCTATTTCGGCAATGCCATTGCCACAATTAGGAAAAGAATAAAAATAATTTTTTTTTTTATTGCCGAAATTGTGGGGAAAAATTTTTCCCCCTATTTCGGCAATGCCATTGCCACAATTAGGGAAAAATATATATATATTTTTTCAATTGTGGCAATGGTATTGCCGAAATTGTGGGGAAAAATATTCCCTCATTTCGGCAATGTCATTGCCACAATTAGTATTAAAAAAAAAAAATTTCCCAATTGTGGCAATGCCATTGTCGAAATTGTGGGGAAAAATTTTCAGCAATGCTATTGCCACAATTAGGAAAAGAATAAAAATAAAAACTTTTTTTTTCCCAATTGTGGCAATGGTATTGCCGAAATTGTGGGGAAAATTTTTTTCCCTCAATTTCGGCAATGCTGTTGCCACAATTAGTAAAAATAAAAACTTTTTTTTTCCCAATTGTGGCAATGGCATTGCCGAAATTGTGGGGAAAAATTCTTCCCCATAATTTCGGCAATGGCATTGCCGAAATTGTGGGGAAAAATTCTTTCCCATAATTTCGGCAATGGCATTGCTGAAATTGTGGGAAAAGCTTCTTCCCCAATTTCGGCAATGGCATTGCCACAATTAGAGAATTTTTTTTTTTTTTTTTTTTTTTCAATTGTGGCAATGGTATTGCCGAAATTGTGGGGAAAAATTCCCCCATTTCGGCAATGCCATTGCCACAATTAGGAAAAGAATAAAAATAAAAACTTTTTTTTTTCCCAATTGTGGCAATGGTATTGCCGAAATTGTGGGGAAAATTTTTTTCCCACAATTTCTGCAATGCTGTTACCACAATTAGAAAAAATAAAAATAATTTTTTTTTTCCCAATTGTGGCAATGCATTGCCGAAATTGTGAGTAGAATCTTTTTTGACAATTGTGACCATGCTGTTGTCGAAAATGGAGGAAAAAAAATGATTGACGTTCACATTGTAAATCAAAAAAAAGTAAACAAAGTACATAGGTTTTTATAATATAAAAGAAAAAATGATTGATGTGCAAGTTATAAACAAAAAGAAACTAAAGAAAGTACATAGATTTTTATGTGCACGCTGTAAACAAAAAAACAAAGTTTCAATCAACCAATCACTTCAACTTCTCATCTCATCTGATTCTTATTCTCTACATCGAATATATTTTACCTATTCATAACTCTCAGAGGGATTCGTTTTTGTCATCTCATCTGCTTCGTATCCTCTGCATCAAATATATTTTACCTATTCATAGCTCTCAGAGGGAATCGTTTTTGTCTTCTTCACTGTTGTAATCTCTCTGAGAGATTTTTTTTGTTTTCTTCACTTTTGTAATCCCTCAGAATCTATTCTTTTTTGTTTTCTTCTTAATTGTAATCTCTCTCAGTCAGAGATATTTTTTGTTTTGTCCTCTTCTTGTGTAATAAATGACGTCTTCTTCAATGAAGTAATAAAAGGCAAGTCAAGTGCTAAGTGCAAGCGTCGTTTTTATTTCTCCTCCTTCGCTGAAGAATTGTATCTCCTCACATAGAAGGTCCTCTGATTGTTCAGTTAGTCTTTTACTTTGCTTTAGGTGAACAACTAAGAATCGTAAGTTTTTTGTTAATGTAAGTTTCTTTGCTTTGTAAATATTAAAAGCTAATATATTGTAAAATATTATGTATTGTTATAGTTGTAGTTAATATTATTTGTATGTATGCCTATGATTATGATTATTGTTGTTGTTATTCAAATTTTAGATTAATGAATTATTTTTTATGGTTATCTGATTGTGTTTTTTTTTTTTTTTTTGGCAAGTATCACTCTATAATTCTCACTCTTTCAGTTGGTATCACAGTTGTGGTAAGCATCTCAACTCTCTAATTAAATTTGTATTTGTTATTTTTGAAATTATTTAATATTATTTATTGTTATTATTAGTACATGACCACAAAAATTGTAATAAATTGTATTATTGTAATCTTTTTATAATAAATATGTGTTTTGTTATTCTCAATTATTACATCTATTACTTGGAAAAAAATATATTGCATAATATGTTTGTTGGTTTATAATAAAGATATGTATGTGTATTATTATTATTATTATTATTATTTACTACAAATGGAAGTTGCATGGTTTAACTCATTGTAGCATTTAATGTAGGATATATTTGAAATGGAGCGACAACAATATCACATCTCCAATGATGCAATGGAAGGCAATGTACGTTGCGTGATCCAAATTTATTAATGTCCTAATAATATCTACAATTATTCAATTTACATGAAAATAATTTCAACATTAGTAATATAACATTGTACATTTAAAAAAAATCAGGTTTCCACCTTACGGGTGCGACCCCAACCGTTTGCACCTCCCCTGCTGTTAGGCGAGCGTATTATCCCATATTTGCGGCAATGTAGACTCTACCGTGTTACCCGCCTCCCACATATAGATATTGACTGGAGTCTTATCACTTCTTTACTGGAGCGGTGGCACTCTGATACCCATACATTTCACCTACGTACTTGTGAAATGTCAATCACTTTACAAGATATAGCAATCCTTACAGGATTGCCTATTGATGGCAAAGCAGTGTGCGGGCCCACTAATTTGAATTGGAAAGATATTTATAGAAATTTACTTGGGGAGGAACCACCTGCAACAGCATTGAAATATGGTGGCCTTAAAATAACATGGGTAAGGAATACATTCTCAAACTTACCAGAGGGTGCCAATGCTATAACAATCCAACGGTATGCTAGGGCATACATGTTCCAGGTTATGGCTTTACTATTTGGAAATAAGAGCCAAAGTAAATTGCATTGCTGTTTTCTCAACCTGTTAGACGACTTTGGAAAAGCTGCGGAATATAGCTGGGGTAGTGCCACACTTGCTTTCCTTTATAAAGAGTTGTGTACTGCTGCTATTCAAAAAAGTACGGAGATTGCAGGTCCTGTTTTCATATTACAATTATGGGCGTGGGAGCATCTTCCATATTTGACCCCAATTCCAATAAATCCAATAAATTTAAATGGCGACGAACCATACGGTTGCAGGTATAATATTTACTTTCTATTTCTATACAATATTGTATACTGTAGCATTTATCCTTGATACTTCCAAACCCTAAAATCAGTGGCAATCATTAATTGTGTATAGGTGGGATGCTAGGAGAACGTTTACTCACACACCAACGCATGTTCTGGGGGCGTACCGTTCTAATCACAACACACAATATAATGAACAGGTAATATATCACAATGCATCAATGGTTAATTTACTAGTTATATTATTAATTTTATTGATTATAACATAGTTATTGTAATTAGAATTGCAGGTTGTTTGGACACCATATGATAATTATTTGCATCCATGGTGTCTTGCAGAAAGACATATATGGACTACAATAGCACCATTGCTATGCTTCCAAACTGTCGAGTATTACCATCCAGAAAGAGTTATGCGACAGTTTGGATTGTTGCAAAGATGTCCAAAATGGCCTACTGACAATTTGGATAATTCTGTGCATTGTGTAAAGATGACAGGGAAGTCCAATGTCAATTGGCTTACGCTGCATGCACAGTACTATCAGCGTTGGAACGCGCGCACTGAACATGTAGTTGGGGATGAGCATTTCGAGTTAGGTGTGGACTACGCAACATGGTACCAACAAAATGGTCACCTATTCACGACACCAGAGGCGGCTGCCCATGCGTACCAGGTAATTATTTTAGCTTTGTCAAAAATACTACATTAATATTAGAACAAATTATTTACACAAACAGAATGTTGCACTACTTGATAACAAATTATTGTGTTATCTTTTTCAATAATACTGCACTAATAAATGTTTTTTTTTTGTGGCAGCAAACTGAGATCAACAATATGTTAAATTTAGCTGTTGCAAACCAACAAAGAAGTGATCTCACTGCAGAGGAAGTCCTTACACCAATAGTAGAGGGCCTTAACCGAGTGAAGTTATCAATGGAACAAAATATTTCCTCTGTCCCTACTCATAGGGTGACACACTTCGGGCGACGACAAAGGCAACAAAGAAGACGGCCACAAACCCAAACTGAAACCGAACCGTCCACCTCTACACAACATGGGAATGATGAAGCCGAACCATCCACCTTTACACAACAGAATATGTACAGCTCTACCCAAGCTGGGCTTTCAACATCTGCTGGTAATGACCCAACCACCTTTAGTGCGTATAATCCAATTAATGTCAGCAACTACTACATGAATTTAAATGAACAGATTGGATTGCCCACTTCCATAGGACAAGGATTTGAGGGTTTGTTTAACTATGACCATTATCCCCAACCTAGTTCAACACCTTCCTCCTATCACCCATCGCCACCTCCATCCTATGCTGGGCAATACAATTATGGCCAAGATAGCCAGTACAACTATGATTTCTGCATACCACAACCTTCCCAACCAGCCCCTCATGTTGGTGATTTCTGCACGCCACCAAATACATGGGCATGTGCTCCAAACAGTGAGGAAGAGGCCTCCGTAACAGACTCTGAGGAAGATGCCTCAAATGAGGATAGTGGGGAAGATGCAGAAGATGCAGAAGATATGGAGGTATCTTCAGATAATGAAAGTAACGAAGGTGGTCATTATCAAACAGAAGTTGACATTAGAACGCAGCCAAGGCGCATGGGGAGAAGTCCTGTGCCAACACGAAGATATCCACAACGAGTAAATAGGCATCCTCCATGTTGTGGAACACAACAAAAACTTCGTGTACCCCATCGGCGCAATGACTAATCAATGTAAAATGACTATTTGATAATGAATATATTAAAGTACTATTGTTGTTTATGCATCATTGTAGCAAAAAATATTATGCCTAGCACATAGCACATTATACTACTAACCGTAAGACCTTTGCGAAAATAAGAAATGTGTACACATTTTTTGGCATTTGAATTTAGCGCCCAATTAATCTAATCATACATCTATTTACTATGGTGTACATTTCTATTTTAATTCTCCATGGCCTCTCTTCCAAATCCTCGTAGAAGTTTCAAAGAAAAATAAAACTTTCACCATCTAATTTTCGTCCAAATTTACAGCAGCAACTTGTGAGTTAATTTCGGCCAACAAATTTTGTGAATTTCGAAAAACTCAAAACATAAAAGTTGTAGATATTTAAGTCACGGTTCCATCCCATCTGGCCTTGAGTCAATTGGATTTTTGAAGAGAGAGATACATCTAAAATACTGATCAGTGCTCATATCTGATTTTTCCTCCTCAGATTGTGCTACTTTGAATTTGTTAAAATAAAAATTAACACTGAGATTAATTGTTGGGAGGAATTAAATTATTGGGAGGAATTAAAAAAAAAAAAAAAAGAAGAAGTGATACTTACACAATATTTTTACAACATTTTTACAATAAATCACATGTGATTAATTGTTATTAGTTCAAATCTAAATTTAACACTAAAATTACTTTTTTAATCCAACAAAAACAACTAATAACAACTTGCCATTTAGAATTTGTTGTAAAAATGTTGTAAAAATTACACAGTCCGAAAATGGGAGAAAAAAAAAAGTTGCAATTGGTTTGTGGCAATAACATTGCCGAAATAGAGGAGAAAGATAGAAGAAAGTACACATATTCTTATTCTTCAGTATTCACCTCAACTCACATTTTTTGTCATATTCACCTCAACTCTCCAGAGTAATTTTTTTTGTCATATTGACTTCAACTCCTCAGAGTACGTTTTTTGTCTTTATATTCTTCAGTATTTTTTTGACTGAAGCAGTTTGGTTTTTTTGTATGTCATGTTTTTTCATTTCGTATTGTAAAAGTACCCTATGAAACAAATAGGGATAGATTCAAGTACAAAGCAACTTGATTCTTATTCTAAAAAAAGTACATAGACAATACGAAAGGGAAGAAAAAAATAATTGATGTGCACGTTGTAAATAAAAACAAAAAAAGTACATAGATTCTTATAGAAGAAAAAAATGATTGATGTGCACACTGTAAACCAAAAAAAGCAAAGAAAGTACATAAATTTTTACAATACGGAAGAAAAAAATGATTGATGTGCACGCTGTAAACAAAAAAAGCAAAGAAAGTAAACAAAAAACAAAGCTTCAATCAATCAATCAACTAAACTCCTCATCTCATCTGATTCTTATTCTCTACATGCATCGAATATATTCCCCTGAACTCTCGAATTGTACGTTTTTTGTCTTTATATTCTTCAGTATTTTTTTGACTGAAGCAGTTTGGTTTTTTTGTATGTCATGTTTTTTCCTTTCGTATTGTAAAAGTACCCTATGAAACAAATAGGGATAGATTCAAGTACAAAGCAACTTGATTCTTATTCTAAAAAAAGTACATAGACAATACGAAAGGGAAGAAAAAAATAATTGATGTGCACATTGTAAATAAAAACAAAAAAAGTACATAGATTCTTATAGAAGAAAAAAATGATTGATGTGCACACTGTAAACCAAAAAAAGCAAAGAAAGTACATAAATTTTTACAATACGGAAGAAAAAAATGATTGATGTGCACGTTGTAAAAAAAAAAAGCAAAGAAAGTAAACAAAAAACAAAGCTTCAATCAATCAATCAACTAAACTCATCATCTCATCTGATTCTTATTCTCTGCATGCATCGAATATATTCCCCTCAACTCTCGAATATATTCCCCTCAACTCCTCAGAGTACGTTTTTTGTCTTTCTATTCTTCAGTATTTTTTTGACTGAACCAATTTGGTTTGTGTTTCTTGTTCCATCAACCTTCTTCTCCACTCTTATTCCCCTCATAATTCTACCAACCATTTTCAATTCATGCGTGCCATACATTCTACAAACAACTATAAGTAACAACACTTGCAAATATCTATCCGTCCTTTATCTCTTAGAAGGTGAGTTACATCTCTTAAGTAGTTATTTTTCTTTTTATAATATTTCATTTTGATATGTTTTTGGGCATAACTAAGCATGGAAATCTTGTTTTTGCATTATGTGTTTTGCAACATGAACTGATTTGTATGATATGTTTTAAATTAGTTGTCCATGAATTCTTGCTGAAAATTTCCTATAGCAAAAATATATTTCAACATGACAGACCAGTTTTTCCTTAAATAAATATTTAGTTTGTTAGCCTATAATATACACATACGCTATAAGGAAAAAAAAAAAGGTTAGTATATGCTCTACAACCTTAATAAAAAATATGTTAATATTATTATTATCAGTGAAATAATCCTCTTTAACAGAATTCTCTCAGCTCTAGGTATTTAAACATTGAATATTTTTAATGGACTACCTTCTTGTATTGCATTGTAATGGTTGTGTAATGTTAATATATTAATACTATTATTAAGTTTTAGTGTAGATGGCAGAAAAGTTGTTCATTTTTCTCATCCATTCCGGCGGAATAATTAAACATGGAGAAAATGGGGTTTATTACGAAGGGCCACCTCCTTCTATGCTTCCATTAAGCCAGGGTGTTACATTTGAAGATCTATGTGATAGAGTAGCATCCACGCTTCATATAAACAGAGAAGATTCAAAACTGACGATTTGGTATAGATTTCCTTTTCAATGTCATCCACATCCTGTAACTTACCAGCAAGTTTTGGTAGAAGATGATCATGGTGTCAATGCAATATTCAATATGTTAGACTGCCAATATGGATTTGTAGGTGCAGAGTTATATGTGGGTGTAGAGCCTAGAAGAAGCCACCGAGATGTTTTTCCCATTCGATATGCCAACGAAGGACCGAGTGCATCATTTACTTATTCACATGGCGGGCACTTCCATGATCCATATGCCACTCATATTGGTCTTTATTCTGAAGATGCGGCTCATTCCCCAATCAACATTGGTGGTGCTGACTACCATGCTCCATATACTCATGGCGCAACTGAGGATCAACATGTTCCTTATCGGTCAATGAACACCAATGATGCTGACTATGATAATCCAACTGAGCATGTCCCACAAGAGACCACTAATGATCCTAATGATACACATCGCATAGCTGCTACTACTAAAAATGCGGTCCATACATTATCAGAAAGGATGCGAGCCATGGATAATGATGACAACGAGGTCCTTGATGATGACGAGGTCCTTGATGATGTTGGAGATGAACAAGAGCCTCTAAATGAAGGTAATCATGAAAGTAGTCCAGCTATGGCATTCCATCAACCTTCATCACTAAGCTTTTCACAAAACACGTGGGATTATATGATTGATCCAACCCCACCATTTGAAAAGCCCACTCAGAGTATTTGGGACCCTACCCAAGAGTCTTATGTGGGCTTGCTTTTTGCCGATAAGGATGACCTACAAGCTGCTGTTAAACACTATCACATCAAGAGGAACCAAACATTTTGTGTAAGAGAGTCAGATCCAGCATGTTGGTCTGTAAGGTGCAAACATTGTTCTTGGCATCTTCGAGCATGCTTCCGGGCTACACATGGGTTGTTTGAGGTTAGGAAATACAGTGGTCCACACACATGTACAAAGTCCACGCTCACACAAGATCACGAGCAATTAGACACCCATGTTATTGAGAAAGAGTTGAGGGATGTTGTCAAAAATGATCCAACCATAAAGATTTCTTCACTTTAACAGACTCTTTACAATAAGTACCAATACCGGCCTTCTTATTCTAAGGTGTGGGAGGCGAAACAAAAAGCAATTGGTAGAGCGTTTGGCGATTGGGACAAATCGTACCAATTATTGCCAAAATGGTTGAAAGCTTTGACTGATTCAAACCCGGGTAGCAGGGTTAGTTGGAGAACAGTACCTACTACTATGCCAGGCTGTGCAATATTTGAGAGAGTGTTCTGGGCTTTTGGTCCATCAATTGAAGGTTTTCAACATTGTAGGCCAGTGATTAGTATAGATGGAACTTTCCTATATGGTAAGTACAAAGGTACGTTACTAATTGCATCAACGTGGGATGGTGAGAACAGACTTTTTCCACTTGCCTTTGCCATTGTGGAGAATGAAAATGATGATAGTTGGTATTGGTTTTTGCGTTGTATTCAGATTAATGTCACTAATCGGGAAGGGTTATGTGTCATATCTGATCGTCACCCTGGTATAATGGCAGCAATACAGACTATATGTCAATCAACACGTTGGTATCATCGTTTTTGCCTTCGCCATGTGGCTAGCAATTTTAATCAAAAAATTGGGAATAAAAACTTGAAGGCTATGGTAATGTGGGCAGGCATGGAGAATCAGTTACGAAAGTATCAAATAACCAGGGATAGAATTACTCAATTAAGTGCAGATGGTGAGGAGTATTTGAGGGAAATACCGGTGGCCAAGTGGACGTTAGCACACGATGGTGGACATCGTTATGGGGCAATGACGACAAACTTGTCTGAAAGTTTCAATGGAATTCTAAAGAGTGCTAGAAATCTGCCCATAACTGCGTTAGTTGAGCTTACATACTACCGTTGTGTAGCCTACTTTGCCGATCGGTATACTAAGGCACGCGCAGAGGTTACTGCTGGTGAACTCATTACGGCCTATGCAAAGAATAAATTCAATAAATGGGAAAAAAAGGCACCAAAGCATTCAGTTATTGTGTTCAGTCATGAAGATGGGCTGTTTGAAGTTAGAACACCAATAAACCCTAACTCTGCATATAGGGGTAATCATCGTCATGAGGTAAATTTGAGGCAGAACACTTGTAGTTGTCAAAAATGGCAGGTTTATAAGATGCCATGCTCACATGTCATTGCCGTGTGTAAATATCAAGGCATCTCTGCAATGCGATATATCGACCGTTGCTACCATTTGGAAGAACAAGTTGCTTGTTATGCACCTAGATTTCGCATGGTTCCAGACAGAGTACATTGGAATGAGCCTGATTTTCCGGTCTTGTATCCTAATGTCAAGCTGCGCCGTGAAAAAGGTCGACCAAGAACAACTCGGCTTTGAAATGAAATGGACGAAGGGGCAGAGCATCAACCAAGGCCATTGTGCAGTCTCTGTAGGCAAGAAGGCCATAATAGAAGAACATGCCCCACTCGAACTGTGGCTGGCTCCACTAGTGGCTAAACTGAATGACCTACCATAAGTATTGAATCTACTTCAGTGGATTGGTTGGACCGTATTTTTTTTTTTTTAGGAGTTGGACCATATTGTTAGTTTGTATTATTTGAAAGAACATGGTACTAATTCCATATGCTACAATGTTTTCTATCACTGCAAGTTGGATTGGGGTGTATGTTTATTTATTTTGTGTGTGTGTGTGTATATATATATATATTGTGTATTATAGTTTAGGGTTTCGATAACACTTTAAAATATATACGTTTATGCAGTGCTTGGGTCATTTACCATGTTTGAAAGTTTCAAATAAGGAAAGGAATCAAAGGGCTACAATCTAAAGAGGAAAAATCAAATTTGAGCACTACTCAGGTTTTATTTTTATTTTTTTCCTAATTGTGGCAATGGCATTGCCGAAATGGTGAGGAAAAATTTTTCCTCACAATTTCGACAATACCATTGCCACAATTGAAAAATAAAAAAAGTTTTTCCCTAATTGTGGCAATGCCATTGCCGAAATTGTGGGGAAAATTTTTCCCCACAATTTCGGCAATGGCATTGCCACAATTGGGAAATTTTTTTTTTTTTATACTAATTGTGGCAATGGCATTGCCGGAATGGGGGGAATATTTTTCCCCACAATTTTGGCAATACCATTGCCACAATTGAAAAAAAAAAAAAAAAATTTCTCTAATTGTGGCAATGGCATTGCCGAAATTGTGGGAAAAAATATTTCCCCACAATTTCGGCAATGGCATTGCCGAAATTGGGGGAGAAACTTTTCCCCACAATTTCGGCAATGCCATTGCCGAAATTCTGGGGAAGAATTTTTCCAACAATTTCGGCAACGCCATTGCCACAATTGGGAAAAAAAAAGTTTTTATTTTTACTAATTGTGGCAACAGCATTGCCGAAATTGTGGGAAAAAATTTTTCCCCACAATTTCGGCAACGCCATTGCCACAATTGGGAAAAAAAAAGTTTTTATTTTTACTAATTGTGGCAACAGCATTGCCGAAATTGTGGGAAAAAAATTTTTCCCACAATTTCGGCAACACCATTGTCACAATTGGGAAAAAAAAAGTTTTTATTTTTATTCTTTTCCTAATTGTGGCAATAGCATTGCTGAAAATTTTTCCCCACAATTTCGACAATGGCATTGCCACAATTGGGAAATTTTTTTTTTTTAATACTAATTGTGGCAATGACATTGCCGAAATGGGGGAATATTTTTCCCCACAATTTCGGCAATACCATTGCCACAATTGAAAAAAAAAAAAAAATTTCCCTAATTGTGGCAATGGCATTGCCGAAATAGGGGGAAAAAATTTTCCCCACAATTTCGGCAATACCATTGCCACAATTGGGAAAAAAAAAAATTATTTTTATTCTTTTCCTAATTGTGGCAATGGCATTGCCGAAATAAGAATATTTTCCCCACAATTTTGGCAATACCATTGCCACAATTGAAAAAAAAAAAAAAAAAAATTTTCCTAATTGTGGCAATGGCATTGCCGAAATTGTGGGGAAAAATATTTCCCCACAATTTCGGCAATGCCATTGCCGAAATTGGGGAAAAAACATTTTCGGACTTTTTTTTTTTTTTTTTTACTCATTGTGGCAATGGCAATACCATTTGAAAAAAAAAAAAAAAAACAATTTTGGCAATACCATTGCCACAATTGGAAAAAAAAAAGTTTTTATTTTATTTTTTTTCATTGTCGAAATTGTAGGAAAAAATTTCTAATTGTGACAATGATATTGCCGAAATGGCGGGAAAATTTTTTTCCACACAATTTCGGCAATACCATTGCCACAATTGGGAAAAAAATAAAATAAAATATTATTTTTTTCCCAATTGTGGCAATGTCATTGCCGAAATCGTGGGAAAAAAATTTTCATGCCATTGTCATAATCGAAAAAAAAAAGCATTGCCACAATTGAAAAAAAAAAAAAAAAGTTTTTTCCTAATTGTGGCAATACCATTGCCGAAATAGTGGGGAAAAGTTTTTCCCCACTATTTCGGCAATGGGATTGCCACAATTGCCACAAAATTTTTCACAAATCCGTTACACTTTTTTTTTTAAGAAATAATAAGTGCACACAATTTTTACAATATTTTTACAACAAATGCTAAATATCAGGTTGTTACTTGCTGTTATTGTTAAATTAAAATAGTAATGTCAATGTCAAATTTAAATTTGAACTAATAATAACTAGTTACTTGTAATTTATTGTGAAAATATTGTAAAAATATTGTGTGCATAACGCATTATATTTTTCTTTAATTCTTCCGCATTCATTTAATTTTTTCTACCATTTTCAGCAATACAATTATTTTTTTTTTTGAGCATTATTGCACTTCTCACACATCCGGGCGGGCAGCACAGTAAAGTTGGGCAGATGAATTTCGGCAACACAGTTGCCGAAATTCAACTCCTGACAACAACTTTCACTTTCCTCCTTTTTGCGATTCTCTCTCCTACTTTTTGGTTGAATTTCGGCAACAACAGTATTGCCGAAATTCAGTCTCTCTCCTCATTTCCACAAATAACTTCAAACAGTACCTATAACGCAAATATATTTTAATTTTTGCAATATTTACCTAAAAGACTCACAATAAATGATCAAGAAAAAAAAAATAGAAGCCGATCTGACCCCTGGTTGCATGCACTCTGCAGTGAGGAGGAGGAGCAGCGGTGGCGGTGTAGTGGAGCAAAGACGATTTCTCCTTTCTCTCCATGTGTGTTTGTGTGTGTTTGAAGATAGTGACACCAAAAGGCAAGCAAGATTATGGAATCAAGTATCACAGAGAGGCTAGAGAATTTATGGAATCAAGTATCACAGAGAGAGCTAGAGAATCAAGTAAAAAAAAAAAAAAAAAGAGCAGAGAATGAAAGAGCTGGGGAAATAAGGAGAAAAGAAGGCTCTGGAATCAAGTGGAATATAAAGGAAAAAAAAGAGATGAAGTAATCCTATGGGTATACGTGTGTGGTGGACAAAATGCAAGAGAAGGAAAAAAAGAAAAAAAGAAAAGAAAAGAGGAAACGTATGGATGAAAGAAAGTCAAAGAATTAGAAATCACAATTTAAAAATACTATCACAATATTTATCACAATATTTTCACAATAAATTTTAAAGGGTAGGTTATTATTAGCTAATATTTGTGAAAAAATAATAATTTTTTTAGAAAGAGAAAAAAATAATTTTAATAGTACGTTAAAATTAAAATTTGTATCAATTTTTATCACAATATTTTCACAATAAATCTTAAGTAGTAAGTTATTATTAGCTAATATTGGTGAGAAAAAAATAATTTTTTTAAAAAGTGAAAAAAATAATTGTAATAGTATGTTCAAATTAAAATCAGTATCAATTATCACAATAATTTCACAATAAATCTTAAGTGGTAGGTTATTATTAGCTAATATTGATTAAAAAATTTTTTTTTTTATAAAGAGAAAAATTGATTTAAGTATATAAAGTAGTTGATTTAAGTATGAAATAAACTCGCATTAAAAAAAAAGTATGAAATAAACTCCCTTATATATACATTGTCATTTTTGGTAATTTATCCCTCAAACTGCCACTTTTATAAGTGCTAGCCAAACACTCAGTTTTTTCAAAAAGCACTTTTTAACAGTTTTACCAAACACTCAGCTTTTTGAAACTCAACTTTTTCATTATGGACTTTTTGAAAACTCAATTTTTTCATTATGCACTTTTACAAAAAGTTGAACCAAGCTCACCCTAAATTAGCTAATAATTGAGTGTATTTGAATTTAATTAGAGTGTATGAGTTTAAGTAGACAAATAGGTTTAGACTTATTTTGTCACCCCTCCTTGTTGTGAGAAGAAACAAACACTCATATAAAGGGTCCGTTTGGTTCTCGTAAAATATTTTCCGAAAAATACCTATTTTCCGGAAATGCTATTTTCCGGAAAAGGAAAATATTTTCAAGTGTTTGGTTGTATTATGAAAATTGTTGTGGAAAATATTTTCATGTGTTTGGTTCTATTAGGAAAATGCTATTTTCCTACAATTTTTTCACATTTTCTCAACATCCAAACAAATTTTATTACAAAAAATTTCAACATCACAGTCAATTCAAACAACAAATTCCGGCAACAACAACAACAACAATCAAACTTTAAAAAAACAAAACTAAGTCGTCGACGAGATCGAGGAAGAGAGAGCAATGGGTCGCAGTCTGGGTTTGGGTCGACGACGAGCTCTGGGTCAAAAGTCTGGGTCGTCGAAAGCGATGGTTCGAAGGTCGAAGGTCGAAGCCTTGTGGGTTCGTTGGTGGGGTGCGATCTTCGGTGGATCGGTCTTCGGTGGTGATCTGGGCTCTGGGTTCGTCGACGAAGTCGAAGATCGGTTTGTGGCGCGAAGGCGAAGTCGAAGATCGTGGATTCGTCGGTTCGTGGCGCCGGCAAAGTCGAAGGCTCGTGGACGCCGGCGATGGGCTATGGTGGTGGATCGGAGCTCGGTTTGGTTCGTTCTCCCCCTCGCTCTCTCTCTCTCTCTCGCTCGGTGGTTCGTTCTCTCTCTCGCTCTCTCTTTTCCGAAAATGATTTGAAGGGAAAATAAAACCGTAAAATCATTTCCGGGTCAAAGGAAAAAATTTTGGTCAACTAAAGCATATTTTCCGAAAATCCTTATTTTCCTTGTCTTCCAAATAGTGGGCTGAGGTGGAACCACCAAAACAAACACAGCCAAAGATATGAAAATGAGTTCAAGAGAGTTCTGAATCTGAGGGTGAGAACTGAGAAGCACAAGGATCGGTGACGTGGCAACACAAGAACCGGTTGATCTCTGCCTTTCAAGGGTTTGTCTCTTACCCATTACTCCTTTATTTATCTTCCATCTCTCTCTCTGTCCCTTTGGACTCTTTTCTCTTTCATTTTCGTAGAACTCTTCAGCAACTCTCTCTCTCTGTACTGCTCTTCATAATTCTGCAGCAGCTCCTCTCAGCGACCGCTCATAACTGCTCATAATTTCTCAGCTACCTCTCACATCTTCTCAATCTTCTCTCGTTATATATGCATCCTGCAGGCGCGGCGGCGCTACGGCTTCTTCTCCATCATTCTTCTTCGTTTTCTTTGCCTACATCACCGATCTATTTATTAGCTGCAGTTCCACACACAAGCAGATCACAAAGATGGTAAGATGATTTTATATTTCGAGCAATGCTAGGAACACAAAAATGTATAGAACTTTTGTCACCGAATTTATATAACTTTTTTTTTTCTGAGCTGTGGCAAAAGTCTTTTAAGTTTTGCGTGCTCTTACTATTTTTCTTACATTTCATTTTGGTTTTTTTTCGGGGTGAGAATTTTTTTTTTTTTGTTTTTGTTTTGAGAACCCTATTTTTTTAAGAGAGCCCTATTGTTGGTAACTGAGTTGATGGATTGTTTTAGGAGAAATGTCTTCTCCACGATATTTAGGCAAGAGTATTGCTAGAGACACATAAATTGATACAATTTTGTATACAACTTGCCATGTGGTAAGTTGTGATCGGTAAAAGTGTGTTTCTATGTCACCATTACACTTTTATCCATCATAATTTTGTCACGTGGTGAGTTATGGTATAAAGTTGTGCTAATTTATGTATTTCTAACATTACTCTTTGCGCAATAACAATCCTAGAATTAGATGTTATTGGTCAAAAAAACTAATTCGAAATTAAAATTAGAACCAATAATAATTAACCACTAAGATTTGTTATGAAAATATTAACTTGGGAAAAGTGCAACCACACAATTTTTATAAATTATAGTGGTAATTTATTACTAGTTTTAATTTAAACTCATTATTGAAATTAATTTTTAGTTTTTAACCGTTAATAGTTAATAATTTGCTATTTAAGATTTTTTTAATTTATTATTTAAAATTTATGGTAAAAATACCGTTTAGGTTAGAAAAGTAAGAAAAATACTTGGAAATATATAAAGTTACACCACTTTTGTTGTAACTAGTTACATGCTCCTAGTATAGTATGTGCTCCTAGTATTACTCCTAGAAAAATGATAGGATTACATCATTTTACATAATTTTTGTCACAACTAGCTATATGAAGAGTTGTGAGTGTTAAGAGTAAAAATGCTGAGTTTATATCTCTACTACTCGTAACTCTATGTGGTTATTTGTAACAAAAATGGTAGAAAATATTCTGGTTTGCATTCTTCTTTGAAGTAATGAGTTAAGTGTTCTGTGTAGGTGGACTGGTTTTTTTTTCTTTTCATTTGCCGGAGCACGTACTCCAACATTGTAAAACATTAACCTAAATTTGTTTTTCAAATTAAGGGTGTGTTTGTGTGAATATTGCTAAAGTTAAAAAGTGAATTTAATAATTTGGGCAAAAAACTTAGGTATAGACTTATAGTACCTTAGGTACTACTATTTAGGTGGTTCCGCTCGTGCTGTTAAATTGATTTTGACGCCGTTTATACTGACGTGGATCATAAGGAAGAAAATGAGAACCTGATTAGAGAGAGAGAGACCCAACCCGATTTGAAATTCGACTAGTTTCATTTCATTATTACTCACACGACATCGCTGCATTTGAACGTAACCTACACCCTATAAAAACCCAAATCCACAAAACCGCGAATTTTCACAAACTAGCTACACCCTTCTCTCTCTCTCTCATTTCACTTCGTTTTTTCATTACAGGACGTGAGCAATATTCGGCAAGTCCCTGATCATCAGGTTTGTTCTTTTTTTTTTTTTTTTTTTTTTTTAAATTGTTTTTTTTTTAATACAAGAAATTCTATTATAGCCTAATGTAAGTATACATGTGTATGAGTCTCCTTCTTGGAGACTCCGGAGACTTATATCCTGGCCCATCTCCACACACCCCATAAGCACGCACTTTTACTTGTAAGGTGAACATCGCACTAGGGTGTGCGATGCTTGTTCTTTTTTTTACTTGTATAAATAAAAATAAATAAATAAGAAAGAGCAATGCTTAGGAATTTTTAAAAAAATTTCACAACCTGCTAAGTTGGCAAATTTTGATTGGATTAATGTCACAGCAATTTTCACAATATTTGAGTTGGCAGTTTTTTATTAGTAATCATGGCCGTTACTTTTTCTTTCTTTTTTTTTTTCTTTTTTTTTTTTTCTAATTTTAATCTACTATTGAAATTAATTTTTTGCCCATCAATAGAAACCAATAACAACCTGCCATTTAAAATTTGTTGTTAAAATTTTGTGAATGTGACACTTATTTATTATTTATCATTAACAACTTGTTGTCTTAGCAATTGTAAGTATTGTTTTATTGGTTTTTGTTGTATTAATCACAACAGACCACATGTGATAAAGTTGTGGGAAAAAAATGTGGGAAAATGAAACCAACACAGAAACATAAGATCTTAGCTCAGCTCATCACTAGGAAGGCCAGAAATTCAACTAATGCCAAAGTGAACTGAGAAACTGAAAATGAATTTACATGTCAGTTCCAATTATTCCAACTTTCTCAAGAAACAAACAGAAAAATAATGAAGGACAAGTGAAGTGAAATGAAGCATCATGGAATCACAACTAACTAACGGCAAACTACAACAACTTCTATTATACTGTTTGGTTGGTGAGAAAATGCGGGAAAATGAAATTAAAACAGAAACCTAGGATCTTAACTCAGCTGTTAGCACTAAGAAAGCCAGAAATTCAACCAATGTCGAAAGGAAAATGAACACGAATTTATATGTTGATAATTTCTCAAAGCCTTTACAATTTTAATTTTATTAATATAATTTTTACGATTAATAAAAGGCGAAAAACACATTTTCTTCTCTACATTTTCACGCGATTTTCACTTTGGTCCCTATCTTTTATTTTCACTGCTTTTAGTCCCTAAAATCAAAAAATCGATCTCGTTTTTGTCCCTACCGTCAGTGCCTTAACGGCAAAGTCTTAGGTGGCAGATGAAACATCCTATTATCTGACGTGGCGCTGATGTGGCGCTGATGTGGTGATTAAAATATTATTAAAAAATATTATTTGGCATTTTTATATGCCATGTCAGCATTTTATTTTATTTTTAAAGCCACATCAGAAATTAAAAAAAAAAAAAAATTTAAAGAAAAACCTTAAATCTAGTTAATTTAAAATTTTCTTTTCTTAATATTTATGTTCTTCAACTTGTTCTTGGTGTTCTTCACAGACCAAACCCAGCAACAAGAACTCAAACCCATATTAGAAGAGCACAAACAAAAAAAGATAAAAAATTTAAATTAAATACTAACAGGAAATTTTCTTCATGTACTTCCCAAATCCAAGAAGCAACCAAACTAATCTCTAACAATCCCCTAAAAATCTCAAAATCACAATTTTCTCAAACCCAGAAAATAAAATCCAAAAACGCTGACTTTATTCATCAGAACCCATTTCCAGGCTATTGAAATTGAACAAAACCCTGACTTTATTCATCAAAATCCAAGCTCTGAAAAATCACCTCCGTGGATCCCAAGTCCACAGACGACAAAGATTTGTTCTTGGCTTTGGATTTGGACTTATCGTCCTCGCCTTTGTAGTACCCATCACCCCAACCCAAAACAGAGGCGCCGTTGGAATAGTCATAGGAGCTCTGCCAAAAGATAGCGTAGGTCCAGCTCTCGCGAGCACCTTCGATTAAAGCTTGGAGGTGTTGTTGGAGCGTTTCTTGGTTGAAGAAAGCAACCGAAGGCTGTGATTGAGAGACGATGGGCGCGGGTGTGGGTGTTGAGGTCCAAGCTGCAGAAGATATCTGGTGATGGAGTTAAGGTTGTTGCTGCTGGGAAGGAGGTGGTGGCCAAAAAATTGAGAGATCAGAACTCATGAAAGACTTGATGACCGATGCGTTTTGGGTTTTTTTGTTTTTGTTTTTTCAAGAGGATGTGGAGTTTTTTGATTTTATGGGTTTTTTGTGTGTTTGTTTCCCAAAGAAATTTTTGGGTTTATGGATTTGCTAGAGATTGGTTTAGTTACTGTGTTTATGGGTTTGTTTCTTGAATTTATTTTTTGTTTTTCTGGATTTGATGGAGATTGGATTTGGTTGCTGGATTTGGATTTGGGGTTTGCTAGAGATTGGTTTAGTTGCTTCTTGGATTTGGAAAGTACATGAAGAAAATTTTCTGTTAGTATTTAATTTAATTTTTTTTTCTTTTTTTGTTTATGCTTTTCTGATATGGGTTTGAGTTCTTGTTGCTGGGTTTGGTATGTGAAGAACACCCAGAACAAGTTGAAGAACATGAATATTAAGAAAAGAAAATTTTAAATTAATGAGATTTAAGGTTTTTCTTTAAATTAAAATTTTTTTTTTAAATTTTCTGATGTGGCTTTAAAAAAAATTTAAAATGCTGATGTGGCATATAAAAATGCCAAATAATATTTTTTAATAATATTTTAATTGTCACATCAGCGCCATGTCAGCTAATAGGATGTTTTGTCTGTCACCTAGGACTTTGCCGTTAGGGCACTGACGGTAGGGACAAAAATGAGATCGATTTTTTGATTTTAGGGACTAAAAGCGGTGAAAATAAAAGATAAGGACCAAAGTGGGAATCACGTGAAAATGTAGGGACGAAAATGAGTTTTTTGCCTTAATAAAAAAGCTACAACTACTTTGTACAGTGTGAAAATCTGTTTCATGGAATCACAACGAACTAAAAACAATAACAATAGCCTAAAACAACTTGAATATTGTTTGATTAGTGAGAAAATGTTGGAAAATGAAACTAAAACAGAAACACAAAAACTGAGCTCAGCATTTAGCAATAAAAAATCCATAAATTCAACTAATGCCAAAAGGAACTAAGAAAACGAATACAGATTCATATGTTGATTCCAATTTTTTCAAATTTCTCTCGAAACAAACAAACGAACAGAAAATAATAATGAAGGAAAATTGAAGTGAAATGAAGCTTCATGGAATCACAACGAACCCAATAGCAACCTAAAACAACTTCAATACCGTTTGGTAAGTGAGATAATGCGGGAAAATGAAAGCAACACAAAAACATTAGATCTTAGCTCAGTTCAGAATTAAGAAAGCCAGAAATTCAACTAAATGCTAAAAGGACTGAGAAGTGAGAAACAACAAAGACAGATTTATATATTAATTCCTTCAACTTTCTCGAGAAACAAGCGGAAAAAAAAAATAATGAAGGAAAAGTGAAGTGTACCGGCAAATAGGTGTCTGGTGAGGAAGAGGAAGAGTGCGGCATTGCGATTGGTGGATCTTCTTCGGCTTCGTGTTGTGAGCCAATGCGACGTAAGAAGAAGAGTGTGAGATCGCTGCTGAGAGAGAAGCCATGGCTGCGCCGCCGAAGCTGAGAGAGAGAGAGAGAGAGAGAGAGGGAGAGAGTTAAGTTTTGTTTGGCAGCCTTTGGTTATTTATAGTAGACTAAGATAGAGTGCCTGTTTTTGGTCATTGATATGAATCATTGAATGGAATCACAGTGTATTTAGCAAACAAAAAAAGAATGGAATCAGTGAATCATAGACTCACAGTTTAAATAAATAATATTAAGTGGTGGAGTTGTTATCAATTCTACTGTTTAAAGGAACTTTTTTTGTTTCGATTTTTTTTTTTTTTTTTTTTAAGTTCAAAAATGCTCCTATACCCCAAAATTTAAGTAGAGACAAAACTAAAGAACAATTTGGTAAAAATGAAAATCTAACTCCTACTAAAACATTGTTTAAATTAATATTCAAATTACTTTATCCACTTATAAATTAAATTCTCAATAAAAAAACACAGTTTTTTTACTAAAAAAAGAAAACCTCATGACATGCAGTTTGAGGCTAGTTATTAATAATAAATTTGGCTCTTCTTTGGCAATTTCAAGCCTATTATTCAATAAATAAATAATTGCTATAATTTACAATCAATTGGTTTTTTTTTTTTTTTTTTTTTATAATTTCTAAGCCCATTGGTTAAATTCTATTAGGCTATGCTCATGGGTGCTCTTTTTTGAGAAACTATGTTCTTGGATGCTTGATCTAATGAAAATTTTCTCGTTTCTAAATAAATAATAATAATAATACATTATATTTTGCATAATTAGTCGAATAATTCAATTCCATCCAAATATTTCATTGGCATTTTATTCATCTTCTTTTTTTTGAACTTTTTTGTTTTTCTTTTATGAACAAAGGCATTTTATTCGTAGAGTTTAGGGTTGTTTTTATTTTGACTGTTTATATTTTAATTTTCATTTTGATACCTCATGCTTGATTTCGTTTTCATATTATCCTTACTGTCCGTTTCTTTTAATAATGTAATCATTCAAAATATACTTTTCTATTTCCAATAACGAAATTCTTATATTCCACAGCTTTTTGGAGTTGGTATTTTCATGTAATAGTAAACATGAAAAGTACTTGGAAGATAGATTACTAACGAAAAATGAATTACATAACAAATGTGAAAACAATGTCAAGCATAAAAGAGTTAAGATGAAAATTTAAAAAGTAGAGGACCAAAATAAAAACAAACTCAAACATTACAACCTGGGTGGCATGTTTAACATGACCCACAAACATGACGTGTTTTTAACTTGTTTAATAAATCAAAATGTGTAATTTTTAGTATATTTGAATAAATAAATAAAAACAGTTTAACTCAATGTACTTCAAGACAATGCAATTTTTTGCCGATTAGTGTTTAATACTATTATCATAGCACAAATGTAACTGGCTAACACCAACTGCGATTCCTACTTTAAATGTCAAAAAGTATAATTTAGTATATTTCAATTACTCATTTACTTTGTGGGTTCCAGTTAGCTCAACTGGTAAAGTCTCTGATGGTTGTATAAGAGATCTGGGGTTCAATTCCCGCCTACACCAAAAACTGATTGGTGTCTTGGTCTGATAATAAAGAGCAATTATCAGGAGCGGACGCCATAGGTTGAAACTCTCTAAAAAAAAAAAAAATACTCATTTACTTAGGACTCAAAAAAAAAAAAAAAAAAAAAAAAAGCTTAATTGTATGGTTACATCTGAATTGTGGTGGTTTCCAAATCAGAAAACATTTTGTTTGGATTTGATGAATGTTGGACCACCCAATTCAGGCGGTAACAGACATGTGAAACATGCGTGGCTTCCACTGATTCTTTTCTCTATTTTGGACCCCGCTGAAAGCCAGGCCTTGGCTAATTGGTTTATCCAATCTTAGCCCATATTAGGTGGAACCAAATCCAGACAAGGCTGGCTTCGACTTGCTCAGCTTCAATACGGATTGATTATATTCTTAGCATTAGTCCAAACACTTTTCAGGGCTTCGAAATAGGACCACCTGTTTTTAAAACGCGGTTATAGTTTTTTTTTTTTCGCCAGATGGCAAATGCATTGGAAATATCCAAGCCAGCAGGAATCAAAAGTAGTGAAAAACACAAAATCTGAGTGTAAATATAGATACCCAATCACACAACACGTTTCACATAATCACTCTCTTTCCATCAAGAGAGTAACTCATTTTTTGGTTAACAAGGTGTATACTTCATTCGTTTTCGCAAAGGTATGTCAACTCACAGTATCTATATTGGAAGATGAACATGTACATGGAAGAATTCCACCATATAATTTCATTTCAAAAGCATAATTAACAAAGTATTGACAGAAAGGAAAAAGTGCATCTTTCACTGACTCTAAAGAAGCATTAAATATGGCATGTCCTTTTGGTGCCAAAGAAAGCCTAATGATGATGCAGGAGTGTAAAACAAGCCTACCAACATATAATTCCTTACTTAAGTTCGTAGTCTTTATGAAATTTTATGGGATTACATGTGACCTTTGATTAGTTTGGTTAGCTAGGATTAAAAGGATTCATGTGTGGTTAAGAATTAATACCCAAAAAATATTGGATATATAAACACCAAAAAAAAAAAAAAACCACATAAATACATACAAATATATCAAGGACACATATTCTCGAACAAGTTAAAAGATGTATTGCATTTCAATTTTCTAGAATATGATTTTCTCTCCCTTTTTTCTGTTTTAATAATCTCACATCAATTATAGAAAAATAATTATTAGCAATTTTCCCAAATTTTTGGGACCACAAAACACATGCACACCACCAAAACCCTAACCAAACCCTTTTGCAAGCTATTCAGAACAATAAATGATGACACCTCTCTATAACTCAACCAAATAAACACATTGACAAATGAACCAAATTATCATTTTTAACAAAAGCTAATAAATAAATTTTAACAAAAGCTAACAATTAATAATTTTGCTTTTCAAAGGGCAAGAAAAATAAATTTTAAGTGATTGAAAAAATTGATATTAAAAGAAAGTTAAATAATATGATTTAATCAATATTTAAATATATAAAGGGTTCTATTAAAATTGTGGCCTTGGCCATGCTACCACTTGCATGGTATTGCCTAAGGCCGAACACAATTGCTACTGTCTTGGCCCATATGTAGCATTAACAGTAAGGTTTTCAGACTTGGACCGTTCATTGAACCGTAAAAGAGAGAGGTTCAAGGTTTTTGAGGTTGAACCGAGGTCGAACCGGGGTCGAATTGTGATGACGTCATAATTAATTAAAGCCTAAATATAGATATTAAATTTATAAAACTAGCAAAATTGACTAATATATCTATATATGTGAGGGAAATTTAATGATATTTAAGCATATATATTTAATAATTAAATAAGAAAGTTAATAAAATAAAATAATAACCATGAAAACATTAAAATTTATAATTAATTTTTGAAGTAAAGTTGAATATCTTTGAAAGATTTTAATTATAATTTTTTTATTCCTTGTAAGAGATGGATAATTTAATTAAGTAGAATAAAATTGTGTTAAGTTGTTTTTATTAAAAAAAAAAATGCTAAGGGGTTGGACCGCACGGTTCTTGACCGGTTCGTACGTTCCAACCCCGGTTTTGGGGTTCACAGAATTGCCACATATGCCCGGTTCTTTATGCTTAAAAAACCAGTTTTCATCACAGTTTACGATTTTCACGGTCTTACCTCCCAGTCCGGTCCGGTTTTGAGAACTATGATTAACAGCACACCCACAAAGCCTAACCATGGCCGAACCCATGCAAGGCTACCGCAACCCAGCACAATACATGCCATGCACATCACGCAAAATGGCCTACAAGTCTACAATCTGCCAGGCCAACCCATGTAACAGCATCAACACAAGGCCACCATCAACCTTCAAGCCACCAACACTCATGTAAGCCATGCATTGCCACCAAATTATCATTTTTAACAAAAGCTAATCCTTTGTCTTGACCATTTGATGCTTTTAGTTTTCTCAAAAGCATCAAATGGTCAAGACAGCGAAGACCCATTATCCCAAGTCAACAAAAACAATGAACTTTTCAACTACATTATACAAATATGTTAAAAAAAATAAAAATAAAAAACCCACTGAGTTGCTTTTCAAGCCTAGGGGCACATACCAATAGAAACCCACGTACCCATTAACCCAAATGACCAACACAACAAAACCCATCACCCAAAATTGATAGCTTAGAGAGAGAGAGAGAGAGAGAGAGAGAGAGAGATATATATATATATACATACATATATAAACCTGGTATCTAATAAACTCCCCTATTGATTTGATAGTAGTGTGTGCTGATTTTTGCACCTAAAGTGTCTATTTTTAATAAAAAAAAATATTATGTAATTACAATGAAAGTAGTAATAAATGTCTGTCCTTCATGATAGCTTCTTCCCTGACTTCTTGATATGTATCTCAATGATCTGAGGTTGCCCATTATGTAATTGACACATAAGAATATAATACACTAAAGAACAATCTACCAGAATTCAATAGAGATTAAAAAACAGTGCCACAGATTGTATTCTTCTAACTTGATGACTTCTATTCGAAAATTATATGCAATACATACATAAATTAATGAGTTATGATATCATTAATAAGAATGTTGCCAATTAGATCGTAACCTTTATATAAAATGAAAAAATAAAAAGGGAAAAAGAAATCCTTTCTTTTAAATTCTCAAGGACCCTGATAGCTCCTAATCTACCAAGTAAGATACCACCAGAATAAAGCCGCAAACATTGTATTGACGGTACCAAGATTAGATAAGTCAATTTCCATGTCCATGCCTTCAGTGTCAAGAGCCTGAACAATTTATTATAAGATTCCAGTACCATTAAAATCTGATAAACCACCAAAAAGGATTTTAGTGGGGAATTGAAGGACATGGGAAAGTGGAATGATGAAATTGAAAGAACGGAACTTCCAGCTTAAATGCATCTTTAGATACATAATAAGTATCTATACGCTATTATAGGAGAAATTATAGGGTGCTCTAATGGACCATGTCATTTGTCCACCATTTTACTAAAAAACTTTCACTTGTTTAAAATTGTTGAGTTGGTAATTAATTTCTGCTTAAAAAAAAATTTCTAACTAACAATTTTAAACAAGTCGCAGTTTTTTAGTGGAATGGTGGACCATATCACTTGTCCACTATGTGGATCTTATAATTTCTCCTATCATAGAGAGAAGCCAAGTAGACAAATGAAACAAATATATTACTGAATCCTAATAAAAGTAGAAAACATTGACAAGCTACATGCCCTGAAATACCCAAACAAGACAGATAAAACGAAAGAAATTACTTTTATCAGTGAAGGTAATAAACCGAAAATGAATGAAAACGGAAAGTTATTTTCCAATCATAACAAAAAGGCATGTCAGTAATCAGCAGCATTTTAACTTCCTAAAAAACTGAAACACTACCAAAACATGTATGTAGATTTTAAATTAGTACTAACAATTTTTTTTTTGTTTTTTCTTTCCAACAATTTCTTAACAACCAAACAGAAAGCTAATTGTTCAGCAAAACGAAAATCAAAACAAAAAACCTAATGATGTGAATTGAAAGCAGATTTATGAATACCTTAGATTTCGATTCAAAAATTGAAAAAAAATAAAAAAAAAAATTTTACCAAAGATTTGATCAGTATCGGAAACGATCAAACGGAGCAACTATCGCATCCACAATCACCGACACTACCAGATTCGCTTGTACACATATATGTATAGGTGCGTACAGAGAGAGAGAGAGAGAGAAAATGAAAAGGATTAGGGGAAATGGGAAATAGGGAGGGGCGGTTGAATGAGAAACGTATAGGGTTTTATGTTGTGTTTTAAATAGAATCAAAACAACGTAGTTTTGATAATAGTAACTTAAAAAATTAAAAGAAAAATAGAAGGCTGTTATAGAGGTTAGAACCTTGGATGAGACCATGAAAATCTACATGGCACGTGTGTCAACGACTAAGGTAACTTAGGTTTATTAACATATTTTATAAATAAATATACTATAAATAAATATTTTATAAATAGTAATATTTAATATTTAATACATAAATATTGTATAAATAATAATAATAATAATATCAAATTATAAAAAATATATATAAAGGAAATTACCTAAAAAAAGCCCACCTTTATACTATCTTTAGCATTAGGTCTAAGCTTTTAATTCTGTTAACAGAATTAAGCTTTTTATTTTTATTTTTTCATAGTAGATGTCATAAATCTGGGATTAGTGTGTATTGTTGTTGGGAGAGGAGGGATATTAACCTTGGATATCTTAGATGAAATCTCGAAGAAATATCGATTGAGTTATAAGACTCTTAATAAGCAAAATTTCAAATTTATGAAAGGTTTTTTTTTTTCCCTTTTGAAGCATTTGTTGATTCTTGTATTCAAATGTTATTCTATTCAATAAAACAAACATAAATAAAAAAAATGGGTCTCCATCGAGTGTTGGTGGTAAGTAATTGGGAGATGGTAAAGGAATTCCTAGCTACTAATGATAGAACTTTTGCTACGAGGCCAAGCAGAGCAATAGGAAAATGCATGTTCTACAACAATGCTACTTTTGCACTTGCACCATATATATGGGGAGTATTGGCGTGATGTGAGAAAGATGGCCACTCTTGAGCTTCTTTCAAACCATCGGCTTGAAAAGCTAAAGCATATACGGTTCTCAGAAGTGGAGTCTTTGATTAAAGACTTGTACTTGCTTTCTACAGAAAACAAAGCGGTGACTATTAGTGAGTTGTTTGAGCACATGACCTTCAATATCAGCCTCAGGATGATTGTTGGTAAGCAATTTTCCATTGTTGGTGAAAGAAACAGTGAGGCTTCTCGTTTCCACAGCGCCATTAAAGATTCTCTATATCTTAGTGGCGTGTTTGTCTTGTCAGATGCCATTCCATACCTTGAATGGATGGACTACAAAGGGTATTTAGGTTCCATGAAGAGGACTGCTAAGGAACTTGACTCGGTGCTTGATATCTGGCTTGATGAACATCTCCAGAAACAATAAGAGCAGAAGAGTAATGGCGAAAGCTATTTCATGGACGTGATGCTATCAAGCCTTGATGAGGATGCTGTGATTTTTGAGCATACACGTGATGTTATCGTCAAGGCAACTGCACTGGTATAATTTGTAGGAAAACTAATTGGTATTCTCAAAGTACTATGAGGTGGTATTTTTTCTTTTCCCATAAATGGTGAATCTCCCATATGTGAGAAAAAGAAATATCACATCGTGTTCTTATTACACTTCTTATCATTATTAGTAAGTAAAAGCCAAATTAATTTGGAGAATTATTCAAGACTCTACTAGTTCATGTCTTGTCCATTTTGTTTAGTTTATTTTTCATATTAAATTTATAGAAATTTAGTGGTATAACAGACAAAATGAACAAGACTTGAAACGGAGAGGATCTTGTTTTCTATTTCATGATATGCAAATAATATATATGCTTTGATTTTCCTTTAAGAAAACAAATCTACAAGCTATTTACCAGTAGCAACAGAATGACTTTCGTTAAAGAAAGCCAACTGATAAACTTTTTACCTTGCAATGCATCAGAAAGTTTAAATGTTTAATACAATATTTTATTATTATTTTTAAATATAAAATTTTTAATTATGGTAGTTATTAATAGAAATTTATTATATTTGTATATAAAACTATATATTATAAAATTAGACATTTATTAAGATTGTGTTTTTTTTTTTGAGAAGTATTAAGATTATGTTTGTGTATGATACCATATGTTTTACCATTTAAAACTATTCTATTGGTGGGCTTACATATAGAATAGAATTTAAATAGAATTAATAAATATTAATGATGTGAAAAATGTAAAGCCTCAACTCCTTATGTGGACCACCGCGCACCTTTGGTGCAGTGGTCATTCTACAAGTATAAATGCTTGTGAGATGTAAGAAGGCAAGGGCCAAGGTTCAAGTCTCTAGGAGGGAGTTTTACACACATATACACTTAAATTAGGCTAGAGTAGAAATTTTATCTTGTAAAAAAAAAAAAAAAAAATTCTCCTTAAATGGCATAATAGTATGAGGCTATCAAAAAATCAAAACACTACAGTTTTATATAGATTGTATATATAGTGGATTATGGATCCAATTAATGAGCATTGAATTATATTAGAGAAAGTTGATTTTTTTTTTAATTGCAATCAACTATTTTTTGTCTTCTTTTTCACCCCCCCCCCAAAAAAAAAAAAACCTATTTTATCTTGGAGTCTCACACAACATTCAATTAAACAAATTTTTGATAATAATCAATTAAAATTTTTTATTTTTTATTTATCTTTTATTACTTTTCAATACTGTGAAATCCACTTAATTCCTTTTCAATGATTGCAATCAAACACCTTTTAATATATTAGCCAAACAAATACGGATAGGATAGACTTTCAAAGTTACAGAAGGTCATGAAATTATTGTCCTTTTGTTTTTCTTAGAGATATTTTTTACCCCACTTGAAATTATTGTCCTTTGCTTTTGGAATTTGAGCACATGGTTTAAGATTGTCATTGGGTAATTGGGCGGTTAATGAGAGAGAGCCGAAGCATGGGGACCCAAATAAAATATGAAATAACTATTAATTGATAATCTAAGGGAAACAAAAAACAATAAAGATATATGATAGATTCTAGGAATTACTCACTTGAGGATAGAGAATTACATATTCTCAACGTGAATAAGCGTGGCTATTTTATTTTGTTACGTTGATATAATATTTTTATTTTGTTGCAATTGTTATTATTTATTTGTCATTATTTCTATAAAAATATTTTAAACTAAAAGAAAAAACTTAAACATTGTACTAAATTAGCCCATACAGTCACACTCATCCATACATAAATAATATATTAAGTGTCTATTTAATTAATTAAATGCTTGAACAATTACTGCATCTACTTTTTTTTTTCTTGAATCACTAACTTTATAACATGGTAACAATGCACACACATGTAATAATATTTTAGTATTATTATATTATATAAAGTTATATTATATTTATACCATATATGCACACATTCATACAAATAAGATTATAACAAAATAAAAAAATAACGGATACAATCAATATCAAACACATGCTTATACACATATAATACAAATTTATAATAAATAGAAACACTTACAAACACTCATTTTTTACTTTTAGAGTTGAAAATACTGAGATAGTCAAATAGAGAAAAGAGATGAGAAGAAATTAATGAAAATGAGGTCAAAGATCAAAGAGAGAGAGAGAGAGGGAGGTATGTGATCTGTGTTGTTGTTTGACTTTGGGCTGTGCTAATATGTGATTAGGTGTGCAAGATTTAAGTTAGAGTGTGCATAAATGTTTTCGAGGGTAAATAAACTAATAAAAAAAATATTATATATATTAAAAAAAATTTTGAAGTTAGGGGCCAGGGAGTTTAATAGAACCCCCTAGTTCCGCGCCTGCTGTCATGAGAAACTCACGAGAGAAACACTAAAAAATGGTTGAAATTCACTCTATAATTATCCTCACAAGGAGAAATAATTAGGTTCACCAAGAGAACTACTGACGTCTTCTTCTCTGACCTCTCAACCAATAAAATGTTATTATTTATGCAAATGTGACATTATCTGGTAATTTTTATTTTTTATTCCTTGTACTAATTAAGAAGCTTACACATACATTTGCATAGATGATGTCATCTCATTGGTTAGGGAGGACCACATCAGCAATCCTCCCGGTGTAAATAATAATTTCTCCCCCGCAAGGACTAAGCTTTATATAACAATAAATAAAATCCTAAAAACATAAATTTAAAGTAAATTAAATGAGTTTATCTTGGAAATAATCCTTCTTTTTTTTTTTTGGTACTCTAGGTCTAGGATACACTCAAACTTCATAATATTTATTATTTTGTGCCCAAACCCTTTTCTCTCTTCAATTTATTTATTTATACATACGTACGACGATAGATATACTAATATAAATATCATAAGTTTGGTACCTTGATAATTCAATTAGTTTAGGAGGGCAAAATAAATAAGTAAAAGGTTGACAAGCCTCTGGCATGAGGTCCACCTAAAAAAAAATTCTATTTTTATGTTTGTGTGTGTGTTTTATATGCAACTAAAATCCTTTAATAAACAAAAAATCTTTTCCTCATAAGTAGAAAATTAATGACAAACTAAAAAATAAAAGTATAAGCCTTTAAGAAAAATTACCCATTTATTTTTATTTTGAATTAATTTCTTGCATATATGTGTATACATGTGTGCAGTGGCGAAGCAAAAACATTTCTTTAGGGGGCCAATTTAAATCTAACAAAATTATTAAAGGAAGAATTAGGGTTTTGTTAGCATTTGGAAGAGCCATGGGCTGAGGAAATGGGCTAGATGAGATTTTTTATCATACTAAATTTATTATTTTTGGGTATTTTTTTACCAATCTAGCTTGATTATGTTTGACTACTATTGGACTAGTTAAAAAATTTGTGCAGCCAATTCTAAAATCTTATTTTTCAAGGGGGGCTAGTGATAAATTTTTTGTCTAATTTGTGATTTTTTAAATAGTGTTATAGGAAATTTTAAAAAGCCAAGGGGGCCATGGCTTCGCCAGTGCATGTGTGTGTGTATATATATCATATGAATTCTTATTATGCAAAATGTATTTGTAGTTATAGTAACTATGCAAATATACATAATTATTATCCATATGCAAATTTGTTTTTAATACTCTCTGATCTCTCTCTCTCTCTCTCTCTCTCTCTCTCTCTCTCTCTCTCTCTCTCTCTCTCTCACACACACACACAAATGATTTGGAAGGGTAATAAAAAATTGATAAAGAAATAATGCATTAATGAAATTTAGTTTAAAATATATAATCTGATGTAGGTGTTTTTTGGAAAGAAGTTATGCAAAATAATAAAAAAAGTAGGTTAATGCTAAAATATTCAGAAATTTTTGTACGAATTAATGAAAATATTCTAAGAAACTTAAATTATACAAAAGCTAATAAAAAGAGAACTTAAATATATTGACACTGCAATAACACACACTAGGGGCGGCTTAATGTATTTGGGGGCCTAAGGCGAAAACTGAAATTGAGGCATTTTATATGAACCATATAGATTTTTTTTTTGAAAGTCTATAGACAAAAAGTTTGAGAAAACTAGATTGATAATTTGATAGTGGTAAGTTTGTCAATCCAACTTGTGAAAAATGTTGTGATTTTTTTTTTTTTTTTTTTTGGTACTGCTCTTTTTTTTTTTAGAAGTGCTATATTTATAATATTTTCATAACAAATCTTAGGTGTTAATTTGTTACTGGTTCTAATTTGAACTCATCATTGAAATTAATTTTTTATCATCAATAATACCCTATAACAAACTATCTCTTAGGATTTATTTTGAAAGTGTTGTGAAAAGTGTTGTGGACGTAATATTTTTTTCTTGTTTTTCATTTGATAAAAAAATATTATTTTATTCACTGGCTAATATTTGGACTTAATTAATACTATTATAATATATATATATATATATATATATATTTTTTAAAACCCTATTGATTAAAATTTGGGGGTCTTTTTTCTACTTAGGGCCTTAAGCAGTTGCATCAGTTACTTTATATATAGAGCCGGCACTGACACACACACACACAAATATGTGAAGTTTTACAATTTCCTTATATTAAAATGAAAATTCAACTTAACTTTTCAATTTTTGCTGTTGCTATATTTTTGTTGTGTGCATGGCATTACTCAATTAAAAATAATTTTTTTTCTTAATACTATAATTTTTATTGTGTCCATAGCATTACTCCTATTAACAATTTAACTCAACTCAAATTTTTTGTTGTTGCATTTTTGTTGTTTCCGTTGCATTATTATTATTTTTTTACTATAACTTTGTTTACACCTATTGGCCTTTGTAACTTTATTTTAGGTTTTTTTTTTTTTAGGGCATTCATTTTTTATTTATGGTACACAATATATATATATATATATATATATTATAACTTTTTTTTGAAGGCCAAGAGTCTTGTAATTAAATTAGCACCTCCTTATGCATAAAGCGCTTGAGGGTATAGGGGGGAAATGTTCGAGTTACGTGATTAGCCGTATGTTGTAATTATCTATAAAAATGGTTCATTTGAACTCCCTAATCATAATGTAGCGTGCAATTGCCTAGAACTGAACCCATAAGAAAATGATAAATGCCAATAGATCATAATGTCAAGAAAAATGCTAAAACTAATAGTTATTTACTACAAAAGGCTCAAGAGCCTAATATGATCACGAAAATTAATATTGCTCTTTCGATACAAAGATACTATATTAGATTTGAGTAATTCCATTAGACTTTTTGTGTGTACAGGTTCTCATAATTTCAGGCTCCGAAAGCACATCTATTACACTAACATGGGTACTGTCCCTACTTTTAAACCACCCATATGTGCTAAAGGCTGCCCAAGAAGAGCTAGACTTGCACGTTGGGAAAGATAAATGGGTGGAAGAATATGAAATTAGGAACTTAAACTACCCTCAAGCCATTGTTAAGGAAACTTTACGCCTATACCCGCCTGGTCCTGTCACAGGATTGCGTGAAGCTATGGAAGATTGTAATGTTGGTGGCTATTATGTTCCTAAGGGCACTCGTTTGATCATCAACATATGGAAGTTGCAACGAGAACCACGTGTGTGGTCGAACCCATCTGAGTTCAAACCAGAGAGGTTTATACCGACACATGCAAATGTTGATGTTAAGGGTCAAAATTTTGAGTATATTCCATTTAGTTCTGGAAGAAGGTCATGCCCAGGACTTACATTCGGCGTGCAAGTTGTTCATTTGGCACTGGCTCGTTTGCTTCAAGGATTTGATATCATGACTGTGGGTGGTGCAGAGGTGGATATGCGTGAAGGATCAGGAATGGACTTACCAAAGGTAGATCCACTAAATGTTATTCTCAAGCCTCGTCTTCCTAAGGAGCTCTACTAATGCCTTTGAAGCTACTTCTTTGTGAAGGTTACTTACTATTGTGAAATATGCATGTCTTAGTTGAAGTGTTAAGTAAAGATTTGGCTCTATCTTTATCCTTGTCTAAACATATATATCCCTGTTGTTTAGGTTGCCATTACGAACTGTTTTCTTGAGAATACTAATTAAAAATAAATTTCAATAGCTCTTTTGTCTTTTAAATTTTTATTTTTTGTTTGAAAAAATATTTCACTACCCACTCTTTTGAGATTTTATGAAATGATACTCTCCTTAAACAACAAACCTCGATGAAGGTTAAATATAATATAAAGACAACACATACATTCATCCATATCTATATTGTGGTTTCTTTGTGGAAACCTTATTAGGCTCCCTTAAATTGTTAGTTTTAATGCAACACGGGTATCTTCAAAATTATCCCTTTACCATTTGTGATACTCGGCCCGGATTGCTAAGAATCAAGACAATCAAGCACATTTATCTCTTTATATATAGATTTTAATTGAATTCTCAAATTTGCGTCACATATCTCATTTAATTTTTAATTTTGTCCCAAGTGAATTATTGAGGTAAAAATCGAAAAATTCAAATCCAATTAGATTATAAAATGTATTTCAATTGGAATCCAATTTTTCGCCGCGTGTTCATCTAAGTTTTTAATTTTGTAGTAAATAAATTATTGAGTGCAAAAATTGAAAAGTCTAAATCTAATTAAATTCTAAATCATATATATATATATATATATATAATGAAAAACCATTACATATTTTAGAAATGTATGATTTAAAATAAAATAAAAGTTAATACCATGTATAATCTGAATCGTATAATTGTGATTTGTTTTTAATTGTACCTGTGCTTATACGCGGAGCCACACACTAGTAAGATGTAAAAGCCAAAATTTTCAAATTTTCATGATGAACTATAGTCGGTGGAAGTTTGTATATATGGAGAGGCCATAAAAAAAAAAAAAAGAAGAAGAAAAAGAAAAACATGATCACAATGGCTCAGCACCACACAATTCCTACGTCCTCCTATCACCATACATTGCGGGTTGTCATGCAACATGGGCCTAAGACACACAATTTTCCAATTGTATGGGCCTAATTTATTTATTATTGGACAAGGTTACAAGAACTACAATCTAGATGTGGCTAACCCATTTTTTCCTTAGGCCTGAAGAGAACAAGCCTAAGGACCCAGGTCAGCAAGCCTATGAAAACAGGCCGCAAACAATAAAACCCAATTCTGTAAAATAAATAAGCTACAGAAAATAGGGTCTGTAGTAGAAAAAAAAAGCTTTAAGAAGGACCCAAAATCTTCAAATCCAACGCAAAACAGTCCATGTCCTTATACGTTTACCCAAACTCAACACCCAAATGAGCTAGTTAGTCCTACATTAGCATTAATTGCCCTAGTACCCTCTCAGGGTTTGTTTATTTATTTATTTATTTATAAATTTTAATACCCAATGAAAAAAGAGTCCAAGTACATCAATATTCTTTTGTCCTCATATAAGTTTCTCATTCATTACAAAAAAATAAAAATAAATAATAATAATAATAATAGACGCCAATTGAAAACCTTACTTCACTATTTCTGTTGAGCATCAGTAGCGATTCCTCTAAGGTTTCAATATTTTAAAATAAAACTAATTTTTCTTCTTTTAGCTAATCACTTTTTAAATTTCACTCATATCATTTTTCTTATTTTAAATTCTATTTCATTTAAGGTTCATGTTAACGGATATATTTAAGACATTTGCTAATAGATTATTTTAAAAAAGTTTTAATATCACTTTTATGATAAATATAAAAAAATTGTTTAAAAAATTATTTACTTTTTTTATTTTTCCCATAAAAAGTTTCTAAATCAATACTCTTAGGATATATGTTAACTTTTCCCTTCATTTGAATGTTATTTGTTCTTTCATTTTTTATTATTCTCTTCACTTTTCAAAACACTTGCTTTACATTATCATGGTTACAAAAACACAAAAATAATAAATAAACATTGAACAAAGTTTGGCTATAAACTTGATTGTAGTTAGTGGTTAACATTTTCACTAAAAATATTAATATGACTATATATTTTGAAAATCTAACATGCGGATTGTATGTTCTTTTTGTTTTTAATATGCGTGTGTCAAATTTATGCCATAAACTTGATTTATAAACTTGTTTACTATCTGATCCATAAACTTGTTTTTTATACATAATTTTAGACTATAAAAACTTAACATTTAATTTGATTAATGACATAATTTTTTATTTTTTGGAAATTTTTTAAATATGAAGGATATAAATAAAAATGTAATCCAATAGTAGATTTGTCAAAATTCACATTTGATAAAAATATATTAAGTGGAACTATATATGTGTATATATATATATATATATATACACATTATGCAAGATAGAAATTCTACTCTATCATAATTTAAGTGTATAGATGTGTGAAACTAGCTCCCTCGTGGAGACTTAAACCCAGGTCCTTGCATCCCCCACCTCACAACTAAATTCGTAACTTTGTCCATAAATGTTTAGGGAATATACTCCTTGATAGCTAAAACCTAATTGCTATTAGTCATACTTTCTCTGTTTTTCTCCTTTTTCTCACCATTAAAGAAACCATCAAAAGTTCATATATTGTATACTCTGCTTTCCCTCAAGTTTCAGTACATCATGGAAATTACTTCTCATCTCCTTGCAATTTCAGGCGCTTTTATACTGGTACTATTGTACAATCTATGGAGGCTGAGAATTGGTAGTCACAAAATAAGGGTATGATGGCCCCGGAGCCATCAGGTGGCTTGCCAATCATAGGTCACCTTCTCAACTAAGTGGCCAAAACATAGTTGCTCGAATCTTGGCAGCTATGGTTGATCAATATGGTCCCAAATTCACGATCCGATTTGGTACGAAAAGTGCAGTTGTTATTAGCAATCATGAGGCTGTCAAGGAGTGTTTCACTACAAATGACAAGGCTTTGGCTGGTCGTCCAAGGTCTAGCTAAGGAAAGTACCTTGGCTATAACTATGTAGCATTTGGGTTCATCAACTATGGTAAATTCTGGCTTAAGTTGAGAAAGATAACCATGCTAGAACTCCTCTCTAGTCGTCGGCTTGAGACACTAAAGAATGTGCAAGTTATTGAGGTTGACACTTTGATTAAAGATTTGTACACTCTTTGCAAGAGCAACGAGCCCAACAACCAAGCTAAGGTGGTGATTAGTGAGTGCATTGAGCACTTAACCTTCAATATAATTACTAAAATGATTGTAGGGAAGAGATATTTTGGTAACTTGAATGACGGAAATGATGGAGTATCCAACGCGGTAGCACCATGCCTCTCAAAAGCATCCTCAATAATTGAAAATGCTCTCTTTCTTATTGTCAGTTGTTCTTTCGCAAAATCACGAGTACCCTAATTCGTACCATAATATGGTTACAGTTAGCATGCTAGTGATGCATTCAAGGGGCAGAAATAAAATAATTTCTTAAATAAGAATATGAACACAACAGTATGTTCATAAATTAAAACAAAATAAGTGAGTATTGAAATTTTGATTGATTTAAAAGAGTATAAAATTGCAAACAGCTCCTTGCAATATGCCATTTTTTTGGTCCATGAATTAGAAGTATATTAACTAAATACTGTACAAAAGTACAAACAGCTCCAAAGAGCACCTATATCAACAATAAACTCAACAGGCTGCTTAAAAGCATGCAACAAAATTACAGGCAAATTACAACAAGCTGTCAAAATATTTAAACAATTCTCCACTGTAGCACTAAATTCTAAAAACATTTTTTATGCAACATTCTCCAAGAATTGCTCCAATGTTGACACAAGGATAAAATGTTTTTCCCATCTTTATACAGAGCACATAAAAGATAATAATAATGCACGCATCATCCATGTTTTGGGCTCTAATGACAATCATTCTCTTGTAGATTTCATTGATTCTCAATATTTCAAATTGTAACTGTCATTCTTTGTAATTCCTTAGGATTACATCATGTATACATCCTTTATACATGAGGTAGTGCCTCTTCATCAATAATCATATAAAAGTTGACTTTAATTGAAGAATCAATGTTCCCACAAATATTGATCTTCATGCCAATAAAAAAGGTTTATCATTCTTTTCAAGTATTGTGCTTTACCAAAGCCCTAACCGTTCTTTAAAATCTAATCCTTTTTTCTGAAGTTATTTACCATAGATCCTCAAATTCTCCAAAGCCTAAGCACACCACAAACACACATAAATGTCCTCTGCCACAGGCGTAGCATGAAAGAAAATTACATTTACACACATACAAGTTGCAATAAATTGTAAATATTAAAATTCTTACTAGGGTCATTAATGGTGGCAAGGAAAACTTAGTCCTCTCTTGGTCCCATTTCCCTTTTAGGATGTCAATAATGACTTCTTGCAAGGGTAATCCCTTTGCTGCAACCTACAATGTTCAATAGAAAAAGATTATAAAGTTACGACAGTTTTCAAAAGCTACTTATTAAAATTAACTTTTAATGTTTTGTACATGAAGAGAGACAACATATATGCACCTTCTATGGATTTTTTATCTTAAAGTTAGGGAATAAATTAATCTAATAGTAAGATGTTTTCATCCAAAACTCAGTTATGGCAGCCTAAGCAAGCCATTCTGGATTTCTTTTCTGGTTTTGAAAGTTTCTTTAATTTTCTAATTATTTTCCCTATTTTTTTCGTGCGCGGGGGGCGGCGAGATAGTGTTGGATTTGTAGATAAGCCTAGAAGGGCTAGAAATTGACACGTTTCCTGGCGATACCACTAAATGACTAACCCTTAACCCTTGAAAAGAAGTGGCACCTCAAACAGAAATAGGTAAAACTAAAACATTCTACTAAGCTCCATGCCTCCATTCTATAGAAAACCTAACCCTCACCTGCCTAACTAAAACCAGATCACATGAGTGACCGTTAAGATGTTTGTTTGTCTATGATCTATCAATATCAGGTATGTAAGGTGATCATATCAAAAAATTGAAGATATATTTGCCGACAAAGCTTTGTAAATGAACTAGATGGAAATAAGGGGTAAATATAGTCTTCTAGAAATCTTTTGAAGTTAACAGCCCCAAGAGAAACTCAAATGTAATATCATAGATACAATGTTCCTCAACCTTTCCTTAAGGGATTTACATGTCATTCTGAGCAGTATAAAAAATTTCAGAATATGAATGATATCATATCACTTTGCTACCAGAAATTTTTAATAGGTTACTTGTCAAAAAAAAAGAAATTTTTAATAGGTCACTTTGTTACCAGATTCACTAACATAAAGTAAAAGGAACTTAAAAGTTTGGATACCGTACCCTATAATAAAGGGAAGAAGATAGAAAGAGACCAAAGTATGATCAAACTAAAAAGATTCCACAAGTGTGATTCAGGGAGCACGAAGACAAATTTTTTTTTTTTTATTGTTGTTTTTTGATAGCTAAATAAAATTCATTAAATAAAAAAGGCAATTACAATACACAGTGTGTACTGAAACGACACGAATGAGTACAAAAGAAGAAAATATAAGGCATCGAAAATAAAACTAGCTAATGTACAAAGAATTCACGAAATCGTGCAACCCCTCAGCTGAGAAGGATACAAGCAGAGCAATCCACTCATATAGCATCTTCAAGAATAAAAACTTCAACTTTGCAGTGTTAATTTCTCAGTCATCAAAACGGCAAGCATTATGTTCCCACCAAATACATCACATGAGACAATAAGCTTTCCAAATTGTTCCAAAACTTCTCCTGCCATACCACCCCCTCCAACACTCCAACATCCCAATAAGGAAGCTGGTCTTACCCAAGAAACACCCAACACAAAGAAATTTCTTTAATTTTAAAAGTTAATTGTATTTTTACTATCAAGCTATTGAATTTTATTTTAGGTCTTATTATTTTATTTTATTTCCTAATGTCAATATTTTTTTCATAATACAATAATTAGGCTCTAACCCAAGTCAATTAGATTAGGGTTTAGTTTTAGTAGTCAATTGCACTTCTACAGGGACAAGCTTATGGCAACAAAATTTCAATTTGAATTTATCTAATGCCTGTGTTGATTCCTAGGTTTCCTATCATGCTTGGTACCGATTTCAAGCAACCCTAGGTGTTGGTTTGTACATATTTGTTTTGTTTTTTCCTATAAATTTCTTTAGACAATTTTGTACATCTGTGTTGGTATTAAGCTTCTTATTTTGCATCAATAGGCATAAGTCATCGGTTCAAATCCGATAAGGGGCTTTGGCTATTTTCATAAAATCCCAGCCAAAGTATTCTAATTTGATGGGGGAATAGAGATATTGGTGATATTTCTCCTAATACTATAAAAGTAATAAACCTGATCATTCAATTTCATAATTTAACGATAATAAGTTACTATTATCATGAATAATAGTAAGTATGGTAATTATAGTTATAAAGTGGATCATTTGTTTATTTATTAATTTATTATATTCATTTTATATTTGTATTATAATTTAAATTTAGATTCTAATAATAATAAATATATGTTATTATGAATTATGAATAATTTTCCTATTATTATTTTATATTTATTATTAGCTATTCAAAATTACTATTTATTATTATAATTATAAAGAATAATATTATGTTTAATGTAAGTCAGACGAGACTTTTATGGCATTATAAATATTAAAAAAATTATTAGTATCTAATCAAAAATTTGTGTAAGTTAGAAGAAATCTTTATAGTATAAATGCACAGGCATAATAGATGATAGGAAAATTTAGATACAACCCGGGAGGATAATGCATAGTGTATAGCCTAGGGCCATTTTGATGCATAAACATTGCACATTGTCCTCATATGAGGTCCCACACAAATTCAAATGTATTAAGCTCAAAATGAAATCTAAAATTACAATAAACAAATTTGGGGAAAGAAAGGTGGGGAGTGGGGTAAACCATAGGCCAGCATATGCTTATCACTCAAATGCTCTCTCTTCTTTTTTTTTTTTTTTTTTTTTTAATATGATATTTGGGGGAAGGAAGATTTGAACCCTGAATGTTTTTGTTGGAAATACCGGCAAGTGCCACTTGAACTAAGGCTTTTGACTCTCCTTAATGCTCATGTAAAACTAGTGAAAGCCTAAATTACATCATGATGTTGTCCATCCATGCATACCACGACCAGTTATGGAACACAAACACGAGAGAAATCACTTCTGGTGAAAAAAGGACATAACGATGACTGCCATAAACAGCAGAACTGACATCAAACCCACTGCCAACTTTCCCTTGTGCAATACAGTGAGCAGTTTGAGCTATCATGTGCACTACATCAAGATCTGTAGCATCCTTCTTTTCTTGGTGTTGATCTTTAGATGAGGATAGATTTACAACTCCAAGGTAATGAAGTAAAGCACCAACCACGGCAGTTGTCATTGCTGCTGATGAACCCAATCCAGTCTTTGCAACTTCAGGCCTGCAATTTTCTCCATTTGATTCCCCCGTGTTAAAGGTAATGGATGTGAAAGGTGGAAGAGTAGCTAATGCCTCTGGTGTCAAAGGTAGTCCACGTGCTTCAATCTATAAAAGAGGGTGCATCACATAAACATCTCGAACTAAAGCCTTGGAATAGATTAAAATGCTTAAAGATGAAGGATAAACTCTACTAGAAGTGCAAGCTTAGTTAGAACATTTTTTAACTCAAAAAGAAATTATAGTAGGTGGTTCTCATTTACAGTTGTAAGTCATTGCATATATTTCTCACAAGAAGCATAGTAAAATGCAGGTACATTATACAGTCTATAAATGCATGTGTCAAGAAATTAAATTGTTGAGAAAACTTTACAAAAAAGGTATGAAATTTAAATGATAATAATCATAACTAAAAGAAAAATATTCCATGAACATGATGAAAGAAATTATTGAACTATCAGAATAGGGAAAGTACCTGATTCCGATATGAATAAAATTCGTTGGAACCTAAAATTGTGATGTCAAGACCTGCATGACTAATCCAGTCAAAACATTAGATTATTGAAGATGTATGATTTCTTTGTCATTAAATGGATAGAGAAACATAGTCAGTATCAAACATTACCTTGTAAAAGTAGTTTGTGTAAGAACTCTTTCTTATTCTTGTCAAGCGTTAGTTGCCACAGCGTATTGCACTGCTTGTTCCACAAAAGGGTTTCTTGACTCACTGAAATTTTAAACAATACAGTAAGCACCAGTTCAACTATGCATTTGACCGCTCTTGTCATTGGCACATGATTTATAAATCATGACAAACAATAATTAGATTAAGCATCAGCTTACACTATAAGCACTTAGTCACATGAAGGCCATTTCGTTGTTCAAATATTTGAAAATGTTACTGAAACCATCAATAGGGTGCACAAGTGAAGCAAACAGAAAGTATAAAAAAGGATACCCCCCCAAGAAGAAAAAACAGAAGAGAAAATGGAGACAAAGATATAGGTTTCAAGACCTAAAATTAAGGATTATCAATGACATCCAAGAAAATTTAAAGTATATTAAGAAAAAAATGACGATCTTGAACTGTAGAATACACACGTAACATAAACAATAAAAACTTGCCTTGAAGAACAACATTGCAAGGCCGAGTTTTTCAATGCCAATTTATACAAGCTTTCTCTGGAAAGCTGGGGAGATGTTAATTTCACATCTGTCCATGCTTGAAAGGTGATATGGAAAGTCACAAATTGAGTACTATGGAAGTACATCTTAATGAATCAACAATATGTTGGCGGACAGACAGCATCAAATAAAGCTATTAAAGAAATAAATGCAGGTGATGTCACATGTTAAGAAAATGACACTCTAATTATAGAAGTATTCACACCATAATCTCATTTTACTAAACACCACATATAGCCTACATTTGGCCTTATTTATAATGTCTGCAACTTATCTAGCGCCTGTCGGGTTTTAATCATAATATAGAAGAAATTCAAGCTCAAGAACCACCCCATGTTAATGTAAACTTGCACAAGTTTCACCCCTAAATACATAAGGCATTCACAGCCAGACAACAATGAGCTTCATAGTTGGCCGCCAAGAAACTGCTTGCAGCCCATCTCTCAACTCAAATTTTTGCCCTTTCTCAGAGACCCTCCCCACCTTTAATACAGCCCTCCAAACTCATCTATAAGTGACATCAATTCAAAATTCACACAGAACATGAACTTTGTGTCTGACATGTATCTTATGGTCAAGCAAATTTCTTTCTGGCTCAAGTAAAACTATTGTTATAGCATGTACTCTGTTAAGTTCTCACTTGCATACACTAGGGGATAGGGTGGTAATGTATTACAAGCTTTTTGCTGGAAAATCAATTCCAAAGGATCATTATCTTTCCAGTCATTATACCGTTGGAGAAAACCCCTTTTGTATAACAGTTCAGTGGTAGAAAAAGTTATTATTGTCAATTAACACACGAGTGTATTTATACAACTAATCCAGAAGAAACACGTTTTACCAACAGAGACAAAGCTGAAGTAAAGCTGATTATGTCAACAACTCCCAATGTATCTTCGGTATGCCTGCCTTCAAAAACTCTAAAAACCCAATTATTTCTTTCATTATGATATAAAAGCACAGACTTACAGAATACTGTCCATAACTAGGTGCTCAAGGATAATGGAACAGCCTTTTTTGGAGATCTAACCAAGTTTGGCCATAACATGTAACCATCTCACATTTTCTTTCTTATGATCGGCATCTCAAAAATCTAAGCACCATATTAAAGTAAATTAATTCCAAAACAACTTAAATGAAAATTCTTAATTTCCGGCTAAATATTATTTAACTGCCCATGAAACGTCACCCCCATCGTTGAGAGACTAATTGGAATGTTAGTTTTCTAAAATGATTCTTGATTGGTGTATTGGCAATTACTTTTGATATTTGTGGGTCAAATAATGGTTTTATATATTTGAGATTTAGTGCATCGCACAAGTTTGTGTGATAAATGAAAGTTCTTTTTTTCCATTTTTTTAAAAAAAAATTAAATTAAAAATTTTAAGAGGTCAAAAGTTTCAATAAAGTAAAAAAAAAAAAAAAAATCCTATAATTAATAAATAAGCTAAAAAAATATTGTAGATACTGTATGAATGCTTAATTTTAATTTAATTTTTATATAAAAAATCATAAATTATATCTAACAAAATATTAAAAAAATTGTTAATTTTTTCAAGAAAATTAACAAACGTATGCCTATTTTTTTATTAGTTTTTTGAGACATTGATCACAATGATAATTTCTTAAAATAATTATTCATTGGTGTTTTCAAATGCATACATAATAATGTGTGAGCATAGGTGTATACATGAATAGATTTCTTTGAGTTTCATACTATTTCATTTTGGTCTTAGATTTCGGACCCCCAAGAATAGATTTCTCTGTCCCTAAACACCAAATTCTAGCCTTTCAATCATCAAGGACCAAAATCCTTCATTAAGGTACATTAATCCAAAGTGTGTTCCCAACATATGCGAACAAAAATTATCAAAACAAAAGAAAAGATCAAGACATGCACACAAGAACACATGATTTACATAATTCACCTAATTAAACTAGGGTTCTATCTATGGAGTAGTTGTAATTTTTTTGTTGCAGATTGTTAACAAAAAAGAGTTATAATGATCATAGTTATATATATATATATATATATATATATAACTATGATCATTAATTAAACACTTTGGAACCAGTCTCAGAGTGTATGAAAAGAAACACCCATTTCCTGGTCTCTTAATTAATTATGATAGTTCATTTGTTGCTGATGATTCAGAAGATAATGATGATAGGGATCCTAACTGCCTTTCCCAAATGTTTGAGTATGGCTTTATCAGACTCATACAATTAACAAGTCTTGACCAAGCCAGCCAGCTTCCACAAATCATTCAGACTGCTATTAAAAATGTTGAAAGTCCTTCTGTTTCCATCAGATGCTGGAGCACCCTGCCAATATGGGAAAGAGATAATTGGATGAATGTCCAGCCATCAAAACATCTCATTCTCATTAATGGGTACACCCACTAGGGACAATGGTATGAAGGAGATTCTCACTTATCCTTCCAAAGCCCCTATGCCCTTACTGAGTGCTGGAGAAACTATTTCAATAATCATATTCTTGAAGTCATTCAAAGCCTATGGAAACATTATCATTTCATAGGAAACACAGATAGAATTTTTGTTTTTGGTCCCAGACCTTATGCTCCTACCATCACTCATATGCACATAGCAGATCACTGTAATCCAAGGAGTTTTATTGCCCCAGGGAAAACTCCAGAGTTTGAGCCACTGCTATATTACGGATTCTGCAATCAGTATGTTATTTACCATGAGCATAGATGTAATGATGATCCTCCATGGGATCCTGATGATGATTTTCCATCCGATGCTCCTTCTATTAATTAAATGTGTGGTCCTCAGATTATTGTTACTATTGTTCTCTATTTGTCTAGCCACCATAATGGCCAAAAGTGTTACAATATTCAAAAAATGCTTCAATGTTTACTCCTTGATAAAGCTTCTACACCACTATTCAACTACATGCGTACATGGTGATGTTCAAAGACACTATTCAGACATTATTCAACTGCATGCGTACATAGTGATGTTCAAAGAAATATTCCTATTGACCTTTGTCAGAGATTTTGCTGATCTTATGCTTCATATGTTGGAGGTTTCAATGCATGCTCCTGAAAATTCCCATTATAGTGCAACAACTTTGGCTTCTTTTAAGGACAATGATGATGTGGCCTAGACCCTAAAAATGAAGGCCTAGACCTTTGAGTGGGATGCTTCTGATCACTACATATTCCCTCCATGATTCCCCAAAAAATTTGGAGTCAAAAAGGAAAAAGACTCACTTTTTTACTATTCATCTGTCACTATTCATCCGTTACTATTCACCTGTTACTATTCACTCCGAATTTTGCCTATTTAAGGGGGGTTGTCCCTTATGTAAAAATCAGAATTCTTTTGATAGAACTTCTTCTAGAGAGAGTTTTCCTCCTTAGAAGCCTTCTTTGAGAGAATTCCCTGTTATCTACTACTACCTTGTTCACCTTATTCCTACTACTACTTTCCCTACAAACCTTGTAACTAGGACTAGTTCAAGCTTTGTAACTGTTAATCTGTTCTGAGATCTTGTATTCACTACTACTACTGTAAGTGTTTTGTACTACTTTCAATAAGAAGTATTTTCAGTATTATGTTCATTATGTTCATTATATTATTTGTTGCTACCGCCACCATGGAGGATTACCGCCATACCGGACGGTTCTAAATTGCTTTCATTTACTTTGATTATTTACTTTGAATTATTTTGTTATATATATTGCTTGGCAGGTTCTACCGCCTTATTATCTTAACTTGTGCTTTCATTTATCTTGCTTACATTACTCTCAACATATATTATACTGTGCTTCCGTCTCTTCCCTTCAGCTGTGCGTCCCCTTCCCCCTTTATAGTATCAGAGCCATTCTTTTCTGGCCGGTGATAGTGTTGTTGTGTCTTTGTTTCTTGTCTGTGATTGTCCGAATATTTGGTGCTCCGTTGTTGTGTCCCCTTCTTACCGTCGTTGGTGCCACCCTAGGTGTAAAGTGAATTCCCAGAACCTGACTGTAAGGCCCGTTTGAGCCAAGAGAGGGCGTGTAGGGCATGTGTGTGGTATAGGGTTGCTTAGGGTATGTGTTACGAAATGCAACGGTTGTGAGAAAAATATGATAACTGAGTGTTAAAACTAGGATAGTATGGATAAGTTGTGGAGATCCAACTCCTCTATCAGCTCCAGGACTGGTTGTCCTCCTGATATTGTAAATGAAGAAGATCACACTGTTGAAGATAATGAGCTTCCTGATTTTCGAAAATGGAACATTCCCAAAGTTGATACTAAAACTATTTACAAAATTAGTTGGGCTGAAACCACTTTTCATCCCGTTTACAAAGTAAGAACTGTTGAACAAATATATTTTATTTCGAAAATTCATGAAAAATGTTGCTTGTTTTCCAAAAGAAATATTAATGATTTCATTGCTAAAAAACAAAGTTATTTGCATATTGGTATGGTTCAAGTTGCTATTAAACCACTCACCCGAAAGGGTATCAATGCTTCTGTTCTCATGTGTCTGCGTGATGCTAGATTTAAGCACTTTAAAGACAGCATTCTTGGTATGATTACTGCTTCTTTGTATGATGGTCCTGTTTATTTTAACTGTTATCCTGATCTTACTCTTGCTTTAGATGATCCTAATATTGTTAAAGCTTTGACTTTGAATGTTGCCTCTTCTGGTTATATCATGGATGAAGGTAGTAAACCTTTTGCTCTGATCTACTGCATTTATTACAGATTGTTGGGTACTCAGTTAAATCCTGGTTGTTTAAATCATAGAGAACCTTCTGGTAAAACTATGTTAATTCAATGTTCAACTCCTGATGCTAAAGTTCAAGTTCCAAAAATGATTCAATGGCAAGATATCAAGCCTCCCACTGAATGGTTGTTGGAACAAGAATCCCCTATTCCTAAACCTGTTTTTGATGAGCTAGATCTCACGACTATTCAACAATATCTTGATGGTACTGTTAAAATAAGTTTTCAAAATATTCAACCACCTTTGAGGATCAACGAAGGAAGACATTCCTTTGCTGGATCTGAAAGTATTTCGAAAAGAGATCAAGATCTCAATGATTTCTTGCAAAAGAATTTTGAAAAACCTTCTGATTTAAAATTAAAAGGTGTTTCAAATGATAAATCCCAAATCAGCTCTGTTTACTATTCTACTAAACCTGAATCTTCCTCTCCATATAGCAAACCTGCCAATGAAGATGATTCAGATACTGGATCCATTTGTCCATCTGATTCTGATTTTCCTCCTATTGACAATAATGTTAACCGATTGAGAGTTTTGATTGTTTTGAATAGAGATTTTGAAATTGATATGGTTTCTTTGTTCAATGAGTTCATGCTTTCAAAAAATAGACCTAAAAGGAAATATTTCCAAAATAATTTTGCTCAGTCTGAAAAAGACCGTGTTAAAAGAAAATGGAAAGAAAAAATGCTTCAATTGAAAAAGCATATTTTGTTCTTTGATTTCCTTAAAAATTATTATGTTTCAAAAGATGAAGTTTCAAAAAATCATTTGAATATGATAAAGAAATCAAATTTTGTTAAAGATGACAAAACTATTGTTAGGTCTAGTCATCCACATCTTGATACTATTTTGGTAACTGTTGACAAAACTGATGTTAAAGCTACTCCTTTCAAAATTGTTGATGATAAAACTCCTATTGTTAGTCTTATTGAACAAAACAATTTTACTAATGAGTCTTTGCATATCATTGGTCAACAGCTTGACCGTATTGAAGAAAAAATTGTTGAAAAAACTGTTTCTATTGAAAAGTCTGCTTCTGTTGAAAAATCCATTTCTGTTAAGACTGAGAAGCCTTTGATTAATCTGCCCAGTTTTGATAACAAATTCAAGTTTAAAACTTCTCAATCCAAAACACTGGACACTGTTGAAAAAATGCTTGCTGATTTAAAAGTTAAAATTGAAGGTACTTCTACAAGTACTCATGCTGCTCGAACTATTTCAAGAAATGAAAAAGAAATTGTTTCTGATGAAAATACAGATTCTGATACTGTTTCTTCTGTTTCTGCTAAAAAGGTTTTTGAAGATGATTTCCCAAAAATCAAAAGATTTGTTGGAAGTTCTTCCAAACCCATGTTTCTTACAAAAAATTGGTATTCAAAACCTACTCCCCCTGATATTCAGTTTGAAGAAAGACCTTTTCAAACTCAGTTTTCTGTTTCTGCTGATAAAATTTATGAATGGAATATTGATGGTTTTTCTGAACAAGAAATTATTAACAAAATGAGACATATGTCTATGGTTAGTATTGCTTATCAAAATAGTCATGATTTTGATCAGCCTGAAATTGTTGACTTGCTTGCTACTGGGTTTTCTGATACTCTTCGAGGATGGTGGGATTCATATCTCACAGAAGATTCCAGAGACTCTATTAAACATGCTATTAAAAAGAATGATGAAGGTTTGCCTATTTTTGATGATCGTATTGGTCGAGGTATTCCTGATGGTGTTAATACCTTGATTTATACTATTATCAAACATTTTGTTGGTACTCCATATAATGTTTCATCTCGAATTTCTGATTTGCTAAATAATTTGAGATACCCTACCATGTCTGATTACAGATGGTATCAAGATGTTTTCCTCTCCAGAGTAATGCAAAGGAAAGATTGTTTCAAGCCTTATTGGAAAGAAAAGTTTATTGACGGTCTGCCTCCTATCTTTGCTCATAAGGTAAAACAAGAATTAATTGGTAAAAATGATTCCATTGATTATGATAATTTAACTTATGATGATATTTTAAGCACTATTAAAAAACTTGGTATTAATATGTGCAATGATGAAAAATTGTTAAAACACCAATTAAAAAATAAAAGAAAAGCTAAATATGAAATGGGTAATTTTTGTGAACAATATGGTTTGCCCCCAATTGCTCCTTCTCGGCAAAAGGGTAAAAAACATGATAAAAGTCACAAAAATTATAAAAAACACATAACTAATTTTAATGATTTTTATGCTAAAAAGAAAAATGTTTCTAAAAAATATGTTAACCAAAGATCTGGAAAAAGTAAATGTTTCAACTGTGGAAAACCTGGTCATTTCAGTAAAGATTGTAAACAAAAACCTGGTAAACTAAAAAATAAGTTTAACATGTTAAACATTGGTGATAATGATCAAGAAGAATTATTCAGAATCCTTGACTCAAACAATTCGTCTGAGTCCTTGGAAGACGATTTTTCTTCTTCAACTGATTCTTGCTATCAATCTGCTGATGATTCTTCTGATTCTTCTAATATTAAACTTGGTTGCAGAGATTCTTGTTGCAATGTTGTTAAATCTGTTAATACTCTCACTAAAAGTGAAGAAAATGAAAATTTGTTGATCAAATTGATAAGTCAAATTGAAAACCCTGATTTACAAAAAGATTATTTGGATAAGTTTAAGAAAAACTTGTTGAAAGAAGAAACTGGTAAAAAACTTAAATCAGCTATAAGTTTTGAAGAAACTTTGGACAGGTTTAATAAACAGAAATCCAAAGAATTAACCATTAATGATCTCCAACATGAAATTAATATTGTTAAACAAGAGATAAGTGAATTAAAACATGAATTTAAAAATATGAAAAGTGATAACCATAATCTTAAACAAGATTTGTTAATGTTAAAAATTGATAAAAATATTGATCAAAACAAGTCTGATAATGAACAAGATGAGCACATAGATGGAGATGAATCCAGTCAACAGGCTCTTCTTTCTGATAAAGGTAATACTGTTGATGATCCTCAACTTGCTCTTGTTAATAACATACTTCCTCCAAAATGGTTCACAAAAGTTAAAATTGTTATTTCCAATGATTATTGTTTCACTGTTATTGCTATGATTGATTCTGGTGCTGATAAGAATTGTATCCAGGAAGGATTGATTCCTCCAAAATATTTTGAAAAATCAACTGAGAAAATGGTTTCTGCTAATGGTTCTCAAATGAAGATTAAATATGAATTGAATGATGCTCATATTTGTCATGATAATGTCTGTTTCAAAATACCTTCTGTTCTTGTCAAAAATATGACTGATAAAGTAATTCTTGGTCTGCCTTTTATAAATGCTCTGTACCCTTTTCTTGTTGAATATGATGGAATCACTACTGATCCTTTCAGACAGAAAGTAAAATTTGAATTTGCTTCAAAGCTTGATATTGATATTAATAATGCTTTAGATCTGTCTTATGATTTTCCTACTAATAATCATGTTCATGAACCACAGATGAGTTGTTTGTATTTCACAGACAATTTTCGAGGTGATGCCAAGCTATCAATTGTTGCCAATCGCCCTAATATTCTTAATGATTCTTTGCAGGAATCAGGCAATGATGCGGGGATAAATACCACTAATAAGTGGGATAATAATAATTATACTTATACCACTAGTAAGTGGATTATTATGGCACCCTCGGCTGAGAGGAAAAACAAGGGAAAAGCTCCTCCACAGGATTATTCCCAAAATAAAATGCATGAAGGCGCATCTTCTGGGGTAAAACCCAGTGGATCAACATCCCTTCAAGGGTATGTCCCGGTAACGGTGATGTATTCCAGTGGTGATATGGCAATTGCTCCACAGGAAGTTTTATCTAAAGATTTACAATTCCCTAATGAAACCTATTCAGAACTTCCAAATTCTATTAAATTTATTCTTGATAATCTTCAAGCTTCCTTTATTGAAAACCACCATAATCTTTTTAAAAGAACCCTCAAAGCCCTTGAAATCTACCTTGTTAATCTTATTGCTCAAAATGAGGCTTACATGAGCCACTATGCCACCCTTGTTTCGGAAGAAAACCTTATTTCAGAAAATGACCTTGTTTCAGACCTTGCTTCCTTAAATGACCTTGTTCCAGATAATAACCCTGATCCAGAAAATAAGGCTTTTAGAAGCCATCTCAAAGCCTACATTAGTCAACTCTTTGGCAAAGAGGATATCCATTCAAAGGATAGAATGACTTTAATGGGCACTGATTATGCTAGATTGAGTCTTAAGACCCAATCTATGTTAAGAAGTGCTGTTGCCAACTTGCCAACGGATATACGATTGCGTATTCTGGGAAGCAAGGCTATGTTTAGGTCTTTTGACCTATGGTTCGAATATTTCAAAACACTTGTTACAACTGCTATTTCTGATCCTGCTAATTCAGATGATATTAGTGATATCCTTGATCAAACTGATTGGAAAAAACACTTTGGAACCAGTCTCAGAGTGTATGAAAAGAAACACCCATTTCCTGGTCTCTTAATTAATTATGATAGTTCATTTGTTGCTGATGATTCAGAAGATAATGATGATAGGGATCCTAACTGGCTTTCCCAAATGTTTGAGTATGGCTTTATCAGACTCATAAAATTAACAAGTCTTGACCAAGCCAGCCAGCTTTCACAAATCATTCAGACTGCTATTAAAAATGTTGAAAGTCCTTCTGTTTCCATCAGATGCTGGAGCACCCTGCCAATATGGGAAAGAGATAATTGGATGAATGTCCAGCCATCAAAACATCTCATTCTCATTAATGGGTACACCCACCAGGGACAATGGTATGAAGGAGATTCTCACTTATCCTTCCAAAGCCCCTATGCCCTTACTGAGTGCTGGAGAAACTATTTCAATAATCATATTCTTGAAGTCATTCAAAGCCTATGGAAACATTATCATTTCATAGGAAGTACAGATAGAATTTTTGTTTTTGGTCCCAGACCTTATGCTCCTACCATCACTCATATGCACATAGCAGATCACTGTAATCCAAGGAGTTTTATTGCCCCAGGGAAAACTCCAGAGTTTGAGCCACTGCTATATTGCGGATTCTGCAATCAGTATGTTATTTACCATGAGCATGGATGTAATGATGATCCTCCATGGGATCCTGATGATGATTTTCCATCCGATGCTCCTTCTATTGATTAAATGTGTGGTCCTCAGATTATTGTTACTATTGTTCTCTATTTGTCTAGCCACCATAATGGCCAAAAGTGTTACAATATTCAAAAAATGCTTCAATGTTTACTCCTTGATAAAGCTTCTACACCACTATTCAACTACATGCGTACATGGTGATGTTCAAAGACACTATTCAGACATTATTCAACTGCATGCGTACATAGTGATGTTCAAAGAAATATTCCTATTGACCTTTGTCAGAGATTTTGCTGATCTTATGCTTCATATGTTGGAGGTTTCAATGCATGCTCCTGAAGATTCCCATTATAGTGCAACAACTTTGGTTTCTTTTAAGGACAATGATGATGTGGCCTAGACCCTAAAAATGAAGGCCTAGACCTTTGAGTGGGATGCTTCTGATCACTACATATTCCCTCCATGATTCCCCAAAAAATTTGGAGTCAAAAAGGAAAAAGACTCACTTTTTTACTATTCACCTGTCACTATTCATCCGTTACTATTCACTCCGAATTTTGCCTATTTAAGGGGGGTTGTCCCTTATGTAAAAATCAGAATTCTTTTGATAGAACTTCTTCTAGAGAGAGTTTTCCTCCTTAGAAGCCTTCTTTGAGAGAATTCCCTGTTATCTACTACTACCTTGTTCACTTTATTCCTACTACTACTTTCCCTACAAACCTTGTAACTAAGACTAGTTCAAGCTTTGTAACTGTTAATCTGTTCTGAGATCTTGTATTCACTACTACTACTGTAAGTGTTTTGTACTACTTTCAATAAAAAGTATTTTCAGTATTATGTTCATTATGTTCATTATATTATTTGTTACTACCGCCACCATGGAGGATTACCGCCATACCGGACGGATCTAAATTGCTTTCATTTACTTTGATTATTTACTTTGAATTATTTTGTTATATATATTGCTTGGCAGGTTCTACCGCCTTATTATCTTAACTTGTGCTTTCATTTATCTTGCTTACATTACTCTCAACATATATTATAATGTGCTTCCGTCTCTTCCCTTCAGCTGTGCGTCCCCATACCGGACGGTTCTAAATTGCTTTCATTTACTTTGATTAAATATCATCTGAACAGCAGTTATAAATATAGTGCAAATGTGATTAGTGATTTTCTCAAGTTGTCCTAAATGATGTCAGGGTCTACTTAGTAACACCCTGTGGCTCGGGGGCATTGCAATGCAATGTGAACCTTGACAAGAATGTTGGGGCCGGATATATTTGAGAGAGATAGTGATACACTGAATTGTATGAGTGTGTTGTATCAATGTGTGCAGGGCCGGCTCAACAACTTTAGGGGCTTATAACAAAAACTTTAAGTGAGGCCTTTTCTTATATGCAAATATTAACTAAATAATATTTATTTTCATTATTATCTTTTTGTTGTATAATTTCATTCTCTTCAAATTCTTTTTTATGAATTTTTGTTCATAATTTCATTCTCTTATAATTCTTTTTTATTAATTTTTGTTAATTTTCTGTTGTGTTTTGTTTAATACTAGTAACAAAGATCATTTTTGAGATTCATTTTATTTTTCAAGTTTTTTCTCTCCTTTTTTTTATAAAGTTTTTTATATCCATTTTCTAATAGACATTTAAAATTAAGTAATATTTCTAAATAAACAAAAAACAATTTCTAATAAAAAATTATAATTTAACTAAAATAAAATTTAAAGTATAGAACAATAGAACCTAATGTATCAAAAGTAAGATTGCAACTTTACTAAATAATGTGATCACTTTATACCCTAAATTAGTACTAAGTAAATTATTCTAAAAGGATAACTAATAAAAGTATACCTAAACAATACAAATTAAATATTAAATTAGAAATTGAAAAAAAAAATAACAAAATAACAAATGGGTTGATTATAAGATTTACACATCAACCCACATGATAATTCCATAATGGATAGTAGGAGTAATGCTAGGAATGCATAAATTGACATAATTTTTGGCACAACTCACCATGTGGTAAATTGTAACTGGTAGAGGTGTAATGGTGGGTCCATGTGGGGACACACCTCCATTACTCACAACTCGTCATGTGGCGAGTTGTGGCAAAAGTTATCACATTTTATATCTCTAACATTATTCGGATAGTAGTCTAGTGTATGTAAAATTAATAAGGATTGAGATCAAGTGCAATATTTAAGGTATTGCACCTAATGCAATACCTATGAATGGTTGAGATTGATAATTGCAAAAATCAACTTTCAATCTCAGCTATTGATTAAAAAATGTTAAGAAAAAAGTTAAGAAAAGTAAAAAGTAAAAGTTAAAAAAGTAAAAAGTAAAAAAATGTTGTGAGAGAAAGGTAGTGAATTGCACCCCTAATCCGTAAGGGTATTGCACCAAATCCTAATTTGTAAAATAAAAGGTACCTAATCTGTAAACGTGTGTAAGTTGGTTTAGTGGGGAATAAAAAAAAAGGATAAAAATTGGAAATAAAGAGATAAAAAACTAGATGAGATTTGCAATCTCAATTTTGCTCTTGCATTTAGAAAAAGAAGAATGATTTTAATTTTTTTTTCAAGAATTAAGATTGAGAGATAGAGAGAATGATTTTTTTTTTTGGGCTTTTTTTTTGCTTAGAGGTAAATAGTCCCTCTTTTGGTAGATTTCAAGAGGTAAACGTTAGATTTAATGAATTTGTCTAGTCTTAATTTAGATCTTAATTTTGTTACGTGTGTTTTGTCTAATTTTAATTTTGTGTCAGTGCTGGCATTTTTTTGGCAAACAAAAGGGCCCTATTATTACTATTATTATTATTATTATTATTATTATTATTTGGGTAAAGGGCCTCAATTAAAAGAGGGGTCTTATCTGGAGGTCTTGGGTGATTGTCCTAGTTGCCTATATGCTTGGACCCAGAATGTGGGTTGAATTTCACATTTATCATCAAATTTTGGAAACTTTTTATGAAAAATTAAAAAAATCTTTCAAAAAAAAGTTAGATTCATTTTTCCATAAAAAGTTTACCTAAAATGGTTTATATAAAATGTCTCAATTATAACTTGATACCTTGGATTGTACAGATCAATTTGCATTGGATTATTTGAGTATAAAATACATCAATAAAATTTAGTTACAAAATTGATTGTAGTCTAAGCCTAAAACCTTACTCAATATCATTAACATTACTATATATTTTGAAAATTTAATCATTGGATTGCATATTCATTACGCTCTTAATACGCATGTCAAATTTTGTGCCAATTAGATATTATTTACTATATGATTTATAAGATTATATTTTATGCATAATTTTAGACTATTAAAACTTGCAATTTAAACAATTTATTGATGACATAATTATTGATATTTAATTTTTTTAGAAATTTTGCAAGTATAGAGGATACAAGAAAAAAATGTAATCCAATAGTAAATTTATCAAAATTCACTTTCAATAAAAAGATATTAAGTAAAACTGTAACCTTAGGCTATTACAAATTTTGAAACTAAACTTTGTCAAAAAAACATAAGTTTGTATAAAGTCCCATAAAGTAAAGATGTACTAGGTTGAATTGGCTTATTTAAGTCATTACGATAAGTCTCAATTATAAATAGAATAGTCTTTTTGGCGTTTAGGTTGAGTCACATGACACTTATACTAGTATACTACTATAAATTCAATCTCATATTACTCTTCATCCTAGGATCTCAAGACCACAATGGAGTCTTTTTCTGATATGCAAACAATTTTAGGACTTACTTGCTTTCATAGCAATCTGTAGTGTCTTAAAAATCACATCAAAAATTGAGAGGGGTTACACCAGATGCGTGGGAATCCCTGAACCATCTGGGGCATTACCATTTATTGGCCACCTCCATCTTCTAGGAAGCGAAATACCAATTGTCCGAACTCTTGGGGCCATGGCTGATAAACATGGCTCATTCTTCTCACTCAAAATGGGTCTCCATCGAATGTTGGTGGTGAGTAGTTGGGAGATGGTAAAGGAATTCCTAGCTACCAATGATAGAACTATTGCTACGAGGCCAAGCAGAGCAATAGGAGAATACATGTTCTACAACAATGCTACTTTTGCACTTGCACCATATGGGGAGTATTGGCGTGATGTGAGAAAGATGGCCACTCTTAAGCTTCTTTCAAACCATCGACTTGAAAAGCTAAAGCATGTACGGTTCTCAGAAGTGGAGTCTTTGATTAAAGACTTGTACTTTCTTTCTACAGAAAACAAACCGGTGACTATTAGTGAGTTGTTTGAGCACATGACCTTCAATATCAGCCTCAGGATGATTGTTGGAAAGCGATTTTCCATTGTTGGTGAAAGAAACAGTGAGGCTTCTCGTTTCCACAGTGCCATTAAAGATTCTCTATATCTTAGTGGCGTGTTTGTCTTGTCGGATGCCATTCCATACCTTGAATGGATGGACTACAAAGGGTATTTAGGTTCCATGAAGAGGACTGCTAAGGAACTTGACTCGGTGCTTGATATCTGGCTTGATGAACATCTCCAGAAACAATTAGAGCATAAGAGTAATGGCGAGAGCGATTTCATGGACGTGATGCTATCAAGCCTTGATGAGGATGCTGTGATTTCTGGGCATACACGTGATGTTATCGTCAAGGCAATTGCACTGGGATGTAGGAAAACTAATTGGTATTCTCATAGTACAATGACGTGGTATTTTTTCTTTTTCCATAAATAGTGAATCTCCCATATATGAGAAAAAGAAATACCACATCGGATTCTCATTACACATCTTTTCATTATTAGTAAGTAAAAACCAAATCAATTTGGAGAATTATTCAAAACTCTACTAGTTCATGGAAAAGGATCCAGGCCATTTATGTCTTGTCCATTTTGTCTAGTTTATTTTTCATATTAAATTTATAGAAATTTAGTGGTATAACAGAATAAATGAACAAGACTTAAAACGGAGAGGATCTTGTTTTCTATTTCATGATATGCAAATAATATATATACTTTGATTTTCTTTTAAGAAAACAAATCTACAAGCTATTTACCAGTAGCAACAGAATGACTTTCGTTAAAGAAAGCCAACTGATAAACTTTTTACCTTGCAATGCATCAGAAAGATTAAATGTTTAATACAATATTTTTTTATTGTTTTTTTAAAATATAATTTTTTTAATTATGGTAGTTATTAATAGACATTTATTATATTGGTATATAAAACTATATATTATAAAATTAGACATTTATTAAGATTGTGTTTTTTTTTTTTTTTTTTTTGGAGAAGTATTAAGATTATGTTGAAAATAATCCTACTTTTTTTTTTTTTTTGGGGTACTCTAGGTCAAGGATACAGTACACTCAAACTTCATAATATTTATTATTTAATTTATTTTGTGCCCAAACCCTTTTCTCTCTTCAATTTATTTATTTATACATATGTACAACGATAGATATACTAATATAAATATCAGAAGTTTGGTACCTTGATAATTCAATTAGTTTAGGAGGGCAAAATAAATAAGTAAGAGGTTGACAAGCCTGTGGCATGAGGTCCACCTAAAAAAATTCTATTTTTATGTTTGTGTGTGTGTTTTATATGCAACTAAAATCCTTTAATAAAAAGAAAATCTTTTCCTCATAAGTAGAAAATTAATGACAAACTAAGAAATAAAAGTATAAGCCTTTAAGAAAAATTACCCATTTATTTTTATTTTGAATTAATTTCTTGCATATATGTGTATACATGTGTGTAGTGGCGAAGCAAAAAAATTTCTTTAAGGGGCCAATTTAAATCTAACAAAATTATTAAAGGAAGAATTAGGGTTGTTAGCATTCGGAAGAGCCATAGGCTGAGGAAATGGGCTAGATGAGATTTTTTATCATACTAAATTTATTATTTTTGGATATTTTTTTTTTATCAATCTAGCTTGATCGGGTTTGACTATTATTGGACTAGTCAAAAAATTTGTGCAGCCAATTCTAAAATCTTATTTTTCAAGGGGGGCTAGTGATAAATTTTTTGTCTAATTTGTGATTTTTTTAATAGTGTTATAGGAAATTTTAAAATGCCAGGGGGGCCATGGCTTCCCCTGGCCCCCCTTGGCTTCGCCAGTGCATGTGTATGTGTGTAAATATATATATATATATATATATATATATTATGTGAATTCTTATTATGCAAAATGTATTTGTAATTGCAGTAACTATGCAAATATACATAATTATTATCCATATGGAAATTCGTTTTTAATACTCTCTGATCTCTCTCTCTCTCTCTCACACACACACACAAATGATTTGGATGGGTAATAAAAATTTGATAAAAAATAATGCATAAATGAAATTTAGTTTAAAATATATAATCTAATGTAGGTGTTTTTTGAAAAGTAGTTATGTAAAATAATAAAAAAGTAGGTTTGTGCTAAAATATTCAGAAATTTTTGTACGAACTAATGAAAATATTCTTAGAAACTTAAATTAGACAAAATCTAATAAAAAGATATCTTAAATATATTGACACTGCAATAACACACACACACAAATATGTGAAGTCTTACAATTTCCTTCTATTAAAATGAAAATTCAACTTAACTTTTCAATTTTTGCTGTTGCTATATTTTTGTTGTGTAAATAGCATTACTCAATTAAAAATAATTTTTTTTAATACTATAATTTTTATTGTGTCCATAGCATTACTCCTATTAACAATTTAACTCAACTCAAATTTTTTGTTTTTGCATTTTTGTTGTTTCCATTGCATTAATTTTTTTATTACTATAACTTTGTTTACACCTATTGGTATTTGTAACTTTATTTTAGGGTGTTTATTTTTTTAGGGTATTCATTTTTTGTTTATGGTAGACCAAAAAAATAAAAAATATTATATATAACTTTTTTTTGAAGGCGAAGGTTCAATTGAATGCCAATGGCCTTCTAACTGAATTAACATCTCCTTATGCATAAAGTGCTTGGGGGTATAGGGGAAAAATGTTCAAGTTACGTAATTAGTAGTATGTTGTAATTATCTCTAAAAAATGGTTCATTTGAACACCCAAATCATAATGTAGCGTGCAACTGGAACTGAACCCATAAGAAAATGATAAATGCCAATAGATCACAATGTCAAGAAAAATGCTAAAACTAATAGTAATTTTACTACAAAAGGCTCAAGAGCCTAATATGATCATGAAAATTATTATTGCTCTTTCTATACAAAGATACTATATTAGATTTGAGTAATTCCATTAGACTTTTTGTGTGTGCAGGATCTCATAATTTCAGGCTCCGAAAGCACATCTATTACACTAACATGGGTACTGTCCCTACTTTTAAACCACCCATATGTGCTAAAGGCTGCCCAAGAAGAGCTAGACTTGCACGTTGGGAAAGATAAATGGGTGGAAGAATATGAAATTAGGAACTTAAACTACCTTCAAGCCATTGTTAAGGAAACTTTACGCCTATACCCGCCTGGTCCTGTCACAGGATTGCGTGAAGCTATGGAAGATTGTAATGTTGGTGGCTATTATGTTCCTAAGGGCACTCGTTTGATCATAAACATATGGAAGTTGCAACGAGAGCCACGTGTGTGGTCGAACCCATCTGAGTTCAAACCAGAGAGGTTTATGACAACACATGCAAATGTTGATGTTAGGGGTCAAAATTTTGAGTATATTCCATTTAGTTCTGGAAGAAGGTCATGCCCAGGACTTACATTCGGCGCGCAAGTTGTTCATTTGGCACTGGCTCGTTTGCTTCAAGGATTTGATATCATGACTGTGGGTGGTGCAGAGGTGGATATGCGTGAAGGATCAGGAATTGACTTACCAAAGGTAGATCCACTAAATGTTATTTTCAAGCCTCGTCTTCCTAAGGAGCTCTACTAATGCCTTTGAAGCTACTTCTTTGTGAAGGTTACTTACTATTGTGAAATATGCATGTCTTAGTTGAAGTGTTAAATAAAGATTTGGCTATATCTTTATTGTTATCTAAACATATATACCCCTGTTGTTTAGGTTGCCATTACCAACTCTTTTCTTGAGAATACTAATTAAAAATAAATTTCAATAGCTCTTGTCTTTTAAATTTTTATTTTTTGTTTGAAAAAATTTTACGCTACCTACTCTTTTGAGATTTTATGAAATGATACTCTCCTTAAACAACAAACCTCAATGAAGGTTAAATATAATATAAAGACAACACATACATTCATCCACATCTATATTGTGGTTTCTCTGTGGAAACCCCATTAGGCTTCCTTAAATTGTTAATTTTAATGCAACATGAGTATCTTCAAAAATACCACTTTATCATTTGTGATACTCGGCTTGGATTGCTAAGAATCAAGACAATCAAGCACATTTATCCCTTTATATATAGATTTTAATTGAATTCTCAATTTTGCGTCACTGTCTCATTTAATTTTTAATTTTGTGCCAAGTGAATTATTGAGGTAAAAATTAAAAAATTCAAATCCAATTAGATTATAAATTGGATTTTAATTGGAATCCAATTTTTCGCCGCGTGTTCGTCTATGTTTTTAATTTTTGTAGCAAGTAAATTATTGAGTGCAAAAATTGAAAATTCTAAATCCAATTAAATTCTAAATCATATATATATATAACGAAAAACCATTACATATTTTAAAAATGTATGATTTAAAATAAAATAAAAGTTAATACCATGTATAATTTGAATCGTATAATTATGAATATTGTTTTTAATTGGACCTATACTTATACACAGAGCTACACACAAGTAAGATGTAAAAGCCAAAATTTTCAAATTTCCATGATGAAATATAGTCAGTGGAAGTTTGTATATATGGAGAGGCCATATTAAAAAAAAAAAAAAAAACCCAAAGGCTCAGCACCACACAATTCCTACGTCCTCCTATCACCATACATTGCGGGTTGTCATGCAACATGGGCCTAAGATCCACAATTTTCCATTTGTATGGCCCTAATCTATTTATTATTGGACAAGGTTACAAGAACTACAATCTAGACGTTGCTAACCCATTTTTTCCTTAGGCCTCAAGAGAACAAGCCTAGAGGCCCAGGTCAGCAAGCCAATGAAAACAGGCCGCAAACAATAAAATCCAATTCTGTAAAATAAATAAGCTACAGAAAATAGGGTCTGTAGTCGAAAATAAGCTTTAAGAAGGACCCAAAATCTTCAAATCCAATGCAAAACAGTCCATGTCCTTATACGTTTACCCAAGCTCAACACCCAAACGAGCTAGTTAGTCCTACATTAACATTAATTGCCCTAGCACCCTCTCAGGGTTTTTTTTTAATACCCAGTGAAAAAAGAGTCCAAGTACATTAATATTCTTTTGTCCTCATATAAGTTTGTCATTCATTAAAAAGAAAATAATAATAATAATAATAATAACAAACGAGAATTGAAAACCTTACTTCACTAGTTTTATTGAGCATTAGTAGTGATTTCTCTAAGGTTTCTCCATATTTTAAAATAAAACTTATTTTTCTTCTTTTAGCTAATTACTTTTTAAATTTCACTCATATCATATTTCTTATTTTAAATTCTATTTTATTTAAAGTTTATGTTTATGGATATTTTTAGGACATTTGCTAATAGATTATTTTAGGAAAGTTTTAATATTACTTTTATCATAAATATAAAAAATTGTTTAAAAAATTATTTACTTTTTTTCTTTTTCCTATAAAAAGTGTCTAAATCAATGCTCTTAGGATATATGTTAACTTTTCCCTTCATTTGAATGTTATTTGTTCTTTCATTTTTTATTATTCTTTTCACTTTTCAAAACACTTACTTTACATTATCACGGTTACAAAAACACAAAAATAATAAATAAACGTTGAACAAAGTTTGGCTATAAACTTGATTGTAGTTAATGGTTAACATTTTCACTAAAAATATTAATATGACGACATATTTTGAAAATCTAACAGGGAGATTGTATGTTATTTTTGTTTTTAATATGCGTGTGCCAAATTTATGCCATAAACTTGATTTATAAACTTGTTTACTATCTGATCCATAAACTTGTTTTTTATGCATAATTTTAGACTATAAAAACTTAAAATTTAATTTGATTAATGACATAATTTTTTATTTTTTGGAAAATTTTTAAATATGGAGGATATAAAAAGAAAATGTAATCCAATAGTAGATTTGTTAAAATTCACATTTGATAAAAATATATTAAGTGGAACTATATATATATATATATATTATGCAAGATAGAAATTCTACTCTATCATAATTTAAGTGTATAGATGTGTGAAGCTAGCTCTCTCGTGGAGACTTAAACCTCGGTCATTGAATCCCCTACCTCACAACTAAATTCGTAACTCTGTCCATAAATGTTTAGGGAATATACTCCTTGATAGCTAAAACCTAATTGCTATTAGTCATACTTTCTCTGTTTTTCTCCTTTTTATCACCATTAAAGAAACCATCAAAAGTTCATATATTGTATACTCTGCTTTCCCTCAAGTTTCAGTACATCATGGAAATTACTTCTCATCTCCTTGCAATTGCAGGCGATTTTATACTGGTACTATTGTACAATCTATGGAGACTGAGAATTGGTAGTCACAAAAGTAAGGGTATGATGGCCCCGGAGCCATTAGGTGGCTTGCCAATCATAGGTCACCTTCTCAAACTAAGTGGCCAAAACCCAGTTGCTCGAACCTTGGCAGCTATGACTGATCAATTTGGTCCTATATTCACGATCAGATTTGGTATGAAAAGTGCAGTTGTTTTTAGCAATCATGAGGCTGTCAAGGAGTGTTTCACTACAAATGACAAGGCTTTGGCTGGTCATCCAAGGAAAGTACCTTGGGTACAACTATGCAGCATTTGGGTTCATCAACTATGGTAAATTCTGGCTCAAGATGAGAAATATAACCATGCTAGAACTCCCCTCTAGTCGTCGGCTTGAGACACTAAAGAATGTGCAAGTTATTGAGGTTGACTCTTTGATTAAAGATTTGTACACTCTTTGCAAGAGCAACGAGCCCAATAACCAAGCTAAGGTGGTGATAAGTGAGTGCATTGAGCACTTAACCTTCAATATAATTACTAAAATGATTGCAGGGAAGAGATATTTTGGTAACTTGAATGATGGAAATGATGAAGAGATATATGATGGAAATGATGGAGTATCCAATGCGGTAGCACAATGCCTCTCAAAAACATCCTCAATAATTGAAAATGCTCTCTTTTTTATTGTCATTTGTTCTTTTGCAAAATCACGAGTAACCTAATTTGTACCATATATAATATTGTTACAGTCAGCATGCTAGTGATGCATTCAAGGGGCAAAAATAAAATAATTTCTTAAATAAGAATATGAACACAATAGTATGTTCATAAATTAAAACAAAATAAGTGAGTATTGAAATTTTGATTGATTAAAAAGAGTATAAAATTGTAAACAGCTCCTTGCAATATGCCATTTTTTTGGTCCATGAATTAGAAGTATATTAACTAAATACTGTACAAAAGTACAAACAGCTCCAAAGAGCACCCATATCAACAACAAACTCAACAGGCTGCTCAAACGCATGCAACAAAATTACAGGAAAATTACAATAAGCTGTCAACATATTTAAACAATTCTCCACTTCTAGCACTAAATTCTAAAAACATTTTTTATGCAAACATTCTCCAAGAATTGCTCCAATGTTGACACAAGTATAAAATGTTTTTCCCACCTTTATACAGAGCACATAAAAGATAATAATAATGCACGCATCATTCAATGAGAATTAAGAAATAAAATTTCAGGAATGTCATCACCTTTGGAAGCTTGGGCAATCTTCTACGGTCGCCACGTCGGCCTTAGTGGCCTTGCACGACAATGCAGCCACCGCATCGGAAACCGCCGACAATGCTGCTGATTTGTGATCCAACATAGCACAAACTCCAAACAAACCTGACGGATACAATTTTTCAACCAATGACGCTTCCTCTTTGCTCAATTCGATCGAATCCAATTCTAGGGTTTCGTCGAGTTGGGAATTCTAGAATTCGTTGAGGGCTTCAGAGATTCGGATCGAAAGGAGCGTGGAGTGATCGGAGCGGAGGAGCTTGTAGAGGAGGGCGGTGAGGAATGCTTGGAGTTCGAGAAGGTGTAGGGTTTTGGGGATGGGGAATTGGGATTGGACACGTGGCGAGGCCTGATTAGAGGAGGGGGTGAGAGTCTATCAAGTGTGGAGGAGTCGAGTCGTAGCGAAGCGAAGCTGGTGGCAATGGCGTAGAGTGAAGATGAAGAGAGAGATGAGCCCTTGCCTCCTAATGTAATTACAGAGAGTTCGAAGTTGTCTGAAGCCATTTTTTGTTTTTGGATTTGGAAAAAAGAGTGAGAGAGGCAGCTTCGGCCCTCAGGCTGAGAAAGTATAACGTAACAGAAATAAAATCCAAAACCTAAAGAACACGATTCACAAGTCACAACCACAATCCAAAACTAGTAAAATCAAATAACACCAAAAAGACCGCAAACTCAAATCCGAGATTGAAACCAAATAGCATCAAAAACACCACAAACCCAAATCTAAGACCAAAAGAAAGAGAGAGAAATGAGACTCGGATCTGAGATGAAAGAGAGAGAAAGATGAGACCCAGATCTGAGATTGAAAGAAAGATAGAAAGAAAAGAAATTATCACCAAACGGCACCACCACCACTCCTCCTCCCAATTCCCACCATCACTACATGCATCACAATATCAGTACATCCACCATCAAATTTCACAAGATCAAAGCAGGTTAGAGGTGGCTTTAGCTCTACAAGGAATCAGGTCTAGGGCTAGTGCTTTGAGAGAAGCAGGTCTAGGGCAAGTGATTTGAGAGAAGCACGTCTATGGCGGCAAGAAGGCAAAGGCAGGAGCTGGGATTTGAAAGAAAGAGATGAAACTTGAAAGAGAGAGCGTGAAAATAGAGAGGCAGGTTAGCATGAAAAATAGAAAAGGGTAGAGAGACTCAGAAGGTTTTCTTTTAAATTTAAGAGCGGTCGGGTCAGTTTCTACAGGTTTTAAATTCATTAACTCGCAACCTGACTTGAAATTTTGGTTTTTAAAAGCACGGGACCCGAATCCAACCTACCATGCTATTTAGGCCCGTCCTCTGGGCCTCGGATCTGGCAGGTCCAGTCGGTTTGGTCGGGTCACAAGGCTCATTGGACAGCCTTAAAGTACATGTTGTTTTAGGAACTCCATGTTAGCATCCACACGGTGTTTCTAAGTCCAATGAAAAAGTGACATGTGTACCAAAGAAAACACAGCAACACTTCAACCTTTTGTATAACCAAAAGACAAATTTGTCCTCAAAATTTTGAAATCCCGCCACACTCTCTCTTTCTTCTCTCTGAAATCCCATTTCCCCAAAATCAAATTTCTCTCCCTTTCTAGTTTCTTCTCCCTAGAATTTGAAACCCATTTGTTCCAATTTTCAATTCAAACCTCCACCATGCTCTCACACACATTCCTTTTCACTTAAAACCTACACCAGCCAACTACGCCGTTGCACCGCTTATCCTCGCTTTCTTTCTTTCACCTCCCCTCCACTGCACTACTGCAATACCTAAGTATCCTTGGTCCACAACCATAAAGAGCCACCCTCATCTCATATTTCACATTAACATTTTTTTTTTATTTTTTTTCTGTTTGCAACTAAGAGAACTAATGAAATCAATATCCAAGTGCAGTGTAGGTGAGTTCCTTTCAATTTTTTTTTTTTTTAATTTCAAACCTATTTTATTTCCTTGGTCCATTTGTTGCTCATACTTGTTTTTGTTTGAAATACTAGGTATATTACAAAGACAAGCCCCAAGCTCACACACAATTCCATCCCATCCCAATTTGATTTGGTTTTATATTTGGGGATGGGATGGAATTATGGAATGGTTTTGTAAATCGTGACCTAACTTGTTCATCTGTTATATGTGATTAGGAAGGGTGCTTTGGGTTACTCCAGCTTGTGGAATTGCTAAATATGTGCTTTGAACTTGGTTTTGATGATGATTAGTAATGGTAGATTATATTGAGTGAATTTGAAGGATGAATTCCCATTTTATTCAGAAAGTTTGGGGGTTGAGAACCTTAGTTTCTATATGTGCACGCTTAAGTAGCTTCTAGTAGGGATGGCAATTTTTGCCCGACCCGCGAGTACCCGGCCCGGCCTGACCCTAATACCCGGTCCGATTAAGAGGGTTGGGTATGGGTTTAAAAAAAAAAAAACCCGAAGTGGGTCCGGGTTTTATCAAAAAAACCCGAGACCCAACCTGAAACCCAGCCCGTTTAAAAACCTAGTACCCTAAATTACAAAAATACCCTATATATATATATATATAATTAATTTAACCCTAATCCCTCATTTCTTCAGCTCCCTCCCTCAGTCCGACACTCTCCTTGTCTCTCTCATTTCTCTGCCTCTTTTTTGCCCATAATTTTCAATCACTCTCCTCTTTCCCATCTCAACGGCTCAGGTAAGTCTCCTTCGGTGGCGATGGCAACGGCGAAGCAACAGCAAACTGAAGGAGGCGGCAGCGGCTTAAACCTTGCTCATTTCTAGGTTTTGCTCACGTGGGTCTTGGGTTTAGATCAATAGTTGTTTCTAGGTTTTTGAACACGGCAAAGGCAACGGCTCAACCCAGCCCTTTAATCTGTCCTCTTCGCACACACACTCTCTTTCTCTCTCTCAACGATGACAGAACCCAGATTTGCTCTCTCATTTCACCCGAACCTAGCCAAGCACACTAACCCATTTCCTCCTCTTTGTTCTCATCTCAGAACTAAAGGTTATGTTGGGTGTTTGTTATTTGGTGACGGTGGTGTTTGATTGGCGGTGGTGGTTGGTGATTTGGCAGTGGGTATGGATCTTGGTGATTGTTTGTGGCTCGGTGTGTATGGAAATTTTGTTGAAGTTTTTGGGTTTGTGGTGTGTCAATGTTGTAATGGTGGTGGTTGGTGATTTATGGGTTGTTGTGGTTCAGCGATGGTGGTGGCTGGTGCTATTTTTTTTTTCCCCCGATTCTGTTAACAGTGGTGGTGGCGGTTTAGATGGATGGCTTTGGGTGGTTGGGTTGAGTTTCATTGATAGGTGGTTATTGGCTTTGGTGGGTTGCTAGAGGTGGTGATGATTGTTGTCCGTAATTTCTTAGCCTTTTTAATCTTAATACAAAAAAATCTTAATAGGCTTGAATTGGCTGCCATATATGGCTTGAATGGGCTTGAAGTTGGCAAAAAATCTTAATGGGCTTAAAAAAAAAATTGGTTGGGCCAGATTTGGGCCCAAGCGGCTAAACGGAGCCCGCGAGGCTCGGCAGGGCGAGTCTGAGCCTCGGAAAAAAAACCCGATTAATAATCAGGCCAGGTTCGGGTCGCAGGTCTTGGCCCGCGGGTCGGGTTCAAGTATGCAAAAACCCAGCCCGAACTCGGCCCGTTGCCATTCCTAACTTCTAGATAAACAATATTTATATTACGCAAAGGACAAGCCCTTATGCAATATATATAACTAGTTCTTTTAATTATACTATGTTTCACTTTGGAATATTTTCATCGGTGTATATTCTTGCTAACTATACAACTTGGAGATTTTAGTTGTTAGATTTGCATATGTTATATCCATTGAAATGTCAAGAATTAATCATATTGATAGTATCATTATTTCTTTATATGCAATTGAATGAGATTTTTTTCTTTCAAAACTTTTTTAGGTGATGATCTAGTTGCTTGTGATGCTCAAGGGTAATGGCACCTGTCTTGTGATTAGGGTGATAAGCTGATCAAACTTTGGTTTGGGATGCTCAAGGGTAATGCATAGCAGTGTTGTTTGAGATGCTCGTCAAACTTTGGTTATTCTCCGCGACATTGGGGCCATTGCAGTGACGGACCCGAGACTTTTCTAAGAAACCTGGTCTACGAGATCTTATCATTGGATGTGCTTTGCCGCCAGTATATTCAGCTCTAATCTCAACCAACTTCAGTAGTTCCAGCTTTGGTCATCTAAAGAAGAGGCAATCTTTTCGTTGTGTTGAGTTTAAACTTTAAAACTTGTACCAAAGAAACGTAAGACAAGTGCCATGCATAATACAAATGCTTATGTTTTACAAAAGACACATCAGTAGGTGCAAAAAGTGCTTCAATGTCCCTCTGAAAACCAAGATAAGTTTTCTTAAAAGTACACAAATTTTTAAGGAAAGTGAAAGGGGGGAAAAAAAGAAGAAGACAAAGAAGACAGGGTTATAGTGCTGTCTTGCAGACTAGTTTTCCATTATCTTACTTGATGACATATGTTTACCAATCTATACTGATGATGTATCAATTATCATGTTATACATATTTATTCCTACAGCTGTACTTGATATGGAAGCAGAAACTGTTCTTAGAAAACAACTTTACTGTACATACACATGCCATAAATTACAAAATTTAAACCAACCACACATGATGAAGAATGTCCAAATGATCCATAGGTTTTCTGGTAAAGAGTTTCTACATTTTTTCTGACAATGCAAAAATTACAAATGATATTGTTTCATCCTACCAATAGAGATTATAAGGCTGGTAGAATAGTTTCATTGGTATCATAGTGATCTATTTTTTTTTTTTTTTTTTTAATTATAAATTTTATTGATGAAGAGGCACTACCTCATGTATAAAGGATGTATTCATGATGTAATCCTAAGGAATTACAAAGAATGACAGTTACAATTTAAAAGATTGGGAATCAATGAAATCTACAAGAGAATGATTGTCATTAGAGCCCAAAACATGGGATCATTTAAACAATAATCATAAAAAAGTTGACTTTAATTGAAGAATCAATGTTCCCACAAATATTGATCTTCATGCCATTAAAAAAGGTTTATCATTCTTTTCAAGTATTGGGCTTTACCAAAGCCCTAGCCGTTCTTTAAAACCTAATCCTTGTTTCTGAAGTTATTTACCATAGATCCTCAAATTCTCCAAAGCCTAAGCACACCACAAACACACATAAATGTCCTCTGCCACAGGCGTAGCATGAAAGAAAATTACATTTACACGCATACAAGTTGCAATAAATTGTAAATATTAAAATTCTTACTAGGGTCATTAATGGTGGCAAGGAAAACTTAGTCCTCTCATAGTCCCATTTCCCTTTTAGGATGTCAATAATGACTTCTTGCAAGGGCAATACCTTTGCTGCAATCTGCAATGTTTCAATAGAAAAGGATTAATTATAAAGTTACGACAGTTTTCAAAAGCTACTTATTAAAATTAACTTTTAATGTTTTGTACATGAAGAGAGACAACATATATTCACCTTCTATGGATTTTTTGATCTTAAAGTTAGGGAATAAATTAATCTAATAGTAAGATGTTTTCATCCAAAACTCAGTTATGGCAGCCTAAGCAAGCCGTTTTGGATTTCTTTTTTTGATTTTGAAAGTTTCTTCTATTTTCTAATTATTTTCCCTTCTTCTTTTTTTTTTTTTTTTTTTTTTTGTGCCAGGGGGTGGGTGGGGGCGAGATTGTGTTGGATTTGTAGATAAGCCTAGAAGGGCTAGAAACTGACAAGTTTCCTAGGGATAGCACTAAATGACTAACCCTTAACCCTTGAAAAGAAGTGGCACCTCAAACAGAAGTAGGTAAAACTTAAACATTCTAATAAGCTCCATGCCTCCATTCTATAGAAAACCTAACCCTCAATTGCCTAACTAAAACTAGATCACATGAGTGACCGTTAAGATGTTTGTTTGTCTATGATCTATCAATATTAGGTGTGTAAGGTGATCATATCAAAAAATTGAATATATATTTGCCAACAAAGCTTTGTAAATGAACTAGATGGAAATAAGGGGTAAATATAGTCTTCCAAAAATCTTTTGAAGTTAACAACCCCAAGAGAAATTCAAATGTAATATCATAGATACAACGTTCCTCAACCTTTCCTTAAGGGATTTACATGTCATTCTGAGTAGTATTAAAATTTTTAGAATATGAATAATTATATGAACATCACTTTGCTACCAGAAATTTTTAATAGGTTACTTGTCAAAAAAAAAAAAAATTTATTAATAGGTCACTTTGTTACCAGATTCACTAACATAAAGTAAAAGGAACTTAAAAGTTTGGATACTGTACTCTATAACAAAGGGAAGAAGATAGAAAGAGACCAAAGTATGATCAAACTAAAAAGATTCCACAAGTGTGATTCAGGGAGCACGAAGACAATTTTTTTTTTTATTATGATTTTTTTGATAGCTAAATAAAATTCATTAAATAAAAAAGGCAATTCCAATACACGGTGTGTATTGAAACAACACGAAGGAATACAAAAGAAGAAAATATAAGGCATCGAAAATAATTTTTATAGATAGTATCTCCTACAACCCTTGCAAAAATTATAGATAGTATCTCCTACACCCACTCTACAAAATGAAGGTCTCATGCCTATGGGGTCCATAAACTTGTGAGATGTCCACTTCAATCACAACTTAAGTAATTAAAAAAGTTATGAAAAAAAGTTTATGGACCTTCAATATAATTACTAAAATGATTGTAGGGAAGAGATATTTTGGTAAATTGAATGATGGAAATGATGGAGAGGCACTGAGGATAAGGAAAATTATTAAAGAGTTCATGCATGAAGATTAATATTTCTCTAGGGATCATTATCATCAATGTAAGAGAAAAAGCACAGTGTTCTTCTCTTCTTTTTTGGGTAAGAAAAAAGTCTAAGAAGGATCTTTGTTAACCCTTGTTGATAAGAATAAAGGTAGAGATAGAGAAATTAAGTGCTTCTGGAGTATAGTGACGTGTTGCCCCTCTTCACATGTTTATGGTAGACGTGGATCTCACAAATTAAATTTATGATAGAATCTATTATGAATGTAAGAAAAATGAGCACTACATCATGGTACACCAGGAACACCTAATAATGTTTCATATAAATAGTATACACTAACAATCTCGAAGTACATTTTTTATTCATTTAACTATGAAATTCTCGTTGTTTAAGTCCATTTCTAGGGCAGGATAATAACAACGCACAACTTAATTAATCAACCAGGCTTTTGTTATGTCTTTGACCTATATATGCTCATTCTAATATGTTAATAGTTATGTAATCAGACCATTATTTCTTTATTTACAAAGAATAATACTTTATAAAGAAACTTTGCTTTTTTAAGTGCGGTGTCAATTTCATGTAGAATCTCATGTTGGCCAGCTCCGAAAGTACATCTCTTCACTTAACATGGCTCTTGTCTTTATTATTGAACAAGCATGCATTGAAGCAAGCCCAGGAAGAGCTTGATCTCATGGTTGGTAGAGAGAGATGGGTGGATGACCAAGATATCAAAGATCTAGTTTACCTCCAAGCGATAGTGAAGGAAACCTTGCACTTGTACCCACCAGGTCCCCTATCAGCTCCATATGAAACCATGGATGACTGTCATGTTTGTGGCTATTATGTTCCAAAGGGTACTCGTGTTTTTGTGAATGTGTGGAAGTTACATCGAGATCCAAGGGTTTGGGATGACCCAGATAAGTTCTTGCTAGAGAGTTTCCTCACAAAACATGCAAATATAGATGCTTCAGGGAAACATTTTGAGTTTGTACCATTTGGGTTTGGTAGACGATCTTGCCCAAGTTACACATTTGCCTTGCAAGTACCTCACTTGACATTAGCTTGATTTCTTTAGGGATTTGAGTTCATGACACCATCAAATATGCCAATTGACATGACTGAAGGCTTAGGCATTTCCTTACCCAAGGCAACTCCACTTGAAGTTCTTCTCACTCCACGCCTTGCTATGGAATTCTATCAATGACAGACAAAAATATAAAGGCGAAAAGCACCTTTTAGTCCTTACATTTTCAGGAGATTCCCATTTTAGTCCCTACATTTTATTTTTACCGCTTTTAGTCCCTATCCTGAAAAACGTTTCTCGTTTTGGTCCCTACCGTTACATCAGAAACGGAGAAAGCTGACGTGGCAAACGGCAGGAATAAATAATAGTAAATTAATGTCCAAGTGGCCTAAATTAATAATAAAAAAATGTTTTTTGGCATTAAAAAATGTCACGTCAGCATCTAAATTAAAAAAATTAATTTATTAATTTTAACTAAGTAAAAAAAATTAAAAACAGGATTAAAAACTAAAAATCATATGAATTGAGATCTAAGTGTGTCTTAAACAACAACAACAAGAACACAAACCCAGATCCAAGAGCACAAACCTAGAAATTATAAAAAAAAAAAAAAAAAAAAAAAAAACCCAGATCCAACCTTCGGCTCTCAATTCCTTTAGGTTCTCCGCTTGATGGCGCAGGCAACGCGTGACGAAGACGCGCCTCCGCCTCCTCCTCGCGACCATTCGCCTGACGACGATTTCCTCAAGATTGAGCTTGATGGATGGTATAACGATGAAGAGGATGAAGATCCGAACAACACCAAGTTTCAGAACCACAAGGAAGAGGAAGAGGAAGGAAATGAAGATTAAGAGAAGGATGAAGATCGCTCATCTGATAACGAGGACCAAGAGAATCGAGATCGGCAAGAGAGAGAGGAAGATGATGAAATACAACGGCAAAGGCGGCGTATCTGCTCCGGCTTTGGATCTAGGACGTTATGCCTCGGGCACGAAGCGGCTGTAACCGGATCTTGGATTGGGCCGAGATTCTCATGGGCCTGGAGGACACCTCCATTGAATTCCGCCTCGAAGTCCCTGAATCGGACCCGAGGGCTACAAGGCGTTACTGCAAGCCTTAGCGGAGAATGATATCAGCGCAAGAAGAGGCGCGCTGACAGCTTCAAAATTGGTCGTCTCGGCTTTACCGACGGTGGGATTGTGTCGGAGATAAAGGCTTCAGTCTGCGCTATATGGATTGAGCTGAAGGTTGGATCTGGGATTTTTTTTTTTTTTTTTAATTTCTGGGTTTATGTTCTTGGATCTGGGTTTGTGTTCTTCTTGTTCTTGTTCAAGACACACTTAAATCTCAATTCATATGATTTTTAGTTTTTAATTCTGTTTTTAATTTTTTTTTATTTAGTTAAAATTAATAAATTAATTTTTTTTAATTTAGATGCCGACGAGACATTTTTTAATGCCAAAAAATATTTTTTATTACTAATTTAGGCCACGTGGACATTAATTTACTATTATTTATTCTTACCGTTTGCCCCGTCAGCTTTCTCCATTTCTGATGTAACGGTAGGGACAAAAAGGGGAAGCGTTTTTCAGAATAAGAACTAAAAGCGGTAAAAATAAAATGTAAGGACTAAAATGGGAACCGCCTGAAAATGTAGGGACTAAAAGGTACTTTTCGCCAAATATAAACTATGCTTGTTTTTAATAAGAGTCCGAATTTGGTAAGAATGAGGTGTAAAACTTATGTTTTACACCATCTAATAAGAAATTGTCACATTGGCATTTTAATTAAAATTCAATACATCCTACCACACCTATTAACATTTTAATAAACTCCCAATTTGGTTGGATTTATATATGGGTATTAGAATTGATTGGGTATGGTTACGTTTATTCTTAAATATGTGATAAGATGATATAGCATATTGAGATTATTGTTGTAAAACATAAATTTTACACTACATTCTTACAGAATTTAATCTCTTTTAATAAGGTTGCTTTGGTAGGGTCTTATACCTTAGTGGTATTGCAGGAACGATCTTATTTATGAAGAGAAATACTATTCAAATCTCCCTCCCCCCTTATCATGGTACTTTATTTTGACATTCATGTAGTCTAATTGTGGTTAGTTTATAAACTATGCTTCTTTCTTATGATTAGTATTAGTGACATAGGCAAGCCACGTGCTTAGTTTATTGGAAGGTTTCATTATATTAAGTGATGCTATAATTTGGCATATGGCATTAATTATTAAAAAAGTATTAATCAAAGAGAATACATTTGGTCCAGATAGGGTGTAAAACCCCCCACTTTACTCCATCCAATAGAAACACACCACATAAGCATTACACTTAACAATAAAATACACATGTTACACCATAGTAACTCCTTAAAAGCAAATTTCACAAAATTCTAAAAAAATAAAAAATAAAAAAAACCCTCACTTTTAGATCCCATGGAAAAGCTGCAGTTGAGAACAACACCACATGCGCTAGCCTCAAATGTCCAATCCCACGGAGAAGTTGCTAATGTGACATATTTTTATTGGGTGGTGTAAAGTGGGGGTTTTACACCTTATCTAGACCGAATGTCTTCTCTTAATCAAATAGAAAAGACTTAGAGAGAGAATTATATTTCCACTTTCACTTCAATTGAAATTTTAGTAATGACATATTAAGTGTTATAGTTTTACAAATATTGATAATTTAAAAAGGAAAATAATTGTAAAACTTTTCATGTATTTCATTATTAAGTTCATGATTTTGTTTAGGCCAAAATGCAAAAGGAGACCTTGAGATTTGCGTTATCACTTCTTTGTAGTAAATTTTAGATGAAAACGACAATTTAATTGTTATTAATTATCAACTACTTTATTTCTATTCGTTTTAAATTCTTTGGATAAACAAAAAAAATTAATAATTGATTCCAACTTTTTTTTCTTTTTCTTTTATATTCTTTTTTACGTATGAAATACCCCAAATTTTTTTTTTCTTCTAATTTATGGCTTCTTCTTCTTCTTTCTTAAATAATTTTTATTTTATTTTTTTTATTTTTATGTTTCAACTTTCAATGATATCAAAACCTTATTTTTCCTTCACTTTGTCATCACATGTACTGATTTAAAATGTACTTGAAAAACCACTTATTTGTTCTAATTTATTAACTTAATTACTGCATAAGAATTCCAAATAATCTTAATTTTATACGAAAAAGGATTTGCTTGCAAACATGTTAGGAGCCTTAGATTTCAACCTCCAACAGGAAGATGACATGCATTTCATCATATGCAATGCACATGATTCACCTGGTTAGTTGTATTAAATTTGGTTAATTGAGTCATGTGTATGCATATGACAAAGACAAATGTCAACTTTCTATTGAAAGTTGAAGCCCAAAACTTTGAACATGTTTAAAACAAACTTTTTCCTTTTATAAGTGTGCAATAAGAGTGTAAATTCTAGATGATCTTTATTTTTGTTCGAAAATCTTAATCTTCCAATACACTAGATGGGATAAAATGAGGACACTCTCACCGGAAGCTCTATCACAACTTGTATTCACAAATGAGAGAGATATGTTGAAAAACAAATGATGATAGTGATATGAAATGGATATGGTCTAATAATAATAGCCCCACCTTAGAAGAATTAACACTTTTCCCCCCTGGTTATTAACTTTAACAGAGAAAAATCTTCACATTCAATGAGCACCTGCGTGAATCCAATGTCACGGCACCACCTCAGCCCATGCAGCAATGGGCAATGTTCCATAACTCAATTTGCTCATCATTTCTAAGTTGTGGCTAAGAAAAATAAAATTTTCCAAACATAAGTTTACCATGGTATGCTACCCCCCTATATATTATCAATTAGCATTTAGCAAAATTGAAGAGGTTCTCCATTATCTTCATATTTGCCTAATTTTCTCTTTAGCATCATAATTCGTAAGTACATCAACAGATTTTTTTTCATGAAATTATCTTTTTTGTTTTATTTTATATGTATTTATTTACACCATGTTTAATTTTTACCACCATATAGTGTACTTTGAAGTAAAATGGAGAAAAATTGTTGAATGAGATTGAGGAAGAGAACAGAGCAATAAGCATCTATAGTTTCGTAATAGAAATATTCTCACCCTAAGAAACCTCTAACCTATTCGGTAAACAAAAATGGTTACACGGATTTATTTACAATTATTAATTTCTCTTTATCTCTATATTTTAATCTTGAAACAGTGGCTTTCAACAAAATTGGAGAAAGTAGTAACCATCTATTGAAGCCATCCAAAAGAAAGCATTCTTTGCACACCACAAGGTCATGGAACTTTATTCTCTAAAATTCTTAAAGTATGAGTTTTTCAATTATGCCCTCTTATTATCTATATTATTTATCTATATCTTATGTACAACATATGTCACAAGAATTCGTGACTTCTGACTTTTGAATTAACTTTTAAGACTTTCTTACTCTAAACGTGATAGATTGTTTATAAACATTGATCAAGACAAAAATCACAACTCTTCTCTTTCACAAGGTATTGCTTTAATTTCTTTATCTGTATTGAGATAATATGATCTACTTTCTTACTATATAGCTTAATTGTAGATGCATCTTTTATTGGGTAAGGACAAAAATATTTTGTTAAATTCTTTTAAATAATCAGATTGTTTGTTTTGGGTAAAATTAGTTGATTTGTTATTCGTCATTTTTATTGTTAGGCTAATTTATTTTTGGCTTTTTGGGGGGGTGGGGGGAAGAATAGCTCCGTCCATGATTACGTACGTTAACCTCTCCCTTTTGGGCATGTGTAAAGGTCTTGCCGTATTGGATACTGTTTCAGATTTTCTCAATCCAAAGGGCAATGAGGTAGAGACATGTAATGTGCGTGAGTGAGAGAGTACAGGTTGCGGTCCTAGTGGAATATTACCCCCAGTGGAGAACTGAGATATCCTTTTCTTGACAAGGGGTGGAGTGGGGAATAGGACAACCCACAATAGTTTAATGTGGATAGAGTAGAATGGTTTTTTGATAAGCTCACAAATTTTTGTTGGCAATTTTCTGTATTGCTCAAATTTTGGAAAGATTTATGAACAATGTTTTGGAAATTTATAACATTCAATTACCATAAATTATGGATTCTAGTTAGTTAATCGGTAAATTAACTGCACAAAAAAGAAACTAATGGTTGTGAATCAAGTTTTGAAGAGAGAAGTTAACAACCAAAACTGAAAATTCCTGTCCAAAGAATCAAAGATGCTAATATATTCCATACAATAATTAGGTTGTTTTGTAAATTTGTTTGGTGATGGCTTGCATAAAGAGAAATACATCTCTATAACGATTTTGCAACAAATTCTAGGTGAGAAGTCGTATTAACTGTTACAAGTAGGCAAAAAAAAAATTTTAATGGTTGACAAAAAATAGTAATAATTTGTTGTGGGGTTAGAGAATTTGGTAACCCTGGCCCACTTTATACCAAGTCCAAGGCCTATGCCGAGGAGGAAGAAACGCTCGAGGACGAAATGTGAAAATCTAAATTGCCCAGGAACCTTGCTGAGGACAACCCTGTCCTCGGCCAACCAAGACCATGGGAGGAGGAAGTAACGGGCCACCAAAGGCAGCCTTTCAGAGCATCTAAAAAGAAAGAACAAGTACAACGTGTCAGCCATGGAAACATGGTGGAGGAGCAAGACCAGGATGAACTGTCACCTCCACATTAAATGCCCACAACTAACGTTCTGGCCGCATTAATGAGGAAATGACCCCTGAATAGTGCAACCTTGGTTGCTGCAACCCACAGAAAGAATGGGAAGGCGGCTGATGGGACAAGCACTCAAGTAGTGACCTGCTTGATCAACAAATGTAGGGTTAAGATCAACTGAAATGGGGTATAAAATGTAAGGAATCCCTCTTGAAAGGGGACTAGAAAAGAGGAGAAAGATAGAGCACTATAGCAGCCTGTATCATCACTGAAACCTTTGTAACCAATCACTGAAGAAATAAAAGAACTTCAAGCTCCCAGGAGGAGAGCCGAGGAACATCGTTGTACATTTTAATCCAAGTTCATGCTATTCAATCCATATGCAATCATGCCTAGTCGTTATAACCCTTACTAGGGCCTAGTTCTTAAACCCGCTCTCTACAAATTTATTGTATTGGGCTCGTTGGGCTCGAGCCCACTAACTTAACAGTAGAAGTGTTCGAACTCAGTCCCTACATTTGCCATCTATGATTTGTTGTGAAATTGTTGTAAAAGTGTGATAGACGCAACATTATTCTCATATAAAAGTCGGTTTTGTACTATTATTACTTATTAGGTTGTTTTGTTGGATTTTGTGGACAGCTTTGGCGTCTAGGTACTTCTCTTCCCTCGTTGGAATCAACTTCTAAAATTCTATTTTTCGATCTGCCAGGAATGATTTTTCAAATTAGTAGATTGTTTTTTTCCTTTCTGTTTTCACCTAACTATTTTCATCGATCAGTTGAAAAGGGACCAAACTCTGCACAAAATTTAACTAACAAATGGTATTATATTAACTACCAAACTACGCACAAAACTTAACTAACAAATGGTATTACATTAACTTAAATTAATGTTGTTGAAAATTTAGCGCAGCCCTTTTTGCATCTTTATTTTAATGCGTTTCATTACTTTCATCATCAATACCGAATTTAATGATTTTGAAGTGTCAAGAAATTGAGGCCGTAAAAAGACTGGTCGAATTAGACCCCACCCCTAGATTCCCAATAAACTATCACCATAAAATGAAACTCAAGTGGAGAATTGCAATTAAACATTCAAATATTTCATGTATGGCCATCACAGTGTGGGTTTGGACAGCAATTAATCCGGCGTTGCGTTTTTGTTCACGCATTTTCTCCATTTTTTTTTTTTTTGGGCCCGCATTTGTTGACTTTGAGAGACCATATTTACTGTTCATGAACAGTGTATGCACTGTTCACGCACTGTACATACACTGTTCACGCATTAAAAAATATTAAAAATAAGTCCTACAGCACTATTCATACATTTAAAAATTATTTTACTACAGTGTTTTCAGCAACAATAAATTGTATCCAAATGGACCCATAGTATTTCATTGGCATGGCACTGTAAAATCGAAAGCACCAGATAAAATTACAAAAATCTATAACAAAAATAAATCCTGGTGTTCTATAGACCTTTTATATGATACCTATCATCTTCAATTCCAAGGCTAAAATGGCCAAATACCACATTTTTTTGAAATTTTTAGTAAAAAAACACTGTTTTGAAAATAATTAGCAAACTACCACTTTTTCTAGAACTCGAGTTTCAGGAACTCAAGTTCCTCTTATGTGGTACTCGAGCTTGGTAAACTCGAGTTCCATGCAACACAATACTCGAGTATACCAGGCTTGAGTACACCAGGCTCGAGTACCTTTTATAAATAAAATGCAGAAAATTGTATTTCTACCGTACTTGAGTTTACCAAACTCGAGTACCGTGTAATTTTTTTTTTTTTTTTAGGATAATCGACAAATAAACATAAAGACAAAAATAAGTAGTTTTTCATATTTTTATTTATTTAAATAGAAGTATGGTAAAATATAGAGATTTTAATTTCGAAATATGAATTTAATTTCTACATTAATTAAAATTGTTCATTGTTTTCTCATAAAAATTGTTTACTATTTTCTGTATAAACTATTTCTATGATTTTGCATAAAATTATTTTCTGTTTAGCGTTATTTAAGAAATTGATCACTCTCTTTTTTGCATAAATTATTTTTTGTTCACTATTTAAAAAATTGTTCACTGTTTTCTCATAAAACACCTAGTGAAATCGTGTTTTCTAAATTTAAACGCCAAATCTGAATGCTTTTTCATGTTTGAATTTCACAATAATCGAATATATTTTTTTGCATTTATAAAATATGTTTCTACATTAATAAAATTTTCTCTCTGCACATCATATTTACTGTATATTCAAATCTGCTTACTGCATTCATAAAATCTGTTTTTTGTATTAATTAAAAATGTTCACTGTTTTGTCATAAAAATTGTTCACTGTTTTCTTCATAAACTATTTCTAGCATTGGCGCAGTTATTGCACTTAAATGGTTTTTGTGTTTTTTTAAATATGTAACCATATGAATAATTGACAAACTCTATGAAAGAAAAATGAATGATTCATATAAATCACCTAATGGTAAATGCCTCGAAAAATTTGAATTTGTAAAAATTTTCAAATTAGTTGAATGTAGAAATTCGAGAAAAATCGATGGAAAATCAATGAACGTACCAAATCGTGAAGGTATACATAAGATGTACATATGGTCTAGATTTGTTGAGAAATTTGATTTCGTTGAAAGTACAAACTAATGAAAATTCAATGGAAAAGTATAACGATGTATAGATCGTATGAATTTGTTTAAAAATTTGAATTCGTTGAATATACAAAACTGTGAAAACTCAAGGAAAAATTGTGTATATTAGATGTACAGATAGTACGAATTTGTTGAAAAATTCGAATTCGTTGAGTGTGTAAAATTGTGAAAATTCAAATGAAAATTAAAGAACATACCAAAGTGAGTAAACTTAATGGAAAATTAATTACATTAGATGTACAGATCATCTATTTTTTTGCATTAATAAAATTTGCTCTCTAAACACCATGTTCACTGTTTTCTCATAAAAATTATTAACTGTTTTTTGCATAAACTATTTCTAGCATTCTGCATAAAATTATTTTCTATTCAGCATTATTTAAAAAATTGTTCACTCTCTTTTCTGCATAAATTATTTTCTGTTCACTATTTTTAAAAAATTTCACTGTTTTCTCATAAACTATTTCTAGCATTGTTCACTGTTTGTACACACTTTGTTCACTGTTTTCTGCATAAAATCGTAATGTATTGATACACACTTTGTCAACGAAATCAAATTTCTCAACAAGTCTAGACTATTTGTACATCTTTTGTACACCTTCACGATTTGGTACGTTCATTGATTTTCCATCGATTTTTCTCGAATTTCTACATTCAACTAATTCGAACTTTTTTATAAATTCGAATTTTTTGAGGCATTTACCATTAGGTGATTTATACGAATCATTCATTTTTCTTTCATGGAGTTTGTCCATTATTCATATGGTTACATATTTAAAAAAACACAAAAACCATTTAAGTGCAATAACTGCGTCAATGCAAAAAACAGTTTATGTAGAAAACAGTGAACAATTTTTATAAGAAAACACTGAACAGTTTTAATTAATGCAAAAAACGGATTTCATGAATGCGGTAAGCAGCTTCGAATATACAGTAAACATGATGTGTAGAGAGCAAATTTTATTAACGTAAAAATAGATTTTATCAATGCAGAAAAACAAATTCGATTATTGTGAAATTTAAACATGAAAAAGTATTCAGATTTGGCTTTTAAATTTAGAAAACACGATTTCACTATGTATTTTATGAGAAAACAATGAACAATTATTTAAATAGTGAACATATAATAATTTACACTGAAAAGAGAGTGAACAATTTTTTAAATAATGTTGAACAGAAAATAATTTTATGCAGAATACTAGAAATAGTTTATGCAGAAAATAGTGAACAATTCTACATTCAACTAATTCGAACTTTTTTACAAATTCGAATTTTTCGAGGCATTTACCATTAGGTGATTTATATGAATCATTCATTTTTCTTTCATGGAGTTTGTCCATTATTCATATGGTTACATATTTAAAAAAAAAAACACAAAAACCATTTAAGTCCAATAACTACGCCAATGCTAAAAACAGTTTATGAAGAAAACAGTGAACAATTTTTATAAGAAAACAGTGAACAGTTTTAATTAATGCAAAAAACAGATTTTATGAATGCGATAAGCAGCTTCGAATATATGGTAAACATGATGTGTAGAGAGCAAATTTTATTAACGTAGAAACAGATTTTATCAATGTAGAAAAACAAATTCAATTATTATGAAATTTAAACATGAAAAAGCATTCAAATTTGGCTTTTAAATTTAGAAAACATGATTTCACTAGGTGTTTTATAAGAAAACAATGAACAATTTTTTAAATAGTGAACAGAAAATAATATACGCATAAAAGAGAGCGAACAATTTTTTAAATAATGCTGAACAGAAAATAATTTTATACAGATTGCTAGAAATAGTTTATGTAGAAAACAGTGAACAATTTTAATTAATGCAAAAAACAGATTTTATGAATGCAGTAAGTAGATTTGAATATACAATAAATATGATGTGCAGAGAGCAAATTTTATTAATGTAAAAACAGATTTTATCAATGCAAAAAAATATATTCGATTATTGTGAAATTCAAACATGAAAAAACATTTAGATTTGGCGTTTAAATTTAGAAAACACGATTTCACTAAGTGTTTTATAAGAAAACAGTGAACAATTTTTTAAACAGTAATCAGGAAAAAATTTATGCAAAAAAGAGAGTGAACAATTTCTTAAATAATGCTGAACAGAAAATAATTTTATGCAAAATCGTAAAAATAGTTTATATAGAAAATAGTGAATAATTTTTATGAGAAAACAATGAACAATTTTAATTAATGTAGAAATTAAATTCATATTTTGAAATTAAAATCTCTATATTTTACAATGCTTCTATTTAAATGAATAAAAACATAAAAAAGCCACATTTTTATCTTTATGTTTATTGGTCGATTATCACCAAAAAAAAAAAAAAAAAATTTACACGGTACTCGCGTTTAGTAAACTCGAGTACCGTGTAAATTTTTTTATCTGCATTTTATTTATAAAACATACTCGAGCCTGGTATACTCGAGTATTGTGTTACATGGAACTCGAGTTTACCAAGCTCGAGTACCACATAATTTTTTTTAATTGCACAAATTCCAGCTCAGCAGTGCCACAGTGGCAGAATTGATGAGGAACTCGAGTTTCTGAAACTTGAGTTCTAGAAAAAGTGGTAGTTTGCTATTTATTTCTGAAACAGTATTTTTTTACTAAAAATTTCAAAAAAAAGTGGTATTTGGCCATTTTGGCCTCAATTCCAGTACTAAGAAACAACGAGTACAAACAATGAAAAGCATGTCTAAAAAAAACACAGGGTGTTTTACCAAGTTAGAATGGAAATCTGGCTTGGAGTCGTGCCTTTCGGCCAAATATTAATTTCATGGGTTCAACCGTCTTTTAAGTTCTTCGACAAGACTACTTCTAGGAATTTTATCTTCTTTAGCAGCCTCAATGTCTTTTAATATAACAATCCCTTCATTCATTTCCCGTTCACCCACAATAACCATCCACGGGATCCTCGACTCTCTAGCACGGTCAATGTGCTTCATCACCCTTTTATTAACAAAATATTCGGCTTTCACTTTGGCATTCCACAGCTCACTTACCAGCTCTGCAGCTTGAGTCAAGTCTTCCCCCAGTATACTAACTAGGACTTCAGTCTTTGTTGCACGTGGTGCCTGCCAAAACACCCAAAAGGAATGAAAGAACTCATCAGCCTCACCACCAGGGTGCTAGATTATTAAACTTTGAGTTGCTAGCCAAAATATTAGAAAGTTGAGGATCATATAGGTATATTATTAATTATCATATAGGTATATTATTAAGTATTATTATCACCTGGCTCTGGTCTTTCTGTAGCTGCTCCATTATAGCAAATACCCGCTCGATTCCAAGACTAACACCAACTGCTGGAACCTGCTTCGCACCAAACATACCAATAAGGTTGTCATAACGTCCACCAGCAGCAATTGAACCAACCTGAGGACATGCACAAGCAAATCACATCATCAGTACTTAAAACACGCGAGTGCACACACACGTTTTCTTGGAAACACATGAAGCAAATGAAATGCACCAATTACTAGATCACACAAGAAGCAAATGAAATGCACCCATTATTGAAAATGAACTGAAAAATGAAATTTTCAAATTTAAATTTAACATCAGTTCTGATGTTAGCTATGGATTTTTGTTTCCTCATCTCCACTACCAAGGCAGAACTTAGTAACTTCAGTTGGCTTTAGATTCGAAAAATCTCAACTAGCTACTGCATTGGCTGTTCTACACAATTGTTACCACTCTATCTTTCGTCCCTCTATACTACATGATGAAAACTTAAATCAAACCAAAAAGAATTATGAAAAATTAATTATTGACATTCGCTTTTAATGTCAACTCTAAGACTTAAAAATTTCAAGTTTCTTAAATTTATTTTTCACACTTCATAAAAACTTTGACATTTTTTTGAATAAGTTCATGAAGACTTTTTCATTTCATGACTCAATTTCTCTCTTTTCTTTCCACAATCCTTTTCCAAGCTCCTCCTTCATCATAGTTGTCACCCCACAACACTCATGTAAACAAAAACAGTAACATGAAGCTTCTTTATGGAGAAATCATCTTTCCTACCCCCAAAAATCAGACAACACAAGTAAATGGCTGAAATTATCTAAACTCTAGAGACTGAAAATGATCCACGTCATAGAACTATATGATTGTCACAGGATCATAAAATACAGAGGAGTAAAGACAAAGCAAATTAAGAACAATAATTCATAAGCTTCTACAGCAGCACTAGGATCTTTAAACATATCAGATATAAATGGACATTCAACATTACCGCCATCCAAACTTTGTCACACAAGTTTCAATAATAAAGAAAAAAAAGAATTGAGAAAAGACATCTATACGAGAGGATTACCAATGACCTACTATCATGAAAAGCTAACATATAATGCCACCAATACAAAACCAGCCACACATATATCAACAGCAATCTGATAGGATGGAATGCATTGTTCAAGCGTGCTCTTTAAATTAGATCATAGGCACATGTCACTGCCATGTCAAATTATCACAATAATTCAATGTCCATTTGTTCTTCTAGAGTTTTGGCCGGTCAATTTTACCAGTTCAGATCACAACTAATATGATAATAAACCATTAAAAAAAATTCTCCCAGTTCAATAAGAGAAAAGATTCTTGGGCATGATTATAAAAGGATCAGCTATTAAAGTGTCACCAAAAACAATATGGATTCACAAGGAAGAAAAAAATAAATGAAATGAAAAATACAGATGTTTCTTAAAAAATTACCTGTGCACCGCCTTTAAAAACAGCCTCAAATATGACTCCAGTATAATAATCAAGGCCTCTGGCAAGACTCAAGTCAAAAACCACTTTGTCAATACACTTTGACACTTCAAGAGCTTTAAATAAAATCTCTAGGTCATTCAGTGCATTAGTAGATCCATTGTGTCCTAAGAACTTGCTGCCCTGTTGCTTAAGCTTAGATAATAGTTCCAAAGGCTGTCCCCTTTCCTTCACAAAAGTGCCAATTTCATCTGCTGTCTCAACAGATAAGCCCTTCTCCTCCACCTAACAATAATTAACAAGAAACATATAACCAAACATACTAAAATTCATGCAATGATATAAATGGAATACACAATTAAATTATTAATCCAACATTTCATTTCTAAATATTATCGCAAAGAGAAAAGCTCAAGTAAAAAGAATGTATATGCAAGCTTCCCTATAAAATTACAATAGAGTAAAAATTAGGCTCTAAATTACTAATCCAACATATTTACAAAAAGATGATCACAGAATTATCCTTATATTAATGAAATGCTAACAACTAGATAGGCTATTGCTCCTAGTAATAATAACCAAGTAAGACAAAAGTATTTGCATGCAAGTGTTCTTACCATTTCCTTTTTTATCTGCTCAAAAGGTTGTTTATCTAACTTGTCAATACTTGAACATATTGTTCTGAATTTTTCCGGTGGCACTCCACATATGTCCAACATTCCATCAAGTAACTTCCGATGATTCAATTTTACCTGTAGAAGAATAGGAAATTAATTAAAATAATAATAATTATTATTATTATTATAGAACACACTTTGAAAAAGGTCTTTATCACAAAATCAATAAATCGGTTCATTTCAACTAGGCCTTGCTCATTTGCTCATTCTTTATCGAATCATATTTATCGATTGTCTTAAACCACAATATGTGATGAAACATATTGAATTAGCACCGTTGTCCAGGTAATGGTTCCAACTTCCAAGACAAACTCAGTGACATTGCTGCCATCATATGGCAATAAATAGCATCTATGAGGATAGGAGGCATGCACCCAATAAAAGTGACAGATGCATAACAAGTCAATACTAATATCAAAGACGAAATACAGTATAGTATATAATCCATAACAAATTTAAATGTCAAACTTTCTACTAACAAGGATAGGTGGGTAAAAAAATGAGGTTACCTCATAATCTCCAATTTGCAGTTCATCAAGGAGTTCTGTCAAAATTTTAACAATCTCAAAATCTGGCCCCATTTTTTCATATTGGCCTGCAATGTCTAAATCGCACTGGTAAAATTCACGGTATCTTCCCTTAGATGGGTTGTCCCTCCTGTAAACCTTAGCTATCTGGTACCTTTTAAATGATGTGAGACCGTTCATAGCCACATACCTAGCAAATGGTACGGTTAAGTCGTATCTCAAAGAACAAAGTTCTCCACCCTGCCAACAGATTGAACATAAAATTACATCACTATGAGTACAGCAAAAAATAATAAATTACAGGTTAGTTGGGGAAAAAAAGAAAACAGTCCTTATATAAGTCTTCTTTAATAGCCAGGTGACTCAGATATCAACTACATGAAGTAACAACTTGATTGAACAGGCGAAAATTCCTAAAATTAAAAATAGCATAAAAGGAAATGACTTAAATGAATTAACTAATATGAAATAATTACCTGGTCAGCAAGATCATATACCAACTTTGAATCTTCCCCATACTTTCCCATGAGAGTTTCTCTCAGTTCAAATGCTGGAGTATCCAAAGCGGTAGCACCATGCCTCTCAAAAACATCCTCAATAATTGAAAATGCTCTCTTTCTTATTGTCATTTGTTCTTTCGCAAAATCACGAGTACCCTAATTTGTACCATAATATGGTTACAGTCAGCATGCTAGTGATGCATTCAAGGGGCAGAAATAAAATAATTTCTTAAATAAGAATATGAACACAATAGTATGTTCATAAATTAAAACAAAATAAGTATTGAAATTATGATTGATTTAAAAGAGTATAAAATTGCAAACAGCTCCTTGCAATATGCCATTTTTTTGGTCCATGAATTATAAGTATATTAACTAAATACTGTACAAAAGTACAAACAGCTCCAAAGAGCACCTATATCAACAATAAACTCAACAGGCTGCTCAAAAGCATGCAACAAAATTACAGGCAAATTAAAATAAGCTGTCAACATATTTAAACAATTCTCCACTTCTAGCACTAAATTCTAAAAACATTTTTTATGCAACATTCTCCAAGAATTGCTCCAATGTTAACACAAGTATAAAATGTTTTTCCCATCTTTATACAGAGCACATAAAAGATAATAATAACGCACACATCATTCAATGAGAATTAAGTGATAAAATTTCAAGAATGTCATCACCTTTGGAAGCTTGGGCAATCTTCTACTTTCATTGGTTTCTACAATCTCCTTTAGTTTCTTTAACAAGCTATCAAACTCCCGGTCCTTTGGGTCCAAAAACAACAAAAGATCCTCGACCCATTTCTCAATCCCATCACCTGCCTTACCTTGCAACCTATCCTTAATCAATTGCACAATCACACTAGTCCCTTTCCCCAACAACACTTTCTTCTTCTTCTCACCCTTCTTATCCCCCTTCACATTCCCTCCTCCTACTCCTCCATTCACCTCAACACCACTCCCACTCTTTTCACTCCACTCCACGCCCTCAAGGGCAATAAATCCCGTCATTGCCTCCCATGCCACAATCTTCCACACCATTCCCAACAACACATTCACTTGGTGCACAAACTTTTCGCACTCCTTTTCGAAACCCAGCTCCAAAACCAACTTAAACCCATTTCTCAAGCTCTCACCACTAGCACATTTCCCTTCAAACAAACCCACCAAGCTTGACCGCAAACCTTCATTACCGATTGAATCCAAATTCGCCTTCACACGACTCAAACTACACTCCCCCAATTCATTAATCGCTGCTGCCAATGGATACAGCACAGTCCTCACATCCGAACCCGAACCCAAATCCTTCGAATTCAGCTCAATTCTTGTCTTGGAATGCACCAACTTAACAATCTCCCTCAAACTCCCATGAACTTTAGCTATTTTCGACACCGAATCAATCTCAACCTTCCCAACCAACTTCGACCCATTCAGCAAAACCTTCATATCACTCGCAACCCCAACCTCCTCCTTCGCCGAGAACCCATCACCGGAATCCATCGAATTGAACACCGCTGCCACGTCGGCCTTAATGGCCTCGCACGACAATGCAGCCACCGCATCGGAAACCGCCGACAACGCCGCCGATTCGTGATCCAACACAGTGCAAACTCCAAACAAACCCGACGGATACAATTTTTCAACCAATGACGCTTCCTCTTTGCTCAATTCGATCAAACCCAATTCGTCGAGTTGGGAATTCTTGAATTTGTTGAGGGCTTCGGAGATTCGGATCGGGAGGAGCGTGGAGTGATCTGAGCGGAGGAGCTTGTAGAGGAGGACGGTGAGGAATGCTCGGAGTTCGAGATGGGCTAGGGTTTTGGGGATGGGGAATTGGGATTGGAAAGGTGGCGAGGGCTGATTGGAGGAGGGGGCTGAAAGTCTATCGAGTGCGGAGGAGTCGAGTCGTAGCGAAGCGAAGCCGGTGGCGACGGCGTAGAGTGAAGATGAAGAGAGAGATGAGCCCTTGCCTCCTAATGTAATTACAGAGAGTTTGGAGTTGTCTGAAGCCATTTTAGCTGAGAAACTACTTATCCAATAATTAACAAACCCCAATTCAAATAAAGATTAAAAAAAAAAAAAAACTCAGAGGCAAGAAACTGCAGAGATAGTTTGTGGGAAAATGGGATGTGAGGAATGGAGGAAAGACCGACCAATGTTCGTTGGTTTGGCGTTCTGTAATGTACAAATGTGTAAGATTTTCACAGCTTGACGTAAACGCCACAAAAAGCCCTGAAATATCTGATTACTTTAAAATTTTCTGACTTCTTTTAGTGTTTTGAGCTTACTGAGAGAGAGAGAGAGAGAACTGAGTGAAGGAGCAGCTGAACTGAAGCGAGAAGGGTAGAAAGAGACAGAAAAAATTCAGAGAAAGAGTTGGGGAAGGGGGCGGCAGAAGAAAAGAAAAGAGAAGAATAAAATAGGGGTATTTCCGTAATTTAAATCATTGGGTTTTAAAAAAATAAATAGGCAAAAGCCAACGTCCCACGCAAAGGTTCGAACCTGGGATCAGTTGGCCAAACCACAAGGAACATACCACTAAGCCACCGAAAAAATCCGGCACCAAAACCAGAACCGAACCGAAATTTTGGCAACGGTTTGGTCGGTTTCGGGCAGTGTTTCGGTTCTTCAATTTTTTGCACACCCCTATGAGAAAGTATAACATAACAAAACAAAAATAAAATCCAAACTTAAAGAACATGGTTCACAAGTCACAACCACAATTCAAAACTAGTAAAATCAAATAACACCAAAAAGACCACAAACCCAAATCTAAGATTGAAACCAAATAGCATCAAAAACACCACAAACCCAAATCTAAAACGAAAAAAAAGAGAGAGAAATGAGACTTGGATCTGAGATGAAAGAGAGAGAAATATGACACCCAAATCTGAGATTGAAAGAAAGAGAGAAAGAAAAGAAATTATCACCAAACAGCACCACCACCACTCCTCCTCCTAGTTCCCACCATCACTGCATGCATCACAATATCAGTACATCCACCATCAAATTTCACAAGATCAAAGCAAATCAGAGGCTGCTTTAGCTCTACAAGGAAGCAGGTCTAGGGCTAGTGATTTGAGAGAAGCACGTTTATGGCAGCAAGAAGGCAAAGGCAGGAGCTAGGATTTGAGAGAGAGAGATGAAACTTGAAAGAGAGAGCGTGAAAATAGAGAGGCAGGTTAGTGTGAAAAATTGAAAAAGGTAGAAAGACTCAGAAGGTTTCCTTTTGAAATTTAAGAGCGGTCGGGTCGGTTTCTACAGGTTTTAAATTCATTAACCCGCAACCTGACCTGAAATTTCGATTTTTAAAAGCACGGGACCCGAATCCGACCTACCATGCTATTTGGGCTTGCCCGCTAGGCCTCGGGTCGGGCGAGTCCAGTCGCTTTGGTCGGGTCACAAGGCCCGCTGGACAGCCCTAAAGTATATGTTGTTTCAGGAACTCCATGTTAGCATCTACATGGTGTTTCTAAGTCCAATGAAAAAGTGACATGTGTACCAAAGAAAACACATCAACACTTCAACCTTTTGTATAACCAAAAGACAAATTTGTCCTCAAAATTTCAAAATCTACGACACTTTCTTTCTTCTCTCTGAAATCCTATTTCTCCAAAATCAAATTTCTCTCTCTTTCTAGTTTCTTATCCCTAGAATCTGAAACCCATTTGTTCCAATTTTCAATTCAAACCTCCACCATGCTCTCACACACATTCCTTTTCACTCCAAACCTGCACCAGCCAACTACGTCGTCGCACCGCTTATTCTCGCTTTCCTTCTTTCACCCTCCCCTCCACTACACTGCCGCAATACCTAAGTATCCTTGGTCCACAACCATAAAGAGCCACCCTCATCTCATATTTCACACTAATATATATATATATATATATTTCCTTGTTTGCAACTGAGAGAACTAAGGAAATCAATATCCAAGTGCAGTGTAGGTGAGTTCCTTTCAAATTTTTTTTTTCAATTTCAAACCTATTTTATTTCCTTGGTCTATTTGTTGCTCATACCTGTTTTTGTTTGTAATATTAGGTATATTACAAAGACAAGCCCCAAGCTCACACACAATTCCATCCCATCCTAATTTGATTTGGTTTTATCTTTGTGGATGGGATGGGATGGGATGGAATCATGGAATGGTTTTGTAAATTGTGACCTTACCTGATCATCTGTTATATGTGATCAGGAAGGGTGCTTTGGGTTACTCCAGCTTGTGGAATTACTAAAGATGTGCTTTGAACTTTGTTTTGATGATGATTGGTAATGGTAGATTATATTGAGTGAATTTGAAGGATGAATTCCCACTTTATTCAGAAAGTTTGGGGGTTGATGAAAGAAACATGAAAGTCTAAGTTTCTATAGTTATATGATAAATTAGAATATAATAATTTCTGGATCTACATATAAAATAATATAGCTTTAACTGATAGAGATATGTTGAATACAAAAATGCTCAGACCATATAGTCAAATTGTACTTTATAGCAGTCGTGTAGTTCTGCATTATGAACAGATATGTGGGCAACTAAATTATGGTTTTTAGGACAACTTTGTGCTTCTTTGGATCACTTATGCAATATCCTTCATCATTTACATAGTAACCAACTGTTTGATAATAAGTAGACCATAAGCATTACCATGGAGAACAAGATGATTAGAATATCATAGCAAATTAACTTTATTCCTGTTAATTAATAGAAATCTGTAGAAGTCCTTTTTCGTTCTTAATATTCCATCATTACTATTGAAGGGGATAAATGGTTCCATTTCTAAGCCTTGTTTTTTTTAAAGGATTGGACTATTTACACAATGGAAGTGAACCCCAAATCATACACCGAGATGTGCAGTAATATCCTTTTGGACATGGAAATGAATGCGAAGGTCTGTGACTTTGGCTTCTCTAAACAAATAACCCAGGCAGATGCAACTCATGCGACAACTGTTGTCAAGGGCACTGCTGGCTATCTAGATCCTGAGTAAGTTTTCAAAAAAAAAAAAAAAAACCAAAGATAGAAAGGATATTTATCGGTTCTTGATGATTTTGATGCTTAAAACAAATGTCATGTGCAGATATTATTCTACTCAACAGTTGACTGAGAAAAGTGATGTCTACAGCTTTGGGGTCGTTCTTTTGGAGCTCATTTGTGGTAGAGAACCATTGAGCCACTCAAGAACTCCAGGCTCATTCAATTTGGTCTTATGGGTAAACTAAAGCTCATCTTGTACTCTATGCTCAGTAATATTTGTCAATTTTCTGCCCCTGCAAGAACAAATGGTTACGATTTCTGAAGTAGCCTTGTTTGCTTACATTTGTAGTAATTCTTGGACTATAGGCTTAAAAGGACATGAAAACAAGCAGTTGAATATCTAAAATTTTCGCTAAACATTGCTTGTTTGAACCATAAGAAAACAATGATTTGTGCTTCCTCGTCAAAGATTAGGAAACGAGACCAACTCCAACTAAATCATGTCTAGGTCCTTAGCATAGATATTGATCTTCTATAGTCAGTCTTTGTATCTGCATAATCTTAAATCTAAAAGTTAAGTAGTGAATGCTCCATTCAGAGGATGATATTGATGATTGCAACATTGACATTGTGGTGTTTTTGGATTTGCCAACTGCAGGCCAAGCCCTATTTACAAGCAGGTGCATTTGAGATAGTGGATGAGAGCTTAACAGGAACATTTGAAGTAGAGAGCATGAGAAAGGCAGCCTTCGTTGCTGTGAAGTCAGTAGAGAGAGATGCATCACAAAGGCCAACTATTGCAGAGGTATTGGCAGAGTTGATAGAAGCCTATAGCATTCAGCTCTCCAATCTAGCATCTTTTGAGCATGGCAGCTGATTACCAGTCAATACAACTTATGAAATATTTATCCTGGAACTAAGAGTTTTATATATTTTTTCTTTTCATTTCCTTTTTGAGTATGTAAATAGAATGAAGTCTTCTCAAAGTCAAATCAAGCAGAACTGCCTTGAATGCCAATATTAATAGAGATGTAATAAGGTTTACTATTAATTACTTTTTTTGACAATGTTAAGAAGAGACTATTTCCCAGATAATAGCGGCAACGAAAACTTCTTCTTTTTTCCTGCGAGTTATCCTAGGTTCGACATAGCGGTTAACTGATTTGGCAGGACATAACAACCATTGGCCTGAGATATTAACATATTAAGAAACATACACATGATGACAAGAATACATGACTCAGCTAAAAAGACAATAATGCACTCCTACACTCACAAGCTCAACAATCATCATCCACTAGTGTCAGCCAGTCTGAGTGTAAAGCATTGTGTTATAAATTCACTCTGTTCTCTGCAAAACTGCAAGCCCTTACCTGCTTGTGAGGCCATAAGGTTGCATGTGTATGTATAACTACCTGTCTATGTGCCAGCTATCCATAGTGTGTAATGTACCAAACAACTAAAAATTCCATGACCTCAAAATAAAGTACAGTACCGTAAATTGATCATGTTTGTTGCCCCCATGAAGATGAAAATGGTAAGTCACTTACTGTTCTTCAATTAGTACATTGATCTATTCTCCAAGAAAGTGAATTATATTAAGAAAATCTAAAAGAGAGAATACTGACAATGACACGCATCAATTAGTTGTATGCTAACTTTTTGCTTACAACAAGTGGAGTTAGGTGATTCGAACCCAGGTTCTCCCCACTCAAAGAACTAGATCGTGTTCTTGAGCCACAAGGCTTTTGACTACCTGTATACTAACTTTGTACATCATTTTGTCACACTAATATTAGGCCATTTTCTCTATATGAATAACCCCAGAGAATTGGATAACAATATAATTGTTCAACAAATGGTTGCATTTACCTACAAAATGTGAATTAGAAGTCATACCTCAGTATGTACAAACTGATAGCTTCTATCCTCTCTTTCTGGGTGCTACTTGATCGAGAAACAACTATGAGAACTAGGAGGAGTAGCGGCGTCACAGGAAAAGGAATAATGCCGTTGAAGCAGCCACAGCATATGGGAAAACAGTCTAAACTCGCTATATAGTTATAGAGGTTACATCAATTTATTTGTATAATAAGAACTTTTCAATGCAAACAAAAATCTGCTTACCACTGCTGTTGCAACTGTAGCAAGGGCAGCCACAAGGCGCTCCCTCAACAAGAATCCAATCCCTAACTGGGCTCAGAAAGCCAAGAGTGAAAAATGCATTAGCTACTGAACTAAAAGCTTGCTATTGAGTTACTTTCATGTTAATTTTAACTGTCATTAATAATTACAAAAAGAAGGGAAGATTAAATCCTGAAAATTTAAAACTTGAGCATGTCTGATTTAACAGTGAGTGACAGTGCTTGAGTTAAAATAAGCATGCACTCAGCAGGAAAACCTTCACACAGAATGATAGACATGAAACCTATAAAAATTGACTTTTTTTTTTTGAAGTTTTAGTCATTTCAGCAAGTGTCAGAAGTTGAGGCAATGATGGCACCTAAGATGTGATTATATCTCCCTTGTTAAACATTCATGAAACATCAAGTAAATATGTTAATTAAACATGTTGAAATGAACTAAAGTATGTATTATTGAACTTTAAATATGTGGGTTAAATATGTTAGTACAATTGCAGGTCATACCTTTTGTCTATCACTGATGAAGACCAGATTAAGTTGCTCTGCATTCCCAATGTCATCTGAAAACTGCTGCAGAAACCGTACCCATGAATCTTTGTTCTCTTGCTCAACAACAGCAAATGCAACTGGGAAAATATTATCATTTGCATCTCTAGCTATGACAGAAAGTATTTGCCTCCCAAATCTCCCTTTCAGGTGGCACCCATCTAAACCAATGATTGGTCTACAACCTCCCAAAAACCCAAGTTTTTGTGCATTATATCTGATATACATTCTCTTAAATTTGGGCTGTGCATTTTCATCTTCCATTTCAGTTCGCAAAATAACCCTACTTCCTTTATCATTCAATCTTATCATCTCTGCATAATCCCTAAGCTTCCCATATTGCAGCTGTTTATGCCCAGTAATCAAGTCAGTAGCTTTCCTTTTTGCTCTATACACTTGACTGTAACTTATGTCAACTTCAAGTACTTGTTTCACATGATGTTGAACACCACCCACTTTCCAATTGGGGTTTTTGTCAAACTCCTGCATAAACTTCTTTGCAACATAACTTGAAGTCACTTGGCTGTGTTTGAAGGATCTAAGGCAGGTGCACTCTGGATTCAATGTTTTTATTTGGAATGTCAACTTCCAAGGTAGTTGAGATGCATAACACCTCCATCCACATTCATTTATGCAATAAACTGATATCTTCTTCTTCTCATTCAGCTTGAACTTGATATCTACTGGCTTCTTTATAGCATATTCCCCCAATGCCTCCCTAAATACCTTAGAGTTTGGAAACTTCATTCCTTTCTTTAACTCTGGTTTTCTCATGTCAATTTGGACATTAAACTCAGGTTCTTTTGCAGCAGTTGGTGCTGGCTGATCATCATCAGACCCTACTAGACTTTCCATGTCATCTTCAAGAGGTGGGTCAATCCATTCACCCTCTTCAAGAGGTGGGTCATTGTCAGCTGCAGTAGTCCTATGTGGGGCTGCATACACATGTACATCCTCATGTGTAGATGGCCCATCATCTCCTTCAGAGGGCCTATGTGGGGCTGCATGTGTGGCCCATCATCTACATTTCCAAATACATCATCATCAAAATCTGGCCCCTCAAACCCTTCCTTTAACCAATCAAAATCTTGTCCACCACCTCCTTCAGCATCCACCTTACCTCCCTCATGCACCTCATGCACATCATCATCACTCTGACCCACCTCATGCACATCATCATCATTTGCTACTTCCTCATTACCAAATGGTTGTTCAACTGCAAGTGGCTCCTCACCACCCTCAACATATAGTGTTATCTTATCTGTAAGCCATGCAGCATGAATCTCACACATATAAACTACATCATCATCTCCATTTATAAGCCTTAACCCTTGCTCCAAATTACCTCCAGGAATAAGATAATGATATCTACTTGTACTAACTGCCCCCACATCAGAACAAATATCTTGTATTTCAAAATAACTAAGTCTATCTGGGTCAACATTATCAACAAAAGAAGTACTACCTCCTAAATATACCAAATCTGGGTTCCACACAAACTGGCCACCATGATGAATCTCAAAATTGAATGCTAACTCAGCCATCTGCATATAAAACACAACAGAATAAATGAAGATGATAAAACACAACAAAATTGCCCCTTTTTTTAAAAAAAAAAAAAATTTTATGACAAGCATATTCCTTCTTGGGGGTTTTTTAAACTTATAAATGAAGATGATCAAAGCCTTAAAGCATACATATAAAAATGAGGCATCTAGTTCTATTGTTAATAAAGACTCAATACCTATATGGATAAGAGTAGTAATAAGAGTAGCACCATTAGTTCACTAGTCCAAGACCTAGACTCAACACCTCATCAGCTACTCCTGCACATTGCATCATTTTTCCACAAATGAGAAACAAGGTCCCATGATGTGTTATCATGCATTCCTACTATTATTGATGAAGAAATGAATGGTATGCTAAGCCAAGAATTCAGTGAACAAGAAGTAGTTACTGCTTTAAAGCAAATGGCTCCCCTCAAAGCTCCTGGACCTGATGGAATGCCACCACTCTTTTACCAGCATTTTTGGGGCACAGTTAGTCACGATGTCACCTCTTCCATTTTGGCATGGCTGAATTCAGGTATCCTACCTACCCCTTTGAACCATACATTTATAGCTCTCATTCCAAAAATTCATAATCCCAAGTATGCTCACCAATTCCGGCCCATTAGCCTTTGCAATGTACTTTACAAGATTTATTCCAAAGTATTAGCAAACCGTTTGAAAAAATTAATTCCACACATTGTCACAGAACACCAATCAGCCTTCACAAAAGATAGGCTTAGATCAGATAATATCCTTGTGGCTTTTAAGACCCTACATAGTTTACAAAATTATAAGTCTAGAACTCATGGTTTTATGGCAATTAAACTAGATATGAGTAAGGCTTACGATCGTGTAGATTGGAATTTTCTTGAAAAACTCATGAGAAAGTTGGGGTTTAATGAAAGATGGATACATTTGATTATGGGGTGTGTGAAAACAGTCTCATACTCGGTCCTAGTTAATGGGGAACCATGTGGTTTGATACAACCTAACCATGGGATTAGACAAGGTGACCCATTTTCACCTTTTCTATTCTTGCTTTGAACTGAAGGGTTGAACGGGCTTATTAAGAGAGTGGAGAGTAATGGTGATTTACATGGGTTTTCACTTTGTAGATGAGGACCCAAACTAACCCATTTGCTTTTTGTAGATGATAGTCTTCTCTTTTGCAGGGCAAATATGGAAGAATGTGAAAAGGTGTTGGAAATTATGAATATGTAGGAGTTGGCTTCGGGGCAAAAGATTAATAGGAGCAAAACATCCTTATTCCTTAGCAAATGCACTTCAGCCGAATTGAAGCATGATATAAAGGTGGCTTTAGGTGTGCCTAAAATAATGCAATACGAGAGGTATTTGGGTCTCCCTTCCTTTGTAGGTAAAGGGAAAAAAGCAAGTTTTAGCTACATCAAGGAGAGGGTTTGGAGGAAATTGCAGGGATAGGAAGGAAAATTACTATCTCAAGCAGGGAGGGAAGTATTGTTGAAGTCAGTTATTCAAGCTATCCCCACTTACACAATGGGTTGTTTTAAATTGCCCATTGGACTGTGCAACGAAATTGAAGTTCTAATCAAGAAATTTTGGTGGGGTCAACAAGGAGATTGAAGAAAAGTTCATTGGGTGAAGTGGGAAGAAATGACAAAATCCAAGATGGTTGGTGGAATGGGGTTTAGAGATCTAGCTATGTTCAATGATTTTTTGCTAGCAAAACAGGCTTGGCGACTCTTGCACAATAAAACGTCTCTCTTCTATAAGGTTTTCAAGGCTCGTTTTTTCCCCAATACCACAATAATGGAAGCTTTGGAATCGAGAATGGGGTCGTATGCTTGGAAGAGTATTTTGATAGGAAGGGATGTTATCCAAAGAGGGTCAAGATGGAGGGTCGGAAATGGCGAAAAAATAAACATATGGCAACACCGGTGGTTACCAAGAAAACACCCACCACAACTGCCTATATGCCCCATTGATGACTTTGAACATTCCATGGTGAGCTATCTAATTGATCCTAATACCAGACAGTGGCAATCTGATGTAGTGGATGGCCTTTTTGTGGAGGCAGATGCTGAAATGATAAAAAAGATACCGCTAAGTCGAATGGCTACTGAGGATGTGCTATATTGGCCTTTCTCGAGTAATGGAGACTATAGTTGTAAATCGGGTTACAGGTTCCTGAAAGACGAAGCAAAGCAGTTGGTCACAAACTGGGTACCACCACTTAGAGACAAAAACCTGTGAAAGGCCATTTGGTCTTTGCGTGTGCCCCAGAAGGTGAAGAATTTTTTACGGCGGGCATGTCGTAATGCCATACCAGCAAAGGAAGCGCTGATGAAGAGAACCATTATATCTGATCCAATATGTGAACGATGCAGAGTTGATGTTAGGGATCCGTTGCATACTTTGTGGTCGTGTTCAGAGGTTGACATCGTGTGGGCAGATCAGTCCTTGTGGAATTTCCGCAGCTCTGTCAGTTTTGTCGACTTCAAACAGCTGGTGTCGTGGATAGTTGAAGAAGGGAAGCAACTTGACATCTTTGCCTATACGGCTTGGTCAGTTTGGAATCAACGTAACCAGGTCAGAATGAGAGTCCCTGCCACTGCGCTTCACCAATTAGCTGAGGTATCACACACTATTTTGAATGACTTCTGTTCAAAGGTGCTGGACACAGAGATTCAGGTGCAATATAGCAGTCAACGTGTACAGCAACTTTAGAGGCCACCTCCAACGAATTTAGCTAAAATAAATTTCGATGGAGCGGTATTTTCAAAGGAAAACATCTCAGGAATAGGTGTGGTGATTAGGGATGAGAATGGGTTGGTGTTGGGCTCCTGTTATAAGCGCTTGCCCTAGGCTTACAGTGCATTGGAGGTCGAAGCAATGGCGGTAGCAACAGCTTTAATTTTCGCAGATGATATAGGTGCAAGACGGGTTATCTTGGAGGGGGACTCACTGGCTGTCATAAAAGCATTGCGGGAGGGTGAAAAACCTTTATCCCCAATAGGTTTGTTACTTGAGGATGTGAGAATGTACTCCTAAAGGTTTGAAACAATGCTTTACCCTCATTTTAAGAGAGAAGGCAACTCTATAGCTCATAGTCTGGCTAAATATGCAAATAGCATACCAGATTTTTTAGTGTGGATAGAGGATGTTCCACCGCGCATTCAATCTCTTGTACAAGCTGATTTGGCTTCATTACGTTAATAAAGTTTCATACTTTTCATTCTAAAAAAAAAAAGGTCCATTAGTTCACTAGTCCAAGACCTAGAACCAGTCTTGAGCCTTTACTATCATACAAGTCAATGAGTTCACAGGTCCATTAGTTCACAACAAGCAATAAAACCCTATACAATGAGTTACAACCAGCCAAACCACTGGAACCAGACACTAATTCTATCATGCTGTCCAAAACAGACTCAACCAGTAACATTCTAATTAATCTGAAAATCAGAACCAATGATCAATTTGGTGACAGAAGCAGTAAATTAAACTGATTTCAAACCGACAAAAGCAGTAACCAATGATCAAACTTATTTCAATTTGGTAACATTCCACAAAAACTAATGGAAGCAGTAACCAATGCAGCATTTACATACTTAATTCATACATTTTTTTATAGTGAAGTTTTTGGAATTATTGTGCCTTCTAATATGTAGCCTCAACCATTGTTTGTAATGAAGGGATTAAAGAACTAAAGAATTCTAAACGCTTTTGAAATTCAGAGTTTCTGTGTTGGACAGGAAGTTGATTGGGGTATTCATTTCTAAGATTGTTCGGCAATGGTTGTGTTATTTGTTTGTAACTTGTAAGTAGAAAATTCCTGAGAGTCCAATACCACTGTAAAATACAAGCATAAAAGCACAATTGGTGGCTCTAGCAAAGAATGAGTATTTATGACTAGAAGTTTATAACATAGCTTTTTTGTTTGACATTATTATTAGAATTTTAGTTGTTCGTCACTAACATGAATTTCTAAGGCAATATTTTATCATGGTATCCAATTTGTAGATCTTCATGCCCTGTTCTAATCAAATGGAAAAACACACTTCTTTCTTCTCTCAGTTCATGGTCCCCTACAGCGAATGAATCTAACAAAAAACCAAAACAATCTTCTACATCTTATTCCAAAGACCCATATAAACTTCAAATAACCAAAACCTAGAAAACTAAACCCAATTTCGTTATAACCCAGAAACCCAAAAAAAAAAAAAAGTTTATAACATATAAACTTAGTAATTTAGCAAAAAAAAGCTATCTTCACAAATACTAATTTAGCAACTGCTCCTTATTTTTTTAGTTTAGCAAAGCCTACAACATATAAGAATGAGGAGCAACTGTAAAAAAAATTGGGTTTTTGCTCAGAAATTTCTCCTACTCTGTAAAAAATTTTTTTTTGGGTTTTTGCTTAACTAGTTCCATGGTTAAGCAAGAACCAAATGTGGAAGAAAGAATTTTAAAACCCACTTTGGAAGAAGGAATTTTAAAACCCAATTTAGAACCCTAGATTTCAAAGATTAAAAAGCAAAATCCTAATCTACCTTCAACGGCTGAACAGAGGAGCAATAATCCTGATCTTCCTCGGCTCGGTTTGCATGCACGATCTCAAGCATACAAATCCCAGTTACCTCAAGTGAAGAGAAGTGCATTGCACGATGAGAGTGAGTGAGTCTTCCTGCCACAGTTGAACAGAGGAGCTGGATTCCTCGGCTCAGATTGCATGAACGATGGGAGTGAGTGAGTGAGTGATCTTTGGGAGTGAGAGTGTGTGATTTTTGGTGAGCAAGCCGGATGGGATAGAGTGATTTTTGGGAATGAGAGTGTTTTGATCTTGATGGGAGTGAGTTTTTACATATTTCTATGTTAGAGTAACAGTGAGGGAGAGGTGGGTACACCGCACATAAACAGTGATAATCACAGGTAGGCAAAGTGTCAAAATTTGAACCACAGATAGGCACATAGAATTAGAGGCAAACCACAGGTGGGCAAAGTGTAATTATCCCTAATATATTTTATATTGATCCTGTTTATGGTTCAAAACTTGCCTTCTCTTCTCTCACTATCTATCTATTAAAAAAAGTATATATTTGAAATACATTATAATGTTCATATTTTATCAATTCAAATATTCTGTCTCACTATTTATACATTACAGGCTGAAACCAATAATTCTGACAATGTGGGATCAATTTGTTACCAATGAATCAGCTGCCATTGCACAGATTATCACTACTAGACCTGTTATTATGGCAATTAGATTAAAAGTTGTTTCCCACAATGGTAAACTCTTTTCAAAAAAGAAGAAAATATTGGCTTAGTAATTGCTCATTACCCTAACATTTTTATCTATCACAGGTTTGTCTCTCTCAACAAGATCATCAAGTTTCTTCATCATTGATCCACACATTCCTGAAGCAACTGCATTACAAACCTAGTACATTATGCATCTCTTTTAAATTCTTTATTACTTCATGTAAGTGATTAATATCCACTTTTTAAAACATTGAGCAAAATGACTTCAGTTCAATTTATAAATGCATTAGTCTTTAGCAAACTTTAGGATTGATGTGCATCAACAATCTACTAAAACAAATAGACTCCTTTTTTCCCTTTTTATTTTTTTACCTCTATAAATAACCAAACACCTTCTATATATTACACTCTTAAAAATCTCCAACTAATTGAAAATCATCATTCGATTATGTTATATATTGACTTTACTTTATTATTATTATTATTTTTTTGCATTTACAAGCCTATCTTAAATCATTCCTAATTATATAATGTTGCTCTAACTTCATGTGACAGTTAAAGGCCATGAGGCTTATCTGTGATACTAACGGAAACCTTCTATATAAAAATATTAATCAATACAATTTTGCCAAGCGTATAATTTTTATGCTTTGTATTACTTATTGGTTCATTCTAGAACTTTGTATGATTATTTATTTATTCTTTTCCTTTGTGGATTTGTAGAAAGTTTAATTCTTGATGTATTAGCTACCTATCAAATTTTCAATACAATTTGTGATAATATTGTTGTGCTTTCACCTGTTATGCCTTATAAACAAGGTGCATAATTTGCTATACCTTAGAAATTTAATAGGAACATTAATAGTAATTAAATGGAGTTATAAAATTATTTATTTTTTTGGCTTAAACTCAAATGACCAATGTTAATGTATTTATTAGTATAAAAAATAAGTTTTGATTATACTGCTTGTAATCTAATTCATGAAATTTAACTACCTTCTTAATTTCAACATTAGCAGTCTTGTTGAAACTGGTTCAAAATGCCCTACTCACTACACAAAAGACAAAGTATATCTTTAGCTTGTCTTTTATAGAAATAGAGAATCAAGAAACTTTGAATCATTTATTTTTGCTTGTTCAATTTTCAATTGCCAGAGCAATGTGATTTGCTTGTAGCATCAAGATTTGATTTGTTGCAACCTCACAGTCTTATCTTCATAAATGTTGCCTCTTGTGTTGCAGTTCATTTGATTACAACTTTTTCCTCTATATAGAATGCAATGGAAATTAACATCAGAATTGAAACATTTTAGTCATTGGAACAGTATTATTCATTTATAGTTATAATCCTTGCAATATATGTATTTTTATTTTTCGTAGGGCTACTGAAAAGGAAAAGCAGCTAAATGAGATAATCACTGAAAAGCACTATCTCACAGCTTCATCAAGCTCCCTGGCACCAACAATAGAAAATACTACCGAGATTGCTTTAATAGTAACTTTGGTTCAAATGGTGATATCTATTTCTACCTCTTATTATAGTTTCTTTCGTCTAGATTAAAAAAAAAAAACTATCAACTAAATAATGGAAATGTGTAACAATCAATTGATGCAGCGATCCAACTTTTGGATAAATGCAACAATATCCATTACAAAGTTGGACCAACATTTTTGGTACATGGCTTGCAATAAGTGTCACAAAGCCACTGGTGTAGACTATAATGAAGAATTTTCATGCTTATATTGCAAGGAAAAGGCTGTTGCAAATCCACGGTATGTACACTACTAAAAACCCCTTTGTAACACTAATGATATGGATAAAAAAAATCAGTTAATCTTAAATTTATATTTGTATCCAATTGATTATTAATTTCGTTTTCCAACTTCTAGATGTCGACTGGAAGTTAAGTTGGACAATACAACTGGACATTTAATGGCAACTCTATTTGGAGATGAGGCTGAAAAGTTTTTATCATGCTCAGCAATTAAGCTAATGAAGGAGACTACAGAGGTAACAAACAATCATAACTAATCTTTAAATAAATAGTTTATTCACTTTCACATACAAACATGACAGAAAATTTAAAAGCTAAATTTTTTACTTTTTATAACAAAATATTAAAAAGTTCATATTTTTGACATATGATTTGACCTTTTGGCTCTTTATAAGCATAATAAATGTAATCCATACAAATTCCATTGTTTAAATCTATCAAAATTATCTATACATATGATTTATGTATGATAGGGAGTGGGTTTGTATTTTCTGGATCTGTTTGTGTTTTCTGGGTTAATGTTCTGGGTTTTTTTCTTTTCTGCTTGGTCTGCTAGTGTTTTCTGGGTTACTGTTCTGTACTGTTCTGGGTTTCTGCGTTGCTCTATGTTGATTTTCTTTTTCTGAGTTACTACATTTTCTAGTTTTTGGATTGCTGCATTTTCTGGATGCTGCACATTTTCTGGTTGCTGCATTCTGTGATTTCTTCCTGCGTGTTGCTGCATTTTTTGGCTTCTGGATTGCTGCATTTCTGATTGCTGCACAGTTTCTGGTTGCTGCGCATTTTCTGGTTGCTACGTACTGTGATTTCTTCCTGCGTGTTGCTGCATTTTCTGGTTGCTATATTCTATGATTTCTTCCTGCATTCTATGATTTGTGATGGAGAGAACTCGAGTCTCTAATACTTGAGTTCCAAACCTTACCTAACTAATAAAATAGTTTGGCTTTTATAGTTTGGTATCTAACAAACTCAAATTGTTAGATACCAAATTAGTTTCAAACCTTAGCTTACTAATAAAATAGTTTGGCTTTTATAGTTATTTTAAATAAAAAAAAATCCCTAATTTTAGACATTTGATTGTCTTAGTTTCTAAATGATGGAATATTATTTTTCTATTGTTCTTGTGAACTTTTCGGAGTATTCAAAGGTAATGAAGTAAAATTGTTCAATTCTGATTTATATTTTCAATATATTTTTTTTAATAAATACAGTTTTGCCAAGTGTCTAATTTTTAAGCTTTGTATAATATAGAATAGCTACCTATCGAATTTTCAATACAATTTGTGATAATATTGTTGTGCTTTCACTTGCTATGCCTTATAAACAAGGTACATAGTTGGCTATAACTTAGAAATATAATGGGAATGTTAATAATAATTGTATGGAGTTATATATTTTTTTTTTTTTTGGCTTAAACTCAAATGGCCAATGTTAATGTATTTAGTGGATAACAATCTTTTGAATTCTTAGTTATTATTAACACTGATATTACAAAATAATATTATAATGCTTCACTTCCCTCAGCTTATCAATTTAAGTTTAATCAAATTCTTATTTTAGTTTAATTAAGTGTACTTATTTGATTATTGGATGGAATCAAAAATATCGAAAGCTTTGTCAAGCTCTCCTCTGATAAGAACTTTCTCATCCAAGTGAAAGCAATAAAGTTGGACACAACTACAGAAGCGCACTATAAGTTCAACATCGTTGCCATTCATGATCCACCTCAAGAAAATCCATGGAAATGAAGTTCAAAAAGAACTTTGTAATGCAAGGCATCTCCTTTTGGAACTGTGTTAAAAAAAAAAAATAGGCACATACAAAAGACAAATAGATACATTTTTTTTTGCTAACCAAGACAAATAGATACATTATTCATATATAATGTATCACTTTGTCTTTTCATATGACTAAATGAAGTCATCAAAACATTACCTCATTTTTGTTACTCCATTATGTGCCTATTATTAAAAATCAACATTTTGGGTTTATTTGTGCACATCATATATACTTATCATATGGTGCTTTCCAAAGCGCATGTATATATTTGAAGTATGTTAATCATATACAGGGGCAGAGCCAGAAATTTTTGTTTGGGGGGCCAAGTTGCGACGCTAATATATTTATCAAAACAACTTCCACACCCACACACACATATATACACACGCGCGCTTTTTATTATACATACACATATATATACACACTTTTTTATTTGATAAGTTATATATATACACACACCCAACCAAAAAAAAAAAATCTTAGTATTTTCAATCAATATTATTTTTGACGGCGATCTTTCATAAAATAAAATTCATTTTTTCCATTTTCATAGTCAAAATCTTAAAAAGTTTCATTTTAAACACAAATTATCAAATTTTATGCTAAAGTAAGTAAAAAATCTTTCAATTGAACTAATGAAATTTTCAAAAACATAAATGATCCAAAACTTGGAGAAATAAGTTAGGCTTCAAACATATTTAAAGCTACCTTGCTTTAACACATTATATGGCAACTAAAGACGCATTTCATGTGTAGTTTTAGTGACAAATTTTTTTTAATGAGTCAATGACTTGTTAATCATCACATAACGGGTTGAAAAATATAGGTTTAAACATGTTTGATACCAAATTTTATCAAATATTTAACAGATATAAAAGCACATTTTACAATAAAAAATAGAATTGTGAAAAATAAAGTTATATCTTTATAACTATTAGACCAATTTTTTTTTAAAGAGCATTATTGGACTAATTCAAATATTTGGGGGGGCCAACTCTTATTTTTTAGACTAAATTTTGTAAACATAAAAATAATTGTATATATATTTTTAAATTTTTTTTTAAATTTTGGGGGGGCCATGGCCCCCCCACCCTTGTACGTGCCTCCGCCCATGATCATATATACTTATGATATCATCCACATGTATATATTTGAAGTACGTACAACCTATATACTTATACTATGGTGCGTTTCAAAGCACATGTACATATTTGAACTTTGTTAATACATTATGTTATGATGTTTTATCCACAGCAATGGAAAATTTTTGTGTTCAGCATTTGACTACCTGAAGTGATCCATCAGAATCCACTATTATAATTGTTAATCATATCTTTTGTGATCATTTTTGTAAATGGGTAGACAGAGATGCTAAGGTTTAGTATGATAGCCTTTTGGATCCTCAATTATCATCTCTTGGTATAATTGTTAGATTATGACTTCATTAATATCTAGGAGTTGAGTTGAGTGGCTCTATGGTGCGGACACCACTAGGAATGGCAACGGGTCGGGTTCGGGCCGGGTTTTTCCATATCAGGACCCGACTCGCGAGGCAAGACCCGTGGCCCAGACCCGGCCCGTTTAGGGTACCGGGTTTTTTTCCGGGCCCCGCGGGCCCCGTTTAGGAATTGGGCCCAATTCATGGCCCAACCAAAAAAAAATTTAAGCCCAAAACGTGGTCCAAATTTATTTTTGTCTGTCTGCTTCTTTCTTTCCTTTGCTTCCATGCTCTGCTGCTTGAAAAAAATTGGGGCCTTTTTTTGTTTGATGGTGAAAAGGAGGAAGTTTCTTTGTTCTTGGGTTAGAAAAAAAGGGGTTCTCTCACAGACCCAACAGGGCCAACACAACCCACACAATGTCATTCAACACCACCATATGAACCAGAAAAAACAAGCTGATCAAGATCAAAACCCACCAATCGGAACCCACATAACCCCAAAGAACAAGCCGATCAACCCAAAGACCCACCGACCCACACCCACAATCAACCAAAAAACCAGCAACCAACAGATCAGAGCAATATCGACGCCTCACCCAGAGCAAAACCCACTTATCAAGATCGTCGCAAAGAACCAAAAAAACAAACCGATCAAAACCCACCAATCAGAACCCACAACAACCCAAAGAACAAGCCGATTAACCCAAAGGCTGAAGCTGATCCTCTACGAGGGCAGCGTGACTGACTTAGTGACTGAGGGAGTGTGGGAGTGAAGGAGAGGGAGTGTTGGACTGACTGAGCTGAGGGAGAGGGAGGGTCGGACTGATGGAGGGAGGCATGAGGGAGTGTCGGAGTGTGGGACTGAGCTGAAATGAGGGAGAGGGACTATCGAACTGAGGGAGGGAGGCTGCTGAAGAGTGAAGAGTGAAGAGTGAAGAAATGAGGGATTAGTTAGGGTTAGGTTATAGGTATATATATATATATATATGGAGGGTAGTTTTGTAATTTTGAGTACCAGGTTTTTATCCGGGCCGGGTCTCGGGTCGGCTCTCTGGTTTTTTCCATAAAACCCGAACCCGCTTCGGGTTTTTTTTTTAAACCCATACCCGACCCTATTTCTAATCAAACCGGGTAAAATCCGGCCCATTAGGGTTGTGCCGGACCAGGTACCCGCGAGTCGGGTAAAAATTGTCATCCCTAGACACCACCCAGATTATTTTGAATGTCTTAAGGGATTTAATTGCTATCTTGATTATGATTTAATTTCCCTGCCTTATTTGATGTAAGCTGGTACCTTATTTAGAGGTCCACAGTAAACATTATTGTTATGTTGAATTTGATGAATGATATGGAATTGAGATTTTCTTTCTCTAGCTTGGTGGTGATGCCAAGAACCCTTACTGGTGAAGTAGCCTATGAAAATTTCACTTTTTTATTACGAAAATTTTAAACTTAATTACTTTTTTTGTTTTACTAAAGCCAGCATGTGCCTTGCACGTGCAGCCCTACCTAGCATATTTAAGAGTGGCGTCGCCACTGTCAAAAAGAGTAGACATCATCACAAAGGAAGAAAAAGGGTTTACTGTACTTGATCGTGACGACTGACGAGAATAGCATGTTCATTGTTTATTGAAATTTTTCTTTCTTTCATATATATATATATATATATATATATATGTATGTATATATATATATATTTTTAATGGGATAACTTATTCTTATTAAGATATGCAATTATATAAAACAATATGAAACATTGAATCGTGCTGCCACGGGTATAAAAAACTAAAATGAAGCTTGCACACGTGATTTTTTAATGGTAAAATTTACATCATACCATTTTTTTCTCTCTTAAATTGTTTTGGTAGATAGTGTACGTTCAAGATACCTTCATAATTCCCATTAAAAAAAAAAAAAGAAGATACCTTCATAATAGTTTCTCAAAAAAGAAAGATACCTTCATAATATCTTTTTTTTTTTTTTAACTTCATGATCTCTTCTTTAAAAAAAGAAGAAGAAAAAGATATCTTCATAATAAAGAAAAAGGGAGATGAAAAAGTCTTCATAAAACTGACCTTGAGGTAGAATAACTAGGTTCATAGAATATACTTAGCAAAAATGAAAGAAGATAAGTTCTTAAGCTCTATTCAATTGGGATTATAAAAAAGTGGGAGAACATAAAATATAATAAAGTTAAAAAAATATAAATATATTAGTTTTTCCTCATGTGTTTGATAGATATAATGAAAATGTGGAAGGATAAAAAATGCGATTTGAATAATTTTATTATTATACCCTTATAACATAAGGAAATGATAGAAAATATTGGGCAAAATAGTAAATTCCAAATAAAAAAGCATTTTCTCTCCACAACAACCTAAAATAGTTTATTTCAAATTTTTGAGGGGAGAGAAGAGTAGAGGATGTAAGGGGGAATGAGAGGAGAAGGGAGAGGAATGATTATTCTTTTTCCTTGTTTAGATGTTTGATTTAAAATTAAGAAGGGGTAGGAAAATATATATCACTTCCCTTTGTTTAGATGTTTAAAAAATTAAAATAGGAAGTAGAATAAATGAGGTATGTATAAATTGTCAATCATACACTCTTTTGTTTAATTCAAATAAAGACCAAGAAATTTACATCATTAGAGCTAAATTGATAATTTTAAAATTTAAATATAAGTAGAACCCTTCCCTCTCCAAATTCCTCCAATTTGGGGGAATTGACAATATGTTTGGATGCAAGAGCAATGTAACTTAACTGACATCTTCTAGTATTTCCAACGAAAACGTCTAAGGTTCAAGTTCCCCCTCCCTCATTGTAACTAAAAAAAATGTTTTGATGAATAGAGAGGAGAGAGGAGTGGAGGGAAAGGGGATGGAGAATTTAATTCACCCTATTTGGATGTTTTATAAATGGTAGGGGAAATGATTTGAAGGGATTTGGAGGGATACAACACCCTCCAAAACCTTCAATTTTAATTCCCTCTCTCTCTCCTTTTAGGCTGCCTGTTCCCTCATTATCCAATCTCATCTTTTGGGCAATGATTTAAGTTCATTTTCAACTTACATGTGGGTTGTTGGAAGTTAATTATTTCATGATGGGGTGCTGCAATGATTTCATTATGATTGGTCAATCATTTAATTTGGATTTTAGCCGTGAGTTTTGGGAAAATTATGAATACTAGCATGTAACTCCATGCAAACGTATGGATACATTTAAAATCAAACAAAATTTTTATTATTAATATATAAATAATTAGTCAAATTAATTTTTTTTTTAAACATGTAACACATGCATTCATGCATACATATAGATACATTTAAAAAAACACACAATTTTTATCATAAAATATAGATAATTAGTCAAATTATTTTTTAAAAGTAAATATAATTAGTCACATATTAAAATTCTTACCTAAATTTAATACTACTTATGATCGTTTTTTTTTCTAATTTTTAATAAGATAAAATGTGTGGTGATTTTTATTTTATTTATTTATTGAGAAACATGGGGTGATTTTTATTGAGTATATATAATTATTTAAAAAAAAATTATATTTCATTTTTTTTTTGAGAAATAAATTTATAGTTCATTAATATTAAATTCTTAGTATTTTGCATTCATTAACTCACTTGACATAAAGATTAAAAAACTTCAGTAGACATACAACACATGCTTAAGTGGATAATTATGGTGTAGTCCCCCACATAAATTTAGACACGTGCAAAATTGGATCATAATTTCAAATTCTAATTCAACTTTCTCTAAGTTTTACCTATTAATATATATATATATATAGATGAATTATAAATTTGAATTTTTTTTAGTTATATGATTATGTTTTTTATGATTTATTATATTGGACTCCTCGTTTTCTACGCTAAATTAACTAATTAGCACAAAAAATTTAAAAATTTAGATTAGATGAGACACGTGGCGCAAAATTAAACTCTAATTGAAATTCAATTTTTATACTAAATTAACTCACTTGGCACAAAATTCTAAATTTTAAATTAGATAAGGCACGTGGTGCAAAATTAGACTCTAATTGAATTTCAATTTGAAATTTAATTGGATTTTTTCTCTGGTTTACCTATTACATTATACTAGTATGTAACCCCGTGCTATCGCACAGGACTGGTTAATTGTAATGATGCTTGTAGGGTCAATTTTTGTAGCCCAAGCCCACAAGATATGGAATATGAGCCCAATGAACCCAAGACAATAAATTTGTAGAGCGTGGATGGAAGAACTGGGCCGGATATGAGTTAAACAAGAGTTGGCTATGGTATTTGTGAACAACCTAACATGCAATCACATAAAAACCATGGTAGACTTAGCGTCCGAAGAGGAGTTTTATTGATAGAAATTAGGTTACAAGTTCCGGAGCTACAGTAATATGATTTTTTCTTCTTCTTCCTCTTTTTCTCTTTTTTCTTTTTTTATCAGGAGCTCTCCTTCTTTATATAGCCTCTTTCCCAATCATCCCCATCGTCCACTTGTCCTCCATCTGCTTACATACTTGAGTATAGGTCACATCAAGCACCTTCTCTGGCTTTTTTTGGGAGTGGCGGTAGTTGAGGTTGCACTGTTCAGAGGTCTTCTCCACATAAATGCGGCCAGAAAAGTTGCTGCAGGGCATTAAATGCAGTGGTGGCAGCTTTTCCTTGAGATATTTCTTCATCCTTATCATTCCCAGAGATGCCCAGAGCTTACCTTTGTCACCAAGATTGCCAGGGAGGGCATTTGGGCTTTCTGCACGTCTATTTGATCAGAATTATTCGTATCCGAATAGTAAAACCTCCTCAGACAAAGGGTGAGCTCTTCGGATTGTACTCTTCCGCCATCTTTGGGTTCGTTGCCCCCAAGTGAACTCTATCCCAGCCCATTATTACCTTTCGGATATAAAGTAGTCTCAAGAACAGGGCTCTAGGCCCAATTGGTAAATCTGGGCTTTTACCCCCCACAATAGCCCCTCAAAATCTCAATTTTTCCCTCGCATCCAAAAAGAAAAAGTGTGATTTTGACCTGCCACGGAGTAAAAAGTTTGGGAACAGCCACGTGTCTGACTGGCACGTGTGTAGGCATGGATATAAGCGCTTCATCATTGCCGCTGTGGTTTCCATATTCCCCAGACGCTGCATTAATTGCACCAGGTGGCGCCTTGTCCTTTGCATCCAACGGTGAATGATTGATCTGACGAACGTGATTCTTCCCCGGGGTTTGGGCGAAACAACTTCCGCCCCTTCACGTGACCCGGTATAAATCCACAGTAGAAGTCATTTCTTCCACACCTTGCAAATTTTCAGACACTCCAGCTAGAACAAGCACGCGACTCCGTCCAAATCTCTCAGTCATCGATTCCGGTTTCCTCGGAGTCTTCACGAATTCTTCTACGAGCCTGAAAATCCTTCTCCGACCTAGTTCTCGTAAGTTGTTGTCCATTAGATCCTTTAGTCCTTTCTTCGGCCAACCATCTTTTCGTTTTTAAGCCATAGGTAAACTCCAGTACCTGGTAGATAGTCCTGAGCAAATGGAGGCGTTTAGGGCCGCGTATCGCATACCCTCAAACGTGGGTGTGAGGTATTGCTCTCTAGAAAAAATACTAACGGATCGGAAGACCGGCGAAGTGGTTATCCCCCTCATCGCCTTTCTAGAAGGAGGGATGACCATCCCTATGGGTCCCATCACCACTAGTTATCTTAGGAACCGTAGGATTAGCCCGGATCAGTGCGCGCCCAACATGTTCAGGATCCTAGGAGCGGTTGAGGATCTGAACTGCCATTTAGGATTGGGCCTCACCTGGCTTGATGTGGTGCACATGTATGAGTGCCACAGCTAACAAGGGGCGGGATACTATCTCAAATCCCGGTCCAACGAGGTTAGGCTCATCTCCTGCCTCCCCAAGTCCAACAAAGGGATGAAAGACGATTACGTGATCGTCTCAGGCGCATGGCATGACGGTCCCCACTGTCCAACCAAGCCAGGAGAGTTAGGTGGGACATGCTAGATTTAGGTTCACTGACAGTAGGCCTAGGATTCCCACCTTTTTAACAATTTTTAATTCTGTGTTATTATTTACGAGTTTCTAATAAAGTTTTGCTGTGATTTTTAATAGATAGGAACTGCGTTTCTCCTCGGCTCAGCCTTACCAATACTGCCGCTCTCAACTACCTGTTAAGATCAGAGATCTTTGTGAGCGAGGACGGGCAGCTGCGGTCGGCTCCTCTTATTCTCGGGTATACTGCGAAGAAGAAAGACTGTCAACCGATCGGCAACGCTATAACACAAGGGGATCACCGTCTTAACCGAATAGACGTTGCTCGGAAAGGTTTCTTAGCACCGTACGACCTTCCACCAGTGCCACACCCTAACCCACGGGGGGCACCACTGCTCATCCAACTAGTTGCCCAAGTCCCTCTCGAATCGGTGGTTGCAGGTGAAAGAGTTGGCTCCTCGACCTCCTCTCTAGAAGAGCAAATAGACAATTTTCAATTTAGAGGAGAAGCTTCGGGCGGGGTACAAGTTATTCCGTCCTCGGACTCCGAAGAGGAGTTTGATAGGCATTCCAGCGCCTATCCACCCCTTCTGGTAACTGCCATTCTTGAAGTCTCTTCGCACGAGGAAGACATGGCAGATTTAAGGGCGCTAATGAAGAACAGAGGGAAGAAGCCCGAGCAAAAAGGCATTGGGACTTCTCAACCAGTGGCGAATCTGCCTCCGCCACCACCTCAAGTTCCTGACCCCGGCCTAAAGCCCATACTGGACCTGAGGAAGAAAAAGCCCCTCGAGACTGAGGAGAGGGAAGTGGTGATGGTGCCACCTAAAACAAATAAGCAACAGAAGGTGGTGAGAGACCACCGAAGCAGAATGGGCTCGTCTGTTGAGAGCCGGGAAGAGAATGTAGTGGCTGACGTCCGCCGAGTAGGGCCTCGCACGTGGTCCCCGAGGTTGGAGCTGGATGGCGCTTCGATCCCTTGGGACACCTCCCTCAAAAACTATGATGGGGGAAGGGCAGGCTTCGTTGCTGAGGCCTTGGAGCAGCCACTCCTCCTCCCCCACGATATGGAGTCCTACAGGCGCTTCAACTAGCAGGAACTCTTCCTATCCCTTAAGAGGGATATAGCCATGGTAAGTGGGCTTGGTCTGCTCAATCCTCTCTTTTCAATACTCTTTTTTGTGCCTTATATTCGGAATTTCCATTATGCAGGTTACTCAGCAAATCTACGTGGCCGAGGAGTGGAACAAAAAGGCCTACCTCGAAGCCCAAGCAGAGGCCCAAACTCAGTTCGAGGTTGAAAAATCACTGGGCAGTCTGAAGGAAGAATATGCTCTCTTATCCGAGCAGTTCAAAGATATGACCAACCAGAGGAACAGCCTCGACGCCGGCCTGAAGACTGCTGAAAGGCAGGCCGAGGACCAGCGCAAACAGCTGAACATGGCCGAGATCAACTTGGCCACTGAGAGGGAGGCAGTGAAGGGACTTCAGGCTGAGCTCAAAAAGGCCAAGGAAGCTGCCCTACTGGCTGAAAAGAATGCTCAACTAGCCAAGGAAGCAGTAGAGGCCGAGAGGAAGGCAGCGTATACGCTGGGGGTGGAGGAGACCCAACTCAGCCTTACCGAGCAGTTCGCCACGGTTAGCCGAGACTACTGCGATATCACGTGGGTCAAGGCTTTAGATGCTACTGGAATACCTGCAGATTCTCCATTGAGGCTGCCTGGGAGTACATACTATGATCCAGAGATCCGTGTACTCTCAGAAGCTGAGGAGCATCCCCCAGCCAGCTAGGCCCCTCCTGCCCCCGCGGAAGCAAGCAAAGAGTCTGCGGGTACAAAAGAAAAAGACGGAGAACAAGTCCCAGACCTTGCTACTGCCCAGTCCAGCCAAATAACTGATCCCTCAGCTGCTCGGACGTAGATTTGATGAGGCTAACAGTTTTTACTTAATAGTTGTAAACAATTTAGTTTGGTAGTATGTTTTTTTTTTTTTTTTTTTTTAATAAGAGCCTGTAAACCTTTTTATTTAAATTAATGAAATCCTATCTTCTGCATTCAATACGCTTGTTGTTTAAATTGTAAATCTCGCTATTACAGCAAACAACTTGAACCATATGCTAACAGTAGTAAAGGCAAACTCAAACATGCTTTCATGACAATAAGGCCAATAATTTTAGAACAATGCCGAAGAGAGTAAGTTACTCAACAGTTAAAAAGAAAGGGAGATGAGTGATGAACGTTTCACAAGCTTTCATGTAAGTGTGCAGAGCAGGGTTTTAGCTGAGGGGTTTAATTTTAACTTAAATGCATCCATGGATTTCGAGCACGATAAACTCAAACACTGACAATAACTATATAAAGATGCTCTTTACGCCAAATGATCCGATCCGAAGATTACAGCTATGATCTAATGTATGTTTAAATATTTAGAGATCTTAGAACGAGTGTTAACTAACCCAAATCATCTGGTCCGAGGACTACAGGCATGATTGGATTTAAGTTTAAACACTTAAGGAACAGTAACAGTGTTAACTAACCCAAATCATCTGGTCCGAGGACTACAGGCATGATTGGATTTAAGTTTAAACACTTAGGGAACAGTAACAGTGTTAACTAACCCAAATCATCTGGTCCGAGGACTACAGGCATGAGTGGATTTAAGTTTAAACACTTAAGGAACAGTAACAGTGTTAACTAACCCAAATCATCTGGTCCAAGGACTACAGGCATGATTGGATTTAAGTTTAAACACTTGAGGAACATTAGCTGTGTCAACTAACCCAAATCATCTGGTCCGAGGACTACAGGCATGATTGGATTTAAGTTTAAACACTTAAGGAACAGTAACTGTGTTAACTAACCCAAATCATCTGGTCTGAGGACTACAGGCATGATTGGATTTAAGTTTAAACACTTAACAGCAACATATACAGAATCAACATATTAACTGGAGGGAACGTTCGATTAATAATAGTACCTTTTAAGGTTATTTACATTCTAAGGACGTGGTATTACATGACTATCCAGGTCTTCTAAGAAATACGCCCCGATGCCAACCCCTAAAGTAATACGATACGGCCCTTCCCAATTGGGTCCTAGCTTTCCCCAAGCTGGGTTCTTTACAGTACCCACAACTTTCCTCAGCACCAGATCGCCAGGTTCTAGTGGCCTTAACTTTACGTTAGCGTCGTAACCCTGCCTGAGCTTTTGCTGGTAATGTGCTAGCCTAACCATTGCACTTTCCCTCATTTCCTCAATCAGATCCAGACCCCTCCCTAGCTGCTCATTGTTGCTGGTCGGACTGAACGAGCTAGTTTTTAATGTTGGGAACCCGGTTTTCAAAGGAATGACAGCTTCAGCCCCATAGGTCATTGAGAAGGGGGTCTCTCCAGTAGACCTGCGAGGCGTAGTTCTGTATGCCCAGAGCACATGCGGCAGTTCTTCTACCCATTTGCCCTTCGCGTCATCTAGCCTCTTCTTCAAGCCATTCACTATGACCTTGTTGACTGCTTCTGATTGCACATTACCCTGGGGATAGGCAGGCGTGGAGTATCTGTTTATGATCCCCAGCTCGCTACAATAATTCCTGAATGCTTTGCTATCGAACTGTAGGCCATTGTCCGAGATAAGAGTGTGAGGAACTCCAAACCGAGTGACAATGTTCTTCCACACAAACTTTTGAACGTCAACGTCTCTAATATTGGCTAGCGGCTCTGCTTCGACCCACTTTGTAAAATAGTCTGTACCGACCAGAAAGTACTTCTTGTTTCCTGCAGCTTTAGGGAATGGTCCCACGATGTCCAAGCCCCATTGGGCGAAAGGCCATGGGCTAGCTAGCGGATTGAGAGTTCCCCCTGGTTGGTGAATGTTTGGGGCGAAGCGCTGACATTGATCACACTTTTTAACATACTCGTGGACTTCTTTCTGCATGTTCGGCCACCAATAGCCTTGGGTGAGGGCTCGGTGAGCCAAGGATCTGCCTCCAGTATGGCTCCCACAGATTCCTTCGTGTAGCTCTTCCAGTAGTAGCTCAGATGCTTCGGGATGTATGCACAACAAATATGGTCCCGAATAGGAGCGTCTGTATAATTTCTAGTCCTCGGACAACCAGAATCTGGTCGCCTTCCTCCGAACTTTGTCAGCTTCTGCCCTCTCTTCTGGCAATACATCGTCTTTCAAGAATTTAATTATAGGGTCCATCCAGCAGAGCTCGGCCCGGACTTGGTGAACCTGCATTACCTTTCTTTTTGCCTCTGTGGGCCCATGCAAATCTTCGACGAGGATGATTCTCGGAAAATTTTGCGCCGAGGAGGTAGCAAGCGTAGCCAGGGAATCTGCATGTGAATTACCACTTCTGGGAATATGTAGCAAACTGAAAGAGTCGCCTCGAATTCGCCTTGTACTTGACCTACGACCAACCTTGAGTCCGAGAACATCTCCACGGACTTCCCTCCCATTCTCCGGACCATAGCCATTCCCATCAGTAGGGCTTCATACTCCGCTTCATTATTCGTGGCTGAGAAGTCCAGCCTCAACGACTTTTTGATGATGATTTTCTCGGGGGATATCAACACTAGCCCCACTCCAGAACCTTTTTGATTTGCAGCGCCGTCTACATACACTTCCCAACGGGAGGGGTCTTGCTGAGAGATTATGCCAACTGATTTTTCATCCATGTCTGACGTAGGCATTTTTTCTTCTAGCTGGGGCTCCGTAAACTCAGCCACTAAATCTGCAAGAACCTGGCCTTTGATCGATGTACAGGGCATATATTTGATATCGAAAGCCCCTAAGATCGTACCCCACTTGGTAATCCGCCCATTGTAATCGGCGCTTCGGAGTATGGCCCTGAGTGGGAGTTGAGTGAGGACAATAACAGTATGGGCCTGGAAGTAGTGAGGTAGCTTCCATGTGCCGAGTACCACTGCTAGGATAGCCTTCTCCAGAGGCAAGTAACGGATCTCGGCCTCATACAGTGACTTGCTTACGTAATAAACTGGTCTTTGCACACCGCAGTCTGATCGTATCAACACCAGGCTCACCGCATAGGTAGCTACAACGATGTAGGCGAACAATACCTCGTCTGGCTCAGGTCTGGACATGATTGGTGGCCGAGTTAAATAATCTTTGAGCTGCTGAAAGGCCGAAGCACACTCTTCGGTCCATTCGAATCCCTTCCACTTGTGGAGCAGAGAGAAAAAGGGCCGACACCTGTCTACTAATCTAGAGATGAATCGATTCAGGGCAGCAGTCATCCCAGTTAGTTTCTGGACCTCCTTGGGATTCCAAGGAGCTTGTAAATCGTTGATGGCCTTTATCTGGTCGGGGTTAACCTCAATTCCTCTGTGAGTCACCATGTATCCCAAGAACTTGCCAGATCCTACCCCGAATGAGCACTTGGACGCATTCAGGCGCAGCTTGTACCTCCTTAGTACCTCAAAGGTACTTTCCAGGTCCTTCACATGCTCAGCAACATCCTTGCTCTTTACTACCATGTCATCTATGTAGACCTCGATATTTTTACCTAGCTGCGCCTCGAACATCCTCGTCATCATCCTCTGATAGGTAGACCCCGCGTTTTTTAAGCCGAAAGGCATCACCTTATAGTGGTAGTTACCAATGGGAGTGACAAAAGCAGTTTTCTCCTGATCGTCCAAGGCTAGTGGTATCTGGTGGTAACCTTGGAAGACGTCCAGGAAGCTCATCCGAGGATGGCCGACGGTGGCATCCATCAGTTGGTCGATTTTCGGCATAGGGAATGGATCTTTGGGGCAAGCCTTATTCAAATCAGTAAAGTCCACGCACACTTGCCACTTCCCACTCTTCTTCTTTACCACCACGGTATTTGCCAGCCACTCGGGATAAAAAACCTTCTTAATAGCTCCGGCTTGTTTGAGTTTCGCTACTTCTTCTCTTACCACATCAGCATGCTCCTTAGATGGGCGCCGATGAGGCTGTTTCTTGGGGGTGATCAATGGGTTTACCTTCAAATGGTGACATATGAATTCTGGGTCCACCCCTGGGGCTTCATAAGTGCTCCAGGCAAATACATCAAGATTTCGCTTGAGGAACTCTATTAACTCTTCCTTCTCTTGAAGAGGTAGCTGTGATCCGACTTGGAAGAACTTATCAGGATCATCTCCAATAACCACTTTCATTAAATCTTCACACCGAGTGCCTTTGTCTGAACCTTCGACGAGCAATCCCCGAGACTTTAACTGCTATAAACCCCTTTCGGCTCTGGATGAAGACTCGGCTTCGGGCTCGTGTTGGATGGCAGCCACTAGGCACTATCGGGCCGCGGATTGATCTCCTCGGATCTCATGAACTTGCCCCTCAGATGGGTATTTGACCTTCTGATGCAAAGTAGAGGAAACTGCCCCTAGTGCATGAAGCCAAGGTCTGGCCACAATTGCCGTATAAGGCGAATACACATCCACAACAATAAAATCCACCTCTACCACTTCGGCCCTGGTCTGCACCGGTAAGCGTATCTGGCCTTTTGGGGTGACAGTCTTCCCTTCAAAACTGACGAGGGGGGAGTCATATGGTATGAGGTCCTGGGGTTTCAGGCCTAGCCCCTTGTAGAGGTCAGGGTACATTATCTCTACAGCGCTTCCCTGGTCAACCATCACCCTTTTTACATCGTACCCTCCAATTTTGAGGGTGATTACTAACGCATCATCATGGGGTTGGATAGTGCCAACCATGTCTTCGTCCGAGAACCCTATAACAAGCGGAGCACCTGACTTAGCTCTCTTTGGAACTCTGCCTATGTCTCCTGCTGGCGGTCGGCCTACTGACATAACTTTCAATGGCCAGGACCCTGTTCTCCCCGGCGCGGCGAAGATGACGTTAATAGTTCCTAGTGGCGGCTTTGAAGGGTTATCTCTTCGTGGCCCTGAGCCCACCTACCCTCCTCGGCCGCTGGAGGGGTGTAAGAGGTGTCTTAGTCTACCATCACAAACCAGTTGGTCCAAGTGATCCCACAGACTCCTACAATCCTCCGTGGTGTGCCCATGGTCTTGATGGTACTGGCAGTAGAGATTATGGTTGCGCCTCTCAGGGTTTCCTACCATCTTATTCGGCCACCTGAAAAACGGCTCGCTTTTAATCTTTTCCAAAACTTGGTGCACCGGCTCTTTAAATACGGTATTGACCGCTTGAGGGTTGGTCGATCCTGATTGTATAGCGAAATCTCTACGCGGTTTACTGCTATTGTAGCGATCCGACCGGAAATCTCTCCTCTCCTGGGGGATTGCTTTATCTTTTCCCTTCCCTTGTTGCTGATCCTCTTCAACTCTTTTGTACTTTTCTATACGGTCCATAAGTTGGCGCATATTAGTGACTGGTTTGTCAAATAAGGACGTCCTCAAACCATGGTCAGTAGGGAGGCCGAGCTTGAATGTGCTGAGGGCCATCGCATCAGAGTTGCCCTCCATATCATTGAACATCTCCCAGTATCTGTCCGAATACGCTTTCAGAGTCTCGCCCTCGTGCATGCTTAGGGATAATAGTGAAGACAGGGGCCTGGCTACTCTTCGGCAGGTGACAAATTGTGAACCAAATGCCTGAGTGAGCTCTTTGAAGGAATTAATAGAGTTTGCCTTCAAGCCGTCAAACCATCTCATTGCCACTGGTCCCAGACTGGAAGGGAAAACCTTACACATCAGAGCTTCATCTCTGGAGTAGACAGCCATCCTTTGGTTAAAGTGGCTCACGTGCTCCACCGGGTCTGTTTTACCGTTGTAGATAGTGAAAGTTGGCTGGTTAAACCACCGAGGGAGTATTGCCTCCTCAATTCTGCGAGTAAAAGGTGACCGAGAGATCTGATTCAAAACCCTGCTCATAGCATCATTCCCTACGCCTCCGCGTAATGGACTTCTAGATCGCTTTTTGCGATGAGGCTCTTCTTCGTAGGAAAAGGATTCACTGGCCGGTGTCCGAGAGTTCTGCTGATAAGTGACGTCCTGCTCGTCGTCAGAGTCATCATCAGAATATGAGGAAATCTGTTTCCTCTTTGCATGGCGCAACTCCCTCTTCAGTTTCTCAACTTCTAGTTGCAAGCCCCGATTCTCCTCTGCATGGGACACATGACTTCCGCCGTGTGACTGGCTTTGGCCAGTATGCACAGTGTGCACACTACCCTCACGATCCTGCCTTCTTTCCAAGTTAAGAAAAGGGTCTGCATGTTGGGATGCCCTAGATTCTGCTTGTTGTTGACTTCGTTCTGCCATCACCAACGGTTTTTTCCACTCCTGCACAAGCTCTTCCCACAGACGGCGCCAATTGTAGGGTCAATTTTTGTAGCCCAAGCCCACAAGATATGGAATATGAGCCCAATGAACCCAAGACAATAAATTTGTAGAGCGTGGATGGAAGAACTGGGCCGGATATGAGTTAAACAAGAGTTGGCTATGGTATTTGTGAACAACCTAACATGCAATCACATAAAAACCATGGTAGACTTAGTGTCCGAAGAGGAGTTTTATTGATAGAAATTAGGTTACAAGTTCCGGAGCTACAGTAATATGATTTTTTCTTCTTCTTCCTCTTTTTCTCTTTTTTCTTTTTTTATCAGGAGCTCTCCTTCTTTATATAGCCTCTTTCCCAATCATCCCCATCGTCCACTTGTCCTCCATCTGCTTACATACTTGAGTATTGGTCACATCAAGCACCTTCTCTGGCTTTTTTTGGGAGTGGCGGTAGTTGAGGTTGCACTGTTCAGAGGTCTTCTCCACATAAATGCGGTCAGAAAAGTTGCTGCAGGGCATTAAATGTAGTGGTGGCAACTTTTCCTTGAGATATTTCTTCATCCTTATCATTCCCAGGGATGCCCAGAGCTTACCTTTGTCACCAAGATTGCCAGGGAGGGCATTTGGGCTTTCTGCACGTCTATTTGATCAGAATTATTCGTATCCGAAGAGTAAAACCTCCTCGGACAAAAGGTGAGCTCTTCGGATTGTACTCTTCCGCCATCTTTGGGTTCGTTGCCCCCAAGTGAACTCTATCCCAGCCCATTATTACCCTTCGGACATAAAGTAGTCTCAAGAACAGGGCTTCAGGCCCAATTGGTAAATCTGGGCTTTTACCCCCCACAATGCTATTGGCCAATTTTTTGTTTTTGTTTTGTTTTTGTTTTTTTTGGGTTTATCACACGGATGATAAATCAAACAATGAAAAATATATATTGCATTTTATTATTTAAGTAATGCTATTGGTCTTTTTTTTCTTTTTTTTTTGGTTTATCATACATAGGATAGCATTAGATAAAACAATGAATAAAAAAAACAGAATATTGCATTTTATTATTTAAGTGATGCTACAGTGAAGAAAAAAGAGAATATTGTATTTTATTATTTAAAATATATAAAGGGACATTAAAAAATAAAAACTGATCACTGAACTTGGAATCTTTTTAGAGGCGCCAATGAAGCGCTAATGTATGAAAGTGTGAAGCAAAGAAGAGTGTGATTGAACATTGTGTTTGAACTCGGCCTTACTCTGAGAAATTCGTAAGGAGGAGGAGAGGGTAGTGTGTGGATCTAGTTGGTAGAGGTTGAGAGAGGAGGAGACATGGATGACGATATGGAATTAGGAGGAGATGATGTTTTACTTTTATAGTCTTTCTCGTTGGACTCCTTGGTTCTGGTTGTGGGATTAGAAAAGCTCCAGACTCTATTGAGATCACCCATAAAAGTGTGCAGGTGAGATGTTCTTGCTTAGGCCAATGAGTATTATCATTGTGATTTTCTTGGCTTCCGTGTTAAATGTTAATGCATCATTTATTTGGGCACAAAAATTAGAAAATTTAGATAAGATACATGACACAAAATTGGAGTCCAATTTATAATCTCCATAAAAGTGTGCAGGTAAGATGTTTTTGCTTAGGCTAATTAGCATTATCATTGTGGTTTTCTTGGCTTCTGTGTTAAATGTTAATGCATCATTTATTTGGGCACAAAAATTAGAAAATTTAGATAAAATACATGACACAAAATTGGAGTCAAATTTATAATCTAATTAGATTTTTTTTTTTGAGTTTTGGTTATGACAAGTGACGCAAAATTGAGAATCCAATTGAAATCTAATTGAATTTTCTCTCTGCTTCATCTATTATTATATATATATAGATTAAGTTAATAAAGGGGATTGGGGAGATGTGGTTTAACCAATAGGTGGTTGTCAAAGCTAACAATGGTGGCTGCAAAAGGGTGTGGAATGGTGGTTGCAAAAGGCCACCACACACGCATTGATACAAAAGACCACCATATTTCAAACCTTGCCACCACATATCATTCTTATGATTGTAGAAGACCCAATTGCCTATAAAGCCCACTTCATCAACCATCCAAGAAATCACACCTACATCGTTGCTCAAACCAATGCTACCCATTCATCACAAAATCCCAAGTTGAGACATTGAGATATTTTAGATTTTGGCTTTTCGAGTTACAACAAAATCACACATACCGTTGCCCAAAACAATGCCACCCATCCATCACAAAACCCTAAGTTGAGACATCGAAATTTTGGCTTTAGGCTTTTGGCTTTTCAAGTTTCAACTTTCAAGGCAGAAGTTATGGTATTGTGAATTGAGAATTTTTTTTTAAAAAAAATCCTCAATTTTTGTGATTGAATGGTGAAATTGATCATATTAGTTGTTGAGTTTTGTTAGGGTTAAGAAAGTCCAAGAGTCGAGAAAGGATATTTTTGTAAGGGTTGAGAAAGTCCAAGAGTCAAATGCAATATTTGAAAATGTGTTTAATTTGAAACTACCCTTAAATAATTAGTATAATGTATTTTTTTTTTCCTTTTCAACTCTTAAGAAATTTGACTGGTTTTGATAGGGTGTTAACGGAGAGGGGGCTGAGTTTGTTCAACCACATTGACTAGTCACAAGTCACAACAATATCACCGAACTTGGGTTTCGTAGTCGTGGGTCTCACTGGTTAGTGGCTGCCTATAATCTAGAACCTCATAATACGTGTTGCACTTGCATGATAAGGTGAACAAGAACAAGCAGGGTGAGTAAATGGTACTGTTGTAAATAAACGGCCAAGCTAGGGCACTTTCAAATGCTACTTTCTTCTTTTTAATGTGGTGTGTACGATAACTTGGACTTGTGAGATCACAATTTAGAAAGGGTGTTTTCGTTTGTTGCAACAGTTCACAATCATAGAGAGCAGGCCGTGTGTGGAAATCAAACAGTCCTGATTGAGCGTGGCTTTGCCTTTGGTTTTATTTTATTTTATTATTATTTAAGGGTAAGATTTGGACTTCCAATCAATGATTATGCACTTTATCTAATTAATAAGGGATACTTTGAGTCGGGAGGACCACTTATGTGTCCTTCCAATGAGATTAGCCCTTTTAAGACCATTCTACTTTTAACATAAAAATGTAGTAGAATTTAGAGAAGGGTACAATGAAGTGTTTGGTGTTGCCACACTACCCTATTAAGAAAGAATGTGGACACACATGAGTTTTATAGTCTAGTGATATTTCTTTTTCTTTGACTTTTTATTTATTTATTTATTTAGGGGTTATTTAATAAAAACTAATATTGATCAACTAAATTATCATGTCCCATACTCTCATCAACTTATATTTGGTCTCAATGGAAGGTTTAGTTTATAAAAAATTTAAAATTTAAAATTTAAAATCAAATATCATTAGTGTTGTGGGGACAATTTTTGCTTCAAAGGCCAAGGGGTAGACCATGTTGGAACCTTAGGCAATTTTATTGTCCCACATGAGAAAGAGCTCCCAAACTAATGGTACTCTATCATCATTAGTTCATCCCTTATAAGGTATGAAGAGGGAGGAGCTCTTTTCCATGTGGGACAACAAAATTGCCTAAGGTTCCAACATGGTTTAGCCCTTGGCCTTTAAAGCAAAAATTGTCCCCACAAGTGTCATTTGAAAATTCTACATAATATAATTCAAAATTATGGTTAATATAATTTAATCAGTTTGTACTCAAATCTTTTTCTATGTAATAACAAAAATGAAGTGTCATTTTAAAATTTCTCTATCTTATTTAATATTGTGTCGAATGTAATTTAGTCACATGATCCTCACATATGATTTTCCATCTGATATTAAATATGTAAATTGATTTTTTTTTTTTTTTTGGGGGGTAATATCTAGTGGAGAACCATTAGATTTGGCTCATGAACAACACAATAAAAATTAGTCATTCATTTTTCCTTCAATTATTTTCCCATGGTATAGATGGTATTTGATCCATATTCCACCAAAGTAACCATTTTCCTCTTGGCGAATTCATAACCTTCATTAATTGATTCATCTCTTTGTGCTTTCTCTGATCAAATTAAAAATTATTAGGGAATCATGCATAGCACTGAATATATAGCCACCATACACGCCTATTTTATCTTATTCAATTACAAAAATCATACCAATTGAACCAACTAAGCATTGACTATTTGATTTTCTCGTTTTATGTAAATTAAGAAAAAAATATATTTTTTAAGTAAAAAGAATTATTTAATTAAGCTCATGATCTAGTTATATCCTTTGTTTTTCAAGGATTTCTTAGCTTAATGGTATGATCATCTCTATATATGTACAAATGTCAATATATTTAAAAGATAAAACTAGAGTTACTTTAGAAGAAATTTTCCAATAAAGTGGATTGAAAATTTCACCCATATATATATAATCCATTTTTGGATTATAATATCTCCTTATATTCTCCATACTCAAAAAATCTATATATAATCAAATTATTAAATTCATATTTTGAAAATCCAACCGTTAAATTAAATATTCTATATGTTCTTAACATGTATGTCAATTTTCATGCCAATTAGATGTAATTTACCATTCGATCCGTAAACTCATCTTTTATGCATTATTTTAAACTACAAAAACTTGAATTTAAACAATCGATTGATGACATAGCTATTGATCTTTGATCATCTTTAAATTTTGTAAGGAAGGAGAATACAAACACACACACACACACACATATATGGGTTGGGTTCAAGTTACACTTGGTGTAACTCTAAACAATGTCACACCACCCGATATTTTTTAATTAGATGTGAATTTTGATAAATCTACTGTTAGATTATATTATCTTTGTATATTCTCCATGCTTACAAAATTTCAAGGTGATTAAAGATTAATAGTTATGTTATCAATCAATTATTTAAATTCAAATTTTTGTAGTTTAAAATAATGCATAAAATATTAATTTATGGATCGAATAGTAAATAAAATTCAATTGACATGAAAATCAGCATAAATGTTAAGAACATATAAAACATGTAATTCAACGGTAGGATTTTCAAAATACGAATTCTATAACAACTTATTGGGTGGTGTAACATTAATTAGAGTTGCATCAGGTGTAACTTGAACACAATCCTATATATATATATATATACATACATACATACACATAAAAATAATGTAATCCAGCGATGGATTTATCAAAAATCACGCATCACAAAAAGTCATAGAGTTACCAATTCACCATACACGTAGTTTTTAATTTTTTTGATGTGACATAGGTAGTTTTATTTATTTAGTTTTAGAATGTGGGATTTTTTTTTTTTTAAATAGAACATGGGGTAGTTTTTTTTTTTTTTTTGATAGGAACATGTGGAAGTTTTGGTTGTATACATGGGGTAGTGGGAGGTTTTTTTTTTTTTTTTGTGATAAACATTGGGTAGGAACTTTGCATTTATCTACTATCTAGTGGGAAGTTTTTACCTTGTGAGGTTTTTTGTTTTTAAATTTAGTCAATTTACGATTTTAACCCCATTTATTATGTTTTAGGAATAAGAATAAGTTAATTAAATTAAAGGTATTTTTGGAAGTAAAAAAGGCAGTAACTTTTCGAATCCTCTTAATATATAGAGATTAGTAACCTGCAGTGCATGAAAAAAAAATCAACATAATATAATTTTGCTCCTTGTTTTTTTGTCTAAATTACACCACGGAAGCTTTAAGAGATGAGATTAAATTCTATAAGAATATGGTGTAAAATCTAAGTTTTATCCCTCCAATCCTAACATGTTACATTATTGTATTACATATTAAAGAATAGATATAATTACACTTAATCGATTCTAATACCCATTTGAAAATCCAACTCAACTATGAGTTCATTAAAATGTTATTATGTGTGGTAGAATGTATTGAGTTTTAGGTAAAAAAGTGATGTGATAATATCTTATTGGCCCCATTCTTACCAAATTCGGCCTCGAGATGAGATCTTACAGTTAAAAAAATAACATTAAATACTCCCTCCATTTATTCTTAATGAGGCAACTAAAAAGATGCTCCAATTAAATTTATTTTTTAAATATTTGTTAATTTTCTTTTCAAATAGTTTTGAAATTAAAATATGGGTATAATAGGAACATTAGTAAATTAATGACTTTTATTTTTAGAAACAGGACAATATTTTGGAATATCCCAAAATGGAATAGAAGACAAACAAACTGGGACGGAGGTAATACTTATTAACATTAAATACTTATTGCTTTCCACTTCATTACCAAATTAATAGCATTTTGTTCTCTCCCTCCTTATTTATTGTTTTCCACCTTTAACTCCATCTTCAACAAAACAACATCAGGTGAGAGTGTCTTGGATCTTAATAACTTTGCAAAAAAAGGGTACAGTAAAATTAGAAAAATAAAAAAGAACAGTTGGCGTGGGAGGCAGGGAGAGGAAGGGATTGCAAATACAATCAAATGGAAAATTGCGACAGGGGACTAGGGGAGTGGAAACAATATAAACCCCACAACTTCTATGTTAAATATTGGAGTGAGATTTTTTTCCCCCAAAGATACATAGACACACAGAAAAGAAAAGCTCAGATCCAAAAGATGTAGTAATATGTAATCAAATCAAACCCACAACTACTCTGTTAAATATACGTCATAACTTTGGATATATGAGATGGATTGCACTTCACTTCGAAAATTTTTGTTGCTAAGTCTGTTACACCGTATTATATTTGATAGGAAAAATTAACAGATATTTTAAGGGTATTAGTTTATGAAATATTTTTAAAAGCTTTTTATTAAAAAATAAAAAAAAGTAAATAATATTTTTAACGGTTTTTATATTTCTCATAAAAGTGGTGTCAAAATTTTTTTAAAATAATTTATTAGTCTATAACATGTGTTAATGTTAGCCAAACTTGATAATAAATTATAGTTTCTTGAAAATGGTGGGTGCTATTTAATGAGATGCAAAGCAATAAATAGTGAGAGAGATATGCTATTGGGAAGGGCTTGTGTCCGGTGAAAGTTTTCACTGGATACGGCAGGATTTGGACACGTGTCCAAGAGTGGACACGTGTCCAATAAAAACTTTCACTAGACATAGGTCGCACCCTATGCTTTTAACTTTTTTTTAGAGATAAATGCTATTAATTTGGTAATGAATTGGAAAACAATAAGCATTTAGTGTTGTTTACTATTTGAGAAATAGTTCGAATTTGATAAGGATGAGATGTAAAACGGATATTTTACACCATCTAATAAGAGAATGCCATATTAACATTTTACTTAAAAATCAATACATCCTACCACATCTAATAATACCTCAATAAACTTTTTATTTAGTTGGATTTATATATCAGTATTAGAATTGATTGGGTGTGGTTGTACTTATTTTTAAATATATGATAAGATGATGTGACATGTTGGAATTTGAAAGGTAAAACATGTGTTTTACACCACGTCTTTACAGAATTTAATTTCTTTGAAAAATGTTATGTCTACAACATTTTCACAATACTTGTACAACAAATCGTATGTGGTAGGTTGTTATTGGTTGTTATGGGTGGGTAAAAAAGTAATTTTAGTTGTGGATTCAAATTAGAACCTATAACAACTTACCACCTATGATTTGTTGTGAAAGTGTTGTAAAATATGATGGACACAGTACTTCTTTTACGGTTTAGATCTCTTAGAGATATAAAATGTAAATACTTGAACCCATCTCATATGTGTGTGTGTGGAGGGGGGGGGGGGGGCATAACTTTTTGTTAATGCTACACCACTCAATATTTTGTATAAGTTTATATATTTAAACACGAACCATTAGATTATACATTTTTATTCTCCTTAATAGGCATGCCGAATTTTGTGTTAATCAAATGTTATTTACTGAATGATCAAATTTATTACAAATAAAATAGTTATTAATCATTGTGCATTTTAATATTTTGCAAGTACGGAAAATATAAAGAGGCAATATAATATCTAACCAACAATTTATATTTTATAACTCATTTTAGTGACATATAATATATAATCAAAATTAACTTCCTAAATACAATCACGTAATATAATTGAAATTAATTTTTCAAATATTATAACACACATAATGACATACTTACATCTTTCCATTGAAATATTGTCACATCATATTTTCTTTAAATTGTAGAATAAATAATTTCATATAAGAACATGGGCATAATAAATATTTAAATACTTATTTAAAATTGTCATAATTATCAAATTTCATATTTACTACTTTTTTTAAAGGACGATAGTCAATCTCATTTTATTTCGAGATAGGTTCAAGTTATACATGGCATGTGTAACTTTGCAAAAATACACATTTTTTATGCTATAGGTTTGTAAGAGATATAATGGTTAAAAAGAAGACTACGTTAAATACTTATTGATGCACATTTTTTTTTTTCAATGGGCATTGATGCCCATCATTGCCAAATTAATAGCATTTTCTTTCTCACTCTCTCCTTATTTATTGTTTTCCACCTTTAGCCTCCCCATCTTAAAAAGAAACAGCATAAAAAAACAATATAATAAAATTAGAAATTAGAGGTGGCTTGCTTGGGAGGGAGGGATAGGAAACAGGAACCTCAGATCCAAAAGATGTAGTAGTAGTAGTATGTAATCAAATCAAACCCACAATTTATCCGATAAATATGCATTGTTATAACTTGTATATATGAGATGGACTGCACTTCACTTCAAAAAAATTTGTTGCAAAATTTATTTCACCATGTTATTATGTTATAAGTACTTGATAATAGGTTTTCAAAAAAAAAAAAAAAAGTACTTGATAATAGATTATAGTTCCTTGAAAATGGCGGATGCTCTTTAACGAGAGAGAGAGAACCATATAAATTCATTGGACACAAATAGTGCTTAAAAATAAATGCACTTACTCTTCTTTTCTTTTCTTTTTCCTTTTTTTTAATAAATTTTTTTAATACAAGATATAAATTTTACTATAACTTAATTTAAGTGTACATGCGTGTAAAGCTCCATTTTGAAGACATGAACATCGACCTTTGCCCTCCACACCCCACAAGTACTTATACTTGTAGAGTAACTATTGCGCTAAAAGTGCGTGATGGTAAATGCACTTTCTCATTTTCACGTGATAATAGATTAATACTTTGATATAACTGTAAATGTCTGATGATGTGGTACACTAAATAAAGAGAATTCCTAATGATTCAATGATATTTTAATTATGCAAATAAAAAAGTGATGAAAAATTAAGCTTTTTATAGATAAATAGATAGATATAGGTTATAAATAGATATTATATATATAAGTTAGTTAAATAGGAAAACAAATGAAATCTTACTCTCTTTTTTTGGTTGATACATTGATAGCTTAAGGGTGAGAAATTTGAGTGTCAGATGCCAGTTTTGAAAACATTAAAATGTGTCAATTGAGCTACAATGCTCTTGATTGTATGAAGTGAATGTCTTCTTATAGGCAACTACAACACATTTTGAATAGTTTTTTATCTTCTTGTTTTGGCATCCTCAAGCAATCAAGGCCTAACATGACCATCTAATGTATATTTTTGAGCTAACATGACCATGTTAATGTAGTAAAGTCCAAGACTCAAAGAGCTAAAAAGGAAATAGTACAGAGATAATGCCCAAAACATATTATGAAAAAAAAAAAAAAAAAAGAGAGTAAAAAACATCAAAAAAAGAAAAAGAAAAGTTATCCAAATAATTATAAAAACCAATAATACTCAAGTCCATTGTCATCTTGAAAATGACATCCAAACGCAGTTCAAAGTTTGCCATGGCCAAATACCAATCAACCAGGAAAGATACAAGCACAAGTTAAGAACCACCCAGCACATAACCCCAACGCGCTTGTACACATTACGTCAAAAACACGCACTCCAAAAAAGAGTAAAAAACTATATAAATAGTTCACAGTCTCTCTCTCTCTGCCACTCAAATTATTCGTATTCCAAAAGCTTTTGTTTTCGTTTGCTTATTTTTAAAAGTTTATCTCACATTCACATCCAGCTTTCTCTTTCTCCGTCCCTTATCGCTAGAGTACATAACGTATACTTTGATATATACATAACATATACACAGACACAAAAAGAAAAATCAAAAATCAGAGAGAGAGAGAGAGGAATTGGAAATGGGGTCTGTGGAGAAAGAAACGAAGGTGTTTGACTCGGAAGCAGCGTCGTCGATGGTGAAGGAGTTGAGAGATGAGTTTCTGAGTGGTAAGACTCGGAGCTATGAGTGGAGAGTGACGCAGTTGAAAAACATTCTCAAGATGTCTGAGGATCGTGAACAAGATATCGTCAAAGCTCTTCACTCTGACCTCGCTAAGCCCGAGCTCGAGTCCTCAATCTACGAGGTTGTTTCATGATTCCATGAATGCCCTGTTCGTTTTTATGTTTCCTCTGTTTATTGTTTGTGGTTGAGTTTGGATTCTGCTTTTACTATGTTGTTTTGTTGTGTCTATTGATATTGATTTTTGTCAACTGGGATTTTTTTATTTATTTATTTGTTTATTGATTTTCGTTGCAGACTTACTTTAAAATTTTGATGTTTTTATATTTTTTTTAAGGTTCAGTTCATCTGTAAGAAAATTTAAAGATGTTAGGTCTGCAGTAAGTCTATAAAAATGATTGTAGAATTTATTGTACTGATTGGAACTGGCAGCTGTCAAAATTTCAAGTGGATGACATGTTTCTATCATTCTGGGTTGTTTTATTTTTATTTTTATTTTTTTATAAATTTTTTTAGCATGATCCACATGTTCAGTTTAAGGGGTTCTAATTCTTACTTACATTGATTTGTTATCAGCTACTAATTCCCTTTTGTTTTTTTTGTTTTTTGGACTTGTATGATTCTTCAGTCTTCACTTTTGATATAAATTTGATAGGTGTGTTCTTTAAATCTATAGCTTTAAGGGCCCAGACAAAATGGGATTAGGGGGACACTTTTGTGGAATTGATAGGACTTGGCTCCTTTTATGGCGCACATGAAATGGTCACGGGTATGGGTGGGGTGGTAGGACTTAGGAGCATTAATGGCACACATGAATAGCTTCCCATGACTTTTTAGTTGGCAATCCTTTCAATCCAGCTTGAAAGAGATACTGATATGTGGCTTGGGGCAAATGGAAAGGTCTCAGGTTTCCATATTCATTGTCACAAGAATATTCTTTAAAACTCTTTAGTCATGTTATAACTATGAATATCTCCTTCCCTCCATTCTTTATTAGATATGCTTGAGCGTTGTAATTTGAGAGATTGATTGTACTCCTCCCTATGTACACTGCCGGTGTACAAGGATGTTTTTCTGGTACTAATAAATTTTGTTACTTATCCCAAAAAAAAAAAAAACTATGAAAATGATCTCAAAATATAATAACTTGGGGACAAGATAGAAGTTTGATACGAGATGAATACTTAGACCCAATTGCTTTAGAAGTTATGAGTGCTAGTTTGGGAATAGATGAGTGAATTAGGGAATGGGGAAGCTATGCCAGTTGCAAAAAGAAGTCAAATGGTTTTTAATGCTAAGAGTCATTTGTAATTAATTAGGAATCACATAGAAAGTTGGGGGCCCATTTCAAAATTTGGTGTTGGCAAATTCATTAGAACAGAGTTGGCTAAAATATGGAAGTTTCAGGAACAGTTGAAGAATAATGATTTGTATTGTTGTTCGTGAATACATGATATATTTCTTTACCATTTGAAACTGCAGCCACTTTGAGTCAATGTTTTGAAAAGATGTGTTCAATTTTTGGTTTTAGGGTTATGCATGTTCAATTTAAACAAGAATTCCATGTAACTCTATAACCTTTTGAGTTTAGGAACCCCTATAGAATTCATCATTTCTTTTACACTAGAGTTGATAAGTTTGCAATCGGTATTGAGGTTAAAGATGACATTTTCCATTTGCATTGTCAAGGTTATAGAAAAAACTTACTGAAGATATAACCCAGAGAACTAAATAATTCATTGTCATGACATTTTTTTTAAATGCTGGGAATTACTGCTGTCATTGTAAACATTTTTACTCTCATTTTTTGGGGGCAAATAGTCTGTGAGTGTATCATTGTTATGTAACAGAGTAGCAGATCTTTTTGTGGTTTTCTGTTGCCAATTTAATAAATATCTTTGGTGGACCAATTAGTATTTTAAATAGGAAAATAAAAATTATTTAGCCTTCTTATGGTTCTTGTGCATTATGTACATATTGTATTGAAATTCTGTAGGAAATAAATCGCCTTTCCTCTAAATACGATTTCTTTGGCTTCTTATGCAGATATCTATGTTAAAGAACGCATGCACATTGGCAATTAAGAAACTAAAACATTGGATGAAGCCAGAAAAGGTAATTTTTTTTTTTCAGATCCTGACCACTGAATGAAATTTTATATGTACAATATTTTCATGACACTAATTATTCGGGGTTATTTATTTACTTTTTTTTTTTTTGCCTCTACTTCAGGTTAAAACTTCATTAACCTCATTTCCTTCATCAGCTGAAATAGTGTCAGAACCTCTGGGTGTTGTTTTGGTCATTTCACCATGGAATTATCCTTTCTGTATGTTCAATCCTTGTTAGCATTTTTTATAAATTTCAGAGCTGAACATACAAATTATTTGTCAGTCTAAATTTCTCCATTTTATGATAATAATTATTGTTTTATCTTTTCCAGTGTTGTCAATCGATCCAGTTGTTGGAGCTATTGCAGCTGGTAATGCAGTTGTTTTAAAACCATCAGAAATTGCTCCAGCCACATCGTCATTGCTTGCAAAATTAGTCGGAGAATATTTGGATAACTCTTTGATAAGGGTTGTTGAGGGGGCTGTTGCTGAAACATCTGCACTACTGGAGCAAAAGTGGGACAAAATATGTTATACAGGTTCTTATTCATTTGTCATTCATTTGCCTTTTTCTTCTAGAGTAATCTTAAAATCTTGAATAATTTGATCAACTGATATTTCTTCATATAAAAATTATTTTGCAGTATTCTCCTTGTGTATGCATTATACGGATCTTAAAAGAGTACATAATGATGGAAAAAATATATTTTTTAATGCAAGAGTGAAAATGAACTTTTTTGGCCCAAGGTTGCAATTTTTTTTGAAGTTTAAAGCCAACCCTTTGGTTATGAATACCTCATGTTACAGGATGTTTTGGAGTCCACCTCAAATTTGATTCTTTATGCTTCTGGTTTAGATAAACATTGGGAATAAGGGAGCATGGATTGGTAATGGTTTGGACGTTTAATGTGCAACTACCAAACCTTTATTGGGAATATCTGAGTTAGTGCTGGTTGAAGCTGTTGTGGGCATGGGGTGGAAAAAAGTTGTAAAAGATTAAAACGCTGACTTGCTGGCATGGTTGAATAAACTCATATTACCTACCCTAATATGGAAAACTCTCAATGTGTGTGCATGAATGCAAGTACCTGATGAACCCTGAAAATTTTAGGAACAAAAAATACTTAAAGGTGGTGATGGAATATCTATGGCCTATAACTGAAAAGCTGCTAACGTAGTAAAGGTGTTAGCTTTGAGATTGACACAGGTGAGAGATAAGGCGGTAAGTTAATTATCATTACCAAATGGCACACGCTTTTGTTGAGGGATCAACTCTAAAGCCTTTAATGTGTTCTACATGGTTTTAAGGCCGTTTCAGCAAGAATGGGTAGTTTAGGGAAGAGTGAGATTGTGCTGATAGATGAATTGATGAGGCTAGCCTTCTATAATTTATACTGGGATGCTTACTCTGTAGATTTCTCCATCTTATATGGCTTGCAAACCAAGGCAGTGTTTGTTTGAGAACTTTTCATTCCAAGAAAAATTGGCAGGGTGAAATAGGTCCATCTGTTTGAGGGTGGTAAAATAGCTTGATTAGCTTCTATTATGAATACCTTTTCTGGCTACATATCTAATGTCAATCTTCACTGTTCCTTCCCCAGTGAAGAGTTGATTAAATATGAAGAGACTTTTTATATGGAGGTTGGAAATTGGTAGGAGTTCTAGTTTCACTTGGTGGGTTGAAGGGCATATTTTCTCTTAAGAGAAGGTAGTTTGACTAGTTTCTTTGCGGGGATACTATTTGATAAGGAGATGATGTGTTGTCTAAATAGAATATTTGGTGCAGTGATTCTGCTCTTTTGATTTACTTTTCAGACATAATATATTGTAATCATTAATGGCTAAGGTCAACAACTTGTATTTGGGGTAGAGGAACTCCTTATGAATGTTTAATTAATTGGGCAGGCTAATCTTGAACTATTGTAGTATGGATGTGGTGTAAACCAACCATCCTGTATGTTTTCTTTTTCATTTTTGGTGGTGTTGCTATGCCCATATGTGCTATCGATTTACCAATCTCTAACCGTTTGGCTTATTGTATGACAATCACTTAACAAAGCAACAATAACCATGCCTTTGTCCCAACATTTTGGGATCAGTTATGAGTTCTTAACATACTAATCATGGTAGGAAGCACAGACACTTCATTTGGGGTGTTGTATCTGTGTTATAACAGTGTCTTAGCTGCCCTATTATGTTATAATTTTTCAAATATTGTTCGTTTCATTGTATTGTACTTGAATCCATACCTGTGTCAATGCTTTTGACTTGACCATATATATTTTTGGCCATTCTATTCAATATGAAGTTATAATCTCAGTTATTTCTTTAATTGACATGTCATTTTCTACTACCTCTACTAATGCTATTTTAGGTCTTCCTCAACATATTTTCATTCATTCATTCAACTTGACCCAACTCACTTTTCCTCACTAGTGTAGTAATCTCTCTCTCCTTTGCACATTACCAAACCATCTCAAACAACTTTCTTTCCATCTTTCATCAATAGGGGTCATCCTTATCTTTAAGTGAATTTTCTCATCTTGAATCGTATATTTGCTTCTATTTTTTCTTATCTATCTTAACATTTTCATGTCAATTACACTTATTTTATGAATATGTTGCTTCTTAACAACCAAATATTCAGTACCATAGTGCATAGCTAGGCTATAGTGATCTTATAAAGTTTTCTCTTTTAACTTAATAAGTATTCTATGATCACACAATATTCCATACGTGTATCTCAACTTTATCTTCTTCACCCACCTTGCTCTTCTCTTATGATTTACATCATTTTCAATCTCTCAATCCTTATGAATTATTGATCCAGGATACTGGAAGATCTCTCTCTTTGGTATCTTTTAATCATCAAGTTTTACAACACTTTCATCTTTGTTTCTACTTTTACTGGACTTACATCTCATGTACTTTGTTTTATCCTGCTTAATGGAAAGCCTTTAAACACTAAAGCATCTCTCCAAAAAATTTTAACTTGATATTAATTACATGTCTAGTTTCAGCTGCTAAAATTATATTTCTACAAAAAGCATACACCAAGGGGTTTCATATTGAATCGATCTTTTGAGCATCCGTCATTAGTGCAATATTTGGACTTAATGTTAATCCTTGATGCAAACCTATAGTGATAGGAAACTCACTTGTGATGCCTCAACTTATTTTTACACTAGTTACATCTTCTTGATTCATATTCTTAATCAGCTTAATATAAGTTAGAGCAACTCAATTTTTTTATTTTTTAAAACCAACCACTTAGGTGCCCTACTTTCTCTAGGTCAATAAAAACCACATGGAAATCTTTATGGGTATTCTCTATATATTTCCATTAGACGTCTAAGTAAGAGAATAACTTAAAATAACTTCCATTGTAGATCTCCTTGACATGAAACATTTAAACCAAATTGATTCTCCAATATTGTTGTTTGGTGTCTTTACGTTTATTCAATCACTCTCTCCTAAAGTTTCATAGTAGACTCAAAACTTAATTCCACAGTAATTTGTACAGTTTTGAACTTCTCCCTTGTTCTTGTAAAAAAGTATTAGAGTGTTCCTCCTCACTCATTAGGCATTATGTTAACACTTAAATTCTTATAATAATAAAATAAAATAAAAATAAAATAAAAAAATAATAAAAACTTTTTAACCATCATACTCCCACATCACCCAAACACTTCCAAACTTAAATGGGAATTTCATCATGTCTCAAGACTTTCCTTGTTTTCATCCTCAATGTGTCATCTACCTCGGCAATGTTGTTAAAAGCGAGCTTTATGCACGCTTAAGCTCAAAGCTCGAAGCCTCAGGCTCTCAATGCTTCGATAAGCCAAAAAAAAAGCTCAGTTAATGAAGCTCGCTTTAGGCATGCATTTTTGGAGTTTTTTGAAGAAGCACAAAGCATGCCTAGGCACACTTTTTTATTTTATTGCTAAAAAAGATATGGATCATCAAAATTAATTGCTTGATTTTAAAGAAATGACACGGACCAATGATTTACTACACAACCACTATCCTTGGGGTGTTGTATTACACATAAAATTTTTTATCATATGTCATAAGATATGAACAAGGTTAATTTACAATTCTTGTGCTTTTTCGTCTTTGACTTTTAGATGTATGTTGATTGAACCATATACATCATTTGATCATAACTATCATGGTTATTTACTTTTTATAAAGCACAAGAAATTATATAAAATGTTATGTTTAAACTTTCTATGACTAGATTATTATGATATTGACCATTGATAATTGTTTTCAATTTACTATACAAATTATACAAATTTTAAGAATTGAAATAACTTAGGTAAAATTTGAACTTGCAAACATTATAGAATTGCACTTACCTAAGAGGTAAAATATACAAATTTTGAGTTATTATTATTTTTAATTATATCTTACAAATATTTCTATTAGAAGTTATGATGTATTATATTTAAAAACTGTGCGCTTTATTTCAATCAGGCTTGTGCTTTGCGCCTAGGCTCCAAGAGGTCTATGTGCTTAAGTGCTCTTGATGCTTTTACCAACATTGTACCTCTGTCATCCTAATTCTTGGAATAAGCTTATGGTTTCTGTCCTCAATTAGGTTTCTCAATTCACTCCAATCTCCTGTATTGCTTCAATTAAAAAGTTTATCTAATCAAAATAACTTTTCAATCTCTCTGTAATCTCCTCGTCCTTTGCTAAAACTATTTGATCTTCATCTTTAATGCATTTGATTCAGTTCAAGTCTCTCTCTCTCTCTCTTTTAGTTATTTGTCTCAGCATGTTTCTAAATATTATTTTCTCCATTCTATGTCCCCAACTTGCCATATAATTCATCATAAGTCTAAAATCACTTTCTCTCTTTAAGTTAACTTTTGCTTGAACCTCCTTATTGCACCACCAACTCTTCTTAGTTAGTTGCCCACATCCTTCAGATTCTCCAAGTACTTCTTTAGCTACACTTTTATTACAACTAGCCATTTCATTCCACATCTTATTAACATATTCGTATAGATCCTACTTTCCTTCTTTGAACATTTTATTTTTAAACACATCGTTTCTCTCCATTCAAACCACATAAACTAATTATTGGCTTTCTTTGTTTAATATCTCTTATATTCCATCTTTACAAATATATGATACCACCAATTTATGTAGAGTGGTTAGCTCTCATTTGGTATCACTTACAATCTTTACAACATCTACTATCAGTTTTTTGAGCAAGGATGAAATCTATTTGACTAAATTTTGCCCCACTTTTGATGGTACAATTACTTAACAAAAAAGAAAAAGAGAAGAGAATGACACCTCGAGTGTCTCAAATGAACTTTTGTAGCACATTTAGGATAATCATTGTGTTGTCATAGGAAATGAAATTCACTATTTTCTAGTGGAAGAAACCTTTTGCAGCAAATTTTTTTTATTTTTTGGATGGTTTAGGTTCTGAATGTTGAATGATGTGAATCCTTTTGTATTTCTACTCAAGTAATCCTTGATTTTGCAGGCAATGGTAGAGTTGGGCGGATTGTGATGGCAGCTGCTGCAAAGCACCTTACACCAGTTCTTTTAGAACTTGGAGGAAAATGCCCAGCTGTTGTTGACTCGAGCATCAATTTAAAAGTAAAGCGTTATTAATTCTTGCATAGCCTGATTTTTTTCAGATCCATTATCCTCACTGTTAATAATGGCAACTTGAATGCCATTTTGTTTTTCACATGCTAATTTATTTGTATTTGTCTTTCCTAGGTTGCAGCTAGAAGGATAGTTGCAGGTAAGTGGGGATGTAATAGTGGACAAACCTGCGTTGCTGTTGATTACATTTTAGCAACAAAAGATGTAGCTCTGAAGTTGGTAATTTTGCTTACATATGCCATTAGATCACTACTTTATTGGTTCATACATATTTAGTTTTCCTCTAATGCCTCTAATTTTCCAGGTAGATGCATTGAAACATGAACTGGAGGGTTTTTATGGGAAGAATCAATTGGAGTCAAAAGACCTGTCCCGCATTGTGAACTCAAACCACTTTGCTCGCTTGACCAAGCTCTTGGATGAGGATAAGGTTTCTGGCAAGATTGTCCATGGAGGTGAAAGGGATAAAGCAAACTTGTGAGTGGCAGTGTGTATTTTCCTGTTGTTTCATTAGTATAGTTTTGCTAAGTGCAATGGGCCTTTCATACTGTTGATGCTTCTTTCCTCCAACCACAGGAAGATTGCTCCCACCATCTTGCTGGATGTTCCACAGGACTCTTTGATAATGAATGAAGAGATTTTTGGACCCTTGTTACCCATTTTCATGGTAGGAACCAAGATAATTGATTACATTGAGATATGGCTCAAAGATCTGTTGTTTCTTTAGGATGCATTTTAAAGAAATATTGAAGCATAGAATTTATCCAAAAAAAAGAAAAAGAAAAAGAAAAACTGAAGAATTGAACTTAATTTCAATTAACTCTTTCAATAATACTGCATGTGCTTCTCTTCAAGCTGGACAGGAGTAACATAATTGACTTTATGTATCACCAACATTATTTGATTTCGAATTCAGAGCAATGCACCCTCTTCTAAACTAGTAGTTTCTTCTAAGATAATAGAAAATGTGACAGTGTCGTAACTGTCGTCCCAGAAAGGTTAGTTAATGAAAATAGTTTAAGCTGCAAACACCGTGTTCTTAAAGTTAGCTGATTTATGAGGAAGCAATCTGTTTTTGCGTTTCTGATGTAATAATAGCATTAATAAAAGGCAGAGATCAGTCATTGTAGTAATTTACTAATGAGTAGGTATTTGAACTCAGTAAGCTTTCTCTGAATTTCTCTTTATGAAATATGGTGAGATCAAGAATGATATATATATTTTGCTTGGAACAGGTTGAAAAAGTTGAAAACAGCTTTGATGTTATAAATTCTGGAACAAAGCCCCTTGCTGCATATTTATTTACTGACAACAAGAAGCTCAAGGAGCAGTTTGTGATGGCTGTCTCTGCGGGGGGATTGGTCATCAATGACACTGTTATACATGTAATTCTTCTTTCTTTTAACTTTTAGAATCTAGCTGCAAACACTTGTATGCACAATTTTCCATGCACATAATACATAAAGAAGAAGTGATATTGTCAGTGATCAGTTAATGTGAAACCTCAGGCCTGCTGCTGGACATGAGATTTCTTGTGAAATTGTTACTTCATTAGGTCTCAGTGGTTGCATATCTACGTTGAACATTTTTAAAGATAATCTCCATTGTGCCAAATATAGGTTTTGCTAAAAAAAAATTGTGTTGAAAATGGTTCTTAATTCGAGAAATTCTTTGGGTGAGTGTCTTTTTGGAAGGCCAAGAAGTATTGGCAGATCTTCACTAATCATTACACCTCAATTGATTTTTCAGTTAAAAAAAACATGGATAAGTATGAGGAGGAGAAAAGTTGCATGGTAGAAAGATATCGAAACTTTAGTCATTGGCAGAGCCTTTTTTTTTTTGGAAAGGGGGGGGGGTGGCGGTGGGGCGATTAAAATATAATTATTAATTTTTTTTTTTACATACTATATATTATGTTATATATAATAGAATAAAAAATTTATAAACATAGCTCAAGATTTAAATAAAGTATTTATAAATCAGTAGATTTAAGTTATAACAAAAAGTGTTTATCAAATTTAATAAATATGTGAGAAACTTAGGTAAAAGATATTATGTACTTTTTACTTATCTTTGATAAATTATCATGGAGGAATTATGTAGGTATAAAAGGAAATAAAAATATGAAAACTAAAATCTCTAGTTAAATAACTGTAGCTATGTAATACTATTTTAGAGAACTAAAATAATAAAGTATCAAATTTGTACTAAACTTTGTAGCAATTTTCTTTTCAATATAAACAACCAAATTATCTACAAAAAACTTGTACTAGAGATTCTTATGACATTTTTGGGGAGTTGGAAGTCTCTGCAGTGGAATCCAAAGATGTTTTGCTTTCTAAATTGTCAACATCTTTTTTATTAAGTAAGGTGTCAATAGTTCTCAATTTAGACATACTTAAATTATAACAAGGATTAATAGTAAATCATCCTAGTTCTTGGTAACATTAGTTAGATTTAATATGATTAAATTTAACAAATCATGAATTTAGCTTGATATATTGAAGTAATAACATTATTTTGAATGAAATCAAATATGAATGAGAATTAAGAATTATATATATATGTACATACATACATACATACATATATTTCCCCCTCAAACATTAGGAAATCAATAAAAAATTTAGCAATAAGGAGATTAACAAAATTTGAGGAAAATAAATATAGAGCAATTAAGGAAAAGACTTGTATGTTTTTTTTTTACTATTGCCTGATATAAAAGAGTAGTATCGTGACCTGAAAGATATGTGGTGGGGCTTGGCCATTGCCCATTGGTCACATCTTGCGAAATCGAAGAGTTAAAAAGGAAAAAAAGAAGATAGAATTGTCTTGTCTTAGTCTCCTAAACAGTGTCAAAAAAATATGTGGATTTCTTTGAGTTTTAGGTTTGAATTGCAATAGAAACAAGTCACTTTAATTTGTCATTTTGGGCCGCATGTGGATACTGATGTGCCTCTCAAGATTGAGATGCAAGGTTTGAGCTTATATATGTCACAGGTCATTTCCCCATAATATTTCTGGTTGTCTTAGTCAAAATCAACATTGGCATACATGTCAATTAACAAGTAGAAACATGTGGTGTTCTTATATGTACAGATAAACTTCTTTGCATTTTCCAAATATCTTTAGGACCTGAACATATAAATACATATTTGATGGTGCAGCTTGCGGTTGACACTCTTCCATTTGGAGGAGTTCAGGAGAGTGGAATGGGTGCCTACCATGGGAAATTCTCTTTTGATGCTCTTAGCCATAAGAAGGGAGTTTTGTATCGAAGTTTTGCAGGTGATGCACCTGTGAGGTACCCACCATACACAAATGGGAAGCTAAAATTTATGAAGGCTCTAATGAGTGGTAGTATACTTGGTGTGATCTGTGCTCTGATTGGATTCTCAAAGAATTAAAAGATAATTGACGTGGCTTTGCTTAATGTACGTTTTGTTTTGTCTTTCTTTGTATTTTGAAGGTACTCAATTCAGTACAGATAAATTTTTTTTTCCCTTATTTTAATTTGTACAAGATTGATTGATTATGACATGAAAATATTCAGTACTGTTTGATTTCTTTATAGGAACATGATTTTCTTGTTAGTGGGGTTGGATTGATGTAGAAAATATCATGAAAAAGTTGTATTAAATAATCGTCCAAAACACTGAGTATTAATAATATGTTTTTACTTTTCTTGATTTAGTTTTGTAAATTTGATGTAAATATATGATCGGATGGAATATCATGAAAATGTACTTCCAAGATAGTAGTTGAAACGAGTAGTTTGAAAAATATTCAGTGATAGTTGGAAGTGTCGCTCTGTTTGTAGATAATCTGTTCCAGTTCTCAGCTATTATAGGTTCGGATTCCTGTTGGAGTTATGGCCACCAAAACGTGCTTGTGTTTTGACCAATGCTGATAAAATAAAATAAAAATCTTGCCAGTCATTAATTTGAGAGGTCTTCAATGTTAAAATGGAGAACTCTCTCTCTCTCTCTCTCAACGCGGAGCCAGGATTTCAAGTTAGGTGAGGTCTGAACTGCGGTTGTTTGGGCTGCTCTATGGGGAGTGTCAAGTTTCATATTGAATTAGGCCTTGATCTATCTAAAAATAAATCATTTCTGCGACTCAGAGGGCTAGGTCCTCCCTTGGGCCCTAGTGTGGCTCCTTTCTCCAGTTTCCACACATAATTTGTTTCTTCTTCCAAAAATGTTCTCGGGAATTTCTTTGACCTGTTCAACTTGAATTTAATATTTTGATTTATATCTTATGGAAAAAATCCAACCCATTGTCGACATTTTTTTTTTTTTTTTGGGTGGACAATTGTGGATCTTGACCTTCCAAGTGGCATGAATACTTCATGCTGAACCTTTTTGCTTTGAGATGAAAAAGGCTCCACAACTTTTGCAATTTTGGTGCACACTAATTTCTCAAGATACAAAATCCTATTGTTGGGCCAAAAATAAAAGGAACATTTCTGTCGTCAGAATTGTAATTCAGTTCAAATTAAAACGCTCAAATTCTTTAACCAAGCACCAGGTTGGCTCAGGGAGATGCAAAACTGAACATCTAGTGTTTATTGGATGATTACATTGTCAAGCTTCTAGGTATATTTTACAATGAGGTATACTTGATGGCCAACCTATATCCCATGAAAATAATTGTTTAAACAAAACATATGAAGGCAAACATGATCCTTGATTCCTATAGGGAAAAACCTATAAATGATTGATCAAGAAGAATCCTGTAGAATACTAAGAATATCAGATCGTTGTTCATCTGTTAGTTCTTTTGGAAAGTCAACTAGGAATGTAATTTTGAAGTCTCCTCTCTTTCCATGGTCTTTGGGGTTTGGCATGCCCTTGCCAGCAATGATCTTTTCATAGCCAGGGTATATGATATCATCAATTGTCATTGACATCTTCTCCCCACCCAATAGAGGGATAGAGAGTGTGCAGCCTGTAAGTGCCTTTATTAAGGGGATCCTTACGGCTAACTCCAAATCGTCACCTTCTCTTCTAAACATGGAGTGTCGTTTCTCTGCGATCACAAAAGTTATGTCTGCCGGAAGAGCCCCAGGTCTCTCATTTCCCATTCCTTCGAATGTGATCTTTGTTCCTTTTTTCCATCCTGGCTTCACTTTTATCGATAACAATTCCTCTTCGTGAGTTATTTGCCTGCCAAGAAAAGTTTTTTTAGTTTTGACCTATTTCAAGCAACAACTTGCACATATATACTTTATAATTTTCTAAACATATTGATAGAACTTGAAGAATCCTTCCTCCTACCATGTAACTCAACTGACACTTTTTGATTTTCTAATGGAGATGTTTAGGTCTCAAATCTTAATAAAAAAAAACCCTCTTCTCCTAGGCCCAAACTCACTCATAAACATAAAAAATTAATAAAGAAAGCTAGAAGAATATGAACTTTTGTTTCTATTTCTACCACAATGGACAAGTAAGATTGTATTAATTAAGATAAATTATGTTTTTGGTCCCTAAAATATAATATACGCTTGATTTTGATCCCTCAAACATTATATTTTTATCCCTAAATATAAGATAAATTTGATTTAGTTCCCTTGAATATTTAAAAGATGGTAAATTACTTCCTCTATCAATTCTTCTCCAACCTCTAGTCACATTCTTCTTTATTTAATACAACCTTAAATAAAAGATCATCAATCAGACTTTTGCTTTCAAGAAAGATATCTTGACACAAGAGAGACAACATGGTCCACATCAATTGATATGTGTAAGGGGCTATTGGGTGCTAAGGTCCAGCTGAGCATATATGGTCCATAGGTCATTAAAGAGCAGATTCAGGGGTACCTAACAAGGGAATATATTTGGGAACATCCCATTCATCCCCTGCCATTGAGTCCCACCTGAAGCAAGTGAATATGGTTTGGGGTGCTTATAAGAGATGTGCCCTGCAGCTACAGAAGAAAGGAAGGAAGAGAGAAAGAAGAAAGATCTTGAAATGAAATGAGAGAGAGAAAAAGAAGAAAAGAAAGAAAATTGGGGCATTCATGTAACCGAAAATTGAATATTTGAGGGATCAAAATCAAATTTACCTCATATCACAAATATCAAATGTATAAATTAGCCATTTCGGCAGTCTATTAAGCATGCTATTAACCACGCCAACAAAAAAATTGAACGGAAGATTAACGTAAAAAACTAAATTATCATCTGTTAAATATTTGAGGAATCAATTGAACTTTTGAATTTGGAGGATTAAAATCGAACTTAAAATAAGCAAAAGTATAAGTTATATGGAAAAACTAAGGAGGCTGATGGGCAGAAACCTAGACGGTTAGGAAGCTTCTAAATTTGCAGGTATTCAGAAATCTCATAACATTTGGTGTGACTTCAACAAATTAAGGTTCGGTTAATTTTGACTACTTTTTGAAGACCATTCCTATCCTAGGTTTACCATATAACAGGTCATTGCAATATTGAGAAATACTGATCATAATAATACTTGACACAATAGAATTGGAACGCCAATTAGCACCTCCTAGTGTTGCTAAAGGAAACGTAAGGAATTACAATCTCCCTTCTCTCGTTGTAATTATTGAATTTATTCAAAAGAAATATATAAATAAACAAGCATGGTTACAAACCCGGTGTCTGTAACGATTTCTCTTGTGATCTTGACCTTCCTGGTGCTTCCATAGCACAACTCCTCGAGCGTGCACTCGAGCTTCTTCTCGATTGGTGGGGGTTTTAACATCCCAGATGAGTTTGAATACATGATGCGTGAGGAGTTAGAGCCGCGACTTGTATTTCTTGATAGGACAGGAGGAGAGGGTGTTGATTCTTTGCCTTTGCGTCCCATTTGTGCAGGAGAGGGCATTGATTGTGTGCTTTTCTTGCTCAAGCTTCTAAACAGATGACTTTTTATTGGGGTGTTAGAGTTACTCTTTCGGCTTGCACTTCTTGAGGGAGGAGTAGGTGTGGAAGAAAAGCCATTGTCAGAGATTCTATGCTTGTGGGAACCCCTATGACTAGTGGTAGTGCCATTTCCTCCCAATCCCTCTCCTTTGTGTCTATGATTGTGGTCTCCATTCATAGATTCTTCCTCTAGTCTATTATCACCTGCATGGTCCTGAAAATGAAAGTTCACATGATACAATGGAAAAAGATACATGATTGCATGAGAGACATTTTTTTTTAAAAAAAAAAAAAAAAAAAATTGTCATGCATGAATATATGTTTCATGTTATAATTATAACATACAACAATTTTTTTTGGGACCAAAAGAAAAACAAACATCTCTCTAAATATTGATTTACTTCACAATTTAAAATTTTTTTTGGTGATGTCTTGGTCAATACAATTGAGAGTTAATATTTATCCAAGGAAATGTAACTTTTAGGATTTTGTATTGTGCTATGACCTGTTCTTATTAGACATTCTTGCAAAAATTGAGAATTATGAAAGTAAAAGTTTTCTTTTGCTAAATGCATACCTTTTGAGCTTCTAAATCGGGTTCAACTTGGGACTCATTTGCAGATGAATTTTTGCTTCGAGACCATTTTTTGATAAGAGATTTGTAAAATTTACAGAGGTTTCGAAAGGAGGTTAAGCCGAAAACTTGAGGAAGATCCACCATTAGAGAGGGAGGGAAGAGTATGACCATATCCACACAAGAATGCACGGTAAACCAAACAAGAAGCGTTTTATAAGGCCTTTTTTTAGCACAGTCTGTTTAAAAAAAAGATGTAGAGGTTGTCTTATTTTTATGTTTTATTCATCATTCTTTTATTTAGGGGGCAGGGATCTGATGTGCAAAAATTCACAATTTTTTCTATCAGCCATCGATAACTATTAACATTTATGTCGTGTAAAGCTATGATTCAGTGTAATGTATATCTAAATGGCTCCCTTGCGGAGAAACTTAATATCAAAATGGTTCTGTGATCATTTGTATTTTTAGCATGTAGAAATTTATTTTCTGGTGACTATCATGTTCTAGCCCGGTCCGTGGACAATCATTCCCTAGCTACCTCTAAACATTCTACAAATATATCTCACATTGACTACCGTAAGTATTGGTCAAACAAAAACTGAAACCTGAAATTTTTTTCACTACCATTTGTGCCATGTAATGGATTCCGTGGATGCCCATAAAGCCTATAATTTTTATATTAGCAAATAAATGCGTCAACACATCAATAGATGAGGCAAAAAATCATCATAATGTTATTAAAATAATAATAATAATAACACAAGCCTACTCTATGGACATTGATGTTGGTGTAGGTGTGTTCCAACCACTTTGACTTTTGTTGTGAGTCTTGTATTGGTTAGGAGTGAGCTCATTCTTGTGTTTATAAACTATTGTGAACCTTCTTAGATTTCTTAAGATACAGAGCCTAATGTAAACTTGGGTCTTATTTATATCATACGTGTCACAAGTTTTGTCTTGTCTCGTGTTTGAGAGCTGTTAGTGACCGTTGATTTCAACCCGTTGGTAATTAGCTTCCTAAACTTTTCTTTATTTCAATTCTTGTTGATTATTTGGGTTACACTTGTTCGATCAATGTTTGTTTGTTGGGTATATCCAACCCGAAACTTTTACCCATGGATACCCAGATCTTGATACCTATTAAATACTTGTACTTGATTTTTACTCGTGGATACCTGAACTCCATTTTTTTTTTGCCCTTTTTTATTTATATTTTTTAGTTCTTTTTTATTATTATTTTTGATGATTGCGTTTTTTATCATTAAACCAAGACACCAATCAGTTTTTTATCTAGGAGGAGATTGAATCTTAGATCTTTTATTCAAATATCAATTGATTTTCATAGCATTATGACCCCATTAAAATGATGTTCAAATGCTATATACCGTATATTGATATTTCCTTATTATAGGGTTTGTTTTCAAATGAATCCTTAATTTGGAAATTGTTATTTAGAGATTAAATTCAATAAGAATGTGGTGTAAAATCTAAGTTTTACCCTTCTAATTCCAACATGCCACATTATCATATTACATATTAAATAATAGGCACAATCACACTTAATCCATTATAATATATATTTGAAAATCCAACTTAAGTAGGATGTATTGAGTTTTAAGTAAAAAGTTGATGAAAGACATATCGAGTAATACCTGATAGTTTCAGGTTGAGTCAGGCTGGGTAACCATTATCCAATGGATTTGGCTATCCCTAGACCGACAACCTCAATAAATCGTGTATAATTGAAGTAGAAAGATTCTTTATAGGTAGATACCTCCTTCAACAATATAGGGTTGAAACAAGCTGAACATAGTTGAGTATTGAATGTTTAAAATAGAAAAATTAAAATGTTCACTTGACGGAAGCTTGAACCAAGCCTACAAACAATGTTCAAACTTGAGCTCGTCAAAAAGTCCTAAAACTTGAGCTTTGTTTAGCTCAGCTTGAGTCAAGCTCAAACTTAAGATCAAGCTCAAACTCAAGCTCAATATCAAGCTTTTGAGACTGACATCCAACACAAATACATCATTAAGCTCATTAAAATATTATCAAGCTCATTCGGTTTGGATGAATGATCCAAACTCCCATTTAATTAAAGATTGAGTAATATATGAGTTTATTTTTCAAGCTCATATCAAGCTTTTTACTAAGCCCATAAACGAGCATAGGCTCGACTTATTTTTTATCAACTCCTATTGTTCACAAGGGCTAGCCTATTCGAACATTTTTTTTTTTTTTTTTTTGCTTGGCTTGATTTGTTTATTAAACAAGCCTAAAACTAAAGCCCATGCTTGGCTTGTTTAGTTGTTTATAAACAAACAAATATAAACAAACTTTTTTATCAAGTCAAGCCTGAACTGTTTATAAACGACTTGATTCATTCATAACTCTATTCAACATATTGTTAAAGATGAAAATATTTAGGGACCAATGGAGCCATTATTTTTATTTTTATTTTCTATTTTTATAATATATAGTTAAATTTGAAGTTTAAATTTTTAGGAGTTACACTTATCTCTTTTTCAAGAATTAAGTTGGCTCAAAGAGACTATAAAAAATAGAAATGGCTAATTGGCCCACACCTATAAACCCTCCCTAAAATAATACTTTTAAGTTAATAAAATCTAAACCTAAGTAGTGTTACTATATTGAAAGGGTTAGAAGTTAGAACATGCACATCCAGCTCTTCAAAATGGTCATATTGTAATACCTGATAGTTGTATGTAGAGCTCTCTTTACAATAGATTTCTCATTATCTTCTATTGGACATATTGTAAAAGACTCGGTGTCTATCGTGAGTTCAATAAAAACTTATTCCTTCTCTCATATTAGGAGGCATGGCAATTCAGTAGCCCATGTCTTAGCTAGGAAAGTTAGGTTGTCTTTTCCTTTGTTAGTCTAGATGGAGTCCGTTCCTTCATACATTTCTTGTTTTGTTGTCTTTGATCTTCCTATTATTGAATAAAACTGCACTGGAATTTTCCTTTTAAAAAAAAAAAAATCTTCAAAATGGAGTTTGAAAATGACCAATAAAATAAAATAACTCCCACACCTGTTTAAGCTACTGTTGAGGTCCAAAATGTGACAGGAAGCCAGGCCCGTGGACATGAAGAAAGCCTAGCCCTTGGGAAAAAGAAGAGAAGGCTTAGGCCCTAAAGGAATGGAAACTCGGCCCAATAAGACAAAGAACACATGATGAACCAAGAAGGCCCAGTAAGAAAGGAAGAATAAAAGAGCAAAGAAGCCTAGGAAAGGAGAGGATCCGGGCCCAGACCGTACATGGGTCTTCCAATCCCAGAGAGTAGATCCTTAAGAGGGGCTGGAGGATGCTGAATAGGATGTGGACAACTTAAGAGATGGTCTGGGAACAAGGCATGCGTATTTCAGAAGGGCACAAGAAACGAAGGAGGTCATGTCCAAGTCAAGTCCTTGTGATCCAGAAGGCAACAACGAGGACAGATGATGGCTTTAGGATCCAATACCTAATGAGAAGGACCAAGGGACCTTAGATAAGGTAGAGGATCTGGAATAAGAGGAAGGTGATGAAAAACCTTTTCAAGCACACCATTTGCAAGAAGGAATCCGTCCATTTCCAGAAAAGGGCCAAATTATGAGAAGTCAACATCAAGGTCTTAAGGCCTTTGAAGTGTCCCTTTTAAGGCCTTGGAAGAAGAATAAGAAGTATTGACCTCAAAGGGAGTTTGGGTTTATCCAAAGGAGCTCGTACATGTGGAAAGTCAATAGATGAAATTTCAGCTGTTAGTTCCTAAGAAGGTGAAATAAAAGGAAATAAGGAAAGGACCAGTCACTAATATTTCAAACAAATCAATGGTTTAGGTACCTAGAAGAATCAAGGGATAAAATATTAATTTAAAGAGCCTTCAAAGGACACTATAAAAGGGGGGAGCCTAAGATGGAGAGGGGGGATTCGGACATGTAATCAAGAGAGAAAAATACCAAAAAGAGTCTTAAGTTTTCCATAAGCTATTAGCTAAGTTTATTAAAAGAAAAGAGGCTTGTAAAAGGTCCAATAGCAAATATTTGGGGAGCTGAGGGATTTAAAGAGACTCAAACTTTGCAATCTTGAGAGCATAAGGCTTCATTTGGGAGTTCATAAGAGAATGGAATGGAATGATCATAAGGGAAAGGAAATGAATGGAATGGAATGGAATGTATTTAAGTAAGGGAAAGGAATGGAAAAGAATGAAATGAAATGGAATTAAGTAACCTTGATTGGATGTTTTAATATAAAGGAATGGAAATGAATGAAAATGAATGGAATGTAAGTAATCTTATGTTGATGCTCATTTTTGCAAATCTGTACCCAAAGGCCCATGAGGAAGAAAGCCCAATGAGAAGCAAGGCCCAAAGACCCACCAAGAAGACGAAAGAGGAAGAAATTTTCAAAGAAAGAAGTGCAAGTGAAAGCAATCTACAGCAAAACACAAATCTGCTGCAGAATACAAATCTGCCGCAGAATATAGCTTTACTACAGAATACAGTTCTTTGGCAGAATAGTTTCGGCAGATGAAGATAAATTGGCCCCAAGACCCTTTTGATCCAGTCAACATTATTTGGCCCACAAATTTGCAACAGAATACAGATCTGCCGCAGAATACAGTTCTTTGGCAAAATGACTTCGGTAGATAAAGATAAATTGGGCCCAAGACCCTTTTGATCCAGTCAACATTATTTGGCCCACAAACGCCCAAATCCTTTTGTATAAAAAAGATAGACGTGAAAACTGATATGAAGAAGCACGGTGAAAAGAAACAAGGAATGGCAGGAAGTGTCAGCAGCAGGAAATGCGAAGGAAAGAAAAGCTAAGCTAAAGGAAATGACAAACACAGCAGGAAACGTGTGAAGAAATAAGACAGAGCCACGCGGCAGAACAAAACAAATCTGCTACGGCAGAAATGGCGTGGGAACGAAAGAATACAAAAACAGAAGGGCCGGAGCACCATCAACTTGTACCCAGCGAATACAATGGAGGTGGGCCCACGGTCAAAGGGATTTAGAAGGCGTGGTTTAGTGGTGGGCGAAAAAGGGGGTCTATATTTGGTTTCCTGCCATAACTTCTTTTGGGAATATATCCTGCTAGGATGGTATCTTACCCAAAACAAGTAATAGATGGTTGGGACCATTTGATGCATGCCATAGAGTTAGGTAGTGAGATAGCCCAAAGGTAGAGGTATACAGCAAGAACAAACAAAAGGGAATTTTGTCGTAAAATGAGTAATGGTGCGGCAAACACGTACTGGAGCAATGACAGTGGTTAGGGCAACCAATGGGTTGGTGGGTAGTCTTGAAAAGATGCCCATAACAAACCAAAAACAGTTGGTGAAGCTATAGGGGTAAAAGGGAGAAATCTCATTGAATTAGTTCACTATAAAAGGAGAAGTTAGCCATGGATGAAAGGAGACCCAGAAGGGGGAAGGGGAAACCTGCACTTAGAAAGAAAGAGTCACCCAGAGAGAGGGACCCAAGAAAAGAAAAGACCCAAGTGAGAAAAATAACCCACGGCAGGAGAGTAGTTAGAAACTAAAAGTAAAAAAAGGAACACAGAGAAAGAAAAAGAAGAGAGAAAACGCGACAGGAATAGGGGCATGCATCAATAAACCATATTTTCCCTTCCTCTTAGCAAATCCGCTCTTTGAAGTCTCCAAAAGTAATATAGCTAGTAGCCATTTAAGCCTATTCTCCAAAATGTACAACTTTTATGCAAAAACCTATGACAAGGTTGTTCAAGTTGGAGTTTAGGTTCCTTCTTGGTTTACTTATTCTATGGGCAGATTCAATACTTGATTTTGATTACAAATATATTTGATTTCTCTCATTATAACTTATATATGCTGTATTTAGTCATCCTGCTATAGCATGTTTTTATCACGTCTGCCGCATCAGTTGTCCTGCTGTGGTGTCTTTATTTGCTGTACTAGTTATTCTGCCGTAGCACCTTTTCATTATATTTATCGTGTTAGCTATTTTACCAGCTAAACCTTTTCTGCCGAAGCTTTCTTCTTTATTTGTTATTACGTGTTTTAATTATGACACAAACTAATCATTATCCTGCCATAAGTATATATATACATATATCTTTATTTATGAATACGTGTACATATTTGAGAATATGCTAACCCATTTAAACTAACATTTGTTTGATGGGTATTTTTTTTGGGTTTTAGATTTGTTTATGTGCAGGAAGTGGAGAAGTATTTCTGCAGTAAAAATGAAGAGTAGTCATTCACACGACAGAAGGATTAAAAGCACAGCAGACAGCTTTAATGCACAACAGACAGCTTTATTGCACAACAGAAGGCTTTATGGCAGGAAGCTTTACTACATAGCAGAAAGCTTTATTGCACAGCAGACAGCTTTGCTGCATAGAAAAAAGTTTTACTGCATGGCAGACAGTTTTACTACACGGCAGAAAGTTTTACTGCACAACAGAAAAGTCAAACCTGTGGTAGAAACAGGAGAAAAGTTCCTTTTGCGGCAGAAACGTCAATCCTGCGGTAGAAATTGCTAACGGCAGAAACAGAAAAGTCAATCCTGCAGCAGAAACTGGAGAAAAGTCTTCTGCAGCAGAAACAGAGGATAAACCCACTTTGCTGCATCTTCCCTTGGACTTGAACTCAATGTTTGCGCACAAGCCGGACCAAATTGAGTTGCAGTTTGACCGGTCTCAACTCCTTTACTCATAATATTTGGGCCTAGTACCGCAGAAGGCAGCCTAGCCCAATATAACAAAAAGGCCCACTACATCTTGTTTGGGAGCAACATGGAAGGAATGGAATTGAATCATTTTATGACAATATTACTATTGGACCCCTATTTTAAAATAAAGAGTTGAATATATAGGGGTATTTTGAGAGTTTTAGTAAAAAAATCATTAAATTTAATTTCATTCCCTCCCATTCTTCCCAATTCCGTGGGAAATGAAAATTTAAGATTTTAAGGGAATAGAGAGGAATGAGTGTTCCCTCCTACCTATTCCATTCCCTCCCACTTAAACTCCCAAACAAGTGAATGAACTTTCTATTTCCTCCATTAAAACTCCCAAACAAGAGAAGTGAAGAATATTCTAAATTATTCTTTTCATTCCTTTCTATTCCATTCCATTTCCTCCTCCCAAATGAGGCCTAAGTGGAATTGCTCATATCTGTGATTTTTGAGTTTTATTGAGCCTTGTGGAGTATCCTTATAAAGTAGGACCTAATGTACTCTAGGACTTGACTTAATGAAATACAATCTTCTTTGAGGGATCCATAATCATAATCCTTTATTGTTTTACTTTACATTGTGCATTTGTTGTTCCTTATTATTTGCTCAACTAATATATATTCATGTTGTAGAGTTCACTTGTCTTGTGCATAGATAGGTTCGTATAACAGAACAAGAGGGTCGTGGTGAGCCAAGCCCAATCCAACCAACATCCATTAACCCCTTTTGGTGGTCAAGGATCCCTTATCAGCGTTGGGCTTGGGAACTGTCAAAAAAGGACCCACAACTACAATACTCTCAAAAGATACATGAGTATTGTAGCTCATATAAATCGTTTGTCTCTCTCTAGTTTTTTTCTTTTTTTTTTAAATTTCAACTCTCTCTCTCTCTCTCATGAGCCCGTTGGTGGCCATCGTATCAAGTAGGCCAGAAGTCAACAATGCTGAGCTTGAGCGGTCATTGAGCGCTAAGGTTGAGATTTGGGCGTGAGTGGTTGATTGAAGCTTGGACATGGCGTTGCTATGGCTGTAGTGGGTGCTGCTTTGTTAAGTGGTTGGGGTAAATGCTACATTGTTAAGTGGCTGGGGTGGGTGCTGAGTTTTGAGCTGTAGCTCATTGGTTCTGTGTAAAAGAAAATTACATAAAAAAGAGATTTTAGATTATTTTAATAAGATGTATTATAAAATGAAGAGTAAGGTGTATGGTGTATTATTAAAGTGGATAGCTAAATAATAAAATAAAAATAAAAAAGAGGAAGAAGAAATGAGATTTAGAAAAAGAAAATTTAAAAAGAAGAAATGCAAAATCAAATATGAACGCTCTTAACCACCTCAAAATGGATTGTCAACTCGTGCATAGACCGCCAGTATCTATAGTTTCTCAATATTATCCATGTTATTAGTTGGGAAAAAGGCACTCGTCCCATCCATTCACACACGCACACTCTCTCTTTAGAATTAGTTATGAAAAATTGAATATTTTTGAATTGATCTTACTAAGAAATCAATTTTCTCCCCAACAAAATGGTTAAATTTTAATTAGAAAATATGTTCTTTCTTTACTTTTCTTTACTTTTATTTTTTGCGTTAATTTACTAATTTTAATTATAAGAATAAAATAATATGATAAAATAATCTTGTTTAGAGTAGAGAATTTAGGGTAGAACTTGACTTTAGAGTCAACATAAATTAATGTGAAATTTAGTACAAAATCAATTATTGATGATTTTTGGAATTTAAAAGAATGTTGACTTACATCTTGATGGATAATTAAGTTGAAATATTTTAAAAAAAATTATTGTATCTTTTATTTTACTTATATTTTTGTTAACACTATTTTTTATGTATTAATTTAGTGTTGAATCTTTGTTTTCACTCTTAAAATGGTGATTCTTTTTTCATGCTTTTACCTCCCAAAGATGAAATTCTAGATCCATTCCTGCATATTGTCCGTATTGTTTATCCAGACAAAAAATCATGTATTAACCTTGAAAATAATCATCTCAATTGTTTGAATCATAAAGAACGGAGGCATAACATTATTAAATAAGCATACAGGTACCAAAGGTATCTCATAAACTAGTACTAACATGAAAGACACTTCTGCCGTTTATTCTCCCAAAAAAAAAAAAAAAAAAAAAAAAAAAAAAAAAAAATCATGAAAGACACTTTTTCCTATAATATATGCAGACCATGGGTACCTAAAATTTGTTTGCCTCAGTGTTTGTGTGCCACAAATGATACTTTTTTGGGAAGCCTCTTTCATCAGTTTATTTTTGGAAGCCCCTCAAGCCCAGCCCATCTCCTCGATCCCAGGCTAGGTTTTTCCCACTGGATGGAGATGGATTGGGTTGCCTGAGAAGTCTTTAGTAATCCCTCTTTTTGTTAATAAAACATATTTTCCAGCCGAAAAATGAAAGAAAGCACAATATACGTTGGAAAAGATCCAAAATAAGATGGCCGCTATTAGTAAATTAAAAAACTAGAATCATTAACAACACTATTTGCCATGAATATGATCAACTCGACAATATATGTATTTATTATTGAACAAGATTTAAGTATAGTACTTAGGTACTGATAAGTAAAATTATAACAGGTGTCCAGGCTGAAACCGTCGGCTGTGTCATGGAACGGAGTCTACATCTTAAGGCTGACGGGATTAGTTAAGTAAGAGTTTGAAGACCCCATAGCTGATGGATAGTGATGTGGCGGGACAAGGGTGGAAGGAAGCTTCTCTAAGGGGTTAAATCCATCTTAAGGCTGACGCTGATATGGCCGAAGGGCATAAGATAAGTTGACAGTCCTTAAGATGACTGTTCTAATAAAATCTTTGCCTTGGCCGCCATGCATGAGTATATAAATGACTTGTATCCCATGCTCAATGTCAGTCTCCTACAAGGAAAGGATTCCGTAATATATGCTAATAAGGTTTCCTATAAGGAAATGACTTCTAGCCCAAGGAAGAGATGGTCAACCCTCTACTACTATAAAAGCCCCAATACCCTCACAAATCGAGGTACGCATAATTAACCCGTTTCTAGCACTCTAGAGTTGTAACAAGTTTTAACTTGACCTTCAGAGGGTATTTGGCCGGCACCACACCGGTGCTCTCTGTTAGGTCTTCTCCTTTTTGTTGTGCAGGTGCTGTTTAAAGTGTGTGAGTATCGTGTGGCTCACTGGTGGTTTTTTGGGCATCATCAGGTACTGTTCTTTAAGTTCCCCTTTTAAGATTCTGCTATGTGAATTTTTTCTCATGGGATAGAAGTGCATTCAACCTATCACTATTTGCATGAACATGATCAACTCGACATTTTATGTATTTATTATTGAGCATGATTTAAGTATAGTACTTAGGTACTATTCTTTGGGTTCTCCTTTTAAGATTCTGCTATGTAGATTTTTTCTCATGGGATGGAAGTATATTTTTTAGTTAAATAACCACATGGCTAAATCTTAAGAGAGGAACCTAAGGAATCGTACCTAAGATATTGTACCTAAATTTTGTCATTTATTCATTTATTTATTTATAGGTTGATGGATTGTGTGTGTATATATTTTTTTAAAGTTTTTTTTTCCCACTGGATGGAGATGAATTGGGTTGCCTAAGAAGACTTTAGTAAGCTGATAAATCTACTTTGGAAAGAGTTGGTAGAAAGATACAATTTACTAATCTTTTCTTTGTTCCACGTGTCAATACAGGTGGTGGCCTCGCTCTGTACTGTAAGTCTGAGATTGCTGTGGATGTTCAAACTTTCTCTGATTGCCACATTGATGTTATTATTAACCAAGGAGTGGATGACGCCTGGCGTTTCACGGGTTTCTATAGAGATCCTAATACAGCTAGCCAAACTCCTGGGCTCTCCTTCGAGCTTTGAGCCACTGCTTCTCGTTGCCTTGGGTGTGTATGGGTGACTTCAATGAAATTTTGTTTGGGGATGAGAAACAGGGTTGGTTGGATAGACCGGAGAGACAAATACAACATTTCAGGGATGCTTTCGATTACTGCAGGCTGAAGGATCTTGGTTTTAATGGGTACCCTTTCACTTGGTGCAACCGTAGACCAGGTGACCAAAACACTTGAATTCGTCTGGATAGGGGTGTGGCAACTATAGAGTGGATTTTACGTTTCCCCACTTATCGAATACATCATCTTGAAGCCTTCCATTCGGACCACAAACCACTCCTGCTTTGCTCAGATTTTGAATTTAAACGATTCTATAGGAAAGGTAAACCATTTCGGTTTGAATCGATGTAGTTAAAGGACATTTCTTGTGAAGCGGTGATAAAAGATTCCTGGGGAGAGCTGCCTGTGTTTGATTCAGTTCAGGGGTTTAATAGAAAGATCATGGTGTGTCAAGACAATCTGAAGGTGTGGAATAAAAATTGTTTTAGTCATGTTCAAAATACATTGGCTAAAAAACTTAAAGATCTGAAAACAGCGAAAGAAGATGGCATCTATAGAACAAACCCGAATAAAGTTTATGCACTGAAAGAAGAGATTCAAAAGCTCAAAACTAAGGAAGAAAGTATGTGGAAGCAGCGATCTCGAAATGCATGGCTTAAGGAAGGTGACAGCAATACTCGTTACTTTCACTGTCGGGCAAATCAACAGAATCGTCGAAACTTCATTGTTAGGTTGGAGGATGGTCAAGGTGTGTGGGTGGAGGATGAAGCACGCATGGGTGCCATTATAGAAGAGTATTTTTGGACTATCTATACCACTTCAAATCCTTTAGGTTTCAATGATATTCTTAATTGAATCCAACTTGCCATGATTGAGGAGGTAGCTGTGATGCTTGGCCAAGACTTCCATGCTGATGAGGTTCGGATTGCTCTCAATCAAATGGCACCCCTTATTGCCCTAGGGCCCGACGGTATGTCTCCTATTTTCTATAAATCTTTTTGTCCTATTATGGGTCATGATGTGACGTCTGTTGTACTTAATGCTCTTAATACTGGTGTGGTGTCGGAATTGCTCAACTCTACATTTATTTCCCTAATTCCAAAAATAAAACACCCCAAAAAAGTCTCTGATTATCGACCCATTAGTCTTTGCAATGTTTTTTACAAATTGATCTCTAAGGTGTTGGTGAACCGGCTGAAAAAATTCCTAGCAAGTGCTATTCCTGAATCTCAAAGTGCATTCTTATTTGGTTGTCTTATTTCAGACAATGTACTCATGGTTTTTGAAACTCTTCATTATCTAAAGTAAAAAAAAAAAAAAAGGGAATGTGGGCCATATGGTGCTTAAGCTTGATATGAGCAAAGCCTATAACAGGGTGGAATGAGAATTTTTGGAGAAAACCATGCAGAATCTTGGGCTTAGGGAGAGGTTGGTTAGTCTCCTGATGTCATGTATAAGATTTGTCTCATATTCTATTATTTTGAATGGGCAACCTGTAGGCCATATCAAACCTAGTTGTGGTCTATGTCAAGGTGACCCATTGTCGCCTTACCTCTTCCTAATGTGTGCAATGGGGTTGCAAAGTTTATTGAATAAGGCTGAATCGGGGGGGCATATCCAAGGGGTGGCCATTTGTAGAAACGGCCCAAAAGTATCACATTTATTTTTTGCAAATGATAGTGTATTATTTTGCCGTGCAAAAGAAGAAGAATGCCAGAAAATCCTTGATATTTTGGCTATCTATAAGAGAGGCTCAGGGTAGAAGATAAACCGTGATAAAACTAATGTTTTCTTTAGCTCAAAGAAATTGGAGGGATGGGGTTCAAAGAAATTGAAAAGTTCAATGAGGCTTTGTTGGCGAAACAAGTGTGGCGTATGATCAACAATCCCGATTCCCTATGCCAATGTGTCTTTAAGGCAAGATTTTTCCTGGAGTGTTCTATTTTAGAGGCACGAGATTCAATTACTGGGTCCTATGCGTGGAAGAGTACCATTAGTGCTAGGAATGTGATTCAAAAAGGTATGGTATGGTATGGCGCATAGGAACAAGGGATGCAGTGCTGATTAAGGAGGATAAGTGGCTGCCTGGCCAAGCAAACAGAGCAGTCATCTCTCCCCTCTCCCAGGTCGCTGCGGATTCGAAAGTCAGTGTCCTGATTAATCAAGACAGAGCCGTGTGGATATTTGAGTTGGTACAACTTTTTTTACCCCATAAAGCTGAAATTATCATGGGTATTCCTCTGAGCATTCGGCGTCCTGTAGATCGTATTATTTGGGCTCATACACCTTCTGGTATGTTTACTACTAGCAATGCATATAAGTTACTTGTCTCTTATGAATTTGTGTCTAATGCAGGCAGCTCAAATCCGGAAGTTCAGAGAAAATTCTGGAAGAGCATATGGCAGCTTCGGGTTCCCCATAAAATTAAACATTTTGTTTGGAGAGCTTGCAACAATGCTTTGCCAACTATGGTGAATCTCCACCGGTGGTGCAATGATTACCTGGAAGATACATTACATGCTGTTTGGTTTTGTAAGGACATTATTGGAGTGTGGACCTCTCTAGAATGGTTCCACCAATCGGTTCCATCTCCACCTGCATGTTTTAATGACTTGCTCCCCAGGTTTTTGTATTGCCGAGATGAGTTTCGAGCTGAGATCTTCGTAATTGCAATTTGGTTGATATGGAATAGGCGCAACGCCCTTCATTTTGGCTGACCTACCCTTCCAATGTCCAGCATTTACAGTAAAGCAGGTAGCTTTTTGCAGGAATTTTTTCAAGCCCAGACCAAGGAACTAGCACCACCCCTGATGCAGCAGTGGCGTCCCCCTGATTCCCAATGCTACAAGGTGAATTTTGATGCCGCGGTGTTTTGTGCTTCAAGTAGGGCGGGTATAGGTATTATTGCTTGTGATAGTGAAGGTGTTGCATTGGGAGCTCTGTCTTCATCCATCCCTCTGGCCCAGTCCGTGGCTAATGTAGAGGCATTAGCTTGTTTGAGAGTTGTTCAGTTTGCTCTTGAGATTGGTCTAACCCGAGTGGTCTTTGAGGGAGACTCTGCTGTCACCATTAGTGCTCTTATTCATGCAAATGGTGAGGTGGCCAGTTATGGTAACATTTTAGAGGATATTAGGCTGCAAGTTGCTGCTTTTCAGTTTGTAGCTTTCTCTCATCTTAGTTGTATTTGTAATTCTGTTGCTGATGCTCTAGCTTATAAAGCAAAATCAGTGGTTGGGAATCTGGTTTGGTTAGGTGATATGCCAGCTAATATTGCCCTACTTGTGTATCATGACGTTCATTAAGTTTTGTTTTGGAATAAAGTCCCAGGCTTTTTGGTCTAGTTTCTCAAAAAAAAAAAAAAAAGAAGCCTTTAGTAACCCCTTTTTTGTTAATAAAATATATTTTTCAGCCAAAAAAAAAAAAAAAATAGAAAAAGAAATAAAGAAGCACAATATACGTTGGAAAAGATCCACAATAAGACGACCACTATTAGTAAAGTAAAAAACTAGAAGCATTAACAATATTAGGGGTATGCATTTTACCTATCACTATTTCCATGAATTTGATCCAACTTGACCATTTATTTATTTATTATTTATGGGTTGATGGATTGATCTTCAACTCGAGTAGCTCCACCCATGACCAAGCCCACCCTATTAATTTAAAGAGGAAATGACAGTAAATTCATCTGTAGTTTGGCCTATTTTCACTTCACCTACCTTTAGTTTAAAACTTAACACTTTACGCACTTGTGTTTAGCTCTATTTAGTCTCCGTTACCCACCTCTATTAAAATTATGGGTAAATAAGTCTTTTTGCTTATATTTTATATCTCTCTCCTCCAAAAATATAAAAATAATAAGAATATAGAAAGAAACAAGATTAAACAGGAAATTTGTAAAGAAACTAAATAGATAGAGCTGGTATCAATTTTCATATGCTTCATCCTCTCTCAAGCTCCCATCCTATCCTTTCTCTCTCTCTCTCTCTCTCTCAAACTCAGATCTCAAATTTTATTCTCTCATCTATTCACTGCATGTCAAAATTTGAAAAAATTATACTTGAGAAATTTGAGGATTACAGACCTGTTTCTTCAATCCAATATTTCTAGATTTTCCCACCTTGAAGTTTTGAAATTTGTTGGCTGCAATATGTTGGAAAGGGTCAAGATTTCTGCACAGAGGCTTCGGAGGCTCTGTCAATGACTAGATACGTTGTTAGCACTGGTTCTTTCATTTCCAAGTCTGAGCTTGTATCAAAAGTCCTTCACATGCCCATGCTGGGAGTGGATAGCCATGCCTAGCCAATTATTAAAATGATGTACCGTGTTGGCCGGTGTTTGTAATCTCTATACTGTTCAATAAAATTCTATCTTTTACTGTAAAAAAAATAATAATAAGTTGAGGGAATTTCTAGTAATGTCAAATCAATGAAAATTTTTGAGCTTAATAATCATGTCTCAGGTATGTCAACTAATGCAAGTTTATCAATTTCACCCAGTTGTTTCTTTAATTTCTTTATTTTTACAATTTCACCTTTTGTTTTCTAACCTTTTTATAAAGGTTGCATTTGATCTTGAAGAATTGAACGATAAAATCAGCCTTTTGTATTGAACGATACTTATTTTTATTTTGTTTTGTGGAGCAGTCTCATAAATCAGAAAACTTGGTTACACTGGAGATATCAATTTGGGCCATTATACCATTTTCTACTATGGCAAGGAGATCTTCCAAACAGTAACCCAAGCTCTTTCAAAAAATTTAAAACCTAACCTTTTGATTCGTGTTATGTTATATTTTGGTGGTAAAAGTTGTTTTTTAACTGAAAAACCAAAGGTGGGTAATAGAGACCAAACAAAGCTAAACAAAAGTAGGCAAAGTGTTAAGTTTTAAACCACAGGTAAGCAAAGTGAAAACGAACTAAACCACAGATGGGTTTACTGTAATTTTTCCTAATTTAAAAAACATATGTATTTTAACTATATTATTTACTCATTTTGAATTATTTTGTTTGGTATTTTGAAACTTAGTTTTGATGAAATTGGAATACTAAACTAAACCGTATAAATTATAATAATTTATTGATTAATGCCTAAATATTGAATAACCCCATTTTTTATCAGGTTTGACAAAATGGCTCTAACTCGATGATTCAACCCATCTTGATTCCTACAGGTTGGATTGGATTGGTGTCTAGATTTCTCATGGGTTAAGTTGGGTTAAAAAAATTTCAATCCGAAAAAGTCACGTCGGATTAAAAATACCCAATCCAACCTAATCCATGAACAATATAAATGTAGAGAATGATTTGGATGCCAAAGTTAGCTGGCATCATGACCAACATATTTGCATTAAAACAGCTGGCAACCTGGTAAGAATCGAAAAAATTAAGCACATTGTTATTGTTTGGATTTATGCACACGGGTGTTTTTTGAACAATTGATTTATTTTCTTTTCTTGTGGGCATTGCATTCTTTTATTACGGTGAGAGAAATACTAGACTAAGGAATTAACATTTAACACAATACAAAACGCCTTAATGCCAGCTTCTTCTTAATGCCAAGTTGCCAACTTCATCTTCATCTTCATCTTCATCTTCTTCTTCTCCCACTTTTGAATGAAAAGCAGTTTCAAATTTCCATGATATAACTATTTACACGAATGCTCTTCGCCATGTAGTTTAAAATTTTCAAGCGAGTACTTATGAGATACTTATTTCTTTTGCTGGATTAATCCAAAATAGTATGTACACTAAAATAAATCAAAACCAATCCACCAATTTCCACTGAGAACTGATTCTCAAAAAAAAAAAAAAAAAAAAATTCCACTGAGAACTGAACCACAAATGCTAAGACAACCCAAGATTAATAAAAGAAATCAACCCGTTTGGTAATGTTGTTCTAGTAATGTTGTTTGTATTTTTTGAAAATATGTGTGAGTGAAAAAGTATGTGAAAATACATGTAATGTTGTTTAAACTCATCAACCAAACAGCCCCCCAGAAATCAAAGCATCTCCCATCCTCAAGAGAAGCCTCAAAGCCCAATTTAAGAGCATCTCCAGCGTATTAGCCAAATTTTTGTACTGTTTGAACAATGAACAGTGAAATTTAGCTTTTATCTACCTACTTTTTCAAATACACTTTCTAACAAATTCTCTATCATTTTCTCTATCTCATTTAAATATTATTTCTTCTTTTATTCTTTATTCTTTTTTTAATCATCATTTATTCTTCCTATATTCATTCCTAACAATTATATTTTTTAATGAGAAATTTTACCTCCACAACATTTTTTGCAATACTTTTACAACAAAATTTATGTGGAAAGTTGTTACTAGTTCTAATTTGAACCCAATACTGAAATTATTTTTTTACTCACCGATATTAACTAATAACAATTTGTTACTTAAAATTTATTGTGAAAATATTGTGGTAACATTTCTCAATTAGGATTTTTTATTCTTTATATTATTTCTCCTTTCTCTGATTTCATTTCATCCATACATTTCATTTTTTCTTCTTTTTTCTTTTTTTTTTCTCATCCACACACGTTGTCCTATCTCTATCCCCCCCCCCCTTCTTTTATTTTCTTTTTCTCTCTCATTCAAGAACATTCCAGCAGCTCTCATTCTCTTTTTTTTTCTCCAGCTCTCTCGCTCTTTTTTTTTTTTTTACTTGATTCCAGAACATTCGTCCCCAACGCAGTCTAAATGGGTCAGATGGCTTCTGTCTTTTATTATTATTATTATTGTTATGATTTGATTAATTTTAAAATTGTGTTTTTGAGTTTGTATTATAGTAATATGATTATGCTTGAGTTTAGAGATGTTTGAGAGAAAGATTGTTGTGTTTGTAGCCGTTGTGTTTGTAGCTATGAGAGGAGAGAAAAAAAAAAATTATTGAGATGTATGAATTTTTTAAGTATAAAAATTCATTTGGAATTGCTATAGTGCTCTCTGTATCTAGAGAAGTACTGTAGCAACTTCAAAAAAAATTTGGAAAATTTTTGGATTTAGAGAATCTGTTGGAGGGTGAACAGTGGGGTTTTCTTTCCAAAAAATAGATATAGACTATCTATTGGAGATGTTGGACCTGATTGATAGCAAGTTTATAAAATAGTTTTTAATTTTTTTAATTTTTTTAAAAAAATAAAAATAAAAAACAGAAAACAATTGCTAAATGATCGTTTTGATTGTCCCCTGTCTAATGAAACATTGACTTAAAATGAATGGTGCTCTTCTTATGGAAACACCATTGTTGGTCATTTTCGTTGTTACAAATTACAGGACAATTTCTATACATATTGCATCCTACAAATGTTCTCATTGTCTTGAACTTATTTCATTAGTATCCCAACCAAATTTTAAAAACAGTCCCGGATTCTAAAACCTATCTATTAATAAAAATTCTTTGTCCCAATATGTACATTTCATTCTATACTTCATATCAAGCTAAGAATTTTATTTGACACATCCTAATATTTTTAATAAATATATCTGTAGGGTGAAGATTTGTAGCCCAAGCCCAAGAGGTAGGGGATTGGAGCCCAATAAGCCCACTACAATGAATTTGTAGAGAGTGAGTGAAAGAACTGGGCTGTAGGTGAATTAAACAACAGTTAACCAAGATCTCATGGGATGAACCAACGTGGAAACACACTTAAAGTTTGAATAAATTGATGTCCGAGGAGAAATATTATTGCTTGAAAGGTTAATACAGTTCTTAAAGTTACAGTAAAATCTTGTCCTTCTTCTCTCTCCCTTTTTTCCCTTTTTCTCTTCGTCAAAGGTCTCTTCTGTTTATATAGTTCTCTTTTCAACCATCTTCATCGTACACTTATTCTTCATCTAAGCATTCACTTGAGTACATGTCCTATCAGGTATCTTCTTTAGTTCTCCATGAGTGGTGGCAGCTAAGGTTGCACTGTTCAAGGGTCTTCTCCACATAAATGCAGCCAAAAAAGTTGTTGCAGTGCATTAAACGTGGTAGTAGCAGCTTTTTCTCTAGATATTTCTCTATTTCTATAACCTTTATGCGTGCAAGAAGCTCATCCTTATCGCTGGGGCTTCTTGGAAGTTCACCTAAGCTGCCCAGGTATTTACTTGACCGACATTCTTCAATTCCGAGGAGGACATACTCCTCGGACTATACTCTCTCATCCCTTGTGAGTCTCCATTCCGAGGCCTTACTCAATCCTTTACCCCTTCTCGGAAATACTTAAATCTTTAAATGGGGCCTAAGGCCCAACATACACGTTTGGGCTTTCTCCCCCACAATAACCCCTCAAAATTTTAATTTTTCCCTCGTGCCCGAGGAGAAAAAATAGGATTTTGAATTGAAACAGAAATAAAGGCTGAAGACATAAAAGTACCTAAATTTACGCGTGTGGGAGCATAGATTTAGGCACTTCATTATTGCGTCTGACGTTTCGGAATTCACGAGGCGCTATTAATTGTTTCAGGTGGCGTTATGTTTTTGGCATCCAACGGTGACTAATTGATCCAACGAACGGCATTTTTCTTCAGGATTTAGGCGGGATAACTTCCACCCACTTTCTGGCCCCTATATAAAGCTTCAAAGGAGATCTTTTCTCCTTTACTTCAAAATTTCTAACTCTCCAGTGAACTCAAGCGCTTAATCTCACAAAAATTTTCTTCGAATCATCAGTAGTACTTTCTTACGAATTCACAAGAATCCTTTTAAGGATCTAAAGGTCACCCCTTAACTCAGTTCACGTAAGTTTCAATTTCTTCCAACCCTTATTCTCTCTTCGGCCAACCTCCTCGGCCTTCAAGTTCTTATTTTCTAGTTATCGTTCTTAGTGTTTTCCTTCCTTTTGCTTATTCGAAATGGGTAGATTTAAATATTTAGTGGATAGTCCCGCCTAGATAGAGACATTTAAAGAGAGGTATCAAATACCACCGGACGTAAACCTACGGTATTGTCCCCCGGAAAGGCTATTGACGGACAGAGAGGTGGGGGAAGTCATAATCCCTATAATAGCCTTCATAGAAGGGGGAATGACCATTCCTATAGGTCCTATTACTAGAGAGTACCTTTGTAATCATAGGCTCTCTCCTGATCAGTGCGCACCCAACCTCTTTAGGATCCTAGGAGTGATTGACGCTTTGAATCATCACTTAGGCTTGGAGCTCACCTGGCATGATGTAGTCCATATGTATGAATGCCATAGGCAAAAGGGGGCGGGATTTTACCTTAAATCCCGATCCGATACGGTTAGGCTCATCTCCTGTCTTCCTAAGTCCAACAAGGGGATGAAAGATGACTACTTGATTGTCTCGGGCGCGTGGCATGATGGTCTTCATTGCCCAACCCAACCAGGACAGCCAGATGGGATATCCTAGACCTAGGTTCCCTAGAAATAGATTTAAGATGTTTAACACTAGCATTGCACCTTTTCTCCTCATATTCGTATTTTACTTTAAGTTTCTGATTATGTTTAATTTGGTTGTGGTGTAAACAGATAAAATGCACGTATCTCCTCGGCTCAGTCTAACCAACGTTGCTGTGCTCAATTACTTACTGAGATCAAAGATTTTTGTGAGTAAAGACAAGCAACTTCGGGCCGTACATCTCATTCTTGATTTCAAGTCACTTTCAGACACATTTCAACCTATCGACAATGCGATAAGGTAGGGGGATCGTCGCATAAACCAAGTAGATGTTGCTCGGCAAAAATTTTTAGCTCCTTTTGATCTTGCCCCTGTACCACATCCAAATCTGCAAGGTGTACCACTAACCATCCAACCAGTTCAACAAGTTCCCCTTGAACCAGTAGCAGCAAAGGAAAGAGTTGCTTCTTCGACCTCTTCGCTTGAGGAACAGATTGATCGGTTCCAACTTGAGGAAGAGGCATCAAGAGAAGCTCAGGTGATTCCAATTTCGAACGCCGAGGAGGAGACTGACAGACAGTCCAATGTCCATGCTCCTATCCTTATATCTGCCCTTTCAGAAGATTCTTCAGAAGAAGAAGACATGGCAAGCTTAAAGGACTAAATAAAGGCCAAGAAGACAGCAATTGAGGCCAAAGGGACTTACTCGTCTTAACCAGTTATTAACCTTCCTCCACCACCTCCTCAGGTCCCTTCTGACCTCGGCTTGAAGCCAAACCCTGATCTGAAAAAGAAAAGGCCTGTGACAGATACTGAAGAAGGGGAGGTGGTGCCTCTAAAAGAAACCAAGCAACAGAAAGTGGTCAGGGATACCAAGATCAGAAGAGCTTCATCTACGGAGAGCTGAGATGACCTTCACGTTGCTGAGGTACGACGAGGACAATGCACCTGGTGTCCCAGGCTAGAATTGGACGGCACTCCATTCCCTTGGGACACCTCTATCAGAAATTATCAAGGGGAAAAGGCAGACCTCATTGCTGAAGCCCTAGAGCAATCGCTTCTCCTACCAAAGGACATGGAGGCTTACAGGCAATTCAGCCAACATGAATTATTCCTATCCCTTAAGAGGGATTCAGCCATGGTAAGTGAATTAATCCACTTTTTTAATTAAGATCTTGACCATATTTATTCATTCCTTTTCTTTGCTTTATATTACAATTATCCATCTTGTTGTGTAGATTACCTAACAAATCTATGTGGCCGATGAGTGGAATAAAAACGCTCGCAATGAAGTCCAAGCAGAGGCCTATTCCCGGTTCGAGGTGGAGAGGAAGATAGGTAGTCTCAATGAGGACTACGATAAGCTGGTCGAGCAGCTAAAAGAAGTGACCAATCAGAGGAATAGCCTTGATGTCGGCCTTAAAACTACTGAGAAGCAGGCCGAAGAACAATGCAAGCAATTGCACATGACAGAGATCAATCTGGCGACAGAGAGAGAGCTGGTGAAAGGTCTTAGAGCTAAACTTCAGAAAGCTAGGGATATTGCCCAAATGGCTAAGGAGGCAGTGGAGGCCGAAAAGTAGGCGGCATCTAAGCTAGGGTTGGAGGAGACCCAAGCTAGACTCACAGAGGAGTTCTCTGCACTTAGCAGAGATTATTGTGATATATCCTAGGGTAAAGCCCTTGACGCTGCTGGGGTCCCTGTAGAATCCAACCTGAGGCGGCCTGAGAGCATCTACTACAATCCTAAAATTCGCCAACTCTCAGGTCCTGACTCCTCTCCACCTAAACAGCTCCTGAAGACCTCAGAACGGCCTTTGGTAAGCCATGTTCCTCTTGCCCCTCCTAAAGCTCCCATAGAGTCTAAGCAGACTGGTGGTCAAGGCAAGCAGGCTGAGGATCTTCAAGACAAGATCAAGGATTTGGATAAGAAGGCCACTTCTAAACCTAAGGATCAAACCCAAGATGTTACTGCCACCCAGTCCGACAAGACTTAGACATTTAGGATTTTTATTTCATCTGTACTAGTCTCGTGTTGTTACTAGTATTATTAGTTTAGTTTTTTTTTTTTTTTTTTTTTTTTATTACATTGTAAGGTATTGAAAAGTACTTTCTCTTTTGATCAATGAAGTTGTTCTTATTTTATTTTCTATATCTTCGTTGCATATATTAGAATATTCGTTGTTACTGCAAATAATATTAACTGATAGCTACTGTAGTCTGAGTAGACTTAACAACGATATACTGCCTGTTATGTAAATGACTTATACAAATACTAGGAAGAAGTAAATCGTATAAGAATTGCTAATGAATATAAGGAACAACGATTGGTATGAAGGTTTTACATATTTTTTGGTATAACACTTATAAAGAGTACTACTGAGAATTGTCTCCGAACCAAATATATAACCGAAGAGGCTTATCATAAGTTAGAGTCTATTTAAATATCTCCGAGGGCTTCAAGTGTAATTGCATTTAAATTTAAATACTAGTCAAGAACTGTAAGGAAGTATTAACTAACCCATATCATCTGGTCCGAGGACTTCAGGCATGATTGGATTTAATTTTGAACATTTATAAGAACTTAAATGGAGTGTTAACTAACCCATATCATCTGGTCCGAGAACTTCAGGCATGAATGGATTTAAGTTTAAACACTTATAAACTGTGAAGGAGTGTTAACTAACCCATATCATCTGGTCTGAGGACTTCAGGCATGAATGGATTTAAGTTTAAACACTTATAAGAACTGTGAAGGAGTGTTAACTAACTCATATCATCTGGTCCGAGGACTTCAAACATGAATGGATTTAAGTTTAAACACTTATAAGAACTGTAAAGGAGTGTTAACTAACCCATATCATCTGGTCCGAGGACTTCAGGCATGAATGGATTTAGTTTAAACACTTTTTCCCGAAACTTCTACGTAATAAATAAGCACATTGATCGAAGAAAATGCTTGATTAATAATAATACCTTTTGAGGTTTATTACATTCCAGGGGCGTGGTATTACATGACCATCCAAGTCTTCCAAAAAATATGTCCCAATGCCAGCCCTTGAGGTTATACGATATGACCCTTCCCAATTGGACCCTAACTTTCCCCAAGCTGGGTTCTTTGCAGCGCCCACAACTTTTCTGAGTACCAGATCACCAGGTTCTAAAGGCCTTAACTTTACGTTGGCATCATAACCTTGTCTGAGCTTTTGCTGGTAATATGCCAACTGCACCATTGCATTTTCCCTTCTTTCTTCAATCAGATCCAAACCTTTCTCTAGCTGTTCATTATTACTAATTGGATTGAATGAACTAGTCCTCAACGTCAGGAATCCAGTTTCTAGAAGGATAACAGCTTCAGCCCCATAAGTCATTGAAAAGGGGGTCTCCCTCGTAGAACTACAAGGTGTAATTCTGTATGTCCAGAGTACATGTGGTAGTTCTTCCACCCATTTGCCCTTCGCATCATCTAGTCTTTTCTTCAACCCATTCAGTATGACCTTGTTAATAGCTTCCGCTTGCCCATTCCCTTGAGGATAAGCAGGAGTGGAATATCTATTTGTGATTCCCAGCTCACAATAGTAATTTCTGAACGCTTTGCTATCAAACTGGAGATCGTTGTCTGATATAAGAGTGTGAGGGATCCCAAACCGAGTAATTATATTTTTCCAGACAAATTTCTTTGCGTGTACGTCCTTGATATTTGCTAGAGATTCAGCTTCAATCCATTTGGTGAAATAATCTGTGCCGACCAGAAGATACTTTTTGTTTCCTATTGCTTTAGGGAATGGTCCCAGGATATCTAAGCCCCACTGAGCAAATGGCCATGGGTTGGACAATGGATTAAGGGTTCCACCTGGTTGGTGTATGTTTGGTGCAAACCGCTGACATTGATCACACTTTTTAACGTATTCATTGGCCTCCTTTTACATATTTGGCCACCAATAGCCTTGGGTAATGGCTCTGTGAGCCAAGGATCTACCTCCCGTATGGCTTCCGCAGATTCCTTCATGTAGCTTCTCGAGGAGTGATTCAGTTTTCTCAGGATGCATGCACAGCAAATACGGCCCTGAATAAGAATGCTTGTACAACTTCTGGTTCTTGGATAGAGAGAATCTGGCAGCCTTCCTATGAATTTTATCAACTTCCAACCTTTCTTCAGGCAAGGTATCCTCCTTCAAGAATTGAATTATAGGGTCCATCTAGCTGGGCTCAGCCCTGATTTGATGAATCCGAACTGCACCTCCTTTTATCTCTGTGGGTTTATATAAGTCTTCGACGAGGATAACCCAAGGTAGATTCTATGCTGAAGAGGTTACGAGTGTGGCCAGAGAATTAGCATGTGCATTACCATTTCTGGGAATGTGTAGCAAATTGAAAGATTTGAACTCTGACTGTAGACATTTAACTTGGCTCAAGTATTCTTGCATTCTTTCATCTTTCGCCTCAAATTCTCCTAGTACTTGTCCAACGGCTAGCCTTGAGTCCAAGAACATTTCCACCGATTTTCCTCCCATTCTTTGAACCATTGTCATTCCCATCAGTAGAGCTTCATATTCAGCCTCATTGTTTGTTGCCGTGAAGCTTAGTCTTAGTGACTTTTCAATAACGATCTTCTCTGGAGATATTAACACCAACCCCACCGCAGATCCTTTTTGGTTTGCTACACCATCTGCGTATACTTTCCAAGACAAATGACCTTGTTGAGAAATTATGCCAACCGATTTTCCATCCATGTTCTGTGTCAGATTTAATTCTTCTAATGGGGGTTCAGTGAACTCGGCCACCAGATTCGCGAGTACTTGACCCTTCATGGAGGTGCGAGGCATATACTTAATATCAAAAGCCTCTAAAATGGTACCCCATTTAGCTATCCTCCATGTGTAATCAGCACTTCGGAGTATTGCTTTAAGTGGGAGTTCGATAAGGACGACAACTGTATGTGCTTGAAAATAATGAGGCAGCTTACGTGTACCAAGTACTATTGCCAGGATGGCCTTCTCCAGTGACAGGTAACGAATCTCGGCCTCATGAAACGACTTGTTCAAGTAATAAACTGGCTTTTGTACACCATTATCAACCCTTATCAACACCAAGCTTACTGTAAAAGGAGCCACAGCAATGTAGGCAAACAGGACCTCGTCTGGCTTAGGACTGGATATGATTGGTGGCCGAGCAAGATAATCTTTAAGTTGTTGAAAAGCTAAAGCACACTCTTCATTCCACTCAAACCCTTTCCATTTATTAATCAATAAGAAGAAGGGTCTACACCTATCTGCCAACCGAGAGATAAATCGGTTCAAAGCAATGGCCATTCCGGTCAGTTACTAGACTTCCTTAGGATTTCAAGGTGGTTGCAAGTTGTTTATGGCCTTTATCTGATCAGGGTTGACCTCGATCCCCCGATGAGTGACCATATAACCTAAGAATTTGCCTGACCCGACACCAAATGAATATTTGGAGGCGTTTAAATGCAGCTTGTACTTTCTAAGAACTTCGAAAATGTTCATAAGGTCGCCCACATGTTCCGAGACTACCTTGCTTTTTACTACCATGTCATCTATGTAGACCTCAATGTTTTTGCCTAACTGTGGTTCGAACATCCTCGTCATCATTCTTTGGTGTGTAGATCCTGCATTTTTCAAACCGAATGGCATCACCTTATAATGGTAGTTCCCAATGGGGGTAACAAAAGCTGTCTTTTCTTGATCTTCCATTGCCAGGGGTATTTGGTGATAGCCTTGAAAGGCATCTAGGAAGCTCATCCGAGGATAGCCTACCGTTGCATCCACTAGTTCATCTATTTTGGGTATAGGAAATGGATCTTTTGGACACGTCTTATTGAGGTCTGTAAAATCAATGCACACTCACCACTTTCCATTCTTCTTCTTCACCACTATAGTATTGGCTAACCATTCAGGATAAAACACCTCCTTAATAGCCCCAGCTTGCTTGAGCTTCGTTACTTCCTCTCGTACCGCATCAGCATGCTCCTTGGATGGGCGCTGAGGATGCTATTTTTAGGGACTACTAGTGGGTTGACATTCAGGTGATGATAAATAAACCCTGGATCCACTCCTGGGGCTTCATAAGCGTTCCAAGCAAATACATCCATATTCTTTTTAAGAAAGTCCACTAACTCTTCCCTCTCTTAAGGTGGCAACTGTAAGCCGACTTGAAAAAAACTTCTCTGAATCATCCCTAATAATGACTTTTAACAAATCTTCACATTTTGTCTCTTCAGCTGTTTTATCAATAAGCACTGCTGAGGGTTTTAACTGCTATAAGTCTTCTCCTGGATAGGCCGAGGACTCAGCTTCGGGCTTATGTTGTATGGCAGCCACCAAGCATCTCCTAGCCACAAACTAATCTCCTAAAATTTCCTGGACCCTACCTTCTGATGGGTATTTGATCTTCTGGTGTAGAGTAGAAGGAACAACCCCTAATGCATGAAGCCATGCTCTGGCCACGATCACTGTATAGGGTGAGTATGCGTCCATAACAATGAAATTTACCTCTACTATCTCCGTACCAGCTTGCATAGGTAACCGTATTTGACCCCTCGGGATAACGACATTTCTGTCAAAACCTACCCAAGGAGAACTGTAGGGAGTTAAGTCCTCAGGTTTTAAGTTCAACCCCTTGTAAAGGTCAGGATACATTACTTCAACCCCATTGCCTTGGTCCACCATCACTCTTTTCACATCATACCCTCCAATTCTGAGGGTAACTACCAAAGCATCGTCATGCGGTTAGATAGTTCCAATCTTATCCTCATCCGAGAAGCCCAGTACCAGTGGAATATCCATGGGTCACAGACATTATTCTAGACTGCCAGGACCCTGTTCTACCTGGCGCGGCGAGGATAACGTTGATAGTTCCCAAAGGGGGTCTTGAAGAATCATCTCTTCGAGGTTCCGAGGTCGCCTGACTCCCTCGGCCACTGGAATGATGCAAAAGTTGCTTCAGTTTGCCCTCTTAGATAAGTTGATCCAAATGATCCCACAAACTCCTGCAATCTTCGGTGGTATGCCCATGGTCCTGATGATACTAGCAATAAAGATTATGATTTCGCCTTTCGGGGTTTCCCATCATCTTGTTCGGCCACTTGAAGTATGATTCATTTTTAATCTTCTCCAAAACTTGATGCACTGGCTCTTTAAAAACAGCATTGACTGCTTGAGTGTTTGCTAATTCTGACTGCCCAGCAAAATCCCTACGCGGTTTATTGTTACTAGGGATGGCAATTTTTGCCCGACTCGCGGGTACCTGGCCCGGCCCGACCCTAATGGGCCGGGTTTTACCCGATCCGATTAGGAATAGGGTCGGGTATGGGTTTTTTTTTAAAAACCTGAATCGGGTCAGGGTTTTATTAAAAAAACCCAAGACCCGACCCGAGACCCGGCCCGAAACCCAGCCCGTTTAAAAACTCGGAACCCTAAATTACGAAAATACCCTCTATATATATATAAACCTAATCTAACCCTAATCCGGTAATCCCTCTCCCTTATTTCTTTTCTTCAGCCTCCCTCACCTCACTCCCTCACTCCGACGCTCCAACGCTCCCTCATTTCAACTCAGTCACGCCTCCGGTCTCTATTGTGATTTGCAACAAGGCCCTCATTAGCACGCTTAATTTCAGTTTTGGTGAGTTCTGCCACAACCATGGATTTTATTCTTTTGTGATTTTTGCAATTAATATAGCGTTGATCATTGCTGCTTAGATCTATGTTTTTTTTAATCAAAAAACAAATTGTTTGAATCGATGCCTTTGGTATGGTAATAAGAAATGGTGCGCAAAACTTAGGTATGGTTTCTATAATGTTGTTAGGTTCTCTTCTCTAATTGAATTCGAAGCATGTGGTTGTGTTGGCGAGTAAAGTGCATGGTTGAATTTTAATTGTTTGTGTTGTATTGGTCGATGTAGCCTTGTCTTTGAAAGACCCATGAGCTCTTGTTTATTTGAACAAAAAAGAAAAGAAGATTTACCCCAATAAGGCTTTTGTTTTTTCGAAAATGTGTTGGTGTTGCTACTTTATTTGTATTACTTACTTTTTAATTAATAATTTTGTGGTTTCTATTGCTGGAAATTTCTATTAGACAATTATGTCTTTCTTTGCCTAATTTGTGCCACTGCCAATATATGTGGTTTGAGTCCCACCTGAGCCTTTCCTAGTCCCATTTATGTATTGGTCTCATGTGGAGTTGTTCCTCTAAAAACTTCAGACTTATGTGGTTTGGGTGACTGGTCTAAGATGCTGAAATCGAGATGCATATATGTGCTTGAATACAAGATGTTACTACAAAGTCTCTGCTTGAATGCAAAATGTTTCACAATCTGTCATCATTATTCATTATTAGCATATTTGTTCTGTTTTATATGTTGGATATTTATATATATAAAAATTATTCATAAAATCAAAATTGTGTTTTTATATTTGCTAGTTACAATTTGATGAAGTTTATTCCATTTTTTAATTCATTGTTGTTGTAGGTTCTTTAACTATATCTGGAGATAGTACATTTCAATCCATTCTTGATGATGAGAAGCCAAATGAAGATGATGGGAGTTGTGCCACAATTGATGGGAGTTGTATCACAATTGATGAAGATTAAACATTTTGTATTAATTTAGTAGCTTTTTTATTTTCTTAGACTTGTTTGCTTAATTTGTTGGTTTGTAATTATTCTAAACTTGTGGGATTTATTTTGTAGCTTTTTAATTTCTTGGACTCGTTGGACTTTTGATACTTATTTCTTGGACTTGTTGGATTTATTTTATTTTTATGTTTAGTTGGTGATTTTAGTTATGATTTTGTTGATTAATGATTAAATGGTTATCTTAGCTAGGTAATTTATTGATTTAAAATTTTAGTTATGATTTATTGAATTATGATTATGATATTAGTTATGGTTTATTGATTTATAAATTTATAATTAACAAGTGATTTATTGATTTATGATTAGTAGCTTATGATTTGGACTGATTTGGCATTTGGGCCACATTAATTATTTAGGCTTGAATTAGAATATGCAGGCTTAATGTAGGCAAAATCTGGGCTTAAATTTTTTTTTTTTTTTTTTGGTTGGGCCACGAATTGGGCCCAATTCCTAAACAGGGCCCGGCTGGGGCGGGTCCGGGCCCCGAAAAAAAACCGATACCCTAAACAGGCCTGGTCCGGGTATGGAAAAACCCGACCCGAACCCAACCCGTTGCCATTCCTAATTGTTACTGTAACGGTCCAACCTGAAATCCCTCCTCTCCTGAGGGATAACCTTGTCCTTCCTCTTCCCTTGCTGTTGATTCTCTTCAACCCTTTTATACTTGTCAATCCGGTCCATAAGCTAGCGTACGTTAGTGACAGGCTTACCAGTCAAGGATTTCCTTAAGCCGTGCTTGGATGGAAGGCCGAGCGTAAATGTACTGATGGCCACGTCATCAAAGTCGCCTTCAATCTCATTAAACAACTCCCAATATCTGTCGGAGTATGTTTTAAGGCTCTCACCCTCTTGCATGCTCAGGGATAGGAGGGAAGCTAATAACCTAGGAACTCTCCTACAGGTCACAAACCGTGAACCAAATGCTTGAGTGAGTTCATGAAAAGAGTTTATGGATTTTGCCTTTAGGCCATCAAACCACTTCATCGCAATGGGTCCGAGACTGGACGGAAAGACTTTGCACATCAATGCCTCATCCTTGGAATAAACAGCCATTCTCTGGTTGAAATGACTCACATGCTCAACAGGATCAATTCGCCCGTTGTAAATGGTGAACGTTGGCTGGTTAAAATGCCGAGGAAGTCTCGCTCCTTCAATCCTACACGTGAATGGAGACTTGGAGATTTGGTCTAAAACTCTGCTCATAGCATCATTTCCTATGCCCTTATGCTGCGGGCTTTTAAACTAGCGCTCGTTATGAAGCTCTTCTTCGTAAGAGAAAGACTTACTGGGAAGAGTTCGAGACCTCCGTTTGTAACTGATGTCTCTTCCATCGTCAGATGAAACGTCACTGTCAGGGGAAGCTCGCTTCCTTTTTGCATGGCGCAGCTCCCTCTTCAACCGATCAATCTCCAGCTGCATGTCCCTGTTGGCCTTTGCATGGGAGATATGACTATCGCCTCGTAACTGGCTTCTCTCATTATGTATTGTGTGTACACTTCCTTCACGATCACCTTTTCGTTCGAGGTTAAGGAAAGGATCACCATGTTGGGATGCCCTAGACTCTGCTGGTTGTTAGCCTAGTTCAGCCATCATCAACCGTTGTTTTCACTCCTGCTCAAGCTCTCCCCACAGACGGCGTCAATTGTAGGGTCAAGATTTATAGCCCAAGCCCAAGAGGTAGGGGATTGAAGCCCAATAAGCCCACTACAATGAATTTGTAGAGAGTGGGTGAAAGAACTGGGCTGTATGTGAATTAAACAACAGTTAACCAAGATCTCATGGGATGAACCAACGTGGAAACACACTTAAAGCCTGAATAAATTGATGTCCGAGGAGAAATATTATTGCTTGAAAGGTTAATACAGTTCTTAGAGCTACAGTAAAATCTTGTCCTTCTTCTCTCTCACTTTTTTCCCTTTTTCTCTTCGTCAAAGGTCTCTTCTGTTTATATAGTTATCTTTTCAACCATCTTCATCGTACACTTGTTCTTCATCTAAGCATTCACTTGAGTACATGTCTCATCAAGTATCTTCTTTAGTTCTCCATGAGTGGTGGCAGCTGAGGTTGTACTGTTTAGGGATCTTTTCCACATAAATGCGGCCAGAAAAGTGGTTGTAGTGGTTGCAGTGCATTAAACGTGGTGGTAGCAGCTTTTTCTCTAGATATTTCTCTATTTCTATCACCTTTATGCATGCAAGAAGCTCATCCTTATCGCTGGGACTTCCTGGAAGTTCACCTAAGCTGCCCAGGTATTTACTTGACTAACATTCTTCAATTCCGAGGAGGACATACTCCTCGGACTATACTCCGTCATCCCTTGTGAGTCTCCATTCCGGGGCCTTTCTCAATCCTTTGTCCCTTCTCGAAAATACTTATATCTTTAAATGGGGCCTAAGGCCCAACATACACGTTTGGGCTTTCTCCCCCACAATATCCAAATTTAAAATCTCTCTTTCCCAATGTTATCAAAAAAAAAAAAAAAATTATCACACATCAAGGGAAAAAAAATACGAATGACTGACAGACAGAAAATAATTATATTTATTTGCCTTTCACACTGGTGGCTATAAAGTAGATGTAGTAATACTTTAGAGTTTAGAAGCTTCGGAAAGGCTAAATATGTACCCTACCATCAACCACCCAAAAGATGATGATGAAATCTTATTCTTCTTCTTCCCTTTTATGATTGGTCCTAGTTTTTTTTTTTTATTACAGCTCGTGCTCTAATCTTAGGCTGTGTTTGGTTAGAGGAAAGAGAAGGAAAGGGATGGCAAGAGAAGAGAAAAGTATAAGGGAAGACAAATGAAAAATAAAGAGAAAAGAAAATATGTGTTTGAATGTAAAGTAAAAGAGAAATGAAAGAAAAAGAATATATTTTACACTTTTATCATTTTAATTTATAAAGAAATAAGGATATAAATGTAATTTCACACAAACTTTTTAAAGGTATAAGTAGGAGTGGCAATTCTTATTCACGTGTCAAGTTTGTGTCATGTTGACTCATGAGTATTCGATTATATGAGTCATGAGTCATCTCTAACCCAACATGTTTATTAAATAGGTTAAGAATCTTTAACCCTAACGTAACATATTTATTAAATGGGTTAGTGGTGTCGACCCATTTGTCAAATTTTATTAAAGCAAAAAAAAAAAATTACAAATTTTAGTATTAACCCAATTAATTTGACCTATGAAAAACCAAACAAATATATTTTTAATATAAAATTTAGAACTAGTGAGTAACTGCATCACAAATAATAATTCAAAAGTAAAGCATATCTCAATATCACAAATAATAAATCATAATATGTCCCCAAAAAAAAAAAAAAAAAAAAACTACAACAACTAATAAGTTTATATACCTATGGTTTTGAAGGGAATATTAGTAAAATGACATTTAGTTAAATGAGTAAGATGAGTCAAACAGGTTTCGTGAGTTAGACTCGAACACAATAATTTTATTAAATGGGTCGGTCGTATCAACTCGAATATGACACTAATCCGTTAAGATTCAACCCATAACCTGCTAATTTTGTGTCGTGTCAAATTTTGCTACCTCTAAGTATAAGAGTAATTTTATGGACATGGAGGGAAAGTTAAAAGTAAAAAATTGGTGGTACCTATAGAAATCATTTCTCCCCACATTTTATTTCTTCCCTCTATTCGCTTCTACTCAAACAAGAGTAATGCTACAACCACCACAAACTATTTTACAACGTATTTACAAACTATTGATGTTGTCAACTTCTTATTAATTTTCACCTAAGCCTACTATTAACATCATTTTTTCATTTACCAATAACCACTCAACACATCAATAGTATAAAAAAAAATTTGTATCTCTAGCATTATTCAATCAAACAAATGACAATGGATACTTTCTCTTTCCTTCTCTCCCTTTCCGCCCACAAACAAAACATAGCCTAAAAGTGTCTATTCACCTAATATACGCATTCACATGCGCTTGCCACTAATGACAATCTCTAAACAAAATTGATGCAATCCCACTCCATCGCATAAATGCCATCCTATTCCTAATAACAAAAGTGAAAGGTAATTGAATTTTTCTAGTTTAAGACAATCGAGGAAAATCATACTGGTGTAGGATTATATGTGAACTTCCATTTTTAATGACGTAGATAACCCAATTAATTAGGGGTTCCTAAAATTCAAAGATGCCAATCTATAATTTAATATATCTTCGACATGATTATTGAGAATGGAGATAGAATTAGTAAATAGCAATTTGATTAGGTAATAATTGTCAATATCTGCATTAGAAGAATTTCCTTTTTGAATGTCACCTAAGGAAGGTGGTATACCAAAAACTTTTTTTTTTTCTCCTTTTGGAAATGTTATACCAAACACTTAAAAGGCTCTAATTATTGCTATATACATACATAACCTAACCCAGTTAAATCAAAGTCTCAGTGTGAGTGTCCCAAGCAATATATGATGGACTAGTGGTTAATTAAAAAATCTTGTGAAAATATATATAGGGTTCAGTTAATGTATGTTATTAGAGCATATATTAACCATCCATTTTAGGAAATTTTTTATGAGAAATTGAAAAGGTTGATAAAAAAAGTTTATCACTTTTTCATTTTCCCATAAAAATTTTCTAAAATGATTTATTAATGTATGTTCTAAAGATACACATTAGTAAAACTCATATATATATATATATATATAGTCTAAAAAAAAATGGAAGATAAGCAATGGCAAACCAAACGCAAACCAAAAAATTCCAACATGTACAAAAGAAACAAAGAACATATGATACACTATCGGAATGCCCAAAATCCTTAATCCACAAGTAATAGACCAAAGACTCGTTCAAAGCATATAAATATAGTAGGACTAGGACCCTCATTGAAATATACAAGTTTACCCTTGAGAAACCACTCTGCCCATTAACAAATGAAAAGGGCAATTTAGACCTTTGACCATTATCCGCGTTCTATACACGGTGCTTAATGCTGGCACGGTGAAATTTCCCAAGTCAAAAAGTCCAACCTCTCTAAAATAAATAAATAAATAAGAGCAATGTTGAGGATACACACTAGTAAATTTGACAACTTCTACCAAGTTGAGAAAAAAAAAATTTGGATAATTGATTCTAGGAATATACCCCTTATTACAAAGGCTATTTTCATATCAATTCATTATCCTACGCGGTAAATGGGTTGGCACATATTAACATTTTAACAGATCAATGCTCCTATATACTAGACCAAGCCAATTCTTTGGCAAACTATGATTGATTATATGTTATTTTTACATTTATCATCACATTTTTTTACCATTTATAGCATGCCACATCAAAGTTGTGACAATATACACCAAATCTAGGTTGATTTCTTGGCCAATTATAATTGATTATTTGTCATTTTAATATTGATCCATCATTTCTTTTTTCGCCGCTTACAGCGTGCCACATCAAAGTTGTGACAATATGCACAGTACCCAAGTTGACTCCTTAACCAATTGTAATTGATAATTTGTCATTTGTACATTGATTTATAATTTTTTTTCATCATTTTTACTCTGCCACGTCAAAATTGTGACAAAGTTGCGGCACAAAAATTCATAAAGCTTTTTTTTTCAGATCTTTGTGGGCGCAGTAGATTCACTTTGCACTGTTAAACTGTAATTTTCAGACAAAAAAAAACACGTGTGAATCTGCGACCTTTATATGCCAAGGCATAGAATTCGAAATTTAGACACGCAGAGTGGACTCCTTGTAGTCTCTCCCCAGCTTCTTTCTCTCTGTTCCTTTTCTTCTCCAAAGACCCTTTTGGCTACTGATCCGAGAAACAAAGAAAGACTCAGAGATGACAAAGGCAACGCAGAGAATGAAAGCATTGATGGGCTTTATCTTTCTGGTTTTGTTTGCAACTTTCCCAGCCTGTTTCTCACAAGACAGTCAGTTTGGCCATGTTTTGACAAAGTCAACCAGTAATCGCTTTGGCTCCTCAGCTATTTTTCTAGTCCAGGGCAATGTTTATCCTCTTGGGTATGACCTTTTTTATTATTATTATATTGCATTAATTATTATTTTTTTTTTTTTTGGGGGGGGGGGGGGGGGGGGGGTCTTAAATGGATTCTCTAAATGTTGAGTTTAACCTGAAGGATCAAAACTTTAAGAAAGTTTGTGTTTTTAGCTTCCAATCGATCTTTTAGAAATCAATTGGAACTGTTTTTTTTTTTTTTTTTTTTTCAATTTTGGGAATTATTATTTCTTGCATTATCTAATTTTTTTTGGTTCTATTTTTGGTTTTTCTTGTTTCTTGAATGGTATCTGTTTGTTTGAATTTTTTGGTGTGTGTAATTTTTGTTGACTTAATTGAGTTTTTAGTATATTCCTTATATGGAATTTTTTGGGTACTTACAAGTTACAACTTCTTGAAGAACTGCTGGGCCCATTGTTTCATAAGTTATTACTCTGCAATCTTCTTTCAACTGGGTTTCCTTTTGATCATTTTGCTAAAATTTTGGGTCCCTTGTTCTATTTTAGATTCCTGGGTGTTTTTGGGATTTGTTTAATCTGTGGAATATATACACATAATCATTAAGATTTTCGTACACTTTTGTTTTGAATTACTTCATTTTAATGATTTTTAATCTCCCGGGAAACCACAAGAGTCAAAACCTATGTTTCTTATAAATTTTTCTATATTTTTTTTTAAAAAAATTTCCTTACATTTTGTTTCCCTGATTATACGATCACTATTCTATTGCCTAAATTTTTTGACCATCTGCCTTAAATTGCAATCTAGATTTGATTTTATGTTTGTGTTTTTGTATACCTTTTGAGTGTTAACAAATGATTACTAAAAAGTAAAAACTTGAAATTTTCTTGTTCTTTCAATCTGACAGGTACTACTCTGTGCACCTTAAAATAGGCAATCCACCCAAGGTTTATGACCTTGATATTGATACTGGGAGTGACTTCACTTGGGTCCAATGTGATGCACCTTGTACTGGTTGCACTAAGGTTAATTTTTGCTTTGATTACATGAAAAATTCGATAATTAGTTCTAATATTGTCCAACCTTAGTAACTAAGGTGTTTGTGTGTCTCCATGTTCTTGTGCAGCCCCGAGATCTTCTTTATAAACCCAAGCAAAGCAACCTTGTCAATTGTGTGGACCCTGTATGTGCTGCCATGCACTTGCCGGGCAAACCGCAGTGCAAGGATCCGAAAGAGCAATGTGATTATCAGGTCAACTATGCAGATCTGGGTTCTTCTTTAGGTGTGATCGTCAAGGACAACTTTCCCCTTCGACTTATTAATGGCTCCAATATCGCCCCCCGTTTGGCCTTTGGGTGAGTATCAGTTTCTCTTCATCAAAGTGGACAACCATTGAAATTTCAATTAGGTGATAGTTTTGAACATGATGTAAATCCTAAATGTTTTGTTTTCCATTTATATTGAAATGAAAGTTGACCAGATTTTTGCATGGCTTGAGCTTGAAGTGAAAATTTTGACATGTTTTCCTTGTTCCAAGTTTTAGGTTGAATTATGATAAGTTGTTCATCTATTGAGATTGATAGAGTGTCTGCTATTTTCAAATATCTTCATAGGATGCAAATTGATTGATCCATTAAAAGAGATCAGCAAACAACCATATAAGTGAGAATCTTTTACCTTTTACAGGATTAATAGGATCAAATGATTGATATATTTGAACAGAGAAAAACATTGACTGTTCGAGTTAAAATATGCCTTTTGTTTGTGGAAAAAGAATTAGACTTCAAAATTTGGCATTGTTATCTTTTATGTAAGTCCTTAATGTACTAAATAGTTATGAAAACCGATTTCTACATGTAAAATGAGTGACACCCTATCAATCTCGATGAGGTGATTATCTATGATAACTTACCCTTGAGATCAATGTTTGTTACCACTTGTAACTACATTTATGGTTCCTCTTTGTTGCAGGTGTGGATATAACCAAAAATACTCTGGGCCACACTCTCCACCATCAACAGCCGGAGTCCTAGGCCTTGGAAATGGCAAAGTAAACATTGTGTCACAATTGCATAACATAGGCATAACAAAGAATGTGTTAGGCCACTGTTTAAGCGGGCGAGGGGGAGGATTTTTATTTTTTGGAGATGATCTTGTCCCTTCTTCTGGAATCATATGGACACCAATTTCAAGCAATCCAACGGAGTATGCTTCTTCAAAGTTCTATACCCTTTCATCTCACAATAATAGTTCACAAAATAGCAGTATTTTAATTAAAGAAAATAAACCTAACAATTTATTGAAATAAATGTCATAACAAACTTTTGTCTATTGTGGTAGAGGAAGTAGCATATTTTTTGCAATGTGTATAATATCTTGTCACTTTCAAACAACTTATGCTAGATGTTCTGTTTTCAGCAAACAATATTCATCAGGACCTGCTGAACTTGTTTTTGGTGGAACGTCTACTGGTGTAAAGGGCCTCACTATGATCTTTGATAGTGGAAGTTCCTACACTTACTTCAATTCCCAAGCTTACCAAGCTACAGTCAATCTGGTGAGAAGCTAAACACGCAGATCATTCTTCTGCAAGTTCAAACTTATATGCAAAACCTCAAAACCTGACCATTAACCCATGTCTCAGATAAAAAAGGATTTAAATGGAAAGCCATTAAAAGATGCTGCTGAGGACAAGTCACTATCAATATGCTGGAAAGGCAAAAAGCCTTTCAAATCTGTTGGTGATGTCAAGAACTACTTCAAGCCTTTAGTACTGAGCTTTACAAATGCCAAGAATGTTCAGCTGCAACTATCACCTGAAGCTTATCTAATTGTTACTGTAAGCACATCTGCAAATCCTACATTTTTTTTTGCAAATCCTACAATTTTTTTTTCCTGCAATAAGAAAAGTGAACAAAGAAAAATCTTATGAAACATGCATAACAATCACTTCCCTTTCAGAGACATGGAAATGTGTGCTTGGGAATTTTAAACGGCCATGAAGTTGGACTCGGAAATCTCAACATAATTGGAGGTAATCCCGGGAAATCAAAAACCTTCTGTTACACACACCCAGTGCAATTTCCACTAATTTACTTTCTTGTTGTTCAGACATTTCTATGCAAGATAAAATGGTGGTTTATGATAACGAGAAGCGTCAGATTGGATGGGCTCCTGCAAATTGCGACAGGCTTCCTAAGTCCTGAACCATTCTCTTGTAATTGTCTTCCATTACTATAATTCTACTGAGCTTTCTCAGAGGTTTTTTCTTTTCTTTTTTTCCCCTCATGTTCATTGACAGCATTGATCGTGATTACAATGAAGGTTTTTCTGGACCTCATGCAGCCAACTTGGATAGCTTAGAAGAGAATTGTCTTGCTTTTTTTGCTTCCTGAGAAGATCAATAAGCCTAGCCCAAAAGGTTCCAAAACATAAGTAAGGCAAAAGTAGCATCAGGACATGGTATATGTGTTAGACAAAGGGTTTACAATAGTTCTTTTTCTCTTATATCACCTACAGGGTAGGAAATGTAGATGGGTATGTCCCATACAGAAAACTTTAATATGAAGTTTATGTTACAAAAGAAATGCATGTTATAACAATCTGTGATCCATCTCTGCTGCTTGTTACCCATGAGAACTTCAATTAAGAGAAAAATGCATCTCCATTGGTGCTCGTATAAATGAGTTGCGAAAGTTGACTCATTTACAAAGTCGATTTCATCTGTACAAAATACATTATGCCTGCTTAATACCTGCAGGATTTGCAACATAAAAATTCATCAGATTAAGTATACAAATCTAAAACAATAGTTAATCTTTTACAAAAGGTCTTCCTCAAAAGGGAGACAGAATGCATAAGAACTTGAAAAGATTTTCAACTATTTTTTTTAACAAGTAAAAAGATTTTCAACTATAAGTACACTAAAGTACATTCTTCAATTTCCTCATGACATTGTGACATGAGGTCGCGCAAGAAACTCCTCAAAATTAAACATCTTACTAATGAGACTGAATTGAATAAATAGCCTACTGATTACCTGGAGACCAATGCAATTTCCGGAAGTACTTAGTTGCAATTCTAAATGCATATAAACCAAGGATACCGCCCATTAACAAGAAGTTGAGTTCCTCAATACAAACAGGTGTGAAACAACGTATAGGATTCATTTGTAAAGATAAAAGTTGAGCATCTCTGATTGCCTATCTAACTTAAGTGGAGATGTCAAGCAAGTGCAGTGGATGGGTCCCAAATCACATAGAAATAGCACATTGAAATTTCTTGGCAGTCATATCTGACTCATTCTTGCTTAGTATGATAAAATAAGATACCCCGAATTCTTTAATTTCCTTAATTACAGTCAATTCAGGAACTTGCAATTATTGAGGTCTGATTTAGTCAAGAGCCTCGTGGTTCAGTGACATTGTCAAGTTCTTTCCATGTAGAGAACTGAGTTCAAAAAACCCCTCCCCGCTTGTTTTAAGCACCAAAATAAATAAATAAAATCTGCCCTTAGAGGTTGAAATCCAAAACCATAGCCTTCACCAGCTCAATGAGAAGTGAATGCATCATGTGGATGCACTTTGGGAGAAAATATATAAGAAAAAAAGGTATAATGTGCGACAGAGGGAGGTGCAGTTTGAAATACACTGAATTTCAAAACTGCATGAGAAACAGGTTTGCCTTCATCTGCGATCAACAATTAACTCCGGGCTGTAAATAAGTGCTGCTTTTGTATTTGGTCTTTGACAGTTCATTGGGCTTGTGAACTACACAATGAAAGAAAAAATGATCTCGTCTTTCCTTCCCTTATACCACATTAGAGACTGTACTAGCTGAATTAGTTGACCACCTACAAGAAGTGTTTTTTTCATTCTATAAATGGTCACTTAGTTCCCTGTAGTTCGTTAAATGCAAAACACAACAATTTCTTGTGATGAAATTTAGTTGTTTTAAAATATACCATAAGATATTTCCATCTTTGAGGTTCGGCAAGTAAACCTTTGGTCAACACTAGGACATTACCAGAAAAGGATTGCTTAGACTATCCTGCCTCAGCGGTCTAGTCAATGTCCATTTCTGCATCCATAATGACCATATAAGGATCAACTATGAAGTAACTGATTTAACCGAATATCATCACCTGTAACTTGTATTAATAAATGACAAGGAATCTGTATCTAACAAATATTATGCAGATAAAAGTACATCTTTTTCAGTAATAACCTACTTTCGTATAAGAACCAACTTTTTCTATTTTACATACTTTTCAAAACACCCTACATTATATTATCTATTTTATACTATATTTTATTAAAATATTAATTTTTCTTTATTTTTTATTATTATTTCTCTTTCTTCACACATAACGACCATCATCTACTTTCTTTCTTCATCCTCGAAATACATAAAGAATACGTAAAGAAAGAATAAAAAACTAAATGCAAAAAATGAATAGTGCAGTGTAAATTTACACGGTTATTATAGCAATCCTGTATTTTTACACAACTTTGCATGGTCTGATATGGGTGAATATTGGACTTGGTTGGCTAAAATGTGGTAATATACATGCATTGATGCGAGTGCTCTAACATTACATCAAAAAGAGGCATCAAACTGCAAATTCAAGGTTGTGGTTTCTTTCACTGACAAGTCTAGATTCATATATTATTCATTGTGGGGGAAATGAAGTAAACTCGCTCATAGGCAGATTGGCAAATGCCATAATACAGCATATAAACAGACATAATCTTCCATTAGTTTAGATTTATGAGCCAACAAAAACATACTTAGCTAGATACAATGAAATGGAATTTGAATATTTCTACTTCCTCTAAAAATATATAATAGTTTACATCTCAGCATGGTGTTTTGAGTAGTAGACATATGAGGAAAAGAATGCTCAAGAAGGAAACTCATTCTATGGTTCATCTTGAATGTCCATTCCTTTCCTATATGGAATATGTTGACAGCAATATCATTTCTTCCCCATTTCACAATAAATTATTCACCATAAATGCATTATACTCAATGCCAGTTCTGGAAGAATTTTGGATCAAGACTAACCTTAAAGATGAGAAACTCCATGTGTGGGAGAGCCCATTATGGGTTGATCTAAAGACACTATAAGCCATGATTTGTACACTGCATAGAGTAAAATAACTAAAATCAGTCCATTTTTTAATAAAGATTTATGTAATGAAAAGAGAAAAACTCAAATATACAGTAAGCCTTCAAGCTACTCCTAAAAATTACAATCTATATTTCTAAAAAGGACAAGGAAGGGTAGACAATACATAGAGAACTGCTTTATGACATGTAAGGGACGTTCAACATCTTCAAGCGTCCAACTATTCCTCCCTCTCCAGATTGTCCAAAAAAAAGAAAAACAATTCTGACTTTTTTTTTTTAATATAAGATTCTGACCTTTTTTCTTCATAAACAAAAAAAAATTCTAACATAATTTAAGACTAGCACGAATTGAAATCTCCAAACAACAGAGGAAGGAAAAAATAACTCAGTAATTCATACTAGTCAATTGCTAGTCAACTAAATATTAAATAACTACACTTCTACATTCCTAGATTTTTTTTTTTTTTTTTTTTTTAAATTCTTTTGATAGGCAGATAGTGGTGGAGGGGGAGGTGAGGTTCAAACAACAAACATAAGGGCACTACAAAGGATGCTATTACTACAAGGTTATCATTTGAACCCCTACGTTTCATGAAAATTACAGTGTAACACCCAAATTTCAGTTAACAAAGAGGCCCTAAATATAGAAAACAAATGCCACGCCTAAATTGTAGGATTCGCTAAACTTTCTTGGTGCCTCTAATTGGCTATGTTGGAGGTAGTCTGCATTTTTCATAGATTTTAAAGAAACTATTCAAAGCACAAAGGTGACTAACTACATGATAGGTCCTCTAAAGAGGGAAATATAAGAAAAAAGAAAAACCCTGAATATAGATGCCCAACGTATCCAAGCCCCAGAAGGATGGAAACAACGAACTGGTGAACAGCTATCCAGCCAAAGAGAACTTCCAAATAAACATATGGTTATGATTAGGGCAATAAATGAAGTGAGATGCTTATGAACAACTCAGGCTCACTTTGGGAAAAACCTTATTTATGCTCATGTATTTAGCAAATGAGCCAAGCACAAGCTTAGGTTTAAATTCAACTATTAAACGAACCAAGCTCAAACATAATAATGTATTCATGAACAAGCTCATGAATGTAAGACTCAATTTAAGTATATATAATACTATTCTTTTTTTTTTACATATATTAAAATACAGTTACATAGGCTTGAGATTAAAACGTGTAAGTTTGTAAACAAGTCCATAAGCAGTGCCGGCTTAACACTAAATGCAATTGATGCAATCGCCTAAGGCCCCAAGTATAAAAAATGCCCCAAATTTTAATTTAATTAAGCCAAAATATTAGCCAATAAATAAAATAATTTTTATCAATTGAAAAACAAGAAAAAAGAGAGAGAAAAATGCTACTTTCACAAAATTTTTTATAAAACCTTTACAACAAATCCTAAGTAACAGGTAGTTACAAGTTGTTATAGATGGCAAAAAAATAATTTCAGTGATGGGTTTTATTGTGAATGTAGCACTTCTCAAAAAAAAAAAAAAAAAATTCACAACATTTTTCACAATAGTTGAGTTGACAAATTTTTACTAATTCTCACCTAGGTTCACCATTAACATCACTCTTTTACTTACCACTATCATTCTATCACATCAACAGGTATGAAAAGTTTTGTCAAATTTTTTGTCTATAGACTTTCTATAAAAAAAAATTTCTCCATGATTCACGTTAATTAGTAATAATTTTGCATCTAAAACAAGATAATAAAGTTTCAATAATATTTAATTTTTTAAAGTCATATTTAAATATATAAAAAGTCTCAATTTCATTTTTTGCCTTAAGCCCTCAAATGTATCAAGCCGCCCTGTTCATAAGATATCAAATTATTATTGAAAGCAATGATCAGGTTTATGGATCTTCACTACTCCACCAAGATTAAGAGGGAAGTTGAAGACCAGTGGTACTGGTCCCTACTAAGAGGGGTTTATTTAAGCTACCAAAACTTACGGGCTACCAAACAAACACTAAATCCTTCTATAGAATTATTTTTTATGGAGGCGTCATATCATTTCCCTGGAAGAGCATATGAAGGGTCAAAGTTCCACTGAAGGTCGCCTTTTTATATGGATTTCTGCCCTGGGTAAGATTCTCACAATTGCTAACCTTCACCGCCGTAAGGTCTATGTGATCAAGTGATGTTACATGTGTAAGAAGGCTAGAGAGATGGTTGACCATCTTTTCCTCAATTGTGATTATGCCAGTGAACTATGGTCATTGGCTTTTTTAAAGTGGGTTATGCCTCATGAAATCCTTGAAGTGTTGATATGTAAGAAGAGGAGAATTGTTAGATGGGGTGTTGGTGTTGTTTGGTGTGCAATACCATTGTGTGGTGTTGTTTGGTGTGCAATACCTTAGTGTCTTCTGTGGATGGTATGGAGGGAGCGCAATCGTAGAGCATTTGAAGATTTAGAGCGGCATTCAACAGGATTGAAACTATTCCTTATGTGTCCTTTGCATGAGTGGATGGTTGTATCTAACCATTCATCTTCTACTTTGCTTGCTTTCATTGATAGTTATTCAATTTCTGGACTCTGTTGCTCACTTGGTATATTTCTTGTGCACCAAGGGGCTCATTTTTATTTGAAAAAATTTTATTAATAATATAAAAAATTATTATTTGTAATTTACTAAAAATATAGTCTATTTCATATTAAAAGTTATATGTTATTTTTAACAATACAAGGTTGGTTAATCTAATTTTTATAAGTTCATAAACCAAAACCATTCTATCTAATTAACTCAAATAATATAATTCAACTATAATCTAATTATTAATTATTAGTATAGATTTTTGAAGAGATAAAGAATTTTAGTAAATAACTTCCATAACAAGATCGTCACTATATAACTTTTACCAATTTAATGATTAGAATGTCATAAATTTTCAAAATCTCCACACAAATTCTGGAAATTTTGAGGAAAGAAACTCTTGAGAACTTTACATTGTCAGACCTCATATGTACACCATCCAAGCTAAGCAAAAAGTGACTCCAAATACTTATCCATTAACAACATAAAATGTTAATCAATGAAATCCAGCTGAGAGAGAGAGTAATTAAGGCAAGCCACGAAGAGGTAAATTAGTAAATTCAAACAAGCTAATGAGAAAGAAAGAAAATAAAGCAATCACCTTTGCATGGCAAATCTTTGTTATAGCTTCAACATGAAGGTTCTGCAGTTCTTCAAGAGCAGTAACATCCAAACCAGCAACATCTTCACCCTGATATGATACATTGGAATTAAATTTCACAGGTGATATTACTTGATAAGCATTTCAATTGCACTGACCAAGTTGAAGATTTTAGATGAAATGCAACAAAGCTAGATCCTTTATCAACTTTGTAATTTACAAATTCTATGATGCATTTAATTTCTAAGTGCAACCATAGAGAAGACTATTGAACAGACCATGAAATAAATGGATAGATATATAACCTAAATCATGTAGCAAACATACATGTTTGTCATCAAATGTTTGTATTGTTGCACAGATTTATGCGGTTGAAGTTATGAACAATAGCCCTCTAGTGCAGCAGCAGGCAAAAGATAATTTTCATCAATAACATTTAACCAGTGAATTTGAAATGCAAACTATGTGATTCATAACCAAAGACATTTAGGTAACAGACTATAACACCCCAAACCCATACCAAGGATTTAGATGCATGACCTATTTTATAAATATTCAACATTTGCTATGATGGAACAGAGCGTAATTAAATATCCACAAATAAGAATCAAACCATCAAATCTTTCTTATAAAATCCATCAAACTAAAACTTTAACCATAAAGTCTCCAAATACAATCCCAAATAGTTTCAAGAATGCAAAGCTCACTATCCCAATAAAACATAATAACAGTCCATCAACTAATATAGCTCCAAAAGATGTCTTCAATCTATGGCTCCAATGATCTACCACCAAAAGAGATTCCATTGCTCTAATCTAAAAGGGTGGAGAAAGGGAGGCGAGCTAGAAGCTCAATAAGAGACTACATAACATGAGGATGTCTTTCAAAACAAAACAATAGTATCATTGACAAAATATAATCTTTACAAATAGTTTTAACAGTAATATAATATATTCTATAAAACTGTCAAAAAGAAAACATTTAACTATAACACTGTAATCAGTAAGACACCAAATAGGTAGAAATAATATAATATAGTAATAAATAATTTTTCCACTTATAAAGGTCAATAACAATAAAACAATAGTTTGATATGAAAAACATTAAACATTAGCCAGACAAAGACATAAATTGTTAAACACTCGGTGGGTGATTCCCGGAGGAAACAATAACAGTAACCTCAAAGAGGCAACATTGGCTCCAAAGAGCAAACGATAACACTGGCTCCGAAGAACAAACGATAACACTACACCACACCACAATAACATAACTTCGGCCGAAGACCAACACTTAACCCTATGTTGGCAAAAGTTGCAAACTGTCTAACTGACCGTTTGAAAACATTTTTACTTTATTACAATATTGTCAATACCAATCATATATCATATAATAAATACTTTCTCAAACAAATATAGTTTTGAGTTATTCTTAACATATACAGTTTCAAAATAACCCACAAGAAATAATGAAATTCAGGTATGTATAAAGCATTGACAATGGTATAAGTTTTTGGAAACTTCACTTTTGTTAATATGTATAAATATAAATATACACGTCTTGAGAGACGTCATGACTTGAAGTTTACTTATCTCTAGTTGCTAAACCAAGCTTCACTTCAATTGTCTGGAACAATGTTAACTAGAACCTAATTAAGGATCAAATAACTCAATAAAGGCAAGTTTTGAATAACCAAAAAGTCCTCTTATAAAACTTTTCCTTAGATACAGTGAAGATTTCGCAATATTAAATCAAACATAGCTTTCTAATATACATCATGTCTATACCATATTGTATATAATTGTAGTGTAATCCCTAATACTACAATCTGCTATTCCTATATATATACCATTGAACACCACCTATGAATGTCTATATAGGCTTAACTTATAAAGAATGGTGATACTACTCCACATATATATTAGGATCCCTTTCAAAATCAATAAACTAATGTGCATTTATATATACTTCCATGATAGCCTATTTTCCCTTGAATATATCAATATAATTTCTAAGACTTCCATGCGACTATGAGATGATGAATCCTAAGTCAAAGATGCGTTTAATGATTCCAATAAAGCATGTATAGTTAAATGTTTACCTCAGTACAATATGAACTTGCTGGCTGCTCTAGTAGTACCACGTTATTCTATTCTTTTCAATGTAGAGAAACCCTAATTCTCGGCTCTTAAACCTTTACACGCTACGCACTAACTTCTTCTCTTTTTCTTTTTTCTTTATATGTGTATATATATATATATATATATATAGACACACCTCCAAAAGTCTAGGAAGACCAATCCCACTCTAATTAGTACTCTTAAATAAATTCAGCTTTACACTTTAAAACCCACTAAAACTTAAATAAGCTTCCAAGACTTTATTTCCAATTAAACTCAAATTAAGGTTGTTTAGATAGGCTAGAACTCTAAAGGATTCCAATAACACTTAAACTCCTAATCCAAATAGGTTTTAATCTCTTATCCTTTTCCTTAATTGATAAGAAGATTACTCCTAATCCAAATAGGTTTTAATCTCTTATCATTTTCCTTAACTGATAAGGAGACTAAAAGTTTAATATGAATAATCCACAAAATAACTCTCCACGTTACATCTACTTTTATTTATTTTCTTTGTAGTGATCATAATATAAAATAATATCACCTTCAAAATAAATTAAATAATTCATCAATTTCACTCTCGAAGCAATTAAATTAAATTTAAGTGAGGTGGGTGTTACACAGACCCCACACTAAAAATAGGTTTCCATTTGTAAAATATTGCGGATGCAATGGATATCCACTCAAAACTGGACAGAATCAATATAAGTGCAATGTGTTTCAAATCCAGGCACATTTTCTTTTTTCTTTTTTTAAAAGGCATTAAACACAGTTCATAAGAGAAGGTGGAGGGAAGCAATTTGAATTAAATAAATAAAACATTAAAAAAAAAAAACAAGACAGGAATTCAATCTCTAAATCCAGTATAGAACAAAGTTAATATTCTATGATTTAAAAATTGTACATAGCAGGAGACAGCGAGGGTCCAATTCCTTTCTGGAATGATTAAGGAATAATGTCAAACCTTGGGTATATGCTTGGAGACAAAAGAAGAAATAGAGTTATGCAGTTCTATTTATTCTAGTCTAGCCACAAGAGTCAACCAACCGGCAAACAATTACATATGATTGAGAAATTACTAATTAATACAAAATTTATAAGTTCAACCTACATTAAGGCTGCATATAGCGTGTAACATGTTCAAAAGTTTGGTCTGTAACATGCATACCTTCAACCTGGAAACAAGGCTCTCCAGTTCTTTGCATCTTCTCCTTTCTTTCAGATAGCAAGCTCTTGATTCTTCTAATGTACTCATCTTATCCATGTTTTCATATACTTCATCTTCTTCAAACATTTTATTTGAGAGACCATTAGATTGAAGATATCCATTCCTAACTCTGGTTTGTGATATATTTAATGCATGCAACCCTTCAGATGAAATGTCATCGGCATTAGTGCCAGACATCCTTAACTTTGCAACAAGCACCCACATATTGGCAAGTTCATTTTCCAAATCTTCTTCACGCTGTTTAGCTTCATCAAGTCTTGTTCGTAGCTCAACTTCTACTTGATCTTTCTCAAATAGTGTGGTTTCCAGCACAGCTTCTCTCTGATAAATTGCATTAAGTTCCTTCTGCAACTCTTCAACCAAAACTCCATCGTCTGGCTTTCTAGGGCGCCCATCAGGTCGAGCATGTTTTAAATCATAAGAAACAGACCTCTGACAACAGATAGATCTGCAATGAGCCTCTCTTGTGGCAGCCAGGTCACCAGTCAGCTTTGCATTGTCATAAGACAGCTTAGTTACTTCTTCAGCCAAGTTTCGGAGTTCAATTGCTGCAGCCCCAGCCAACTCTTTTGCATATGAAGCTTCTTCTGCCAGCTTTTGAGTCTGAATTTCAAGCCCATCCTTTTCTTCAATCAATCTCACTTTCTCTTGCTTCAAATTCTCTATCTCAGCAGCCTAAGTAAGATAAAATAATTAAAGTACACCAATAGAATAATTTAACAAGAAAATTTTTATTATTTAAATCTTCATATTCAAAAAGTCAAGATGTTAGAACAAAGATGGCATTGAATTTCTATTTTAGAATATGCCAAACATGAAAAAGAAAAGGGTAACCTGCATATGGACTTGGTTTTTCAAATCATTGTTGCTCTCTTTCGAGTCCTCCAGATTAAAAATCCTATTCAAGCTCATGACACTTGTCGGAGTATTTTCATCAGCATAATTTTCTTCATATGAACTAATCCCTTTCCCCTCTGCAACATTCTTTTCTAAGAACCCTTCAGGACAAGTTCTGACTGGTGTAGCCCCAGCCTCAAAAACTTGTTGTGAATTACCGGAGCTTCTATCTGATAACGAGTTGAGCTGTCGCCTTAGAAGAAGAATTGTTTCTTGCATCTCATCATTCTCCGATACCTTGCAATAAGAATAAATAAATAAATATATATATATATATAACATTAAAATTGTAAGTACAGAAAATGAAATCTCACAGCTTTCGAATTTTACCTTCATCTGTAGCTGTTCCTGAAGTATCCTATTGTCTGCTGATTTAATCTTGGATGCTCATCCCAAAACAAAGTGATCAAATTAGTAAAATATTTTTAGAAATTGAGATTGAAATACCATCCTTACAGCTACAAAGCAAATAGGATAACAAACCTCAAGTTCAAAAGTTTTTTCATTTAGCTGAGAAGCAAGCTTGGAAAGAGCCTGCATGGGAGTGTGATAGAATAATTAGAAAATATTAATAAAGTACAAAGAATTAGCGATCATAGCAAATAAATTAAATTTTAACAATGATGATGACTCCCTCCATCACGCAAACTTTGCTTTCCTCTTGGATTCTTGCTTTATATATATATATATATATATATATATTACAAATTTTGGATGCTGCAGCCTTGGTTCTTGCTTTATATATTAAATGTCATCAAAAGAAGTTAAAAGATGTAAATTGTTGTTCAGAGATCACATTGCATCTTTAATTATTATTATTATTATTATTAAAAAAAAATAATAATAAGTTTACTAATCAAATAGTAAATAACATCCGATTAACATAAAATTTGACAGGTGTGTCAAGGACAATGAAAATGTATATAATCCAACACTGCAATTTTGAATATATTAAATAAATTAAAAATTACACGACCTGATCATATTTTATATATATGTAAAGAGAGAGAGAACCGTATAAATTCCTTAGACATAAATAATTAGTGTATCAAGTATAAGTAATGTTAGGGATGCTACAAATTTTACTACATAAGGGTTAATACTGATGTCTCACCAATCACAAAGAAGTAATTTAAAGCTTTGATGAGGTTGAAGGCCAAATGAAGAGAATTCTATTTCCAGCTATATGTGTAAGAGGGCTGGGGAGACTATTAATCACTTAATTTTACACTGCCCAGTAGCTAGAGAGTTGTGGTGAATGGTGTTCACACTTTTTGGGGTACATTGGGTTGTGCCCAGTGCTATAATGGAGCTTTTATCTAGGTGGCCGAGTAAGTTCAGTAAACATAGAAATGGGGTTATTTGAAACACGATCCCTCATTGCCAAATGTAGGGTATTTGGCGGGAGAGGAATGCTCGGATTTTTTAAGGAACCGAAATTTCAACTTAAGACCTGAAACTAACTTTTTTCCATACTTTGTTTGGGAGGACAACAGCTTTGAGTGTTTTCACTTTTACTTTTGTATCTGCTTTGCTTGATAGTTGTACTTTTTGAGTGTTTTCATTTTTTGTACTTTTTGATATGCTTTTTGCTACTTTGCATTTAGTAGTTTTTTGAATATGCATCTTTCTTACCTATCAAAAAAAAAAATAGTTGTACTTTCATGCATCTTAGTTTCATTTGTTTTCATGTTTACCTCAGCACACTTCCTATGTGCTTCAGCTCTTTGTAGTTGATTATTTTCATTCAGTGAAGTTTTATTATTTATCAAAAAGAATGTACCACACTGCAGCACCTTAGTGAATTCACAATTAAGATTAATAAAATTAAAAAAATAAACATATTATTTTAGTGAATTCATAAATATTTAATTATTTTAACTAATTTAGCATAATTATTTTTTTATATTCTTAATTGCATGTGTCATTAAATTTGCTTTTACCTCTTGATGGTTTTTGTTACCGTTGTTTCCAAAGCAACTGAACTGAGGAAGAATGTCATAAACTAAATCTATTATTATTTGGGTAATAAGTACTCCAAATAAAAATAGTTTCTCATATAAAATTTATAAAAACAACCAAATAAATTATTTTTATATAAATAATTAGTGCACACTTATAGATTCCCATGTACTTGATTGATTTTATTAAATAAGTTTATTTACATATAAAAATTTGGATAAAATTTCATTTTTGTTCCTAAACTTTCACAAAAGTTCTTTTTTCATCCCTAAACTTTCAAAAGTTCATTTTTCATCCCTAAATTTTGCAAAACATTCTACTTTACATCCTCCGTCTATAACTGTTAGTTTATCCCTATATAACCGTTAGTTTATGTCCTATGTGGATTGACATGGTATCAAACTTGGACTAGATTATTTTATTTTAAAATTTTGTACACATGGCACAAAGTTATTGGGACATGTGGAAACAATAATAATATGACGATAACCACAAAAACCCATGCCCAAACCCCACGGCAACAGCCTTAACCGGTGAGCCAAATCGGCGATCCCAACCGTGAAATCCCATCCCAAATCGGCGACCAGCGACCCCAAACCGTCAGGTGGTTTAACCCTCCATGGTGCAAAGCATGTTCAATGGAATTGGAAGATGGTATTCATGTTGTTTGGGGCTGTCAATCTATCAAAGAAGACTAGGAAAAACTGAAATCAGTTCAAATCTAAGTAATCACAGCCTTGCAGGTTCTCCAATTCTTTTGACTTACTACAGTAGGTCCTTGAAGTGTGCAAATAGGACAAAGAAGACTTTATGATGCTTTGATGGCGCCTGTGGACTAGCAGAAACAAGATTCAACAAAATCAACCCCATACCAACCTACAATGATGGCATCTCAGTTACTAACTAACTCAGTTTTCAAAAAAAAAAAAAAATGCAAACCTTTCACAATGACATAAAGATTCATACCAGCTACCCAAAAATTAATGTCACCAGTCTGGGGTCACCGCCTTGGAATAGCTGACTGGGTCGCCGCCTTAGAGTCTCTGATTGGGGTCGCCAGTTGAGGCTGCCACTATGGGGGTTTGGGTGTTGGGTTTCGTGGTTCTAAAATAAGGTTAGGTTCTACTCTAAGTGTGCGTTTGGCTCCAAATTAAAAAAAAAAAAAAACAATTTATTTTACTATTCAGCTTATTTTTGCTACTATTCATAGGCTCCACTGCACTTTTTAGTATTATTCATGAGTCCCACTGTACTATTTTAGCTAACTCTTACATTTATCTACAGTACTTTCAACAAAAAGTTCTCAGTTTCAGCAAAATAAGCGGATTTCAAACAGACCCTAAGTGGAGATAATTTCATCAGATTTCTTTTTCCATGTGTGCCAATAACTTTGTGCCACATGTCCAAAACTTTTTAAATAAAATAGTTTTGTCCAAGTCAAATGCCACATCAACACTTTGTTAAGCCATATAGGACATAAATTAATGGATATAGATGGAAGGACGTAAAGTAGAACGTTTTACAAAGTTTAGGAATGAAAAACAAACTTTTAAAAGTTTAGGGATGAAAAACAAATTTTGTGAAAGTTAAGGGATGAAAATGATATTTTACCCAAAAATTTAAATTAAAAAAAAAAAAAATATATATATATATATAGTGTACACCTATAGATAATTAACATATGCATTTACGTCATTGGCATACTCAATGAAATAATAATTTGGCATAAAAGCAAACTTTGCTTTGGTGGAAGCATGGAGTGTATAAGAAGAAAATGTAATTCAATGTTGAGTCAAAATTTGCACCAAGTAAAAAAAAAATATTGAGTTGTGTAACACTACTTAAAAGTTTCACTAAGTGTAACTTGAACTCAACCCATCTATCTATATCTATATATATATATATATATATATATAGATTGATAGATATCACTGTCATCATTGTTGTCATATACAGTATACAGCATTGTAGACAACATTAAACCAAACAATGACTATATACTGAAAGTAATTCCCGGAATCTTGAAAGAAATAAAATACCCCAAACCAAGGTCCCCTACATATTCTGGAACTATTGATTTCACTTACTAGTAGGTTTAGCACCCTTAATAGCAAACAAACTAAAGGAAAAAATAAAACAAATTTCAGTCTCTATAATTATAAATAACATTACAAAGCCAGGATAGACTTCCTAATTTACCAGCTTTTGAGATTTTTTTTTCTTTTGGTAAGTACCGTTTTGATAGTTTAATTTGATAATAATAGAAATTCCTGTTAAAGTATCTTTTTTTCCTTGGGCGGCTACTTTGGGGAAAATCCTTACAATAGATACTTACGAAGAAGAAGCATTTTTATTGTGGATTGGTGTTGTACGTGCAAGAAGAATGGGGAGTCAGTTGACCATGTACTATTACATAGTTATAATGGTAGAGATCACTTATCAAAAAAAAAATAATGGTAGAGATCTATGGTCTTTAGTATTATTCCTATTTTGGGTGCTTTGGGTTATCCTAAAAAGGTAGTTGATCTGTTGGCCTGTTGGAAAGGGCTGTTTGCCAGACACTGTAGTGGTGATATTTGTAATGCAGTCCCTTTGTGTATCATGTGGATTATTTGGAAAGAACAGAATAATCAGACATTCAACGGTCTTAAATGATCTACAATGAATGTGAAGATGGTTTTTTTATGCACTCTATATGATTGGATGGCTGCCTTAAGTGGTCACTCTTTCTCTAATTTTCTGGATTTTATTGATTGCTGAAATTTTAACTGAATTGTGACCTACCTCTAGAACACAACCTGTGTACTTGGAGGCGCCTCTTTTTCTTCTTTTAGTCAATAAATTTACTTATAAAAAGAAAAAGAAAAACATTAATGCTTTTCTTCTTTTTTGGGTTAAAATTAGTGCTTTTCACTTCTGTAGTGCCATAGAAAACTTTTTTATGATATTAATTTATCTACCTCATATTGAAACTCCTTTTGTTTTCTCTCTCTCTCTCTCTCTCACACACACATATATGGCTAAAACAGTTCCTTTCATTACTGTAAATTTCTACCTGTGCCACTAGGTGCGTACTTACCTGAGACACCTCAATGCTGTTTGATGCATGTGTAGTTGTCTCGACAGATCCAATCATACGTTGCTCCAAAACACGTATTTGACGCTTTTTTTCTCTAATTTCATCCTTTAACTTGTGCATTTGTTCCTAAAATATCCAATATAACCATTAAAAGTCACCCAAGATAACCAATTGAATTTGTTCTTAATGAGAGGAAAAAAAAACATCAAGAGGTAGCTCACCATCATTTGTGAATCTCCAGGGTTGCTAGTTGCTTGCTCTGAGAGTCTTTTCAGAGAACTGGTACACAATGCCACCTCTCCAGCCAACATTTTAACTTGCTCACAAAGAAGATCCATTTGATCTGTAATAGTGGTCCCAGTCTGAAAAAGTCATCCAACAATTCCCAATTAAAATTATAAACATCACCAACTTGCTATGAATCCCCAATTAAAATTAAAAACATTGCCAACTTGCTATGAATCCCTATGCACTAATTTTTTTAAGAGTACACATCATCAAGCTCAAAGTTTTTCATATCAACAATTCACTGGATATTTCTGATGGTTAACAGAGAACCATATTTTAGTTATGAAGTTCAAAGGACTAACAGACACTCATTGTGTTCCATGATATAAAAATATAAGCCCGCATTAAATTACAGAGCAAGTCAATGTTCTATGACAGCACTACATCAGTTTACTTATTCTCTGAAAAATTCTGAATGACTTTGGACCACATGTTCAATTTTTTAAGAGATCATGGGATTAAAAGCATCAGATATGATAAGAGTTCATTTTAGAGTTAGTTAACAGCACTACATAAGTTCAAGGGCTATTCCCATATGACAGCTATAAGGCTAGTCTTTAGCAAATTAAATTATGTTTTCTTAATTATTTTCAGTGTTAAAACTTCCAAACTTGACACTAGCATGTGCACGCACACATGCATGGAGTGATGTTTTTAGAAATAAAGTAACACGAGATTCATTTATGAACCCTATCTCCTTGTGTTTGGAAAACCCATCTGCTTTTTTATTTTATTTTTCCTTTTGTTTGAGGGGGCAGAAAAAATACATGTGATCAACCCTAACAAGTCTACTAAGGATCTATAGCCGACGCCAAAATTTTTGGGACTAAAGCTTGGTTGTTGTATACCCTGTATGCATACCATGAATTGGTATTCAGAACAACCCAAGGATTATTTTCTATCATAAATTCATTACAACAGAGCTGACCCCAATTCGCTACAGTTAAGTTTATTTGAAATGTTGAATAGAATTCACTTTAGTAGAAACACATCTACAATATTTGCCATAAATGTTTAAGGTATTTAGCAGAACATGACTCTGCAATGGCATCAGTTTAAGAGTTCAGCAGACCTATGAGTTCATATCACGAGGAATTTCTAGTTGGTAACCAGAAATTAATTGGATATTTCCCGCTTAGCCAGAGGGGGAAAAAAAGGAGGGGGATAGTTTTAGTCCATATGACCTCACAAAGATTGATCTTGTCTTCAGAGCTCCCCAAATGCTATTCCAGGAAGGAATAAATTTCCTATGAACTGACAATAAAAAAATGATATGACTAGGCAATGTTCTTATTGAAACATTTTTAAAGATGTACATGAAGGGAAATCAAAGCATAAACATAAGATTATGTGAATAAAATAATTTTCATTTAACTAACGCATTCAAACGATTATAATACTATTACAAAATTAGACGAATAATGCTAGGGACACACCCTTTCCCACACTCAAATCCACACCCTACTTAATTGTCAACTTGTGGTTGGTGCATAAGTTGACATAACATGCTCAGGTACCTATGGTGGACCCACATGGAAGTGCTAAAATCCAATCACAATTTGATACATAAGCAGGGTGAATCCGTAGGCAGACTGAAATTAGATCAGTGCATAAAAGAGAACATGCAAGCAATATTGAATTGCTCTTTTTATATATATGGGCAAGGCTATGTTATACTTCAATAATTAGGAATAAAACTTGTCCCAAGAAAATGTGATGCAACGGCCCACAAATTATTATAAGATTCCTTTGGACACACACACACACATAGGAAGCAAAATTAAGCATAAAAAAGTAGAGGTCAGGATTCCTCTTACCGGCGGCAGGCGGCGTCCTCCAACAGTCACACTAAACAAGTCACCTGCTTGGGTTCTATCTGAAAATGAGTCAACAACAGCAGATTCATCTCCCCTTCTACTGACTGATTTTCTCCGTCCATCCTTCATTTCGTTAAACATGACTCTACTTTGAGATGACTTTGAACAAGATGCAGGTGACCCACTAGCAGAGCTTTCACTATCAGCACTTGGTGACAATCCTACCAGATTCTCAGGCTTCTGCATAGGAAAAATTTAAGGCTTGGTTTAGCAAGTTCCATCGTTAATGTATAACTCCACTGCCTCTAAGAATAATCTATTACTTGCTAAGCATAGACACGAACATGGACACGACACAATACGAGATATAGTAATTTAAAATATATAAAAATAAATAAATAAATAAAAACTCAACATTATGGGAACATGGCAATTAATAAATACTTTTAGGAAAAATTCATGCTTACTTGGGGGGGTGGGGAGAAAAGAATAGGTAAGTACAATATGAGTGACTTGTAACTCAAGCATTTAAAGAAAAGCCATTAAGAGTTATTAAACTCGGACTCTTTTTCCATCACCAGCTCATTGCAAAGCTTTTTTGCCTTATCCAAACCTCTCTTGTCGTGTTCATCTTAATTCAAATCAAAAGTCGTTAACATTTTTTATAAGTTAAAAGTAAATTTAAAAAAATAATAATAACAAGCCGCCCATGTACACAGGAAGTGTACAATAGATACACCAAAATCAAGCGCTAAAAGTACAACGATCAAGCAAATCATGCAAAGCAGTAAAAGGAAACAATCTTGAAGCATTTATCAACTAAAGCAAAGTCTTGAGAAAGAAAAGCTTTAGGTCATGGACTGGTCTCTCACTAACCCTAAAATTCCGAGAATTCCTCTCACCAAGGACCCCACATGAGGCACTAAGGGTTCATGCACCAAATCTCAGCATTACTCACCTGCTAAACTTACATTTCCAACTTGCTAAGAGCTCCACAACACCTTTTGGCATGACCCAATACACCCCAAACATGAAAAAACCATGGTCCAAAGCTCTATAGCCACCATGCAATGGAGAAATAGATGATCAATAGTTTCTCTATCCCTCTTGCACATGCAGGGTCAATTATTACAACTAATGTTAGCTGGCACAGGTTATTTGTAGTGAGGATTTTCCCCAAAGCTGTTGCCCAAAGGAAAAAGGCTAACCTTTGTAGGAAATTTTGGCTTCCGCAAACTCTTCCAGGGAAAAGATTGATGAGATGTCAAGCGTAACACTCTATAATAGGACCCAACTTCAAAGACATTCCGAGAGGATGGAGTTCAACAAAGTGTATCCATCCCACCTCATCTCATTTGCCGAGAATAAATAAGATCCATAAAAGAAGCAACCAACTCCAATTTCCAATCTTGGAGCAGGCAAATCAAATTGACATCATGGTAACACCCCTTCAAAGGACAGAATGTCCGCCATAGAAGCATCCTTATGACTTGCAATACAAAAAAGCTCTAGAAAATGCACCCTCAATGGAAGCCTCCTACACCATGTATCATGCCAAAATTTATCAAATAGTCATTTCCCAACTTGAAAACACTCCAAACAAAAGACAAATAAAAAAAACTAGAACCCAACAAACAAATTTATTTATAATGATACCAAGTACTAGCAGCATAGTCTATTCATTGTTGGCTCAGATTCCAAATCAAATGGGAAAACAAAGAAGAGCTCCCAATCCCAGTGTTCTCATCATTGGGACTTATGTATGGCGGGGTCCCAACTTGAAGAAGCCTAACTTCAATTCGACAATTTGAAGTCAAAGTTTCTCTAAGTTTTTCGGTCAACCTCACATTTTCACTTGCTCTCCAAGTTCTCCAAGTGTCTGGTATCGCGGAAGAGCTTCTAGCGGTGCCAGTCTGAATAGCCAACATTCGATTTGAGTGACCAAAGTGCAAATCAAGTGAGACTGAGAGAAGACCTAGCGGCACCTATTTTTTCCCTTTTTTTTAAATTTTTTTTTGTCTGTTTTGCCATGACCAAGACCTGACCATGTCCAAAAAAATTACCTTTTCCCTCCTGACATGCCACGAACACTCACCTATCTGTTCATGCTCCTTAGATAACTTATACTTGCATAACAGAAGTTACAGAAGCCTAAAAAAGCTTTGTTGTTTAGGTAAAGCATATGTTTCATGTCAAAGTTTGTTTTGGTTCGAAATTTTGGCCCCATTCTTAACCCATTTTGGTCCAGTTGTTTGGGTTATTTATTTATTGTTTCGTGTACAGTACAGCTGCCCTTGTATTTTCTCCTTGACATAGTAAAAAAGCAGAAACTCCATGGACGTATGCAAATTGTCAAACCAGGTATATCTTGTGTCATGCGATTGCTTCTCTTGGATAATCTTATTTCTGATTATACATATGCACAGTATACATCTGTACACAACCACCAACAAATGCTTGGATAATCTTATTTCTGATTCCCAGAATGCTTCTGTTGGACGCAGGAAAATTTTGGATTTTACTATTATCGCCAACAAATGTTTGGACAATATATTGAAGAGTGGTCTCCCTGGTGTAATTTGTAAGCTAGATACCTGCTAAGAGAAGGGGCTTTGAGGTGAGCAGCCACCATCAGGCTTTAATGGGTGAATGCAATCAGTCCTTCCCTTGGAGAAGCATTTGGAAGCCAAAGGTTCCTTCCAAAGTTACATTCTTTGTTTGGACTGCAGCTTTGGGGAATATTTTGACGATTGATAATTTACGCAAGAGGAAAGTGTGGATTCTAGATTTGTGTTATGTGTAAAAGCAATGGAAAACAAGTAGACCATCTTTTATTATATTGTCCTATTGCTTTCGAGCTGTGGTCTATGGTGCTCACCTTGTTTGGTATCTACTAGGTAATGTTGAAGACTGTGGTTGAGCTCCTAGCATGCTAGCAAGGAAAGTTTGGTTGTCATCATAATGGTGTTATTTGGATGGTTGTCCCTCATTATTTGATGTGGTGCATTTGGCAAGAGAGAAATAACCAGTGTTTTGAAGAATTTGAAAGAATAGTAGCAGACTTAAAACTTTTCTTCTTTAAAACGCTATCAGATTGGATGTCAATCATAGGAAGTCATTCTATTTCTTCAGTTTATGATTTAATGGATGCTTGTAATTTGTGTATTTAATTGTTTTGGTCCCCAACTGTATACTTCGTGTATACTTAGGTGACTCCTTTTTATGAATACAAATAGGAGAGGAAACTGCAAGTTTGGAGAGGCCTTTTGAGGAAGAGGAGGTGTTGGAAGCTATTTGCCATATGAATGGTGAGAAAGCTCCAGGCCAGATGGTTTTACTATGGCTTTTTACCAAGCTTATTGGAGAATAGTTAAGCCAGATGTGATGGACTAATAGGAGAGGCCAATCCCAAAAGTTTTAGGGACTAATATTTTGTTATTGTTGTACATCATGCATGGCAACCATAGGAGTAGGACAAGAGAGATAAAGTCCACCACCCTATTCTTTGAGCAGATGGACAACTTCAAACATCAAAAATCAAAAACCCTGTGATAAAAAAAGAGACCAATTATTAACCCTTTCTACTGATTAAAATGGCTACTATAAACATGGAAAATGCCAATTAACGATAAGGTATGGAGATAAAGTGTAAATAGCAATCATGTCAATCTAAAGTATGCCCCATGAACCCTTCAAATGGATAATTTGATTTTTTTTTTTTTTTTTTTTTTTTTACAATTCGATAATGGGGAGATGGGGGATTTGAACATTGGATTTCTCCTTGGAAACACTAGGACGTGCCAGTTGAGCTACAAAGCTCTTGGCAAATGGATAATTTGATTTTAAAACATCAGGCATCCAAAAAAATAACTAACCCAAAAAAATAGGGATAAAATTCACTTAAATAGTCAAACTAAAATCCATTAGCATCTTCACTTGCAGTGTACACTTACTCAGAATACCACTACAATAATAAATGCTTAATACGCAAAATCCCAAGATCTAATTGCATAAATATATTGAACAAATCAAGCAAGTTGGAGCCCAAACAAAAAACATGATCTATGGCACATACATTTTACCAAGAATTAAGAGAGAACAGAAAATTATATGGTTGCTACATTTTACAAACACTATTGAGAAGTTGAAGAAGAAGGTGGCTAAAGAAAATGTAAGTAGAGGAAGAGCCTTTATTTAACAAAGGAAGCATGGATGTTGAGACATCAGTTAAAATCCTTTATTCATCTTTTTTTACCTGCCATAAACCAATCAACTTCACACCAGAAGGAATCGAGGAACTTACTCTCAGTTTAAACCAGCCAAGCATTCCACGCTTTCTGTTGCTCTTGTAATCTTTAACCGACTCATCTATATTAGTGACATCACCCCTTTCTTCCAGTGAAAGCTCAGAAGCATGGCTGCCAGTATCATCATCAATCATGTATTCCCGTTTTCTATCTGGCAAATATGCTAGCTGCAAAAACAATGGATCAAGGATAATAATAACATATTAGTTCACTTCTTCAATAATTTAATAAGTTATTGATAAAATCATAAAACTACAATTTGACATCTGCAAGTGATCTATACTTCTGGACCATCAAGAAACCGTTTGTCACACAAAACAAATTTGCAAAATTACATACCTCATCTTCCCCAAAAGAATGTCTCCGTCTATTGCTAGGCCTTTCCGGAATGCTTGATGGCAAAGTATTCTTTGTGGAAACCAAGATTAGTTTAGTCAATCTCTGAATTCTTCCCATCAAAGCAGCCTTGGCTTCTTCCTCCTCTTCCAATCTTGACTGTAATTTTACCTGACCAGCTTCCAGCTTTGGCATCAACAAACAATAGATATCAGAAGGAGAGCAACTAACAGCCCAAATAATGGAACCCAAAATGAAATTTAACCAACTCTGTTTAAAGAACGAAGCATGATTATTTTTAATTGGAGAAAAATTCCATAAGATAGATACTGGTAATATTCTAGCATAATGTAATACATGATCTCAAACTAGAGTAACAAAATTGTACATGCTCACTTGTTAAGAGTCATGGTAGAGCTGATGTTTGCACAGAGCCCAGTAAAAATTTAACAAGAATGCATGCCAACAATTATTACTATCTGTCCTCATATAACATCACAAACCTGAAGCTTCAGAGTAACCAAATCTTCCTGAGTCAATGCAGCCAGATCAGGATTCTGCATCATGCCACGCTTTAACTGCTGAAGCTCCTGCTTTAAACTGGAGATCTCCTTCTGATACTTTTTGATGAGAGATTTCTCATCTATAATCTAAGAAAGACAGGGAGGGGGGAGAAGAAAAATTGAAGTAAGAGCCAGTGTTCAATTTTAATCGACAATACTTGACATAAAAAGTGAATATCAAATTAACCTTATTTTGAGAAGCCTTAATTTCAACACGCTTGCTCCGATGTGCAAACTTCAATGTGTTGTGTGTTTCCTCACTATTACTAGAGGCAGGAGTCACCGTGCAAATGAGCTAAAATAACATACAAGCATCTCACAAAATTAGTATATGCATACCTGAATTAACATAAATGTGATTTAATAGTTACAAAGAAAAGTTCTAATTATGCGAATACTAGACATTAAGTACGAACTTACAGAGATCCGTCCATGGCCACTAAGGGATGACTGCAACAAACGGGTGAGTTTTGAATCTCGATAGGGAATATGAGTTGCCTTTTCATCTGTTAGTTTAGAAATCACCTGCAACGAGAAAAATATCAAGCTTTAATTTAGAAAATTTTTAAGTAAAAACTATTTAAGACCAAAAGGAATAATCATGCTAACAGGAAACACACTGGCTGTAAACCATACAACACTGAAAATGAACAAGAGGCAAAACAGCAATATCTTACAGTTCCAAGAGTTAGTAGGCTTTTATTAATGTATGAGCCCTCTTTCCTTCGCAACCCAGTAGTTTCAGTTTTAGAACTTTCAGATCCTGCAAGATCAATTAAGTGCTGCATGGGAAACTTGAGTTAATGTAGAGCTCAGTGCCAGATTGTAACAGAAAGTTAAAAATGTATTTAAATATGTCACTGCACATGGGAGTCAGATCAAGTATATATCTGTTGACAAGTCATTTTTAAATAGTTAAGATGCACAAGATATTACCAATTGGGACAAGGACACATCTTCTTCACCATGATTTTCACCACGTGGGCTGCTTTCAATAGTCTGATAAAACAATAAGTTATTAGAATCTCAAACTATGAGATTATAAATGAAATATTTATTTATATATACATATGAGTTAAGTACAAAGCAACTGCAAGAAAGCCTAATTGGTTAAAGATGTAGACTATCAGAGTGTAACAAACAAATTCCAAATTTCTCAACATGCAACACCATATAAGCTTATCCAACTTAATAAGCCTAACAAATTTTGTTTACCAAGAGTGTTAAATATGATTCATAAAAGCCATCAACATTATGAATCATTGGTGTGAACTACAGAAGGAATGAGGGAGTCTGAAGAAAAATATACTTGGAAATATGTTATTTTATTTAATTAAAGGCCCAGTCAAGTTTCCTCCATAGTAGAGCCCATTCAATGTTGAGCTTACTTTTGAGTTGCTTTAATTGGGTAAGTTACTGGTTGAGTGACTCACTCCAGCTTCGTCTCTCTAGATTATCAATTCCTCAGAAGATTTAAAGTGAAATGAAGACCCAACCTGCATTTATTCTGGTACTAAAGATATTTTATTGACCAGGCAGTCCTTTGTTCATGGGTGGTAGAAATTGTTCAGCTGATAAGAGTTCCTTCCACAGCCCCAACTCCACCACCCCCCCAAAAAAAAACCAAAGAAAAAAAAAGGAAATCCCATCTTCTTCCAAACCAGTAGTAAAATTCCATAATTGGACATTTGGACTTTGACAATCTAATCGTCCCCTTTCTCCTCTATATGCTACAGTACTATTCTCAACTACTATGATACACCCAGCACTGAAAGTAACAACTTGATATATCTCTCAAATATAATGAAAAAAAAAATCCAAAACAACTTCTCCCATTATATAATTCAATGCTTCTAAATGAATTCTGAGTAAATTACCAGATGGGCTACTACAACTTTTTAATTATGATTGAAGGGAACAAGTATAGATAAAATCAACTTTTCTTTCTTTGCACTTACTAGTTTGGTTCAAGCAGAGCTTCACTTCTAAAGATAGCCAAATATATGGAGAAGTACACATTCAAACTTAAATCATATTTGAAGTTAAAAGAGAAATTTACCAGGGTAAATATGGTGTGGCTCCGACTGCTAAGTAGATTGACATTATTAGAACCTACATGCCTGTGCTCTGTAATATCAAAATAATATGTCAAAAGGTGCTCAAATGCACAAATAACAAGCACTTTATGAAGATAAATACACGTATTTTGAAAAGTGAGTTAGGCCCCAAGAGGAGGCGAAGGGAAGATTCGAAGTAGTGACCACCGCTTCATGAAGTATGGTCCCTAGCCAATTTTGCTACCCCTTGGGGCTAACTGATGAAGATAAAATAGGTGGTGGGAAGAGGGAAAAGCAGCCATCCAATCCAATAAAAAGAAACACATCAACACATGTATATCAAATACATGACATATACAGGGATAGCATAGAGATTACTTCTAGACAAAAAATATGTGCACATATATAAACAAAGATGTGTCAATGAGGAAATCACAGAGTGCATGGTGAGAAAACTGAATATACTAAAGGCAACTGCAGGTACAGAACATATGGAAAAGAAGAAAGCAGAGGTACAATTATTAGACCTTCCCCAGATGCTATCAAGGAAAGCGCATGAGCAGGGGATAGAACAACTTCTTCTTTGATTCCCTCAACATAAGTTCCCTGCCCAAAAACACATGCATTCAATTGACAAGATTCAACATTTAGTAGATAGATGGTACAAGTTCAAATCTGAGTCAGGGTTACTATTTTTAACACCATACTTACATTAATATTTTAAGAATCCATCAATTCATAGATTTCTAGCATTTATCACTTAAACAAGCCCTATATATATATATATATATATAGAATAGTTTACTCTGTGCTCACTACATGGCTGTGTAAAATAAACAAATAAAATACATCCTATTTCCAAAAGCCATGTTCTCAGTCACACCTTGACTAAAGTTACTGTGGTTAGAACTCCAGGAAGCTCAAGAGAATCCTTTTTTAAAATAAGTAAAACTTTATTGCAAAAAGAAAATCAAATGCACCCCATGTACACAAGCATACTAGGATGGCTACAGAATCACTGAAATTACAAATGTCTAAAAACTCCTCCAAATCGGAAAACAAATGGCCACAAAATGCAACCATCCAATCATACATAGTACATAAGAAAAGCAATTTCAAATCCGATGAGCATCCAACCCCTTCGAATACATGTTGGTTGCATTCTCGCCAAATAGTCCACGTAAGGCACAAAGGAACTGTCCCACATAGATCAGCACTTCGGTGTCTACCAAAGCTTCCTTTCCAACCAGCCAATAACCCCATCACCCTCTTGGGCATAGCCCAGTGAAGTCCAAACAAACAAAACACCAGTGACCATAGATGAGATGCAAACTCACAATGAAGGAGAAAATGACGCGCAGACTCCCTGCGTCTCTTGCACATGCATGCAACACCACTCTACAATACAGATATTTCCAACGAAGATTATCCATTGTAAGAATCTCTTACCTCTGGCAGCTGTCCACATGAAAAAAACTACTTTGGTGGAAACCTTCACACGCCAAATACTTTTCCATAGAAATAAATGTGAAGAACCATTAGAAATATCTTCATCTTCAAGTCAACTCATTATGCATCTACTTCTAATTTGTAATATTTTCTTGCTTTTCATTAGGTGTAAAAGACAAGAGAATGCTCTAGCCAATTTCTGTAATGAATTAACTACATACGAAAATAGAACCCTAAGCTCTGGGATATGGCTCAATTGGCATGCAAAAATATAATGGAATATCACATCCAAAATTATAATATATCAGTAGCATTCAAAGATTTCATATATGGACTCTAGTGGAAAAAAACCATTCAGGTAACAAGCATTGGGGGGGGGTGGGGGGGGGGAATTGATTCTTGAAGCAGCTACCATGTTTGACAACAAAGTTGTGAAATGTGGAGAGAATCACATAGAAGCTCACAATCATTAACCTTCCTACTCTATTATAAGCACCTGAGCATCCTCCCGTATTCGTAGGTTCTGCCCTGTAGGATCAAGCAAGTCATTGATAACCTGTAAAGAAAGGTAACAGTAAAAAAAAAAAAGCAATAAGTAAAAATCGTGAAAAAACAAAACCATTTTCTCCATTAATGTTGAGACTTGAGACTCCAAACTTCATAATGATGAGCTTTGACTATAATTGATCTATTCAATAAAAATTCTACAGCCAATAGATATTTTACAAACTAAACATTCTAGCAGAGTAAAATTGATGAAATTGATAAATTGCTGATTCTCCCAAAAGCTTAAGTTATTAAGACAATCGGTAATTTAAAATGGTATTAGAGCTAGAATGTCCTAAGTTTGATCATTGTCTCCACTCTACCTCCCACTAAAAATGTTTAAAAAAATTTCACGTTGGGCCCCACTTATTAAGGGGGGCGGGGTGGAGTTTGGGCCCACACGTTAGTGGGAGTGTTAGAATTATGATTAAGTGATTAAATTCGTCATATCCTAATATCTTAAGATTTTGGACAATCTGTAATTTAACATGTCTCATTATTAATTATGTAAAAAAAATTATTGGCAAGTTACACACGCACTCAGTAGGTCTTGAACCCACACTCCAATTTGCACTTATAAAAGGAGGAGATTTCATATCAACAACAAAGCTCCAAATAAAGAACTATTTCTTTCCTTGAAGGGGCTATAAGACTTTATGGTCAAGAGATACCCGAGTGCAAGAATTTTCGATATCTTGGATCAATAATCCATAAAATGAGAATTTTAGATAGATAAGGGAAAATATATGGAAAGGTAGGATTTGAAATGAGAAAATTCCTTTAAAAATAAGGGTGGCCCCTAATGATGAAAAGATGAGGGAGAGTAACTTTAGATGGTTTTTTCATGTTTAAAGGACAACGATTAATGCACCAATGAGAAAGAGTGAGTTGCTTCAAGTTGAGGGAACAAAAAAAGGTAAAGGAAGACCAAAAATATCATTAATAGAAGTAAAAGGATATATCAATTAAGAAAGTAATAAAAGAATGACTTTGGATAGAATAAAATGGCAGAAAAGAATACATATAGCCACCCTAAGTAGTCTGTTGAGAATCCATAACCGATCCCAAAATTTTAAGTCTAAGGCTAGGTGGTTGTTGTAATCAGTGATGACAAATGTTTATACTATATGCAGAAGAATGATGCAGTTGTGTATAAGAAGTTTTAATGCAGAGTCACAGAACCACTCTTGCTACTTGCAACCATTGTACATGCTTGGTCAAATTTGACTAATTAAGTTGTTTATAAGAAGTTTTGAATGCATAGCCACAGAACCACCCTTGCAACTTACAAGCGACATACATTCTTGGTCGAATTTGACTAATTAAATGACTCCAATTTCAATTGATCGTCCCAAGTGTGTCAAAGCCTAAGAAGCAGACACTTCAAAACCCCTGGTGTGGCACGTGTCCATGTCATGCAAGACTTTTGTTGGGATCTTCATAAGAAATCTACAGGTCATCCAGTCAATCTTCGGAGTAGGAAAATGCTTCACAATCTCTTAAGCCAAACTCCACTACTTGGGCAACTCCAATTCCTAGGGAATAGTACCATCGCCTTATGTCTTTGTAGACTCATTCCGCTACATCTTCTACTGCTACTCCAGTTCAGACAACTACTCCCATTGTTTGTTTTGACACGTAGGAACCTTGGGTCATTGACTCAAGAGCAACTAATCATATGACTGATAACCTAGGTTAGCTTTCTAATCTTGAGAATCCAACTAGTCTTTACTTGATTGGAAATTAGGCATGATGGGGTTGATAAGTCACCAATCTAACAAAGAGAAAGCAGATATGTTAAATGATCAAATTTACCATCTCCTAATAGCTTAAATTTTTGGGAGAATAGGTAATTTAACATGATATCAAGCTTTTAGGACAATTGGTAATTTAACACGTGAGGGGGAGTGTTAAAAGTATGTGATTAAATGATTAAATTTAACACATCCCAATAGCTTAAACTTTTGGAACAATTGGTAATTTAACATGCATCAAAGCAGGAGGTCCTAAATTCGATCATTGTCTACCATATCGCAATCTTGTCTAAAACATGTCCATGTCATGTCCCAATTATTAAATAAAAGTCCTTTTATTCAAACACTCCACAAACATGCAATCAACCGTGTTTGAGGCATGTCCACGTCCAACACAAAGACACAACCCATTTTGCCATTCTTAGGCTACCAAGAGTCCCACTCAACACGATTGAGTTCTTCCCATTAGGGTTGTTCAGTAAACAATTCGCCCCGACCCTCCGAGCCGCCACCAAACCGCTTGCACCACTACCCAGGCCAGCCAATAAAGCCACAGATAGTGATCGAAGAAGTCTGGTCGCTTCGACGCCAATTCGGTGAGCTCATCAATAATGGTTCGTGGATTCCCACATCCACCAAACCGACCAACCTATACATGTATATTATTAGATTTCTATGTATATTATTAGATTTCTATCTCTCTACCCTCTCATTTTCATTTTTGGATTCAAAACTCTCAACTCTCTTAGTGGCATTTTTGGATTCAAAATTCTCAACTCAATGGCGACTAGTAAGTCTAGCAATCTAGGTGTTAAGAACCCACAAAAAAACCCGAAACTTTATCACTACCCTAGGTGCCAAATCTCTCTGTCAGAGCTCAACCAGTGGTTCATCTCTCTGCCATTGCCTAACCAAGTGCCAATTCTTTCTCCCTCTCGTTGTAATCGAAGCAAATCTAATGTGGGTTTTGGTGTATAGATCTAGGGTTTTGTTTTAAAAAACTTAGATTTTGGAGTTTAGATCTTGGATTTTTGGGTTGAGATCTTCGATATGTGGATTTAGATCTTAGATTTCTGGGTTTAGAATTTAGATCTCTCTCTCTCTCTCTCTCTCTCTCTCTCTCTCCTATGGCAAAAGCCAGTGCAACCGACTTCCAATCCAAAGAAAACTGCCACCAATGTTGCCGGAGAACCGACCTCAGGCAGTCTTCAATAGTGCCGGTGAGGGGGGAAACCGACCACTATGGTTCATTGAAAAAAAAGGGCCAATAACCCGCCCCGTACCGGCTAATGAACACCCTTACTTCCAACCACAAGGGAGTTGGTACGATCTAACAAAGAGAAAGCAGATCTATGGCTAAGAGCGGCTGATGGGTCAGGTAATGGTGCCAATGAGAAACAAAGGGGAGAGAGAGAGAGAGAGAAAACACTAAAGTGCGCGGCACATATGGACTAAGTGAGAGAGATAAACATGCTTGAAGTTTTTAGTCAATCAATTTTTTTTTTCTTTATTTGTCAACTGCATCATGATCATGTCTAAGACATGTCCATGTCATGTCCCAATTATTAAATCAAAGTTCTGTTTTTTTTTAACACTCCACAAACATGTAAGCAGCCGGGTCTAAGGCATGTTCATGTCCAACAAGAAGACACAACCCATTTTGCCATGTACGTGCTTCTTACTCTACCAAGAGTCACACTTGACATAGTCAAGTTCCTCTCACCATAGGGGAGTTTGTGCGGACACAAGATATAGGACCCCAATTACGGAATCCTATAAGTAGAGACATAAAAAGAAATAGGACCCCAATTACTGAATCCTATAAGTAGAGACATAAAAAGAAGACGGCCCAACTTGTAGCCTTATGGATGGAGCTTAATATTAATTTGTCCTAAAGACCTAAGCCCAAACACTTAATGTTTGGGATTTATTTGTGTAATTGGTTGTTTTCTTCTCCCATTTGATTTAGGAGTTCAAATCTTTACCTACTAGGGCAGTAAAGTTATTTTCTATTCCTGCTATGATAATAAGTTTGGTAATCTGTTCAAGGAACAGAGGGTTAAATTTTGTTACACAGTTAGATTGATTAATAACAATTCTCATGGAATTTTTCCAATAGCTTTGTGGTGACTCCAACCAACCTAAAGTGCTGATTCCCGGGTTATCTATCTTTTTATTTTATGTTCTTTCAATTTTGTTGTTACATCCATTTTGGTTTTGTCTTGAGTCAATGTGTTAGGTTAAATTGACTAACCTTAAAAAATACACTTTTCAAGATTATCAATGGCATATGATTACCAAATATTGATTAATTAAGGCTCAATTACCCATGATATGAATAAAGGAACATAATTCCTTGTGCCATATTCCCTAAGAAGAATGAACAGCATCTTCAACATGATAGATAAAATATGTCATAAAAATGTTTGACTTCTTCTTTCATTTGTCAATTAAAATCCTCAACTTTGAAGGTTCTACAGCACTTGAATCTCTCCCAATGAAGAATCTTTACAAACATAGCTATGAGAACATTCAAAAAGTCACAAGATTCTTATTAAATGGGAGATAAGGCTGACCTCATTGTAAATTTCGAGATACGAGACTCGGAGAAGAAACTCACGTCCAGGTGTCTGAAATATAATGATCAGGGTTTTTTTTAGAAGCAAATAGATAATATCATTTCATATTAACCTTACTACAAACTAATGCATTACCTCTTGTATAATTCCGAAGACATCCTTCACTGCCAATGGAATAATTCCAGGTGACTTTTGCTCCCCCTAAATACAAAAAGAAATGTACAAGTTTGTACTTTATACTTGCAAGCACTGAGAAATAGTAAAACTTTAAATTATATTTGAATGATCTTGAACTAATTAGATTAGAGATTTAAACTATTTTCAACCACACATCATCCAGACACATATGCCTAAACAAAATTGGAAGAAGGATTTGTACAAAGAACAAAATTCCTTTCACAAAGATCAAAGGAACTCATTTCTACTTTTATTAATAATTTTCAAGATCATGATCTTTGCTTTATATTCAGGGACTATTTAGGTGCACTAAAGTAAGGGTGCATCTTGAAAACTCTTGAGGAAGAATAACCTGTAGTACTACCTAAATGATTGCAGTCAGACAATACTAATTAATTTATCAAAGAAACTTTTTAATTTTACCTTTCTCAAGTATACTTTATCAAATTTCTTGCAATCACCAACGGATCATGCTTGTTACTTAGGGCAATATAGAATTTGATGGAAATTCTCTTCTTTTTTTTAATAAATAAGGATTTGATGGAAAGTAAAAGGTTAGTTTGGAGGAAAACGGTTGTCCACCTAAGCAAGCTATGCAAAACATAGAAACACTGAATTCATATGTGAGTGGATATCAATATGTCAATCTAAGGGCAACCATAGTTTGCAGGACATACAATCAAGAAACATCTGGCTCTCTTGCTCACGAAAACAGGCCAACGAACATGTTGGGCCCAAACACTACATATGAGAGACACTCAATAACTTACATGCATAGTGTGAGTCTTGCCACTACTAGTAACACCATAGGCAAACACTGTACCTGTGTAAAAAGAGCGCAATTATCAGCCAACCACCGAGTACATCATGAAATATACAAAATTTTCAAAGTAAACTCATTTACTTCTTAAAATATAAAACGAAATGTTACTGTGATTCAATATAACCCAACCTACAGTACAGCATTGCCTTAAAATCATAACTCTTTCTAAGTAAGTTAGGCAATGCTGGGACCAAAATCTAGTTCCCCAACAATGATAATTGATCCTATTTCTGCAGAAACGTCCGATATTAAATATATGGGTCCTGCCAGCCACTAGCTCAAAGGAGAAACAACTCTGATATTTAGCAGCCAAAAAAAAAAAAAAAAAAACACGTAGAAAATCTAATGCTGTGCATATTTAACATATAGAAGCTGTAGTTCTATATGCATCCAATTCCAGGTAATGATAACTTTCCAAAGACGTACATAACAGACTTCACAGTACATTCTTTTAAATTCAATGACATCAAGTACTTACCGTTAATCCCTTGCATTACACCACTAACAACTTGCTGAGCAGCAACATCGTAAACATGGCGTGTTGTTGTTGCTGGACCAAACACCCTATCTGCAGCACGCAGAAAATAAATTTCCAAAAAATAAATATAGGAAACCACTAACTAACTCTAAGCACTTTTAAAATAAGCAAGCAATATATAGCAAACCTTACAAAACAAGTTTTCTTAGAAATATGGCATTTACCAAATAATACACTCTTCTTCTTCTCTTTTTGGATATTCATAACCAATGCAGCATATAACTTGGAAACAGACACGTAGTTCCAACACTCAAAAGGCAGGATCAAGTCCAATGCAACATACATACATACATACATACATACATACATACATACATATATGTGTGTGTGCGCGCGCGCGCATGCGAGTATGGTCACTGAACTTTGGGTCAGGTTCTATTTTAGTCCTACGCACGAGCTGATGCAAATGCACATACTGTAATAACAAAGGGTCGTGTGATTTTGTTGAATTTTGCCACATAAGCAAGAATTATAACAGTAAAGCTGCCAAAAGGCTAATTTGGTGCCTTTATGATTTTTTGAGGACTAAATTGAACTTTTCAAATTTCAAGACTAAACCTATAACCCAAATTTTAAGTACCAAAATATGTTTGTGCCTATTTACACTATTCAAACCATAGACATTAATTAGAGAGACAAAGTGAGAGAGAAATAATAAATGGTTATTTATGGTACTGACCAAAACCATAGGTAACGGATGAATTGTACTCGTTCCGCACTGTATAATCCCCATCTGCGTACCAAGCTATCTCGTCCCCTTTGTTAATCTCCCTAGCACTGTTCAGAACCAAAAAATTACAAAACTAAGCTCCCTGGCTGTCACCTAGCGACTCGGTAACAGACCAATCAAGAGAAAATAAAAAGGTTGCAGTAATGTAAACTACCTGAGGGGTCGAAACCTGACTGTAACGGTGACATTCTCCTTGGACTTGTTTACATCGATGGGGCGTTCAAGTGTGGGAGTGGGCGGGCTCGGACTCGGGTTCGGAGTAGCCGAGGCCTTCGGAGAAACCGAGAGCTTGGAAGGCGGCCGAGACGAGGTGGAGGAGGAGGAGGGAGTGACGGGTCGTGCAGCGGTGGGCTTAGTATAAGGAGGCGGTGGCGCCGGGGATTTTCGGGAGCGGAAGGGGGAGATGGAGGAGGTGGATCTCTGGGACCTGGTGGCGGAGCTAGAGGCGGCGGACATTGGAACTGTAGAGAGAGAGAGAGAGAGTGTGTGTGTGTGTGAGGGAGTATAAGCAAGGAGTGAAGAGAAGAGAAGAGTCACATGCCGGCCAAGGAAATGCCGCTTGGGACAGTGATGAAGGCAGGCAGGCAGGCAGGCAAGCAGCAGCTAACTAGTGACTAGTGGCTCCCTCCAAAACCGATGCGAGCGGCCTCTAATTTACTATTGGTGCTTTGAATTTTGTCTCTGCTCTCTCTCTCTCTCTCTCTCTCTCTCGCCACTGTTTTGCTTCTTTTTTTGTTGTTTTCAATTGGGGTGGAATGTCGAATATGACCATGCCTTTCTGTGTTTTACTTTTGTTTTTCTGGTTGGAATTTGAAATTTTGGGTCCCACATTTTGTGCACAGACTTCTGTTTTTTTTTTTTTCTTTTTTAAGCTAGCAAGAATAGTTTACAAATATAGCTGCAATTAAATAATAAATTTTGAAAGTTTAAAAATAAACCAAATAAAGTTGAAAATTCAGACAAAATTTAGTCATAAAATTGGTTATAACTTAACGATACAATCCTAGGTAATAAATAAACAATATTACATATTTTTAAAATATAACCATTAAATTATATATTATTTATACTCTTAATACACATGTTAAATGTTAATCAGATACTATTTACTATACGATCTATAAGTTTATATTTTATGCATAATTTTAAGTTACGCAAACTTGTAATTTAAACAATTTATTGATGATATAGTTATTGATCTTTAATTTTCTAGAATTTTTGCAAGTATTGAGGATATTAGAAGAAAATATAGTCCAACTGTGAATTTGTCAAAATTTACATCTAATAAAAAGATATTAAGTAAGGTAGTAACCTAAGGTTATAACCATTTTCGTAACTAAAATGTGTCCTTCTAATCCAACCGATAGCTCTTCATATTTCCAAGATACATGTGCAAAACTCAAGTATCCTCTCTCCAACTCCCTCACTTATCAAATTATTGAATAAATTAAGAAAAAAGCTTAACAAGAATTGAGCACTTAACAAGTCTTTTGTAACTCTTCTTCCTCAGTAAAATGTAACCCTTTTAGCTTAATGAGGGGTTGAAATTCGTTCGATTAGACGTTATTAAATTTTAGGCCAATACATAATGAAATGAGATATCAAGACTCTCCTTACAAAGTTGGTGTTTTGAACAATTTCAATAAAATAAATAATAATTGGTTTTTTGAACCATTTTATTATGCCAACTTTGGTAACACCTTGAAATTTGATATACTTAATATTTATTAGGAAATGTCTTGAATAAGACCAATTTGTATATGTTACCAAAATAGGCATAGAGAAATTGTTTGAACCTGAGTTGTAACCCTATATTTGCTTTTTGTAACCTCTATTGCCTTATTCAAACCATAATATAAATAAACATTATCTTCATACTCTTACTAGCTCAAACTTCCTGCTATAGATCATCTTATTAGACCAACAAAGCTCAAAGTGGCCATTAATGTGATTAGAGGTTTACTAAATATGTTTTTATCATAATCTAGATTTGGTCAAATTTGTCAAGTACCAATCCCTTCAGTTTGGTGTGGGTTTTTATTTCATAGGTAAAATCCAACTTTTGTGGTGTATTTAACTAATCTAATTCAAACCAATACCTACAGTGTGTTTGGAATCTTGGAAATATATGAGAGTATAGACTAGAAGCATCTCTAACAATTTCTTAATTTTCTCACCCAAAATGAAGAGAAAAAAAAAATCAATTTTCTATTTTAAGGACCTTTATTTTTTTAAATATACTTTCCAAAAAAAATCTGTATTCTTTTCTCTAGTTCATTAATATTATACTGTTTACTTATTTAATTCTCTCTCTCTCTCTCTCTCAATATAGTACCCACCTACCTTTTTTCTCAAAATTTATCCACTTGATCTATTAACCTACTTATTTTCCCTCAAAATCACCCAATCACACACAAAACCCAAATCTTAGAAATGCTAATAACAACCTAGCACATTATTTAGACCCCTAAATCAAATTTTATGGCTTAATCGCTTTTTAATCATAAAATAGCAGTTACTCCAAACATAAGTGACTAACCAAATTTCATATTGCATGCATATGTAAACACAAACTAAAACATAAACAAAGCAATATGAAAAAATTGGAATAAAGAATGAAAATCACATGATAACATCAAGACATATTATTGAAGAGGAGACTAGAGCCCCCGGTGAAAAACCTCTTCGCTGACACCACACCATTCAAAAACTTCAACTAGTATGAATAGTTGCAGTAAGTGGATGACTATAAACCCTCAAAGTCTATATCTACTTAAGTATTTGAGACATCCAAGTTATAGATAGCAATCAACTTCATCGAGTCCTTTCTTCAATTAGTTTCTAGAATCACCTAGTTGAGTCATCAATGGTAAGCCACCAATTTTCTTTGATTTGTAGATTATGCTCCAGATGTTTTTATGCCATTCAAAAAGCTCACAACACTTTTTTTTTTTTTTGGTAGAAAAGCTCACAACACTCTATTTTTAGTGATGGAGGTAAACGTTAAAATTTTATTTCAAGGATATATCAATGATGAGACAAATGGAGAAGAGAGAAGGTAAGAGTTTTCTTTAAAGCCATGGTTCTCTCTCAACACAAGATGGGATGTGAAAAAACTCTCTCTATGCTCTAAAAGACGGGCTCTTTGTATTTTTGTAACGTAATTGACATGCAGAATGTGTGAGTGTTTGTTTATATGAATAAGACGGCTCAATGTGCAAAAAAATTGTCTAAAATTATGTCTTTATGCAAGTTGCAAGCTAGGTACAAGCTTGCTAGGTCATGAGTAGATCGAAATATGCACAAATAAAGGTTCCTTCTTTTATATGCCATGTGTTCTTATTCACGAGTAGTGCATTGCTTGCTCACTCCCAAGTGCAGGAGATCGTAGCAATATAATTCTCGGAGTACCGAGGTCGAACCACAAGGAGCAGAGTAAATTCAAAGACAATATAATTAAATAACAATTTGGGTGAAGAAGAAAAATACTTTTGCTTGGTGATTGTTAACAAGAATAATAATAAAAACTGATTAAATCAATAATGTAAATACTAGGGCATCGGGGTGTTTCCCTATATCGATATGAAATTCTTTGTGATCTAAGAAAATATATATTTCATAATTGATTGTTCTTATACAATTAAAAACTTATGATTCGGTTGAACTGAGACAATTCAAGAACGCATGATAACCTCGATTAATAATGCGGTTAGAAAAGTTTTCAGAAAAACCCATTCACTTTAAAACATGATTTCTATTTGAAACTATTAGAAATTCCTCTAAACAATAAGAAAAACATGATTGAACTTATTGAAAGCATGGAAGAACTAATACATCAAAAGAAATCTAATTGAACAATCAAATATGTCATTGATAAAATCCTAGAAAGAATCACATTGAATATTCATACCGTAGAGAAGAAACATAACCCCTAGCCCTAGCAAAGAGTTTAGGCTGCCATTAGAGAAAGAAAAATACAAGGTTTTCTCTGCCAAAATTCGTTCTCACCGCCTCTCTTCTAAAACCCTAATGTCTAAGTGTCCAAAGAAAATAAAACTTTTCACTATTTAAATTTCCGTCCAGGTTTACAGCAGTAACTTGTGAGTTAATTTCGGCCTTCAAAAATTGAGAATTTTGAAAAACTCAAAACTGGAAAGTTGTAGATATTTAAGTCATGGTTCCAACCCATCTGGTCTTGTGTCAATTGGATTTTTGAGGAGAGAGATACGCCCAAAATACTGATCAGTGCTCAAATCAGATTTTTCCTTTTCAGATTCTGCCTCTTTGATTTCTTTCCTTATTTGAAGCTTCCAATCATGTTAGATGATCCAAGCACTCCAGCTGCACCTCCTTAGACATTTAGGCATGGTCCTTTAGCTCCACTTTAATTCTAATTTGGCCTCCATTCTCTCACAAATTTCTGTAAACTCATCTTTCTCACATGATTTCCTGAAAGTAGAAAATTACACACAATGAATAGCATCTTATTCAAGAAATTATGTAAAGATAAATAATAGGGACTAATACAAATCATGGCTTAATTATACAAATTAAGCATAGTAATAAGGAGATAACACCCACATAAATATATAACAAGTACACATTTTAAGGCGTTATCACACCCCCCAACTTAAATCTTGCTAGTCCCTAGCAATCCACAAAGCACCCATGTCTACTAAAAGTGAAAAATTAAAACTAAAATACAAGCCACTTTCGTAGGCTACACGACTGCACTTCCCATGTGCAGCAAGTCTTTGAACCCCTAGGTCAACCTAGTGGACGAGTTTACTCTCGTGAGGGTTTGCAGTGACTCTACCCACAAAAGTCAAAGGTTCCCTGAAAATTCCTGCAGCAAATGTTAGTCTTCTTTATCATTATATCATACAAATGAACTTTCAATTTTTGAGTTGGGATACTATTCATCATATTAAAGAGCTTTCACTAGCTTCACTTTTGGAGTGTGTGTGTGCATAGCCCATCCAGTCAAACCAGCTTTTCCAAACATGCATAGACCAAGAATAATCTAGATTAGAGCCTCTACTCCAAAACCTCTCTTAGGTCATCAACACTCTGAAAGAACACACATAGAAGTAATGGTTTCTCTCTTCAAATCACATGTGAACAAAAAGGAAAGAAGAAGTTTTAAGAATATCACATGTGTATACAAAAACAGCCGCTAAAACAACGGGAAAAGATCTCTTGGAAAGGATGTTGAATTCCTGGAAACATGAGGTTAATACCATTCTCATCCCTAGTTTTTATTCCAAACACATACCAGCCATGCACCTTTAGGATCAAGTAGGACTTTAGGCTCAATGGTAGTATAATCTTTTGCCTAGGTAAAGGCAAACTGCTCTCTTTGAAATATGAGGTATATGAATTAAATGTAGAAAATTCAAGCCAAACCCAACTCATAGCAGTAACAACCAACTTGAATCAAAACAACCTTTACTCAACCATATAACCCTTCTGAAATACATGAAAGATGTGTAAGACACCAATGATTTATATGTATGTCTTCTCTTTCTTTCTTTTTTTTTTTTTTTTTTTTTTCTTCTTTTGGATTTTTTTTTTTTTTTGAAAGAAAAGAGAGACAATGGTGGTATCTAAACACATCAATTGCTCGAAACTTGAACCCCCAAGAGAACACCCATAAACAAAAATGTTTTGTGGTATTGTGAAAATATTTCTCATGGCTCAAATGATGGTGACAATGGTTAATGTAAAGGTAGGCTGAATATTTGTTTAGCTGGTGACAAAGGATTGATGGCCTTAAGCTCTCATCTCCTAAAATTCCACATAAACCAGCATGCCGAAGGACAAAAATAAGTAAGATCATGATATATCTCCCCAAAATGTTTCCAGTAGTCAACCAAAAAATATAGAGATCTTTTACAAAAACTGAAGCATATGAGAGAAATTTAAGAGTTTAAACAAAGATATACTCTCACAAAGAAAAGTAAGGCTCAAAAACTCTCCTATGGGTTGAGTTTCAGCTTATATCTAGCTTGTTCATGATCCATGCATATCCAACATCCAACCGTCCGCTAACCTGGCTATTGTGCTCAAAAGTTTCCAATTGTGCTCTTCATGAAAGAGTCTTAATATAACAAATAGTATAACCAACTCAGCATTATTCATTCCATCACATGATATAAAAATAAAGCTTATAACTCTTCTGCATTCAAATTCAAGGTTTTTTTTTTTTTTTTTTAATTGAAAAGTTGCAACCAAAAAGAAAGAAGAAAAAAAAAATCATGCAAGGTGCAGCAAAATGTGTAGACCTCTCCCCCCAACTAAAATATTGCATTGTCCTCAATGTATCAAAGCCAAAATAAATTCAAGTATAAAGGGAAGAAGTTACCTTAAGCATTTGAAATTTTTTTTTTTTTTTGAAATGTCTTTCACACCTGCAAATGTTAGCTCACAAAAGAAAAATAATAACAAAACAAAAAAAACAAAAAGCATAAACAAAAACAAAAGGCAAAAAGAAAAGAAAAAAAAAATTAAAACAAATATGGTACAACTTCATAAGGCTCTTTCAGAGTTCACGTAGCATCCCAATAGGCAGGGATCTCCAGTGACATAGACTTCTCCTCTGGTATAACTCCCCTTAAGAATGGTTTTACCCTTTGTCCATTTACTTTCAAAATCCTACCATCCTTAGGGTCCTCAACTACTACAGTTTCATGGTTAAACACTTCCCTTACAATGAAAGGGCCATCCCACCTAGGTTTTAACTTACCTGGGCCTAAATATGCATATTTAAGACCACCGGGCAGCGGCTTAAACTCCAGCTGTGGTGCCTCTTCACTTGAATGCACGAGCTTTTTTTCATTTTCTAGTAGCTCCTCAAAATAAGGCTTCCATCCTTTATTAATTGCCATCATCTGTTGTTCTTCCAAAACCTGTGAGGATTCCAACAAAGAAAAATTTTCAGATACATGAATATCACATTCTAAATCATAAGAATCAACAAAATTATTAAGAAGAGCTTCAAGAGGATCAGAAAAACAATTCTTATTAAACTCTTCTTGAACCACCGCCTCAATGAGGTTCACATAAGCACAATCATCATCCTCATGTGGTTGTTTAGCCACATGAAATATGTTTAGCTCCAAAGTCATGGAACCAAAAGTGAGTTGCATCCTTCCATTCCTGCAATTAATTAAAGCATTAGCTGTGGCAAGAAAAGGTCTACCCAAAATAATAGGGGTATGAACACTAGGATGTAAAACAGGTTGGTAATCTAGAACAATAAAATCAACAGGATAATAAAATTGTTCAATTTTCACCAACACATCCTCAACAATCCCTCTCGGTTCCCTTACAGAGCGATCAGCCAACTGTAAAGTTATTGAAGTAGGTTTCAACTCACCAAGTCCAAGTTTTTGATATACACTGAAAGGGATCAAATTAACACTTGCCCCAAGATCTAGCAATGCATGCTCCATGATGTAATCTCCAATAGTACAAGAGATCGTAGGACAACCTGGATCCTTATACTTTGGTGGGGTCTTATGTTGAATAACTGCACTTACCTGTTCTGTTAGGAATGCGGTCTTCTTCACATGATGCTTTCTCTTGATGGTGCATAGATCCTTAATTACCTTGGCATATGCAGGCACTTGCTTGATAACATGCAATAATGGCAAATTTATCTTGACTTGATGCAAATGCTCTAATATCTCAGATGCGGTGTCCAATTTCCTAGGTAATTTTAAGGCTTGTGGAAATGGTGGAGGGATTGGGCATTGTTCAATTTCACCAAATTCAAGTGACTCAGTTTCATCCTTCTCTTTTTCAACTGGGGTCTCCTTAGATTTCTTAGTTACTAAAGGGGAACTTTTATCAATCTCTTTACCACTCCTCAAAATGGTCACAGCTTTTACTTCCTCATGTTTATCCTTAGAGCCAATTTTTAGATTTTGATTGATGGGATTGGGTTGAGTTTGGGAAGGAAGCTTCCCTCTCTCTATCCCACTCAATGAATTTGTAAGCCTAGTTATATGACTCTTGGTCTCTCTTACCTCTTCATCTAGCCTAGTGAGCATGGATTCAAACTTTTGATTTTGTTCACTTTGCCTTTGGATGAAAGTACTAAGTGCATCCTCCAAGGAAGTTCTAGATGATGATGATGCATGTGGTGAATTAAAATTCCTTGGAGCAGGAGGATTCAACACATTGTCACTCTTATAACTCAAATACGGATGGTTTCGCATATTTGGGTTATAATTGTTAGAATATGAAGAATTATTTGGCCAATATGAATTAAATGCATGTACTTGTTCTTCTGGCACATTCAAGAATGATGAAAGTGATGCACATTCATTTGTAGAATGGTTTATCTCATGACAGATTTTACACACCTCCATTGGGTCCTCTCTAAAGGTAGCACTAACACTCCTACTTCCTTTCATTTTGAGTGCTTCAATTTCTTTAGTTAACATGCTAATTTTTGCACTCATGTTATCATCTTCCCTCAACTTGAAAACACTTCCACTAGAAGTGGTAGTGTTAGTTCTAGTCCTATCAGTGGAGTCCATAGGGCAAGGTCCAGTCCATGTGTTAGAGTTTTCAGCAATCTCATCAAGATAATCCATTGCATCTTCGGGTTCTTTTTGTAAAAAGTCCCCTCCGCATGAGAGTTGAATAAACTGTCGGTCCCTAGGTGTAAGTCCTTCATAAAAATAGCTAACTAATCTCCAATCTTCATACCCATGATTTGGGCAAAAATTGAAAAGATCTTTGTACCTTTCCCAAGCTTGGTATAAGGTCTCATTTTCGCCTTGGACAAAACTAGCTATCCTTCTTTTTACTTGCTGGACTTTGTGGGGAGGAAAGTGTTTCTTAAAAAACTCTTTGGCCATCTCCCCCCAACTACCTATAGACCTAGGTTTCAAAGTGTAAAGCCAACTTCTTGCCTTATCCTTAAGAGAAAAAGGAAAGAAACGTAACTTAGCAGTCTCAATAACATTTTGTGCATAGAAACTACTAATTACCTCTTCAAAAGCTCTAACATGGACATAAGGATTTTCATTTTCTTGTCCCCTAAACTCAGGAAGTATTGCTAGTAAACCTTGTTTCAATTCTACATGTGGTGCATTAGGTGGAAACATGATGCATGAAGGAACATAATTTTGTGTGGGATGCAACAATTCATACATAGTTCTTCTATTCTCCTCATGATTATTACGTGTTTCATCACCCATGATTGATGAAGAAGGTGAAGGCAAAGGTGTGTCAAAAAGATTACCAAAATAAGTTTCAAAAATTTCTAATCTGCCTCTCTTGTTTCTAACCCAAATGCTCATGTAACAATGAATCCACAATAAAATAAAATAAAAACAAACAAAAACAAAAAAAAACAAAAAAAAAAGGAAAAAAAAAAAATTGGAACGAAGTTACCAATAGAAGAATTTCCACCGGTTGTGCTTTGCTCCCAAAAATTGCCTCTGAACACGCAACAACTCCCCCGGCAACGGCGCCAAAATTGCTTGCTCACTCCCAAGTGCAGGAGATCGTAGCAATATAATTCTCGGAGTACCGAGGTCGAACCACAAGGAGCAGAGTAAATTCAAAGACAATATAATTAAATAACAATTTGGGTGAAGAAGAAAAATACTTTTGCTTGGTGATTGTTAACAAGAATAATAATAAAAACTGATTAAATCAATAATGTAAATACTAGGGCATCGGGGTGTTTCCCTATATCGATATGAAATTCTTTGTGATCTAAGAAAATATATATTTCATAATTGATTGTTCTTATACAATTAAAAACTTATGATTCGGTTGAACTGAGACAATTCAAGAACGCATGATAACCTCGATTAATAATGCGGTTAGAAAAGTTTTCAGAAAAACTCATTCACTTTAAAACATGATTTCTATTTGAAACTATTAGAAATTCCTCTAAACAATAAGAAAAACATGATTGAACTTATTGAAAGCATGGAAGAACTAATACATCAAAAGAAATCTAATTGAACAATCAAATATGTCATTGATAAAATCCTAGAAAGAATCACATTGAATATTCATACCGTAGAGAAGAAACATAACCCCTAGCCCTAGCAAAGAGTTTAGGCTGCCATTAGAGAAAGAAAAATACAAGGTTTTCTCTGCCAAAATTCGTTCTCACCGCCTCTCTTCTAAAACCCTAATGTCTAAGTGTCCAAAGAAAATAAAACTTTTCACTATTTAAATTTCCGTCCAGGTTTACAGCAGTAACTTGTGAGTTAATTTCGGCCTTCAAAAATTGAGAATTTCGAAAAACTCAAAACTGGAAAGTTGTAGATATTTAAGTCACGGTTCCAACCCATCTGGTCTTGTGTCAATTGGATTTTTGAGGAGAGAGATACGCCCAAAATACTGATCAGTACTCAAATCAGATTTTTCCTTTTCAGATTCTGCCTCTTTGATTTCTTTCCTTATTTGAAGCTTCCAATCATGTTAGATGATCCAAGCACTCCAGCTGCACCTCCTTAGACATTTAGGCATGGTCCTTTAGCTCCACTTTAATTCTAATTTGGCCTCCATTCTCTCACAAATTTCTGTAAACTCATCTTTCTCACATGATTTCCTGAAAGTAGAAAATTACACACAATGAATAGCATCTTATTCAAGAAATTATGTAAAGATAAATAATAGGGACTAATACAAATCATGGCTTAATTATACAAATTAAGCATAGTAATAAGGAGATAACACCCACATAAATATATAACAAGTACACATTTTAAGGCATTATCATGCATGCCGTAAGTTCCTCTTCCAATAGCTTTGACCAACAATAACCAGACTTAAGTACATTTTACCCTAAATACAATTTTGCCGATAAAAATACATAAAAATGAGAGATTAAAATACAATCAATTTTCTTATGGACTTAAGCCAACAAAACATGAATTTAACAAAATCAATTCCACACATCAAAACCAAAAAACCATAGCCCTTTACATCGAACACCACAAATCAACAAATTAAAACACTTACAAATCATATCCCTTTACTTCCAAAACCACAAATCAACATTGTCACGTCATTGTACTCATTTGTCCACCACCTCGTCGTAGTCCTTATCCTTCCACTGCCACATCATAGTGTTGTCCTTGTTCCTCCATTGTTGCATCGCGTCATCATCCTCGTCCCTTCAGCTGTCTACCTCTACCAAGTAAAGAGAGAGTTTGGATGAGAAATGGACAAATTAAATATTTAATTGTTTTGTTCAAATTGTTTAGTATAAAAATTTGTTTACAAAGCTACAATAGCTCTTCATGTGTATAATCATTGTAACTCTTCAAGGAAAATAAATCGGTTAAATGGATGTTGGAGCTGAGTTTTTACAAAGTCACAATGGCTCTATACAAGGGAAGTAATGGAGAAAGGATGGGAATAGTTACCTCAATCCCCGTCTACACCAAAAATCGATTGGTGTCTTAATCTGATGATAATCTGATGATAAAGAGTTATTATCATGAGCGGACGACATAGGTTGAAATTCTATAAAAAAAAATGTTTTAAAAATTAAGCATGGTAAGGGGAAAAAATATATATCCCGTTGTGTTTGATGTGTAGAATGAACATAATAGACACACTTTCCTAGTTTTCCCTAAAACATCTACAATTTTTGTTGATTTGAACCCTATTTGATTACTCTTGTCTTGTGCATTGGATTTTACATATTTATATCTATATATAATATAAAACCAAAACATTTAACTTTTTGTTGACCGCTCGTTATTGTGTGCCACGTATATATTTAAAAACACCAAACAGTTGTGACTTTTAATTTTTCAATAGGCACATTTTCAGTTAATAAACACATTTTCGATTAATAGACACTTTTTTCATTTAATAGACACATTTTCCTTTAGTAGACACCTTTTCATTTTATAGGCACATTTTCAGCTAATAAGCACATTTTCGGTTAATAGGCACCTTTTGGTATATCTAATATGAAGGGTAATGACATTTCAATATACACCTTTTGGTAGGCACCATTTCATTCAATAGGCACATTTTCAATTAATAGACATATTTTTCATTCAATAGACACATTTTATTTCAATAGACACATTTTCATTTAATAGACATATTTTCGGTCAATTGGCACATTTTGGTATATCCAATATGAATGGTTATAACTTTTTTATAAACACTTTTTGGTAGGCACATTTTCATTCAATATGCACATTTTCGGCCAATAGAAACATTTTCGTTCAATAGACACATTGTCGGCCAATAAGCACTTTTTGGCATATATATTATAACCTATTTTATATATATCTATACTAGCTTCATCACACACGCTTCACGCGTGCGATGAGACTTTTCTTTTTTGGTTAGTGATCTCATTTTGTAGAGTTTTTCTATTCTATATATATATATATATATAATTTTTATTTTGAAAATATAATTTTTAAGTGGATAAAGCAATTTAAAAATTAACAAAAGAGTGGTCATATTTTTTAGGTAATGTTTTAGTGGGAGTTAAAGTTGCATTTTTACCGGATTGTCTTTTAGTTTTATCTCTATTTAAACATAGGAGTGTAGGGGCATTTTTGAACTAAAAAAATAAGGAATCTAAACAGAGAAATCCTCTTAAATAATAGTATAGATATACAACATAAACTAAACTGGAGACGCAACATTTTTTTTTTATTCATTCCCACAAAAAAACTGATAAATAAAACAATATTACTTTATCCTGCCTAACTAATAAAATTTTGTGTTATTTCTTTCAATATAATTTTTTTTTTGAAATTACACTTTGGCCACATGTGATTTGCCCGAAAAGCACTTTGCCTACTTGTAGTTTAAAAATTGGCATTTTACCTACTTGAAGTAAGCTCTATTTGTCTCTGTTACCCACCATGTTAAAAATAGAGGTAAATTTGTATTTTTGCTACTATTTTATATCTCTCTCCTCCCAAAACATAAAAAACTAAAAAAAATTAAGAGGAAAAAAAAGTCTAAAACTTAGGTTTTATAAAATTTTAGACATGTATCATCTTCAATGTCCCCAATGGCGTTGCCAAACCACTTCTCTATGGAAAAATTGATGAACATTGATGCAAGAGGATATCTTTATATGGTAAAGCTACTATTGTCCAAATTGTTACCTTCTCTTGGCTCAATCCACTTGTTACTATTGGGTACCAAGAGTTTAGAGAGTGGGTACCTTTTGGCCAAGATTGTCAAAATCGAGATCTTACGTAGGGTCATAAGAGGTAAATGAGATCGTGAATCGTAGGATCGGATCGTAGATTGGAAAATCCTACATTTCAGATTTAAAGCAAAAAACACATTAATAATGAATTTGTATATTGAATAATCACGTAAATTGTGAATTTATCCATAAAAAAAAAAAATTTGCATCATATGATGTAATTTACATGTCATACATTGCTACATTTATACTGACGAAACAAATATATTTAAGTTTTGACCCAATGTATCTAAAAAGTTCAATAAATGTTTAATTAACAACCAAATACTAAAATATTTATCAACACGTGTGGAAATATTTTCTAAGTTCTAAGTTTAAAATCCAAAACAAGTTATCAAATGGAAACTAGATAACTAAAATATGAAATCCAAAAGTAAGATGAATATTAAGGTGAAGTGAACATTTAATTATTCTCATTTTAGGGTTCTTATAACCACCGTTATAATCATCATCATTCATTTCATCATCTATGTATATATTGTATATTTGTATGATAGAGCTGCAAAAGAGATCAAGATACAACTTCATACTTAACTATTCAAGTTATAATTCATTCAGCAACAATTACAGAACATGCCCAAAAAAATCAATCAATCAATAAATATACAAATACAAGCATACTGATAAAATTATATATAAGAAAAACATTTTAGTAATATTAGAATACAAATTAGTATATTGATCAAATAAATTTAACAACATTATAGTTTAAAAGTAGCTAAGCAATATAAATTCTTCATTTAAAAATGATGAAACATTCATTCATTTTGATTACAAGTGAATTAGAAACTAAAAAACAATTACTTAGGTTAACATAATTTTATTTAAAAAAAAAAAGTTATACCATCACAACATAGAGAAATAAAAACCCTTAAAGGTTCATCAAAACAAAAAAAATTATCCCATAAAAAAAAAAAAAAAAACCGAAAATTGATGTTTTAGTAGGATCGGTAGGATCCTATACAATCCTACAACCTTATACAATCCTACATACAATCCTACAATTTTTACAATCCTAATGCGACCCTAAACGTTTTGATGAGGTGGGATTGTAAAATCGTGTAATCTTACGATCCAGATCGCAATTTTGACAACCATGCTTCTGACCCTAGCCTTTTTAGGTGTTAAAATAGTTAAGACAATAGCACATAAGCAATGGATTTTTGGGGCATGCCTGCTTTGCCTTTGCCTTAGAGTTGCACTTATATCTCGCATATACAAAAAATGCTTACTTTTGTCAAGTCAATCTCGCCAGAACCACACTAGTGGAGAGATCATCAACTATATGAGTGTAGATATCCAAAGAATCATAGACTTCATTTGGTACTTAAACATAATATGAATGTTGCCTGTACAAATATCCGTAGCAATCTACATTCTACATACAAATTTAGGTTTGGGGGTCATTTGCTGCAGTAGTTGCAACTTTAATAGTTATGGGTTGCAATGTACCCCTTACAAGAGTCTAGAAGAGATACCAATCTAAGATCATGGAAGCCAAGGACAATAGGATGAAATCCACTTCAGAAGTTCTTTGAAACATGAAGACTCTTAAACTTCAATTATGGGATAGTGAATTCCTTCAAAGGTTAGAGAAAAAAGATCTAAAATTTAGTTCTAATTTTTACAAAACCTAAATTTAGATCTTCTTTTCTCTTGATTTTTTAGATTTTTCTGTTTTGAGAGAAGAGAGACATAAAACGGTAGCAAAAATACAAATTTATCCCTATTTTTAACAAAGATGGATAACTTGAGACAAACAAAACTTACCTAAGATAGATAAAGTATCAATTTTTAAATCACAGGTAGGCAAAGTGTTTTTTTGGGCAAACCACAAGTGGCCAAAGTGTAATTTGCCGTTTTTTATTATATATTTTATTTCATGCATTTTTGCTTATTACTCCAACTCAAAAATAATGGTTTTTTTTTTCCCCCTAAAACTCATTCAGTAACTATTCTCGTGCATCGCATGGGATAGTGAATAGTTGTAATTATATTCTTGAGCTCCAAGACACACTTCGTTTTTCAATTCAATTCTTTGAATTTTTGAAGACTCTTTATGTTCATCATCGTGAGGCCAAATTTGCCATATAACACCCATTTTCAAACATATTAGTTAGTAAGCATCGTTTCTAAACTTATTAGCAAACTAACATCTTGAGTCTCTTAGCCTCGAGTTTGCTATAATAACTCGAGTTCCATGTGCTCGCAGTGCTGAGGTGGGGAATTATCCACGTGGAACTCTAGTCTTTCCCTTAAATAAAACCAAAACACCAAACCTAGAAAACACAGACCACCAGAACCCATAAAACACGATGGAGACAAACCTAGAACCTATAAAACACAGAAACCACCGATGGAGACAAATCCAAGACCCAGAAAACTGATCCTCTTCTTTTCTTCTCTAAACCTCTTCTTCTCCCTCTGAAAAAAAAAAAAAAATCCACCAGTTCCTGCTAACAACACTATTCTCTCCCACTTCTAGCCCCAAAAACCCATGAACAAAACCAAACACAAAACCCAAAACAAATACCCAAATCAATCTTGGTAATTTGGCGGAGCAGAGGAAGTAGCTCCGTTGCCCACAGCGGCACTGATTTTTCAGATCTTTTCACTAGCGGTTTTTTTTTTTTTTTTTTTTTTTTTTTTTTTCATGTTTTTCCCTGTTCCTTGTTCAATTTGGGCTATTGTTTTTTTTTCCCCTTCATGTTTTTCCTTGTTGAATCTGGGCAATTATTTGTGTTTGCATTTGGGCATTGAAGGAACTCTCAACCTGCAAAACCGAACCCACTTGCAAAAATTTTTTTCTTCTTCTCCGTGTTCTCCAGATGTGTAATATTTATTCTCCAAAGCATAAATCGAGTGTATTAGATTAGAGTTCCACGTGTACAAAAAATCCACATCAGCCTCTGCCAGAACATAAATAGAGTGTATTGGACTTGATTTCCTTCATTAAAGGAACTCTCTACCTGCAAAACCGAACCCACTTGCAAAAAAAATCTTTCTTCTTCTTCTCCGTGTTCTCCAGATGTGTAATATTTGTTCTTAAAAGCATAAATCGAGTGTATCAGATTCGAGTTCCACATGTACAAAAAATCCACATTAGCCTCTGCCAAAACATAAATAGAGTGTATTAGACTTAATTTCCTTCGTTAAAATCGAGTCTAACAAACTCGAGATGCTAATTTACTAAAATGTTTCAAAAAATGCCAATTAACGAAATTATTGCTAAAAATACATCTTCGTGAACTTCAACAAATCTTCTCTATTAAAAAACTTATTACTTTGAAAAAAAGAAAAAAATATACCCTATTCGTAATATCACAAATTACTGTTCAAAATTGCTGAGTTATAAATTTTTTTTAAACAAAAATTAATTACTGACATAGCAATTTAAAAAATCTTTTAATAGAATGGTGGACAAATAACGTGGTCCACCCCCTGAACCGTGTGCGATCCGGCCTCAAATGTATGATTGGCGCCATTCATCAGTGTTGTATTGGCCAAAAGAACCCCGCTTTGTCACTGTCTCTCACACACTCCCTCTTCCTCACACTCAAAAAACAAGAAACACAGTCCCCAAATCCAGCAACACCATAAAATTTTCATCATGACGGAGGTAGTTTCTCTCATGGACATTGACGACGACAACAACAAGCCCAACAACAACAGCAACAACAAGGGCAAAAACGTCGTCGTCCCTGGCGAATCTAAAGCCACTCCCTGGGTCGAGAAGTACCGCCCTCAGTCCCTCGCTGACGTGGCTGCTCACCGCGACATTGTCGATACCAGTTTAGTAACTCTCTCTCTCTCTCTCTCTCATTTCCTAGGGTTTCTCCGTGTCCCTTTTTTTTTTTTTTTTTAAGTTTTAATTTTCCGTTTGGTTCCCGAGAAAATTGTTCGGAAAGAAAAAGTAGAGACTTCGCATTTTGGATGAGTCCGATTTTACCTACTGTTTCTCTAGGGTTTTCTATATTCTTGCTGTAATGATCTGTTTGCTCCAGGAAATTGGAAAGTCTAGGGAGAGGGTAGTAAAGTATAACACAATTCCGTTGTCAAATTTTAGGGTTATGTTTCAATTTGTTTGGTTGCTGAGAAAATTTGGGAAAAGAAAGGGAAACATAATAGTATTGAATTTTAAGATTTGTTGCTTATTTAGGACGCAAGAGAGCAATATATTATACACAAACGAGCCTAGTGCAAGCTTTACATTTATGTTGTTTTTCTATCATTTTATTTCTTTTAACAAATTATGGTAGAAAAAGAAAAAAGAAAAAAAGACAACGGAGCTTAAATTTTAATTTGTTTATATATTTCCTATAGCCTTGTTTTAATTATTGGGTTTAAATAGTTGATAGGCTGACAAGTGAGAACAGATTGCCCCATCTTCTATTGTACGGACCACCTGGCACGGGTAAAACGTCGACTATCCTTGCCGTGGCGCGCAAGCTTTATGGAGCGCAATACCACAATATGATTCTGGAGCTCAATGCATCGGACGATAGGGGAATTGATGTTGTGCGACAACAAATCCAAGATTTTGCAAGCACTCAAAGCTTCTCATTTGGGTATTTTTCATCATGTTACTCATTATCTTTTTTAAATTTATATTCCTTTGATGTTTGAGTGTGTCCACTTGGGCTGTGTATATTTCATCATTTCAACAATGCCTCATACTGGGTTTTGAGTTGTAAATGAACTTAGATATCTGGGCTAATTTGTTATAATGCCTTCTCTGCCCCTAAATGTTACTATAAACGCAGTCAATGGAAACTGGTGTTTTGTAGGACTTTCAGCACTCTTCGATTTTTTATCCATTCCCTATTTCTTATTGTACTTTGACAACTGCTTTAAAGTGTGAAGAAGAGTTCCTATATAATATATACAATCTGCAAGATAGTAATAAGATTGCCAAAGCTGACTAAACATCATACATTTCTTCAACTTTTTGGGGGTTTTAAAGTTTTTGTTACATCCCATGATAGAGTATCCTGGCCAGTTTTTATACGACCATTAAATTATTTGTTTGTGCTCTAGTTCTAATGTTGCGTTTCACATTCAATTTTTCTCAGTTTTGCAAAACCCAAGGTATATTGCTTCTTGGCATGAAAAATTCACTGGGGGAAATGTACTTCATTCCTGTAGTTGATTACAAAATAGTTTTGTTTTTTAACAGTGCAAAGGCATCTGTAAAGTTGATCTTACTAGATGAGGCTGATGCTATGACGAAGGATGCACAATTTGCCTTGCGTAGAGGTATAACTGTATAAGTTGTTACGCTTGCACTTTATTTAATTTTTGCTCCATTTCATTGTACTCATACACCTATTTTATTATGCTTTGTGGTATAGTGATTGAAAAATACACAAGGAACACTAGGTTTGCACTTATTTGCAATCATGTCAACAAGATTATTCCTGCACTGCAGTCAAGATGTACTCGGTTTCGTTTTGCTCCTCTTGATTCTTTTCATGTAACTGAGCGACTCAAACATGTTATAGAAGCTGAAAAGTAAGTATATTGTTTTTTAATTATTAATTACATTTGTATTATCTTGAAACTTTTGGACTGTTGTGGGTGGATTTTGGCATAAATGTAATTATTAATTTCATTTATGTTTTGGATTCCAGTGTTATGTGTCAATTGTTAGAGGATTACTAGTCATCTCCGTCCTTGCTTATGTTTATTGATAGTTGTTCTTTTTCATGACTCTTCTTATTTCCTTGGTATATTTCTTGCATACTGATATTTTTTAATAAAGCATTATTATTCATCAAAGAGTTGTTAAGAGCATTATTATTAGAATAAATTTGTAAATAGTAAAAACAATTAGCTGTGATATTTGATTTATATAAAGGATATGTTAATCAAGTAGCTTGTGAACAAGCTCAAATTTTTTTGAAAAGAAAAGATTGAGCTTGAACAAGCTATCTAGCTTGGTGGTAAGATTGAGTTTGACTCATGTTTAAAATAAAATTAAATGAACTAATCTTGATCTTCTAATACTCAACTCGGCTCGTTTACTACCATACCCTTGGATAGCCACTCCTTTTGTTTTGCTTTAATAATATTGAAAATTCATCGATAAATGATGCCAGAGTACTTATGTTACATTATAAATTATATTTATTTATTTGTGTTTTGGATTACTAACTAATGATTTGCCTTTTAACAATTTTTGTTATTGGACTAGGCTTGATGTACCCGAAACTGGCTTAGCGGCACTCGTGCGACTTAGCAACGGTGATATGAGAAAGGCTCTGAATATTTTGCAGGTTATAAGAATTTCTCCCCCCTCAAATTTTGCTGATGCTGTTGTCTCTATGTGTAGAACAGAAATATGGCTACAACGTTGGTGGTTCTGTGGGTGATCATGATTATCAGTTTGACCAATCACAGTGGCCCTTAAATATCTTTTACTTTTCAAATTATTTTGATTAACAACTCATCACAGCCAAAACAACATAGGAAAGAAAATGGATAATTGTGCTATATGTTGATCGGATGAAATGTGATATGTTTTGGGGTAAACTTGAAATTGCTAGTGGTAGGATTTGTGCCCATTGTTGCTATAGAATGTGAAAGATGTTTCAAGAGTTTCTTGCTTCAAAATGCTCATGACTCGTATGTTATTAAGCTTTGTGCCAATACATGAAAACATTGACAAGCAAGCATTCTATGAATCTTTATCAACTGTTCTTGTATCCGCATCCCATTATTGTGACTTTTCAACCTTTCTCTCCCTCTCCCCCTAAAGAGCAAAAATAAGCCATTATACTTTTTTTTTTTGGCTAAAGATCTTAGCCCTTATACTTGATAATACAGATTTACTTTCTTCATTCTCATCATGGGTTCTTGACATTGGAATTCTGGGTTATGTTTGTTTTCTAGTATTTGTTTTTTCTTTGTGAACAGTTCCTAAAGACATTGTCAATATCTTTTTGATGTATGCAGTCAACACATATGGCTTCTCAGCAGATAACAGAAGAAGCTGTATACCTGTGCACTGGAAATCCATTGCCCAAAGACATTGAGCAGATATCATACTGGCTTTTGAATGAATCTTTTACAGAGAGCTTCAAACGTATACACCACACCCCCCTCTTTTTTTTAATATACTGCTATCGTTAAAACTAGCTACATTTCTGTTCAAGTTCCTGTTTCCCCATCCATTAATTTATTTATTTTTGTGCTTTAACTTTGATAGGAATATCTGAAATGAAGACAAGGAAAGGATTGGCCTTGGTAGATATTGTGAGAGAGGTGACAATGTAAGTGCTGTTCATTATGCTAGGTGTCCACTGTTAATTTTATTTATTTGATCTCATCTTCACTGCATTGTTCTGACAGGTTTGTTTTCAAGATCAAAATGCCATCGGATATTCGAGTTCCGTTAATTAATGATATGGCTGATATAGAGTATGTTCCCATATCTTGCTCTTTCTTATTTGCTATTTCTGTTCTCAATTATAAAAGTAGATGTCGAACTTAAGAATTGTTTCACTTCAGTAAGTGATGTGACAATGCATGTAAGTGTCCATGATACAATAAATCAGTTCACAGATGTGTACATCTAAAATTGCATCTAGACGATATATATATATATATATATATTCAATTTAATATGCCTGCATTTTTGACTGTCCGCTATAATCTAGACTTTGATCTATGCAATGGAAGTTTCAAACCATTGGCACCAGAGAAGGGGGCCATGTGGGATCTAGATAGTTATACTAACATGTATAGCTGATGTGTCATTAATTCATTATTAGCAGATATTGGCTAGTGAAGGCATGTAGTGTGCTTTCATTTTCGGTACTGCCATTCATTCTCTCTCCCACAAAAAAAGATGTTGACTAGAATGACTATTACTATTAAATTTTTAGTTGATTCATCTTAATCTCTTACAAATTCTGTTTAAGTTCTACTAAACTTGATAAATCATGAATTAAACATTTGAGGGATGTAGTTCAGTAGTTGTGATTTTGCACAATGCACACATCATATGTGGTACTTAACTGGAACACCGCTGTTTGGCTGGGAGCTTTTAGTTTTTTGTCTCAATTTTAGCAAATAAGCTACCTGAAACTACATCAATAAGAATTCGGTACTTTTTTCTTTTTGGAGGATTTCGTTGGACCTGTTTAAGTGGACTATGGAAATTGACTTCGGACTTCCTGAGGCTTCAATTACATTACTCTCTTTTATTGGTTTTTATTTGCAGGTACAGGTTGAGTCTTGCGTGCAATGATAGGTTGCAACTTGGATCGCTTATTGCTTCTTTTACACGAGCTCGCTCTGCACTGGTTGCTGCTGCAAATTAATTATGTTTTGATCTTATTAGGAGGTGTTGCTTTCCCATACCATTTCACTTTTGAGGCATATGGTTTGTTTCATCTCTGTGGGGGCCAAAGTTGACAGAATCTCAAGTTGTTCAGTATGATTTTTTGACTCTAGAATGGGATGTGCTCACTTATGTAGTCTGCAACACTTGACTAAGAATGTAAAGGTGTAAGTTTGCCATTGTGCATGACAGTCAAGATTTCACTCTCAACTGTTTTACGTGGGGGATCTCAGCATGTACTATTTGATGTATGTCCATTTGAGGTGCATGATATTTGCTTTGATCCGTCTTGTCTTAAGGCATATCTGCTCTGATCCATCTTGTGTTCAGTCTCCATGCTGAAATTTCCCATTATAAGCTATACATTAGTCTCATATTCACTTCTGTAGCTCATCTATTCCATCGTGTTTGAGAATTATAGAAATTATGATCGATAAGCAGGGTAAACAGTGGAAATGATAGAAATGTTAATTTATGCCACGGGTGATTTTTAAATTTTGGTTATTAATTAGGGGAGCCTAGCATGATGGCATCCCTTAGAAAGAACCACAATGGACCCCGCACTTGATATGTTAAATATATTGCAAGCTGGTTTTTGAAATCTGAGAACCTTCAGCTTTGAAAACTGCTAACTACATTCATCAACATCCTTTTCTACCAAACTTCCTGCTGCACTTTTTGTTCTGGAGCTTCTGGCATTTAATGTTTATGCACTCTTTTCTTTCCTTAAGTATTCCATGGGTTTTGATGGTCTGAATGGAAGAAGTATCTCAGGGAGCGACTGTAATCTCATACAACTGCTTTTCTGTCCGAATGAATCATGTGGCTGCTACCAGCACTCTTCATAATTCATGCAATCCATTCAAGGCTTCAAGCCCATGCTTTTGAAATTATGGTAATGCCCTTTTGTTTTTCTTTTGTCTTTTTTGGGTTTTTAGGGTGGGGCGGGGGTGAGGCCGAGAAGCAAGGGTTTTGTCCGGAAATTTTAGGTCTCGTGTTTAAATTTAATTAAGGAAAAAATATTGTACCCAAAGAATTGTATTGGAATTTTGTCACATTTAATTCATAAATCTTCTCAAGACACTCAAAAAGGGGCTGGAGGGTCAGGAACCCTATTAGGAATTGGCGTAGAAATCTGATAATGTATTTATCAGTCTTGAATAGGAGGACTAAATGAGTCTTCATAAACGATTTTCAAAAGCTGGAGTGGAGAACGGTGCCAATGTTCATCGGAAGAGGTTAAAATAAATTAATACCAAACTAACAGTAGACCAATTTATGATTACAGGATTGAATGGATGCACTTAGAGGTTAAAATGGGACTGGGTCAGTGGAGTTTTACCTCTCAAAAATGCAACAGAAGCCTGGCTCTCCATGAATAACTGAGAATGGGCTTAACATAAATAAGAGTCCAGAGAGGCGTCCACCTGCTGGACAAAACGCTTGTTGCAACAGTCTCGTATTGGGAGACAAGAGAGGATGCCAGTAAGGAGACAGTCCAATAGACTGCTTATTATGTCGTCTTCGTCTTTGTCATTATCTCTTTCAATTCTCTGTTTCTTCTGAACCTTCATGCTTCCTACCATGGCTTCAATTTGTTGTGTTTTCTTTGTGAAAATTTGATTGAGTATGAAGAGTTTCGACCTTGGCAAGAGTTTATAGTTGTTGAAATTTTTGTTATAAAATTTTAGTTAAAGTAGAAACATATATCTAATAAAGTTTTACTTAAACTAAACTATTGCAACACTTAATAAAATAATTACATGTTGAAGAGAAATAATAAATATATAAGATATAAAACCTAAAATAAAAAGAAAAAGAAAATAGTGGTGAAGCGAAAAGTTGTGAGAGCAGTAGAATTTTCAAGCTCTTGAAACATAGATCTAACTAATAGAGTTTTACTTAAACTAAACTATTATAACACTTAATAAAATAATTACATGTTGAAGAGAAATAATAAATATATAAGATATAATACCTAAAGTAAAAAGAAAAAGAAAATAGTGGTGACATGGAATATAAGATATAATACCTAAAATAAAAAGAAAAAGAAAATAGTGGTAACATGAAAAATTGTGGGAGCAGTAGAATTTTCAAGCTCTTGAAACATATATCTAACTAATAGAGTTTTACTTTGATAAAATAATTACATGTTGAAGAGAAATAATAAATATATAAGATATATAAAACCTAAAATAAAAAGAACAAGAAAATAGTGATGACGTGAAAAATTGTGGGAGCAGCAGAATTTTCAAGTTCTTGAAATATATATCTAATTAATAGAGTTTTACTTAAATTAAACTATTGTAACACTTGATAAGATAATTACACATTAAAGAGAAATAATAAATATATAAGATATAAAACCTAAAATAAAAAGAATCTAAAATAAAAAGAAAAAGAAAATAGTGGTAACGTGAAAAATTATGAGAGTTTCAGAGACTTCGATTATATATATATACATATACATGATTGATCGTCGCGCACATATTAAGGAAAAAAAAAACTTCAAAAAGGCTGTGTCAACTTGAGAGATTTTTATCGGAATCATTTTCTGTATAGCGGCTTTCATATAATTGATAAGTTGCTAGGTACAGCCCAATCTCACTGCAAAGGCACCACTCAGTGCAAAAAAAGCTCAATTCCATAACTTTCAAATGCCATTTCTCTCTGGTTTGTTTAAATTGCTAGTGCCTATAAACTGACCTGTACAACAAACTTCTGATCAGCTTTAAAATTCTCTGTACCATAGTACCCCTTTTCAATCCTCTTATGACTTATCACCCCTGCAAATTAATAAATATAATTTACACTTACACCTCGAGCAGCTTAGTCTTTCAGACTACAAAACTGGACCTGCAAAATATGTCAATAATTACAAGCAAACTAACTTCACACGCCCCATCAGGATACCATTAATGCCACCTTTCTCAACTTTCTTTGTAGTTTGCCGCACCAGTATTTACTGTGTTTGCTAATATGGAGGTATTGTACCCTTTACATGTCTTCATTTGACATCCTGTTGGACCAGATAATCTCTATTTCAAGCGTTCGAGAAGAGCCATCTTTGTTGCTGTCATGATTAAGGCTGAATAAACCGCTGTATACTCCTTCAGTCACAACTTTGTCAATTTGGATGGTCACTCTTCCCAGTGTTGACTGAAAAAACCACCATTCTCAATCAGAAATAGGAAAACATTGTAAGCGGATTGTACTCTACCATTGTGGACAATTACAGTGCACCACATCAAAGTATAAAGGGCACAGTGAAACAAAACGAGCAAAGGTTTACAATAATAAACTACTTATTTTTCAGTAGAATGAGCACCGCATCCATACACTGCATGGTGACAGCAATGTGAATGAATCTCTGAACCAGGAGACAAGTGCTAAAAGCATGTAAATGGAAATCTAATTACCTTCCCAAAAGTATTTTTGCTTTTGCAAAGGATATGGAGCTTTTGTCCCTTTGGGGGTACATCAAATGCCCATGTAAACCCTTCTTTCCATTCAGGCGAGGTACTGTGGCTCACTACCTAATAATGATAAAAGGACATTTTAGTATGAAAGTACTTACAGGCTCATTGAAAGATTATATGACATAGAATAGAATGTGAAACATATTAGTAAAAGGTCTCTCGCGTGTCATTATAGAGTACAAGTTTAAAATTGTGCAATGTGGGAAAAATTTACATCATATGTTTTTTTTTTTTTTGGTGAAGTATTTTCTAGCCCCAAGTGAAGGGGTAAAATGGGAGATTCAAATTAGTGACCTCTACTTTATGAGGCATTGTCCCCAGCTGATTGTGCATAATATTTCTATTGTTAAACTGTTCAGGAAAAAAGAAGAAAGAAAACTGTGCGAAAACTAACGTGCAAAGTAGCATTATCCGATAAAGAAATGTCATTATGAATTTCATTTACATGTACTGTGAGAGAATGAAATTAGGTATAATCAAGTTAAAAATTTACAGGCACCACATTCAATAAAACTTTAAATAATTCAAATCAATATAACATGCCATGAAATCTTTTTTGATAAAGAAGATTTAGGAAAACGGGCATGCACTTCAATTGAGGGTGTCTTTTTTGAGAAAGGGAGTGAAAGGTATATGTTTGATTTGCAAGGAAACTGATAAATTGTAGAATGCTCTTACATGAGAAGCAGCATGCAAATTTTTATTAAGTGACATGAATGCATGGTTTCATGTGGAAAAAAGGGAATATAGTATGTGTGTGAGCATGTAAGAGAGAGAGAGAGAGAGAGGAAAAAATTGATACAACTTATTGGTCTACATTTTGCAATTAATACAAATTTATAAGGAAAAAAGAAAGAGCAATTGACACATGATAGAGGCTAGGGCCTTGCCTGCCCAAGCTTCAGTTAACCACATACAAATATCATATAATATATAAGATGTGCAATTCCTGCACTTCTCAAGAAAATTAAAGCCAACTAATTCAAAGGGCAATTTATGTACCCAGTGAATCCAAGACCCCAACCTCACCCTCCACCGAAATCTTACAAGGAGAGGAGGTACTGTGAGTTAGAGCCCATTGGCAAATTTACTTGTCATAAAGTTTCAAAAAGATGGGGAATAATGTCATTGCCAGTGAGAACTAAGTTAGGTGACAGACCAAGGTGCTCCCAAATCATTCAAAGATAATATTCTAAAACCCTTTATTGCCTTATAACTAGATTGCAACTCCAATGGAAATCAACATAGGGTCTTGCCATCATATGAAAACAATCCAACAAAAAGTAATAGTGATTCACTTATTTTAAAAAAAAAAAAAAAAGCAGCAACAATGAGTCATCATTCCTAACGTTCTGCCAAAAGTAAAGAATCAATATCTGAGCACCCCTAGCCCTAGTTATGATTTCAACCAAGCATATAAGCGTGGAAATAAATGGTTTGTTTTAGCACATATTGATTCAATGGAACAAATACCTTGGTTTGTCGTGGAGGACCATTGCCTATTGTCAATCGACAAAAGGCATTTGTGCCTCCCATTGCCTGCTTTAGGTTGTTCCCTCGCTTAATAGTAACAGTCAAACAGCCTGGTAAGCAGTGCAACAGGCTGTCTGCTCTCTCATGGAAACTTGGAGGGCAGGTTTTCATGAGCATTTGCAGGATGGGAATGGCTTCAGCCGCAACCATGGCCTGTGACTTTGCAATATCTATTGGCATGTTTGACCAAGAATGTTTTAACAAGCACAGGGTGTCCAATACAGATTCCTGAGCGGCCTCACTACCAGATTTAAGTGCTCCTACCAAATGGGGAATGCAGAGTGTAGAAGCTTCAGAGATATGGAGCTTAGGAAAGTTTGTGAATATCATATTTAAGGTTCTCAAAACCTCTTCGTTGATTGTTGCATTGGACCACAATTCTCTTTCTAGTGCAGCTGCAAAACAATGAAATGACAGGATTCAATGTTTAATGGAAAGGAAAGCAAGAGGATGCCTACTTCTCAACAATCAGAGAATAAACCAGAATATAGGACTTGCATAAAAGAAAATTATAACAATAAGGTGAAAGTTGATTGCTGTGTATATGCTCTGCCAATCCACTATCTTCACAAAGTTTTGTTCATGATTTTTGTCTAGAAGTTTCTTTAATAAAGATATGAAATATTACATTAAGACATGTTGGGCTACTTTATATAATTGTTATATATAATTATAACAATAGCAACTTCAAAAGATCAAAAGGTCATTTAGATGTGAAGGGCCAAATCTTGCAACATGCAGTAAGAATACATATTTTGTCCATTTGCTCTCTCCCTGATAAGCTTTCCTTTCAAACTTTTATCATATTCAAAACTACAAAGCACTCCATCTCATTGGTGCTCTTAGAGGAGAAAGGTCTACATGCAAAGGGTTACACCAGTTGTCTACTTTTTACTTATGACGTGCCAGGTTTCAACTATAATAATGACATTGCCCTTCCATACCTCATTACTTCTACACTCATCTCAACTAGATTGAATTTGTTCATGTTTCTTCACTTTACTCTGACAAACAAAAGTTTTCTTGTTCTTTACTTTAATTTGCAATTTATTATAAACTTTAGAAATGCCGAGGAAAACAATTTACAAAAATCCAAAAAAGGAAAAAAGATCAGGAAGAATAATTAGGGTCGGACTTCACCAAACACGTATCTCGCGCTCAAACATTTGGCTATTCTCTTTCAGCCAGATACAACAAAACAAGCACAAATGACTAGCCTGCCAAGCTACCCCAGTTGACTCCTCTATAGATTCTCCCATGCCAACCAAAAAATAAGGACTGAACCAGAAATATTCCATGAAACCCAAAGGAAAGAGAGCATAACTCACAATTCCAACCTACTGAACAATAGATTTATCAACCTACTAAACATAGAACACCAGTTAAGAATTACATCTGTTGATCAAATTATCAGATATCAAAATTTATTTCTGGAGCAATTATCCAGGCAAGTTCTAACATAAGGCTGCTAGTCTAACAATCACAGTTTTGAGAACAGCGCCACTACCAGGATAAGAAGAAAAGTTCTAGTTTTCTTGTTGAAATCTTTCCTCTCCAGAAGTTACTCTTTCAAGTAATTTCCTTGACAGATTCTCTATAAATTAGTTCCCAAGCTGAATTCCGTGAGCTCCCAATGATTACACAATAACTGCTTCTCTTAGTTTGTTAGTGATGTAGGATACACAAAGAAATATATATTTTAATTTAGTCTTATTTAATTTTGGATAGTGAATTATACTTTTATTGGTCAATTTTACTTTATTTTAAGTCTTAGTACCTAATTAGGTTATTAGTATTTAATTTTCTAGAGTCAAGGGTATTTATCTCTTAATAGGTTAACCATTAGAAAAATCAGAAAATAACAAACATTTTCAGGGAGTACATTTTTATTTGCTACTAAATACAATCTTAGTCAAATCAATTTTGCATCAGACTAACTTGCTATTAAGAACCCAAAGACATTATCGATGTAACAGATAACTTGACTAACTAATTATACGAACATTGGGGAAAGTAACCATAACAAAATGGAACAGATCATTAAAATGCATACTAACAATGAATAAACATGTATAACTTTAAGAATATATGAGGCTGACTAAAGAAAATGAGAACTTTAGTATATGATTTTGTAACTGCATTAAAAATATGCATGAAATTTTACTTGGTGGATATATGATATTGAATAAAGGAAGTGAGGACATGTATGAGTTTGTAACTGCACTTAAATATATGTACATCATGGAATTTAATTAATATAGAAATGATTAATAAACACATATAACTTGATGGGCATATGAAATTAAAGAAAAAAATTGGGTTTAGTGTCTGGATTTTTTAATGCAATATATCAAAACGTATTAAGAAAAAAAAGAAAGAAAAATAGAGGATTAAACTTTTTCAATTGTAACTTACCTGTCAAAGATCTGATGAGCTCATTTGACACATATTCTTGAAGTGTGTGATTAGAAAATAAAAACTTAATCAGCAATGCTGCCTGTCCGGAAACTTCTGGATTAGGAGAGAGTAATAGTTCCTGAACAACCAATATGCCACCTGCTTCTGCAACAGCTCGCCTATTAGTTCTGCTGTGCATGACAAAGTTTTGCAATGCACAAATAGCCACCATCTTCATTTCTTCTGTCGACTGATCTTCAAGCAAGCTTATTAATGCACGACATGCAGAGACAGAATCACTAGCTCTAGCAAGTCCTTCATGCTGAGAGAGGTCTCCTAGAGCGAGAGCTGCAAGAAGCTTGCCAGACTGTGACCTGGTTTGTGGGTCAAGCAGATACTGCGATAAAGGTGCTATTGCATATTTGGAAACCTTCATCTCTCGTACCCTCACATTGTTAAATAGGGCTTCAAGTAACCGTCCAGATTCTTCTTCACACTGATGAGATCTTAAAAGGTCCATTAAGGCGTCTATAGCACCAGCTTCAGTAATCTGTTCAGCACTTGAAGCTTCACTCCCTTCATGAACAAGTAACGCACTAAGAGCCACTGTGATAGTGCTCTCCACTGTTGAGTGCAACATTTTCACAAGAACTATTAAAGGAACTTTAAAGTAATACTCAGCACTGAAACGCAGAACATTAGAGAGAACCAATGCAGCAGATTCCCACAATGTATGAGGTGGCTGAGGGTCATCTTGAATTATAACCTTTGCAAGCTCAAAAACTCCTCCAGCATCAGCAACTGCCTTTGGCCAACTTGTGGAGATTTTTTCCAGTGCTCTTATTGCCGTTTGTTGTAAGTTCAATATTCCAATTCCCGCAAGCTGCACAAGGGGCACAACTGCATTTTTTGTTGTAATATCTTGCTGAAAATGTTCTTGAGCAAGAAGATGAGAGAGCAATTCTGTGCCAAGTTGCTGAATGGCCTGAGATGGGGATTCCAGAAACGAAATCAGAGGTTCAATGACTTGACTAGGAGTGAGTTTTAAAGTTGCAAGGCTCTGTGGCTTCTCCAGAATATTTACAAGCGCTTGCAAGGAACTGTGCTGTCCCCACAAATCAAAATCTGGACGAAGCAAAAGCAGGAAAAGGGGTTCTACTATGTTTGCAGCATCGGTGCTTCTAGCAATTGCATTACTGTTTGTTAAAATGCGGAAAAGTTCTGCAATTGAGGAGCACAATGAACTGGGTGCAAGTGGTAGTAGCTCAAGACAATTATCGATAATGCCAGATTTGACCATATCCAATTTGCGTGGGGTCCGGTCTTTCCCCAACTTTGTGAGTGCAGAGATGCTAGCCTCAATGAGCCGATGGTTTGTCCCAGAAACTAAGCCAACAAGGAGATCCACAACATCGTAGGCTGCTGCAAGCTCCACCTGCTGTTCATCATCCAGCAACCTTTCAAAAGCACAAACACCAGATTCTACTGATGTACTTAAATCAGACTGCATGAGCAATATAAGGGGTTGTATGCATTCAGAGGCAACTGGGTTTTCTCTGAATTTAGTATTACCAAAAAGAACACAACATAGTTGTGCAGCATTTCTCTTCAATTCCAAGGATGAAGCGGAAGATAGTATTTTGTATAAACTCTCCAGTGGGTTTCCTTCCACATCAGTCAACCAGACAGCTTTAGAAGAACTTCCTGAAGTCAGCTTGATCAAGGCAACAAGAGCAGCCTCTTGCTCACTTGCTGATGCAGCATTAAGCATGTCAACCAATGGCTGAACAGCCTGCCAGGCTAATTCAGATTCTCTGATGTTCTCAGCATCAAAAAGCTCATGGAGAGCCCTTGCAGCACTGAATCTAGCACTTCTTGACCCCAGACGCAGAACAGCTATGAGTTGATTTAAGGAACTAGCTGATGCTTCATATCGAATAAGATCAGGATTGCTAAACAATATTCTCAGTAGTTCAGATATGGAGGCCTCAGTTGAATCTTGAGGGCTCAAAGACAGGTACTTCGTCAGAGCATCCAGAGCTCCAGCTTCAGCCATGATTAGTTTATTTGTATCACTTCCATCTGCAATACGGGTCAAGAGCTGAACAGCTATTGGAGGGGCACCAGGCCTATCTGGTATTGGTCTCAAGAGATCCACCAAAAGGGGTATAGATTTACGTGCAGTGGACCCAACTCTTACATCTTCAATTTCAAAAAGGTGCTCCAGTACAACTTGATCAGGGTTGCGTGCCAGAAAAAATTCTTCTGATAAAGCAACAAGGTTTGGCATATCTGACTCTATGTAACCAATTAGGGTTATTAACCCAGCAACAGCACCTGAATTTGCAATGGCAAGAATTATTCCCTTACTACCATTACAAACAAGACTGGCCATTGCCTGGGCAGCAAAGAATCTATCAATCACTTCATCAGATCTCAGCAGAAGAGCAAGTGAAGGTATGATGCGCATAGTTGCAGGAGAGAGAACAACATTTGGATCTTGGAACAAAATAGCCAGGAGCAAGGAACTAATCCATATACCTTCTGTATCCTCATATTCTGCCTGTCATTGAATAGAATAATTTGGTTCAGCCACTAAATCCTTGTCAAACAATTCTTAAACATAAGCACGTATACCAGTTTATCAACTATGAAATCTAACTACAAGAACTATTACAAAAAATCAGAGATACTTTTTAATCTGTGAATGAGTATCTCCATGCATTATTCTGGCGAGAACACCAGTATTTCACGATTTTTTTTGAACTACGAGACTCATCTCTTTTTTTTTTTTTATTGGAATACAAGATTCAATTCCATAACTACACAAACTCGGTAAGCACACTGAAAACAGCAGCCCCCTCCCCCACCCCCCCCCCCCCCCCCCCTCTTTTTCTCTCTCCATTCTCTTTTTTACAATTTCCTTACCCTATCAAAATATCAAATGCCAAACTGACATTCACACCTAAGACACAATCCTTAATTGAAAATAATGTTGCAACAAATTAATATAGCATATAAATAACTTTTCAGCATACAGCACATGAGATGAGCCACTAATTTGGATAAGGTAGACTTTGAAAAAAAGAGAAAATGTGTAACATTTTGTGATAAGATTTCTACTATTGGCCTCAAATTATAAATGCAGGGCACTTCTCTGGTGCAATGGTAAGGTCTCAGGCTACCTTGTGCAAGTGTGTATGTTTGAGTGTCGAGAGTGGCTACTTCATGCAAAAAAAATGCTGAAGAGTAGGACTTTATCCAAGCCAACCTTCCCACTTAGGTGGGACCAGCACTTAGTGATGACCCTTTATAAATGTAGTGGACAGATAAATGTCAGCACCATCTTTATGTATAGGAAAGATTCAGTATTATTGAACCTCACATTTTCACATAGCCTATCAACTTATGATACCAAATTTAATTCCACACCATTAGCTAGTTATGGGTCTAATAGGACTCAATTTATAGAATGGTAAAGCACTACAAGAGAGAAACAAATGATGGCCCAATAACCACGTGAGAGAGAGGGAAAAACACTTAACCATTAGAATATCTATTTGGATGTACCTGTGGATTGGAAGTGTATCTTGCAAGCTTGTCAGAGAGAGCCTCAAGTCCACCAGCTTCCATAACAATGACTTTGTTCTTTGCATGGAAGGAAGCAATTATTGCTAGCAACCACAAGGCAACAGTACCCCCCAAGATAGAGGCTGGATCAGGAACATCAAACTCATCTCCTTCTTGGAATGCAGTTCTTTCCATAAAACCTCTAGGAGTTCTGACTTCAATTTCTAAAGAGGAACAGCTAGAATTTTGCTTCATCAGCTCCACTAAAGCACATATAAGGGGGTTTAAATACCCAGACACATCAAGTGCATCCATTGACTGCTGTTTGTGTTCTTTTGCAGCACAGATGAGCAGTGCAGACCCTCCAACTCTCACTTCTAAACTGGTTGAGTTCATTATCCTATCAGCTAGTGAACCAATGGATCTTGATCTTGCAACCAACAAATCACCCAGCACAACTGGTTGATCCCCACAAAGCCTAGATAAAATTTCTATTGCCTTATCTTGCATAGGAGGTGGCCCCTCAGCCAGACAGTGGACAAGAGGCTCCAAGCAAGATGGAACATCAGCAAGGGCAGACCATGGAGGGTAAGTTAAGTGCACACCTTGTTTTGTCCTAGCCAAGAGTACAATTACATCTAAAGCGTCAACAGCATCAGCCCCATCCATATCCATTGCATTTAAGGAATCAACAAGTGCCAGAACAGCAAAGCGGCACTGAGCATTTCCTGTCAGTACATCACCTACTGGGAAATGCTTCAGCAATTGATGGAGTGCACGTGAAGCATTCTGCTTACCTTTTGAGGTTCCTTCTCCCAGTACTCTTGTCAAAGCTGAAACAACATCTTCTGACAGGGCTTCTGCAGCAATCTGGGGGTCAGATAGAAGATTGGCCAGTGCAGCAACAGCAGTTTCAGCAGCATCAATAGAAGAAGTTTTAGCCAACTTGATTAGAGGCATGACATCCCCTTCAGCAAGATAAGACATCTTGTTCGTAGTTTTGGTCTTGGTTGGGCGGGACAGAGCACCCAATGCTCGAGCTGACTGTGTTGCAACAACTTGAGTTTTGCTAGTTAAAAGCTTCATGCAAGGATGCACAATCTCATCGGTTGCAAGACTATCACAAATATCTTGCCTTGTGCTGAACAGATCAGCAAGGACAGAAGCTGCACACTCTTGAGATTCTTCATTTGTTGAGTTAAGAACCTCGACAAGAGACCTCAGCCCTTTATTAGCTGCAGAACCCTTCTGCACAAGATCCTTGTGTGATGCCATTATGAGTACATGGCCCAAAACTTTAATAATATGGGCCTTTGAGCTTGGAGAATCTCCTAGGAGCAAAGCCAATAACTGATTTATTGTGGCAGAATCGGCTGTTCGGATAAGCTTTGTCAGTGCCAAAGCTGAGGCTTCTTGCCCTCTTGATCCGCCACTTTTAAGAAGCCATAAGAATGCTGGGATGGCTCCAGCACTTTCAACACAGGCACGGATGTCTTCACTATGACAGCACAGGTTCCACAGAACATGTGCTGCATCCTCCTTTGCCTTCTGAGATCCTGTCTCTAACAACTGCACCAGTGGAGGAATCCCACCAGCAGCAGTGATAGCCCACTTGCTGTCATCAACTAGTTCAGTCAAGATTGCAAGCAACTGAACAGCATACTCTTGATGCTGCTCACTGGATAAGCCCAGCAACGATATCAGTAACTGAATTCCTTCTCTCTTCCCAATTGCATCCCAGATGCCTACTCCATCACAGCATAAGCTTGTTAAAGATAGTATCAAATAATCTTGCACATCAGCAGCTGCCATTGTTATAAGTCCGGTAAGCACCTTCTTTGCTTCTGCATGGCTGAGCCATCTTGAGAGATAGATATTGCCATATAGGCTGGCCATAGCCTCAAGGACACGCTCTTGAATCAGCTTCTTATCACGGGGCTTTAGTAGAATTACCAGAATATCTTCTATCTGCTTCACATCAAAAGGTTCCTTATCCACGTCAGAGCTGTGCTCAAAGACCATCAGAGTGTAGGCAAGTGCTCCAACTATATCAGCAACTGGTGCAGCTAGGCGAGGGGACCGTGAAAGATCTCCAAGATACAGTATTAAAGCAGACATCCCACCACAAATATTTGCTAAAGCTTGTGTTGCATGACCCTGTAAAGCCTGGCCACACTCGCCTTGCATGCACTCTTTAGAAGGAGCAACTACTGCCCCAATGAGAACAGGAACACCATCAGCATCCACAATTGCTTTCTTCGCTCTGGTTGACTTCGAAGAAAGAGCCTCTAAAGCATCAGCAGCACTAGCACGGACAGAAGTATCATTTTCTTGGTCTACAAGCTGAAGCAAGGCTTTGACAGCACCAGAATCAATTACTTTTGGGATGCTATCACTGAAAGCCAACATCAGACGGGCCAATAGAGAAGCTGCATTGGACTGAGAAGCAGCATTATCAGAAGACAGAATACCCACAATAATATCTACTCCTCCAGCCTCAAGTGTAGCTCTCCAGTAACCATCCTTATCACCACAAAGATTTCTCAAAGCCCCAGTAACGAATCCCTCCACCACTTTATCCTGCTTGTTCTTTGGATTGAGCTGATCCCACAATGTTGGTACTACTCCTTCTGTAACAAATATTTTTATACCAACATGATCGTCTGAAAGCCCACCAGAGGAAACTTCATATATTGCCTCTGCTGCTGCCTTCCTAGCCTTAGTTGATTCAGACTTCAAGATTGAGAGTAATGGTGGGATGCACCCACCTAGAAGCACTTTTAATCGAAGGTCTTCATCTTTGCACAGTACACTAAGAGTTGCTGCAACATTGACTTTTGCCACAGGGGTGCCACTCCTGAGAATGCTTATGAATAATGGCATTGCTTGGCCATGGGAACCAATTAGCATCCGAGCATCCTTTCTTGCTTTAGCAATACCTAGCAAACGTGCTGTAATAAGTTCTTTCTCATGTTGTGAAGACATGTTGGCATGTAGTTGCTCAACAAAATTAGCAACAGTAGCCATTGTGCTTGCTGGATCATCCATTGCTGGTGTTCCATTTAATTCCCTGGAAGTAATGAGCAAGTTCAGTATTGAAAGCCAGAATGTAATACCAAAAATTAAAGCATTTAGCACTGCAAAGCAATAAATCTAACATTGATTTGAACTTTTATAGTAGATCCTATACATATTATGATGGCAAGTATTACTATGAGTTCAATGTTAGAAGCTCATAAGTTTTTTTTTTTTTTTTTGTTTTTTTTAAATTCACTTTCAATCTATCATTAATATAGGAGTATAACAAATTTACTTTCTAAAGCATTAAAATCGGCAACTTGGGCACCATATTAAAGGGATCAAATACAGAGAAAAATGATAACCTTGGCTGGGAAGTAGAAGAAGATAGGAAATCTCGTGGTTCAGGGGAGGGAGACTTTGACATTTGCACTAAAACACCAGTTTAGCTCTCTCTTGGGCCACCTGCAAATCAAATTATCCAATCAATTCTACTAATCTAATGAATCGTGGATATGGTTACAACATAAATCTCCTGATAAGAAAAATCTTTAAAAGTAAGATAAAGTTTTAAGAGTAGGTGCTCTGTGTTTGTATGTAAATAAAAGTCTTTGGTTAATAGTTGCATATTTTATAGTTAATAAAAATTTAACCGCGCAAGCATCTATGATTTATACATAAACCAAAATATATCAATAAAAAAAAATTCCAATATTTAGCTTTAGATTACTTTCATATGCTATGCCTAAAAAGATGAACCATACTTACCGAGAGGTATCAGACAAGTCTATGTCACTTAAAACCAGCTTTCACAATTTTAATTTTCAATTGCTCATGGACTCAATTCTTCAAAACTAAATATCCCAGAGCTATCATAGAGCTACAAATCCCAATCCTGACCACTGAGCATGCTGATCTTTGTCTGACATTTTAAAAAAGAAGAGAAGTCAGGACTAACCAACCAACTTACAAGTTATATATTTCCTACGTGCTTTTCAAGACCCGATTCCATAAAACAACAGCAACAACTAATTTTTCCCCAGTATCACAACATGATTACAGTACCCAATTTAAGCACCATCCCAAATCCAAAGCTTTGCTTAGCACTCACAAAACCAGACCAACCAACCTTCACAATGTCCATTTTCTATAACCCTGCCCATCCCTGATCCCCAGTAACAACTAAAAAATTACAACAAAACCCAATTCTAAACAAGACCCAGAATTCAAAACAAACAAACAGATACAAAAGTAGCTAAATTTGCAACAAATCCTTCAAAAAAACATAAGCAATAAGCAGCACATATCCAAAAAAAAATGACAACTTTCATCAAGATCAGAAAAGTACCTCGCCAAACACTGCAAATGCCCAAGAACTCCCTCCTTTATACTACACAAAAACCAATCTTTCTTCAATTGCTCACCATCCAAACCAATTTCTCAGAGAGTTCATACAAGCTCTCAGCTTGAGCTAAAAAAAAGAGTGTAAAGAGCACAAGCTCATAGAGTGTAAGCTTTCACTTAAAACAGTTTCCAAATCAAACCCAGCACACACTCTGCAGACCACCGACATTGACATACAGGGATCACGGTTTTGAGTCAAATTCAGATCTTCATGCACATATATGTATATATAATAATAATACAATTAAAATTTTTAAAATTAAAAAAAAAAAACAATTACAAAAATTAAATAAATAATAATAATAAAAAATGTGATTAAATAGTGAGTAGAATAAAGAAAATTTTACGAAAAGTACGGAGATCAGATCAGAGAGAGCATCACAGAATCTAGGGCAAAGAGAAATGTCATTTTCTAAAATAACCATTCATATTATATACTGTGAAAGTAGATATAAAACCAAATAATAAAAATAAAAAAAAGAAAAAGAAAATCCTAGTACCAGTGAATTCACTGTCGGACAAAGATACGAATGAGAGCTACGTCTATGGAGGTAAAACCGGTATGTACTGTAGTGTGTTTGTCTGTGTTTTTGTGAGAGAAAGACAGACAGTGAAGTCTCAGACTTTTCGCTTCCTTTTCCATGTGTGCATGTTTTTGTTTTTAATTTCTTTTATTTTTTACATGGAGTACTTTTTTATAATTTTATCTTTTTTATTTATTTTTATTTTAAGAATCTTTTAATTTATCTTTAATAGTTTTTTTGGGGTTGAGAATCTTTTGATTTATCTTATTGCTAATTATATAAAAGGGGGCAAGCGATTCAGTACGGCTGCTGTGAAGAAAAGAAACCCAATTGGGCCACTGACTGCTGCACGCTAGTTAATTCCTGTTTTTTGGGGATTCGTGCATTTTAATTTTAATTTTATGTTTTTTTTAAAAAAATATTTTAATATTTTTTTTTTTTGATGGGGTTTAATATTTTAATATTGTGACCTATTAAGTTAAGGTCTCAAATTTCCTCTACTACAGTATATTATAAGAGTATCTTATAGACATAAAATCGAATAATTGACAAAAGCTAGAAGACTACTCTCTTATATATAAAAAATAAATAAAAATAAAAAGCATTAGAACTCAATTTGTTGGTACTTTTTGGGCATGTTTGCAAACCATAAGATTGTGAATTTTAAACTTGAATTTATTGTTTGACTGATGTTCTTTAAATATAAATTTTTTTTTAAAAGTATCATTAGATCAAAATATCAATCAATTTTTAGTATAGACAAGAATTGAACTCCTAATCTAAAAACTAATTTCAATTTCAATTTTTAAAAATTATTTTCATAAAGTTTTAAAAACAAAAATAAAAAACAAAAGTCTTTTTACCAAACATATTAACGTTTCCAACCGAAACATTTATGATTAACGTTTTATCCAACAATTGAATTATTTAAAAAAAGAAGAAGTTTTTAACGTTTTTACTCACCCAAAAAAAGGGAAAGGCCTCTTTTCTCCTTGTGTTTGTTTTTTCCTATGCCATTTGTGGTTTTGTGTGGATATGGATTCCCCACCACCGCCAATTTCAACTGTCAATTTCAACCGCATTTATAATTTACTCATGCAGTAATTTATTATTTATTTGATAATAGAAATAAAGTAATGTATTAAGTGTGGTAGATAGATATGTAAATACACTTGTTTTTCATTTTTAAATATTTTAAATTCAACTTTATCTAACTATTTATAGTTGAATTTAAAATAAAATTAATCAGATCAAGACTTTTGTTAATAAACACTCTAAGGACAGTGGTTAAATTGCGTTAAATGTTTTATTAAATAATATTTTTATACATTAAAAAAAAGCACATATAACCATAATGAATTTGTGCATGAGCCAATGAATTATTAACATGTTTATTTTTTTATTTAAAATAAAAAGACCATCAAAGCTTATAATTGGACATTTATTAAGATAATGTATTCTAGTAGTTAGGTTTTTGCTCTTCCAATTTCAATGATCATCAACAAATAGTAAGGCACCAAACTCAAATTCTCTTGACTTCAAGTAGGGAATCTGTGGTGAATCCAGAGGGAGTGGTTACGATACTTACACTTTGTTTGGTTTGAAATGAAGGAGAGGGAAAGGAAGAGAAATTAAATTCTTTCCGCTATTTGGATAACATGATAGAAAAGAAAATGAACTAAATTTGTTAAGAAATCTATCACTTGAATACTTGTGCATTCAAGTATAAACCTTAACTCTAGTCAAATTTTTTGCACCTCATATTTTTAAAATTTTAATATGATGCTCTTTGATGGTATTAGATTATTAACACGTTGACTGTGCAACTAATGGTGGCTCTAGAAATATTTTTCAGGGTGGTCATTATTGACCAAAATTTAATAAAAAGATAACTTCATATATTGACCAAAACACACACACACACACATAAAGTCTTACAATTTTCTTCTACAAATTTTCTTAGTTTGAAATCTTTGCATGATAGTTTTATTATCAATGATACAAGTTACATCTTTTTCAAAATTTTAGTTAGATAAAAAATTTATTGAGATTTTTCTTTTTGTTTGTAATGACTTAATATATTGTTAAGGGGACCAAAATTTAAGGACAAAGTTTGGTTACAAACTTAGTTATAACCTAAGATTACAATTCTCACTAAACAAGTTAACATAACTACATATTTTGAAAATCTAACCGTTGAATTGCATGTTCTTTATGTTCTTAAAACACATGTCAAATTTCATGTTAATCGGATGCTATTTACTATTTGATTCATAAACTTAAATTTTTATATAATTTTAGACTACAAAAACTCGAAATTTAAAAATTTGATTGATGACATAGATATTGATCTTTGATTTTTTTGAACTTTTGGAAATATGGAGGATATAAGAAGAAAATGTAATCAAATGGTGAAATTGTCACAATTCACATAATAAAAAAAAAATATTAAGTGGAGTTGTAGTCTTCGTTTACAATCAAGTTTGTTGCCAAATTTTGTCCAAAAATTAATTATGTTGAGCCTAAAAAATTTTAGGATGGTCACAAATATTTTTAAGGATAATAAAATCACAAATTTTTAAAATTTATATATAATAATTAATTTTTTTTGCCAGGTCTGGGTGGTCCTGTGACCACCCTGAACTCCATGTGGAGCCACTAGCGTGTGCAACCATAAATTAGACATGTTATTCAAATATACTCACGAAATTTTGATTTTGTAAAATTTGTTTTTCTACTCACGTGTATTTTATTGTATATGACATGTTGAAATGCACTATTATGCTCGTGTGTTTGGATGATATGAAACTATGGCTATCAATTCGTAGAAGACCAATTTAGGTCGAGGGAATGGGTGTCTAATTTCTTTACACTTCCATAACGTAGCCCCAAAACTTAGATTCTTGGTTCTTGACCATGCTTTTATTCATGTAATTTTTATATTTTCTTTAGAATTTAATTGGATTCAAAACCTTATATTTTTATTAGATTATACCTTATAATTTATATTTTCTACGTCAATGTAAATTCAAATATTTTCAATGAATGAATTTTTTTTTTTTTTTCATTTTTTTTGGTTTTCTTATTTTACATTAATAAAACAAGTGGGGACTCTAATGTAAAACTTTTGATCTAAGAGGCACAACACCATCACTCGAACAATTATTTTTAGAAACGATTATTTCATGGCCTACTTGGCTTCTCAAAGCCGCAACCATGGTTAATTGGAATCCTACACGCTAAACCTCTACCTCACTCTAGACAAAGAATTATAAACTCTAATTGAGATCTAACATATATATATAAAAATATATATATATATATATATATAAAAGAAAATGGCACTAAAAGTATTAAAATTCTATTGCTAATATTTTTGATTGATGACTGAATTCTTAAGTTCCTCCATTTTGCTTAGTTTGGTGGCATAGGCCTTGAACCAAGTGGGTTGTAACTTAAAATCCATTGGCTATGGAAAAAGAGGGTTGGATAAATTGCTTTTTAAGTTTTAGTTAGTCTACTTTCACTAATTTTCAACCAGACTTTGCGTTTCAGTTTTAGTCTACTTTCGCATCATACCACCACCAAACCCCATTTCTGCTTCCGTGAATTATGGCTCTTGAAAAAATTGATGCTGACATATATGTAGCATCATGCAGTAGCCAATTAACAGAAAATCTGATCAGACACACCTCTAGCTCTAGCTATTGCACGTACACTTCGTCTACATTATCTTTTGAAATAGCGTTTTTAAAACTAATTTCTATCTCGTATAATAAAAAGTGTGTGATTATTATTACTCGCCAATTAATAGGGTTCAAGTTCGACCACATAGACAAACGATTGCTTCATTTAGGTACACTCAGATGGGATCGAACAGTGACACAAGCTTAATGCTGTAGTGTTTTATTAATCTAGAGATCATCGAAAAAAATAATTGGTTTGGATGTCTGTTTCACATCTATTAATGCTATGGAATTATTGTTTATTAATTTAGCGTATCGAACCTAATCTGAATTATCCAAGATTGTCATGATCAAAATCTTGATATTAGGAGATGTTTATTTATGAGAAAATAATAGGGTATATTTAAAATCTTATCAATAAAATTTTATAAGTCGACCATTTGAAAAGGAAATATGGATCTTAGTCAAACATTTGGTCAAGCATAAATATCAAGTGGAACCCAGCTAGGATATTTATCATGCCCAACAAATCTCAATCCCTGACTCTAACGTAAAGAGGCAAATATATGACAGTTTGGATGAAAGTGATATTGCATATAATAACTACATATGATTTGATTGGGTGTATAATTCACTAATTTGGATGAGTGTCAGCATTTAGCGACTGATTCTAAGGTAAGTCTGTTTTGATCAGAATCGTTCATTGGACCCATACCACCGCTTGTGGCTGATAAGCGGCAGGCATTTTCTCTGTAAACAATGCATAATCTCTCTCTCTCTCTCTCTCTCTCTCACTTTTTTTTTATAAAATTCTATTGCCTAATTTCAAATAAATTTAAAATAATACTATAACTAAAATTCTCTAAGTACAAGTTTCAACAGATTTAAAATAAAATTTAGGCCAAAACATATTATTGTGCTCTAAGTTTGCCATCTGAGCGGTTTTAGACTTTTAGTCCATAAGATTTAGAATAATTGATTTTAGTTATTAAATTTTTTATTGTTCTTTTATGTAGCACTAATTTTCTTGTATATGTGGTTAACATAATAATGAGTAGTAACTAATTTCTACTAATATGGAATCGATACATACTGACATTCTCTTAAACTTTGGTGGCTTAGGGACTTCTTATTTATTGTTAGAAGTATGTAGTTAAATGATTAAATTAATTATATCTCAATAATTTAAACTTTTAGGACAATTATTAATTTAACATAGTACATATTAAAGTAAGATGTTTTAAGTTCGATCATTGTCTCTTCTACTCTACTTGTTATTTAAAATCTCATGTGTTGGGCCTAATTTCAACCCACATGAGGAGAGCATTAAAAAGACACTTGAAAGATATTATCACCTGTGATACCTATACCACGGTTACCACCACTATTTATTTTGTTACCGACACTACCTTTCGCTTATAAAAGTTTTATCTTTTATGCTTTTAAGCTTATCGATTTTCAAGTTTTGCTTTTTGTGGTCTTCGATTCTTAATTGATAAGATACTTGTTTTATTTTTATTTATTTATTTATTTTTTTGTTGAGAAAGTGATAAGATACTTGTGGTTATTATAATTACACACGTGTGTGGGTGCGTGTAATTATCTTAGTTACTTTTAGTTAATAATACACTTTATGCAAACTCCTTTTTTCTTTTTCTTGCATTAATTCTTTGTGTTAATTATTTGTTACTCTTAAACAATTTCTTTTTAAGGTGAAAATATTCATAGATTAGAGGAAGTGCTAAAAGATTAGACTTCGCACAAATTTTGTACAATACTTAGATTGTTGCATGTTTGGGTATTATCTAATCAAATATGGCATTATGTTTGTGTTAGAATAAGTTTATAGGATGGCCAAAATTGGCAAATGCCCATTTCACACAAACTTTCCAGTATTTTGCCCATTTTCCCAAACTAATTAGAGAAATACTCATTTTCCCAAATGTAAAACTCGATTTTTGGAACATTAAGTTATAGTGAACATGGACTTAGAGAATTTTTTTTTGAAAATCGAGTTCCATTTAAATTTTTTCAAGGAACTTGAGTCCCATTAACTTGAGTACTTCACATGGAACTCGAGTTCCAGAATTTTTTTTTTTTTTTTTAAATTTTTCGGTTCGCTATAACTCGATTGTCCAAAAATTGAGTATTAAATTGAAACTCGATTTTTAGAAAATCGAGTTTCAAAACAGGGGTATTTTGCTAATTAGTTTGAGAAATTGGGCAAAATGCTGGAAAGTTTGTGTGAAAAGGGCATTTGCCAATTTTCTCCTTTATAGGATATATATTTTCATGATGCTTAGGCAGTTAGGCTATAGCTAAATCAGGTTGCGCCTTGGAACCCTATTTTGATTGCCATTTGTTAGAATTATTGTTAAATGATTAAATTCACAATTTTCCAAAAACTTAAACTTTTAGGACAATCAGTACTTTAACATGGTATCAGAGTAGGAGATCCTAAGTTCAATCTCTATCTTCACTCTACCTCCCATTTAAAATGTTAAATTCTCACTTGTTGGGTCCTTATTTATTAAGAGGAAGTTTAGGCTCACAAGTGAGGGGGAGTGTTAGAATCATGGTTAAGTAATTAAACTCACAATTTCCTAACAGCTTAAACTTTTGGGACAATTGGTAATTTAACACCATTTATAATAAACATTTTTTAGTACTTGAGTTCTACCTATATAAAAAAGTGAATTTGTTTGCAAGTTCAAATTTATTTATGCTTTTGTATTTGAATAAGGTCGAGAACTTTTTGGTGATTTAGCTTTTGATTAGTTCATTGAAATTTGCTGAATAATTAGAAACTTCATTAGTTTTATTGTTTGGTTGTAGAGAAAATTGAGTAAAAAAATGGAGAAGTGAGCAAATTAAAGATAAGGGAAATTGAATTTTCTTTTGTTGTGTTACCCTTTACCCTTTACTAGTATGTAACCCATACTAATGCACGGGAATAATAAATTGTAGTGGTGCTATTGATGTTAACTTGAGTTATTAAATATATAGGACATTAGTTCGATCAGGACATTTAGAGGTACTAAAATGGTTTTTCCTTGCAATTTTCATGATAATGGTTACGCCAAATTTCTCATTTTACTACTATTACATATATAATTTTAAAAATTACTATTGGATACTACATATACAATATCAATTCACACCACTATTAGTGAAATTCTACTAAATAAAACACATTACAGTTTGTTACACATTTCACATTATAGTTTGGTCCAATAGTATCTCCTATTGGGGATAGGTGCATGAGATCTTTTAGCTCAATTACAGTTTGTTATATTCAAGATTTTCGAATACAAAATATTGAATAGAAACAGTTTAAAAAATAAATGCATTAGTTTGGAGAAAAAATAATAGAAACATCATCCCATAAGTAAATCCGCTTACCATTACCAAACCAAAGTCTAACCCAAGTTTTGCCTGAAAGTCGCTCTTGTACCAAATAATACCTTTCTAGATGTAGGATATTTTAGACGTGAGTTGGTCAATTTATTTTTGGCATAAGAGAGGTACTTAGCAGACAAATATGAGCACCATGGCTTTTTCTTTTCCTTTGGAGGACTCCATAGCCACTTCATAAGAAGGGCTGACTTGGTTGAAGTCCACCTTCTTCGTTAAGGTGATTGAAAAAAAATCCAAACCATAAAAAAGAATTCATTTTTTGTATAGGATGTTAGCAAGGATGAACTTGATGAGGTCTTATTGCATTAATTTTTTTTTTAAAAAAAAATGAAAATTCAAACATCTCTATCTCAATAGCAAAAATCTAAAAAATTTAATTTTAGTCATGATATATTACATAAATGACTTATAAATTTGAATTATTATTTATAAAAAAAATTTTATTATATATATAAAATCATTCAAACTCTCTCTTCCTCTAATTTATATATGTAATAATAGGTAAATCTAAGAGAAAATCCAATTAGATTTCAAATTGGAATTCAATTAGAGTCTAATTTTGCGCCACATGTCTCATCTAATTTAAATTTTAAATTTTTTGCGCCAAGTGAGTTAATTTAGTATAAAAATTGGATTTCAATTAGAGTTTAATTTTGTGTCACGTGTCCTACTAATCTAAGTTTTTTAATTTTTGTGTTAAATGAGTTAGTTTAGTGTAGAAAACGAAGAGTCCAATATAAATAAACCATAAAAAACCTAATCATATAAGTAAAAACAATTCAAATTTATAAGTCATTTATGTAATATACCATGACTATGTAATATATATATAAATCAAAGTTTAGAGAAAATTCAATTAGAATCAAAATTAAATTTTGATTTTGTTAGTTTTCCATACAAATTAAATTGTTTAGATTTTTGTTTTTTTTTTTTGAACTAATGAGTATACACACACACACACACACACACACACACACACACACACATATATATATTTTATACAGTTTCTATTCAGATATTTTGTATGTAAAGATATTGAACGTAACAAACTATAATTGTGCTGAACAATCCCATGCATACATCCCCTTTCAATTTAGGAGATACTACTTGACCAGTTTATTGTTTTATTTTGTGTTATATTTAGTAGAATTTTTCAAACAATAATTATGAATTGATATTGTATATGTAATATCCAATAGTGATTTTCAAAATCATATACGTAATAGCAATGTAATGAGAAAATTGATGTAACCAATATCATGAAAATTGTAAGGAAAAACTATTTTAGTACCTTCAAATGTCTTGGTCAAACTATGTCTTATATGTTTAATAACTCAAACTAACATCAACAGCACAACTACAATTCATCATTCCCGTGAGCAAGCACGAGTTACATACTCGTTTTATATATAGAGCAAGAGTTAGATATACGATTAGGTTTTTTATGGTTTGTTTATATTGAATTCCTCGTTTTCTACATTGAATTAGTTCATTTAGCAAAAAAAAAAAAAAAAAAAAAAACTTAGTAGGTAGGACATGTGGCGCAAAATTAAACCCTAATTGAGATTCAATTTTTACACTAAATTAACTCACTTGGCACACAAATTTAAATGTTTAATTTAGATGGGACACGTAACGCAAAATTAAACCCTAATTAAAATCTAATTTATACATTGAATTAATTCACTTAGCATAAAAATTTAAAAACTTAGATTAAATAAGACATATGACGCAAAATTATACTCTAATTAATTCCAATCTGAAATTTAATTAAATTTTGTCTCAGTTTTGTCTATATATATATATATATATATATATATGCAGATTATCAGCCATCTTGGTTTCCTTTATTATATGTGTATGTCTCTGTTGCTTTATTGGATTCTGCGTGGCTTTGTAGTTGAATTTGATTCTAAAGTATATTATTTGGCAGATTGAAAATGAATGGGCTTTTGTTGTTTTGTTCTTTAATTAGGCTATGTTGTTAAACCGGTCAACTCATGTACAAAGCACTGCAACTCATGAGCCTTTTTTTTTTTTTTTGTTGCTAAAAACTCATGAGCCTTCAATTTGTGTAATATAATCCTACACATGTTAAGTAGTTCATTGTAAATGTTACACGTTGCACAACATGCTTATTCTATATGACTTGTTTTAGTATCTTAAAATTATCAAATTAATTTGCTCTAAGCGAAACTATTCTCAAAGTTTTAAAAAGTCTAGAACGCTATTTTAACTTTTAAGTAACACTTTATTATCGAAAGTCCTTGCAAGAAATTTGAAATTAGTTTCTTTATTAATTTTAAATTATTATAATCACCCCATAATTTTTGGTTTTTTGATAAAAAAACCTAGCTCCATACATGATGTTCTTCAATCGCGGCTCCAGGAATATTTTTTAAGAAGTTCATTTAAATTTATGTTGAAAATGTTGACAATGACTTCTTTATAAATAATATTTTCTTATTTCATTTTGATCATTGGAATAATAAAATAGATCTTTTCTCATAAGTTGTAACCATGATCCGAAGGAAATTTAATTAAGTCAACATGAGTTCTCTTAAAAAATAAATCTTATGTAGGAGATGAATCTTGTGAAAACATGTGATTTCCTTATTAAAAAATTTATCCATAGTACTAGCAAGAGAATAAAGGATAAATTATAAGTTGATTGGCGTATTGTTCCATAGTATAATGAAAATATTAATTATTGTATCTAAGATTAAATCTTCCTTACTATAATAAAGTTATTAATTATTTTTGTTAAGTGAAATTTAATTATTATTACTTAGAATACTTTAATTTATTATTTATTAGTTTTTGTCTTTACTCTTTTCAATTCTTTTATTTAACAATTCAAATCAACTTTGAAAACTTATTGACATTTCTAATTCATTAGGAAGAATTTTTGTTGTGTCTTTTACATTATTTTATTAAAAATTCAACACAACAATACAATCATTAAAAAAAATTGTCTTCTCTCCCCACTATCCCACACCTCATTTCCACTACCCCACACTTAATTATTTTTTAGTATTTACACTTTACTCCTCACTTAATTGTATTTTTTCTGAGATTTAAGATCAACAAATTACTAATTTTTGTTGTTGGACTTGCTTCTTCTTCTTCTTCTTTTTTATTTTTTCTAGATCAAATTAGTTTGTTGTTGAGTTTTTTCTTTTCGATTAAAAATGTCAAGATAAATGTTAGTGTTGAATTGGTTTGTTATGGAATGATGATGCCGAAAATCCTTAGTAAGCTGCACTATCCTCACACGCCCTAGACAAAACCTGCACAACAAAGAAGAAGAAAAACCCTATAAAGAGTACAGGTGTAGTACCGGCCAAAGACCCTTCGAAGGTTAAGTTAGAGAACTTTCACCACTCTAGAGTGCCAGAGTAGGGATAAATTATGCGTACCTTAGTTTCTGGGGGCTTTTGGCTTTTATAGTAGTGTAGAATCGATCTTGGTTTTCTTGGCAGAGAAGGTGTTTCCTTATGAGGAAGATCTTCATAAATACACATATTTCATGGGATTCTTAACATATAGAGATTTCATTGATTAAGGTCAATCATAAGGCGCAAGATGTTTCCATTTGAGGCTTCTTGGAGACCACTTAGGCCACATAAACGCCATGTGGCTCTACCACCCATCTCCCCTACATTCGTTTAATTTGAACCCGTCCACTATGGAGGGTCCGTCTGTCTTCCTTTTTCTTCGTCTGGGGCGTAACCTGTCACGTCCGTTGTTTTGTCTGTACTTCTCAATAGTCCACTTACTTAATACCGTCGCTTATGGTTAATCTCAGAGAATGGATCTATTTACTTCATTTTTATCCTCGCCTAGTTTTGCAAACGGGCTCGTAGAGTGACGTTCTGACTCAACCGTTAGGGAATGCATCTTGATTAACAGCCTAACCTAGGGCCATTAATGCAGTAGGGACATGTGTCACACTTCTAGTGGCTGATTACTTGGACCAAAGCGTCCCTTCGTCTTCCGTGCCGTTTCCTCTATATATATGTCGCCTCTCCCTTTCATTTTTCACATTACATCACAAATTTCCAGTCAGAGCACTACCGTCTCCTACCAGAAACCAACATACCGTTTGCTTGGTGTGACCGTCCTCCACGCCTTCTCCGTCTCCTTTTTGCATCGTTCATCCGTAAGTACCCTTTGCCTTAAGTAGGTCTTTATTTTCGCTTCTCTTAAATATTGCATGTCCGTCCACTATGTAGACCTGCAGAGTTTTAGGGTTTTATTCGTCATGTGTAGGTGACAGATGTCTAATGAGAAGTCGAGTGATCAATCGTGTGTTCGTGACGGGGCGGGCTACGATGAGGTGTATCCGTCAGGTCAGCACCTCCAATGATGAATGAGTTTCGTCCTCTATCTCACCTTCCGCGGAGGGGGATGAGGACGTGGATGTGGACGGATCGGAGGGCGACTCAAATGACGAGGATATAGTCAGTGCTGAACCCCCCCCCCTAAAAATCCGTCATAGGTCTTGATGGCTTTAGGCAGTTCATTCTTCTTCCATTGTGGACAGTGAATGACTTCAGATTTACCATTAAGAAAAAGCACTTCGATACCCTTAGGGAAAAATACCAAATTCTCGTCAGCACACCAATCCGTTTGCCATTTAAACTTGAAAAATGTTACTACCAAGGTGCCGAAGACATCAGAGTGTATGAGCAGATGTTTAAAGTGGGACTTAGGTTCCCTTTAAGCGCTCTTCACCATTGTCTTCTTCAATACCTTAGACTGGCCATCACCCAGATCTCTTTTACTGGAGAGTCTTTCTTGGTGCGGAAGTTTTGTATGGAGTCCTTACTAACGGGGCACGCAGGATGATAGTGGAGGAGTTCTTCCACTGCTACTGTCCATTTGAGATTGTCTAGTCTAGGGGGATGTATAGTTTCCTACCAAGGAAGCCGTCACTTAGGTTAGTGTGTGAGACCCCAGGCTCAAATAGGAACTGGAAGAGTCGGTACTTCTTCCTTTAAGGGGACGATTGAATGTGTCACCCCGACGATCAAGAGTTTATACCAGTGGACAAGACTTGGGGTATAATGGCCCCGTCTGATAGGTGTCCGTTAGTCTTAAGTTTTATTTGTTATTACCTGTTTCATATGACTTCTTAACTGTCTCCTATTGCAGGTTGAGACCGTCTAGAGGTTACTCTTGAGCAGTGGAGTTTCCTGGAGCAGATCTTCAAGACCAAGTTGTCGGATAGAACCTGGGCGAAGCTAGTTACCTTGGACACTATCCATTGGTATTGCCCACAGAAGTTGCTCGTTGCCACGACAGTTTAGCTTGCTAATGTAAGTCCGTTGCTTATTACTTTTCCTTTTCGATTTATAGCAGTTTTACCTAACTCTTTTTTCATTCGTCTTATGCAGAAATGGAAGACGGAAGGAGAAGGGCTTACATTAAGCAGCAGGCAGCGGCAAGGAAGAAGGAGGGAACGGGTCTGTCCAACCCGTCCATAAAGAGGAAATAGTTGGACAAGATCGATTGTCTGCTTAAGAAACCTAAGGTGACGGTAGGGTCTGTTGAGGTTACTCCTACAGAGGCAAAGCTACCTCTTCTGCCCGTTCATGGGAAGGGTAAGGGCTTAATGTCGGGTCAAGGCCCCGTCGACGAAAAATGCCTGGTCCTTCTTCGCGAAGACCCTCAATATACCTTTAAGCAGCTTTCGTCTATCATCATGAGTGATGATTACGAGGACCAGGGCAACCATTCTACTGAGGCCATGGGGGAGACGAGTCTCTTTAGTCTAGCTTAGGTATGTGTCCGTCTATCTTTCCTTTCCGTCATGTTGTTTGTTTATTCTTTCTAACCCTGGTTTTTGATATTTGCAGGGGGTGCTCATGATGAAGGGCTTGATGGACCATTACGTGTCCCAGGCGACGATGGTAGATCGTGTTAGGGCGAAGGTGGAGGCGTCGGAGGATGAGCTGGAGGAGTTGAAGGCCTGGAAGGTTGTCTAGGAGAAAAAGTTTGATATAATGAAAATGCTCCTAGAATAGGTAAAGGAGTAGATGGAGGCACCGAAGAAAGTGCTTAAGGACAAGGAGGATGAAATCTCCAAGTCCAAGAAGTAGCTCTGTCGGGCTAAGGAGGACGAAATAAAGGAATACTGCGACTCTGACGCTCTCTTAGTCGAGTTAGGCGGTTCTTTAGCCGACGACTTCGATGACTACCTTCGTCAAGTCAAGGCTTCCTTCCCGGATCTGGACCTGTCCTACATTACCATCGATACCGAAGGCCAGACTCCAACCCGTCTTGTTGAATTCGAAGGAACCGACGAGCTATTCGCTAATGATATCAACCCTGACCCTCAAGGTGACGGGGAGGCCGCTTATGCTAATCAAGAAAAATACGTTGATGATGGTATTCGTTAACTTGAAGTGGATTAGACGGTTGAGGGGAAGAAAGAAGAGACCCCTATTGTCCAGCAGTAGTTTTTTACTTTTTCTTTTTACTTGTATATTATCAACTTTTGATCACGTGAGAGAAAAGTATCTATTCCTTCCGTCACCCATTGTTTTTGGGTTTCTTTAAATGTAAACATTCGCCTTTTATAGGCTTTTTATCTATCGTTTCTTATTTTGTCTATTGTTTGAATATATATATATTTTGCATATCCATTTGTTTATCTTGATGTTTCTGTCCTTTATTAATGCACCCGTTTACTTGTGAACCTGACACTGGATTCGTCCATTTAAGGATTTGATAAGCTCATACGTCCACTTTTTGGGCTTGATGCACTTCTTGAATTAGACTTATCAATCTTGAATCACCTCTTGGGGTGAACCCATCCACCTATGGATTAATAATGAACCCGTCCACTTATAGACTTAATAATTCTCAATTCACCCCTTGGAATGAATCTGCCCACTTATAGACTTAATAATTCTCAGGCACCCCTTAGGATGAACTCGTCCACTTATGGACTATAATTAGGCCTGTCCACGGGTTGAGCCGGTTCAGGTTTGGGCCTGAACCAAACTTGACCCGTTTGAGTCGGGTTGTTGGATCTTAGACTCATATTCGATCGAATAGTCGGTTCGGATCTGGTGCTTCGGGCCACCAGAGGGGCGGGTCAGAGTTGTTGGTTAGGCGAATTTGGGCTATTAATGGGCCCAGTTTTTGGACTTCTATGAAATTTTTTTTTGGTTCAATTTTTTTAGCCCTTTTAGCCCAAATTAAGGAGTTTGGCAGTTTTAAAAATTATTTGGGTGTCATATTTTTTGAACTTTCCATGTAAAACAGATTGGGCCTTCGTTTTTTTTTTTTTTTTTTTTTTTTTTTTTTTTTTTTTTAAATGGGCCTTCAAGTAAACTTAAATTAAGCTACTTCACTTATAAATATATTGGGCCTTCAGAACAAAAACTTCCTGGAAAAAATACCTTACCCCAAGTCACAAAATAAGCCAATTTTTACCACCTGTTAAGCATTAAATATCCTGGACTTAATAACCCACAACAACACAAAATAAACCTATTTTTACAACATCTGTTAAGCATCCACACATTGACCACAAAAACTAAACACATCAATATATATTGTAAAACCTGGACAAAGAGCACAACACAAGTAACACACAAAATCCAATTTTCACCACCTGTGACTTGTTAAACAGCCACATTGACTACCCAAAAATTAACACAACAAATAATCTGGACAAAATAGCAAAACAATACACAAAACATATGTATTTCCAACAACCACACAACAAGTGATTAATTATAAGGCAGCAGTAATTCAATGTTCCCACAAGGCAGTAAATCATAAGTAGGCAATAACCTTGCTGGCTATACAATGTTCCCAGCAATATAATTAATTACAAATTATAAAATACCACAGGTATTTCCAAAAAAAAAAAATAGCTTTTCCAAAGCATTAAATGACAAATACTCAAGCTTATAACTAATAGAAAAGAAAACCTATATGATTCTTAGGATTTCTTTTCTATAAGCATTAAGACTAGTATTGTTAGAAAAGCAATTTACAAAAAAGCTTCCAAAATGTTCCCAAAAGGCTGCCTCCTTTACAAAATAAATGATTCCGCCTACAAAAGACAAAAATATATTTAACAAATAATACATTACTACCAAATATAAAGGGCAGCAAGTTTATAACAGTAAGAGGCCAAAGGCGGTAACATACCAAGTCAGTTATCAATCTTCAACACTAATTAAGGGTCATTTGCCTAAGCTAGAACCCAATTTGGAGCTGGTACTTGTTGATGCACTTGATGATGATTGTTGATTTAAAACTAAAAAAGAAAAGGAAATAAATACAACATATTAAATTTTTTTTGAACATGAGACAGACTATAAGTTCCAGAATTTAAACATATTACCTAAATCATGAAATTCCTCCTAAAATGCCTCAACCTCATCCCTTGATTGGCGATGAGAAATTGGTACTGTGGCTTGAAGCCAATTTTGTGCACATACAAGGTTTTGAACCATGAGAGGAGAGAGAGAACTTCGAAATGGATCAACAATGCGGCCTCCGGTGCTAAATGCTGACTCAGATGCAATAGTCGAAATTGGTACAGCTAGCACATCCTTAGCCACTTTGGACAACATTGGGTACCTACTAGAATTGTCCTTCCACCACCCCAATACCTCAAAATTCACATCCCTTCTACCATCACAATTTTCAGCCAAATACTTGTCAACCTCATTACTACAACCTACAGATTGCTCAGCTTCTAAGAAAAGCTCATATCGAGAGCGAACCATCACATATGGATCACTTGCATCACCTACCATTTGTGTCCTCTCACTCCCACTTGGTTCTTGCACATTTGGGGAATTAACAGAATAGTAAAAAGTATAAAACTTCATCAAAAGAGCTTTCACCTTATCAACCATCACATTCTCTACTTCATTCCCATAAATTTTAGAAAAAGAAAACTTCAAAAACCTCAATTTTTTTCACGGATCAAGAACCACAGCCACATACAAAAGAGGATTAATTTTATCACCTTCCCCCCAATACTTCTCAAATTTAGTTTGCATGTTTGTGGCAGTGTTTTTCAAGAGGGTGTTTTGGGATTTAACTAAATGAGAAATACTCTCTTGAATAACAAAGATCTCATCAAAAAAGGCATTTGAGGTAACATACAAAGAGCCGGAGAACTTCTTTGTTGCATTGTAAAAAAGCCTCAAGAAAGTCACAAATGCCCTACAATTTTGGAAATCACTCATACAAGGAGATCCTAAACCACCACTATCTTCCTTGCTCCTAAAGTATGATGAATAACCATCATCTTCAAAGTCCATCCTAAGGAATACTTTCTCGAATTTTTAGCAGTTTCTAACATAAGGTAAGTTGAGTTCCACCTAATACGTACATTTAGACAAAGAAGACTCTTGGACTCCATAACTAACCTCTCCATAAAATTCTTAAAAGTTTGATTTCTATTGGGCGAGGACTTCACAGCTTCACGCACCCTAGCAACAGATGCATCAATTTCTTTCAAACCCTCCCCAACAATGAGATTTAAGATATGGGCACAACACCTCATGTGCATGAACTCATTTTCTAAAACTGTCGCATTCCAATCTTTTGTTACCCTTTGCAAAAATTTAATTGTGGTTAAATTGGAACTAGCATTATCCACTGTCAAAGTGAATATGCCATCAATACCCCACTCATGCAAAGACATCTCAATCTTTCTACCTATAGTCCCCCCTTATGATCTTTAACTTGACAAAAATTTAAAATTCTCTTATGCAACTTCCAAGCATCATCAATAAAGTGACTTGTGAAACACATATAATTCAAATTTTGTATAGAAGTCCATGTGTCCGTAGTAAGACACACCCTACAACCCTTCAAGGATTTCCTTAGCTTCTCTCTCTCACTATTATAAATTCTAATCACATCTCTAGCCACAGTTTGACGAGATGGAATATCCTTTAGACGGAGCTTAGGTTGTAATAGTTACATATTTCTTAAACTCATACCCCTCAACACACCTAAAAGGCAACTCATCAATTATAATCATTTCAGCTAGTGCATTTCTAGAAGCCTCAACAGAAAAAGTTGTTGACACAAGTTTGAACCCTTCATCTCCATCATTTTTGGGTTCAAAAGCTAAGGTTTTCTGCACTTTATCTTCTATATTAGGGTTCTTGGGACAGATTGTCACATGAGCTAACAAATTACTAGTACCACAACTCTTACTATCAGCCTGATATGATTTTTTTACAATAATTACATACAGCCTTAATGACACTCTCATCTATATTTACCTTCTCAAAATGATTCCAAGCTAAAGACAACCTCTTGGGTGGTAGTGGCAATAGCACCATCAGCTTGGGTGGTAGCAGAACCATCAACTTGTATAGCGGTAGAACCATCAGCTTATGTAGAAACAGAGGGAGCATTAGTGGAGGAATCCATGACCCAAAAAATCAAATATAGAAATTAGCAAACTAGAACAACAATTAATAATAATAATCAAACAAACCAAAAAGGAAAATCTTTGATGCTTGAATCCAGATAACAGTATTCTACATAAAACATAAAACTCTAACATAAAACATAAAACAGTATCCTACATAAAACTAAACAGAACCCAGATTGGTGCTCAAAATGATGCTTGGAATTTCAATAAATAATAAAAGCAAAATAAATAATAAAAGCAGAAACATTGGTGCTCAAATTTATTAAACAAAGATAGCAAAACAACAACTACCACCACCACAACAGCATAAGTTATTCATCAACTCTAACAAAAAAAAGAACAAAATCCCAACTTTTAACACAAAACACAAAGGGAAACAAAAATCATACCTTAAAGAAACCAGGGGTGTTGGAGTTTTGAATTTGAAGACTGAAAACCCTACTTGGACAACTTTCAATTCCTGAGTAAAATTAAAATAGAGACAGAATTAATCAAACAAATAAACAAAGAACAAAAAATTTAAAATGGTTAGGGTTTCAATTTTTTTTAGTTAGTGTTTCAAATTATAAAACTTGGGAGTTTATTTGATTTTTAACAGTATAAATTTTACTAAATAATAAAAGTAGTAATATTGAACACATCCACAACAGCTTAAGTTACATGCATCAACTCTAAGTCTCTAACAAAAAAAAAAAAAATGTACAAAATCCTAACTTCGAACACAAAAAACAAAGGGAAACAAAAATCATACCTTAAAGAACCGTGGGTGTTAATTTCAAGTTTAAAGACTGAAAACCCCACATGTACAACTTTCAATTCCTGAATAAAATTTAAAATAGGAACAAAATTAATCAAACAAATGAACAAAGAACAAAAAACAAAAGTAAATGGTTAAGGTTTCAACTATTTCTAGTTAGGGTTTCAAATTATAAAACTTTGGGGTTATTTGATTTTAACAGTAGGTTTTCATAACATATAGAATCAATGAGAGACTGAAAAAAAGAGAAATGAGAAAAGGAGAACACATACCCTAGGTTCAACCCATATGATCAGCGGCAGGGAGAGGAGTGGCTGCTACTAGTGGCGGCGGCGGCGGCGGCTAGGTGTAAAGAACTTGTAGTGAAAAGCTAGGGTTTGGACCTTGGAGTAGAGAGAGGCAAAGTGAGAACTGAGAGTTTGAGAGTGTGGTCTGTTCATTGGTGAGAAGACCGAAGATCAAAGCTTTTAAAGAGTGAAGATTGAAGACTGATGAAGAGATGAAGATTTGAGATTTCATATGAAATTGGTGAAGAGATTGCAGAGATCTTTAGAGAGACAGAGAGCGTCTGTGTGAGACTTGAGGTTGAGGATTCGGTGAAGAGATTTCAGGTTTTGAGGATTTGAGATTGAGAGAGAGAGAGAGAGAGAAAACGTCTGAGTTTGTGTCTGAGAGTGAGAGATATGAGATTGAGATTAGAGAAAGAGTGTGAGGTCTAAGCTGAGGCTGTGGGTTTGGTGAGATAGTGATTAGGTGAAGACTGAAGAGATATTGAGGCTGTTGATGTTGATTAACTTGATCTTGATTCGGTGATGAGTGAGAAAGAGATTCCGTGTGAGACTTGAAGCCGTTGGGATATGAGATTAAGATTGAGAGTTATTGAGATATCTAATCAAATATTTTACCTCTAATTGTGACCGTTGGATTGTGATATTAGTTTAATTTTTACCGTTGATTTTTAATTGCTAGGGCTGTAGAGTTTAAGTGATATGATGTCTCTGTGTTATGCTAGGGCTGTAGAGTTTAATTATAACTGTTGATTTGAAACCTGAATTAATTTAAACGGTTGGATTTGAAATTGGGAATTTGTGCCCAAAAATGGTTGATCAGGTTTCCTCTCCACTACACGTTACCCACTAACCAAAGCTCAAGATGTGACTTATATGATGTGAGTGCTTGAGGCTGAGTGGAGACTGGTGGTTTATGAGTTTATTTTACTTTGTATTCGGTCGGGTCGGGTTATTCGGATTTTTTGTTGTGTAACCCGAAACTCAAATCGAGTAATCTGTTCCTCTTAAAATAGCATCCGTAACCTACTAATACATGCACTCAGATTCACCCATGGACCTTCGGACCGGGTGGGTATGGTCGGGCGGGTCGGATATCATGGGTCACTGGATAGCCCTAACTATAATTTTCTGCTCACCCCTTGGGATGAACCCGTCCACTTTTGGACTTAATAATTCTCAGTTCACCCCTTGGGATAAATCCGTCCACTTATGGACTATAGTTTTCAGCTCACCCCTTGGGATGAACCTGTCCACTTATGGACTTAATAAAGATTATGTAGAAATGTAGATAGCATGCACATGGTATTTTTGAGTAACTCCTCTTATTGTGATAAATACGCGTATAGAAACTGTTCTTGGAAAATGAAAAACTGTCATTTGGGCTTAAAAAGTACTGTAAATAAAAATTAACTTAAAAGGAAATAAACTAGTAATAAGGAGTGTCAATGTCCATGATGTTGTCTATTGGTAGTACTTCTTCAGGTGCTCTGTGTTCCAGGGGCGGTGCAATTTTTACCCGTCCAGCGTCTCCAGGTGGTAGGTGCCTTTCTTATTCCAAGACATGATCCTATTGGGTTCTTTCCAATTAGGTTCTAGCTTCCCCTGGGAGGGGTCTCTTGTGGCACCCGTTAGCTTTCTCAAGATAAGATCTCCAACCTAGAAGTCTCTGTGTTTGACTCTGGAGTTGTAGTGCTTGGCCATGAGGTCCTGGTATCGCGCTAGGCTTTGCTCAGTTGTTGCTCTGACCTCGTCCACCAGACTAAGTTGCAAGCGCATTACTTCATCATTCCTACCCTCGTCATGATTCCCTACTCTATAGCTTATGAGTCCCATTTCAGCCGGGATGACCGCCTCGCTTCCATATGCTAGTTGAAACGGTGTCTTTCTTGTAGGCGTCCTTGCCGTTGTCCTGTATGCCCATAAAACTTTTGGCAATTCTTTCAGCCATATACCCTTTACCCCTTCGGCTGAGCCTTGATGATTTTGAGCAGGGATCGGTTTGTGACCTCAACTTGTCCATTGGCCTGAGGGTGGGCAGGTGACGAGTATTGATTCTTGATCCCTAACTGTGAGCAAAAGTCCTTGAACGCGTTGTTGTCGAACTGTTTCTCGTTGTCTGAGATCAGCATTCTAGGTATACCGTATCTGCAAATGATGTTCCTCCATACAAAGTTTCGCACATTCTTCTCCGTGATGGTGGCCAGGGCTTCGAATTCTACCCACTTGGTGAAGTAATTTATACCAACTACTAGAAATTTAAGCTGTCGAATTGCTATCAAGAACAGACCCATGATGTCCAGTCCCCATTGAACGAAAAGCCATGGGACTGTCAATGGAGTGAGTTCCTCTGTTGGTCGTCAGATGAGGTTGCCAAACCTCTGACACTTGTCGCAAGCTTTGACGTATGCAATTGCATCCTTTTGCATGGTAGACCAATAGTATCCTACCTAGATTAGTTTGTGCACTAAAGACCGTAACCCAGAATGGTTTCTGCAGACACCTTTATGGATTTCCCGCATGACATAGTCCACCTCATCGGGGATAAGACACCTCAGGTATGGGCGGGAGAAGCCTCTTTTGTATAAGATGTCTTTAATTAGCACGAACCGTACTGCTTGAACTTTCAACTTCCTGGCAGCCAGGTATGGGTGGGAGAAGCCTCTTTTATATAAGATGTCTTTAATTAGCACGAACTGTACTGCTTGAACTTTCAACTTCCTGGTAGCCTCCTTGCTGTCAGGTAGTATGTCGTTCTTTAGGTAGGAGGTTATTGGGGTTGTCTAATTGTTCTCGAAACCTATCCCTTGTACACTGATGCTGTCTATCAATGGTGAGATTTAAATGAAGGACAGTACCTGACTAGGGATGAGCATATGCTCTGCTGATGCAGCCTTGGCAAGACGGTAGGAGTGCTCGTTCTCCTCCCTTTGGGATTTGAACAAACTTTGCTTGGAGGTTATTCACTCAAGTCTTCACTTGCTCAAGGTACTTCTTCATCCGTTCACGCTTGCATTCGTAGTCACCGTTAACCTGACTAGTGACTACTTGAGAGTCACAATACACGACCACATTCGCGGCTTCTGCTACTTTGGCGATAGTCCTACTATCAAGGCTTCGTACTCCGCTTTATTATTGGTCGTAGGGAAATCGAATCAGATCATGCATTCGACCTCGTCCCCTTCTGGGCTATAGAGTACTATACTAACTTTGCCTACTTATCTGTTGGACGATCCGTCCGTGTGGATACTCCATTGAGGACTCTTTCTTGCCCCCTGGCCTTCCATGTGGGTGAATTCTGCGATAAAGTCAGCAATAACTTGTCCCTTTATGGTTGTACATGGGCGATACTGTACGTTGAGCTTGCTCAACTTGATCGCCCATAGTGCCATTCGTCTGGCGGCTTCAAGGCTGCTCATCGCTTTCTGTAAAGGCTTGTTCGTTAGAACTATCACCGTGTGCGCCTGAAAGTAAATTTTGAGTCCTGCCTCCTGGCCTTCCATGCGGGTGAATTCTGCGATGAAGTCAGCAATAACTTGTCCCTTTATGGCCGTACATGGGCGATACTGTACGTCGAACTCGCTCAACTCGATCGCCTATAATGCCATCCGTCTGGCGGCTTCAGGGCTACTCATTGGTCTCCGTTAAGGCTTGTCAATTAGAACGATCACTGTGTGCGCCTGAAAGTAAAGTTTGAGTTTGCGGGTTGAGGTTACCAGGGTGAAGGTTAGCTTTCCATCGGAGGGTACCTCTCTTCTGCACCTTGGAGTGCTCAGCTCATGAAGTATATGGGTCTTTGCACCCCGTCCTCCTCTCTGACTAAGGTTACGCTGACAGCGGCTGGGGAGACGGCTAAGTAGAGAAATAATTATTCTCCTAGTTTGGATGGGCTCAGTAATGGTGGGGAAGAAAGGTATGTTTTCAGGTCCTTGAAAGCTTGCTGACATTCGACCGTCCATTCAAAGGACTTCTTTAGTGTGCAAAAGAAAGGCATGCACTTATTTGTTGCTCTTGAGACGAACCTGTTCAATGTAGCTACCTTACCGTTTAGACTCTATACCTCCTTGACGTTTTTTGGCAGAGTTAACTCCATTATGGCCTGTATTTTATCTGGGTTAACCTCAATACCTCTTTGGGACACCATGAACTGCAGGAATTTTCCTGCCATCACCCTGAATGCACACTTATTTGGATTCAGCTTCATGTTATAAGAACAAAGGGTATTGAAGGTCTCCTTGAGGTCGTCCAAATGGTCATCCTCCCGAATGCTTTTTACTAACATGTCGTCCACGTAGACTTGAACGTTCCTCCCAATCTGATGTGCGAACATCTTGTTCATCAACCTTTGGTAACGGGCGCTCGCATTCTTGAGTCCGAATGGCATTACTTTGTAGCAGAAGAGACTCTGGCTGGTGACGAATGAAGTCTTCTCTTAATCAGTCTCGTCTAGCTTGATCTGGTTGTAATCGGAGAATGCGTCCATGAAGCTTAGTAACTAGTGTCTTGCTGTTGAGTCCACCAAGATGTCAATCTGCAGAATAGGATAGCTGTCCTTGTGGCACGCCTTGTTTAAGTCCGTGAAGTCCACGCACATCCTTCACTTCTCATTGGTGTTTTTTACCATCACTACGTTGGCCAGTCAATTGGGATAGTATACTTCCCGTATGAACTTTACTTCCTGTAATTTGCGAACTTCTTCTGCTATGGCCTTGTCTCGTTCCTGCGCGAACACCCATTCTTCTGACAGATGGAGGGAAATATGGTGATTCATTCAACTTGTGGACTATGATCGAAGGATCAATTATGAGCATGTCTTCATGGCTCTAAGCGAAGATCTGGTTCTCCCTTAGAAATGTTGTGAGCGCCTGGCGGACTAGTGGGCTAGCGAGGGTGTCGATCCTGGTCGTTCGTTCAGGCCTTGAATCGTCAAGAAGGATCTCTTCCAACCCCTCCATGGGTTCTGCTACCGTCCGTTGTTCTTCTATACACATGGTATGTAAACGACCGTCCATCTCTAACATGGCAATGTAGCACTTGCGCGCTTCTACTTGATCTCCTCGTACCTCTCTCACTTGGTATTCAGTGGGGAACTTGATCATCAGGTGGTAAGTTGAAGTTACGGCATTCCATGAGTTAAGGGTAGGACGGCCCAAGATGGCATTGTGTTAGGTTATATGAAATTAGGAATTAATGTATTTGAACTTCAATATGTATATGTTGGCAAACCATGATCAAAACGTTTAGTCTAGATTTAAGTTGCTCAAAGTATGTGTATGGGTAAAGTTGGAATCAAGTAATTGCAAAAAATTATTGTTCAATTTCTGCAAGGCTCGATCGATCGAAAATTAGACTCGATCGATCGAAGCTCACGTAGATTGTTTTTTTGCATAATTTTCCAACTCAGCCCAAGCCCAGTTTGACGTGTAGGATTTTATATTTTACTCTAAGTATAAAAAGAAAAACCCTAACCACATTTTAGAGGTTATTGATATGATGTGTGTGAATCTCTTGTGAGGCTTAGAGGTGTTTGCATTCATACACACCTAGGGTTATCAAGATCAAGATTAATGTCGAGAGCTTGGTGATCACTTCAGTTGCTGCTTTAAGTGCTTAAAGAAAAACATAAGTGAGAGTACTTGTGGTTGTTGTGGATTAAGGAAAGAAGTAGTCCGTGGATTCAGAGCTGTCACGTGGTCATGGCAGTAAGTTTTCTACTCAAGATAGTAATAGGATGTTAGTGGTCTAAGTCGCTATTGTAAAATTTCAATTCTTTCATAGTGGATCAATTTTACCTTGAGAATAGTTAGGTTAAATCCTCCTCAGGTTTTTTACCAGTTTGGTTTTCCTGGGTTATCATATCGTTGTGTTCTTTATTTTCCGCATTGTTTACTTGATATGATTTAGTTAACCTAGATTTGGATAATTTATCTAAGTAATCACTTGGTTAAATAACTAGGTTAAACAACTTGTGTTTTAAGGGGTCTAAAAATGTACACATTGTAAGCGGACGAACAGTCAACAACCAAGAATATGACATCCTTGGTAATTTGTTGAGGGTAATCACCGACTATTACGGGCAAAGTGACTACACCGAGGGGGTATACCCTTGTTCCTCCAAATCCAACAAGTGGCGCGTTAGTTGGAACCAACTGTTCTCTCTCAATCCTTAACTGTTGGAACGCCGAGTAGTAGAGGATATCGGTGAAGCTTCCATTGTCTACAAGACTCGGTGAGTGTTGTATTCACCCACCCGTATGCTAACCACGAATGCGTCGTCGTGTGGGTAGTGGAAACGCCGAACATCTTCCTTTGTGAACCTAATTACAGGGTTGTCGATCTATGCCATCTTTGGAACGAAGCCTATCAACTGAACGCTCTGAACCATCTGCAGATAAGTTTTGCGTGCCTTCCTGGATGAATTGGAAGTTGTGGTTCCCCCTACGATCATCCTTATGTCTCGTAGAAGGGCCTAAGACGCTCGTTTTCCCTCTAGGCAGCCTATTCTTGTGGTGGATCCTTCTTATCCTTGCTGACGAACCTTTGCAACTTTCCTTGTCTGATAAGAGCTTCTATCTGCTGCTTTAAGTTGTAGCAGTCGGAAGTATCATGTCTGTGATCGCAGTGAAAACGGCAGTACTTGTCTCTGGACCTCTTACCGGGATCTCCTTTCAGCTTGTCAGGAAATGTCAAGGCTCCTTTATCCCTGTTCTGCATCAGGACTTGGTTGATCGGGACAGTCAATGGGGTGAAGCTTGTAAACCTTCCATTGGGGTGTTTGGAGTGCCTATCCTCCCGTCGGTCTCCAATCCTAGCCATCTTCCGTCCCCTATCTTGTCGTGCATCCTCTTGCCTTTCCCTCTTCTTGGGCTAGCAGTGCGTCTTTTGCGTTCATGTACTTAGTAGTCCTGTAAAGCACATCCGACATGGTTTTTGGATCATTTTTATATAAGGAAAACAGAAACTTCCTCTTCCTAACCCATCGGTAAATGCAGCTACTAGTATCTTGTCATCAGTTTCATCAATTGAGAGGGCCTCCTTGTTAAAGCGAGTTATATAAGATCTCAACATTTCCTCCTTCCGTTGCTTAATGCTCATTAGGCACGCAGTGGACTTTTTATACTTGTGCTCCTCTATAAAGTGCAAGGCAAATTGGGCGTTCAACTCCTTGAAGGTACTGATGGAGTTAGGGGTCAGACTGCTGAACCATACTCTTGCAAGACCCTTCAGCGTAGTTGGGAAGGCTCGGTACATGATTTCGTCCACCATGCCTTGCAATTGCATGAGGGTTTTAAGTGACTCCAAGTGATCTAAGGAATCCTTTGACTTGTCATAGGCTTTTACATGTGGCATATGAAAATTCGGTGGAAGGGGGATGAAGTGACGGGTGCGGTAAAAGGCGAGTCCGTCCGGTGGACTAACTCATCAAAGTTGCTTGACACCCGTCCTCTGAGGGTGTTCATCATGAAATCCATCTTCTCTTTCATCATCTGCATCTCTGCGACCATGTGTGGTGGTGTTGTTTTTGTGACGGATGGACGACTGGTATCTTGTCGCTCTTGTATGCTTGGAGCATTGCTGCCTTCCAGTCATTCTCAGTCCCTTCTTTCAGCGCTGGTGCCCTCCTGCTCTTCTCCGTGACTGTTGGGCCCAACATCCCTTTGACGTAGCTGTTCCTCCAAGTCGTAGTTTTACTTAGTAAGGCGTTCCACCGCAGCAGCTAGAGTCTGCACCTGTCTTTCAAGGGCAGTAGTGCGTGGTTCTTCGTCATGCCATCGAGCGAGTAAGTACCATGAAACTCTTTGTTTGGGAAGTGGTAGTATGGCCTCTGGTTTACTTTCTTCCATATTGATGACGCCAACTAATGATGTCGAAAATCCTCAGAAAGCTGCATTGTCCTCACACGCCTTAGACAAAACCTACATAACAAAGAAGAAGAAAAACCCTACAGAGAGTACCGGTGTGGTACCGGCCAAAGACCTCTGAAGGTTAAGTTAGAAAACTTTCACCACTCTAGAGTGCTAGAGCTAGAGTAAATTATGCATACCTTGATTTCTGGGGGCTTTGGGTTTTTATAGTAGTGTAGAACCGACCTTGGTTTTCTTGGCAGAGAAGGTGTTTCCTTATGGGGAAGATCTTCATAAATACACGTATTTCATGGGATTCTTATCATATAGAGATTTCATTGATTATGGTTAATCATAAGGCACAAGATGTTTCCATTTGAGGTTTATTGGAGACCACTTAGGCGACATAGACGCCACGTGGCTCTACTACCCATCTCTCCTGCATCTGTTTAATTTGAACTTGTCCACTATAGAGGGTTCGTCCGTCTTCCTTTTTCTCCGTTCGGGGCGTAACTTGTCACGTCTGTCGTTTTGTCTGTACTTCTCAATAGTCCACTTACTTAATACCATCACTTATGGTTAATCTCAGAGAACGGATCCCTCTACTTCATTTTTATCCTCTCCATGGAGATTCTTTTAGGGGGTTCAAATTTTTATTTTAGGGTGGTCATATAAAAAAAATGATAAAAGTATTATATATATATAAAAAAAAAAAAATTTGTCCCAAGGACCCAATTGAACCCCCTCAAGTCAATGTGTTGCTGCCACTGATGTTCTTCTACATAACTTAAACTAATATTCTTTTTATATTCATTTCAATTTTGAAAATATTCTTTTGATACATCTCAAGTGGGAAAAGAAAATTTGAATTTTGAGCATCTCCGTTAGAAACACCAGCCAATGCAATTGACCTAAAGGTCATTGATTTTTTTAATTAACCCATGACATTAGTTATATCTTAAGTTTAACTCTTCACCACACAAGGGACTGGTTAGATTCTTTAAAATTTACAGTACAAAGTTTTCAAAATTCTCTAACTGTTAATTATTAAATAAGTCTTTTAGATTTTGTCACATTATTTTATATCTATTTTTAGTTATGAAATGATGAAGCAAAATTTAAATCACTCAATAATGAATGATTATGATATAGAAACTCTGGAAGAATTATGAGTTACGACATCGAAATTTTAATAATTAAAAGCTGTTTTTTTAATGCTGCATTTCTTTCTTCAATAGGAGCTTGAATCAGCTACTACAGTTTCACTGGTGGTATGTGATTCCTAGAGGACAGAATCATGGTAGTGAGGTAGTCTTTTATATTTTTCGCTGAATCCATATTCCATATATACTATAGTCGTATTTTCCTTTTTATGTATACCTTTTCTTTGCTTTTTCTTTCTTTGGAGATTGCTGATCTCTCGCTGAGATCTGTGCTTGTGCATGACCTAATTACTGTCCACAGAACTTGAAGTGTCTTGGTTGGGTATGGGAGACTTGATAAATGTTCTATCTTTATGTATATTCTAGCAGTTTGATACTAAGAAATTTGGAAGTTGTATATCTAAATTATGTTATACGTATGACATCTCCAATGGGATTGCCCTTTATTTATTAAATGTTTATGTGATTCAATAACCTTGACTCACCTTTTTTAAGAACTGTTTACCCAAAAAACAACTATTATTTTCTTTTCTCATACGTGATTTCCATGTGACAATTGGATGACTCTTCAAATCAAATTTATGCTTAAGAATGAAGTGACTTGAGAACAGGGCGCGTATGTTAAGTGTAACAACCAAACAAAGCCTCGAACACTTGACAGGTTTGTCACTAGCTATCAACAGGATGGAACCTAGCTATTGATTGAATCGGTCTCTCTTCTTGATCTTCTTTACGTACCAGTGATGTTTCCTGCGTTTTCTGTGCATAAGGGAGCTTGACTGTGACACCTGCTCATCTGGTAGGGACGAAAGTCTGACCATATATAGATATCCGACAGTAGTATCAATTTAAATCAATATGAGCTGTTATTGCTCAGAATGTAAAAAGAAAGAGTGGCACTCAAATCTACTTGAAGTTTATTACTTATCAAAGAGGGTTTGTTCAAAGTTTACCACTCATCAAGACCTTCATATATATATAGCGAGGTTCACAGGGTAATAATTAAATATGAGAGGTATAAAGTGTGTGTCTATATATATATATATATATATATCCTTTTTTGGGGGTAAAAACTGAATAAGGAGAGTGTAAAGGCCGCAACCTCTCATAAAACAGCCTAGAGTTATCATAAAATAACAATATACGTAAGTCCATAGGTGGACTATCAAAAAGTATAAAATTTTGGCTTGAATTCAAACCCTTTCTTATCAAGGCATTTGCACATTTGTTTGCTTCACGGAAGCAATATTTCATCCTCGCTTAAAGAATTTGGTTGATGAGGGTTTGCAATCCGTAATAAGAGAAGCGTGGTGTAAGTTACTATTAAAATCTTCAGAAACCCAACTAATCACAATTTTTGCATCAAGCTCAATCTCAACTGCCAAAAGATTTAAACTAACACACAACATCAGACCATCGCTAAGAGCCCAAAGCTCAACATCAAGACTAGATGACACCCCTATATTCAAGCTCATGATAAGACAGTAAATATTAAAAAAATAACAAGTTTAGTCGAGTATTAAAAGTTCAAAATGTCAAAATAATAATAATAATAATAATAATAATAATATTAACAATTTTTAATGGCTTTTTGGCTAGTAAATCCAAGAATAGGACAATTAAATGTGGTGACAAAGTTCACGCTCACAAGATCCCAAAAGTTAATGTAAAAGAGAGTGCATGCAGGTAACATCTTTTTCAGGGATGAAACCAGGACTTAGAGTTAAGAGGGGCGGCTTTGCTATTGGCTACATGTGATAACTCTAGCCTCCAGCTTTGTTGTTTAGACACTGAGGGTTATTTATTATACTATTATTTTTTTTTGGGACTTTGATGTGTGTGTGCTACTAGATAAGGATAAAATTATTTTGCTAAAAATTTTTAAAGGGCCGGATTGTTTGTTTTGGATAAAATTTGTTGGTTGGGCTTAATTTTTTTTAGTTTTTCTATTAGTATTTTTTGTTGTTGCACTAATTTTTTTGGGATTGTATATTTTGTTTTAAATTTTAGATTTATATTTTCCTATAAAAAAAAGATTTTAGATCTATAAAATTTTTTATAGCTTTTAAAAGGAGAAAGATGTTAAAGATACAAACTTTTTTTTAATAAATTAATGATGTAGTGAGTGGAATTGTTAAGTAAAAAAAAAATTGATATAAGTGGTGGGTCCAGATACAAACCAATAGGAATTTGGTATCTCAACACTTCGTAAAAATATAGTAGAAAAAATTGTGACTATATTATTACTAGCTCTTAAAAGAATCAATGATAATATTAGGAGAGCAAAATGTAATTTTATAAAAAAAAAATTGCTAAAATTAATACCCATATATATACTAATATTAAAAAAAAAAAATCATTTTCCTTTGATCTATTAGAATTCTTCCTTCTAAATTTACATAATTTACAATATATTGATTTAATATGCTTAGTTTCACTAAATTAGAAGAATACAAAAATATGATTGTAAGGTTTAGTTCAAAGTTGCCTACTAAAGTAGATTTGATAATTTGAGTATATGATGTTTTATTTGTTGTATTTTTCTTTTAAAATGTTAGTAAATATGTTTTTATCATGCATTCACATCATACTTCACACATGATTACGTGCATCATATAACAAGGACATCATTTAAATGATAGATTATATCAATTGTGTTTTCACGTTCCTCTTGTAATGACCCTTTTTGTTGCATTTTAGATCTATGGGTACACTGAACTGAATAATTACTCTCTGAACCATGCCAAGACAATAATGGCCCGAGTATTTAATGCAAATTGTTTTCGACATTGCCTCTTCTTTGGAGCAAAAACTATTAAAAAAACGCCTTATACATTTGACAAAGCATGTTGGCAGCCCGACATATTCATATTATTGAAGAAGCTAGGTTCACGCTAGTGCATAGGAGCTAGGCTTACACAAGGCACGGAGATGGAGCAACAAAAGGCTCCTAAACGGTCAAAATGCATATTAAAATTAACAATACTATCGACACATCCAATTTCACGCCATGTTGAGTTGTAAACTCGTGATGGAACAGTCCTTCGTTTAAACAATTATGTGATTCAGCCTTGACTCACCTTTGATATGCAATTTTTTTTCAATCTTTGCTTTCGAATAAAACTAAACTGCAAATCCAATTAATACTTCTATTTTCTTTCCGTTTATGTGAAAATTGAATGAATGTTCAAATCAAATGGTAACAAACGAAGTGACTAGTGAACAAGATATTGCATGTGCAACAACCAAATACAGCCTCAACTACTTGAAAGGTTTGTCCCTATCTTCGCATGCAATTAGATGGAGCTATATAAATTGTTGAGTCGCAGACAAAGATAATTGTATTATTAGCTAGGAACGAGCAAGTATCATTATAGATTACTATGGTGGGTTCTAGTAGTTAGCTTAACTGGTAAAATCTCTAGTGGTTGTATAAGAGATTTGAGATTCAATTTACACATACACCAAAAACTGATTGATATCTTAATCTGATGATAAAGAGTTATCATCAGGAGCGGACGTTATATAGGTTGAAATTCTCTAAAAAAAATTATAAATTACTATGATTTGTCATTTTAAGATAATGTAAAAAGAAAGGAAGAGTGGGAACTGGGATTACCTTCAAATCTTCTCAAGCAAACAGTGCCGTTACGTGTTACCTATTAAAGAGCGTGGTTCAATGCTTACTGTATACACTACTTAAGCTTGCGATTCACGTGTTGCAATAATTCATTTGTTTTTCATCTTAGACTTTTAGATTGAGTATATAAAACTTTTAACTTATAAATATGGTACAAGATGAACACACAAGTTTAATCTAATGATCACGTAACTTCAATACTATAGTAATAATAAATAAATTATAAAAAAATACTATGATAAATTACTATTCATCATAAAAAAAAAATTTGAAATAGAAAAATGTACATTCAATGATTTAACTAATAATTTAACACTAACTTGAGTTGTGAAATAACAATATTACTGGTTGTACATATTCTAAGTCATCAAAGGGATCAAATTATTGTATTGTGCATTATTTTCAAGCATTATTTATAGAGCACTTTTTTTTTAATTTATTTAAATTTTAGATGTGATAGAATTTTTAATTTATGGTGTTCGTTTCATGATAATTACTATTTATTATTAAGCAAAAATACTAATTAATTTTTGATATAGACATGATTCAAAACCTCAATTTCATGAATTAAACTAACTAAAACTCACTTATATAAAACATAAATGCACTATAAAAAAAAAAAAAAAATTGATCCCTAGATGTTTTAGTAAATAAAATAAAACAACCGCGGCCATGTTACTTTTGAGTAGAGACAAGAGGGAGGTTGTTTGATGGGATGGTCTAACTGATTCTGGCGCCATGGTCCAACCTTGCACATGAGCCGTGTGAGGAAAATGACAAATCGGAGATGTGACCCTCCCATTTCCAAATCCCATGGTATGAAAAATGAAAGTCGGGCTTCAAACTCTTTTTCCCCTTAAGCGTTTGGGGGTTCGGCCCAATACGACTGCAGGGCCTCGATCAGGCTCAACATACCCCCAACATTGCCAAAAATATGCTCTCTTTCCGAGTCTAAAATATGCTCTCCTATGGTTGGGCAAGTCATGTCACAATGGGTTACTGATAAAGACTCGATCTTGAGTCTTGACCTACACCAAAAATTATTCGGTGTCTTGGCGTAATGATAAGACATATGTATGAAATACTATTGTATCTATATAAAAAAATGAAATGTAAAATATTATTTAGGTTTCTAAACTTTATTAAAAGTAGCTTTAGAAAATTCATCTTTTATCCATAAACTTTGTAATGAGTTTTTATTTTTTATTAAATAGAGACCAAAAATGAACTTTTTTTTAATAGTTTAAGGATGAAAAATGATATTTTTTATATAATTATTTTATGGATAAAAAGACAAACATTTTCATTAATTTAGGGATTAAAAACCGATCTTTTTAAAGTTTAGGAATAAAAAATAAATTATTGATAAAATTTAAATGCCAAAATAATATTTTAGCATAAAAATAATGACTCCACTAGTTTATCTTGCTTCACTTCATTATCTCTTTAAATCTGACCAACAAGACTCATTGAATCTAGTTTCAACATAGTTCGACCATTTAAAAAAAAAAAAAAAATTAGATGGAAAACTTCATCCCAGTTCAATCAAAGCATGTTGTAGCAGCACCCACCTGTCCACTCAAAGCTACAAAACAAAAATGCATCTGGAATGGCATACTGTACTGTAGAACGAACAACGAAGAATCTGTAATAAGGGATTCAAATTTTGCCAATTTATTTTAAAGATTTGAGGTACAATTGGACTGATGTAACTTTCCCAGTATTGGTAAATGTAGAAGATATATGCCTGAATTTACAAAGAAAAACTGAAATTATCTTGAATACAATCTATGGAAATCTAATTCTCTTCAAGAAGATTTGAGTCTTTTGCAATTGGTAAAACCTAAGAATTAGTAAATTACACTTTCTTTTGATTTGCCTCCTACAAGATACAGCAGCCTGATAGTTGTTCTTGAGCTTGTGACAACCATGCACAAGTAGGCGAGTCCAAAAACTCCACCAAAAGATGAATACCTCTTTTTGCCATAAATTTCTCTTTAAGTGTTTCTGTAAAATGTTTTTGTCCCACTTTTTTAAAGTTTTATGTCCTATCCTTATTGTTATACTTTATATTCCACTAACAGCACTCTGTCACACATTTATATTTCTTTCCTATTAAAATAATCTAAGTTTAAAAAAAAAATGTAACTAATCTTTATTTAGAGCCCAACAGTTGGTCCGTTTGGTGAATCAATGGCCAATTATTTCTCAATAAAAATATGTATAACCTCGAACTTGTCACCTTCCCCGCGCATGTGGGTTGGACCCATTTTTCAACAATTATCCCAATATCATCAAACACTTATAAATTAATTAAATGTTCTCTTTTCTTATCAATGTGGAATTTAAATTTTTTTTTTTTTTGCTAGAATACTGATTCATCACATAAGGCTCATTAACTTGAGAACTCCCACTTCTCATTTAATTAGCCAACTTATATATATATATATATATATTTATTAAATTAAGTTTAAATCATTTTAATATTAAAATGCACTATAATATTCATCCATTTATTTTAATATTAAAATTTAATAACCCATTCGAGGAAACCAAGTGGTGGGCTTGATGGAGTTGAAAGACGTGGTGTAAAATTGGAGGTCCTAAATTCATACGTCATACTATCGGTTAATGAGATTTCGAAGATATCTCACGGGTATGGAGTGAATTATTCTAGTTAAAAATTGAGACGCCACTTATAATAATAATAATAATAATGATGATGATGATGATGATGATGTAATGGTTTTAGGCTTTGAATGAACTATAATTGCTTAAGGAAAATAAACTTTTACTGTTCAGACATAATAACCCAAGTGTTGACATAAGTTTTATTAGTTAGCACATTATAACTTTATATTGATCGCAGTTTTCATGACCGGTTTTTAGAATAAGCCAAATTCTCGTAAGGTGCAAGCCCACTAGTAAGAGTTAAAAATTGAGACAAACTCTGTCAATAGTAAGAGTTAAAAATTTTACTAAGAGCTTTTAAATATATTCAACCTCTCAGAATTAATGCTCATTAAGAAACTACATATGATAAAAAACTATAAACAATTCACTCAAACATGCACTACATAGGTAAAACTAGTAAAGTGCAGAAAAATAAGTTCTTCTAACCTAAACAAGGTATACAGGCATGTTATGCAAAGATAATAGGCAAACCTCAATTACATATTTATGATGTGTAATACAAAACAAATAAAAATCTTTTTGGTTTAAAAAAAAAATTTATGACCAAAAACAAAAAGCATACATTATGCTAAATGAACAATGCAAAAACAATGCATGATAGTGCTTAACTAAACTATAGAGGGTACACAAACAAGAAATATTAATTTCTTAATTAACCCTTTAATACATGTACAAACTAGTACATACTCATACAAAATCATATTTATCACAAAATAATCATGCACTTAGTTGAGCAATACATACTATTCAAGTTTCTCCACAATGTCAAGCATGTTCTAAATCAAGAGAGAGATATCATAATTCATGTAATTCTCAAGAAAAATAAAACTAGACACAAAATAAAATATTTTTATCTTTTTAAAAATTTTCAATGTTTTTTGGATTTTTTTTTTATTATAAAAAACAACCTAAAAAACAATACAACCAATAACAGAAACAAAACATGTTCACAAAAAATTGAAGGAATTAAATCAGGGACAAATAAACAACACTCACTTTAGCAAGTCTTTTTTTACCCATATAGCACGAGTCTTCGACTTTGTAGGTGAAAATCCATGAGAAGTAGAGTGTATTTGAGGGATTACACCAACCTTCTGAGAAAGACTGAAATCCTACAAATTCCTTTCACAAGCCTAAAAAGGATCAACTAAAACAATAGTGTCATTTTTATTCAAAACATCACAATAAAAAACAATAAGACACTTAAAATTATCCTTAATAACAAGGATCAAGGATCAACTCTAGGTATAATAACTTAAATCAAGAGCTAACCCGCTTTGATACTACTTGTTAGTTTTTAGACCTGTAAACTAGATTGTTTAACCTAATTAATTAACCAAGTGAATACTTAGGTTTATTATTCAGATCTAGGTTAAAACAAAATAATCATATCATGTAAAGCAGTGGAACACAACGATATGATGATCTAGGAAAACCAAATCGGAAAAAAATCTGGAGAGGATTTAATCTAGCTATCCTCAAGGTAAAAAGCAAATCCACTATAGAGAATCGAAGTTTACAATAAGACTTAGACCACTAACATCCTATTACTACTACATGTAAAACTTATTGATACGACCACGTGCAAACTCCGAATCCACGGATTCTTTTTCTATTAGGCCATTGCAACACAAGCACCCACACTTGTGACAAAATACACAAACTCTCCTATTTATGACTCCAAAACCACCCTTGAAGGTTTAGATCATCAGCACCTTTGATGACTAGAGAAGGCAGCAACTTCTACAACACCGGATCTTGAGATTCTTCAAGGAATAATACCGATAGAAGACATTAGAGAGTTTTTTGGGTACAAAACCCTAGATACAAAGTAAGCATACTCTTCTCTCTCTGAAAAGTCTTATAAAAATGTGCTTAGAGTTTTCTTTATATATTAGGAGAAGTAAACTTGAAACCCTAATCCTTTATGGGCTTAAACTGTTGTTGGGCTGAACTTAAATTTCTGCATATACGTGTTTCGATCAGTCAAACAAGGCAGATTCTGAAATCTTCTTTTTGCAGCTTGTATGTTCTTTAATCTTGACTTGAATTATCCTGAACATTGTCTAATAATACCTATAAATTCTAAGATTTATATCTAAACAAATTTGTATTCACAATTTGTGTGGATACATTTTATACACAGATTATTTTTGGTGTATTCAGCAAAAAAAATACATAATTTTTGGTGTCTTATTTATAAAGGTATCTCGATCTTTAGAGGGAGGACCACTAATAACCCCCGCAATTATTACAAGGTAAATGATACTTGTTAGCAAAACTTGCATCATAAGTAATATGCTCTTTCATTTTCTACTTGCTCTTATCCGTTTCATTTTCAAATTCAAACAGCAGATGGATGGAATTCACCTGGTAATTTTGCTATCATCCCCAAAACAACAAGGCAAGAGCATTTGAATCAAAAGAGAAAAAAGTATCAATTTTACACGTTTAAGCTCTAAAATCACTTATATTAGTTAAATTAAAAATATGTAAATTTATAAAGTTACTACAATAACTAATACTATTAACTTTGCATTTAGTTTTCTATTCTTTATTTACATATTTTGAGAATAAAGAAATGAAGTAAATAATAGCTTATGCGAGTAAAGAAGAAAAAAATTTAAAAAATAAAGAAAAATTGATATTTTAATGTAATATAATGTAAAATAGATAATATGATGTTAAATGTTCTAAGAAGTTAATATATAAAATAGAAAAAAATAAATTCTTATGTCAAAACAATAGACATAAATTTTTGCATAAGCTGGATGCTATAAATAATATATTCCTGGTGAAAAGAAGTACAAAAGTTATTCATAAAATAAAAGAAACACGAAAAAAAATATGAGAGAGAGAGAGAGAGAGAGAGAGAGAGATGGGTGGCATTGCTTTCAAATGACAACTAGATTATAATGAAAATCTACTACAAATATGAGAATTTTGAAAGCCCAAAATGAGCCTCCTAAAACTATCATGTGAGCACACATAACAACATGTCTTTACACATGATGTGTACACATGCTAATATATATTTTTTTACACATGCTAATGTTGTATGTATGTAATTCCACCATACATCGTCTGACCAAAAATAAACACACGTGGCGGCTACTATGGGCCCCCACAATCCATGATCAACCCTCCTAAACACACGTGGCGGCCACTATGGACCCCCACAATACAATTCAATTTTTCAAATTTTTTTTGTTTGGGGTCAAATACAATTCATCTTTCATCTTTCATTTTCATTTTCTAGCATTCTCAACACTATTCAATAGCCACGCTCCCAAAGCCACAGGCACACTCATAGACTTTTTTTTGTCTCGTGTACCTACCCCACCCAACATATGTATCAGCAGCCCCTCTAAACCGTACCGTATTAATAAATAATACTGGGCCCCACTTCAAAATGTCTTCGGCAGATACATGAACATATCCTGCAACGGCGACATCTGACTACTACTCCCCCCCTGGAATTGCGAAACAAATCCATTGTCCATGGCATCCATGTAATTAAACGGAAAATCTAGGTTCTTTTCCCAGTACTTCGGCTCGCTCTGCACCTCGCAAGTGAACTCAGGCGATACCACGTGCTCCGAGCAGCTCGAGTCCGTGTGCAGCCGCGGCACCGAATCTGACGTGTCAAAGTACACGTATTCATTCGCCGCAGCCGTCGGAAGAGCCGCCGGTGGCGGCAGCGCACACGTGTTCAAAATCTCCGGCTTCTTGTCCTCCATTTCCGAGTAGTTATGCATTTTGTTATTAGCATTCAATAGCTCTTGCTTTTCCAGAGTGCCCTTCTTGTTATATATACGACACAAAACCCAATCATCCAGCTGAAAAAAAAACAAAAAATCACAACCGTTGGATCAGAATAGATCGATCAAAATCGATATATAATCATAAGATTCTTTAACAGATAAGAAGGAATATTTTCCGTAAGGAGAAAGTATTAGATTAATTTCGCTATCGTGTCCGGATTGTGTCAAGAGTCATTAAAGTTAATTGGCGCCACATATTTCATGTGGTGGACCACATGATCGGTGAAGATCTCGCTTTCAATTAAAAACAACGTTAAGTCTAGTCCGTTCATTTCATTAAGAGCGTAAATTTTTTTTTTTTTTGGGCAGTGGAATGGAATCTTGATAAGGACAGAAACGTCCAACTGGTATTGAGACAATAACAGTCAAATCATCATCCCTGACGTGTGCCTACCATGCATCGAAATGTCCATTTTGCCCCTACTATAATTACAGTAATTTCCATAAGGTAAAAATGTAAAAAAAAAAAAAAAAATACCCTTAAGCTGTTCTTTTTGCGAGCAGAGCGATCCACATCGGCGAGCCGATACTCATGCATAATCCAATTGGTTTTCTCTCCTCTTGGAGCTTTTCCAGCATAGAAAACCAGAGCCTTCTTGATCCCAACCGGCTTCGGATTCCCGATCGGCTTATCAGCTCCAGTAGCCTTCCAGTACCCAGTTCCGGCCGCCCGATTCGGCCTTGAACCGTTCGGGTACTTCCGGTCTCGAGGCGAAAAGAAGTACCACTCTTTCTCTCCATACAAAGCCTTACCTGTAAATTTAAATCATACCACCACATCAATAAACAAATATAAAAACAGTTTATAACTCAACTATCATGTTCTATATAGCCTTATCACTCAACTGACAAGTTCATAGTTAAAAAAAAAAAAAAAAAAAAAATTACCAGGAAGTTCCCATGGATCGTATTTGTAAAGGTCGATCTCAGCTATAATAGGCACAGCAATAGACTGTGAAGCACATTTACGGCAGAGATAGTGCATGACAAGCTCTTCATCAGTAGGGTGAAACCTGAACCCAGGAGGTAATACTAACTCAGTCGACATTTTTTTTTGTTTTTTTTTTTTACCTTCCTAAAACTCTCTCTCTCTGCAAAAATAAAATATTTTATTTTTTTTTCACTTCTTTGGAGTAAGCTTCGAGGGCGCTTGAAACTTAGAACGCAAGGGAGAGAAGGGAATTTATAGGGAAGGAAAGGGAGGCGAAGGGAACACGTGGCGAAATAGGAGGGAGGGAAGGGAGGTTCTAGAAGACACGTGGGCGATAACGTATGTGCGGACTAAGCGAGAGAAGCAGCCGGTACAGGTGGCGACTGAGTAAGTGCGGTGCGTGCGTGTACATTGCCCACAATTTTGTCACTGCTTACGTCAACTATTTTGGACTGGTGTGGGATGGAGTCGGTCTGGGACCCACTATCAGTCAGTGACTCTTGGGATTCGCGTTTTAGTCGGCGGGTTGTTTTGTTAGAGATTTTCGCTTTTCGCCTTTTCTTTTTTTTTTCAGCGGTGTTCCAGCCGACGGTTTCACGGGGATCGTGGGTACACGTCAGCTCTGCTTGCTGCCGTGTGTTTTCGCTGATGTATTTGCACAAAATTTTATCTTTTAGTTTCACTTTTTTAAGAAAAATATTATATATATATATATATATTTATTGAAGATATTTTTAAAGACGAGAATGAAAAAGGGCTAATTTTAAGCTAATGCAATATCCTCTAATTACCAAAATAAAAAAAAAAGGGTAATTTTTGTATAACTTGTGATTGGATATAATTATTGAGATTTTCTATTAGATAAATATTTCTATTAATAAATTTCTTTTTGTCCCTCAAATTTTGGAAAACAGGGCAACGACGTATTATAATAAGTTCTTTGTTCACAACATTTTGAAAGTAGAAGACGCGTTTTAAAATTTAATACAGATAAGATATATCCCGTTCAATTAGTTTTTTCTGCCACATTAGTTATAACAAAAAACGAACCCCCTCAACAATTATGGATCTTATGTAATACCTAGGTGCAATAGTACTTTAATAACTTTTTTTTTTTAAGAATCTGTCCAATTGACTTTATAACTTAAAAAAAAAAGATTTATCAGCCGAAAAAAAAAGTACTTATGTCTGGAGGAAATGAATTTCTCTAAATATAAGTCCTTTAATGAGACCACAAAAAGGTCCTTTACTAAAAAAAAAGAACAAAAAAGTATACAAATGAATTTCTTTAGATATAAAAAGGGGCCAATTTCATGTAGCTTTTGATTTGGATGTAATTATTAAGATTTTATCTCAAATAAGTCTTTCTATTAATAGATTTCTCATTATTCCTCAAACTCTGGAGAATTAGGGCCAACTAAATGGTAGAACAATAGATGCGGTTGCCTAAGACTCCAAGTAAAAAAAAGGGCCTCCAAATTTTAACCAATAGGGTTATATATAATTGATAAATAAAATGATATATTTTTATTAAATGAAAAACAAACAAAAAAGTGAGAACAATGCTAAGTCCACAATATTTTTCACAATACTTTTACAACAAATGCTAAGTAGCAGATTGTTACAACTTGTTATAGATGACAAAAAAATAATTATAGTGGTGTTTTCAAATAGAAAACAAGAACCAACTTAAAACTTAGGATTTGTTGTGAAAAATATTGTGAATGTTGCATTTATAAAAAATAAAATAATAATAAGAGTTGAGTTAACAAACTTTTACTAGTTTCATCTAGATCTACCATTAACACAACTCTTTTATTTACCGCTCTCAATCTGTCACATCAACAAGTGTGAAAGTTTTGTCAAATTTTTTGTGTCTATAAAATTTCTAAAAAAAGAAAGAATTCTACGTAGTTTATGTTAATTAGTAATAATTTTGCATCTAAAACAAGATAATCAATTTTTACCTTAGGCCCCTAAACGCATCAAGCTGCCCCTGTGGAGAATGTTGTGGCACATCATAGTAAGTTTTCTATTCCCAACATTTCGAAAAGAAGACGACACATTTTAGGTTTTAATATTAGTTGAGACATATCACGTTGAATCATTTATTTTTGCCACATCACTTATATCAGGAAACGAATTCCTTCTTCCGTTACGAATCCCGTACAATATCTAGGGTATTGTTCGAGACATAATAGTACTTCAACTACTGATATTGAAAGCTAAAGCCCTTTAATAATAATAATAATAAAAAAGTTAAAATCTTTTATTATCTAAAGGGACAAATTTCATGTACTTTGTGATTAGATGTAGCTAATAAGATTTCATATCAGATAAATCCTTCTATGAATGGATTTCTTCTTGTTCCACAAAACTTTGGGAAATGTCGCAGTGTAATATAGTAGGTTCTTTGTTCCCAACATTCCAGAAAGTAATCAACAAGTTATATGTTAATGAAGTCAAGGCATATGTTGTTGAATCAGATTTTTTCACCACGTCACGTATAATAGAACACAAACCCCTTCTATTGTTGGGGATCTCGTACAATATTTAGGGTATTTAACGAGATGCAGTAGTACTTCAATGATTGAGATTGAAAGTTAAAAGTCCTTTAATTAATTTTTCTATAAAAAGTTAAATAGTTAAAAAAAATTCTATGATCTAAATTAAAGAGGGGCAGCTTTTGTGTAGTTTGAAATTGGATATAATTATTAAAATTTTCTCTCGTACCAATCTTTATTAATGGAGTCATTTTTGTTCCTCAAACTCTGGGAATGTCGGAGTGTGTTATAGTAAGTTCTTTGTTCCCTACATTTCGGAAAGTAGACAAGTTAAATTTGAATGTAGTCAAGTCATATCTCTTTGAATCAATTTTTTGCGCCATGTATCGTATAACTGAAAACGAATCCCCTCGACTGTTGAAAACGAATCCCCTCAACGAAATTCCTTCAATACTACAAAAAGGGTTTTTTATTTTAATTTATTTAAAAAAAAAAAGTAAAAAAAGTAAAACTTAAAAAAAAAAAATTTAAGAGCAAAACTTTTTTAATTTATCAACTCACAATCTTAGTAATTTTTTAACTCAAGATCTTAGTCATTGATTGCATGGGATCTCAATTAGAGAAATTTGTAGACTATTAAAGGAAAAGAAATCTAGGACCATAAGATTGAATTTAGTGAGAGGAGAAATATTTGATTGATAACTAACTTCTTTGATCATGCATATTTAGTGAATAAGAGATTGAGGAAAAAAGAAAAGAAATTACATGTGAGAGTGTATGTTATAAATTTTAAAAGTTTATCAAGTAATATATATATTTTGGGATAAATATCAAGTAAAATATTTGAATCTATATGGATGCTAATCCATCCATTTATTAATAAGAATAACTACGTTTACTATATTTTTACAATACTTTCACAACAAATCTTAGGTGGTATGTTGTTATTAGTTATAATTTAAATTCACAATTAAAATTATTTTTTTATCTGCTAATAACAACTTGTCACATAAAATTTGTTGTGAATGCGTTGTGAATTACTTATTTTTATTAATAGTCTCAATGATTATATAAGATTTCAATTTCTTAAATTTTAAAAGGTGCATTGACCAACTGAACATAGGATAGGAATAGGATAGCAGTAGCTCTAGTTAATAGTTATGCTGCCCTGAATGACTCTCGAATTGGTCACTATCCCAACTATCATATTCGGCAATGTCTGGTGAATTATGGTAGAATGAATTGGCATCATCTACCACAACATATGTACGATATAATTGTGCCTACACAGATATGGAATAGTTACCTCATCTTTTTTTGGATGAATGAATAGTTACCTCATCTAACTCTTATGCCGAGCTCACATGCTTTCGATGAAAGAAAAAGAAGCACTACAGTTTTATTTATGAAAAGCGAAAAAGACCACTATGCTATATATGCCTAGAATCGTCAAAAAAACCTGTACATTTCACATGGTTTTTGGTAAATGCCCTTGATTATAGTAACTAGGTTGTACCCAACCTTAAAAAGTTTATTGTACTCACTCAATTAAAGTTGAGCCAATAACGAGACTCTTTAATGGTTCTTTACCTTTTACTTTCTTCCTTGCTCTCTTTTGATTGATTATCCCCATAGTCGAGTCTGTGTCTCTGTCCTCTCTCTTGAAAACCTAACCCTGGGATGGGAATCATGCATGGGATGGTGGTGTTGTTTTTTATTTTTACAAATAGTATTTAATTTTGGATAAAATAACTACTCTATCATCTACTTTCTTTTTTCTTTTTTTCATTTAACGATTTATTCTCAAATATCCGCTCTTCACACGTGGAAACCCAGTTTTGTAGTAACTCGTAGACTCGTAGTATCAAATTTCTTATTAAGACCAATCATGGTTTACTTCTTTTTTTTTTTTAGAAGGGTTACTACTTTCTATTAAATGTATTGAAATTTGTTGGAGTCATGTCTTTTTTTTTGCTCATGTCACTGGAGATAATATTCTACATGTAAATTAAAAAAATTTCTTTCTCAACAAATCAGGTGGCGGTAATGCCCCATGAGTACTGAATAAATTACTTTCATTAATAAGGAAAGACAACATAATAAAAGTTTCGGTATAATTTAATTTATTTTTTATTTTTTTTTTTGTGTGACCAAAGGCGATAAAAAAGTTTCGGTATAAGTGGCTTGAATATCTTTGACAGAATTTAATTTCTCTTCAAACTAGTCTAGGGAGATACTCTTTAATTTTTTAAAAATTAAAAGTTCATTAACATTTCTTACCGTTTTCTCATAAAAAAAAAAAAAAAAAACATTAAAACGTTCATACAAATTTTGGTCACAATATATAAAAGAAAAATCTTTGTCCACAATTCATATATGAAAATGGACACCGTCTCCCTTCAAATCATATGGGTTTATTTGAAAATGTACACATTTTATGAAAAAAGAAATAAAAATAAACTATTTAAAATGTTCACAAACTTTTTTTTTTTTAATCACCCGTTATGTTTATACTAATTGTATTGTCAATATCTTTTTATAATAAATGCAATTGAAAAGGAACTCGGTAAAGTGTAAAATAAATCTTTTTACATTTTTTTTTTGTGGTAATGGACAAAAAATTTGGAATATTAAAATCCTTTCTATTTAAAAATTGATTTATTTTATAGTTTAGATTAAATATTAGGTTAAAGTGTAAATTATACTCCTAAAGTTAGGGAGTTTTTGGATTTTTCACACTAATGACTTGTTTGGATGGAGGGGGGAAGGAAGGGGGAGTGAATGGGAGAGTAGAATAGTGTTGGCCAAAAATAAACTAATTTTGTACTAAATCTACTCTACTCCTCATCTCTCCCCCTTAATCCAAATAGACCATAAAACTTTAAACTTTTGATTTTATACCCTAAAATTATATTTCGTTTGCATTAGTAACCAATTTGTCCATATTTTTTTTTTGAGTGTCACATAAGCTTTCAATTGGACGAACTAAATATGTGTGTTAAGTTTATGCAACACTTAACTGAAAATATCGATGGAGGGATTGCAAATACAAACAAAATATAAGTTTAGAGGGTAAAATCTAAATTTTGAAATTTTAAGATGTAAAATCCAAGAACTCTCTAACTTGAGGGATGTAATTTAAATATTATAAATCTAAAATTGTATCCAATGACATATCATTGAAAAAATTTCAATAACATTCTCTAGTCTCTACATTGTTGAACTTAGTTTTTTTTATTATTGTTATTTTATTTTTATTCTATAAATTGATAGTTGAAAATAAGAGATTTGAAATTTAAATATTTTCATTGAAAACAAAAAGAAATGTGAATCAATTAAGCTACAAAAACTTTTGAGTAGTAAAGTTTGGTTAAGACCGCTAATCACACGAAATATTCTTTCAAAAGCACAAAACATATTTTTCTCTTTTCTTTATGCACACACATGTTTTATGTCGTCCGTTACGAAGTGTGAACACTACACAATATTTCTGCCCAATCAAATGACATTACTGCCTTCTGGTGCTCCTTTGACCTGTAAATATAATAACTAGATATATATGGAAAAATGGAAGAAGCTGTCAATGGCTTGCGTGGATAAGGATAAAGGAAAGCACTAGGCAAGTGCTTAAAACGTTGAAACCGCCAACTCTGCACACTACTGTCACGCTTAACCTTTTCTAATCTTTCCTAAATTTTCTATAATTGTTCATCTATCCTAGACAAACTCGACAAATTTTCTATATGACAGACTGTATGTCTGTGATTTGAAAAACTTTTATATGTATTGGCCTATGAAATATCGTATCTTATAATTATTGACAGTTTGTAATTTTCACATAAATTTATAATTTTTTTTTAATAATTACAATTCATGGCATAAAAAATTGTGACAAAAATTATATTTTTTGTTGTAATGCTAAAATTTTTAAGAATTTTATGTTGTTAAGAAATTAAGAAGGGATTTACTAACGTGTGCCCTTAGGGCACATATTAGTAAACTATTTTAAAAATTTTTTTATGAAAAAATGAAAAAATAATTAGTTATTTTGACAATTTTTTAAATTTTTTTATAATTTTTTTTTAAAATAAATGATTAATATATACTCTAAAGACACACATTATTAAAGACACACATTATCGACACTCAATTAAGAATACGCACTGCTGAGACTGAAAATTAATTAAACAAGTGCGTGGACTTATTGTCTATTCAAATATATCAGTTCAGGGCCGTTACAAGTTACAAGCATGATTGTCTGTAATCTACGGTCAAAATATTCTAATTAGCACGACAAGCCAATCAGGTTGTGACACGTCATTGGATTCCCAATAGTGTTAGAGCTAAGTTTCTGGATTGACACTATTTACGTCACCCGTGACATGTAAATGGTCCTAGGCCTTCTGTTGAGCTCACACGTGTACAAGAAGACACAAAAGTGGCCCACACGAGTCGCAATGGATGACCTAATCCGACTCTTTGCTTGCTCTGTAATGACTATAATGCCCTCTTTGCTTCTTTCGAAAACACGCCTTATAAATAATTGCCATTATTTTTGGGTCTTACACTCTTACTTTGTGACAATGTGATTAGTCAATATAATAAATATGATGGGTCTAAATTAGTGGACCCAAATTAATGTTTGAATTTAATATACAATGATTTATTTGTTTGAGTAATAAGTAATAATTTCTTTAGAGAATGGAAATACGAGGGTTTGTGGTCTTAACAAGAAGTCAATGAGTAGACGATTGAGATCAGCCGTGAGGTGTGTTTGAGAGAGATGGTCAAAAGATGATGCATTGCATGTTAGAATAGATTTAATGTTAGCTTCTAATTAGTGCCATTTTGACAAAATTGTTATTGGTTATTATTATTATTATTATTATTATTATTTTAGCCTAAATCACTTTCTAGTTTCTACACGGGAGACGTTTGGGTTAGGGAGTTATAAAAAAGAAAAAGGAAAAAAAATGGAGAGGTTTGGAGTTGGTCATAATAATTTTCAGAGTACAAAATTTGTGAGTATGATATTGATGTTATAAGCTATTCAATTGTGAAATAAGTAGTTTGTCTTATAGTTTAACTAGCATCTTTTAATGTTTTTAAAGAAGATATCTAATGCTCAAATTCTATTTCTCTTAGTATAATTATTGAATTATATAAATAAAAAAAAGACATGTTTGTTGCCACTCTCTGCAATAAAAAAAAAAAAAAAAGAATAATACTTACATTCATTGATTCGAATTTGTACAAATGAGCTATAATATATATATATATATATATATATAACGGAGCACTGAAAATAAGTTAATGGTTTGTAACAAACCAAACAAACTCTAATTACCTATAATAATTGCACTAACCATTTTTTTTTTTGGTGAGACACTAACCAATTATTTAATAACGAGTGTATACAAATATTACATGAGAGACATGAGAGTTTAATTGAGAAGATCAATAAATAAACAATTATGGTACTAATATGTATACGTTAACAAATCTAGCTGTTCTAACAGTGTCAACAGCTAGTAACAAATAAATCTAACAAAATTTAACTACCTACACAAACCAAATAATTAATGACAAGTGTACTCAGTACATGAAATATCAGGCGAAAGACGTGATTAGTGTTTAATTGAGAAGATCAATATGTAAACAACCTGCAGTTCCTGAAACTTGTTGTAAGTCACCAGTCCTCTGTACGTATATATGCTACATGTTGTTTCTCTTTTCTTATCAAAGTTGATTCTCAACAAATGTAAATGATTGATTTCTATCATATATATATATATATATATATTTGTATAAACATGTGAGTGATTTCTTGTGATGACCTCACATATATGGTTAAAAGACTATTTAGGGTTGATTTGATATAATTTATGAGTCATAAGTATAGCGTTTTAAAGTTTTGCTGTTTTTAATTAAAATTATAATTTTTACATAATTTTTTTAGGCAAAATAAATCAATATAAAAAATAATTATCCCAAACTCTGTGGTATACATCTAGACTCCCCAAAAATCATAATTTAAAGGAGGTTAAGAGTTTAAATAACCTAGAAGCTTTTAATCACTTGTTAGATGATTTTCATCGCGCATATATATATATATTAAAATGGAAAACACGTCACCTCACTTTGGTTAGTAGTACCTTTCTGCCATTTTGAATGCATACTTATCTGGAAAATTATTCCCCTTCTTTTTTCTACTTTCAACTGTTATTCTCCGAAATTTCCCTTTTCACACTTATATGTAGTAGGAAAACATTGATATGAATATTTTTATTATTATTATATTTATTTTTGGTGATAGGGAATTTCATCAAAAGACTAAAGATTAACAAGCATGTCATTAGAGCGCTTGTTTAGGTACAAACTAGAAATATCAAAATCAACAAAGGTCTCTTAGTCCATAGAAGGATTATCATATACAATAAAGTCCACAGATTGATAAGTTCCCATTCTTGGTAAGCCGTCGGCACACCTATTAGCTTCTCTGTAATAATGGTTAAACCGAATCTAGAAAATCAGGGAAGCTAATTGCCTACAAATTAATCATCCAATATTTTTATTATTGTGGCACTTGGCAAGTGGCTTTTAGGCCAAGTGGTACTCTCACTCTATTTGTTGGTAAAATTTAATGCTTTGTCTTCACCTAGGTAAAAAAAAAAAAAGGGGTAAGTGAGTCAAAACAAAGTTTTTATGATTTAAGGGGAAAAAAAAAAAGATTTTGAGAAGATTACCAAATACCCTACCCCATTATTTTATTCTTCACGAGTATGCACAACATTAAAGTTAAATCAAGGAATCAAATTACTATATCAAGATCCTAAACCATTTTAATACTCCATAATAACTTATTATTATTTTATGTAACATTATTCAAACTTTACCATCGATCAGGTGGAGCATCTGGTAATAATATTTTATAAGATAATTAAGAGACTCATGATACACTTTTAAAAAGGAGCAAAACCAGCAGGACTCTTTTTGGGTGGTGTGTGAAACCATAAGAATGTGGGCTGAATAAGATCGATCACAAGTCCTCAATAACCCTATCCCAGAAAAAGGCTTTCGTGGGTTTGGTATGACTTTCTTCTAAAACTTATGCACAGAAATCTGTCTAGATGAATTGAACTTTTACTTTTCTTTTTTCTCTATAATTAAAACGTACGCTAGGGGCGGCACTAATGAAGTTCTAATTATAGCCGCCAATTCGTCCAAATTTTGTTTTCATACTTTTCTACGCATTCTAAAATAATGGTTAAAGGTTTCAACAAATCAGTCCAAACTTGCTGAATATATTATGAATAATGGTGCGATAAAGTTGTTTAATCATTTCACTTTTACAATGCGAGGAATTTTGTAAATAATAATTCAACTATATATTTTTAGCCATCCCTGTATCGATGATAGCCCTTCTCTACTTTTTACATAAACCAATTATACTAATTATTTTGTTTTGTCGTTATAAGACAAAATCTGTGTCCCGCATGCACTAACACAAAAAGACACGTACCCACTAGCATGTTTTTGTTATATTTTATATATGTGGGTGACTGAGAAGTGAGAAGTACAAAACAATATGTTTTTTTAATTATAATTTGAATTTTTTTTTTTAAAATTGTTTGATATATAAGTATAATTATTTTTTTAATAAATAGATACGATAAGATTTAAAGTTTATTACACTCACTTCGTGATAACTACTCTTTATCATTACAGTAAATATAATGATTTCTTTTAGATAGGATTTAAAGGGTTTGGCTTTACGTTCTCTTTTTGTTTTAATGAAAATTTGTCACATTATGCACTAACTAAATAAAATGTGGAGATTAAAACATACTACTACTTGTCATTGTATATTTAAAATAAAAGAACATGTCTAGTTAAAAAAGTACTAAAGATAATCACAGTAAGATATAATGATTTTTTTTAGATAGGATTTAAAGGGTTTAGCTTTACCTTCTCCTTTTGTTTTAATGAGAAACTGCTACATCATTCACTAACTAAATAAAAAATAGAGATTAAAACCTACTACCATTTGTCATTGTATATTTAAAATAAATTAAAGGACATATTCAGTTAAAAAAGTACTAAAAATAAGTCAAATCCGGATTCAAACACGTTGCTTATCGAGGACCAAAACTTACTTTTACTAGTTAGTAAAAGAAATTCACATATATAAATATTCTCTTAAAAAAAGTTGAGATTAAGTAAAAATGTTTTTAAATACAATATATAAGATTTAAAATTTATGAAATTTATTTCACAATGATAATTATTTTTTATTATCAAACCAAAACACAAATGATTTTTTTTTTTTTAAGAGAGAAAAGGCTTTTAAGTGTCCATGGATGTTTTGTTTGTCTGTATATACTATAAAGGATGGCCTAAAAGTTTGTTGTTAGGGAATTAAAATTATCTTTTTACAAGGAAAAAAAAAAAGCTAGCATTAGGATGACTTTGTCTCTTTCTTTTCTCGTTTTACATTGAAATTTCTCCTTTTTCCTTTTTTTAGTGATTTCTTTTCCATAAGCTGTTGTGGACAGCAACCCTAAAAGCTCAATTAGCGTGTTAACTGGTAAAGCATGCCTTCAAAAAATGGAATATAGTGCTTTCCCAGTATCTAAAATATATTTTAAAAAAAATTATGAAAGGAGTACAATAGACATGATTCTCGTGGTTTGTGTTTGTGTGTGTGTTATTTTTTTTTTAATTATTTTTTAATTTATTTATTTTTAAAATTTTTAATAAATATAAATAATACTAACCTGTCAGATCAATGCTGAGCGTGTGTACAGCACGAACTTTGCCATTTCCAAACCTACTCTAAGACCTAGGGCAGGTGTATCCTAAAGGTGGCATGATGAATTTTTTTTGTTAAATTTTAGCAAAATCGTAAAAGATACGTTAGAGGAAGAAATTTCTTGGTTAGTAGATGTTCTGTTGTTTGTGTTTTCTTAGTAATAATACAAGTTAATTAAAATTTGATATATTATGACAAATGAAGAGAAGACTAGATAAATGAAAAGTATAGGGATAAAATACCTAATGGAATATATTTTTTATGCGTCCGGTTAGACATTTGTTAGTGGATCATTTTAAGAAATTATTGATATATATATATCACTTTTATTCGAAATATAAAAAGTGTAAAAAAAATTACTTGCTTTTTTTTTTTTTCCCCTAAAAAAAATTCATAATTTTTTTTAAACCACCCATTAGGGCATCCGTTAACTTTATATATATAGAAATTTTATTATAAACTTCTTATTATATTGTTAAATGAATAGTTTATTTATTTATTTTTTTTTTGAGAAACAAATACACACATAAGGGAGAGTGAAGATGTTCTAACACAAACACATATCACAACTCCACTCAAAAGTCATGGTAACTTTTAAGAGAGGGTGGAACAAGTTATACTACACATAACACACTCTCTTGAATAGTTTAAATTTTGTCGCATCATTATATACTTAAATAGATAGTGATTAACTCTATATTTTAACATATATTTAATCATTGGTGATGTGACAAATTCTAATCACTAATTTTGTAAAGAATGGTTGTATTCTAAGAATTTTAGGATGGAATTATCCTAAAAAGATTCACAACAAAAAATTAACTATTAATTAATTACATGTTTACTTTGAGTTTGAATTTCAAGATGAATATCAATTCACTTTCAACCTTGTGACTTACTTAAACCCAATGGATTCCTTGCTTTAGTTTGTAATGTGGAAAGTCGAAGTAGGGATGACAACAAATCGGATTTAGTGAGCTTTACGACCAACACAAACTTAAGTAAGGGTTTGAGAATTTAAAGGGGTTTTTGGTTTGAGAATGGTATAGATTTACACTTTACATCTTAGATGTTCAAAATTAACCAGCTTGATTGTGCATTTAAATTACTAAAACAAGCTATAGTTTAATTTTATGAACACCAAAAACTAGTGTTTCTATAACAAAAATAAGGGCGCTTTTTTATGGTCTCTTAAAAAAACTACACAAACTTAGATTTTCTATATCATTATTCCAATCTGACCCATTTGACTCAAACCATGGTAAGATAAACAAAGGATTTCGGACGAGTTTTATTTTTTAAATGTAAATGGGATTAGATTCCTAAAATTCAATAGGTTTGGAATCGGTTTGGTCTGTAAAGATGCTTAAAGGGTTTGGATTTTGAAAGACTATTTCAATCCCAAACTCGACTTATTGTAATTCCTAAAATTAAGTATATTTTCCAACACTCCCTTTAAATTGTGCGTGAAATCTTTGACAAAAAGTGTAACTAACAAAATTGAATTGGAACTTAGAAATCTTCCCAAATAGCTTTACTAATTTTTTTTAGCCCCGCATATTTTACTTAGGGTACATTTGGTAGACCGTAATAGGTATTGTAATATAATATTTTTCCTATAGTTTAACTATTCATTAGTTTGATTATATTTTTATTACAGATAATAGTCATTCCTTATAAATAACTTTTCTTCAAAATGAGGAATAACAATTCATCTCTAAAAGGGTTGTAATAACTCTTCCTTAGTAGGTGTAATAATTTCTAAAATTAGTATATTTCCAAATAAAGAAACTTTCCATATGCACATAACAATTATGAAAATAAAAAATCATAAAAAATAAGTAATCTGTCTTTCAAATTTTAAAAATATTACTTTTTAGGAAATATAATTATATGAGTAAGATATTTCTTAAAATATATCTTAAATTTGATTTAAAATGCTTTCATTCTATTATCTTTAGGATTCTATTATTGTATTGTAACCAAACAAATAAATAGTAATAAGTATTATATTACAGTATCTTGTATACCTTGTAATATACATTCCTATTCCTATATATTTACTGTTATAGTCTACTAAACGTGCCCGTAGAGTGTCCACGTTGGGCAAGACAAAGTTTTAGAAAATCTTTATTTTTTGAAAAAAAAAATGAAAATCATTGAAAATAGAAAATTAGGTGAGATCCAAGTACATGGAGAGTCTACTACAAACACTCTTTTTATTATTATTTGATGGTTACAACAATAAGGGGGATGGGATTTGGATTCTGATTGTTCTCATAAAATAGGAGGTTATGCTATTGAGTTACAAAACTTTTTGCTATATTTAGTGGCGACTCTAAGAATTTTTTTTAGAGGATCAATAAAGAGATAATCTTGAGTAATAGAAGAATCTTGCAGTCAAAATGATTTTCTTATTACAAAATTTGTCCATTGTATTGGGAAGAATATAAAAGATAAACTATAAATTCATATGGTATATTGTTTCTTAATATAATGAATATACTAATTATGGTTGCTAAGATTAAATCAAAGAAATAATCAATTATTTTTAAATACAATACCACCATGCATTTTTAGAGTGATGGTCACTTTACAAGTATAAATTTTTGTGGGGTAGAGAGGTAAAAGTCGGGGTTCAAGTTTCTAGGAGAGAGTTTCATACACATATACTTAGATTAAACTAAAGTAAGATTTCTATCTCAGATTAAAAAAAAAAAAAATAATGAAGATATTAATTATTGTTGTATAGTGAACTTTAATTATTATTGCTTAGAATATTTTTATCAATTAGTTTATGTCTTTACTTTGTACAATTCTTTTAACAATTTAACTCAACTTTGACAACTATTGGTCTTTATAATTGTATTAATTTTTTTTTTTTGTTTTGTTTTAACATTTGTTTTTGTCTTCACTCAATCACCCCCTTGTCCCATGTTCCTTTTCTATTTTTTTTTTTTTAAAGAATCACCCCTTGTTTAATTTTTTTAATTGTAGTGTTAACATTTGTTATCTACTGACAGACCTATGCCCGCAATCCCCACTTAACAAATAAAAAATTAAAAATAAATTCAAATTTAGCCACTATACTCACAGATTCGATCAAAAATATAAATTAATTGTAATTTTATTTGTAAGTATAGATTATTAAGAGAATTATATTCAAGTTTATTTTAGTTAGACAAAAAAAATTTAAGGTTAGGGTCTTCAATTTTTTATTTTTGGGGGGTCAAATATATGTGTGTATTTGCTTATAACCAAAGCTAACATTACTCCTAGCTATACTACATAATACATATACTTCTTCTCAAAAAAAAAAAAAAAACATAATACATATATTATAAGAAAAGAAAACAAAAAGAGACAAAAATTAGCCAAGATACAAGCTATTGAAAAACGCTAAAAGATATTTAATTGAAAAAAAAAAAAAAAGTAACCTCTAAGAGGTTACTTTTTTTTTTTTTTAATCACTCACTTTTACATGCATCCACATTGAACTCAATTTTTTTTTTTAATACATTCTATTAAAATATTATTTTTCTTACTTTTATTTTTTAAGAAAAATATTTTTCTCTTTTCATTTCCTCATTTCCCTCTCTTGCTTTATCGATGCACATCACGCCGCACTTTGCCGCCCACACAACTACTATACTCCATGCCGACATTTGTGGCTCATTGCTAGTGATGAATATATACAGTCATTAAATGGAAAATATAGGTTGAAAATGAGAAAAACATGTTTAATACTATTGTCATAAATTACTAACTACTTCCCTAAAAACCAAAAACCTAAACCGACGAAAATAATCACCTATTATTTAGATTCTTAATTTTCAACTCGCGCTAGCACAGTAGCATGAGTTGGTCAATGTTTCTTCCTAATTTTGTATATATATGATGTCCTATCTTGAGAGTTGAGAGACCTTTTATTATTATTATTATTATTATTAAACTGTTGTAGACTAGAGACCACGCAAGCACTCACAACCGGCATTCCCCAATGCCGTTTATTGCTCTTTCAGCTTTCTTGCCTCCAAAGAAATAGTGGGGCGTTTTTGTCCTGTTGTCTAATCTAACATCTAATTAGCTAATTGATATAGTTAACTTATAAAATCTGGTTATTATGGTTTCATTTTTGTTTGGTGCATACAATATTACTAGCTAATACAGGAGAACACACAAGACATATGCATATCTAAGAGCATTCCCATCTTGGAGTGCAAATCCCATTAAAATGCAAATTGCATTTTTAAATACACAAAAACAAACAAAATCATCCTATAGTTGGGATGTAAAATGCAAAAAAATTTACAATTATCTGTAGCAACACCTATTTCTTTTTCTTTTTTTCCTTCTATTTTTTTTACTCTCTCTCTCTCTCTCTCTCTCACTCTCTCCATGCATCATTTTCTTTTCTTCTTTCTATTTCAATTTTAGCAGATGAAAAGCAATCCTAATTCGGCCTAGGATTTCAAGATTTCATTTACTTTCTTATATTCTTTAGATCATGGACATTTAGATTGTGATTGTGTCTTATTGTTTAGGTCAAACTCATTGTAAGCAATACTGAACCTTTTTATGATTCTTTTTATTTCTGCATCGTTTTTCCATTCAAATGTTATAGACAAATCAAGCAATAATAAGTAATATACACTGCACAATCATAATATATACAGAACTAGGCAGTCCTAGCTATCTTAGGTGGTACAACTTCGGTGCCACATATTGGACATGTCTTTCTAATTTGAAGCCATTTGCTTATACACTCTGAATGATAAGGATGTTCACAAGGAAGAGCAAACAAGGCTTCACCTTCTTCATACTCAACTTGACAAATAACACATCGATCAATGTTGGTTTTGCTATCAACAGACTGACATTTACATGGGTGTAAGCATGTAGGAATCTCGCTTATTGCTAGTCCTTTCTTCTCTTCTCCTATGAACTCTCCCAGTGCAATCATCTCCTCATAAGATAGTGCATCCGGATTGAATTCTTCTAAATCATACATATCATCATCGCTGCTGGTGCCTTCTCCTTCCGGAACCCGATCAAGTTCGGCTTCCAATTCGTACCTGTCAATGAATTCTTGATCACCATCATAAGAATCATCATAATTACTTTCTTCATCTTCTAATTCTTCTTCGCTTTCACTTTCAATGGTTTCGAGCATTGTGAAGGCCCTCTCTTGTTCTTGCAAAGTAATTGCTAGAGCCAAATCAGAGGCAACTTGTTCGAGTTGGGTGAACGGGGTTCTCTGAGAGGATTGTTTACTCTCCTGAGTCCCTTCCTGTTTATCCATTGAAGGCTTAATCGATCAATTTCTTTCACTAGAGTACCAAAAAAAATGAACCATTGATTGGGTTATATGAAGAGAAAAAGGTGGCATAATATTAGAGGTTTCTTTGGAGAGATAATAGCTTCCGTGACAAGTAATGGGGAAAGAAATTCTTTTAGATATCAATATTCCAGATTCCTAAATCATAGTAACAATTTAATTCCTAGCCGAAATGGGGTTTGAGCTTTCTTTATGAAGACGGCAAATAAACAATCATGTTAAGCAATAGAAGAACATCTCCGTCAAGTTACTGCCTACCTTATTCCAAAATTCAAGTTCTTAACCAAAATTTGTAGCCACTTCTTGCCTCATATATGGGCAATCCACCAGTCCAACCATGTATCGAGGCATGCATAACATATTGCTGATAGTACTTTTTTGTGCTATACTACACGGTTCTATAAAAAGAATTATTCAAAGAAGAGAAACGTGTTTTTTTTTTTTTTTTGTAAATCCCTGATAATGTGTTATGGAAGCTTACTCAGTAAGACCAAAGCCCAAGTCCAAAGCAACCGTAATGAAATGGCTATTTAGGCCCAAAGGAACACAGACCTTTAAATTGCTGGAAGAGACAAAATTAAATAAGATGGACTAGTGTAAAATTTTGGTCCTTATAGATCCAATTACTAATTAGGCCTTAAACCTGAAGATCCCAACGGAGGCCTACTAGAATGGATGCATCAAAAACAAAAAGAGATACTTGTAAGATACTTGTAACCAATGTGGGAGTCAAAGAAGAAAATCATTGGAACACAGACCAACATATTATGCATTAGCAAGATGTACAAATCTCTTTGTGTGTTACAAATAATTCTCAGGCCTAATGCTTAAAACCGAAGTAACAATAGATAACCGGAGTTCTGTGACTCAACAATTACTAGAAGATAAAAATTAATGGTACATCATGAAGTGAAGTTTCAAAAGAAAACAGGAGGGCTATAGTCCTTTTCACTTCAGCCCGGGAACTGTACGTTGTGTACAAGTTTAAATTAGTGTGACTCATTTCATGCAATAGAGATTAAATTTTCAAATTTGAGTGAAATCAACAGTGTTAAAAAAGGTCATTGAATTGAATGCAAAGAACTCAGCCATTTAAGATTTTCTCGTATATTTTTTTATAACAATCACTATTCAGATTCTTCTAACAATAATTCAATAGGATATCCTTCTTTTCCTTTTTGCTTTTCGGGATACAAAATATGTTGACAAATTCATGAAATTCTATTTTGCTTTTGTTACGTACCGATCTTTTCATATTCTCAGGAACATCTTTTTGCCTAATCGTGTGTTGCTTTAGTAAAGAAAAAAAAAATGATCATTGTGGGGACTAACCAATTTACTTTAGAAAAGGGAGCTACAACCAAAGACTATACTTAAAAAGGGGTTCACCAGGAAAATGTAAAGTAGAATTACTTTCATGTTATCTTTTGATACAAGCATCACTTCTATTGAATTGATTTCCAAATTTCCTCCATTCAATTTTTTCTACCTTCGCCGATGTTTAACCACCCCTCCCCTATAGTTTCTCCCTTTATGTGCAAACTTTGATGTCCGAGTTACCCTAATGTCATGAACTGTGCTACCATGAGTCCTATGCTTAATACGATTTCTTCTGCCACTATGAATTGAAGCCCTACTAATATCTACTCGTATACGATGATTTCTTGGCCGCATAGACTTCCTCAAGCGAGCACCTCTATAATCCTTCCATTTGTGAGATACTGATCTACTCTTTTCCATGTGTCTAGGAAAATGATTTGAAAAGCTTTCATCGTCATATTCTTCTTCACTAGTATCATACTCATCATCACCTGCGTCGAACTCTTCTTCAATGTCTCTTCTGTGTTTTCTTCGTACCCTTTTGAGCTTACGTAGCTTAACACACAAGAAAATGCAACAATACTCCCATGCATGGAACCAGGAAGCAACACATGCCCATACTATTCTGAAAAGGCTTTGACAGATACACTCACAAATGCCCAGTTTTTGTAACAGATAGAAGAATAAGAGAACTGCAATCATCAAAGGACAACAAAAAATCCAATTTCAGATATATCTCAAAAATTAAGCCTATCCCTTTATTTCATTCATCAAGTTATTTAATTAATTCTTCTTTATAATTAGAATTGAAACTAAGACTTTACTACTAGAGAGGAAAATGATTTAGTAATTGAGCGGAAAATGATCATCATCATTTGAGAAACGGATTCATTTCATAGTTCAGATTAAATATTATAAATCTAAAAATATATTCAATACTACATCATTTATAATTTTAAATGATGTGGCGCTCTATAGTCTATACATTGTTAGATATACTGCATAAAATCTTAACTGTAAAATGGGACTCTCTCCATTTTAAGTGAAATAAAGAGATCCTGTTCAAGTGTTCATGGCTTCTGTCATGTGTCTTGTGGGCACATGACAGGAGCCAAAACCTTAGTAAAGCAGCAGAACTGGTTGACTGATACAGATTACAGTATATTTATTATACACAGTTTAGCCAGAGATTCTAGAGTAACCTTCTCAGCAAACAAACTCACCAATGTAGACCAGAACCAATACCATGGCCATCTTCAGCAGATTGGCAACGCAGAAATTTTCGATGAAACAGATAAAATCCCATGTTGATTGGCACACTGAACTGGAAAAAATCCAAACCCCATGATTCAATAACAGTGGCGTATTTGTGAGAAATACTCAAAACATTTCATAACAAGCCTATGTAATGTAACCTCCATAACTTAAATATTAAATCAAGAATTGGATAAAGAATCTTGTGCTAAGACTCAAATTGGGCATGGTATTATATATGAAATAATGAAACTGACAAATGTGTTTACCTGCAAGATTTTCCTTCAAAGAAATCAAGTGGGGAGCCAAAAAGGTCGCTAAAGACTTTGCCAAACCCCGAAAAAAATGAACTGATTATGTTCCCCATCAAGTCATGTATCAGATTTGTTGCTAGAGATGTACAGAGAAAAATACAGCCTTATATTTCACTGCCACAGCATAAAATAATCAGAATAATAATAATGATAAGAATTCCTTGTCTATGCTTAATTTTAAAAAGGATAAAGCATATACTAAACTGAATAAATACAATGCTACTATGTCAAAACGTAGTTAGTATGCAAATTAAATCGTTCTTATTAAATAAAATTAACAAATTTGGATGAGTATCTCTTTAGTACCTTAAAAATGAAAATGTGGGTTTTTGTTTATTACAAAAACTGATTACTCTTTGAGGTGTGAAATGAGAGAATTGAAATGTCCGGTGTTGTAGGGTAAAATGTGAAGTCGGAAGTTTGAACCAAACATCTCGTAAGGCAAAATTCCCTGCCAATTTGGACTGAAAAGCGATATGAAGATGATGGTGATGATGATAAACAGATAAAGACGAAGGTAGGAGAGCGGAGAGATAAAATTCACGAAACAGTTTGAAAATAATGCCGTTTAGACATTCACAGTATATAACTGCCGTTCAAAATCTCACGCCATCCTTGGGGCCTCAGTGTCAAATGCACTGTTTAATTAATTAATTAATTTATATTCTTAAAATGTACGTGAAAATACCCCCCAACACACACACACACACACACACACACACACACACACACACATATATATATATATATATATGAGAAAATATAGTTTTTATTTGAGAATATATAGTCTCACTTTGAAATTTGAACCAATTTTTTACATAAAAAAGTTATCAAACTAAAATACTTTCTTGATTGGCCTAATTTTATGGTTTGTGAAATAGTTATGGCAACAGGGTGTAGCAGGGAGAGGTTGGATGATTAGTGTCATGTTCCTGTCTTGATCCCTCTTTGAGATGGGAGAGGGTAGGTTAGATTCGAAATAATGAGATGACTAATTCGAAATAATGAGATGGTTTTAACGTTGATAAGATAAAGATGAAACATATAAGAAAAAAGAGTAATTGTGAGAGTGCTTTAAAGAAAAATTATAATAAAAAAGACAAATGCATTGGAGAATGTGATGGTAATTTTATATATAAACCATTAAATTATATGTATAAATAATTTAAATATATACTAAATAAAATATGTATATTTATATTCAAAACGACCAAAACTCGTCCCTATCCCATCACCTCTTTAAAATGGAAAAAATCTGCACAATAGTAATAAATATTCGATTTTAAGGCCATCTAATTTCTCCCTAAACAAGACAATAGTAAGACATGTAGTCCAAAGAAGAAAAAAAAAAAAAAGAGAAATGTTTTACATGGAAAAGAAAATAGTAGATACAATTCTTTACCTGCAGTACATCAGATTTTCTAATTAAAATTCAAACATATGTTATTAAATAAATAGATACATAATTGTATTGTTGAATAAAGTACAAACAATATTAAAATTTTGTATTTTAAAATCAATTAAATTCAAATGCAAGTATGTGTTTTTTTCTAACCAATTTTTTTGTAAATAAGAATGGGAGTTCTAAAGAGACCCACACACGAGCGGAAAAATAATTTTCTGAAAATTCTTTTCATTTTTTTTTTTTTTGCTGAATGAAAATTGAAAAATTTTCATTTATTGACTAGTATTTGGAGCTTAGTTAAAAGTTAAAACACCTAAGCAAGGAGAGATAAATATTGCGAACTCCAAAATTTCCATCTATTTAGCCTTGGACCATTTAGTGGGAAGAGTGAGTCCTACTTGCGAGCATGTTAAAGCCAGGATCAGCTTACATCGATAAAGCTTCAAATGCAAAGGCACGTGTGAAAAAGAAGATTTATCTCTTTTCCCATTTTGCAGAAAAATTTAAGATGAGATGTGTCAAACTTTCAGAACTTCAAAGGCAAAAATAAAAACGCAAAAGAAGAAATTGATAGGGACAGAAGACGTGCATTTGGCATTAGATACGGTGGATGAAGGAAAAGGGTAGCAAAATAAATTAATACCATTTGTGGGGAGCAGAAGAGAAGACACTACAAAACTAGCAGCTAATTAAAATTCGTAAAACAGAATCGAAAGCACATCTGAATTCCCAAATAAAGCATATATGCGTTTTTGGGGCAGAGAGAGAGAGAGAGAGAGAGAGAGAGAGAGAGCATTCAACATCTTACTACTTTTGTGAATCGAAAGCACATTTGAATTCCCAAGATTGCATCATGACTCGTCAATTGAAAATATTTAAGTACATCAAATTTCACGCTTCTTTTTAATAAGTGAAATAATCTGTTATTAAGGGAAGTTTGGTGGAGATAATTAACTGCAAAGCTACATAAACATGAAACAAAGGGGGAAAAAAACACATTGCAGCCCTAGGTCAATCCATCCTTCCCTTCAAGATCCTCTCCTTTACTTCAGTTGGTGTTCTGCCACAAAGTGAACAAACATTGTCAATGTCAAATTTGGTATCAAATCAAGCACCTCTTCGATAGATAACAGAATAATAACCCCCTGGATCTTATTATTATTATCATTGTGTATTCCCCAGGGTTCCTCACAAGAAAAATACTCCCTGGGAAATACAAATCTTTTTAAGGGAATATCAATTGTTGCATTGTCTTTTTAAATAAAAAAGATTTAAGTTTTCTTTTCAAAACTACCCTCCTTAATTTAAATTCAAATACAACTAATGAAAAATATGTATAATTTAAATTCAAATACAACTAATGAAAAATATGTATAGACTTTTTAAATAGGATAAAGAAGAAGTTTGGAATATTAATAATATTATTTCCATTGACTTTTGAAACAAGACCATATTTTGGGACACTCCAAAATGGAACAAAGTACCAACAATATAAAACAGAGAGAGTAGTAAGAATCATAAAAGTAGAATATCATAGCAGAGAGGAAGGGCAGGACCATTTTAAAGACACCAAAGTAAATGAACAAATCAGGTTTTACCCAAAAATAAAAATAAAAATAAAAATCAGTTGGCCAAAAAACAGAAGTTACCCAGAAAAAAAATTATAACTGGGTCTAGGGAGGAATAAATATTATTATTATTTTTTTAAAATTAAAAAATAACAGTAGCAATAACCAAAAGGTTTAATTGTACAGCATGTTGAAGTTGGACTGCTATCCTATACTTTAAGGTTTCTTTTCATGGAAACTTCGAAAGAAAGGGAAAAAAGAAGGAAAAGATCAATAAATTCAAATGCTGAAGAGAGGACTGTATTCTTGAACATTTTCTTCTCTCTTCCACCATGCTCATTCTTTTTTTTTTTATAAGTCTAGCTAACAATTAAAAATTTAAAATGTTCCCCCACCTTAGAATGAGACAAACTAAAAATGTACCAATGGAGCTGAAAATAGGACCCATTAATTGAAACTGTTAGAAGTTCCAAAAAAATGAGAAAATTACAGTTCCAATGGCAAGGAGACATGCCTCATGAAAAAAAAAAGCCAGGTGGGACAAAGGGACTCAAAAGGTAAACCCTAAGGAGAAACCCCCAAAACCGAAAGAGGTGATTTTGATTTTGCGCAGCTATGACTCGAAACGCTTCCATTGTAACTAAGGGAAGGCGATCTTAAGGGCTGCGCGTACAGATTGTAGCAACTTCATGACCCAGAAAACATTTTTTAAGAAAAAGAGCAAAAAAATGTGAAATTTTAAGAGAGAATTGGATAAAGAAGAAACCCTTTCCATCATGCTCATTCTCAGCAACCAAAATGTGCAAAATACTTGCATACCCAACAATCCTATACTAATTAATAATCAGAAGGCTCCAGTAAAGATAAAATCACATGCACTATCAAGACTAACCTAATCATCATTATGGCTTTCACTTGATTATTAGTGGTATAACAGTTCTGAGTGTGTGTATATATATATATTAAATTTTTTTTGATAAGTAATAAGTGTATATATATATATATATAGTAAATTTAAGAAGGGCTTACACAACATAGACATGTCCTCCCCATCCACTCAAACAGTCTCGATCAACTGATGATAGCAATGCTTGGGAGATGGTCTCAAACAAGTCCTCAGGTTCCTGGGTAGATTAAAACAAATGTTGTTAAAGTAGCTCAAATTAGTTTGAAAAAAAAATAAAATAAGAGAGAAGATGGCTTAAAGCAGCAATCAAATTCAGAGCAGCAAGTACTAGCCCAATAAATTCTAACTGAGCAAGTGGTAATTTTGGCACTGAAGTGAACCCAACAAATGCATCTCTGTATATTAATTATGCATATCTATGATCTGATAAATTATGCTCATATAGGGAGCTCTTATGTGGTGAAGTATTCCAGTTATTTCTTTTATTGTGTCGAACATATAAAACATTATCCCACACTATAAATAAAATTTCTAAAAAGTAGCAAGTGTCACAAATAATTAAGTCAAGAGTTCAATATCGTGACAAACCATGTCAGGCCTGAACATTGATTCACAAGCACCATAGAGAGACTCTGATGCAGTGCCAGCAACAACAAAGTCCTTTGCTAGCTCCCTGCACATATACAATAAAATACATTATTCAGTATAATACTCAAACAGATTATATTAATCCAAAAGGACCAAAACCAACAGGCTATAATGAAGCTTTGACACATTAGTAAGGAAAAGAACTTTGAGACTAAAAGGGAAAAAGAGAATGCAATCATTGTTCACTAATGTGCATATATAATACGATGAATCAAAACAGATAATTGATATTCGAGGAGTATTAAAAATGCATAGATAATAGATAGGGCTATTAGTGAACTAATTTATACATTATAGTTAGCAGTCAGAACTAGTTTTATAATAAAAGAAACTATATTATTTTGTTCACATATCATTAAACTCTTGCATTGCATAAAGCAGAAGGAAGATAAGCAGAAATTACAAGAGAAGATGCCAACACCAAAAATTCACATAGCTCACATGATTGTAAGAATAACAATTGTGAATGTCAAATGATAAGTTTTGATATAATGAACTTCAGTCTCAATAACCATAGCAACATTCCAACAAATGCAAGCTATATGCTTTGATAACTTTTTGATTGGGGTAAATTACAGGCAAGGGTCTTGAACCTACAAACTCATCCTCCACCTTGCTCTCATAGGCTTTAATATTAACAGTATAGCAAGGAAAAATGATTGATTCCGAAAAACTTTAGAGTTAAAATAAAAAGGGAGTGAAGGAACATATAATTGTCAACATGTTTGCTGACTCTGTACAAGCAACGTATATTGTTGCATTTTGAAGTATACGTCTATGCTCAATAATGTCAAGGTCATGGATATTAATCATAAGTTATCGAAAAATTGAATTAAATGGTAAAGGAACTGGCTTTAAATATTCTGTGTATAATGGTGCAAGAGAATAAGTTTGACGAAATTGTCCAATGTTAATCTCATGATGATCATTTCTAGCTACATCACAACACAGAATTAACTAATGGCAACAGAATATTGAATTCTTAGAATATTGTCAATCTAAATTACAAAAAAGTTAAGAAAAAGAAATTCAAATTACTTGGCTCCAATTGAATCCATAGTGCAAATGAATGGCTTGTCTTCATCTCCCAATCCAGCAATTACAGGCTGACAGAAGTATGGACCAAACCTGAAACAGCATAAAGAAATATCATCCATATGTAGTTCATACGTTTTTGAACCACACAAAGGCTAAACTTTCTGTTGAACGTGTCATGTTTGACAAACATTAGCACCCAAATAGATTAAAATGAAACTTAACTAACAAATTTCATACAAAATACAAAAATAATGAAGTAAAGGAGTTTGCTTCATTTGGGTATTATGTATTTATTTTTATTATAACACAAAATAATGAGAAAAGAAAAATAATATAAGAAACCACATAAAGGAACTTTTTTTTTTATAAGTAGAAACCACATAAAGGAACTTGGTGAGTTGGTTCTCTAAAATAGGTAGGTCTTAAGTTTCTTCAAAGATAGAACTTTCACATAATCTGTGCACTGATTGTTTAAACCATTGTTAATGGAAGCTCTACCTCTTCTTCATTCTTATTCTACAAGACTAAAATGTTTAAATAATGTAATGCATTTTCATAACCATTAAAGAGATAAAAAAAATTATAGCAAACACACACAGATTTATAAGTCTTTTCAAATTTGAACTGTTAAAAGGGGGAAAAAAAGGACTAGCAATTTGTATGCCATATAACAGCACGAGGAATTTCCATTTTTATTAGCAAGGGAATGAAGAGGACCAGAAAGAGGATGATTATAGATATAGTTCATTTATCTTTAAACAAGAGTTTGTCGAACAAGCATAAAAAATGAAGGTACTGTATATATTTCTTAATAGGGTTGAAACATGTGTAGCAAAGATGACCTGCTAAAGGTGCTAATCATTTTAACAGTAAGCATGCAAGTGACAGTGAGGAAAATATGAAGATTGTCTTTATAATAGTCTCTATACCAAGTATTACCAATTGTTTGATGAACACATAAGATCACGTCTAAGACACAGCTTAAACAAACCATTGTTTGAGCGTTTGAGTCTGACTTAGTACAGACAAACTGGCTACCTTAATTGGGTGTGGACTGCGAAACAGTAGCAGCTAAGAACCTTTGGAATTAACAACATACTTGTTTCATCAATGTACTTGTTCTGATGTAGGCTACAGGCTACATGGTATAGAGACTTCTATAGGGGCATTGAGACTCTCGATGACACTGCTTGGACACAATTCTTTGAATCTACTTTGACACAATAAAATTTCACAGCTGTATCCATAATTCTACAATGAAGTTGAATTGACACATTGCCACATATCGTAATGCTACTGATTTCATTACAGTCCAATGCATTAGATCTCTACACACAAACCCAGTACCAATTTTTCTTCTTCTTCTTCTTCTTCTAAAGGTCAAGTTTTTGGCACACCAAAACAAAGCAATTTGTTGTTGAACTCAAATTTCCAGTTGAACCATTGATAAATCTTATTATTCAAATAGGTTAAGTCATTTTCAAATCTAATTAAATTGTAATGTTCAACATACCAAAAAAAAAAAAAAATTACGTAAGAGTATAATTACAAACCCTAGATTCAGCTTCATACACTAAACAAAATTTAATAGCAGACCTTTTCTCATAAAGAATAGCGGAGACGAGGCTAGCAAAAGTTTCAGGCTTCATATCTCTTTCTTCACGAAGCTGATAAAGCTTGTGCCGAAACACAAGCCTCTGATACCTTCACATGAAAACAAATTACAATGAGAAATTAATTTTTGAAAAAATAAATAAAAAATTTGAAGCTGCAGCGGCGATGGAATCGTACAGAGTCTGAGCGTCGGTGGCGAGGCCAGAGAGACCAAGGAAAAGTCGATCGTGAACTTTATAGATCCTTTGGAAATCGGTGGCGATTGTTTGTAGCTGAACTCCGAGTCTTCGATCGCTGGCTATGGCGAAGCAGTTCTTCCCCACCATGGCAATGAGAGCCGATCCATTGTACTCGAAAATCTGAGGCATCACAGAGAAAACACAAAGTGAAGTTAGTCTCACTGATATATCTACAATTTGGGTTTACAGAGTGATTTAGGGTTTCTGATTGAATACATGATACAAATTAACATAGAGAGAGACAAAGAAACTTACAGACATAATTAGGGTTTCGTGATTGTAAAACGAGAAAGAAAGAGAGAGAGAGAGAGCTTGGGAAAGAAGAAGACTATGGCTTTGGGATTTCTTTATTTGCTTTTTGGGCTGTAGCTTGAAGAAGGGGTCACTTTTTTAATTCTCTCTCTCTCTGAGCTAACTTTTTAATTTTTCATTGGGAAGTTTGGGAATGGGCCATATATCGACAAATTTTAAAATAGGGTTAGAATGGGTTGGGCTTTTCTATGTTGGGCTAGAACGAGCTCGATGTAGTCCAAACCAATTGTAAGAGCAACAGTGCCCAAGATAAAGTTTGCCGACCAATTTTCTTAAACAGTAGTGATGAACAGATGCAGTAAAAAATCAGTAGGTCATATGCCCCCGTTAAGTAGGTTGTGAGTGGTGGAGAAAAAAATAATAAGTTTACAAAAAAGTTTATTTACTTAAAGTCGGCCACATTGAGTTGTGGCACAAAAATTTTAGTAGTAGAAGTGTGTACTGGGCTCTAAATTAAAAAGATAGCTTATTTTACTATTTAGCTTATTTTTACTACTATTCATTAGGTTTTTTGGTACTATTCATGGGTCTTACTATACTATTTTAGCTAATACTTTCAACAAAAAGTATTCAATTTCAGTAAAATAAACAGATTTCAAACCGACCAGAATAATGGTAGTGCACTACTTTTCTTTTTTCATAAATTTTCAGGAATCCAAAACAAAAACAAAAAAAGGACAAAAACTGAAAAATTGTTTGGTTATTATCTTATAATTTCTGATAGCGTATTTGTTAAAGAATTGAAGGCGAGACCCAAAAAAAAAATTATTTAAAAGAAAATTTTAATTTTGTTGCTTTTTCAAGGAATTATAGCAAAAAAAAAAAAAAAACCGTATAGTATATCTTCACATGATAAAATACCAACCTTATTCGAGGAATATCATGGATTTAAATCCTATAATTGGAGAGAGAGAGAGGGGTATATAATGCCTTATATACCATAAGTTTTAGTTTATGCAAACTATAGATTTTTTAATTAGTTTAAATATCATTGTCCCCCCCCCCCCCCCCCCAAAAAAAAAAATTTCGTCAATCTTAATATTTCCCATAAACTATAATATTGAGTAATTTTTTTTTTTTTTAATTAGGAAAATTATTAGGTATGGTAGAGTACAGTTTGCACTTGCAATATTGAATTTCATTTTCTAGAATCCTTGCTCTTGGCCTATTAGTTGATGACAGGGTTCTTATTGGTAGAGTTCTTACTCTTGGCCTTGGTTCCAGTTAGTGCTTCCTCTTATCACATTCATGATGGGCATCACCTAATAATTATTGATTTGTAATACCAAATTACCACTCATTGTTAGTGAAATGATTGGGGGAGTTTAGGGGTTTCCTGCAGCCACAATTTTGACTCTCCATACAATAATTATTAATCTTTTATACTTCATAAAATTTTGCGTGATTATCAATAATTGTAATTGGTAATGTTGTTAGATAAATATTACAAGATGATAAGATCGCATTAAGAGTCTTGTAGTCCAACTATTACACAGTTTACACTTATTGATATTTCTAATAAAGATACAAAACCAATGGATACTTGATCAGATGATAAAACACAATTATCAAAAAAGCTGATACTATAAGTTGAAACTATCTTTTTAAAAAGAGAGAGCGTTCAGTCCGGAGCTGGCGTAAAACACTGCTTTTACGCCAGCCAATGAAAATATGCCACATGGTTCTCTTGCAAATTATATAACATTCCTCTAGTCTCTTCTTCTTTGGATTTTCTCTCTCTCTCCGTTCCCTCTGTAACTCTCTCTTCTAGCTTTTTTTTTTTTTTTTCTTCTTCCTTTTTCATACCATCAAATCCATTGCTTTCCTTCTCTTGTGGTACTTATCTTCCCTGCTGATCTATGCATCAACATAGTGGGCATTAAATCTGAAAGTTTCAGAGACAAAAACAATGCTTCAAGTTTTTTTTTTTTTTGAGAAACCAACCTGGAAGTCCAGGCAGGAGCTTTATTGAAAAAACAAGAAACCAAACTTAGCGCATATCAGCAAAAACCAGTGGGACTATATACCCAGGCATGTCATCTCGCCAAAACTGAAGTTCTAAACCAGACTTAGCTTTCTTTGCCAAAACATCGGCAACTTTATTACAAGACCTATTAACGAAACAAAACTCACTAGAAATCAAAACAGACGAATGATGAGTGATATCATCTATAATATGCCCATAGGATGAAAATTCTGCAAAACCACAGTTAATAGCTTGAATCACCACAGCTGCATCACCCTCGAAAATGACCTCGCGAAGACCAATTTCAACTGCAAACAAAACTGCACGTTGACAGGCAAGGGCTTCAACATCAGCAACAGATTGAGGGAGGGGAACACGCATTGAAAGAAAAGAAAAGAAAAGTAACACCAAAATGCAAGCTTCGGCCTAATCCAACAATTTTCAACTTGGGTCTTTTGCAAGTCTTTCACAATATTCCTTAAACTAATCCAACAATGACAGAAACCCATATCTCAAATTTGCAACTTTTTACATAAACACGTCACATTTGACATCATAATCAAAAGAAAATTTACATCTAAAAGAGAAATCACAAATTCTACAAAGACTATCTTTTCCAAACTAAAATTTCACAATAAAAAAAATGGGAAAAGGGGTTTTGTAACACATTACAGGGCTGTGCCGATGCACTGAACCATCGGCCTCCTTTTGAACCCAATTGGCTTCGGTGCTCTTAGCTCTGCCATGGTCCATGAAGCATGTTTGGTTTTGGTGGGGTTGAGAAGCAGGGGATAAATGTGGCGGGAAAGATGTGATTATTTGCTTTTATTGAGCACAGAATGGAGGTGGATGAATCAATGAAGGGGAAAGTTTGAGACTTTTTCAGTGTTTGATGATCTTTGATGATGATTATGAACACAAACTCTGCTTTGGGTTGGCTAACTTTTTGTGTGTGAGAGAGAAACAGTCACAGATAGATAGTAAAAGTTTTGTCTCTGAAAATTCAAAGAGTAAAGTAGAGAGAGTTACAGAGGAAACGGAGAGAGAGCGAATTAAAAGCAGAATCACGTGGCATGTTTCCATTGGCTGGCGTAAAAGCAGTGTTTTACGCCAGCTCCGGACTGAATTTAATCTCTTTTAAAAAATGGTCATTCTACTGTACCCTCTCATTTTTTTGGTGGCTACGGTACCCACATAAATCCTACCCACTAAATTTTACTTGTTTTAATCTGAGCCGTTTGTCTAATTTTAATAGAATATAGTTACTGGTCAATCAGGTTAACCTATAAAACCAAAAAAAAAAAAATCAGTTCTTTTCTCTATCGCAAGTCGCATCTCGGACTCGGACAGGTTTTTTCTCTCTGGCCACCTTTTCGTCGCTCATGTTCTTGGCTGAATCACTAAATCTATTTTTTCTGTTAATCTTCTTTCCATATTGCGATTTACTCACAGATGAAGGTAAGGATCAAAATAAAACCCTAACTTCAAATGATCAGTGTTGACAGAATATCATTGCTCTCTAGTGGATTTTAAAAAGATATGTCAAATATATATATATATATTTTTTTGGAGCAAAGGACTAAACAAAGGCAGGTTGCTTTAGCCATTCTTTTGACATATAAGAACCTTTGTATCCATATTGCAACCAAACATGGATGAATTTTGTGCTCTATTAGGATTTGAGCACAGGATGGTCATTTAGTGGAACCATCATTTACATATTTATGGTATCTAAACAATGTCAACCCAAACCAAGTATCATACACAATAGAAATGAGTTTAGCAAGGGACTGAGATTGACTCGTGTTTTACAACATGCCCCTGCCACACACAGGTGCACACGCATGCAGACACACACATGCATCTAATTATACTCTCGTGGCAATAGGGGCGATGCTCACCATAGAGACTCAGTTCTCTGATAACCACACCAGTAGTTCAATTCTGTTCAGTCCAATTAATCACATAGAATTCCTAACTTGAAGCCAATGGAGCACTGCTCTCATGATTGGTTCTCTATATTTTGAACTCCCTCTAAACAACAGTTTTCCATTTGGAGAACCTTGGGACTCTTTAAGTTATGGACTAAACAGATTGATATATAAAAGGGACAACAAATATGTATGGGTATTTAATGATACAGTTTGGGTTTTCTATATGTTGTTTTATTTTATTTTTAATTTCTTTTTTATGGCCGGTGATATGGATGGCTGCTTTTAAGGGATTGGTAAGACATTTCAATTTGTTTTCTATTAATTGATGTCTGGGCTGTGTGAGTGTGTGAATTGTCAATCTGGATTTCATTTATTTGCATAGGTTTGATGTAGTGCGATTCACTTGTGGTGTTTTAATTAAGGCTAATTTGTTTTTTTTTTTGTTTTTAAATCATAGTGTCTTGTTTCCATTGTTATTCTCTTGCTTTTAGTGATACTTGTTCATCCAGTGTTGGGAACCCCGTATCCAGTTTGGATTTTAATCTGGCAGTGCTATTTATTGGTCACTAGAAGTTGGATTTTTTTTTTCTTTGTGTTAGGTAGCTTAATTAGTGGAGATTTTTTTGGCAATAAGTTCTCTTTTCCTCCTACTTTTGTTAACCTCTCCTGCAATCATTTGAATTATAGGGAAAAACTTCTTCTCAAATATGTGAATTTGTGTTTCCCTTATTGTTTGCTAGCTGATTCTTGTATTTTGTGTATTTCAGGTTGAATTTCACAAGTCTTAACTGATTCCTCAAAAAAAAAAAAAAAAAAAAAAAAAAAACTAATTCCAGCACTGCTCATCATGTTGCTGCAAAGTTGGTTTTTCTAGTTCAATTTGGTTCTCTCGAGCACAAATATGTATACTTTCTTTCCCTTATTGTTGGTTAGCTTGGTAATTATGACACTAAAAATTTGAAAGTCGTTTTGTGAAAGAACGGCATGTTTGTATTGTGTGTATTTCAGGATGCATTTGCATGGTTTAAACTAATTACAACATTACTTGGCATGTTCATACTGTTCCCTTTTTTTTACTGCCTTTTACTTGCACTTATTACAACTTGTTAGGACTTGAAATCATCAATCTGGTCATTCTGGATTGCAACATTTTTGCTCTTTTGATTCAATATTCTAATCCTTAAAATTGAAGGATAATGTTTTTGCTAGTGTGATTTTATTTAGTTTGCCAGCCTGCTATGCATTTCTTGGCATAGGTTTCTGAAAGAAGCAGATAAATTTAAATTTTCTTCTTAATTTGAGTGGTGGAATTTAAGTATTAGATCAAGCTATATTTGAAAGTCATAGGGCACTCATTATGCTTGAATAGTTTTTTTTTTTTTTTTTTTTCAAATCATTTCATCTTTAATTGAAAACAATAAATCACCGTTCTAATCCTTTTGTTGGAATGCAGCTGATCCCTGTGTAGTTAACCTCTGCTCTGTTGTTGATTTCCTTCTCTACTTTGTTTTAATGAGCATTCTAACCACCAAGAGGCTCCTTTCACCAATGTATTGTTCACTAGTTATGGTTATGGGACCATTGTGGTGGGTTTGTCCTAATAGTTTGTAGTGCTAATTATATTTAATGTGCATAGAGCTCTACTATTGCTTCAAATGTTTTATGGTCTTGAAATTACTGTTGGCTAAATCAAGGCCAAGTAGGCCTCTCTGTGGTTTGTATTGCCAATTTGGGAAGTTGTAACCAAGAGGACATGATATAGAAGAAGGTGGAGCCCATAAGAACATGAACATGTGCAGTCTGTAGAACTATGGATGAATGCCGTCTTTTTAGAACAATTCCTCTATTATTGTTATATGCTTGGGAAAGTGACTCACACCTGGGATAGAATAGAATACCCTGATTTCTCACCACTAGTAAGGTCCAAGGTGAAATGCCATCCTGGACGTTTGTTGAAAGATATATTTTCCAGACCCTTTGGTTCAAAGATTAAAAGCATTTCTAATGAACTTCTCTCTTTTTATTTCTAATGAACATAATTGGTATGTATTTCTAATGAACTTTTCTTTGTAGTTCTAATTTTTTTGAAACAGATTTATGAGATCATGCGTGTTACAATTTGTATCCTTGACATTCAGTTGGAATTCTAAGACTTTTATTGTCCAAAACAATTAGAGTTGTAAAGAAAGATGGTAGAAAAGACTTGGGAGAAATGCAACCAATGTACTTCATGTGATGGTTATACGTTCAAATGGCCAAAGTTTACTGTCCTAAGCATCAACCTGGGAGAAATGCAAATCAATTGAGCAAGGACAACAATCCCTTTTGTGATGGTTATACTTTCAAAATTACAAAGTGTACTAAAAATTGTATCTTGTTTGGCTAAGTTAATGAAAATAAATTCAAATCTGCTTATGAATGGAAGGATTTGCAATGTGAATCTTGTTTGTGATTATTTGTCCACAAACTACTACTTATGTAAACAATGGATAAAGAAGGGTTTGAGGTGACTAACAAAAAGAGAAAGGGGAGAGGTGAAGGCCTCTACGTCAGGGAGAGAGGTGGGAGGTGAAGGCTTTACGTTTGAGCTATGTGAAAATGAAAGAGGGAGAGAGGCGGTTTTTTTATTTTATTATTTTATAAAACTTAAATAAATAATATTGGTGATGTGGAAATTTGTTAAGGTTCCAAAGCTTATGTTGCAAAATATGAGGAGTCAACCAATGGCTCCTTTGTTTGTTGCATGTATGTATTAAAAATGTTACTAAAATTAAAATGCAAAAGGTTTAAAAAAAATAATTATTGAAAATAAAAATTGAGTGCTAGTTTGTTCTTTGGGGTAATTGCAATTAACCCACCTGTGATTTAGCCGGTTTTAACTAAGCCACCTGTGTTTTAAAGTGTCACTTAACCCACTTGAGGTGCCCTCTGTTAGTCATATGTAACCCACATCTAGGCCTGTCCACGGGTCAGGTTTGTGCCCAACCCGAAACCGACTCGACCTCGTCGGGTCTTCAACATCCAGACCCGCCACCAACCGTTAGATGAGTCGGTTCTGGCACCGCCGATCTCAGTTTCTAAAGGTTGAAACCCGTTGCCGACCGTCACCGGTGTCGGGTCTGCCGGTATCGGGTACGGATAGGATGGTTCGCCTCGGTTTGATCGGATACGGGTTCTGGTGGACAGCCCTACCCACCTCTCCCTTTTCACTGTTAAAAATAGGGGTAAATGTGTGTTTTTCATTATATTTTGTGTAAAAGACACATACTTTGGATACTTTATCGTCTCTCTTGATATTGAACATTTTAGCCATTAAGAACTTCAAAACAATTTTTTTAATTTGAGATTTTAAATATTGTGAAAAAACTCATGCATTTGGGTTCTCTCTTTATGTTGATATAGAACATTTTAGTTGTCAATAGTTGGCAAGACACTTTTTTAGTTGGCTATGATGACAAATTATTAGTCATCATCTTGTCAATGGATTATCAATAGCTTTTTCATTACCTCATGTATTTATTAAAAAATATTACTAAAATTAAAATGTATAAGGTTTAAGAAAAAAAATAATTGGAAAAAACATTTTATTGATCTTAAATCCAAATCCAAATCCAAATTTAGGTATCCAAGTATGGCATTTTATTATGGAAGCATAATGTAATTTTGGTAATTTTTAGGTTTGAAGGGTATTTCAGTCATTTCTAAAGTTTTCAGGGTCATTTCGGTCACATTTGATATTGGTACCGCCCACTAGTAGTCATTTTTTAGGTTTCATGGTCATTTAAGTCTTATTTTTTAGTATCTAAGGGTATTTCAATTATTTTTTAGGTTTAGAGGGTATTTCAGTCATTTTTTAGATTTTAGGGTCATTTCGGTCATTTTTTCGGTTTTAAGGATATCCTAATAATTTTTTAGAGTTTCGAGGTTATTTTGGTAATTTTTAATTGTTAAAATGCATTTTGATAATTTTAGTATATTTAAGGGTATTTCGAAATTTTAGAGACTTTAGGAGTATTTTTGCTATATATATTCGTCGATTATTAAGTAATTCGGTGGAGTTGAGTTAGGTTGGGTTAGTTACGCCCATATGTAATACTGGTACTACTTAAAAAAAAAAAAAAACATTGAATGTGACAAAAGTACGGTTATGTATGATATTGGTACTACCCAATGTGACAATGGAACTATCAAATATGATAAAACAAATTAAGGTACTACCGAATGTGACAAAAGTACAGTCAGAAGTGATGTTGATATTGCACAGTGTGATAATGGAATTGTCAAATGTGAGAAAAAAAAATAAGGTACCACTAAATATGAAAAAAAGTACAGATAGATGTGATGTTGGTATTGCCTAAAGTACGGTTATGTATGATATTGGTACTACCCAATGTGACAATGGAACTGTCAAATATGATAAAACAAATTAAGGTACTACCGAATGTGACAAAAGTACAGTCAGAAGTGATGTTGATATTGCACAGTGTGATAATGGAATTGTCAAATGTGAGAAAAAAAAATAAGGTACCACTAAATATGAAAAAAAGTACAGACAGATGTGATGTTGGTATTGCCTAATGTGACAATGAAACCATCAAATGTGAGGGAAAAAAAAAAAAAAGAACAACCAAATGTAACAAAAGAACAGTCACATATGATTTTAGAACTGCATAATGTGAGGATGGAACTATTAAATGTGAGAACAAAAATAAAGGAATCACCAAATGTGACAAAAGTAAAGTCACATGTGATGCTGGGACTGCATAATGTGAGGATGAGACCATCAAAATGTGAGAAAAAAAATAAAGGAATCACCGAATGTGAAAAAAGAACTGTCATGTGATGTTGGAACTGCAATGTGAAGATGGAACCGTCAAATGTGAGAAACAAAGTAAGGGAACCACCGAATGAGACAAAAGAACTGTCACATGTGATGCTGAAACTAGGAATGGCAACGGGTCGGATTCGGCCCGGGTTTTTCCATACCCTAACTCGACCCGCGGGTCTCCTCCAAAAACCCAGACCCAGCCCGTTTAATAAACGGGTTTTTTATGCGGGGCCCAGACCCTCCCCATCGGGCTCCACGAGCTCCACAGGCCCCGCCAGCCTATGCCACTTCAGGGCCCAATCCGTGACCCAATCAAAAAAAAAAAAAAATTTGCCTGAAGCCCTAAAAACCCAAAAACATGTTCATCAACCTAAATCAGAAACCCAAAAACAAAAACCCTAAGATCATGTTCTTCAATCGGACCAGAGTAGCCACCAAAACCCCAAACACAAACACAAAAATTTCAGATTTTTTATTTTCCCTTTCAAAATCACAAACACAAACACAAAAATTTTAGATTTATACTTTCCCCTTTCAAAATCACAAACACAATCATAGAAATCACAAAAAAAGAGTGAAGAACCCAAACCCAAATAGGAACCCAAACCAGATTCTCAAAAAAAAAAAAAAAAAGAACCCAAACCCTAACGATCCCAAAGGTCCCAAATGCTAACGAACCCAAACAGAAATGGCAAAAAAGGAAAAGAAAAGAGAAGAACATATTAGGCGTAGGGAGGAGGGAGAATGGGAGCGATTAAGGGGGGCGGCGGTGAGACAGTGAGGCCGGCGGTGAGGCTGTGGCTGCAGCAAGAGTTGGACCGGCAGTGAGATTGTGATTTCAGATTTATGAGTGAGTGAGTGAGTGAGATTATGTGAGTGAGAGAATAGAGATGAGAGAGGCGGCTGTGTGAGCTGAAATGAAATGAGAGAATAGAAATTTTAGGGTTTATAACAATATATAGTAAGGGTATTCTAGTAATTATCTATATATATAACTGGGTCGGGTTCGGGTTTTTTTTTTAAAACCCAAACCTAACCCTATTTCTTATCGGGTCGGATAAAATCCGGCCCATTAGGGTCGGGCCAGGCCAGGTACCCGCGGGTCGGGCAAAAATTGCCATCCCTAGCTGAAACTGCACAATATGAAGATTAAACCGTCAAATGTGAAAAAAGAAAAAAGAATCACTTAATGTGAAAAAAGAACTATCACATATGATGTTGAAACTGTAGAATGTGAGGATGAAACCGTCAAATGTGAGAAATAAATAAGAGAACCACCAAATGTGACAAAAGAACTGTCACGTGTGATGTTAGAACTGCACAATGTAAGGATGAAACTGTCAAATGTGAGAAAAAAGTAAGGGAACCATCAAATGTGACAAAAGAACTATTACATGTGATGTTGGAACTACACAATGTGAGGATGAAACCGTCAAATGTGAGAAAAAAAGTAAGGGAACCATCGAATGTGACAAAAGAACTATCATATGTGATGTTGGAACTGCACAATGTGAGGATGGAACTGTTAAATGTGAGAAAAAAGTAAGAGAACCACCGAATGTGACAAAAGTACAGTCACATGTGATGCTGTGACTGCACAATGTGAGGATGAAATCATCAAATGTGAGAAAAAAAAATAAAAGAATCACCGAATGTGAAAAAGGAACTGTCATGTGATGTTGGAATTGCAAAGTGAAGATAGAACCGTCAAATGTGAGAAAAAAAGTAAGGGAACCATCAAATGTGACAAAAGAACTATCACATGTGATGTTGGAACTGCACAATGTGAGGATGAAACCGTCAAATGTGAGAAAAAAAGTAAGGGAATCATCGAATGTGACAAAAGAACTATCACATATGATGTTGAAACTGCATAATGTGAGGATAAAACCGTCAAATGTGAGAAAAAAATAAGGGAATCACTGAATGTGACAAAAAAAATTATCATATGTGATGTTGGAACCGCACAATGTGAGAATAGAACCGTCAAATGTGAGAAAAATGTGACCTGGTATAACAGGTTACCTACTTGTGAGTACCGTATCCTCCCTTTTTTGAGGGGGGTACAGTAGAATTACCCTTTAAAAAAAACATAAAGAGAGATATTTATTGAATTTATTACCATAAAAAAATTGGAGGATACTCGTTGAGAGAGAGGGATTCATTGCATAAATCTGTGCCTGACTCCATATATACGTGGTGAAATCTCTAGTTCCCTTATATATATGTATATATATATATATACACCTTATGGCATGTATAGAGAAACAAATATGGAGAGTTATTAGACGCGTAAATTTTGTCTTTGTTAAGTAAGTAAGTTTCTTTCCATGTTTGCTCACGGAGTCTCTACATACAAATTTGGATATTGGGAGAGAAAGAGAGAGAGTCATTGGTGTAAGAGATACTATGTTGGTCTATGACTGAGAGCATAACAAGGTTGTTATTATTAAGAGCTGCATAGATAGTATTGTTGTTGGTGAAAGAAAGAAAAGAGTTTGGTGGGAAGGGATGGACATGGTGTGGTTGTGCTGTTTATTTGCTTTGCTATCAATGGCACATGGAGGCAACGTAACCTATGATGGAAGATCTTTGATCATCAATGGCGAACACAAGATTCTCTTCTCTGGAGAAATCCACTATCCTCGTAGCACTCCTCAGGTATTTTATTGTTTCTTTCATTATTATTCTCATCAAATTAAAGCACAACAAATATTTGAAATCTGAAAAGTGTTTCTCATGTTTTCAATTTACTCTCCCTTTTTTTTTGGCTATATATTCTCAAGATATATGATAGCAATAATGGCATAGATGACGGACTTGAGAAACCCTATTGAAGTATTCCTCTTTTTATTTTTTATTTTTTTGGTGGGAAAATATACTTACATAGAAATTGTTCCTCAGAGAAACATTTCTTCTACTCCTGTTTGTTTTGTTTCAGTAAACATTGCCAATTTTCCTCTTACTCCACGTGTAAAGAAAAGATGATTAACAACCCAAACAATGGGTTAACTTTTGCTTTTCTTAGCATTTACATATGGTTTGCTAAAAAATTTATCATTTAGCATATCAAAAAGCAATTTTATTTATTTTAGCATACCGCTTAATATTACACCATATATCTCATAGTCTATTCTTTTATCACTTTATTTAAATATTTTTTTATTCTTATTTTATTCTTTCTTTACTATTATTATTATTATTATTATTATTTTATCTATGGAATAGAGAAAGAATTGAATATAAAAAAAAAGGTATTTAGCTTGTTGCTAAGTTAAAAAATTTTAAGTATAGCCCACACCCTCGCTGGGTGTAGATTGTTTTTTGGTATTTTGACTATTTTTACACTTATCAAAATAAGACAACCTTTTTTTTCCTAACGCGGGATACATGTTGAATACAAGTCATACGTTATATGGCCAATCTATGACTTTTATTTAGTCAATCTTCTGTGTGTGTTTGTGTCATGGAACTAAGTAACTAATCACCACTAGAATTACAATAAAAAAACCACCAAAGGTTAAGTTGTGAAGGTGACATGAGATTTAGGGGTTTTTTTTTGTATTTTATTTTTATCAATTTGAGTTGAGGCTTTTGCTTCATAGAACAGGATATAAGATTTGAATTGCATGGGATCCCACATAGATCTCACTTCAGTAAAGATCTTAGTAGAATCCATGATGTTTTAGGAATATAGTATCTTAGAATGGGATACTAATAACCATGAATACAACCATACAAGCTAGAATTAAGGGGTAAAAAATTTTCATTTTCATTGGCAAAATTTGCAAAATATTATTTTTTTAATAATAATTATTTAAATTGGTTCATTTTTTAAAATATTCGAAAATCTACTTTCCTTGTTAAAATTTGATTTTAAGTGTTCAAAATCGTGTTTTCAAAATGCAATTTCTTAAAATTTAGCCAAGTTAATAGCTAGTGTATAAAGAAATTTAGCCATGTTAACAGTGATTGTATATTGAAATAAGATTTTAGGTGCTCTAATCATATTTCCAAAAAACAATTTTTTTATAAAAAAAAGACTATAACCTCAAATAACTTCAAAATAGTTTCAGTTTAAATAACTACTACAGTATTAATATATATATATATATATTATGGTAAATTTTGTCCATTTTTGTGGGTCGTTTTCTTTCCCTTGTCTCATTATATAAACTTAAATGGGTGGCCTTATTTTTTTGGGTAAACACTGTGATTTGATGATCATCACAAATGCACATATACGTAGCAAAAGCCAGGGCTCGCTGCTTAGTGCTTAGGTTATCTCTCTCAAGCTGCTCATATAGTCCGTAATAATGGCAGGACTGGGAACTTATGCTTTTGTGGGCTTACGATACAATTGCATGTAAGAATTAACATCATAGCCAAGGACTGGCCTAAAAGAAATTTGGGTTGAGTCTTATTTGTGCCTCAGTTCTATGATTGGGCTTCATCATGAAATTGTTGCTTGGATCATCAACATATGAAAGTTGGGCCTCAACTAACTCTTTTCATTTTATTCTCTCTTTTAATTATATAATTTTTTTAGAAGGATTTTAATTATACAAATTTCTTTTATTGGGTAAGGGAATTTGAACATGAATATTTCTATTGCAAACTTCGTATTGTATTAACTATTAATTGAACTATAAGGCTCTTGGGGATGGTTTCACTTTTCATTAAAAAAAAAAAAAAACTTTTGCTAATGTATTTAAAAAATAAAATTAAAAGAGAAAGCACTTTAGAGCTTAAATGAGTGATTGAAAACCATCAAGTTGCTTGTTTAATCAACATCCTAAAATAAATAAATAAAATTCTTTTCGTATTTCTTAATTTTAATATATTTATCTTGGGATGAGCATGGTGAAATGATTGGTCATGTTATTTACCTTACTTTTGTAGATGTGGCCATCTTTGATAGCTAAGGCCAAAGCAGGAGGACTAGATGTCATCCAGACCCTCGTGTTTTGGAACCTTCATGAGCCCCAGTTTGATCAGGCCTCTCTCTCATTCTTTTTCTCTCTTCCACATACATATCGCTCTCATGATAATGCTAATATATGTTTGTTTGTTTGTTTGTTTTTTTTCAGTTTGATTTCAGTGGAAGACGTGACATAGTAAGGTTCATTAAGGAAGTCCAAGCGCAAGGCTTATATGTGTCCCTTAGGATTGGACCTTTCATTCAGGGTGAATGGGCTTACGGGTAAAAAAACCTCCCATTAATGCTTTCGCCAAAAATATGTTAGGAACATAACTATTAATCACTTTCACATAAATTCTCATCAATGAATTTTTTATTTTTATTTTTCATTATACACCGATCACAACAAATCACGTTAACTGTTATAAAATTGTTTGTATCTCTGTACCTATTATTGTTGCGCTAAGGGCATATTGTTTTGCTTTGGTGATGCAGGGGTCTACCAATTTGGCTGCGTGATGTACCTGATATTGTTTTTCGATCTGACAATGAACCATTCAAGGTATGAATTGCTCTAATTGTATCATACATTGCCTACTTTTTCCTGATTAACAATTTGAAATACAAGCCCCATAGACCTTAGTCTACTGACAGTATAAAAAACTTCAAGGAAAAACATATCTTGGGTCTACACGATTAAGACTAAACAATAAGCGTTCATTCTATTAATGGCAAAATAACGTGAACATGTTACATGCTTGATGTTATTAGATAAAAGCTAATTAAGCACTGCTAGTGCTATTACTAACACCATTCTCATTTTGTTAATGGCAGTATCACATGTGGAGGTTTACAACCAAGATAGTAAAGATGATGAAATCAGAAAAGTTATTTGCTTCACAAGGAGGGCCAATTATTCTATCACAGGTTTACTTAATAACCAAAGTTGCATACCATATCTGCTATCTTTTAAATTTTTATGACTGAAACGTTGTTTGTGGTGTAGATTGAAAACGAGTATCAATTAGTAGAAGCAGCTTTTGGTGAGAAAGGTCCACCTTATGTTAAGTGGGCTGCAGCTATGGCTGTGGGGCTTCAAACTGGTGTGCCTTGGGTGATGTGTAAGCAAAGTGATGCTCCTGATCCTGTGGTTAGTCACATTCTCTTAGAATTAAGGGCATGACCTTGTGTTTGACTGTATTTTGAGACAACTAAGAAGGAAATCCTAAGACCTGGTTTATGTTAAATTTTTATAGAACTCATTTGGCAACATTTTCTTTATTCTTTTATCCAAATTATTATAATATGAAGAGCTTTTAGCTTCAGTTTTATTATAAGATCATGCAACTTGCAGATCAATGCATGCAATGGGAGAAGATGTGGACAAACATTTGTAGGGCCCAACTCGCCAAATAAGCCAGCAATATGGACAGAGAATTGGACAAGTTTGTATGTTTATATCCAATGCTTAATATGTTCTTTCTAAAACATTAAGTAAACCCTCCACATGTTGCAGCTGAATTAATGGCTGGCGCAAGAACAATGCTCCTCATCTCTTTTGCCATCCACAGTAACCGTCTTCCTTAGTTATTCATGAGCAAAATTTTCAAATTAATTCTTTTTATATGGACAGGACTTTTATTTTTCTATGTGGCAGTTTGCTAGTAAAGTTGATTTCTATATTGTCATAGGGTGATATTCAAGCATTGCGAATCCATTCAAGCCTCTCAGCGCACGCACACCAACATACATAATTGCATGCATAAAGAAACATAGGAATCAACAAAGAAAGGGAAAAATAAAAAGAAACAGAAACCATAAAGTCTGCAATCATATTTAGAGTTGAACTATGCAAAATATAGTCACTGGCATTTCTGACATTTGCTCTAAATGGCCTCTTGACATATGGTAGCCTGGTAGCTATCTAAAGCTCAATAAGAAAATTTAGCACCAAGATCGTTTACTATTTAGAAAATTTTCTGAACTTATACATCTATATTTTTTGGCACACAATTATATGTTTTATTATGTCATTTTGCAAAATAAATTATTAATAAAGAGCAACGTATCCAATGCCTTTGGTTTGTTTTGAAGTTATCAAGTGTACGGTGGAGAGCCAGACATGAGATCAGCAGAAGACATAGCGTATCAGGCTGCATTGTTCATTGCAAAGAAAGGAAGTTATGTCAATTACTATATGGTATGAAAATCTCTCTTGATTATCTTATCTACATCATATAATAAGAGCTCTTAATATGTAAGTGTGGGATTATATACAAATTTACAAGCATAAAAGCTCAAGTTATTTGCCATCAATAGCTCATTGTATTTAAACTTGCAATGTTTATGTTATTTAGTACGGTCATCATAGACTGAAATGTATTTGAATCCAACATCATAATGTCTCTTCTAACATTATGGTTCTATTCTAGTATCATGGAGGAACCAATTTTGGAAGAACAGCCTCTAAATATGTATTGACAAGTTATTATGATCAAGCCCCTCTCGATGAGTATGGTATATTTATACATACTTTTATTATATCACATAATTGCATTTTTTAAAAGTGGAATTTTAACTTGTTTATTTGACAAGTTCAGGTTTGATTAGGCAACCAAAATGGGGTCATCTTAAGGAATTACATGCTGCTATAAAGCTGTGCTTAAAGCCTCTACTTTCAGGAGTACATAGTACTTTCCCTTTGGGTCAACTACAAGAAGTGAGTGCATTGTCAATGAATTCCTAAGTATTTCATTCTTATTTTATGAGTTTCTTTAGAGTAACATAAATGGGAATCTGTAATGTATATTTGCTGCAGGCCTATGTCTTTAAAGGAAATTCAGAAAAATGTGCTGCCTTTCTTGTAAACAATGACAATGAAAGAAATGCTACTGTGCACTATGAGAATTCAACATATGAATTGCCTCCAGAGTCAGTTAGCATCCTACCGGACTGCAAGATTGTAGCCTTCAACACTAAAAAGGTTCATATAAAATCTAGATTACTTGTCGTCTATGTAGATCAATATATACAGTTTTATAATACCATTTCTATGTGAGATTATAGCATTTCAATTTATTGAATCTTTTTTCAGTGAAGCATTTTCTTTACCTGTCTGCATTTGCATTTTGCAAATGGTATAGTCAATTAAGACTATAGATATTCTTCATTACTTGTGCATTGATATATAAACTTGAATTAAATTCAAATCATATCTACTTGCTACTTGGACAGGTAGGGACAGAATATACGACAAGATCAATGAAAGCAGACCAAAATCTTGACTCACCTGATAAATGGGAAGAATATAAGGAATCCATCCCCAACTTTGACAAGACTTCATGGAGAGCAAACACGATACTAGAGCAGATGAGTGCAACAAAAGATAAATCTGATTATCTTTGGTACACTTTCAGGTAACTAATAGTTGAAGTAGTTGGTTCTACTACATTTACATCCACTGTTTCTTTTTGTTTTCTTTTTTTTGTTTGTTTACGTGATAAGTTCATCTACTAAATTTTTTGCTCTGTGAATATGTAGGTTTCAGCATGAATCCCTTGACACTGGATTTGTACTTAAAGTGAATTCCCTTGCACATGTTTTGCATGCATTTGTGAATGGAAAATTTATAGGTGAGCTTTTAAATTTCCTTCAAGTCTTTTCTAATGGGAAAATCATATCCTAAATATGTGATGTTTACTACCGATAATGACATTAACTATACATGCATCTGCCAAAATATTTGGCTGAAAGGCATTTGAGTCTTGGCACACAAGTAAGTAAATTTTATATTCATTTTGAGATTTGGAAGAGAAAGATTTAGGAAAAATTCTCTGCGGGTCAATATTTCAAACACACATAGAAAGTAATACATGCTTCTCATCACTTCAGTTCTTGCTACATGGTTCTTTTTCCCCCTTGTGCTTTTTAACTTGTATGAACACAAATACAGGCTGAAAATTTCTTTTGTAATTGACTTTAACCACGTTCAAGGTTGCATAGTACGCAGAATAGTTTCAAAAGCTTAATTAATAAGGACTATGTCCCTGCTATGTTTTGCACACATGCCAAACATTCAATCTGTTTGTCTGAATACAAATACAAGTTAGGTATACAATGGTAGATTGGTGAACTGGTATTAACAAGACCATGTCAATGCTTAATTCTGAAATTAACAGAGAATGAGAAACAAAATTATTGCATCATACCATTTTTTTTTTCTTGATTGGTTTATCAGGTTCAAAATATATCCCTACTTAACAATCCTATAATTGACTTGTAAGAAGCTTGGACTTGTTTTATAACTCAATTTTCCATTATTATTATCAAGAAGCTTGGACTTGTTTGACATTCAGAAGCTTGGACCTGTCTGAATGTCAAACTTTGATACCAAAACTCATTATTAGTACAGTTGTGAACGCGGCCATTTTTCCAGCAATAATAATGAGACTCTAATTTTCATTCCAATCTCTCCTCTTTCTGTATTTGGTTTACTCTTCAACTATGCTGACTTCACTCTGTTGTTCTTTAGGATCTGCACACGGAAGTCGTTCCAATTTATTTTTTGCCCTGGAGAAAAATGTTTCTTTGATTAATGGGACAAACCATGTCTCTTTACTTAGTGTCATGGCTGGATTACCGGTATGTTTCAACCTTAATTCTCTCATTTTCGTAAGATATTTTGATGCATTAATGCAAGGGAGTATTTATCAAAAAAATAAAAAAAGGAAGCACGTTCATGCCATAATGATTTGTGTCACCTACACTGCTTTTCAATTCCCATAAAGTGGCCTTCAGAATGGATATATATTGAAGAGCACCATGCTTTGGCTCATTAGAGTATTTGCATCAGTTCATGCAAAATGCCCTTAAAAATTCACATGCGTCCAAATAAAGTTATGCATTTTAGCTATTATAATTGTGTAAATTTATATGGCTATTGTAGCAGTGTATATGCATTTTTTATTCATTTTTTGAGTTTCTTGAGAATGAAGGAATTTACATGGCTACTATAGTCATGTATATGCATTATTATTATTATTATTTTGTGTTTCTAAAGAATGAAGGAAGATGGTGGTTGTAATGTGTGAAGAGAGAAACAATTAAAAAAATTAATAAAATTAATATTTTAATAAAGTAAATAATTTGATATGAGTATTTTTGAAAAATAGAGAAGTAGGTTATGCTAAAAAAGATAGGAATTTTTGCACAAACTAATGCAAATGTTTTTACTTAAATCTGTGATCCTAGGAAGCCGAAGTTGGCATGTCCTTGTGTTTGACACATCATTGAGCTTAACTTGACATGGCAAAAGTGCAGTCAAGACTAATTTAAATTATTTGTAGGGTAAATTACATTTTTCGTCTAATAATTTTGGTCATTTGAGATTTTGGAATTTTGGTCCCTTAATTTTATGGGTTCTATTTTAGTCATTTGAATTTCAAAAAGTGTAACAATTTAGTCTTGTTGTCAAGTTCTCATCCAATTTAACTGATGTGCCTAATAGTTAAAGTATTGTGGATGTGCCTAATTATTACACCGTCAAAATTCGAAGGACTAAAATATAGCACTTAAAAATTGAGGGATCAAAATCGCACAAACCCAAAACTTGAGGGATTTGTAACTAGCAATTCGGTAGTACAAATGTACAATACACCGACTAACAAACAAACCATATATAGAATAAATAAAGTATTTGAATAATATAATTGAAATTAAAAAATAAAGCTTATAATAAAGTTTTAAAAAAATATCTTTAAGTTATATGATAAAAGCATATTGTTTAAGATTGAGTTTTTATGAAAAACAAGAATTATAATAATAATTATTAAAATAATCTAGCATAATTTTTTTTTTTGGATGAACATCTAGCATAAATATTGAAACACCGTTTAAATTCCTTGAAAATATAATTTGGTAATTAAATTTAATGAAATTATTTTAATTTATTTAAACTTTTATTATAAAATAATTAGAAAAAAGAATGAAAATATATTTCATTTTTGGTTTTATCAGTTTCTCACCTTTTAAAATTGGAATGCAAATATATGTGATAATATCTTTTTATTAGTATCAGTTATTTGGCAATTCGTTTAATAAAGGAGTATGCATAGCATTGGTTGACTATTATCATTGCATATATTATAGAAACTTTCACACTATCAATCAATGCAAGTTGTGAAACGTTTCTCATGCCTGAATCTTATGCTTTATTGGTAGCCATGCTTTTCTACAGTTAATGTAATACATGTTAGAAATTTAAAACGTGGAATTAAATGAGAAGACTCTACTATGTAAGTGGCTAGGTGATGAATTTTAGGGGTGACTCACTACTATGTATTCCGACAACCAATTCTTACACTCCCTTTCTTCTCAACTATTTTGTTAAACATATATCCATATAATCTTAATTTTTATACGAAACACTATTATTTTTATGCACTTACAAAAGAAAAAAAAAAAAACTGTTTGAGAGCTTTTTATTCAACAAGTGGTGTAGACTTGTTAGAATATACAACCAAGTGGCTAAGCTTGTTGTATCCTGAGAGCGGCATGCAAAATTCATTAGTTTACTACACTAAAGAACTCTGTAAATGGTGTGTATCTTCTTAAGAGAGCAACTTGGTCCACGCGAACCATGCCTCAACTCCATCACCTCAAACTCATGGAATTGACGGTTTTTTATTTTTCTTGTTAAGAGATATCTCATAACAAGAAAAATAAAATATAGTCAATTCCATAAGTTTGAGGTGGTAGAGTTGAGTTGAGGATTGAGTCACTATCTTGAAATGATACACACTGTACATGTTTATGATTTTTTCTAATGTAGTAGACTAACAATTCTGCATTTTGCCTCTAGGATACAAGGCCAACCACCTAACTATATATCCTAACAAGTCTACAACACTTGTAGTAAAGGAAGATCTTAAACGATATTTTCTTGAAGTCAGAATAAAGTGTATAAAAATAAATTCATCACCTGACCACTTACATATATATAAGGTTCAGGTGGAGTCTTCTCTAATTAATTCCACGTACATGTATTACATTAACTGTAGAAAAGCATGGCTGTCATAATTAATATTAATTGAAGTATTTGAACAATTTTTTACGGTATGATTCAGCCATGAGAAACGTTTCACATCAATAAAGCATTGATTGATGGTTTGGAAGTTTCTATATCTGATGATAAAAGTCAGCCAACTGCTAAAGCTTTATGTATATTCCTATATTAAACAAATTGTCAAATGAGAGGAATGGAAAGTTTTAATATGGGTCATAGCTATGTTAATAAAATAGATGGTTTTAAGTTACACCTAGTGAAACTCTTTAAAGTTACATATTTTTTAAATTGTTAGATTTAAGTAGATCTAAAGGTTAAAAAAAGACCCGCATTATTACAAATATTCTTATTAAGATCTCATTAATTACTCTCATTTATTACATTCTAAACCTATCTCTAAACCCAAAAACGTTTGATGTCTGACTCTCTCTCTCTATGTTTCTCTCTCTGTCTCCTCCACCATTGCTCCTCCACCATTGTTCCACCTCTATAAGTTGCCAGCAAAAAAAAAAAAAAAAAAATCTAACACCGCAACCTCTGTAATAGGCTCCTTGCCAGTACCCGCCCACCACCACAACTATTTCTTGGACATTGCTACCCGATACTTGGTTGTCCAGTTGAATGTCACGACGCAACATTAATAGTTGAAAATATTGATGGGTCACAAATATAGGAATCATAGGATATAGACCAGTTGCTCTTGTATAAGAATTGCCATAATAATAATAGTTGTTGTGCTATGCTATTATTTGTGTTTATGGTTTAAAAGCAATAATATTGCTGTCCTTGTTGTAAAATAGAGGAAATATAATGTCACTAACTATCAATTTGTTCGAATGGCATGTATCTACAAGTCTCACAAACCTCTATTGTTAGTGTTCGATTTGGTTTTTTTTTTTTTTTTTTTTTTTTTCTTTCTGCTGGCAACCTATAGAGGTGGAACAATGGTGGAGGAGACAAAGAGAGAGAAATGGAGAGAGAGAGAGAGAGTCAGACGTCAAATGTTTTTGGGTTTAGAAATAGGTTTAGAATGTAATAAATGAAGGTAGTTAATGAGATCCTAATAAGAATATTTGTAATAATGAGGGTCTTTTTTTAACTGTTGGATCTACTTAAATCTAACAGTTTAAAAAATGTGTAACTCTAAAGAGTTACACCAGGTGTAACTTGAACTCATCTCCTAATAGAAATATATATTATTAAATGTATTTGCATTCCAATTTTAAACGGTGAAACCTATAAAGCCATAAACCAAAATAAGCTGATTTTATAATTTCGTTTGATAGAATTTTAATTTCATTAGTACTCTTCTTTGTATTTTTCACATGGCACCATAGATAAAAATAGTACTCTTCTTCGTTCAATTTATTGTTTTATAGTACTTAAAAGCAATGTGCCAGCTGAGCTACCAACAGGTCAAATGGTATTCTCAAATGTTTCTAAAGAAAACGTTCATGGTTTGAATCTTCCCATCTTTAGACACAATGTATCAAAAAAAAAAAAAAAAAAAAAACAAAGACCGACCCCTCCATTATTTTGGAAAACTGAATTATTATTTACAAACGAGAAAAGAGAAAAAAAAAAACGAAATGTAGTCGTTACTTCTCAATGAGAGTTTTAGCTTCTCCCAAAATTGGATTTTCATGAATCTCTCAACAACACTCAAAGAAGCAGCTCGATCATTAACAATATGTTTATCTATAAAAAGGAGAATGAGGATAATTAAGTTTTCGTTAGATTCCATTTTTTCAGAAAATTGCATCCAGTCATGCCTTTATTGTTTCATCCCCATCAGTATACATTCTGTAACATTTATCTTATATATATGCTTTCGAGTTCAAAAATTGTATTAAGTTACTTTTTATTTGTGGCATGAAGGACTCAGGATCATTTCTTGAGAGAAGAGTTACTGGGTTACGTAGAGTAAGGATACTAAACAAAAATGATGTCAAAGATTTCACAAACTATACATGGGGATACGAGGTTAATTCATTTCTTATATCTATATTTGTATTTTCAATCTGTAATGCTTTAATTTTCCACAAATTATATTTTCATATTATTCTTTCATATCAAGTGCTCACTCAAAAATTGTCATAACCCATTTTTCATCTACATAGTTTATAACTAATGAGATTATGATCTCGAACTAATTCCATGCAATAATTTCATGAAGGTTGGGCTGTCAGGAGAGAAATTAAATATTTACACAAAACAAGGTTCAAGTAATATTCAATGGAGAAGGTTTGGAAACTCTAATCATCAAAGACTCACATGGTACAAGGTATAAATTCTGCTAATGCTTTGTCGTGCTAATTATTCTTGCCTAAACTATTTATGTATACTTAATCAGCACTAACCCTATCGTCATGGATGGATTGTCTTTATAGACACAATTTGATGCACCCAAAGGAAATGACCCTGTTGCATTAAACCTTGGTTCTATGGGAAAAGGGGAAGCTTGGGTTAATGGACAAAGTATTGGGCGATATTGGGTCTCGTTTCTTACCCCAGAGGGGAGTCCTTCACAAACATGGTATGGCTTAGAACTTATGTTTGGTACTTTTGTTTGAATACTTCAAATAATAATACAAGCGATTAATTCAGTAACAATACACATACAACATTGTCACTGAGCAATAAAATGCATTTTTTCGTTTGTACTTAATAGTAAAAAGGAAGCCATTAGTTCTATGCTAAAATATAAAAAATATGGTCTTCCACCTTTGCTGATCTTATTTCAAACCCATTCTTATACAGTAAAATATTTCTTCATACTTTCAAAATCATTTAAAAATGTCTTTATACCGTCATCTTATGGATAAAAAATATTGGTATGGTAAATAGAATTCTTGTCACATTAGAGGCTCCACATCATCAAAGTGACCTCAGTTTCATGAATTTCATTTACTCTATATGTCAACATTTTTCATCAATTAGATGATGGTAAGGATTTTTTAAAATATTTTTAAATAGGGTAAAATTTATGTACAATATCTTAGGTACATCACATTAAGTTTTTCAATTAAATTCAAATATATAGTCATATTGAAATTAATTGTAATTGAAAAGAAAACATTGTTTGTATTTTATTGGTTAATACAATCATGTATTTGAATTCAATTGAAAACCCTAATGTATTGCACTTAAGGTACGTACTGTATCTAAACTTTGCTCTTTAAATAATAAGAACGATTTTGAAATAAAGGTCATATGCTGAGTGCCAAATATGAAAATTGACAAAAAGGAAAACAAAAAACTAATCTCCCCATGTAAGTGTTTGAAACACTTATAGATATGGTTGTTCTTGTAGGTACAATGTACCTCGATCCTTCCTCAACCCTAAAGGAAACCTATTAGTTCTATTGGAAGAAGAAAATGGGAATCCTCTAGGTATTTCCATAGACACAGTTTCAATAACAAGAGTATGCGGGAGAGTGACTAGTTCATATCCACCCCCAGTGATTTCATGGGTGGGTCAAAACCAAACTAGATCCAAGCATAAAAAGAAACATGGTAGAAGACCTAAAGTGCAGCTTCGTTGTCCTCAAAGAAGGAAGATTTCCAAGATCTTATTTGCAAGTTTTGGGACCCCTTTTGGTGGTGATTGTGAAAACCATGGGTTTGGAAGATGTCATTCTTCTAATTCTAGAACCGTCGTAGAAAAGGTTAGCTTCTTCTTTTTCGACTTTTATTTTCATATAGATATAGATTCATACAGTAATGTTCAATTTGGTTGCCTAGAATTTATAGAGATACTGTCTGTCTATCATTGTGCTATCTTTTAAAAGCTAAAAGCCAATTTCTTAACGAACTAAATTTAACTAACAGCTGAGCTTGATTTATTTATAAACATTAAAAAAGTAGCTTCTATGATTTATAATTTGCAAGTTGGAAGAAAAATTTGTCAATTTTATGTTGCTTCATGTTTTGTAAAAGTTAAAATTGGAGTGTAGTAAACAAATTAATTTAGGAAATTTGTAAGGGTAGAAAGTTTAGCTTCAAACTGAAAATTTACAAAACTATCTATATGTATTATTTAAACAAGTCATACAATTCATAGAGAAAATTATGTTATACTACAACTATAGATTAATGGTCTCTTCAATCGCCATATAATAGATGGGAGGAAGATTACTTCAAACCAGCTTGGCGCTATACTTTGCCCCTTCGTAGAGTTAGATGCCTAACATGCTTTAATAAATGTGAATATATAGGCTTTGATGAGTGAGTGTGTAGCTTACCAATTAAAAAAATTCAAGTTTTTAAGTAAAGGTTGTAATGAGTTAAATACTCAACAAATCTCGCGAGCAACCTCAAATTCAGAAAATTGAGCTTTTCAACTCAAGTTTTGAATGTTTTTATAATCAAGTTAATGGAGCCAATTGCCATGTCTATGCACCTTGAACTCATTTACAACCCTATATACAAAGTATGTCGCACTTCTTTTTGTTTCATCTTGGCTCATACTGACTTGAAAATTCATTTGTAATGTGATTTGTAGGCCTGTATTGGAAGGAGGACATGTTCCATCCCCTTATCAAGTAAATATTTTGGTGGTGACCCATGTCCAGGCATCCCAAAGGCACTCTTGGTTGATGCGATATGTGCATGAAAATGAACCATTTTGTACCATTTGTTTTTAGGGATCCATGAACAATCCAATTTTCCACAAGAAAGGCCATTTTTCAGATTCGTGCATATAAATTTGTATTAGTACAAACACAATGATAATGGAAATAACACAAAGAGAAGTTGAATAATACTTTTGAATTTTATTAATTTAAAGAGATAAATTAAACAACAATATTTGGACTGAGGCGCATCACTCGCTTTCCTTAAGGAGATTCAAGCCATTTGTTGGCTAAACTTTGTAACCGGTGCAGACCGTCTTTGACTTGTTTCTCCCAGGATACAACAGCCCAACAAGTGTCGTATGGCTAGAACAACCTCTGTACAAAGTGTTCAAGCCCAAAACTCCACAAAAAAGAACACCCTTCCTTGCCAAGAACCTCTCTATTTTTTTTTTTACCTCCACCCTTCACCTCCCCCTTGCGCACGTATCTGACCCAATATCTGAGACAATTCATGTTAACCCATTAATTACCACAATTAAAAAGAATAAAATAGTCTCTCTCATTTTCAATGTGGGATTAAACATTTTCACTAACTCTTCATCTTCCATATTCACTCCCACATCTTTATATTTATGTTGTAACATTTATTCATTTTAATTATTTAATATTAAAATGCTCCAACAATCCCCCACTCATTTTAATATTAAAATTTTTAGTTAAAGAGAAATTATCAGGCAAAGGCGGGTCACTATGCATCATGAAGGTGTGCTCTGCATTGAACCTTCACTTAGTAAAATAGCGATCTCAACTCCAGAGTCGTAGTGGTTTCTGACTTGAACTAGGACTGTTTTAGGGAAATTAAGCGTCACTGCTTACACATAACAACCCAGGTGTTGACATGAGCTTTTATAGGTAGCACTTTACGGCCGTGTGCTGACCTTGGTTTCATGAGTGTATTTGAGATTAAGTCCAAATCTTATAGGGAGCAGCCCCACCCCCAAACTCACATAGGTGAAATTTTGTCAAGGGTGCTCCTGTAATTCTAACACCCCACTCATACAATCTACAAATTTCATTAAGAGTTTTTTACTCAACCTCTCCACATTACAGGATAAATGCACTTACATCATAGGGATGAACAATTAAAAAATTATTTACAAAATAAATAATTAAAAAAAAATAAATTGTGCATTTCTTACAACCATCGTATGATTTGTTTTTTCCATTGAACCCATATCTCAAGATCTCTGGTCCTTGGGTTGGGAATCCTCATACATGGCTCATGATTCTATGGACTTTAGTCCCATCCCCCTCAATGTATTCCAGACTCTATCTTTTGCCAAGGCCTTGGTAAATAGATCTGCAAGATTATCATTAGATTTAATATAATCCACAGTTATGATGCCACTACTCAAATATGATCGCACGGTACTGTGCTTTCTTCTTATAGGTCTAGATTTACCGTTGTAGTAACGATTTTTAACTCTACCAATTGAGGTAGTGCTATTACAATAAATTAATATAGGTGGAATTGGCTTTTCCCAAAGTGGAATTTCATATAACAAATCTCTAAGCCAATTTGCATTTTCACTAGCTTAAGCTAATGCTATTAATTCAACTTCCATTGTTGAATTAGCAATGATTGTTTGCTTTTTAGATTTCCAACAAATAGCACCACTACCTAAGGTAAAAATATAACCAGTGGTAGAGAGAAATCACCTGACAAAGTATTCCAATCGGCATCACTAAAAGCTTCAATCACATCAGGGTACTTTTTATAAAATAAGCCATAATTTTTTGTACCAATTAAATATCTCATGACTCACTCAATAGCTAACCAATGATCTTTACTAGGCTTGCTAGTAAATCTGCTAAGCACTCCTACTGCATATGCAATGTCAGGTCTAGTACAATTAGTAGCATAACGCAAACTACCAATGATACTAGCATAATCATTTTGATTAAAATCTCATCATCATTATTCACAGGAAATAAATGAACACTATAATCAAAAGGAGTAGCTACACTTTTGTGATCATGAAAATTATATTTTCTCAATATTTTCTCAACATAATGTAATTGATCAAGATATATTCTATCACATGCTTTTGTAATTTTCATGCTTAAAATAAAATTAGCCTCACCAAGATCTTTCATATCAAAATGGCTTTTAACTTTTAAGCATATTTTTTGTCTCATTTATAACATGCATATTTGAGCCAAAAATCAATATATCATCCACATAGAGGCTAATAATAACATGTAAATTATTCCATGATTTAGAATAAATACATTTATCACATTCATTTGATTTATAACCATTCTCGATCATGCAGAAATCAAACTTTTTATGCCACTACTTAGTTGCTTGTTTAAGCCATATAGGGATTTAGTTAGTTTACATACCTTGCTTTCTTGTCCAGGCTCTACAAAGCCTTCAGGTTGATCTATATAAATCTCTTCCTCTAGGTCCCTATTTAGAAAAGCAGTTTTTACATCCATTTGATGAATTTTCAAATAAAAAATTGCAGCAATAGCAATTAACAATCTAATAGATGTAATTCTTGTTATCGGAGAAAATGTATCAAAGAAATCAAGATCAGCTTTTTGTTTAAAGCATTTTGCAACAAGTCTAGCTTTAAACTTATCTATTGATCCATCCAGTTTCAACTTTTTTCTAAGGACCCATTTACAACCTATGGTCTTACAACCCGATGGAAGATCTACCAATTTCCAAGTTCTATTAGAAATTAGAGATTCCATATTATTATTTACAGCCTCTTTCCAAAATATAGCATTAGGTGATGTTAAAACCTTTTTTAAATTTTGGGGATTTTTCTCAATGTTAAAAACATAATAATCAGGACCAAAATCCTTTTCAACTCTAGCTCTTTTACTCTTTCTAGGTTCCATTTCAAAATTTTCTTTATTTTGTAGATGTGAAGTAGAAGAACTAAGTTGTGATAAAATATTTTCTTCACCCCCACAATTTTTCAATTTAAAAGTAAATTTTTCTTCATGAAAAATTGCATCACCAGATTCAAAAATTATTTTGTTTTCAAGATCAAAAAATCTATAGACTGCACTATTGATTGCATAACCAAGAAAAGCACAGGTAGTAGCTCTTATACCTAATTTAGGTATTTTAGGGTCAGTAAGCATTACATAAGTAAGACAACCACATACTCTTAAATATCCCAAATTTGACTTATGTCATTTCCACATCTTAAAATGTGTGGTATGTGACTTTTTATGTGGCACTCTATTCAAAACATGACATACAGTTAAAATAGTTTCACCTCAAAAATGTAAAGGTGCACCAGATTCAATTAACATGGCATTTGTTAACTCAATTAAAATTCTATTTTTTCTTTCAGCCACACCATTAGAAGCAGGTGAATATGGTGCAGTAGTTTCATGGATAATTCCCAAAGACTAAACAAATAAGTTGAATGCACTTGATTCATACTCATGGCCTCTTTCACTTCTTATTCTTTTTATTTTTCTACCGAATTGATTTTCAACTTCTTTTAAAAAAATCTTGAAATTTTTCAAAAGCATCACTTTTATTTTTCAACAAATAAATAGTTGTATATTTTGAGAAATCATCAATAAAAGTGATAATATATCTATTTCCTCAACGAGTTAAAATTCCCTCAAATTCACATAAATCAGTGTGAATTAACTCAAGCAATTTGGTATTTCTTACAACACTTTTATGAGGCTTTTTTGTAATCTTAGCTTGACTACAAGTTTCACATTTTTCAAAATCTTTTGACAGTCTTGAAATTAATCCTAAATTACTCATGATTCCCACATATTTACTATTTATATGACACAAACAAGCATGCCAAAAGTTAATAGAAGAAAGCATATAAACAGAACTGGTAAATGCTTTATTATTCCCAACATTCAATTTAAACATTCCATCACAAGCATAACCTTTACCCACAAATAATCCATTTTTAGTGATTACATAATTATTAGATTCCATAATTTGCTTGAAGCCAGCCTTGTTAAGCAAAAAACTTGACATCAAATTCTTCCTCATGGACGGAGTGTAAAGAACATCTTTCAGTGTTAGCACGCGTCCAGAAGTGAATTTCAATTCAACCTCACCACTCCCAAGAACCTTGGTTTTGCTAGAGTCACCAAGCATAACAGTTTTTTCTTCTTCAAAAGGAGTATACAATTTGAACCAATTTTTGTCATAGCAGACGTGCCTATTTGCACCTGAATCTACCCACCACCCTTCAACATATTGCACCATATTGATATTTGTAATCATTGCCACTAAAGGCTCTTCGGTTACGTTAGCCTGCGGGACAGATTTACATTTCTGAAATTTGCAAAATCGAGCAATATGCCCACTCTTGCCACAGACAAAACAGGATCTATTGAATTGATCTTGTGAAGGAGGTCTTTGGTTCTTATTGTAATTTTTATTCGGGTTTCCCCTTCCTTGAGGTCTATTATTATTTTTAAAGGCTCTCTTTTTAGGCTTTAATTGACCGTTTCTAGGAAAATGATTTTTGGGGATATTATTATCGGCTGAAATAAGATTTACCTTTGTGGTGGAATTACCATTACTCTCTTGTGTCATGAGTGCATCTTGTGCTCTAGCCTTCTCCTCCACACGGATGCGTGTGATCAAAGTCTCCAAGGATGTCTCCTTTTTTTTGTAACGCAAAGTCTTTTGGAACTCCCTCCAAGATTGTGGTAGTTTATCAATTATGCCAGTTACTACCAAATTGCCTCCAATCTTTATGCCTTTGGATCTCAATTCTGCCACAATCATTTGGAAGTCTTGTGCTTGATCCACCACCGATTTTCCATTCACCATTTGGTAACGGAAAAATCTACTAGCAACACACTTCTTTGCACTTGCCTCCTCGGTATCATACTTGCTTTGTAAAGTTTTCCAAATTTTCTTAGCAGAATTATAAGTTATATCATAATAACCGTAGAAATAATCGGCAAGACAAATCAAAAGATAAGAGCGACAATTATATTCATCTTTTGTATACTTATCTATTTTTTCTTGATGGAGACTAAATTCTTCCTCACTCATCTCATCGGTAAAAACTTTTGATGGATTCTTGTCAGTGGGGATGTAGGCGACTTTCAGAAGACTCAAGTAGAAGAGGACATTTCATTCCCACCTCTTGAAGTAGGCTCCCTTAAAACGAAAGGGCTTGTTAAGATCTCCAACAGGCTCATTTGGTTTCTCTTATGTAAGCTTTATATGTTGAATCTCCTTAAAATTGATAATGCAAACACAATGATAATGGAAATAATACAAACAGAAGCTGAATAATACTTCTAAATTTTATTAATTTAAAAAGAGAAATTAAACAGCACTAATTGGACTGAGGCGTGACACTCGCTCTCTTTAAGGAGATTTAAGCCCTTGGTTGGCTAAACATTGTAACCGGTGCAGACCGTCTCTGACTTATCTCCCCTAGGATACAACAACCCAACAAGTGTCATATGACTAGAACAACTTTTGCACAAAGTGTTCAAGCCCAAAACTCCACCAGAAAGAACACCCTTCTTTGCCAAAAACCTCTCTATTTTTTTTTTAGTGTATATTGCAGTAACTTGGATTAGGTCTGAATGAGTCTATTTATAGGATCAATGGGCATCATGAAATTACTACCCAAATTAATCTGATTAATTAGGTCCATTATTATGATGTTGTGGGTGTTACAAGATTAATTGTTGGATATTAATTTGATGGGATGGAGTTACTACCCATTTACTCACCAACGGATATGGTAATTACTCTGAATTGGCTGTCAAGTAGTAGGATCCAAGAGGCTGATTCATTTTCATTTTTGATATCTCCACCCTTCACCTCCCCCTTGCGTACGTATCTAACCCAATATCTGAGACAATTTATGTTAGCCCATTAATCACCACAATTAAAAAGAATAAAATAGTCTCTCTCCTTTTCAATGTGGGATTAAACATTTTCACTAACTCCTTATCTTCCATATTCACTCCCACATCTTTACATTTATGTTGTAACATTTATTCATTTTAATTTTTTAATATTAAAATGCTCCAACAATTTGTAATGACATAGCTTACAGACTTTAACATATATATAAATTTTTTTTTTCATTATTTTTTCTATATCTTTTTCATTATTTTTAATATATAATAATATATGGGGGGGAGGGGGGGGGGAGGGTAGGGCCTAAAAAAGGGATATTACCCAAATTGGTTCAGACTGAGGAAGCAATTGAGCCCAACTACTCATTATCACAAGCCGAGCACAATGAAGGTAATCCAGATAGAGAAACCGAGGAAGTCAACCTAACCCAAGGAACGTACACTCATCGGGAGACTATAGACAAACTACCAAGGGCATGTGACTGAAGATCGAGAAAGGAAGAAGAGACGAGCAAGCAACGCAAGGAGGAAGCTTCTAGATAAAGCACACATCACCTCCACATTTAATGTACTATACCAACTTATCCAACCACATTAATAGTAAAACGACCCTTGAACAGTGTCCCCACACACTGCATCCTACTCTACCACCACCAGAAAAGTAACGATGGGACAAGTATCTATAAAAGGATCAATAACCCTCCAAGTGGAAAGCAAGAATGCGATCCCAGCAGCTATATATGGTAGGCAAGATCCTCCTAGAAGGGGATCGGAAAAACTAAGAGAAAATGGAGAGAAAGGATTACGAAATTGTGTAACCCAAGAGCCTTGTTATCATAAGAACATTTGCTCCTCGGACAGGCCTGAGGAGAAAGCTTGAATCATATACCTTGTTCTTTCTACTAATCTCCTCTTAACTATTGTCTCATATATTGTTGCTTTTCCTTTAAATCCACCAATTAAGTGTATGTTTGGATTGCATTGAAAACAGCAGACATGCACCTTTGCGTTTTTTTTTTTGTGGGTCCTGTGCATTGTTCACGGGACCCACAAGTATGGATTTCAGCAAATTTTTCTTTAAAATTGGGTCTCACGGCACTATTCATACATTTAAAAATTATTTTGCTACAGTGTTTTTAGTTTTCAGTAATAAACAGTATCCAAACAGACCCTAAAACTACTAAGACACAAAATGTTGACCTTAACAACCCACCTTTACAAATAAATTGCATTAGGCTTGAACTTCAGCCCATATCTATTCTTATTGGGCTTGGTCTCCTACATCGCCCCTTACAATATATAAAACCAAAGTCATCTAACTTTTTGTCAACCTTATATATTATTCAAATGTGTGTGTGTGTGTGTGTGTGTGTGTGTGTTGGGGGGGGGGGGGGGGGGGGAGGGGGGGGTAAATTGTAAATTACACCCCTAAAGTTTGATGGTGTTTGAATTTTATATCCTAAAGTTTTAAAACTTGGATTTTATCCCCTAAAGTTTGGGGTGTTTGGATTTTATATCCTAACGTTTTAAATTTTGGATTTTACCTCCTAAATTTTGAGGGTGTATAGATTTCACTCCCTAAAGTTTGGGTGTGTTTGGAGTTTACACTCTAAAGTTTCAGAATTTGGTGGGTGTAAAATCCAAACCTCCTAAAACTTTAGAGGGTAAAATTAAAATTCCGAAATGTCATGATATAAAATCGAAATACCCCTAAATTTTAAGGGGTAAAATCTAAATTCCGAAACTTTATGGTGTAAAATCTTGAAGTTTCAGAATTTGGTGGGTGTAAAATCCAAACCTCTCAAAACTTTAGGGGGTAAAATCAAAGTTCCGAAATGTCATGATATAAAATCCAAACACCCCAAACTTTAGGGGGTAAAATCTAAATTCTAAAACTATATGGTGTAAAATTCAAACACTTCCAAATTTTAAGGGAGTAATTTGCAATTTACTCATATATATATATATATATATATATATATATATATAAAATTAAAGTTAAATCTATTTGATATTTAAATTCTCCATAGAATCTTGGAACATCATAGTAAATGCCTAGCTAATGATAGAATATATAGTTTAGGAGTTGGCTTAGGTTCAATGTATCTAGTGCACTAAACCCAGTCAGATGGTGACAGTTGTCTAAAAGTAAACACATGTCATCATCTTAATAGGTCTAGTACTATTAGATACTAGACCTAAGCCTGACCCTATAGTTTATATATCAAAACAATCATAATAAATATCAATTAAGTCGTAATTATTAATAAATATTTATTAATAATTATCACAATTAGCAAATTTCATATTTAGTCAAAAAAATAAAAGATAATATTATGTTATAATCTTTCGTGGCATTGTACAAGTTACTGACTAGTTGAATATAGTACTTGTTATGAACTTTTATACAGGAAATTCTTGTTATGAACTTTTGAAAATTTCTGGCTAACGCTTCACTAGATCCGTGTCATTGACGAGCAGCTGTCTCTCTTGATCAACCTGAATCAACCATAAATGACCTTTGTTATATGCATATATCAACAATTTGATGAAAAAATAAAGGGAAATGCTAATGAGTAATGAGTACCCTTAGGGTACTGGTTAATAATCCATTTAAAGAAAGTTTTTATGGGAAATGAAAAAAAAAAGTAATTAATATTTTGACAACTTTTTTCATTTCTTATAAAAGTGGTATCAAAACTTTATTTAAATAGATGATTAACTAGTGCCTTAAGGGCATTTTTTAGTATTTCTCAAAAATAAATGATATATATATATATATATATATCTCTCGTTAAATTAACATATCGACATAAATCTAGTCTTTTAAATCACAGCTGCCCCTCTTAATCAAGCGTAAATGAGTTATGTCATATGCACATATCAATTACAAGAAGGAAAAGAATAACATAATTTGAGTTTTTCGTTATATTGACATATCAACATAAATCATAGTGATATGAAGTTATGAACCACATGCACAGCTACCAGCCTACAATTAATGTCTTTTTTTCCTTTCAAAATTTAATATGCACATATCTACATAAATCATTTTGATTAGGTTTAGACTAGAGCTTTATCCAAATATACTAATTGCCAAAACAAAACTGTTATCTGCTTAATGAGCGTGTCATTGTGACAAAGAGAATATCAATAGTCTTATAATTCAACTCATACTTCTTAAAATATCCAATAAAAAATATCTAGGGTTCAAATTTCCTTGTTCCATTGTAACATTTTTTTTAATTTTGTTGAAAAAACCCATTGTAACATTTTGAATGAAAAAAAGAAAAAGAAAAAAAAATAAAGTTAATAATGGTGTCAAGTGTCGATCCTCCATTTTATATCATCCAATAACATCTAATCACATCATTACTTTAAAAACAAAAAACAAAAATCACCACTTTTCATAGCTCATTATTTATTCACTCGCATACAAACACTTCCCTAAAACTTTATGTTTACTATAAAAACACAAAACAATGAATTAAATAATTAAAAAAATGAGAGAGAGAGAGCACCACTATTTCGAAGGAAGGATTTGAGCAGGGGAGTGCTCCCCTATTTGTCTCGGACATTCTTTGTCTTCCGCTCTCCGACCTACTCTTTCTCTCTGTGTGGAAAGTCAACTCTTTTGTTTTAGTTTTCTGACAAAAACCCAAATTGTGGGTCCTCCATTTAATTTTAGGATGTCCCATAAAATGTAGTTTTTTTTTTCAAAATTAATAAATAAATTTTCCTTATATTTTATTTAAAAATTCAATATCATTTTTTCACCAAGTTTAAATTAAATTAATTAATGAGAGTAATATTAGAAATTTATACCTTTCTAATAAACCTAAGCATTTTAAATATTGTTTCCTTAAATATTTGAATTTTCTAAACAAAACCAACAATACCTAATAAATGAAATTCTATAGAAAGACCCTTCACTCTTTTTTTCTTTGTTTCTTTCGGTAGGAGACCCTTCAGATTTTGCTCCTTAAAACAAGCAGGTTTCTTTGCCATCTTATAATCACCTACTTCTATTCCAACTCCACGCAGAAATAAATTTCATATGAGAAACCTAAGTCCATACAAAGGCTATGAAGTTCATCGATCCGTTACTATACCAAACTATATAGCTTAGCTCAGTTTCTTTCTTAACTCTATAACCTGTAAAAGCTTTACGTCGTAGTAGTATTGAGATAATTAAAAAATCATCCATTCAAATCCCTTTAGCCGCTAGAACCAAATTTAGCACAAAGACGTACTCAAATTTATATGGTAGCGTGAGAAGAGAGAGTTATTGAAACAAATAAAGAGCTGCGAGACTGAGAATTGAGAAAGGAATATGAAGATATTGTGGGTATTGTTGTATTGGTTCTTACTGTTTTTGAATGCTTTTGGCTTGGCTTGTGGAAGAAACGTAACATATGATGGAAGATCCTTGATCATCAATGGCCAGCGCAAGATGCTTTTCTCTGGCTCAATTCACTATCCTCGTAGCACTCCTGAGGTATTTTATTCTTTGTGTGTGTGTGTGTGTGTTTTTTTTTTCATATTTAAATTCGAAAATATATATAATATATGTGGTCAAAAGGCTATTGGGTATCCATAGTCAAATTCAAAATTTTGAAACTTAAATTTGGTTGTTGTACGTTTTTTATTTGCAGTCAAACATGCCCATTCTTTGTTTTTCATCTTTCTATTATTTAATTTCCATTTGAAAACATTGAAAAAAACAGAGCCGACTCAACAAGATTCGAGGCCTAAGGCAATGATTTTAGTGAAACAGTTTTGTGCATTTACTTTTTTTTATTTCACTTATTTATTAAGTATTATTTTTGTTTATAGAATGGAAAGAATCTTTTAGGTAAATGATGAAAGTTTTTTTTTAAGTCATGAGATAGGGAGAAAATATATACGAATTTCTTAATTATTAGTATCAATTTGGATACTGATGATTTGCTCTAGTGTCTGCGTTTTTCAATTTTTTTTTTAGAAGCGTATTTCAACAACTATTTTGCTTTTCTAGTGGGTTCCGTGTACTGTTCACGAGACCCACAGACATTTTTTTTAACAAAACTTTCATTAAAAATAAGTCTCACGGCACTATTTACACATTTAAAAATTATTTTACTATAGTGTTTTCAGTTTCCAGTTTTCAACAAAATAAGTTGTATTCATACACACCCTTAGCTAGAAAAGCACTTTTTGAAAGAAAAAGTAAATAAGTTTGAAATATATTTTATTTTAAGTTGTTATATATACACAACAAGATTATGGGGCCTTTTTTATTTGGGCCCTAGGCAATTGCCTAAATTGTCTGGAAGTTAATTAATTAAGCAGGAAAAAAAATTATAAATATGAAGGAAGAACAAACATAAATACAAAAGTTTTGATTCATGTGATGGGATTGGAATGGGAATAGAGAAAAATTTAATCATCCAATTCTTTTCATCTCTTTTTATTTTATTTATTTATTTTGAGAATCCAATTCTTATTATCTTAGCTAGGTAAGACATTTGGTTTATATATATTTTTTGAGAAAATCTTCATGAGTATTTTGTTGTAAAAGGAAATAGTAAATATTCCCTTAATTCGTATAAACCAAAATCGGCATGGAAAATAGGCAATGCGTGTAGAGGTTTTCAACTTTTCCTTCTCGGGTTTCTTATCATTTTCATAAATTTAGGGTCTGTTTGGATACAGCTGAAAATTGAAAACTAAAAAACACTATAGCAAATAATTTTTAAATGTGTAAATAGTACCGTGGGACCAATTTTTAATGAAAAAGTTGCTAAAAAGTGAAATTTGTGGGTTCATAAACAGTGCATACCGTGCACTGTTCACAGAAAAAGTCAAATATTGTGACTACTATTCATGAACAGTAGCCGCAACAGTGAATGAACAGTAAAAAAATTGGCTATAATGCGTGAAAAAAAAAAAGAAATTGGCTGTAACACGTGAAAAAAAAAAAAAAACTGAAACGCAAACGCGCATTTCAGCTATTTCAGCCCAATCCAAGCGGGCACTTAAGGAAAAACTCCGAAAAAGACCAATATCGAATACATCACGAAAAAAAAAAAATTTGTACATAGGTCCTCGTTTTTGTTGTAGACCTTTAATATCTTATGTTTTTTTGTTTGTTTATTAGCATAATAGTGCTATTTATTCCTCTTACTTTACGCAAAACAAAATCTACTTACGAACTCAACCCACGTTTTAGAGTAGCTTTTCTCAATGAATATGACCTAGCTAGCTATTTATCTTTTTCCTTGTTTTTGGTTGGATTTTTCTGTGGGAATGTTGGAAAACTTGGAATGTTCTTTCAAAAGTGATAGGATATATAACACTCCCCCTTATCTCAATCGAGTTCTCAATATATAATATTTTATTTTGTATTATAGGGTATATAGTACTCCACTTACATAGGGTGGACTTGAACCTTTACGTATATATTCCCGTCATACGAAATTCTACCTCTCAAGATAGTGGGCTTACTGCGGCCCATGAATTCTTAAATTACATGTCAGGCCAGTCCAGCTAAATTCATAATTTTTTTTCCTACTCTTTTTTTTAATAGAGATAATTTTTATTTAATAAACAAAAGAATGAGGGTATTTGGGGAGCTCATCACCATCTCCCTCTCGAATAGAAAGAATCCAATGAGAAAATTAAGAGATGGTAGCCCCAAGGCCCAAGACATACAAGAGTAGTGATTTATGTCTAAGATTAATCTTCAAATATATATATATATATATATATATATATGTATATATGTATGTATGTATCTAGACACTCACTTGTCCCGTGTTCTTTAAACATAAATTAGATTACCTTATTAAAAAAAAATTGCCAGAATAAAGGTTAATATCTTTATAGCTAGTATACATCCAGACCAACAAAGGCTAATAATGTGAAGCTCATAATAAGGAAGGGCTTGATGTTTGGTAAGAAGAGTCTCTTGATTCTATATTGTCCATTGTACATTGTACATGTTGATGTTCAAGTTTCAAAATTATTAATAAACCTTCTGTTTTATTACTAAAAAACAAAGTAACAGTGTCTTTTTATCTTTGTGTTAATATAGATGTGGCCATCTTTGATTGCGAAAGCTAAAGAAGGAGGATTAGATGTGATTCAAACCTATGTGTTTTGGAACCTTCACGAGCCCCAACATGGGCAGGTGAAACCCTAGTTTCTCTCTTTCTCTTTTATATTCACTAATGGTGGTGGTAATATGTCTTTTATAGTACGAGTAATGGTTGTGGTTTGACTATATTGTTGTATAATTCACCTAATATCTAGCTTGATATAATTAGTGTGCTAAAACTAACACAAACCCTCTACAAAGCGAACACTTTAAGTAGTGATATAAAACTAGCTAGGTAATATTAAGCGTGTGTAGGTATATATTCAAGAAATTATGATTGATGATTTTTTTTCTTTTTTCAATAATAAATGTTTATTTCTTATTCACAAAATGAAATGATTGATTTAGATTCATAGAATAAACCAAAATAAAATATAAAAAATAACATTGAATTGCATTAGAAAGTACTGCTTTAAAAATAAAAACAATTAAGTTACCAGAGTTGCATTTTAGGAGAGTGTAATTGTGATTGATAAAAAAAAAAAAAAATTATTTCCTTTTCTCAGTAATAAAATTTTCATTTTAGATTCATAAAATGAAATAGTAAATAGTCTAGATTCATAAAATGAACTAAAATAAAATAAAATAAAAAAGAACATTGAATGGCCTTAGAAAATATTTTAAAACTATCTGTTTAGAGTTCCATTTTAGCCTAGGAGAAACTAAACTAGAGGAACTCTATTGTAAATGTTAAGTTATATAAAGTTGACTATTGAAAAATATAATATCATAAAAAAATACAGATTATTATTGAAAATACATTCAAATGACTGTTTTTAAACTAGTTTTTATTCATCAATTTCAATATTTCTTATAAAACTAAATGATTAATGGTGATGATAATATGTCTTTTTAATTAATATGATTAATGGTGGTGGTTGCAATATGCCTTTTGCAGTATGATTTCAGTGGAAGACGTGATTTAGTAAAATTCATAAGGGAAATTCATGCACACGGTTTATATGCATGCCTTAGGATTGGACCCTTCATTGAGAGCGAATGGTCTTATGGGTAAAGCCACTTCTTTTTTCTTCTTTCTTTTGATACCTCTCCTTGTTATACTATATATAAAATATTTACTTCTCAAATCTAGAAAGCTCGATAATGTAAATTATTTTATAAAATTAGAGCATTAAATTTAATTTGCAACTAAGCATGTTTATTTGGTGTTGGGCTCAGGGGTCTGCCATTGTGGTTACATGACATTCCAGGCATTGTCTACCGTTCTGATAATGAACCATTCAAGGTAATGACTTTTAATTTCCCAAATTCAATACAAGTTGTTGTGATTTTCAACAAGAATAGTTCTCATTCTCATACTGATCATTGATGGTAGTTTCACTTGTAAACCATATAATACTAATATATTTGATGAAGTATAACAAATGGTTGGATAAGTGGATTTGAATGAAAGAAATTCTAACATTTTTGTCGATGGCAGCTTCATATGGAAAGGTTTACAAAGAAAATAGTAGACATGATGAAGTCAGAGAAATTGTATGCTTCACAAGGAGGGCCAATCATATTATCACAGGTTAAGTTTTTTTTCGTTTTAAAAAAAAATTATAAAAGAATATTGATATTTGACAATTTGTTAACTCACTTACCTGTTTTACTTATTTATTTATTTACAAAAGGTGTATACAATACATGTAGATTGAGAATGAGTACATGAATGTAGAAGCAGCTTTTCATGAGAAAGGGCCACCTTATGTCCGTTGGGCTGCAAAGATGGCTGTGGGGCTTCAAACTGGTGTACCTTGGATAATGTGTAAGCAAGATGATGCTCCTGACCCAGTGGTTAGTTTCATTCTTTTACTATAGTGGTCGTATACAAGACACACAATATCATGTCACCTGAAATCATGTTTATAGGATGTGTGTACAAGAGAGAGTGTGTAAGAACCTATATGATATATAGTTAAACTTGGAGCAAACATTATAATATTTTTTAAGGAAAATAACTGAAAAACATCGTGTAACACTTGTCTTTTTTAGTCTGGAAATTTGTTTAGCTGTTTCCTAAACAAAAAAGAGAACTTTTATCTATAATTTTAACCCATATTTAACAAATTAAATCTGATAATTCACAGATAAACACTTGCAATGGAATGCGATGCGGACAAACATTTGCAGGACCCAATTCACCAAATAAACCATCATTTTGGACAGAGAATTGGACGAGCTTGTATGTTATCCATTGTTTTCCTTTCTGTACGAGCTTTTTTCAAATAGATGTTTGAGCCAATAGAAACTTATTTGCTTTTATGTAGATAAAAGCATATATGCCATACTTTGTTGGCCAAACTAATACATTGTATTTTCTTTGAAGTTATCAAACATATGGTGAAGAACCATACTTGAGATCAGCGGAAGATATTGCATTCCATGTTGCGTTGTTTATTGCAAAAAAAGGAGGAAGTTATGTGAATTATTATATGGTATGATGATCTCTTTTTTCACATTAAAAACAGTAGTTAGCAGCTTCTTTTGTTTAAGTACTTGTCATTTTTTTAAATTATACTCATAGTCATAACAATAGACACAATTCAATTCCAAAAATATGGTTTCATTATAGTATCATGGAGGCACCAATTTTGAAAGAACAGCATCTGAATATGTAACCACAAATTATTATGATGAAGCTCCTCTTGATGAGTATGGTATGTTCTCTGCAATTTTTATTTTTATACATAATACAAATGTATGAATTAATAATTGCCTTTGACAATAATAATAATAATAATAATAATGATAACCAACTTACTTAATGAGTTCAGGTTTAATTAGACAACCTAAGTGGGGTCATCTTAAGGAATTGCATGCTGCAATAAAGTTGAGCTCAAAGCCTTTACTTTCAGGAGCATTAACTAAGTTATCTTTGGGTGGAAAACAAGAAGTAAGAACATTAAATATAACCCCCTGGATATTCTTTCCTAGTGTTTATCTATTTTTCTTGACATGCATGCTAAAGTAAATTATTTATCCCTTTGATTTTTTTTTTTACCTATACAGGCTTACATCTTCAAAGGAAACTCTGGAGAATGTGCAGCATTTTTGGTGAACACTGACAACAAAAGAGATGTTAAAGTTCTCTTTCAAGAAGTTTCGTATGAATTGCCTCGAAAATCAATCAGCATTCTACCAGATTGCAAGATCCCAGTCTTCAACACTGCAAAGGTAAGTAAGACTCAAATGCACACAAGTTTTTTGAGTTTCTCATAAATTGCACTTTTTCATATCAATCAATTTAACTATCCTTTCATTTTAGAATTTCCATTTGTTTGACTTCATTCATATGTCAAAGTTACATATTTTGGAGTTGAAATGCTTGTTCACATGCAACAACAATAAAATTTTCAATATTTTAGAAAGTAGTTTCATATTTTAACTTGCTTTATTGAACAGATTAGCACGCAATATAATACAAGATCAGTGACCTCGAGGAGAAGGTTTGATTCAATTGAAAAATGGGAAGAGCACAAAGAAGTTATCCCCAGTATTCACAAAACTTCATTAAGAGCAAACTCATTCTTAGAGCAGATGAGTACAACGAATGGTACATCTGATTATCTTTGGTACACTTTCAGGTAAAGCTAATTAACTACTCTTAAAAGTTCATGTGACTAAACTTTATAACTCTAAAATGCTTGCTATTTATTGTGTAAATTCAGATTTCCAAATCCCGACCAAACTGCTCAATCTGTGCTGAATGTACATTCCAATGGACACGTTCTGCAAGCATTTGTAAATGGAGATTTTGTAGGCAAGTTTTATGATTCCTTGATTTCTTCTTAGATGGTTGGTGTATTACAAATATGAATAGTTAAATTCTACATTTATAGTCACCATATTTAGTATGCATCTTCCGCATGGAAATGTATATATTTTAAGACCTCTTTTTCACGATGTTGGGGATGAGAAGTCTCACGTTTTCTTCTCATCAGATTACCTAAACCTGCTGAGTAATACACTAATGCTAGATACAAATCTTTTTTCACAATAATTTTCACAATTTGTTTAAGTGGTGTAAAGTTGCGATCCGAGTAATATCACTTTTATAGGAGTCCCCTACTACCACCATTTTTAATGTGCACCAATCACAACAGATCATATCAGTTGTTGTGTAAATTTTTATACCCCAACTCATTGATAACTAAAAGAGTATTATGATAATGTCATATTTGCTCCCTATTTCGTTAACATCTATGGCAGGCATATTATTAATTTTGGTAAAATCTATTACAAGCTACTCCCTCCTTATCAAGAGTTAAAAGTTGCTCCACCACAAGCAGTGGATAATGGAATTAAACATAACCAACATCCCTACCAAGCTTAGACATTGCATTAGCACATCGGTTAGCTTCTTGGAAAATGTTCCCAAGCTTAGACTGGCTTATTAATTATCTCTCCTTTTTCTCTTGAGTCCTCTTCATTCCATGCTATAATAAAGGGCCTTTTTGGGGTGCCCTGTTTCTTTTTTTTAAAGAAAATATTACACACATATATATTTCCATCCTGCCTAGTTTTTACCAGAACCTTTTTTATTGATAATCTCAGAAGCTTTCAATAACTATTTTGCGTTACTCTGTTATTATTTAGGATCCGCACATGGAAGTCACCAGAACAAAAGTTCATCTCTGGAGAAAAATGTTACATTAAGAACTGGACCAAACTACATCTCCCTACTCAGTGCAATGGTTGGATTACCGGTAATTTTCAATCTCATGTCTCTTATTCTTTTGTATTAGTTTTTAAGCATTATGAAGTAAGGCAAACCAAACAGTGACCTAATGGCACTAGATTGAATTTTAATGAGTTCATTTGATGACATCTCCTAACAACTAAGTAACATAGATGAATAAAACTCTATTTCACTTTTATTAAGGACAGATTATATATTCTTCATTTCGGTAAAAATTTTGGACAACACTTAGTACACTAAGTTCTTTAATTAAATTCAAAGATATAGTTGTATTAACCAATAAAGCTCAAACAATGTTATTTTTTCCAAGAACAATCAAATTCAATGCAGTTATATGTTTGAATTTAATTGGGAAACATAATATTTTTACTCTTTTTTTACTCTAATAAGCACATGATTTCAAATATTAGTGAAACATGCAGTAGTGATTCTTTTAATTAACAAAACAAATCTGACAAAACTAATGGAGTAGCTTCTAGGCATGCCCATGGTTGTTTAATGTTTCCTCTATTTGTACAATTTTTTTTCGGATTATATGCTATACAAAATAAAGAAATATAAATGCTTTTGTCTTCATGAAACTGCCATTCAAATTGGTTTGTTTGTGAAGGATGCTGGAGCCTATCTGGAGAGAAGAGCTGCAGGATTAACTAGAGTAAGAGTTCATGGCAAGGATTTCACCAACCACCGATGGGGATATCAGGTGATTTCCTTTTAGCTACAAAATGCTTCTTTTCTTTTTTCTTTTTTCTTTTTTTTTATTATGGAGAATTTGGAAATGGCTGGAAAAAATTCAACAATTTCCACATCATTGATTGAGCATATCTTATCATAATTCGTAACTGTCCACTGTTTTTTTATCATCAATTTCAGTATAAAGATTTGCCTTTCTGGGGGGCTGACTCACATTCAAAACTCATGATTTAGCAGCACTTGTTAAACATTGTATTTTAACTTCAATGATATCAAAAATATCATATCTTGTGTATTCTACATCTCTGAAGGTTGGGTTGTTAGGAGAGAGACGACAAATTTATACAGATCATGGATCAAGTAAAATTCAATGGAGTAGGTATGGAAGCTCTAGGCATCAACGACTTACATGGTATAAGGTAGGACTACTGCTTCCTCGTTTTGTTTTTGCCAACAATTCCTGGTTCAATCTGTGCAACAAGATGTATAGTATTTATTTTAACAAGGAACATATACTTCATGTCGTACATTCGATCAAGTACTAATCTAGTTTTCATGGTTAATTGGAAGACTAAATTCGATGAACCTCCTGGAAATGATCCTGTCGCATTGAACCTGGGTTCTATGGGAAAAGGAGAGGCTTGGGTCAATGGCCAGAGCATTGGTCGATATTGGGTATCATTCCTCACTTCACAAGGAAGTCCTTCACAAACAAGGTATTCTATACAAATATTTGTTTTTGGTTTTAATTTTGTGTCCATACTTAACACATGCTATGATCTCTCCTGGCAATAATCATTTCATCTATTGCATGAAATTCCAAAAAAAATTAACTTCCAACTTATTCCCAGAAAATTGCATCACAACTTGTGTAGTGCTATTGTGTGACCAGTTTCCTGCTCTTCTCAACAAGCTCTAGGACAATTGCTTGGATGTTATAAAACGTTTTACTTATATTGAACTTTTTATTTTTTAGGTACAATGTACCGAGATCCTTTCTCAAGCCTAGAGAAAACCTATTAGTTCTACTAGAAGAAGAAATTGGCTACCCTTTGGGAATTTCCCTGGACACAATTTCAAGAACAAAAGTATGTGGGCTTGTGTCTGAATCCCATTTGCCCCCAGTTTGTTCATGGACAAGGCATAACCAAAGTGAAGAAATCTGTCAAATAAACTCTGGCAGAGGGCCTCAAGTTCAGCTCCAGTGTCCTCCAAATACTACCATATCCAAGATCTCATTTGCAAGTTTTGGAACACCTTTTGGGGATTGTGAGAGTCAAATTCTTGGAACCTGTCACTCCTCTAATTCTAGAGCCACTGTAGAAAAGGTGAGCTTGTAATTTTATTTTCAAGACAATTTAATTAATACTGGTTTTAATTCTAAGTAGAGGGGGAAAGCATAGGATTAGGAGGTAATCTTATAAATAGGCAGGGTAATAATATCAGTGTACGGTTCCTCTATTATAATTTTTCCACCATTCCCATGCAAAGCAGAGTTATTCTATTCCTATATGGACCACCAAGCTTGGTGAGTATATGGAGTAAACTCCATCCAATTGTTAAAAAGATAGGTGACAACTAAAATAAAATAAGATTTAAATCTGAAAGTTTTTTCTCTCCATATTCTTTACATCCAGAAAAAGCATCAGTTCCAGTATGATTAGGATATGTTCCAGGGTATAAGTATTCCTAGCTCAAATGTCATTTTTACAAAGTTTGAAACCAGAGCAATTAATGACGAGTAAAACACTGCAATGTTAATTTAAGTAGTGCATTTTTTTTCCTCTGATGAATCAAGCTCATAAATGAATCAGTGACTTGTACTTCTTTCTTATTATTGACATATAATTTTCTTATTAATTTTTTTCAGGAATGTCTAGGGAAGAGCAAATGTTCCATCATTGTAGCAAGTCATACTTTTGGTGATGATCCATGTCCAGGCATCCCTAAAGCTCTACTGGTTGATGCACAATGTAAATGACCATGATGATTTTGCTCCATCTTTTCCATGGGGACAAAGGATCCATTTATATATATTATTCCTATTTTTACCTGTATATGATGTGTAACTAGGTAACCTAGCGTATTCATAATTGAATTATTATTTATATGATTAGAAGGGAATAAAATTGAGTAATTTTTCAATTACTAGTTGGATTCCATTTCCGAGTGTGAACCTATCTTACCGGAAACAGTTAGATACAATTTGACATCATAGCTATAATACATATGGATGTTATCAAATTATACCTCAGAAGCTCAGTTGATACAAATGCATCAGGACTTAATTCTGTATATAAATCAGAGCCCACTGAACTTATAGATTTCATTTCAGCAAAAAACCTATTTGTCAGCTTAATGAATATGAAGTTTTCCACTTGTTTCATTTGAAGCTTAATGATCCCAAAACTAGAAATATGACCACAAAGCAAGCAACATAAAGTTTTCACAAAATCGTTTCTAAAAAAAATTCATAAAATCCAAGCAAGTAGCAATTCTAACAAAGACAAGAAATCAGGGAAGACCAATGGGAATGGGCACATTCATTGATGTAAATCAATTAAAATACATAAATGACATATAACAGTAAAAAAACTGCTCAATCAGTACCTGACTTTAGACTACTATGATTATGATTAAATCACACCATTTGTTGTGCATACAAAGATAAAGAATGGCTGATCGCCTAACTTACAAGAGTCAAAGTGGTAACTGATGGGAATTAGAAATCTTGCCGCAATACAAAAATACTGAGGTTAAGGTTACATGTGCTCATAAAACCTGCCATCAACCACCATATCACATAACATTATTTAATGCACAAAAATCAAGAAAGGAAAGAAATTTAGATAGTAGAGGACTAGAAATGAAAGTTGGAAAAACTTCTCTTTTGACCCATAAACATACCCCTTCTAACATATAATTGAAAAATTAACATGCAAATAAGGCATGTAGAGGTCATATAATTCAACAGTAATGTATTGATTCTACGAAAAAAATATCAAGTGATATTCTATATAGATACATACATACATACATGTATGTGTACTTAAAAATAACAGGTTATTACAGTATAAATAAAAACAAATGAACAAAGAAAAAGTAGATGAAGTATTCTTAAGTCTTAACATGAAGGATTCACAGCTTATCATGGGGAATATATGAAGTACCACAAAGGAGAATTTTCATAACTAACTTACAACGTCAACTAAAGTTAAACCTCAAATATAATAAAATTTCAAATAATCTCCCACAGCCAATAAATATTCATTACTGAAAAAGTCTACTGCTCCCAGTTAAACTTTACACTGAAAGCTATCAATGAAAGTGAGCTACACAGCTCAGTCAGTGATTAACAACACAATGGAAATGAGTCAAGCTACACACAAATACTTTGAATTTGTATCATATATAAGAAGACGTGACATGATCTGGAGGAGCAACCTGAAAAGGGCATGCAGTTTTGATGTCATCCTCCATCAAATTGTGCAAATGCTACCATGATTCAAATCCTACTGCCTTTACCAAAGAATTGTTACTTCCAATGACCCCCTTGCATCTTGATCGTGAGATCAATAAAAGCTTTTACAAATCATGCCCCTGAAAGAAAGAGAGGAGGGAGGGATTTAAGTTATTGCCATCAAGGAAGCGAGAAAGCTTTGACAATTATCAATTATAGCTTCAATTGTTTTCCCAAAAGAGAAAAGGTACATAGTTTCAACTTTCAATTACCTCTGCACATTTAGCCATTCTTAGTCTTTGTAGATTTCTTTTCTTTGGTACTCCAAAAATGTGCTGGTAGGAGGGCCTTTTGAGAAGGTAATTCAGCAATGAAAAGCAGAGTTTGGGCCCAACCAGCATATTTGCCATATTTGCTCACAAATGCCTCTGACACACGGCTGCAGAGTTTAGGTGTCAGTCGGACACCTGCAAGCTCTGGTAATAGGTCCCTTGTAGCAATCTTCCCAAAGAAGAAAAAATATTTGCAGATCAGAACTTCACGAACTGGAAATCACAAAAGATAACTTGGAAAGATGCAGTTTAGTTATTCAAACTAAAGCTAATGCAAGCTTCTGTGCGATACCCATCCCCCCCCCCCCCCCCCCTTTTTCCTTGTGGTCTCATACATTTCAATTGCTTGATATTTTCTTTTGTCCAATACCATTACAGAAAATGCATTTATAAAAACTGTACCCATATATTAGAAGAAAAATTAATAAACTAAACATTAACAAGATCAGTGACACAGCATTCCATGATTGCAAATGGCTAAACCCGCAACTTCACATAATAAACTAAGATTTTTATTTATTTATTATTACAATCTGACATTTTTGAGCCTCCATATTCTTCTCAATGTTTATATATATATATATATATATGTTTCAGAAAGTTGGGCCAGCAAGATACTTAGAAAGTAGGAACTTTAATCCCAAAAGATGAAAAGAAGTTGTTGATTTCATTTCTATCAAAATCATTATCTTGGTTATAACACAATATAGCCACATTTCAGGTATTGGTGAAACGTAAAACACAGGAAGAATACCTGCCACACGTGCGTGTCAACGGGAATGGCATGGTGTTGGTCAAGAGAGAAGAGAGCAATGCATGCTGCCACCTTAGGACCAACTCCAGGTAGAGTAGAGAGAGCATCAATAACCTCTTGAAGATCCATATTACGAAGAGAAGCAAGCCATTCTTCACCTCCACCAGGTTTTGATTGCAAAGCACTTACAGTGCCAATAATGTATTTGGCCCTGCACGTCCAAATCATGAGTGAAATAAAATATCAAGATTGTTCTTAGCAGATAAAGCAAACATTATAAGGCCAAAAAAGGTTATGCATCAGATCATTAACTTAATAAACAAATTCAGAAATGAGCAGGCATGTATACCAATCCATATAAATATGTAAACGAATATCGTAAAATGGTATCGCTGTAATAAGTCAACTAATGTTCATAGTTATGAAGCATAAGATACATGTCCAGTCCTCAAGGGTAGTGTCAATTTCCACCTATCCATTAAAATTTTCTTCAGCCTCTCTATTCTTCTGAAAATACATACTCCACCAGAGTAAGATAACTTACCAAATTCAGGAATTGAATGCAACAAGTAAATACATCAAGCACCAGTTTAATTTTACCAAGTCATCACAATTCACAACCATGCCACGACCAAATTCTATATTTGTAAGTTCCACAACATTGACATACACAATCAATTACTTACAAAAGAATTTTAAGCCAAAATGCACTAAAGAGTTATGTCGGCCACACCACATGTATTCTTTTCCATGTATCTGAAGTCACACTCTCCTCTCCGTTTATCTTAAGTAAAGTTCTTTTTTTTTTTTTGGTTTTTTTTTTCCTAACTAAAAAAGAGGATTCAATTGAAGAATAACAGCGACCAACCTGTAACCAAAACCGGCCTGTCTAAGCTGGTCCTCGGAAACTGAAGCCAACTGGTCCAAACTCGGGAACTGGTGAAACTGTAAGCCTTCCACAGTCCCCAAATAAGTCCCCAAAGACGAAACAAAGTCCACCATTTTAGTAATTCTCTTAATGTTATTATTGGAAGAACACAAGAACTGAATCAAACACTCGAGTGGGTCTTGCCTGAGCACACGTGCACCACCCAAGTGGCAAGCCAGCTCAGCAAACCTGGGGTCCGAGGCCGAGAAAACCTCCCAGATTTCACTGAGAGAAATACCCATGTTGAGAAAATCAAGCAGGGCTGACCTGGCACTGGTCTCTGAAGTAGTAGTGTGGTGAAGGCAGTAAGAAACGTCGCCGTTTTGGAGGTGGGTTAGGGAGACGAGGTGGGAGTCAACGACGCCAGTGTACTGAAGAGGACCGGTTTGCTTCCAGCGGAAGGTTTGGCCGGTTGGGAAAGTGAGGGGGAGAGAGAGCTCTGATTGGGTCAGATTGAGAGGGACCCATTTCGATTTGGGTTTTTTGGTGGGGTTGTGGTGGGTTTGTGAGCGGGGTTTGGTGGCGGAGAGTGGTGGTGTTGGTGGTGGGATTGGGGTGGGTTTGGGTCTGTGTCTTTTCATGATTGGGAGGGAAGTCAATTTGAATGACAATGAGAGCATGCAATTGGTGGCGTATTTCTATTTTTCTTTAGGTCTGTACCCGCAGCCCCCTCCAGACTAGTTAACGGGATGGTATAACTCGACCCGTTCAGCCCCGGTTTGCGGTTTTCCTCCACCCGAAAATGGTTCGGGGCGGGAATGGGTTTTCTCAATTACTAAGAAAATTGGATGATGGGATCAATATGAAAACATAATGAAATACCAAAGGCAACCAAAAAAAAAAAAAAAAAAAAATCAAACATAAATGATCATAATAAAAACAACCTCAAATGTACGCTTTAAGTTCCCTTTGTTTTGAAGTAAAATATTTTATAAATAATAAATTTTACATTTAAAACATTTTTAGTAAAAGAGTTTTGATAATAGAATTGAGTCGTTAGTTGGTGGTCATTAGAATTGCTCTTCATCATGGTAGAAGACTTTAGATAACAATTGATACAAAATGGGGTGTGTATAAATCATGAGGTGAAGTACATATCAATTCACGAGGTGAGTCCTCTCTCTTTGCAAAGCTTCCATGGTTGAGCTCCTCCAAACCCCAAACATTGCCACTTGCCATTGCCACCAGAGGTGTTGGGCTCCTTTCATCTCACCCTTTTTCAATCTCACTGCCACCAAAGGTTCTCAAGTTCTTATATGGGTTTTTTGGTCAGGGGTTTTCAATTTGGGTGGTTTGGTCAGTTTTTTGTCGATTTTATGGTTTAATGTTATATTTGTGGGTTGCTGGTGGTTTAATATTAAGATTTTTTGGTGGTGGCTGGTAGGTTGTAATTGGTCATGGTGGCGGCTATCTTTTTTTCCCTATTTATGATCTGCTTTGAGATGGTTGGCGGTGGTTTGTGCTTGCATTTGGGGGTGCCTAGTGGTGGCTGGTGGCGGCTTGCATTTTCAAGTGCCTATGTTGTACCAAACACTTGAAAATGTTTTACAGTAAAAAATTTTACATGTAAAATTTTATACTTGAAAATGTTTTACTTTGAAGTAAACAGAGCGTTAATTTCAACAATATCACTGCATCAACCAATAATCACATGATTGAATAGTCCTTGACAAATATAATACCGTCTTATTATATTAATCAATACAATAATTTGTTTAATTTCAATTAAGAAACCTACGTAGAGCATCTAGGTTTTGCCATTTTTTTTTGTTGAATAAGGCTTTATTTTTTTCATTGTAAAATGTTTTTCGAAAAAAGTTTTCAATATTTTTGGGTATTTATTTCTTTATAAAATTTTGGTCAGTCTTGGAATATTTTATTTTGATTAAAACACACACACTTACACACAAACTTGTAAAAACAAATTTACAAATTTTTGAAACCATGTGATATGCCCCCTCCCCCCACTCTTCTCTATTTTTCATAGAAGGCAAGCATTGGTTGTTGGCTAGGGTCACAATTGAAGTGAAGGCAAGGAGTGATCGTTAGCGTTTTGTCGATCTATCGCCTTAAGGAGCTATATAGTAATGATACCTTTGTAGATAAGGATTACCTTCTTTTTTTTTTTGGGTGAACTTCAAAAGTAATTTGAGTTTGGGTTTGAGAAATTCTGCTTAATTGATAGTTGTGTTTTTGGATTACTTGATTTTGTTTTTAAATTTTGTTGTGTTTCTGAATGATTTATGGTTATTGAGAAATTTGAGTTTGGGCTTCCACTTGTGTTTTTGTATAAGAAGGATTTTTCTTATTCTTTTATTTTACATAGCGCTAAACACTGAAATATTTTTGGAGCATTTCCAGAAGTGTAAACAAACATTGAAAAGAAAATGTCTTCCTTGCAAAAGTTTTAAGCTGAATTTTTTTTTATGTCGAAAAATATTTTACACTAAAACATACAAAGTCTTAAGTTTTGACATTTTTAATAAGCAAAAAATACTAAAAAAGGAAGCAAAAGCATAGATAATTTGATGATTTGGTCATATTAATTAGGATAGAATACTAAAACCACCATTGACTTTGGAGGTTTGGGCTAACACCTAGGACTTTCAAGACTTCTAAAAAAATATCCAATTTGCTCTCTAAGCACAAACCACACTTACATCATTTGAAAGTTTCATACTTGTCCAAGTCCTTTACTTTTTGCAATAGCTTTTTTGTTTTTTGGGTAAGAAGACAGTAACCTTTATTAAGACAAAGATAACAACATTACAACATGAGTCATAACATACTCAACCATATAAGGAGTTTTTTCTATCCAAGTTACATAACCAACAACATGCTTAGCATATTATGCCAATAAATGAGCAAGACGATTACCTTGTTGAAAAACATGTGATACCCTTGTCCTCTGGAAGTCTTGCAGTTTCAGTCTAATCCCCTCAATTAGATTGTTTATTGTTGATGGTGGTTCACTACATCCAGTTACTGCATCACAAACAATAGCTTTTCTTGATTGTAGAGGTAACCAATTGTACATAAATACCAATGTCACAAGTATTACCAAATTTTAAAAAAAAAAAAAAAAAAAAAAAATTGAAATTGTAATTTGAACAATTTGTGTAACAAGTATTGCTAAATACATTTCTAAAAAAAAAAAGGCAAAAACATTATTTTGGTCCCTACATTTTGAGATTACAATCAATTTGGTCTCTACATTTTGAGAGCAATCAATTTGGTCCCTGCTATTTTCAAGTCACAATTAATTTGGTCCTTACCGTTAAATGACTAATGGAATCTGCTTAGGTGGCAAACGGAATGTACACATGGCATAAATTAAAATAAAATATAAGTAGTGCTTCCACATCAGCTTTCCACGTCAGCTTCCTCTACTGTTAAAATCACAGATGAGTCTCACGTGACTCACTTATCATCAACATCATCCTCACTTGGCAACAACACAGACACGATTGAATTCTTAATCCTAAAATGAAATTTTGAACCCTAACCCCTTCTTCTTCATAGCCATTAACACAGACATGATGAACAAAGCTCCTCAATGAACATGAACTCCTTCTTCTTCATAGCCACATCTCTTCTCACCTAATCCCCAAGATCAAAGCTCCTCTCATCTCGCCGATTCCACTCTCATCTCACCGATTCCATTGTCGATTCCCAATTGAGCTCTCAACCCTCAAAGAGACGAAGAAACAAAGAACCCAAACGTCAATGACAAACCCAAACAGCAGGTGAGTTGTTATGTGTACTTTCTTTGTGAATTTTAAGAATAAGTATTTCAGAATATTATTCCACTTATAATGGGTTTGTGACATATTGTAAATTAGAATGATGTGTGGGTCACCATGTTTGTTCATATACTTTGTAGCTAACTATGCTTTTATTTGGAGGCTTTCGTATAAGCAATCAAGTTCAATTTTGAGAAATCCTAATTGAATTCTTTGTCCTTACAACCAGGGTAGGGGTAGTGCTTTAATCAAAGTTATGTTATTTTAATAGGCCAACTAACACTGTAAACTCAATTGCAGGTTGTTTGCTGATGAAAAAATTTTCAATGACTTAATGAAGAGATATATGAGTGCGACAAGCAAGACAAGGTGCTTATATAGCAGAGGCAAAGAGATTATCACACTTCAAGTTGCAAATTGTTAGAGGAAAAAGGTTTTGACAATGTGTTTGGTAGTGTCATTGGTAATATATGGGATCTGCATTTGTGTGATTGTAGTTTTGGTGGGTTAAAGGGCTGGGTTTATTGTACTTAAACTAAGAGAGAAAAAAACTAAGAAAAGTTTTTGATGTAGTGGAGTGTTTTTTGTCAACGTGTTTCCAAGTATCAATGCATCTGCTGGTCATGTTTGATAATTTGGCTGGTTTTGTCAGATATATTTAAGGTTTTGATAGTTTATTTGTTGTACTTTTCACTTTAATGAAATGGCAATCTTATTCCCCAAATGGTGTATTTTTTTTTGCTGTTGTGTAATCTGCAGTTGAGCTTTAAGGGGTTTGAAAATCAAGTAATGTGCAGATTGTGCAATAGCTGAAATTGTGCAATGCACTTACTGCCAAATGCAATTGCATCATCTCCACTAACTGCCCTGTGATGGCTCAACAAAATTGACAATGATTCCATTAATTCCACTGTATAACATAAATGAACATGTTGGGTTTAACTACCATTAAAAAAAAAAAAAAATCAATCCCATAACCATCAACAATAAATAACTTGTTGTGTGTTTAACCACAAATCAGAATCACATTCACAACTTGTCTGATTTGGTAGGTGGTGCACTTGTCTGATTTGGTTCAATAGTGGGAGATCCACCACTTGGACCACCCTTATGCCCCTACAGACAGCAAATACAAGATAATCAAAACTACAACATTAAACAATAATAAAAATTGAGGAAAAAAAAAAGATATATTAAAAATGGAGGAAAAAAAAACAATACAAGATAGTCATAAAGCCTTAGATCAGGTATTTACGTTCTTTGTGTTGGTTCTTTTCCTTTTTGGCTTTTTGGTAGCTCCTAGAAGTGAAGAATTTCCTCCAACCTCCCCTTTGCAACTTCTTTTGTTATGACCTAACCTCCCACATGCCTTACACTTCTTAGGGACTCCTACTCTTCTAAGCTTGGTATGGCAGGTTGGTTCATCAGGTTCCTTTACTCTACTTTTTTTAGGCCTGCCAGGAGGTCTACGTTTAATGGGAGGTTGCACAAAAGGAAGTCCAGTTGATTGCCACATGTTCTGCCCATTGATTGGCTCTATCATTGGCTCATAGCATGCCTTATACGCATTGACTTTGTAGCAGTCATTTACATATTTTTCAGCATCTTCTCTGTTGAAAAAAATACATGAAATGGCATGGCAGCAAGGTATACCAGTGATCTCCCATTTCCTACAACTGCACTTGTATTCGGCCAAGTCCACAATAAAGCTATTAACCCCATTTTTGACCTCAAACTTGGTATGACCAGCCCAACAAGCTAGCCACTTGCCACTTCCAAGCTTCTCCTTGTACAACCTCTTCTTAACCTTGGTACACAACTCTGACTCAAATTTCAAGATTGTTTCCTTGTTTAGTTGAAATCGTCCCATTAAATACAATCTAATGTCCTCAAGCTGAATACACAAACAAATGAAAAAAATGAATTATCACACTATTAAATTACAATTAAAGTGAAAATTTACAAAAGAATGTAGATAAATTACCATGCTAATTATGGGCTTCCCTCTAAATTTCAAGATCCTGCTATTGAAACTCTCACACATATTGTTCAGTATCGTATCAGTCATTGCATCCCCACGAAACATATGTCTAGACCAGATTGTTGTTGAATGGTCTTGCAACCAGTTGTATGCCCCTTCATCAATTTCTTTTAGTTCATTCATAACCCTCTCATATTCTTGGAGATATGTTGCTTTTGCAGCTTTCTAGAAAAACTCCCTAATAAGAACACCAGGGTGATTCTTCCTCAAGTTATTGTACAAATGTCTACAACAAATCCTATGTTCATATTGTGGCCAATTGTCAACAAATGTTTGCACCAAACCCTACCAAGACAGAGGTAAAGTCAGTAACTCTAACAGAATAATGTAGCTTGCTTGAAAATTCTCAAACATTAACCATGAAAAATAAAGTTGTAATACATACCTTTTGCTGGTTTGATATGAATGTCCACCTCCTGGCTTCACCTATGTCTGCAAGCAACAAATTTAGAAACCAAGTCCATGGATCTCTTCAACTTCTACCTCGATAGGCTCATCAATTGGATGCTCTACAAATAAATCAATCTCTCCATAACCTGCAACCAAGTCTGCCATGAACATTGCATCATTATTATTCACAATCATGTGGAACGATGCATTCTCAAGGTTCACACCAGGCATCCTATACCACAACTTGCTAAGAGAAGTATACCCAAACTGATTATATATAGACTCAATCTCACATTTCGAACACATCTCAGCATTACAATTATCCACTATTCCCACTGCACCTCCCATGTACTGACGAGGATTAAAAGTGAAATAACCACCATGATGCACATTCATAGTAAAATATTGGGTGTCCATTCTGCATGCAAAAATACACACAAGATTAAACAATAAAAAAAACCAAACATTATAAAATCTACACTGTTACAAAAAACAATAATATTCTTTATGCCGTTGATTGCAAAGTCATTTAGAGACTGGTATCATTTAGAGACTGTGCCTACCCATGTGACAAAACCTGCCACGATCTAGTTTTCAAGTGATTGCAAATTTATTCAATGTCACCTCATGTGGTTTCCTTATTTGTCATGTTGCTATTGCCAATTAGTGGAGAAAACAAATACTATTAATTCTATATTTTTTCACACAAAATATATATATATATATATATAATGGAATTATGCAATGATTTTTTTTTTTGGGATAAGGATGCAAGAAATTTTTTAATGACTTACACTTTCACATGCTAACAAGCTTACACATTGACTACCTTGACCCAAGACGATAAAATAGAAAAGCACCAACAAACAGTCAATAACAAAGCTAATAACAGTTAAACAATAGTTATAAAAATAGCAAAAGTATAAAAGCAGAACCAAAGACACGACAAAAAATAAAGGTGTCAATGATTTGTGGTCCCCGAAAAGGTGTCAAACACAAACCCATTATAAGTGGAATAATATTCTGAAATACTTATTCTTAAAATTCACAAAGAAAGTACACATAACAACTCACTTGTTGTTTGGGTTTGTCATTGACGTTTGGGTTCTCTGTTTCTTCGTCTCTTTGAGGGTCGAGAGCTCAATTGGGAATCGGCAATGGAATCGGCGAGATGAGAGGAGCTTTGATCTTGGGGATTAGGTGAGAAGAGATGTGGCTATGAAGAAGAAGGAGTTCATGTTCATTGAGGAGCTTTGTTCATCATGTTTGTGTTAATGGCTACGAAGAAGAAGGGGTTAGGGTTCAAAATTTCATTTTGGGATTAAGATTTCAATCGTGTTTGTGTTGTTGCCAAGTGAGGATGATGTTGATGATAAGTGAGTCACGTGAGACTCATGTGCGATTTTAACAGTAGAGGAAGCTGACGTGGAGGGTTGATGTGGAAGAACTATTTATATTTTATTTTAATTTATGCCATGTGTGCATTCTGTTTGCCACCTAAGCAGATTCCGTTAGTCATTTAACGGTAGGGACCAAATTAATTGTGACTTGAAAATAGCAGGGACCAAATTGATTGCTTCTAAAATGTAGGGACTAAATTGATTGTAATCCAAAAATGTAGGGATCAAAATAGTGTTTTCGCCAAAAAGAAAAAGAAGTATTACCAAATACAAAATTAGAGATGGAGAAATGTATATAAGTTTGTGATTAGGGAACAAATTTGAATTTATTTTTTTGAAAAATTCGGTAGTTTTGTATTTCGCACCCTAATAATAAAGCCACGCGCAATGACCACGCGACACTACTACACACACATTTTCCCCCAAAATCAAATCACGTACCAATAGCAAGTGAGAGAGACTTGGTCCTCTCCTCGCACGTTCGATTCCCACTCCATTCCATTACCATAATCAAAACCCAATTACCCAAATACCAAAATTTGTTCTCTCACTACCAGAGCAAAGAAAGAGAGCCAAGCCAAGGCACCTCATAGCATCACTCTCACACACACGCATACAGCAACTCTCTCGCTTTCTATCCCTACTTTCTCTCATACCGTTAGTACCAAAATCAAACACCTTAACCCAAAAATCCCTCTCTTTCTCAAATCCCTTCTACAATGCCAGCTTCCCCTTCCTTCCCTTCAGGTCCTCTAACCTAAACTCTCTCTCTCTCTCTTTCTTATCACTTATTTATACTTTTGAATTTCACTTTTGACTCTATTTTTTTTTTTTTTTTTTGGTGTTTTCCTCAGAGACCCGTACCAAATGGAAGAAGCGAAAGAGAGAGCCCCAAATCAACCGGAGGCAGAAGCACGACGAAGAAGACGAAGACGAAGAAGACAACCACGACGACGACCTAGACCCCCAAAACGACTCCGAGGACCCTCAATCCGACGCCGTTCCGCTCGATCCCAACGGCCTTAACGAGAGCGAGGTTTTGTCCGACGCCGGCGCCCGAATCTCCGACTTCCCTCCGGTCGTCAGGCACGCCGTCAATCGCCCTCACTCCTCCGTGCTGGCTATTGCGGCCTTAGAGCGTGCCAATGAGAGTGGAGACAGCAAGGGCCAGAATTCGATGGTTTTGGAGAATGTTTCGTATGGTCAGCTCCAGGCGCTTTCCGCCGTGCCTGCCGATTGTCCCGTGTTCGATCAGGACCGGATGGATAGCGCTGCCGCTGCCGCCGCCGCCGCCTATGTGATCACGCCGCCGCAGATTATGGAAGGCCGCGGCGTTGTCAAGCGGTATGGGAGTAGGGTTCATGTGGTGCCAATGCATTCAGGTACATAACATAAAACATAGAGCTATACGATAAATGTATCTACAGGTTGCTTAGTTTTCAAGAAAATTGAGCAACATTGATTACTCTATTAGCCCTAGAAAATGCACTCGAATGCAAATTTGCTTTACAATTACATAAGCTGAATTGCTAGTGTTTTACATAGTAACAAGCACTTGGACTATCTGTTGAGCTGGATAAGAAAAATTGTGAGTGTTTTGTAAGATTCTACTTCTGAAATTGTTGGAAATGATTGCTTTATCAATTTAAGCCCGTTCAGAGTGGAAGTTTATTTTGCTGTCGCTTTTATCCATTCCATTTATGGTTGCCTTGGTTGAAAGGAGTGGCCTTAGTCTAACTTCTTTCAATTTATAATGAAATCTTGACACAAGACCAGTTGTCATATTGTCCATAAATGCACCATCTTTTGGAAGACCAACAAAGTATAGTTTTGTTTGTTTGTTTGCCTCTTTCGTCCTCCTCCTCCTTCTTTAAATGAGTTTATTTTAAAAAGCCCTTTATTGGGGTGGTGGTGTTTCAATGAATCGATCTAGTTTTTACTTGTACTTTTGTGTCAAGATATGTATATAAATTTATAGGTGTTGGAACACTTGTGTGCATATTTGTAACTGTTTACTTATGTAGTAATCTTGATTTGTTCTTGTTGGGATTCTCCTACGTGCAGATTGGTTTTCACCGGCTACAGTGCATCGACTGGAGAGGCAAGTGGTGCCACATTTCTTCTCTGGGAAATCACCAGACCACACGCCAGAGAAATACATGGAATGCAGGAACTACATTGTCGCCAAATACATGGAAAATCCGGAGAAGAGGCTCGTGGTCTCTGATTGCCAAGGATTGGTAGTTGGTGTTGATAACGAAGATTTAAATCGAATTGTTCGGTTTCTTGATCATTGGGGAATTATCAATTATTGTGCTGCGGCACCAAGTCGTGAGCCTTGGAATGGTGGGTCCTACTTAAGGGAGGATCCAAATGGTGAGATCCATGTGCCGTCAGCTGCTTTAAAGTCCATTGATAGTTTAATCAAATTTGACAAGCCCAAATGTCGGCTCAAAGCAGCTGATGTTTATTCGTCATTGTCATCTCATGATGCTGATGCCTCTAATCTGGACAACAGAATCCGTGAGCGTCTGTCTGAAAATCATTGCAATTATTGTTCTCGGTCTCTTCCCACTGTGTACTATCAGTCACAAAAAGAGGTAGATTACATTACATTTGATCTTTTTATTATTTTATTTTCTCTATGTTTCATCATTATTGAGTGTTTTCCATCCATGCACTTTGTTATCTCAATTGTATGTCTACTTAGAAGAATGGCAGGAAGTGCATTAAGTTTCTTGAATTGCAACATGTGACATTACATTTTACCACCATACATAAACTAAAAAAAAAAAAAAACCATGCTTCTGTCTAATATTATGCAACATAAATTCTACAATTAGTTTATTTTTTGCAAAGGACCTCTTTCTTTTTTTTTGATAAGTAAGAATGATATATATACGAATGGCTACTCTATGCATGAAAAACATAGAGCAAACCCAGAAAATACAAAAAGAAGAAAACAAAAAAACAAAAAAGAAAACCAAAACAGATAAATTACAAAAGAGAAAGAGAGCTAAGAAAAGAGGGGAGAGAATCACTAGTCGTGAGTCCCCAAGCCCGAGACCAATCAAAAAGAGTCCCACTAAAAGAGGCAACCATCTGAACACCTGAACTATCCAAATCCTCAAAAGTCCTCCGATTCCGTTCCTTCCAAATACACCATAGGATGCACAATGGAACTAGGTTCCAAATCTGAGACAAATGCTTTCCCAACCAATTCCACCAGCCAAAGGACCTCTTTTTGGTTGAGATTTATATAAAAATATGGCCTGTGGCATGTGGCATGTGGCATGTGGCTTGTTAGCTTAATGCCACATCTAATCTTGGGGATTTATCTAGATATTGTTGAATGGTTGTTAGAATGTTAAAAACTTTAGTTTTTGGGAACTCTCTTTATTGGAAAATCTTCTTGCTCTGAAGCCTCAATTCATTGATTTGATAGCCATTCCCTCTTAGAACCTCATCCCCATCATGGAGAATACTTATTAACTTGCAATTAGTAGGTGTTTAAAACACAACAGGTCTATTATAGAGGGAATTACACACTAACTATGGCGTGGATGCCAAATTGGACCTATTAATGCTAGGTGATTTTATTGGACCTGATTGATTGTGGTTGATGTTAATTGATGCTATTAGAGATATTTGATTTGGTTTTTTTTTTTCATATCTTATGTAGTCTCATTTTGAGATTATTTTCTTTCCATGTTGGATGTAATTTGGAGAGCCTATTAAAAGTCCTTTGGACTGACTATTGTAGACAGTGTTCATGGATGAATGAAATTTGAGTTGGAAGTTTTCTTCCGGTGATTGGTATTGATTCCAAGAAAGTCTATATGTTAATTAATGGGTTCCTGTCATTCTCCCATGGTTGGTACTAATTCCAAGCAACCCTAGTTGCTAATTCTTAGGTTTATTCATTCTTTTCTATTCTAATTATTTTTTTCCAATTTTGCAAACAGTATGTGTTGATTCATAGGTTTTATCTATTTTTTACAATCACAAGTCTTGTTTTTGAGTTCATTGTCTTGTATCAGTTTCGGTGTCAAAGCAAACCTAGAGCCAATTAACAATAACCAGTCCCTAAATAACAAAGCCAAAACCTCCTCAAATTGTCACCCTTCAATCAACCAACACCCAAAACAACCACCCAAATCGCACAGAATCCCCACCTCGCCATCATCCATTTTCATTCCACCAGATCCACCCAATCGAACCACCGTGAGCCCAACTGCGAATGTCCCATCAGATTCTAGCCTTCTACCTAAACCATCACCTTCTCTAGTTGCCCAAAACCCCACGTAACTGCCACAACTGTGAAACCAACCACCCAACATTAAAACTACACCATTGTAAGTCACTCCCACTGTTGTCAACATCAAAACCTTTGACCCACCATCTAGATAGTTGGTGTGAGCACCAAATTAGGTTGTCTGTGTGCTAGTAATGGATGTAGAGTTAGAAGATTTATGGATCTAGGGTTTAGAATGAGAAGAAGAAAAGAGAGAGGAGAAAGGGAGAAAATAATATACAAAGGTTGAGGGCCTTGAAGCTTAGTGGCAATTCCCCCCTCCCCAATTGTTTTAACTATTGAATTATATGAAAATAAAAAAGGGCCTACATGCCTCAATGCTCAAATAACTCAAATTTTTTATTAATCAACTCAATCTTCCTTTGAGTACATTTAATTGAGCACAATAATATATAAGGACTCTTTCTTGTACTAGTATTATTAGGTTTTTCTAGTAGTCTAAAAATCTGATAGATGCTAACATGGAATTATTAAAAAAAAATGAAAAAAAGACAAGATATCTTGAGTCTCCCATAAAATTTTAGACTCAACTAAATTACCAAAATACCCTTAATTCTCAAAAATCGTAAAAATTATAGTTTTGCCTCTTAATTCTTGTTATATTCTATATGAAATTGGTGATGGGTCAAGCGTGAAGTTTTGGCAAGACTGGTGGTGTGGGGAGACACCTCTTGCATTTAGTTATCCCGAATTATTTAGAACCTGCTAAGATAAGGAGGCAAGTATGGTTGAGTATATGAAGTTCACTAAGGGGGTCCTTCATTGGGATGTAAGTTTTTTTAGGACTACCCATGATCGGGAATTGGAGGCTTTGTTGGACTTCATGGCCACCATTTATGGCTCTTCTGTAAGGGGGATTGGGGAGGATAAAATATGCTGGAAACTAGATAGAAATAAGGGGTTTATGGTTAGTGCTTATTACCATATTTTAGTTGGCTGTGATCTTCTCTTCCCTTGGAAGAGCATATGGAAGCAAAAGATCTCTTCTCAGGTGGCTTTCTTTATATGGACTGTTGCTTGGGGGGAATGTTTGATGATTGATAATTTAAGAAAAAGAAGGGTTTGGGTTATGGATTGGTGTTATATGTGCAAGTGTAATGGAGAGTTGGTTGATCATCTTTTCCTTCATTTTCCGGTTGCTATGGAACTTGGTCTATGGTTTTGGGTCTATTTGGAGTAAGTTGGGTTATGCAAAAGTCTATTGTGGGGCTCCTAGCTTGCTGGCAAGGTCGGTTTGGTCATCATTGAAATGGACATATTTGGCTAACTGTTCTCCATTGCTTAATGTGGTGTCTTTGGAGGGAAAGAAATAGCAGGTGTTTCGAAGATAATGAGAGATCTTTGCCAGACCTCAAGTTATTTTTCTTTAGAACCTTATTGGATTGGTTATTAGCTTTGCGAAACCAATCATTTTCTTTCCTTCTTGATTTATGTAATTTTTGTATTTGATTTGTTGCCCTTGTACACTTCCTGTGTACTAGGGTGTCCCTTTTTTGATATCAATAAATCTTATTACTTATAAAAAATACAAAAGTGACCATTACTTATTGAATAAAAACCCAATTAAATAATTCATCTAGACCTTTAAAACCATACGGCTTTACTTCAATTGGGCTTCACATGTGGACTTCATAAAATAGGTCTTGATTCTTGAATAAGCAAATTTGTGAAGTAGTAACAAATTAATCTTCCATGGCTGCATCTGATTGATTGTGATTGATGCTATTAGAGGGATTTGATTTTATTGGAGTTTTGTTTCCATAGCTTATGTATCTCATTATAAAAAGTTTATTTTCTTTCCATGTTGGATGTACTTGACACGGCCTATTAAATGCCCCTCTAGACACACTTGCTATTGTAGGGAATGGTAATTCGAAACTAATGCAACTCTATCAGAAAGGAAAAGCAGGGTTTGAATTACTTTCTGGGTGTGTTTTGACATTTGAGTACAATTACTATTTTAGTTCTCCCAATTATTATTCACACTATATCAAGCAGTAAAAGATAATAGTGAGATTGGATTTTAATACATTAAAGCTTCTTCACAATCAAATATTATTCCAAGAGTTAAACGTGCGCAAGTAATTTGTATTTCAGTACGATCAAGACTTTGAAGCTTTGTATTGTCAATTCCATCAACAATTCTCTTAGTTATTTGTATTTGTTATAAGGCCCTAGCTTGATCTGTTTTTGTGGACTTAAGGAGACATTTGTTGATGGCCCGAGGATGATGTCAATCTAATTAATAAGTTGGACTTAAATTGCCTTGATATGTTGCCCTTCAGTCTAAGGGATTCTCTGTAAACTAACTTTAATTGCTGTGTGAAACATCAAGGCAGTAAAATGTAGAGATTAAGTACAGAACATGACATGTTTGTATTCCATAATTTTTGTAGAATAATATATGGAAATTTTACAAATAATTTATACCAAATGTGGTATTGCATTTTACATTTATTGACAGAATATGTACCCAATTAAAGTGTTATGTGCATATTCACATAAATACTCCATCTTTGTTGCATTTTATTAAGATGCCAGCTGAATTGCTGTTTAGTTTTTCGTGGTATCACCAGTCTTCAATTCTAGTCTTTTTTAGGCAAAAGCTGTCTTCACCTTTTAACCTTTAGAATATATAACAACTAACTTATGCTTGCTCCTCTAGAGAGTGGTTTGACATTTTAGTTCCTGATCCTTTAAGGGGGTTAGGTAATGCACAAACCAAAAAGAATCAGTTGGAAGGCATCTTTTATATGTGCAATTGGTAAATAGTAAGGAATATGATCAGTTGCCTAAAAATGTACGGAAGAAAAAAGAAATTGGATAATATGCTGCTGTATGCCTAATCAAGATGTAAAAGGGTGTAACTTGGAACCAGCCTTTTGGAGGGGAGAGATAGGAAGTATCTTGCTTCCCATCATACTCATGAGGCCAGTCAGGTGTGCCTAAACCTGAAGGCATGAGGTTTAAGAAATTGGTACAATCTTTTGAATAAATAACTGCATACGTAATAAACTGGTAAAAGGATGCTGATTTTGAACAAACCTTAGGTTGGCATATGCTAAACAATACAGCTGCTTAGGGTGGAGAAGCTTAGCCCATGTATAATCCCCCTACTCTGAAAAATTCTGGTTACATTTAAATCTTGATTTCAATCATTATTTTCAGTTAAACCAGTTATTAGTTTGATTCTACTGCAATGGCTGATTAGCATCTCATGTGACAGATTGATACACTACTATGCTCTGATTGCTTCCATGAGGGGAGGTTTGTTACTGGCCATTCTAGCATAGATTTTATGAGGATGGATTCTACAAATGATTATGGTGATCCAGATGGGGAAAGTTGGACTGATCAGGAAACTTTACTACTACTTGAGGCAATGGAAATCTACAATGAGAATTGGAATGAAATTGCCGACCATGTTGGTACCAAGTCTAAAGCACAATGCATTCTTCACTTTCTCCGTCTACCCATGGAGAATGGCCTACTGGAAAATATTGAAGTTCCAGGCATATCATCCAACTCGTTAAATGGAGATGACCGTGGAAGATCAAATTCAAATTATAATGGGGATTCAGCAGGTGATATAATTTATTTAAAGTGTTGACCCTTTAAGTAATGATGATTTATCTGTAACAGTTTATGTCTACATTTTATTTATTTATTTATAGGATCCTGCCATCAAGATGCTGATCCTGAAAGCAGACTCCCTTTTGCAAATTCTGGGAATCCAGTTATGGCCCTGGTAGGTGACCATTAGTCCATGCTTTCATAGTATTTAGAGTAACAGTACACACATGAAAGTTATGTAAATTTGATGCTGGAGTTCTGTGATCCGTTTCTTGCTAATATTGTTAGCAGAAAATTGTGTGGTTTGTTATTGTCCACTTTTCCCAAAATACCAAGGAAATTGAATAGTTAACTTTCTTGTGTGGGCGTTGCCTAGTCCAGTTATTGGCTCTGTGAAGTGGAAGATCTATTATCTTTCATAAATGTGATTACAATGTATTATATTTCATTATTTGTTGTTCTTTTTGTGTTCATGGTGCAGCAAGTCCAACTAATTGAAACAGATAAAGTGCTCCAAATAGAATGTTTAATCAATATGATGACAGTGTTCCCAGCAAAAAATAAAATAATATGACGATAGAGTTGGGGAGTATTGAAAAAGAAGAAGAAGAGCATATTAGATGCTTATATACACAGACTAGTGGATATGTAAACAAAATAAATGATCTCATCAGATCTGTGACACTTAGTTGTTTCATTGTAACTTTACTGTGTGGGTGGATCTGTGAGCAAATGTTGTGCAATTATTTCAAGGTTCTGAGATTTTTTTTTTTTTTTTTGGTCAGTGATTCCATTTCTGGAACAGTTGAAATCCTGTCCTGTGTGAAAATTCGTGTTGTGCTTGTTTAATGCAAACAATTCAAAAACCATTTGTAAATGTAAAACAGTACCAAAAAGTTAGCAAGCTTAATAAATCTGGAAGCATGTTATAATCGTCAATGTGCATGCAATGAAGTTAAATTGTTTAATAACATTGATGGAGAATACTTGTAGTATCATGTGTTTTAACAAAAGATTTGGAACTTAAAACACACAATCAACTTTCTTCACCTCTTCCTGACATTTAAAAGGTTCTCTTGGTCTCTCCATGGACATGGTCATATGCCGCCCTAGTTTTCAACTTGTGAGTAACTCTTGAGATTTCACTTCCCACTTTGAGTTAAACATGTGTTTGCAATATTTGCAATAAAAGCCACATCAAATATCATTCGATTCTCATCTGAAGAAAATGATCAAGCCTCATATGTCCACCATTTCTTGTTGGCCATAGAAACCCTATTATTAATTTATCTCTATTGAATATCATATTTATGTCTATATTATTGGATTTATCTGAATCCATGTTTTTTTTTTTTGGCCTTCTCTTGTCCTTTAGCTTCTTCCATTGAGTTGATATTGCTCTTCTTTGGAGGATTGGTCAATGTTATTATTTCATATGGTTCTCAACAAAAGCATCATATTATTGAGAGACCACTGTACCTGTTGATATTTTCAACACCTTATGCAATGATGTTAACATTTTCCCCTCAAATGGTTAAATCTATCTTCTTGAATATCTACTTTGCATTCTTATAATTAAGGATTTACCACATATTTTTCCATTCACTTCTAAGAGAATTTTCATGAAATCCTCCCTTACTACCCCGAACACCTACGGTAAAAGGTAGATGTAATTTTAGCTGATTATTGAACCTTGTAGCCTTGATAAGTTCCCCCCCCACACCCACCACTCCCCCCCCCCTCCCCCCGCCCCAACCTGGATTTTACATTGCATCTATTGCATTAAGAACTGTATTGGTATTCTATTCATCCTCTTCTACATACAAATCTTCAAGTCTTATGTTTCTCCTACTATTCTGAAGGAAGTTCGTGTTTTATCTATCCTTTTTAGCTAGAAAGCCCTTGGAGTTTGTCTTATTCTTTTCCAACTCATCCAACCCCATAATTCCTTTCTTTCTTTTATTTTTTATTTATTTATTTATTTATTATTATTATTATTATTATTATTAATTTTCCCAATAAGAATCTCAATGCTAGGAAGATGTAAGAACAGGCATTAAAACATGAAAAAGTATATAGTTGAGGCAGTGAATGGGTGCTTCACTAGATATCCTGAATATAAGCCTTCTTGTTTCATAAAATTTTAAGAAGAGAGAAAATGTCGGAATTTCATGACAAAGATGAACTCTTTTCTAGGTTGCCTTTTTGGCCTCTGCTGTTGGACCAAGAATTGCGGCAGCCTGTGCCCATGCTTCTTTGGCAGCATTGTCTGATGAGAATGGCTTATCTGCTTCTGGAAGCATTATACAGATAGAAGGATCTGGACATGGTAATAGGTTAGTGTATTTCCTTCTTAAATTTTACTACAGAACATTAATAGTTTCCTTTAATTTTGCCATTCCATCGTATCAAACTATGTTTCTTGTCTTTGGATTTATGCTCATGGGGTTATCAGAGGATATAAGTCTGCAGTCTTTTGTCCTAGTTTTAGGAGCTGTTGAGTAGCATTTCCACTTCCTATTTTTATCCTTGAAAAATGGACTTTTCCCATATGCCATTTTGTATTCACCTTATGGCTTCTACTTTATTGGCGAAGTTTTGTAAGTATGGAGGAAATTTTTATTGTTATGACTTACAAGAAACCCTCTTTTAAAACCCTCTTTTAAAGCTTGTTCGTTGAAATTATCGCTTATCCGTCAATGTTAGGTTATGTGTTCTGTACACACAATAAAAAATTTATTTTTCACCTGTGAAGGATGAACTCAGAGAGTGTACATGGCAGAGAAGGTGTTCGTCATGGAGAAATTGCAAATTCAATCCATCAAAAAGGTAAGTCATAGTTTGCTTTCCTGTCCTCCACCACCCCCCCACCCCCCCCCCCCCCCCCCCCCCCCCCCCCAACAAAAACCTCCACACACCCAATTTATCAGCTAAAGTTTGTACTAAAATTTCATGTGGAAAAAACTTCAGAAGAGAATTCGGGAGTGCATGGTTCATGGGGTCAAAATGAGGCAAAGATTCCATTATCTGCAGAAAAAGTTAAAGCTGCTGCTAAAGCTGGCCTCGCTGCTGCAGCAACAAAGGCAAAGCTGTTTGCAGATCATGAAGAACGGGAAATTCAGCGGCTATCTGCTAATATCATAAATCATCAGGTTTAATATTGATTGATATAATAGGTTTATGATTTTTTATTTTTGTCTTCTCTTTCACTGTGTTTGACTATCTTCCCCTTATATTCCTCTTTCTCTTTTCTTTTTTTAATAGGTAATAATAATTTTATTGAAATGAGACTACTTCGTGAAAAAAGACACGAAGCAGCCTAAAGAATTATGATTGAAAAATATCTACAAATAAATTGACTCTATGAAGGATTGAATAGAATTACTATCTGTGAGACCAATCATAAAGATAACTAATGAAGCATGTTTGCGATTGAGTTGACATGCACTCCACATCGTCAAAAGTATGTCAATTTCTTTCCCTCAAAATAGTCCACACCAAGCATAAAGGAATAAGATTCCAGATATTAAGTCCCTTACTCTGCCACCCACATAATAAATCAAGAATTTTCTCCGGTAATACCCACTGAATCCCAAACGTCCTGAATGTAAAACTCAACAGCTCAAAAGCTACACTATAATGAATCAAAAGGTGGTCCACAGTCTCCCCACTACAATGGTACATACAACACCAACTCACCATAGAATAACCTCTCTTGATAAGGTTCTCACAAGTAAGAATTTTCACCAAAGCTGCTGTCCACCCAAAAAAGGAAACTCTCCAAGGAGCCTTGACCCTCCATATGGCTTTGCGAGGGAAAGACATAGGGATTGAGCTCTGTATGTCTCATAAAGAGATCTCACGATTAGTTGGTTTTGTAATATAACCCCTCTTATATTCCTCGTCTTCTGTTTAATAAATGCTACTGCAGTGATTAATTTTTTTTTGATAGGTGCTACTGCAGTGATTAATTGTTAGCTGTTAGTTGTTAGTAGATGGAGTTGGAACTCTTAAGGAAAACTTGAGGCCGGGCCCAGGGGGCAAGGCTTTTATCTGTGTTTGACTTGTGTTGGGGGCTCGAAGTCGGACAAAGGGGAACAAAGTCAAATCAGATTTAGAATTCTTGTCAGATCCGTCTGTGCTTGGATAGCTTGGATTTTGAGGAATTAGGGTTAGGGTTTGGTGGGAAAAAGACCGGAAAATAGTAAGTAATAATATAGGGGTTTTAATGATAAAAGGAATACTTGGATTTGGGTTGCTGTCTCCATGCTATAAACAGTAACCCCTGAACAGTGTTTTCTTTTTGGGATATTTGGGGTTAATTGATGGATGGGTGGTTTACGGTTTTAAAGTTTTGGATTTTGGGTTTAAAAGATGATAAATCAATTGTGTCTGCAAGGTTTTAACTTTTAAGTTGTTGGGAATTTAAGTATGAAATTTAAGGTGGGGGATGGTTCTTCTACTAAATTTTGGCATGATCCATGGAGCGAGGGACTTCCTTGGGAAAATAACTTCACAGAGCTATACAATATTTCCAGTAATAAGGAAGCTTCAGTGGCTGAGTTGCTGTCTTTTGAAGGGGAAAACTACAATTGAAATATTAGTTTTATACCAGTTCAAGATTGGGAGCTAGAATTGGTTGTCTCCTTAATGGACCTTATTTATCCTGGCTCTTTGAGAAGGAATGGCATGGATAAAATTTGTTGGAAACTATCTCCTCAGGGCAAGTTTGATGTTCGCTCTTACTATAAGGCTTTACAACCTCTAAATTTGTTTTCTCTTCCGTGGAAACCTCTATGGAAACCAAATGAGCTGACAAAGGTTAGTTTCTAAGGACAATGGTGTGGGGAAAATTTTTGACCATTGATAATTTACGGAGGTAGAAAGTGGTTACAGTGGATTGGTGTTGTACGTGTAAGAAAAATGGGGAGACTACTGATTACCTATTCCTACATTGCCCAGTAGCCCAAGAGTTGTGGAATATGGTGTGATAACTATTTGGGGTTTATTGGGTCATGCCATGTGGTGTTGTGGATCTCTTAGCAAGTTGGTTAGGCAAGTTGAACAGACACAGAACGTGCTTTGGAGTATGATCCTGAGTTGAAATTGATTCCTGAGTGAAAAATTGATTCCTGAGTTGAAACTTCTCTTGTTACCGACCTTGTTTGACTGGGCAAATGCTTCTGGTGTTTTTACATTTAACTCTCTGCCTGATATGCTTGGTTTTTGTACTTTCTATGTTATTTGATTTGTTTTGATTTTGATTTTTTTGCCTCTTAGCACACTGCCTGTGTGCTTTGCTTTTCTCTGTATTTTCCTTTAGCATTTTTCAATGAAGTTTATTAATTATCAAAAAAAAAAAAAAAGTACGGAAGAGTATAACAATAAACTTCGAAGCATCACATGTCAGAGAAGGTTATCTCAAACAAACCTCAAACAAAACTTCATAGTTTCTGAAAATTTAGAAACTTATTCTTCATCTCTTCTATTGAATAGAAAGCTTTACATCCATATAAATAGATAAATTATACCTAACCTTAATAGGACTCCACTTTGATAACTAACCCCAAACTATATAAGTGTATAACTAAACTAAGAAATAAAACCCAGTAAAGCCCCAAAATAAGACTAGGGATAGCAAACTGGGGTGAGGGGGATGGGTTATATTAGGAGTGCCCCTGTTCCCTCTTTGGAGCGGGCAAAATATGCACAGGATGGGAGCAGGGTAGGGCAGGTTGGAGGTATTTTTCTATCCCTAATGAGGTGACTTCAACAATTATTTTTTGGATAAATATTAAATAACGAGGTGCCTTCAACATTAATGAGGTAAAAATTAAAGAGTAAGGGCACGGGCGGTCATATGAGTGCTAACAGAGGGAGAAAACAAGTGTTTGAGAGATGTGATAAAATATTTATAAAATAAATAAATTATAAATAGCATATGTATACAAAATATTAAATTATTCATAAATAGTATACACACACACACACATACACACATTCAGGGCAGGGTGGGGTGAGCAAAATCCATCCTTGCCCTGTGACCTCTCCAGGGCAGGGAGGGAAGTGTGGGGCAAAGCAGGGTAAGGCAAGGGAAGTTTTGCCATCCCTAAATTAGACCCAAAGTACCCAAGTCTAAAAATCAGGAAATTAAAAAATTGCTACTGAAAATTTTAAAATAATATTGGTTTCTCTGCCAATATCAGGGCTTGAACTTATCTCAGTCTGGTCTATGTTCCTTACCTTTCTTTCACTTTTGAGGGTTATAAATTTTCTTCTGTATTCCCCTTGGATGATTTCTTTAATTCATCTATTGTGCATTGTTTTTAACTTTATCTAGTTTTGATGGGTCGAAATGAACCTTGGACGTGGAACCCAACAAGGGGCATGCCTTTTAATTTATCATCTAGCTGGGCCCTGATTTCCATCCTCAATTCATTAATTTGTTGTTTGGTAGAGGATTTGGCCGACACCAAGTAATTGGACTAGGCTATGTTGATTTATATCTATAGAGCATTTGGATGCCACTTGACTATTATGAGTTGTGTCTTTTGTAGGATGCCAAATAAGTCCATCGTGCTTCTAATCCCATTATGTATTCTTTATGTTTTCCTAACTTGGTTAAATGGAAACAGTACTATTATTTGTGGGCATAGCCATCAGTGTTGACTCCTTGTTGAATCTTGAACTTCTATATATGTTGCTCTGCAAGACGTGATAGGTTTACACGTTTCTTCAGAAAATCATGGTCACCCTCTTAATGAAACTCTCTTTTATATCACTATGTTGGTGAAACTGCTGTTTTGGACACACCTATGAGCTTACTGATTTTCATTAACTGTATAATGTGCTACAATCAGGCCCTAGAAAGCTGGATTTTTTCTTTTGAGAATTAAAAGGCCTATCAGGAGATGACAATCATGACGTTGCCATTAATAAATCACCTTTTTGGTTGTATTGTCTCTTCACTGCCTGTTATAGTTTCCCCTAATATTTTCTTATTTACAAAATGTTGTCTGTCTTTAAGCAGTTACTTTGATTGAAGTGGAAAATTTCTTTATGAAGTATGATCCCCTCATTGAAAGAAAACTAAAACTTACCAAAACCATTTCTGTGCTATGAAATTTACTTGACAGTTGAAAAGATTGGAGCTGAAGCTGAAGCAATTTGCTGAAGTGGAAACGTTTTTGATGAAAGAATGCGAACAAGTTGAGAGGACAAGACAGAGGATTGCTGCTGAGAGGGCCCGAATGATATCAGCTCGATTTGGATCTGCTGGGGCCACTTCACCAATGATTCTACCAGGTGTTGGTCCTTCCATGGTTAACAATAATACCAGCAACAATAGGCAACAAATTATATCAGCTTCACCTTCACAGCCGAGCATTCCGGGATATAATAACAATCAACCAGTCCATCCCCACATGCCATTTATGCCGCGGCAGCAAATGTTTGGAATGGGGCCAAGGTTGCCCATGTCAGCAATACAGCAATCACCTACTTCAAATGTCATGTTCAACTCTTCAGGGAATGTACAGCCTACTCTCAATCAACCAATGCTTCGACCTGTATCTGGTACTAGCTCTAGTTTAGGTTAGAAAAGAGAACATTATATGAGTTCTCAATTTTATAATTCAATTCCTTTTGGTGATTCATTTCTGCATTGGAAACGAAAAGGGCAGAAAAAGGTTAAATGGATCAGCCAAGAAATCTGCCTCACATTTGTCTATTTTTGATTTAAACAGAAATTAGATGGGGCAGATATTTTAGGTCTTGTAATTGTATACTGTCAAAAATAGGAATTAGTTTCTCCCAAAGCAAATTATACTATGAAATTAGTGTTCGGAATAGATTTGGTTGGCTCGTCCTTGAATTTAAAAAGTATATTCTTTCATGTTGTTTTGTTTAGAACTCGCAAGTTATGAGAGGAAAGATGCATATGACTCTTGCATAAAATGTAGAACGGTTATCATAACTAACAACCGAATGCAATGTGTTGCACACGGTCTGTGCCCCATGGTGCACGCAACATGGTGTGGGGTGGTTTTCCTTTTTTGCATAACTAACGACGTTGGTTTGGTTGTTTTAGAGGTTAATTTTAAACCGGACATGATTTTTTATATTTATTGATTGGACACATTAATTTAGTTGGTAAATTGTGTTGGAGTTATATTTCCATTGCTCTCTTGAACTATTAAGTTAATTTTGTTCTTGAAGTTGCAAAACAGTTTAGAACTCTAGTGTCAACTCTGTCCTTCCCTTTTAGAAACTAATTTTCTTGAAATTGTTTTATGAATCAAGTTATTTGATGTATGGCTAATTTTTATATTTACGAATACGAAATCATGCAGTTTAGAAGAGGAATGATTTGTTTGATTTAGCAATTAATTTAGGCACAAATAGGGACAAAAGTAAATTTGATCATTTATAAAATTTTAGGGATTAAATTGACATCATTGATTGTTGTTCATTCATGATGAAGGTTTGAAATAATAATTTAACCTTATTTACATTATAGGTAAAAGTACTATTTTGGTTCATATATTTTGGGGTTATATATAGTCAATTTTGGTCTCTATTTTTTTTTTTTCAGCAGTCAATTTGGTCTATGTTATTTTTATCTTACAGTTAGTTAATTTAGTTTGGTGATTTGGTTGTGTCTTAATTGGATTTGCATGTAATTTGGATTAATTAATTAACTTGGCATTTGGGTAACTAGTTAATTGATTTAAGGTCAATCTTTAACTCTACCGCTGGACTTTATAATTTACGAAGACACCTAGTCTCTTCTATTCTAAGAGAGAGAAATGTACTGAATGGACCGTAGTGACCAAAGTAAACTGAAATGAGCTGAAGTGGATTGAATGAACTGAAATGGATTGCAGTGGACTGAATGGGCCTAAATGCAATGGTGATGTAGCTTAACAGGAGTATAGAAACAATAAATCTTGCGTTTTAGTTTTAGATATTTATAGATATAAATGAGACTAAATAACTATTATGAAAATTTTAATGTCGTTACAATAATTATCATATTGATGACAAACTTAGAAGTTTAACATAAATTTACAAAGGTGCAGTGGAAACTACCATAGGCAGTTCAATTACACTTACATAAGAAGAAAGCCTTAGATGAAGTTGAAGAAAGTTCATGTCTCATTTAACTTGGGAGCTCCCTCCCACTAATGAAACACCTTGGCACTTGTTGCATTTGAATTTGATGTAGAAAAACCCCTTACTCTGGTAGTGGGATATCAACCAAATCCTCGCTGTAAGGAATGTGATCGGCCTCGACCACCTCATAAGAATTGCTAAGCCCTTGTTCCATGTTGTTTTGGGCCATTGGTTGGTCAAGCGTTATGGGCTCAGTAAATGTTACAGCAGTGTCTTTTCGGATGGTAAGGTACAAGATTGCTAAAACGTAAATGAGCATTAGGGGAAACACTATGATCCCAACGAACACATTTGCAATCTTGGGTAATTTGTTGTGAATTAGCCAACCCACAAAGGCTGTAATCAGGTAGTACATGTTAAAGCCAGTCAATGCCACGCCTAGGGTCCACGCGATCACCATAATCTACAAGCATAATTGTCTGATTCTTAGTTAATAAAAGAAAATATTAGTTTTTTCAATTAAATTTAATCATGTGACTGCATCGATCAATAAGCTATATAGTTGAATTTAATTTTCATTAAAAGAAAAGAATACTGTTTATGCTATATTAAGTAATGTAGTCATATGATCGAATTTAATTGATGAATTTAAGATATAATATCTAATGCTGTAGACTTATATGTATGAATTGCATTTATAGGCTTTATAAAACCAGTCTATCGCCCTAGTAAATTGAATTCAAGGCTTACTGTACTAGTTGACCTCATTTAAAAGAACAGAAGTACAAAAACAACTTACATAGATTGAATTCTTGTGTGGTCCCATCTTGGGGTTACTGTAACTGAATTTAAGGAGAGGGATTAGAGCAAATGGAACCTCAAATGCAAGTACCATCTGCAAAACCCATTAAATTTTTATCCTATGTTTGAATATAGGTATCAACATTAAAAAAAGACACAGTTCACAAGTTACAAACCGTTGAGATGATGATAAGTTTGGCTGCACCTTTAGATCCTCCAATAATGGAAACAATAAGACTAGGTGCAATGGCAATGCACCTTGTCATCAGGTTTCTAATCCATTTTCTCATCTTAAGGTCCAAGAAACCCTAAAAATGCCACACCATCCTTAAATTAATTAAAATTCAATCCCAATTAATCAAGGTAGTATCACATTATATATCTAGAATTGTGTGTATATATATATATATATATACACTTATATTTTCAAGACCTGCATGATGAATTGCCCTGAATAAGTGCTTGTGATGCTGGAGCTTTGCCCTGAGGCTAGTAATGCAATGCCATATATGGTTGAGCTTGACCGACCCAACACATTCTACACACATAAAACAATTTTAAAAAGCTTTTGTTAGACTTTGTGCTTATACATTTGCTTGGATTCATTTTGATAGACTATTATTTACCCCAAAAGCTTCAATTGAAAAAATGATAAATTTTATCATCTAACCATTATTTTAATATAAAATAACTTCATATATAAATTTGAACCTTTAGAAGGAAAGGGGCTGAGTCAAGGTTAAGATTATTGCATTGATTTGCAATATCATCTGACATATTGTTGGCTGAACAAATGGTACCCGATACAGAGATGATTGCAATATTGATGAAAAATGCGACAACCAGTGCGAATCCACACTCTATCAAGTAAAATTGACATGCATCCTGCAGTATTACAAAATGAGGCAGACACAAGCATTTGACAAATTAGCAAAAAGCAACTGTTTTAGAATAAAGACATTATTTGACTCTTCTGCAATTAAATAAATTAAAATTTTTATAAACTATATTTATATGGTTTATGAGTACTATTTTTTTTTAAAATTTTCTCCAACCACAATAAATACGGTATCCAAATTTATGTAATTATTAAAGCACATTTTTATAATTTTTTTTTTTGTTTTTTCTTAAGAGTGATAATCGGTGGTAAAACCAAGATTTAAATTCAAGGAGGACAAAATTAAAAGCAAAAATAATCTAAAAATTTAATCAATATTAACAACAAAATAAATAAACAATGTTAATGTAATTATCATACAAAATCTAGTATAAATGTAAAAGTACAAGTATATATTATATATCATTAAAATAAAGAAACAAAAATAATCAATTAATAGTTTCTAACAATCAAACTAGGAGATTAGTCTAAATATATAAAATTTAAAATCTAATTTGATTCCTTAAAATAAATTTAGAAAATAAATAAATCTAAAAGTGTTCATATATAGTATAGCAATATACATGCAAAATAAAACATACATCAATTTGGGGTTATAGCAAACAACCAAAATTTGAAACTTTGAAAAAGCTAAGAGATGGAAGAGAAAAAGGATAATGGTGGCTTTAAGGTTTTAGTAACCTACAAAGATATTATGTAATTTTAAAAAATATGACACTTTCTAATTAAAATGCTTTGAGCTCCCCCCACACCCCCCCCCCCCCCCCCCCCACCCCCACAAAAAAAAAAAAAAAGAAGATAAGTAAAAGTTGTTGTGAATGAGAGAATATTGAAAGGTGGGATCCAACAAAAATTGTTTTGACAACAATTTCACAACATTCACAAATTAGACTATCATTTCATAAATGGCTATTAAAAAAAAAATTAAATTACAGATTATAGTGGGTACATATTATAATCGGCCCATGTGTGAAATTATAAATTAATTTGAAAATATAATGAAACTGATGTGAATTTTTGATTATGATATATATATAACTTTTTTTTTCCAACATTTGTCACCATGAAAGCAAAAGGTTATATGTTTTCATGTGAGGGAGCGTATTGTTCTTTTTATTTTTTTATTTTTTTTACTAAAGTAATGCTATATCTACAACATTTTTACAATAAATCTTTGGTGAAAAATGTTACTTGTTGTAATTTAGATCCATCATTAACATTATTTTTTAATTCACCAATATTAGCTTGTCACATAAGATTTATTGTGAAAATATTTCGACATTACATTTCTCTTTTTTACTATGTGTCAGTTTCTTTTTCTATTTTTTTGAGTTAATGTGGTGTAGTTTTTGGTTTTACATGAGGTGTTGTTTTGGTTTTTTTCATAGTTAGGCAAAGCTTCCTCGTAATAATACAAGCACAACTATACAAACGGCTACGTCAACTTTTAAACACTCTCATAAAAACTTTTTTTTTTCCTTTCTCTGTGTGTGTTAAAAATACTTAGTATTATAAAAAAAAAAAAATTTAAACACTCAATAAAAAAACATTTAATAAATTTATTTATTTTGTTGTTAACGTGGCATCGATCACATTTATTATCACATAAATTTGTAAACTTTTTGGCAGTGAAAGTGCAAGTAGCTTTAACATTTCATTAAGTGAGTGTTTGGATGCGCGTCTCTCCTCCTGCGTTTTTTTTTTTTTTTTTTTAGCGCCTCTTGCACTATTCATAGGCTTATGAACAGTAACCTGCACTGTTCATGCACGTGGATTACACTGTGTAGGAGACATTGTGCACTGTTCATGTACTGTTCACGAGACCCATGCACAACCACTTTATTAAAAAAAAAAAAATATTAAAAATGGGTCCTATCTGTCCTATGGTACTATTTACATATTTAAAAATTATTTTGCTACAGTGTTTTCAGTTTTTAATTTTCAGCAAAATAAGCTATATTCAAATGGACCCTAAGTCTTAATGGCTGGGAATATGCATGAAAGCACTAGTTTCTTACATTGATGGCATTGACAGAACGTGGTACTCTTCTGGATAGGACAAGAGCCGAGTGGAGAAAGAGATTGTGCCTGTTGACGAGAAAGAAATGGAATGAATAATATTAACACAAACAATTAGAAAGAAGAAAAGAAATAGTTATGAAATAATGAGCAAGGATATTTAATGAAGCAGTAAATCATGTACGGCATGATAACGGAACCCAAAAGGGCTATGGCATTTCCAATGGCTCCTTGGCCACTTAGCTTGGGTACAAACAATCCCTTTATCACAGCAGCAGCTGGAGGCTTTGCGTAATTCATTTCCCCAAAGAAACATGCAGCCATTGCCAATATTAGCACTGATATCAGCATCTCCAGCTTCCTAACCTGCCCACTCACAAATTTTTTTTAACATTAAGACTAATAGTCATGTTAGAGATGCTATAATTTTTAAATATAGAGCTTACAAACTGTTATGTCACTAATTTCAAAAAAATAAAAAATAAAAAATTCAAATATTCATTTAATAGGTGGTTGAATTTGACAAATCAGATTCATTATTACATTAGTTTGTAAATTTTATGTAATTAAATTTGTAATACCTTTAACATTTTCTTAAAATTAATGTAGATAATGGAAAATGAAAAGGGAAACAAAATTCAACTCTTTGAACTCTAAGAAATTAACTCAGGTTGAGACCATGACTTTTAGTATATCACTTTATACTTCACATATTACAATATACCACTTGTTTTGACTTTTTATTTTTTGGAATTTGGTTAGAACGTAGAAACTATACAAATAATACACACACCTATAAGTGCTGAAGTGCATGAAAAGGTACCATCTGGACCAATGGATCCAGTGGTTACTTGTTTGACTTTGACAACAAGAATCGGTGGAGCAGCAAATTAAAAAGACACAGGGCATTATCCACACAATAAAAAAAATAAAATACACTAACTACTTACCTAGTACCTTCTTTCTTTTTTTTTTTTTTTTTTTTTGAGAGATAACCAGTACCTAATTAAACAATGATGCAATCCACACAACGAGAAGGGAAAAAAAAGAAAAGAATAAAGTCTGTATGGGGCTGGACCCTAGGCCCCACGGGCCTTGTACGGGGCTAGGCCCTAAGCCCCCTGGGCTTGTACGGGGCTGGGCCCCAAGCCCCACAGGCCTTGGGCCCAAGCCTCGCGATAATTATATGACCTTGTCCCCATTCCGGGGCTTGGGGCCTAGCCTCGCGATACATTATATGACCCTGTCCCCATTCCGGACCTTTAGCCTTGATCTAGACGCCTCAGGGCCCAATCTGGGCCCAAGAGCTGAAATGAGATTGCGCCGTCTTGGATACCCAAAGCAAGCCCCTCCCGATCGTCTCTAACCTGGTCGGAGGTGTTATTGCTTGGAGACTCCCTGCACTCGGCTGCCCGGTAGTGCCTTCGGGAATATCGCTGCCGAGCGGGCTTTTGGAGCTGGGAATCAGTTCCAATGCCATTACCACCTTTCTCGATGGAACATCCACTTAGAGATGATGGAATTGGATCCCTATTCGCACTAGTAAGGGGGAGTAATCATAACACCTCCACTTATCTTAGCCTATAAATAGGAGAAGAGAATGAAAAATGGGGGTTGGAAATTCTGGAGAGAAAACGAAGAAGAAAAGAGTGACTAAACCAAGAGAGAAAAGGGGTGACTCTGTGAGGTAAAGGGAAGGGTTTAAGGGAACAGGATTGCATTTGGGTCACTGAGCATAGGACCACCCATAGTAGGAAACCTAAAACCCACAACACAAATAAATTGTGAGCTCAAGTAAAGGTTGAGCCCAAGAACCATATTTTGGGTACGCACAAAGTCAAACATAATTGTCTTTGCAAACAAACAGTAAAATACATACATATATTATTAATTATTAATTCATAACTTGGTGAATGAGGGTGTTTGAATTTCGTTGGAGTCAATTAACATTAAGTCTTTTGACTTGTATTTGATAGCCATAGAGTGTTTAAACCTTAAAATTATTAAACTCTCTCACTAGGATTACAATATACAATAGATATAAAGTATGATTGTGAAGTATGTGAATGCAGGGATTCTAAAGCTAGCGACTGAGTCCATAGATCGACTATATATTATATGAATCCGATTACTTACTAGTTACAAACTATGTGATAAAATGTATCTATCACACAACTCACGTTGTTGTTGTTGTTGTTGTTGTTACTGGCATAAGTAGATAGTTGAGCATAAATATATTATACAAATTTCTTAAAAATTTAAATGGCCAAAAAACGTAACTAGTAGTTGATAGTTGGTCATAAGAATATTATAATCAATTAAAAAAATAATAATTAATAAAGGTGGCAAGACATAAATGCACGTTGATAATTGATAATTGATAATTGATAATTGGGACAAAAATATTACACAAAGTAATGTGAACATATAGTAGAGTATAAAAATTAAACACCATAGTATGGATTATTCGTGATGATTCAGTGATAATTTGTGGATTCTCTAGCCTCGTTTTAAAAACACGGCTATAGCTCATAAAAACGTGGCCTAAAACCTATGACTATAGGCCCCGACCAATGGCCGTGTTTTTAGAAACGCGGCTATGGGACATACTGTAGCCGCATTTTTCAAACGCGGCTATAGATGAAAGCTACAGCCGCATTTAAAAAATGCGGCTATAGACCCTTATATTTAAAAAAAAAAAAAAACTTTGATTACTAAAAATTCAATTTTGGTAATCAAAAGTTTTTTTTTTTTTTTTTAAATTTTTAAAATTAATTCTTTCAAACTTTTAAATTTCAATTAAATTAAATTAAGAAATTTAAAACAAAAATACAAATCCAGCAAATTCAAATTCAAACAAAAACCCAGAAAATTTCAAAAATAATCAAACACAACATGCTCACATTACAAACACAACATGCTCTAAAATACAAGAAAACAGTACAAGAACACAAATCCATTTGTCTTAGTCTACCTGAAACCCACATCCAAACCCACTTTGAAATCAAACACAAATCCAAGCTAAAAATGCGGCCTTTCGAAACCCCAATATCACATCCCAAACAAAAATAAGAAAATCCCCATAACATAAACACAACCAAAAAGAGTCCACATGCTCAAACCCAAAATTAATCAAAACACAATCAAACAAAAGAAAATAATTTTCAGCCATGGGTTAGAGAAAAATAAAGCAAAGAGAGATAATTTTTGGAGGCACTTTAGCTTCATTGATTCAAAATCTTCAGATCTATTGCAAAGAGAGACAGAAAGTTAAAGGGAACAAAAATGAGAAGGAATAATGAAATATGGTTGGTATTTAAAAGAAAAAAGAAAAACGATGTTAGTGGATAAGAATAAAAAAACCAGATAGCTCAGATCCTACCCACTGTTGCCATGATTTTCTGGTAGTGACTCTATTTTTCTGTTCATCCTCTCGTCTAGTCCACCTTCTAATCTTCTTCTTCTTCGCATAAAGTCCCAAAAACCAGACCTCTTCCTTCTTTTTTATTTTTTATCTTATTTTATGGTTATGGACGGTAGGTAAAATTAATAGCTTTTTAACTTTTAATTTTTTTAGGACAAGTGTAGCATTAATGGCCTTTAAATTTGAAGTTTGGGCAGTGTGAAGTTTGGGCACTGCACCTTTGATAGGACACTAAGTGAGCGTTTGGATAGGAATTATCCTGCGTTCACGTTTTGCGTTTTTCCTTTTTTTTTTTTGATGCATGGTTAAACCGCTTTTAGGAGATAGTGCACTATTTGTGCACTGTTCATCACTGTTTATCACTGTTCATGCACTGTTCAAAGAACTCACAACTACTTTATTCAGAAAAAAAATATTAAAAATGGGTCTCACTGTACTATTCACACATTTAAAAATTATTTTATTACAATATTTTCAGTTTTCAGTAAAATAAATTGTATCTAAACAGACCCTAACCCACGTGAACTTAATTCATAGTTTTAAAAACTTTTATTTTTTTAAACTTTAAAAGCCTCCAGCAAGTAGGAAAAGACAAAGTTGCAAGTACGAAAAGACATTAATTATTATTATTATTATTATAAGTTCTTCAAGATGATGTTGTAGGACCTATAGCCACGTTTAAAAAACGCAGCTATAGACAAAATTTGTAGTTGCGTTTTAAAAATACAACTATAAGTTCTCCTTTAAAAAAATAAAAAATTATTCAGATGGACCTATAGCCACGTTTTTAAATGAAGCTATAGACTTAACCTATAGCTGCATTTAAAAAATGCGGCTATAGGTCCATATTAAAAAAAAAAAAAAATATTCAACTGGACCAATAGCCATGTTTTTACACGCGGCTATAGACTTAACCTGTAGCCGTGAATTAAAAACGCGGCCATAGGTTAGCTATAGCCATGTTTGAAAAATGCAGCTATAGGTCCTCCTTAAAAAAAAAAAAAAAACTCAGCTGGATCTATAGCCACATTTTTAAAATGCAGCTATAGAGCCTATCCAAAAAAAACATGGCCAAAAACACTTACAAATGTGGCTATAGACTTAACCTATAGCCGTGGTTTAAAAATGCGGCTATAAGTCAGAGTTTAAGCCGCATTTCCTAAAAATGCAGCTATAGGTTAGCTATAGCTGCGTTGTTTGTAAACGTGGCTAAAAAAAACACGGCTATAGGTTAGCCTTTTTTGTAGTGATTCTTAGATGAGTTGTGTGCATTGCGTGATGGACTTCTCACGTGCCAAAACCTCCATTTAATAGCTATAGAGATAGACTTAGATGTAAAGCTATTGTTGATTTGATAGCTAATTCTAATTACTCTAATATCTTCCTCTACTGTGGATGACTACATACTTTTGGTTTTCCAGCTTCCCCAAGTTTGCATTAGCCATTGCTTTCATGCAGCTAATATATAGGTGTGCTGATGAGTTAGCTAGGTATATGGGTGCCAATCAAGTTATTGATTTTGTGTTGTATGATAGTTCACTTGTGAACTTGTTAGGTGTTTTTGATTCATACTTAAATTAAATGGTTAGTTCTTTTTCAATGTTATCATGAACCTTTTGTTGTTCTCTAGTTAATTTCTTTTAATGCATTTCCTTTTCAACCAAAAAAAAAAAAAAAAAAAAAAAAATTAAACACCCAAATTTCTTTAATAATTAATTGAGCGGAAAAGATTCTTAAATTATGCCACCAGAAACTTTAAATAATTAATGAATAAATTACCCCATATCTCTGCAGGCCAAGAAGTAAGAGAGTGCTTAAACCAGTGATGAGAACTCCAGTCCAAATTGGGATGTGGAATAATATATTTAGTGCAAAGGCTGTCCCAACCACTGCCATGAATAGGAAAATTAAAAAGTTTATTGATAACATGATCTATATTGTCTTGTTGCTTGTTTATTTGATGTGTAATTTTTCCCTTAATTTGAATATGAACAAGGAGACATGGATGAAAATTCAAGAATGATAAGGCTAGTAAACGCATGAATGTAAGATATCTTCTTCTTCTTCTTCTTCTTTTTATTTATTTATTTATTTTTTAAAGTAACTTTTATTCTTTTACCTTCGGGTATATCAGCGCATATGACAGCAAATTCGGCAAGCAACCATAGGAAATACTTCACATATTTTGGGTACTCTAACTTACATAATTCTGAAAGGTGTTTGCCTGTAGAGATATGCAAACAAATACTCGCTTGATTAGTTACTAGTAGAAAAAAAAAAAAAAATTGCGGCAGAAATGATATTAACTTTTATCAATTGGCTATATTTTGGTCTAGAATTGGTTTGTTGTGCATCTTACCAGTGCTTACACCAAGATTTGCAGCTAGCGATTGAATTATGAGTGTAAAGGTAAACCCAATAAGGTAAACCCATAGTTGCTGAAAATAGAAAATAGCACTACCATGATTAACATTTCTGTTGTAAACTAATTTCAAATTATTTTGGCCCTTCATAATTTAGTACATATTTTGTGCTTAAAGTTTTGGATTGTTTTCATTTTGGTCATTTATGTTTCAAAAATTTCATTTTGAATGAAAATTTTGAAACTTAGAGGGCAATATAAAAATTGAATTAAAATGAAGAGTCGAATGAAAATTAAAAACGACCAAAATAAAAACAATCTCAAACTTTAAAGGCCAAAAGTATACTTTAATAAAGTATGAACCTAAATAAGTTACTATACTTTAAATTTGTGCCATGAGTCGTTCTTCTTTAATAAAAAATGAAATACTTTTCTTTTAAACGTTTCATCCTAACAAAATTTTGTATTTATATCAAAGTATTAATTCATTGTCATATGTTAATGGGGGAAAATGTACTTAAAAGTAATGTTAGAGATACAAACTATTTTACAAACTGTTAATGTGGTAAATAGTTATTGGCAAATAAAAAAGTGATGTTAATAGTGGGTACTACGCTTATATGATGAAATGAAGGCCAGTAAGAGGTTGGCCATAACATCAATTTATAAAAATGTTATAAAATAGTTTGTGTCTGTAGTATTATTCATGTACTTAAATTCATGTATAAATCATTCATCTAAAAAATGAATTTATATAAGAAATAATTCATTTGAAATATGACATTATTGCAAAAGTTTAGTTGCTTTAACAACAATTGAAACTAAAAGTAACAAATGGAAAAAAGAAAATTTCATGTGTGAATGCACCAAAAAATACATTATTATTTGAAATTATATTAATCTTAACAATCTAATATCTCCTCTCTTTTTAACAAGAAGTAATAAAATTAAAACTTCTAATTAAAACAAGTAAAAATAATTTCTTAGAAAGTATTTGAAAGTAATTAAACCTATAAAAAGTTCCATTTTTTTTCCTATTTGATTTACCTCAAATGTGTAATTTGCTCCAGTTTGCAGATCAGTTTCCACTGCGACATGGTAAAAATGATATTACTTCGTAAAATACACACATTCACACAAACGCATAGTGAGAGAGAGAGAGACTCACAGCTGCCTGGGTCAATAGAAGCCATGGAGATAAGAAATCCAGGGCCTACAAATGATAGGAACTTTTTCCACCTAGGTTTCTGGAACATCATATATATTATACTCAAATCTTGATTCTAACAAGATAATTTATCCAAACATAAAGAACTAAGCAATTTAAAGATAGAAAATATGTAGCTAATTAAGAAAGAAAGAAAAGAGGGTCAAATGAGAGAGACCTGAGAGTCCTCATGATCATGTTTGTCAGAAATATTAGGGCTTTCCTCCAGATTAATGGCTGCTACACGGTGGCTATCTCCACCCCATGTTAATGATGGTACTACATCAGTTACTTGTTGCTGTTGCTGTTGGATTCTCATTTTTTCTGTGTCTGTTTCTCTCTTTCGACTTTGATTTAACTACTGCAAGTGAGAGTCTCCAATGGAGCTCCTTTAATTATAGTGCATGTGCATGCAAGCATCATCTTTGGCAATTCTGGACGGCGTAGCAGTCACTCTCTAAACTAACTCCAACTTGTCACCATCCTCATCGCCAAAGATGAACATGCGCATGCATGTAACTTTCTTCATTTTTTATTTTTTTGCGTAGAGAAATAATTATAAATTTGTCACATCCTTCTGTCTAGAAGAACTGAAGATGTATGTGTAGGACTATACTACTATCTAAAGAATAAACAAAACAAAAAGATACTGATCTAAGAATGATTTTTCCACTCCTTGGCTAGATTTTTATTTTTACTTTTATAAAGTGCACGTTTGAGCTAATGAAAGTCTATAGAGTACAGACACAAAAAAGTTGACTAAAAATTTGAATTTTATTGATGTAACAAATTGTTAGTTGTATGTAAAAAAATAAAAAAATGACATGAATAGTGGATCAAAATGAGAACTAATTAAATACTACTACAAGCTTGCCATATAGTAACATTCCATATTATAACACGTTGTCAATTTTTTTAAATATGTATCTTTGAGTTATTCCCCCTTTTGAAATAGTTAAGAATTATATGAAATTGTTAAATATTAGCATTGATGCACCATATTGAATATGCTAATATGGATGCGGAAGTGAAAGTATAAAATATAAAACACAATAACACACGAGGATTACGTGGTTTAGCCTAACGACCTACATCCACGGAGGAAACCCTAAAGGGCTACATCAATAATATATTATAGTGTAGTATAAATCCTGTGTTACAATGAATCATAACATGTGTATATATAATAGACTAAACCCTAGACTAATAGACTTCTAGTACAAGTAGGAGACTTGGCTTGCACACAAAGTAGAATTAGGCTTGGGCTTACGCTAATGGGCTAATATATCTCTAACACCCCCTCTCAAACTCAAGATGGAAGCTTGATGAAATCTTGAGATTTGATAAGGTTGAGAAGATCTCTTCAATGAAATTTGGCTCCGTGATGGTAGTTTGAGGAAGGCAATGGTCTTGCAGTGTTGATGCAACTTCTAACAGTGGCATGACTATACCGGAGAGTTTTGACGGTAGCAGTAGGAAGTTAAAGAAGATGAACGCAGCGAAAAAACACCGAGGAAGACAAAAATTGCTCTTAAATATACCATAAGGACGGAAAACCATGGCCACAAGAAGGTGGCTTTGATACCATGTTAAATATTAGCATTAATACACCATGTTAGTTCAGCCTAACGACCTACATCCACGGAGGAAACCCTAAATGGCTACATCAATAATATATTATAGTGTAGTACAAATCCTGTATTATAATAAATCATAACATGTGTATATATAATAGACTAAACCCTAGACTAATAGACTTCTAGTACAAGTAGGAGACTTGGCTTACACACAAAGTAGAATTAGGCTTGGGTTTACGCTAATGGGCTAATATATCTCTAATATATATAAATTCAGGTTGACTGATTTTCCGTAAACCCGCCCCAAGCACATTTTCTATTATAAGGTACCATCCCGCCTAGTATTATTGTCATCTGCAAATATAATGACTTAAACAATATATATATGTGAAAGCTCTATATAAACTATCAATACTAGCTAGGAATCGTTGACTTTATAGACAGAAACGAAGATATAGAATAATTTTGCTAATAGCTATGCATTGCACGCGAGTTAACTAAAAAAAATAGTTTAAAATATAAGATACTATAATCAATATAGTTCAAAGTGCTCACATCACATAAAAATATATCAGGTGATGGAAGAACAACTTAGATTGTAGTAGTCCTCACTATGAGCCACATGGAAAGCCGATGAATAACATAAAATTTTTATCAAACAAAAAATTAACTTGCAAATTTTTTATTTTATTTTATTTTTTTACATTTGCTCAATTTTTGATCACAAGTTTTTTGATGTTGATGTTGCGGAAACACAATACTGTATTTGATCAATGGCGGATCCATAAATTTATATTTGGAGGGACCAAACAAAATATAATCTTTTTTTTTTTTTTTTTTGGTACATAGGGACGGAGTTAGGATATGGAGTTAGGTGGAGCGGGTTTGTTGTTGGCTATGTGCGGCGGTTTTGACCTCTGGCTCTACTACTACTTAGCCACTTGAGGGATTTTTTTTGGGTGTGTCTGACTTTGATGTATATATCAATTATATTCATAGTATGCATAATAGTCTCAAATAGTAATGTAAATACAATTCAGTATATATGTTAAATATTTTATAACTTAATATGTGCTAAAAAAAAACGTATTTATTAAAATTAAACAATCAAGAGACAATATTGACAAAAAGAATGAGTCAATAGTTTTTAATTTGCCCATACACCACTGTCAGTTTCTTTAAGACCTTCTCTTCTCTTCTCATGTGTGTATGTGTTAAAAATACTTAATATTCTAAAAAAAAAAAAATACTAACCAATTACATGTTAATTTTATATATATATATATATATATTATATGATATATAATAGTATATTTTTATCAGGTCTACTAGTAATTTATTATATTTATAATGTTATATAATTTATTTATTATTTTAATAACAAATAAATATATATAAGAAGAAAATTCCAGTAAAAAAAAAAAAGACGAGAAGAAAAAATCTGGGAATTCTACACCAGTACACTTGCTTTTGTAGACTTTTACTCTTAATTAGATAAGTGGTGGAGCCTTGGAGTTATTAATAAATCTAATTGGACGGTTGAATTAAGACTGAAAATGTTACACAATACTTGTTTTATAAATAACGGAAGAAGCGATGAGACAAGTAAAGTAAAGTAAACTAGAGAAAAAAGGGTAGATCAGTTGAGACGTAGGAGAGAGAGAGATATGATGCCAAAGAGCTAGCTGGTCCTTAAAAATTGTTAAATTGGTTGGGATAAATGGTATCTCAATATAGAAAAAAATTTGAGTTTTATTAATGTGAATAATAGTTTGATGACTATCTTTGAAAGCTACATAACATATAAATACTAAAAAGATAAAACCCTAGGATGACTTAGAAAACGTCCAAAATACTAATTCATGCTAATAACAAAATTAGGTGGCAAAGTAATGATTTTTGTCTAAACTAGAAAAATTGAGTTACTTGCGCTGTGATAATTTCAGGAGCCCTTGCTGCTCTAGGAAGGTATGTTTTGTTTATTTTACATCAGTTTTTGCTATATGACTCTTTTATCTTTAATGAAAACTAGGTTGTAGCTTATGCTTACATACAGAAATATTTAATGATAGTGATGATCGATGAGTTGATCTTACCTAGGTAAGTAACATGGTCATCGTGGTTTCGCGTTTAGTATTATGAATTTGTCACTTTACACCAAGTTTTAAAAAATTAAATTTGATGCGTGGTACAAAATTAGACAACAATTAAAAATTAATTTAGATTCAATTTGGATTATGATTATACTTTAATATAATATATATATATATATATATATTTATATGATTGAATTTTTGTCAATAATTTATTGGGCTATACTTATAATTATTCATTGTGATTATGTGTGCTTTTCTTAATATTTGTGGGTAATTCAAATTTTTTTTTTCAAATAATATATGAAACACAGTTATTAAATACTCTTTAACTTATACCTCTTGAAAACATGTTAACAAAACCATAATTTAAATATAAAGTGTAGAAATTTGGCCCATCTAAACTTGCCATAATACCATTATTTAAAGGTTGGAGAAAATGGGCTTTTGCCCTTTTTTTTTTTAAAAAATCCAGCATTTTGCCTCATTTTCCAAACTAATTAGGGAAATGCCCCTGTTTTGAAACTCGATTTTTGGACAATCGAGTTATAGCCAAAAAAAAAAAAAAAAATTGTTCGAACTCGAGCTCTATGAACTCGAGTTCCATGCAAGTTTTTTTTTTTTTTTTTTAGTTTGATTGCCCCATACCTATAGCTACGTTTTGGGAACCCTATAGTGGCGTTTTAAAGCCCTATAGTGGCGTTTGCATGCAAGTTTTTTTTTTAAATAAGTTTGATCACCTCATACCAGGTTTAGGGAGCCCTATAGTGGCGTTTTAAAGTCTTATAGTGGCATTTTAAATGGAATTCAAGCTCCACGAACTCAAGCCCCATGCAGTTTTTTTATTTTTTTATTTTAAAGTTTGATCGCCCCATACTCGATTTTCTACAAATTGAGTTATTCACAAAACTCGACTTTGACATTATCGAGTTTCAAAATAGGGGCATTTCCCTAATTAGTTTGGGAAATGAGACAAAATGCTGAATTTTTTGCACGAAAAGGGCATTTGCTCATTTTGGCCTTAAAAGGTTGAGCATAGATTCAATCATTTGAACATCTTAAAAAAAAACCTCATAGATAATTAACATTTAACTTATTGTAACATCTTAATTATTAAAATGGTTTCACGGATTTAAAATTTTAAAAGAATGCAATGATAAATTATCATTAAAATATTTTGCAAAATTACTAAACTTATGAAAACTTGATTAAGCTTAAATTCAAATTTATATTTTAATAGGAGTACCTTATAGCATGAAATTTTTTATAAACATTACATGACACTAATAATAATTCACTAATTGTAGTAACCATGCAAGACACGATTCAAATTAACAAGGACTCATAATGAATTCAAATACAAATAGAATACCATCCAAAAGATATTATAATCTTAAAAGAAAATAATGTTGATAATTTTTTTTTTCTAAACTTTATGTGAATATTTTTCAAGTTTTTTGTTGTTGTTGTTGTTGTTGTTGAGGATTTTGGATTTGATGCCCAAAACAAATCCTTTTGACTGCTTTGGGACATTCTTTGATGGTTGTGAGCATCAAGAACTAACCTAGAAATATACATATGATTATTTACCAAACTGAAGATTTGAAATGATGTCAATACCTCAACAATGCTGATACAAAATTTGCTGCCAAAATTAACAAATACAGATAATAGGGGTAGTAATCTCAATTTGAAAAAAAAAAAAAAATTATATTTATCTTTTTTGGGAACAAATGCAGTTCAGGTTAGGTTTTTGTCCATATTCTATTCTTTAGCTTCTTTTAGTAAACTTAGTTATGCTATGAGATGTATCATTGAACTCGTAGTAGCCATATTTTCTCCCCTTGCAATATGAATTACTTCAGTTTCAAACTTGCACAAGTTACAAAATATAGTTTTGCATGGTTGTCACCAGTAGCTTGATATTGACACTGTGAACAGCTAATAAGTTAGTTGACTGAATTTATAATTGATCTATATTGTTCAGAAATACATGGATACTTGTTGAGGATTTGGCCGACCCCGAGTAATTGGACTAGGTTATGTTGATCTGTATTTAAGGAGCATTTGGATGCCACTTGACTATTGTGAGATGTGTCTTTCGTAGGATGCCAAATAAGTCCATTGTGCTTCTAATCCCATTATGTATTCTTTATGTTTTCCTCAACTTGGTTAAATGGAAACACTAATATTATTTGTGGGCATAGCAATCAGTATTGACTCCTTGTTGAATCTTGAACTTCTATAAATGTTGCTCTGCAAGACGTGATAGATTTATACAAGTTTCTTCAGAAATTCATGGTCACCCTCTTAATGAAACTTTCTCTTTTATATCAGTTTGTTGGTGAATTTGTTTAATGAGACAAGTTATTTGATATATGACTAATTTTTATATTTACGAATATGAAATCAAGGAGTTCGGAAGCGGCATGATTTGTTTGATTTTAGTAATTAATTTTGGCACTAAGAGGGACAAAAGTAGCATTGAATCATTTATAAAATTTTAGGGATTAAATTGACATCACTAATAGTTCTCTGTTCATAATGAAGGTGCAAAATATAATTTTAATTTATTTACATTATGTTTTAAATCACATGGCAAGGATCGATGTTGTGCTGTTCAAATATATATATATATATATATAAATAGGTAAAACTGAGAGAAAATCTAATTGAATTTCAAATTGAAATTGAATTAAAGTACAATTTTGTGCCATGTGTCCCATTTAATATAAATTTTTAAAATTTTGTGCTATGTGAGTTAATTCTGTGTAAACAATGGATTTTAATTAGGGTTTAATTTTGTGCCATGTATTCCGTCTAATCTAAGTTTTTAAATTTTTGTATCAAATGAGTTAATTTAGTGTAGAAAACGAGGAGTCCAACATAAATAAACCATAAAAAACATAATCATATATCTAACTCTATTTAAAATGAGAGGAAGAGAGGGTTTGAATGATTTTATATTTATGAGATTATTATTATTTTTTTGTATAATTAAAAACAATTTAAATTTATAACTCATTTATGTAATATATCATGACTATGTACAGTCCATTATTAACTAAATAATATATATATATATATATATTGCTTTTTTAAACCAAAGTTTAGAGAAAATCCAATTAGAATCAAAATTGAAATTTTCTTTTGTTTGTACAAATATTGTTTAGATCTTTGCTGTAATTTTTTGTTTAAACTAATGAGCATATTTTTTTATACTGTTTTTATTTTGATTTTTTGTATGCGAAGATATTGAATGTAACAAACTGTAATTGTGAATTGATATTGTATTTGTATAGTATCCAATGGTGATTTTCAAAATTATATACATAATAGCAATGTAATAAGAAACTTGGTGTAACCAATATTATGAAAATTGCAAGGAAAAACTATTTTAATACCTCCAAATATCATGGTCGAACTATATCCTATATATTTAAAACTCAAACTAACATCAATAACATCACTACAATTCATCATACTCGTGTATAAGCACGAGGTACATACTAGTAATGGTTAATAACTACATCTAGATGTGGCCTCCAATCTATAAGGCAACAACTAATCAATCCCAAATTTCTCATTCTTCAAATTACTTCCAAATCTCTCATCAAGATGGTTCTCTCTTCGAGAAGATATCTTGTGCATTTCACATATGAAATATGAATAATTTTTCTCACAATATGGGTTGCATAGTTGTAGAAATCATATTGTGAGATAATTATTGGTTTACTCGCCATCTTGTCCTCTATTATGAAAAGGTGTATCATGTAGTAGGTGTATGAATATAATCCCTCACAAGATGTGGATTCCACAGGTGTGTGGGGCCCATGAACTGAGAAGCCAAATGCATACATCTGCTATATGTTATACTTTTTCCTCTATTCTTGCATTTCTCCTTACATCACTATCATGATTTCTCCCTTTCACCGTCAACCTCACTGTTCATGCTGTCATGAACTTAATACCTGAACTCCCCTCATTCAAATTTTGACATCAAAATCTTGGGAGAAAATGGGCTTTTGCCCCTATTTTCAAAAATATTCAGCCCAATATTCCTATTTGAAACTATTTTGCATCATGTTCCTGTTTTAAAACTCAATATTTAAAAGTTTGAGTTTTACATAAAACTCAATTATCATAAAATCGAGTTACAAGGTAAGTTGATGTTATGACTATCGAGTTTTAGGTACGGTTTTGCCACGCTGGCCAAGTAGCTGCGGCTTTTTCCAATTAAAAAATTCTAGCTAGAAAGTTAGTAACTCGGCAATTGGAAAATCGAGTTATGAACAAAATAAAAACAAAATTTGAATGTAACATCTCCAAAGCGCCACCTCTGTCTCCCTCAATTTGATTAGTAGCCCAAGTCCTCTTCTTTCTCCCTCAATCACAGCGGAGACCTTTGCTGTTATCAGTAAACCGAAACCTTCCCCGAACCAAAATGCAACCAAAAACCCTCACTGAAAACCCAAAACGTGACTGAAATCCCTAACCATAACCCTCACCTGCAACCCTCATCATCAACCTTAGAAATAAGAGTTAAAGCTGGTGTGGTTTTTATTGTATTTGCTGTCTGAGCAAAGGATTAGAATTGCATTAAGGTAGTTTCAAAAATCTAGGTTCAATTTTATTTAGGTTTTAATCCGGGTGTGAGTTGTTGTTGTTAATCCTAGTTGTTGTTGTGTTTAATCCTAGTTGTTGTTGTGGGTTTTAGATAAGCTTGTGAGTAATTCACTTTTTTTTTTAAGCTTTGGAATTGGTTGAATTTTGGATTTTTGGAATTATGAGTTTTACTTAAAATTTGACCCCAATTTTAGCTTTTTGTGTTTATGTGCTTAATTGCATCTAAATTGGTTTATTTTATTTTATTTTTTATTTGGGAAAAGTAGATTGCTTGGTGGGCTTAGATTGTGGTTTTAGTTTTTTTGAAATTATTGAAATTGATTAATTTGGATGTTATTTTGTTGGGTTTTGTGAAGAGTTAGAAATGGGGTTTGTGTGAAAATTAAGTATTGGAAATTTGATGATTGTTTTCGGAGTGTTGGAGTTGATTTGGTGTGGGTTTAGTTATTGAGAATTTAAGTGTTTACTAAGTCTAGTTTTCTTGCTTTTTATGCTAATTGAAGTTTTGGTTATTGCTTAGCAGTTAATGTTGGCTTAGTTATACACTGTAGAATGAACATGTAATGCTATTTTGGAATGCAAATGTTCTAGCATGTGTAAATTGTAATGCTTGTCGTGCTCTATGAAGGTTTAGTTTTGGGAACTTAAGTATTTGCTAAGTTTGATTTGCTGGGTTTCAAGCTAAATGTAGTTTCAATTATTGCTTAGCTGTTTATGTTGGGTTAGTTATATATTGTTGAATGAAAATATAATGAAATTCTGGAATGAGAATGTTCTAGCATGTGTAAAATTTAATGCTTGTAGTGTTCTGCAAAGGTTTAGTTTTTGATAATTTAAGTATTTGCTAAGTCTGAATTTTGTTGGGTTTAATGCTGATTAAATTCTTGGTTATTACTTAGTTTGTAAGATGCAAATGTAATTTGAATGCACATGTAATAGCAAGTGTAATTTGTAGTGCTTATAGTGTTCTGCAAAGATTTAGTGCTGAGAATTTAAGAATTTGCTAAGTCTGAATTTTTTGGGTTTTATGTTGATTAAAGTTTTGGTTATTGCTTAGCTGTTTTTGTTGGGTTAGTTGCAGATTCTAGAATGCAAATGTATGTTCTAATATACATAATTTATGATACTGTTTCTTTGCTTTGTGTGCTTGTAGTGTTCAGCAAAGGTTCAGTAATGGTGCATTTATATGAACCTGCGATGTTTTTTGGGTTTTAGATAATCACATGTTTTACATTTATTGTCTCAGTTTGTAGCGCCCCATTTAGATTGACACTTATTACGAATTTTGTATTTGATATTGACATAGTTTCCTTTACATGGTAATGCAAATCAGTCATCTTGACTCTTATAAGGTCGTCGGCTACTATTCGAGATGAGATACTAACTTAAATTAAAAGGTCAAGAAAACATCCACTTCCTTTGTGTACCTATTCTTTAATTTGTGACTCTTTATCCTTTGTCGATGCTTGATAAATAATATATATATATATATATATATATATAAAACTAAACTAGTTTTGAAGACACTTTGTGAATTATCCTTTGTGACTCTTTATACTTTTAGATAATTATACTTAATTTGTTTCCTTTACCATGTTATGATGTGTTTACCCAAAAATAAATAAATGGAAAATGCAATTTGTGGTTACTAGTCATAGGGGAATTTATCATCGTATTTAGTGAGATGAAGAACTGTGGGTCAATATCTGTTATTAGACATAATAATATCAATGGAGCTTAGTATAGCTATACATTCAAATTTATTTTACCATCCATTTTGCATATAATCCAAACAAGGTCAATATCTCCTTTTGTGGTGAATAGTTAAGTGTCATTTCGTTAGTGTCTGCTTGATATCAATGGTTTATTAACATGATTGCATGCGTGTCAGATATGCAGCCGTTGTTAGACGTGGATCCTGGACCCAAGGATAATACACTCTTGAGGTGGCAACCGGATCATCGATCCACTTCGCTACGGGGGAGGCATACCAACGGTTAGGTACGTAGTTGTACTAAACTCTAGGCATTCAGAAATGGAATCTTTCTCTATTTGTGGGGTTCTTTATTGATATTGCTTGTAAATAGATGTTGATTATGTTTGGTCATTGTATCTTGATGTCTTTCATTTTCTCTTTTTGATAGGTCACAAACTGAATGACCCATTGTGATTAAACCAATTAATTAATTAGCCAAGTTATTAATTAATCAATTAATTATGCAAACGTGTGGAAGCACAAACAAATCACCAATAAACTAAATATGCAGCGGAAATTAAATGACACGGTGATTTGTTTTCGAATGGGGAAAACCCTTACGGCAAAAACCCCACTGGGTGATTTTCAGGTCACCACTCCCGAAACTCCACTATTATCAAAACAAGCGGTTACAAGTAAAGGAATCCCAAGTACTTTACCAACCTACAGTTGAACCCTTACCCCAATACCCAATTGGACTTGTTCTGTAGTGACAGTTCCCCCTTTGATGCACGGCTCCCAAGTACGTGACTAACCAATGCGCGGATCCTAGTACGCGACTTCAAACACCAACTGAAAGAGAGGTTGGCTGCAAAGTTCTTCAGTTCATCCTACACGATAAAGATCAAGAAGATGTTTGGTCACAAAACCCAAAGGTGCAAATACACAGCAACTTCTTCAGAAGAGATGAACTAGGGCAAGAACTTCGTCTCTGGTCACAATTTGCTCCAACAAAGTTTTCTCAATGTTTGTGCAACTTGTGTACAGTTTGACGGCCCTAAAAACAATCCTTTTATATGTCTAGGGTTAGGAGAAAAGAAGGCCCAAAGACATATTCACAGATCCTAAGAAATCAGATCAGAATTCTGATTTTCATAAACCTTGACAGATAGGAGGTGTCAAGAAGCTGTCAAGTAGGTGTCGAGCTTACGGGCTTGAATAGCTTACTTAAGCTCGATAGGTGCAGCTGTCGAACTTTAATGAATTTGCACTATCAGCTTATTTTTCTTGGACAGACTTGATGACTTCAACACTTTATCTTGAAACCTTGTTTCTTGAAGTATTAAAAACACCTAGAACTACCCAATTACAAGTAGAGTGCGTTTTGTCAAAAGGATTAGCCAATTACATAAAAGAATGACATATGTTCTTAATGAGTGAACTACATATGCCCTAACAATCTCCCCCTTTGGCAATCCGTGACAAAACCATAGCAAATAAATGAACATATGAGAGAAGTCATAAATCACTCAACTCATATTTACTTGTTGAATACAATAAAATCTATCCTAACACAAACCCTTGAAAAACTTTGCAAGAAAAGAGTTTATGGTAAGTAGACTTTGACAACCTGTATTTCTGAAACACTTTAAACAAAACTCATTAAGGCATCTTGTGTGAAACAGAAATAAATAGATTGCATACAAGTATAAGAAACATGTGTATAAAAATAGAAAAGAAACAACACATGTAGAGATAGGTGAAAGAAACATACATCCACATATAATGAATATAAGTACAATGTATGTAAAGCTGGTCACAAGACCTCATATACAAGAACAATGTATCTAAAATGTAAGAAAAGAAAAGATACATCATATCCTCACTACATCCCTCAAGTATCAACACTCCCCTTATCAAAAATGTCCTATACTAACTCTCCCCCTAAGATGACTACTTTCATATCTCAAAACTACTTCCCCTTTTTGTCACGAGTGACAAAGGGTAAAGTGTCAAGTAGACATCTCATCAGTAGAGCTAGCATCTCCATCATCATCATCCGAAGCATCATCGTCCTCGTCATCATCATCCTCAGAATCAGAAGCCGCTGGAGGAGGTGGTGAAGGAGTAGCCTCTGGAGCAAAACCACCCATGGTCGCCTACTGTCGTGCAATACGACCAACACGAATATTCACCTGATACAACTCAGTGGAGAGTGTATCGAGGTGAGCATCCATGCGATGCAGCTGCGCCATGATGTCTCTAAGAGAAACATCGCTCAAAGAGGAAGAAGGAGCAGATGTAGAAGGAGCAGATCTGGATGGAGCTGAACGGGAGGGAGGAGTGGAATCCTGCTGTCTCGACCTAAACTGAGTCTCACTACATTTTACGGTAGCGGCATCTATGGCATACATGAAAGTGAAAGGGTTGGACATGGGAAAAGGAATGGAGAAATGGCGTAGAATCCTCGTGATAGCAGAAGGAAAGATGAGCTTATCACGGGTCGCCGCATCCAAATGAACATCTATGATAGACAAAATGAAATGAGAAGGAAAATCTATGGTAAGATGCTCAAGGAGGGATAACAAAAATCTAGCACAAGGCTCTGTGATGGAGTTGTAGTGAGAAAGTGGATGGAGTACAAAAGTCATCACCATGTTTAGAAATCTAGGACCTTTAGCAAAAGGCCGACATGATGTGTACTGACACTCACCCCACTCCGACGGGCGCTCATAGAAAGCAGAAATGAGCTCATCTTTGGACACAGTCCTCAGACGATCGCAAGAAGGATAGTCAGGAAACTCTATCCTGGGAACTCTAAGCACATCTACAACAAGCTGCGGTGTGACAGGAATGCGCGTACCTCGAACGCGAGTGAAAAAGAGAGGTACTGAACGATCAATCCCGTGCATGTTGGAGTAAAACTCCTGAATGAGCACGAGAGGACATGTGACCGGGATGTCACACAGTGACTCCCATCCCCTACTGTGAGTGACAGAGGGAAGGTCAGTGTCGGCGAAGTCTGCCAAAATGACTTGGCGTTCCGAATGAACACCTCGTCTAGAAAAGTTCTCCAAAAATGCCTTGTGGGCATCATCATCACGGAACCGAAGATTACGAGGAGCAGAATCAGAAGATGAAGAAGCTCCAGAACGCATAGGGTTCCGAGCCGGAGTAGATTTACGCTTAGATGCCATAGACACTACTAACGTAAATAGAATGAGGGAGAGAGAAAGAAAGAGACAATCAGAAAAGTCCCAAAGCAATTCAAATATATCATATATATTGAATAGAGAGTACGTATGCATGGGGATGCATGAACATGCGACATGCAACAAAAATTTCATCATGGGCTCAGCCCAATCCAAACCTACCAGCACACAAACATAGTTCACACATCTAAATGCATGATAATACCATTCTAATGCAAATGTGATGCAATGTATGACATTTTGAACACATTTAATGGAAAACCCATCCCAAAATTTCAAGAAAAACTCATTAATTTTGAAAAACCCCAAAAATTTTCAAAAACCCTAAAACCTAAGATTCAAAACATGAAATGCATGAAGAATGAAGAGAAAAGAGATCATACCAAGTGATTTGAAGCAAGGAAGGGCCAAAAATCACGTGGGTTGAAGGTTTTGAGTGAGAAAACTGGGTTTGGGAGATGAACAGACGCGGAGAGATCGAGAGAGATCGAGAGAAATGAGAACTGGATCGCAGAGGAGGCTTAAATAGGATCCTCAGTAATTCTCGACAGATGAGGTGTCGAGAGGTGTCGAGCCATCTGTTGAGTAAGGTGTCGAGAAAAAGCACATCGACAGCTACAGGTGTCGAGGAGGTATCGAGGAATGAACACCAGAACTAAGAACAGAAGCTCGATCGATCGACCAAGTGTTGAGAAGGTATTGAGAAGACAGAAACTTTCTCGATCGATCCACCAGGTGTTGAGGAGGTATCGAGATTGCGATAAAGAAAAGCTTGAGAAGCTCGACAGATAGCTAGGTATCGAGAAGGTATCGAGGAGGTGTCGAGCTTGCTTTTGGAAAAAAGTTTTTCGAGAAGTGAAAAACACAGATATGAATGCAATCCAACATGAACCTCAATCAATGATCCAATCAACATATTAAGCTCTCAAAATCATTTCTCATCAAACATTTTAAGCATATGGATCCTTAGAAACACACACACACACAAAACAAGTCTAACCAATTTTATTTTTCAAAAACAAGTCAAGACAGTTTAGTGAGCATACATTAGCACATGTAAACACTTGTGATGGCCAAATCACATTGTACCTGCACATGTATCAAGAGTAGCAAAGAATATTGCGTGTTGTGTGTGAAAAATATTGCAAGATTGCAAATGTGTATACATGTTATGACGATCTGAGATATGAGAAAATAACTTTAACTCACACACAATCATAACTGTTTGATGGGGACTATCACCTTTGAGTTACATCCTATAACTCACACATCTCCTAGAAAACACGCTTGCAATCATATTTAAAACATTTTAATCTTTTTGCTCTTTATTGTCTTTGCATATTTTCTTTTAAGCATATCATGCATGAGCATATAAAAGAGAGAAAAGAAATACCCAACATGTTAAGCATAGATATTGCACTTTTGCTATGCCGAAGCATACGGATGTCTTTGACACTGCACTTTTGCTATGCCGAAGCATACAAGTATCATATTATGATTGGCGGGCAACAGTGGTGAGATGGTTATTTATGCATTTCTCTTAGGATTTTCTAGTTCTACCCGTCAAAAAGAGTGATATGAGTGTGAAGTTCAAGAGATAACTTAATCTTACTCATCACAAACAAGAGCCACAAAGCTCACTTGCTTAGTTGTGCATAGAGATGCTCATCTAAGCTACAAACGATACAAATTTTAGAAAACTTTGTTTCAATGGCCATCCAAGGTACACAAGTACCAATGTACACAAAACACACACTGTTTTTGTATTTTTCAATTTTTAAAATTTTTTTTATATCAAAAACAAAATAAACAAAACTGAAAATAAACAAACAAAAACATGTTATCAAAGCAAAGCAAAAACTAGACTGACTAAAAAAAAATGCAAAACACACAAGTAATGCAACAAACAAAAATAATAAGATAGAAGAAAGGGATAAAATCACTTAGAGTCCTTTTTCTTCCACATCTTGGAAGAACCTTTCCTTTGATTGAACCCTTGAACCGGCAGTGAGGGGGAAGGATTGAAACCGTTCAAGTTCGAAAGGAACATGAGGGCTTTTAGAAGATCTCCAAGAGGAGCAAGAGAGGATTGAAGCTGATTTTGGCTTCCAGATGCTATCATGCTATTGCTTTGTTGAGTGGCTAGCCACTTGTAGCAATATGGTCGAGTATGACCTGCAGCTCCACAATGATGACATAGATACTGCTTCTTCTGTTTAGGCTTTTGAGAGTTAGCATTCTTAGCCCTAGGGTTTTTAACATCTTTCTTATCTTGCTTAGGGGGTGCTCCTAAGATAGATTTACCCTTGTCTAGGTTCTCATTAGCTAATTCAGTTTTAACATTAGTGTTTTCAATTTCAGTATTATTAGCAGGAGAAACAAAAACAATAGCACTAGTAGAAGCAGTATTAGAGGAAGAAAGACCATACCCTAAACCTGTTTGATCCGAAGCAGATTTCTGATTTCTGAGCATTTCATCAAGCTTTGCACTTGAAGTCCTCTCCAATTGAGCTCTAACTTGAAACAGCTCCACTTCAATCTTCTTGTTCTTCTCAGCCAAGAAATTGTTCTCAAACCTCAGTGCACCAATTGTTTGATTAGCTTCATCAAACTTTGTGAAAAGTTCTTCACGATTAAGTTCCACATCACTGAGCTTCTTGGTGGCTAGCCTATACAGTTTCTCATGTTTCTTAGAGAGGTTGTACAGTTTCTCATAGGCTGAATGGATATCATCTTGATCATCCATCTTCTCACACTTAGAGTCCACCAATTCTTCTTCTTCTTTCACTTCATCAACAATCCCTTCAGTAGGATTGACTGTGGCAGTGAAGGCATTTAAGATTCCGTCATCCTCATTGTCGGAATCATCTTTAGACTCAGTGTCACTCAAGGTTGCTGCAAGTGCCTTACTATTCTCAATGCTCTTGAGATATGTGGGGCATTCATGCTTCATGTGACCAAATCCATGACATCCAAAGCACTTTGGTCCTGCAGGAACAGTGTACTGACCGCCATCCTTAGCATCCTTCTTCCCTTCGTCTTGGCTCTTAAACTGAGAAGAACTGGATTGCCTGCGATCCTTGTCAAAGCCCTTTCCATTGGCATTCTTCATGAATTTCTTGAACTGCCTGGTGATGTAGGACTTCATCTTGGAATCTTCATCATCGGAAGACTCATCTGTATCACTGCTCTTTGCCTTCAAGGCCATGCTCTTGCCTTTACTTGACTTGCCAATCCTAGATAACCCTATCTCATAGGTTTGCAAGTTTCCAATCAGCTCAATCAAAGGAATCTTGTCAATATCCTTTGATTCCTCTATAGCCGTAATCTTGGCATAGAATCTCTCGGGTAGAGATCTGAGCACTTTCCTCACAATCTTGGGTTTAGGGATGGTTTCTCCAAGATTGAAATCTGAGTTTACTATGTCCTTGAGCTTGGCATAGAACTCATCAAACGACTCATCCTCTTCCATCTTAATCTCTTCAAAGCTTGTAGTAAGCCTCTGAAGTTTTGAATCTTTGACAGCCTTTGTTCCTTCATAGGTAGTCTGGAGGATGATCCATGCCTCCTTAGCAGTTTTAGTTGAGGATATCTTCTTGAACTACTCATTGGTGACCGCACTGAACAACGCATTCAATGCCCTGCTGTTGAAGTTTGTCGCCTTGATCTTGGCTTCATCCCAATCGGCCGGCGTTTCCTTTGGCTTAGTCCAGCCAATCTCTACAGCTTCCCACACCTTCTCATCTAAAGACTGCAAGAAAGCTCTCATGCGTACTTTCTAGTATGCATAGTTAGTCCCATCAAATAAAGGAGGTATAATTAACGACTGTCCTCTATCCATGACAAACAGGGGTCAATGGATCAAACACAGCAAAGATTAAACCCTAATCAGAGTGTGCCTGCTCTGATACCACTTGATAGGCCACAAACTGAATGACCCATTGTGATTAAACCAATTAATTAATTAGCTAAGTTATTAATTAATCAATTAATCATGCAAACGCGTAGAAGCACAAACAAATCACCAATAAACTAAATATGTAGCGGAAATTAAATGACACGGTGATTTGTTTTCGAATGGGGAAAACCCTTACGGCAAAAACCCCATCAGGTGATTTTCAGGTCACCACTCCCGAAACTCCACTATTATCAAAACAAGCGGTTACAAGTAAAGGAATCCTAAGTACCTTACCAACCTACAGTTGAACCCTTACCTCAATACCCAATTGGACTTGTTCTGTAGTGACAGTTCCCCCTTTGATGCACGGCTCCCAAGTACGTGACTAACCAATGCGTGGATCCCAGTACGCGACTTCAAACACCAACTGAAAGAGAGGTTGGCTGCAAAATTCTTCAGTTCATCCTACACGATGAAGATCAAGAAGATGTTTGGTCACAAAACCCAAAGGTGCAAATACACAGCAACTTCTTCAGAAGAGATGAACTAGGGTAAGAACTTCGTCTCTGGTCACAATTTGCTCCAACAAAGTTTTCTCAATGCTTGTGCAACTTGTGTATAGTTTGACGGCCCTAAAAACAATCCTTTTATATGTCTAGGGTTAGGAGAAAAGAAGGCCCAAAGACATATTCACGGATCCTAAGAAATCAGATCAGAATTCTGATTTTCATAAACCTCGACAGATAGGAGGTGTCGAGAAGCTGTCGAGCAGGTGTCGAGCTTACGGGCTTGAACAGCTTACTTAAGCTCGATAGATGCAACTGTCGAGCCAGCTGTCGAGCTTTAATGAATTTGCACTATCAGTTTGTTTTTTTGGACAGACTTGATGACTTCAACACTTGATCTTGAAACCTTGTTTCTTGAAGTATTAAAAACACCTAGAACTACCCAATTACAAGTAGAGTGTGTTTTGTCAAAAGGATTAGCCAATTACATAAAAGAATGACATATGTTCTTAATGAGTGAACTACATATGTCCTAACACTTTTGATTTGGGAAAAGCTTTATTCATCCTTAGAGTGAGGAAAATAATTTTTTTAGTTGGAGTATTTTAACTACCTATACAATATTTCACCTTTTAGGACCAATTTGGTCATGCTAGGAATGAACATCCTTTCGTGTTGTTGGTAGTGTTCCGCTTTATAGTTTATATTCGATCCATTGCAATATGCCCACAATGATGGAATTGACAGAAGAACTTTGTGGACATACATGTACTCTTTGTTAGGCAATCTATGAGCTTTGTGGACATACTTGTACTCTCTATTAGGCGATCTCTGTTAGGGTTGAACGGGCTTTTTTTGCCAGGAAGCTTGATAGAGTTCTTGGTAATTTAGATTGTTTGTCAATTTATTTAGTTAGGTGCTGGTTGAGTTTGGACTGACTTGGAGTTCCAGATTATTTGGTTATTAAACTCCGGGCATACTTGTACTAAAGTCCGAGCATTCGGTTATTATTTTACTGGTGAGATGAAAATTCCTCATCCCATATTTGATAAGACTTGAAAATAAGATTATACAACGAATGTAACATTGGTAATAGGCTAACAAAGTAACTAATCAAAACAGTAATAACACTGATTTTATTGGGGGAACCGTCATATATTGCATTTTGTTGTTTACTGAATTGATTTACCTTTTTCCATCATTGTAGAATATCTCTAGTGCTTTTAATTTCTACACCCTGGCACTTAGGATATTTACAACACTTAGTTTAACTACAACAATATTATTTTTGTGTCTATAGCATACTATTCATTCAACTATGTAACACTTTTTTGTAAGTTGGGATTCATGCCATCAGTAAAATTATTTAATCCAAATTAAAATTTTCCTAGGTTTAATTTAGCATTAATGAGCAAAGAGAAAATATGAATACAGTGTAAGTAAACATTTAGAATTGAAAATTGTCATGCTTCATACAAGATGGTCGAAAACTAATGGTGGGAAACATTTTTTTATGGCAATAGAGGAGTGATTGTTTGTTGCATATTATTATTATGTAGTAGTTTTATAGTTATTGCTTGTGCACTATCCTAACACAACGATCTTCCGTGTGCAGGTAGTGCCAAGCGTCCTAAAGAGTCGATGTTGATCCTGTTCATTACCTTGAGATGGGCTAGACCTACAGATCACCTATTATATCAATGTGGCAAGTTTTGTAGGATTATTTAACGTTCTAGAATTGGAATTTGATCACGTGTTGATCACGGCTTTGGTCGAGCATTGGTGTCCAGAGACGCACATGTTCCACTTACCTCACGGAGAAATGGGTATCACCTTACAAGATATTGAGGTGATGCTGGGGGTTCTTGTAGATGTGTTGCCCCTGGTTGGGAAGACAAACTTGATATGGAAGGACGTCTGCAAGGAGTTCTTGGGTCATGAACCTCCACCCTCGATACCCCATCCCAACGAAAACAATTAAGTTTGTCCTTGCTGGGGCAAGGATAAAAGTCAGCTGGCTTGATGCACAGTTTAGAGATCCCCTACCTGTAGATGCTAGTGACGTAGTAATGCAATAATATGCCCGCTATCACATACTTATTTGGTTGGGATCCATATTGTTTATGGACAAGTTGGCAGAATGGGTCTCAATCATGCCTCTACAGTTCTTCAACCCAATCAGCGATGCAAAGAAGTGTAGCTGGGTAGTGAAGCATTAGGTTGGCTCTACAGGCACATATGTAGGGCACCAAATAAGAAGGCGAAGCATATTGGAGGAGTAGTTATGTTGGTGCAATTGTGGGCCTATTCAAGGTTCCTACAGCTATGCTCAATTACGAGGTTGCCACAATAGCCGGTGTAGGCAGGTCCCCTCGCCAATTGGTATGTTAAATTTTTTTTTTCCCCATAATTTAGTTTAAGCATCTGTTAGTGAATATGCATATTGCAATGTTTTCAAATTGCCGACAGATTTTGTGTAAATAACTAATGAGCATTTGGCCAAATTGTATGTTTACTAGATGGAAGGGGAAAAAATGCACCACACAGCATGACACACATGCCCTAGCTGTGTATCATACGTCACTGTCTACAATACGGGCACACCAGGTACTCTACCACTTTATGTCATGAAGTTATTGTTATGGTCTTCCCACGTAGGTCTATGATTACTAGAACAATTCCACTCCTTTTTTGTTTTGTGCAATACTAAAATCTGTCAAAATCACGAAATAGGCAAAAAACGAAACGCTTACTTCATGAACAAAGCCCTATATGGGTTTATGATGAATTACAGTATGTGCATTATAGTGTAAATTGCATTATTTATGTGGTGTAGCTTAACTAACTAACTATATGGTTTAATTTGTAATAGCTAATTTTAGGGTTTAATTTGAAAAAATTTAAATTATACGGGTTGAATTTGAAAATACTCCTTAATTAAAGAGTTTAAAATATAATTTTCCCTAATTTCGTTTTTCACTTCATAGGGTTGTCAACTATTGCATGTCTATAATTAATAATTTTATGCAAAAATACCCCAAACCAAACCCCTTAATTTGGACATCTTAAGTTTTTGAAGACCAATAATATCATTGAAATTGTGTGGAAAATGTTATTTACAAACTTTTTTTCGTTATACATTATTCACCCATGAATTTTGCAAAGAAAATATGTTTTCATAAGTATGATATGAAACAAAGGATGAAAAGATATGTGAGAATACTTGTCAAGTAAAATTATTGTTGTGGAAATTAGTCTTTTGGAAACACATTGGCCAATGGAAGACAGAAATAAAAAAGATAGGATCAAAAGATTTGTTTGTGACAACTTTCTATGTTTCCATGTTACAAAGTAGATGGTGGTGGTATTCATTAGTATATTGACAAGTATGTAATGAGAAGACCTTGTCTACTGGGCTCAATGTTAAATGGACACAATTTAGGATTAGTTCCCTAATAAAATATGGGCTGAAATTTAATTTAATTCATTATCTTTTACCTTAATTGTCAAATTACTCTTTAAGATTTATTTTTTTTGTCAATTTTATCTTTGGCTTTGTCAAAATGAAACAATATGATTTTTCTTCCCAAAATTTGTTAGCAAATAAAATTATAAAAATAATTATCCACAACTACATGATTTATTAAATGGCATATCTGAAGACTGTTTTCAATTGCCTATGTATTAAAAATCAATATTTAAATGATGTCATTTGCTAATTGATTTGAACTTTACTTATGATTGAATTGACTCATTTTGACAAATTGGTAAGTTAAATAGGCTAAAATCAAACCTTAAAAGAACTAATTTAATAATTCAAGTAAAATTTAGGCGACTAAATTTAATATTAGCCTTAACTGGAATAATGTAACTTTGGTTGATTTAACTATATATATATATATATATACAAGGAATTAGTTATGAAAAATTCACCAAAGAGTCCAAAAAATATTAACTACCTTGATGATTGCATTAAATCTAGTCATATCAAACACATTTGACAAACCACCTATGCCCACTAACATTACGGTTGAGCCAAGTCATGTTTGCAATTATATATGTATTATTCAATAGCCCTTCATTGTTTCACCAAGTCTCAAACACATTCACGTGAATAATTATGCGAATTTTTGCACTGCACTTCATCAGCCCGTTATTGTTGCTCCAAGTCTAGTCATATCAAACACATTTGACAAACCACATACGCCAACAAACGTTACGGTTAAGCAAAGTCATGTTTTCAATTATATACGTACTATTCAACTATGCATACTGTTGTAACGTTTGTCCTATTACATACTTTGCTGCACATGAATTTTGAATATGTTTGTACTATCCTGCATCAGTCCCCCATACATCTCGTCGACATAGTTTTTAAAAATATTTCTATACATGACCGGCACTACAACATCAACCAATTAAATAACAATTTGGACTACCATTCATCATTCGTCAAGTCAACATCATGTACCAATTACTATTAAATGAACGGCTTGCACATAACCGACATTACCACATCATACAGTTACCCATGCAAAACTCCTATATATAATCATATATGCATGACATCTGGATATACCAAAGTGGAAGTCACATTCTACATTGCCAATGCGTAATTGGCTACTACCTCATTTTCCAAATAACTATAGGAGGGAGAGAGATTTTGATGAGAGGGAATATTATGCCGAACTGAGGCGAGAGTGGGAGTTTCGAGTTAACGAGTCCAACACTCTACACAATGATCTCATACTACTCGGAGCACCTATGGTGGACCATAGCCCACTGACTATGCCAAGGCGAAACATGGACCAATGTAGGGGTGCAGTGGAATGAATCCAAAAGAAGAACAATTTGATGTTACTCTGTAGGTGCAGATATTACATGCTGTAGCTTGCAAAAGAGCTTGCCACTGCAACTAACAAGCAACTCACACCAATGGAAAGTAATAATATCCTCAACTACAAGGAGTACCTGTCAAAATGAATACCTATGTAAGGTATTGTCTTGAAGACAATTTATGTGATGTGTGTATTATCTTTAGGATTAAGATAATAATGTTATTATTGTTAGTGTTTGATATGCAGTACCTGCATATTGATGGTATCTTGTGTAAGAATATTTATATTTTCTATGTTATGCGTATAATAAATTGTCTACCTCTTCACCATAAGTAGCCATCCAAAGTTACAAATAACGTGCATGTTTGTACCAACAATAATGTTTACATTGCTCCCTAAAAGTAAACATTGTTCTACTATATAGTATTTACTAACACAACAACAGTGACATACATACATCTAAAACATAGTTAAGGAAAATAGTTAAACAACAAAGTGCTATGGTGCCACAGCACGATTACTTTTCATCTGACTTCTCCACGTTTGACTTCTGCTGCAAGAAGTGATTTCATGTATCATGCTTGCTTGTACAACTTACACTCCACTAATTCTTGAATCTCGACTTCGGTCCGATATCTATTGAGACGTATCTTCATTTGATTATTTTCTTCTCTTATGCGGTTCAATGCTTTAAAAAGTTCATTTATAGTGTATCTTGGCATCTTCGATGTAAGCCACTGAGGCATTGGCAAATTATAACCAACTAACTCATCATAAAACATTTCTTGTTCACAGAGTAACCAAGCTCACTCCTGCCTTATGGTACCCGTGCACTGTTTTGCATATTGGGATCGATTGGATAGTTAAACTCATCTTCTAGTACCCAGCAATAACCTATCGCAGTGAACACATCTCGAGGCCTATACATTAAAGAGTTTCCATCATAAGACATTGACGTTGTCTACAATAACATCAATTGATCGAGTTAACAATGTGCATCAACTATTGGTAAATATGTAAAGCTGCATAAGATGGTATGTGGAGAAAATTGTCATAAATTTATGTAGTATTACATGCTAGAAATTAAATGCTAACACTCATATGTGGCGCATAACGTAAATATATGAATAATCGTACCTTGGTGCATAATGCATAACACTATGTCAATTAAAGATAAGGCTTTGTCCAAGTATGTTGCAACTATGCAGATAAATTTGACTTATACTATTGCATACATGTTGAAATATCACAGTAACATTGGGAACATGGGTAATCCTGTTCATATATTGTTTTTCCAACCTGTATTGACATGACAAGCCTTGATAACTCATATATTTTATAATGCTTGGACCATGAAATGAGGTTATAAATGCACCACAATATTGAGTGGTTTATTTCCACCCCACTAGCTTCTTAGATTGACTAAGCTATGAGTCGCAACGCCTTAAGATCAAATCGTACTGTGTGAAATAAGTTTGGATCTACTTCAATAAATGCATCATCACAAGTTCCAACAAAGCAACAACTACAGATATACATAGACCACTATGGAGGAAAATGGGTTGGAAAGAAAAAAGATTTAGTTAATGTTCCAATAGACATGTATGAGAGACTTGGAAGTGTTGGACACATAATGGTTGGTAAACCTACATAATTGAGTAAAAATACCACTGCAATAGAGTTCACCACAATAGAACCACCATGGTCAACGCTATACAAGAAGAGATGTGAGTTGGAGGTGTATTGTCGATGGCATGGGTTATGAGTTCCTAAGGCGCGTCCAGCCGAGTTACCTAGAGACGAACCTGCAACATACTTGCTCGTCTTGAAAAGGAAAACAATCAAATGCAAAGGCGACTAGACTATTTTCATGCAATCCAAAAAGCTAGGAAACATTTAGAGGGAAAGGCAGAAGAGCGAGCTATCAACTCTATTAATAAAATTACTCCATTAGATGATGAAACAGATATTTCAGACTTCTCAGATTCTAGCAATGGTGATTTCCAAAAATTTCTACTTACAAAGATTACACATTTTTATTAATGTCTAGACATTGTGTTTAATGTCTAGGTGTTATTGTTAATGTCTATCAATGATGATTATCTACGTTCAACTTTTGGGAAAAAAGCTAACTACATACACCTTCGGTTGCATTAATGCAAATTTATATTTTTTTTAATTTTCGTATTTCAACTTGAAGTTTGATATCTATTAAAGTATGATATGTGAGTCCCACAACTTATGGATGCAAATTAAAAAAATACCAAGAACTGCATACTTTTTGTTAATGAAATTGAGTTCACTATGACCACTTTTATTACCTTTAGGAGACCATTTATTAATAAAGGCATTCTAGTATTATCAACAATGCTACACTATATCCACATCAACCTAAATAGTATTTATCATAATATTAGGCTAATTCATCATAATATTGTCAAATCAACTAGTTGCAACAGCTTCAATAGGAGGGGAAAACGTTTTCATTGTCCCTTAAAGGGGAAAATAACAAGAGTTACTACCAAAATAAGATCTATCATTTTGCTAACAATTTTTCGGAAAATCTAAGTGAAATAAGATCTATAGTTCATTGCTTCTTGCAAAACTAAAAATTTTCATTTTTTGTACTTCAAATTTACAATACAAAACAACCAATATAACCCCAATTTACTCATATAATGCTCATTCAACCAAATACCTAAGCACAAACAATACAATATGAAGAGGATAAAAGTAAAGGTTGATGGACCCATTCTAATAAACCTACCATAGGCAATGGATTAAGGTACTGAACGGAGAGATCACGTAACAATTAGTCCCCCATAGTGGACGAGTGATCCTCTAGGAAGGACGGACTCTATGTTCGCGGGTACAAGGCCGATGGATATCAAGGCCACATGGCTTAAGTAAACTCCAAGGAATCATGAATGGAAATATCGCGCCCTACGATTGACCCTGGTCAAGGGAATCCCTATATGGGAAGAATCCCGCAAAATACGTACATTTATTAAGATCTTCCCCATAAGGAAACATCTTTTTGCCCAAGAAATAGAAGTCGGTTCTACACTACTATAAAAATCCCAAGCCCTCAAAAAACAAGGTACGCATAAATGACCCCAGCTCTAGCACTATAGAGCTGTGAAATTTCTCTAACTTAACCTTCGGAGGGTCTTTGGTCGGCATCACAATGGTGCCTCTGTAGGGTTTTTCTTCTCCTTGTTGTGCAAGTTTTGTCTAGAGCATGTGAGAACTGTGTGGCTTACTGACGATTTTTGGCATCATCACAACATATCAAATTAAAATACTTCTCCAATATGAAAATACATCTTGGCTGATACATCTACGTCAAAAAAATTTCCATGTTCATTGATATGGGTTTTTTACCTGAGAAGATAGAGAGATAACACTGAATCCAAGGGTGTATAGCTTTGTATTTGTGAGGAAACACTGATTTTGGAGCTATGACATTATGGAGTTGTGAAGTTGAGGAGGCTATACACGCTGATTCTGAAGAACAAAGTCTAGATATAACATTACCGAAACTTGATTATCCTAAATTCGAGTTTGCTTTTTAAAAAATCCCAAATTCACTTGATCATTTTAAAATCAAGTTACGAGTAGGACGCATTAATTCGCTTTTAACTCGGTATTAGGAATATTGAGTTCAATTTAAAAAAAAAAAAAAATTCTGAGTAACTCAATTTTACTACCATCGAGTTTTAAATGGATTAAAAAAAAGGGAAAAGCTATGGTGGTCCTCTAGCGTGGCAAAATCTCACCTACAACTCGTTAATCGTAACATTGAGTTACCGTGGAACTCGATTTTATGATAAATGAGTTATAAGTCAAAATCGATCTTGTAAACATCAAGTTTTAAAACAGGGACACGGTGTAAAATAGTCTCAAAACAGGGACATTGGGCTGAATATTTTTGAAAACAGGGACAGGTATAAGTTTTAATTTATTTCTTCTCTTTCTTTAGCTTGCCTAATTATTTGTTAGAACCATAACATTGAATTTTGTTACATGTCAATTTGTCATCGAAGATTGGATTTTTATAGTCTTGGAAGATCAAGAAGCAAACCAATGTCTTCACTCCTCTGTCAAAGCCAAATATCGTGCCACAACCTCCCCCACATGTGAACTCATTTTGCTTTCAATAGCTTCTTAGGGACCTTCGCATTAACTACAATGGACATCTTTGATGTTACACTATGACAACAAAGTAGTACTCATTGCTACTAATCTCATCTTCCCTTAGCACGCCAAACATGTTGGACTGGATTGCCACCTTATTTGTGAAAAGATTCAAGCCAGACTAATATGAAATTCTCATATTGCTTTTGCTCATCGAATTGCTGACTTATTCACTAAGTCTCTTGGCAAATATCAATTTCATCACCTTAGTGACAAGTTTAATATTCATGCTTCAACTTGAGGAGAGTATTGGGATATGAAGAATATTAAGATCCGTATTGGGATTTCACCAACTAACAAATAAAATATTTCCTAATTAATTATGTTGATTTCGTGAAAACAAATCGTTTGATTTATAGTAATAAAATCGGCGAAATATATCTCTCCCATTTCTCTTCTTATTCTCCTATATTTCAAGGAGCCTTAAATGTAATACACTTATACCTGTACCATAAAAAATAAGGTGAAGTAAATAAAACTTTGAGCACTATTCTCTATGAATATCCATCCATTGTTGATGTCCATGTTGGAAAAACACATGTTTGTATCACATACCAAACATACACAGTGGAAAATTAACAGATCTACTTTATTCGCAATTGATAATATGTACTATGTAAATTTCAGAATATAAGAACAAGAGAATATACCTTAGTGCGGTGAAATTCATAACCAAATATTAGAAGTACTTGGGAACACTTTTAATCTTCACTCCAATTCTACTTGTGCCCAAGAAGTGTGGTCTCTCAATCATTTTATATGTATGTGTTCAAAGGAGAATCAGAGAGTTTCTAACACTCACATACACACCATCTCATTCTCTTACAAAATTCTGTTTTTTTTTTTTCTCCTTATAACTGATTATCTATTTCTCAAAAAAAAAAAAAAAAAAAAAAAAAAACCTGATTATCTAATTGGGCTAGTCTTTTAGGTCATTCCAATTGGGCTTTGGTATGTGGCTTGGAGTGAGACCAAAAGGGAACAAATAAGACTCTAGCTCTAATGGGCCTTCGATTTTTTTGTCAACTCTTGATAAGTTCAAAGTTACCATTAATTATATTTAATACCACTATATAAATATAATTGCACTATAGGCCTTATTAACAAATTATATCTCAAGATTTTATTATACATGCAAACACTTCATAAAATATTCATAGTAATACAAAGTCATGTAGGTTGACTACTACTTTGAAGATTACTACATCTTAATTCTTGAGTACCCGGTTTAATCCTTTAAGTTATTCATCATATATTTATAAAATCCACTTTTATAAATATATACTTTAGTAACTTCTTACTAAAGTAGTTAGGCCTAATATTCTGAATAACCAAACCATTAAACTTATCTCAATGAAATATTTTATATCTCTATTAAGAGATTATGAATTCTATCTTGAAAATATATGTTCCATCAATACTAAATGTGACTGCCCAACATACTGAAGTTTTGATCGTGGCTTTAGATCTCACTCCTGATATACCAAGTAACCTACACTTCATGATCAGGTTCATTATTCTCTCAGGATTAAGAGTTCATGTAAATAGAAGTTGTGAGATTTATTATTCATTTGATAGTCGTTAGGAGAAAAATAAATCTTACAGCGGTCCAGTTCAATATGTCTTAACTCTTAAAATATATCATCCTATCAACTAGAAGTCTCCACTTCCATGATCAGGAAAAATCATCTTAGTTTATATGTTATAGTCTTTGCAGATGAAATGCCTAATTTCATTACCAACTACGAACTAAAATTCTGAGTTTACAAAGAATTTGTGATTTATATCTTCTGTGATTAAATCACATACTATGCATCTCATGCACGATATGATAATTTTCAAATATTCATGTTACCATTATTTTAGATAATAATAAAATAACTTTATTAATTGCAACATTAAGTCATACATAATGTCATACATAGCATCATACAATAGGATTTAAGGGCACTAATCCTAATAATCTCCCACTTGCCCTAAAGACTATTGTGCACTAATCTAACTCTCATTTCCTCCAAATGTGACTCAAAGGTCCTTTGGGGCAAGGCTCTGGTAAAGGAATTTGCTAGATTATTTGCACTTTCTATCTTTACTACTACTACATCTCCTTGAGCAACAATGTCTCGAATGATGTGGTACTTTCTTTCAATGTGCTTTCCTTTCTTGTGATTCTTTGAATCTTTGGATTGTGCAACCGCTTCAGTATTGTCGCAAAATAATGTGATAGGAACTTGCACCATTCTCACAACACCAAGATCATAAAGGAATTTCTTTAGCCAAACAGCTTCCTTTGCCGCTTCACAAGCAGCAACATATTCAACTTCTATGGTGGAGTCAACAATACAAGATTGCTTAACACTCCTCCAACTTATGGCTCCACCTCCTAAGGTGAACACACAACCTGAAGTGGATTTTCTAAAATCATGATTTGATCAAAAATCTGAATCTGTATAACCAATGAGAATCAAATTCTCACACCGATAAACAAGCATATAATCTCTCGTTCTCTATAGATACTTGAGAATATGCTTTACAACTTGCCAATGTTTCTTCCTTCCTTATGACTCTTAGGCCTTTGTTCATCAGATAGAGGAACTCTATGTCTGAAAGGAAGTAATCATTTTTTGGAGTTTTGCATGCTAAACTGTTCTAGAACCTTATCTATATATCCAACTTGTGACAAGCCTAACATCTTATTCTTGTGATCTCGCCAAAACTTGATCCCTAGAATAAAGCTAGCCTCACCCTAGTCCTTAATATCAAATTGGCTAGACAACCAAACCTTTACTGATGACATTACCCCTACATAATTTCCAATGAGTAGAATATCATCAACATAAAGTACTAGGAACATTATTACTTTATCTCGATGTCTTTTGTACACACATGGTTCATCAAGATTTTTTTCAAAACCAAATGACTTGATTGCTTGATCAAATCTGATGTTCCATGACCTAGATGCTTACTTAAGTCCATAAATGGACCTTTTCAACTTGCATACCATATGTTCTTGGTTCTTTGCTATGAAACTTTCTGGTTGCATCATATAGATTTCTTCTTCAAGATTGCCATTTAGAAATGCAGTCTTAACATCCATTTGCCAAATCTCATAATCATTATAAGCAGCAATGGATAAGAGAATTCTGATAGATTTAAGCATTGCTACTGGTGAAATGTTTCTTCATAATCAATACCTTCTTTTTGTGTATACCCTTTCGCCACTAGCCTTGCTTTAAAGGTTTCAACATTTCCATCTATCCCTCTCTTCCTTTTGTAAACCCATTTGCAACCAACAATTTAATGCCTATAGGTGCCTTTACAAGATCCCAAACTTGATTGGAATACATAGAATCCAATTATGATTTCATAGCTTTGACCTAATGATGTGTATCTATATCATTCATTACCTCTTCATGAGTGTAAGGATCAATTTCAGCCTCTTTTGAGATAGCTTCATAAGTTTTTCCCAAACTTATAAATCTTATAGGTGGCCTAACAATCTTCCCACTATGACGAGGCTCCTGTGTACTAGTCATCTCATGAGTAATATCTTGTGGTGTATCTAATACAACCACATCATCCCTAGTTTCATCCATTGGTTGTTCAATTGCAGGTTCATTCATTTTAGCCAAAACAACTTTACTTCTAGGAGTAAAATTATTCATATAGTCATTTTCCAAAAATTTAGCATTTGTACTAATAAAAAATTTGTTATCATTACGATTATAGAATAAATAGCCCCTGGTTTCTTTTAGATAACCCACAAGCAAACATACTTCTGATTTATGTTCTAATTTATTAGGCTTCCCTTTTAGCATATGTGCTGGACAACCTTAAATATGGAGGCATCTCATACTAGACTTACGCCTACTCCACAATCCCATGGGTGTTGTGGGAACAGATTTTGACGGAACTAAATTTAAAAGATGTATTGTTGTATTTAAGGCATACCTCCAAAAAGAAATTGGTAAAGTTAAGTAGCTCATCATGGACCTAACCATTTCTAAAAGAGTCATATTCTTTATTTCTGCTACACCATTTTGTTGAGGAGTTCCAGGTGCAGTCCATTGGGATACAATCCCATTTTGAGTTAAGTAATCCTTGAAATCCCTAAGAAGGTAATCACCACCTCGATCAAATCGAATGGCCTTTATGCGTTTACCCAATTGATTCTCAAATTCAGCCCCAAACTCTTTGAATTTTTCAAAAGCTTCAGACTTCCGTTTCATTAGGTATACATAACCATATCTTGAGTAATCATCTGCAAAAGTGATGATGTACTCATAACCTCCTTTTGCTTGGGTTGACATAGGACCACATACATTCGTATGAACTAATTCAAGCAACTCTTGGGCTCTTCTACCTTTTTCATTAAAAGGTCTTTTGGTCATTTTATATTCCAAACAAGATTCACAAACTGCAAATCCATCAAAGTCCAATGGCTTTAAGAGTCCATCTTTGATTAGCCTTTGAATTATGTTTGGATAAATATGACCCAAACGCGAAGGAAACTTTCTCTTTAATTATTTTACATGAGAGTCATTATCTAATTCAGAATTGTATAATTCATGTTTATTAGGAGTTAAATATAAAGACCATCCACAATATTGCCAGAACAGATAAACACTTTATCCTTCTTTATTACAACAATGTTTTTCAGGATAACACAATATCCATGTTTACCTAAATAAGTAGCAAAAATTAAATTCTTATAAACATTAGGTACATATAAACAGTCTTCCAATATTAAAACCCTAGAATCAAAGTATAAATTAAACATTCCAACTGCTACAACTCGAATTCTGCTCCCATCAGCCAAAGTAAGAAATAATTCCCCTTTCATTTAGCTTTCTAGTCTCCTTGAACCCCTGCAAAGAATTGCAGATATGATTAGTACAACATGAATCCACACACCAGGAATCCGTACTAAACATATTTCAAGGAGGAATAAACTTTTCATACCCTTATTATTAGCAACTCTGAATTTTGGACAATTCCTCTTCCAATGACCTTTCTCGCCATAATGGAAACACTTTCCTTTGGCTTACTCCTTTTTCTTTCCCTTGTTGGCAACTTCTAAGGCAATTTGTTTACCATCTTGCTTGGTGAAGTCCTTCTTCTTCTTTTTTTTACCCTTGCCTTTCGACTTAGGTTGAGAAGTAGAAGCTTCAGCCATATTGGCATCAACACTAGATGTACCAAGAATGCCTTCCGCCGCTACCAATTCATTCATTAATTCAAACTATGAATAAATCTTTTTGTTCATATTATAATTAAGTTTGAATTCCTTGAATGATTCCAGTAGTGACTAGAGTTTCATATCCATTTGGGATTCTCCATCAATATCGGCACCTAAAACTTCCAGTGTATTCAGATTAGAGATCATCCTTAGACAATGCTCCCTCACTGAAGTACCTTTAACCATTTTGGTATTATAAATTTGCTTCATAGTTTCTTGCCTTGTAGAACGTCCTTGCTCACCAAACATCTCCTTCAGACTTAACATTATGTCCGAAGCTAGTCTTACATCCTGCATTTGATACTGTAGAACATTTGAGATAGAGGCTAGGATATAGCACTTGGCCATCTCATTAGATTTCTTCCAACAATCATATCGCTGTTTTTCCTCAAGAGGAGCATCTAATGATGTAAAGTTAGGACAAGGTTGACTAAGCACATACTTGTGCTCTTCATCAATAAGAATAATGTCTAAATTTCTTTTCCAGTCAACTTAGTTGGATCTAGTCAGTTTGTTTTGATTAAGAATAGCAACAAGTGAGCTAAAAGATGCCATGATTTAAATTTGAAAACAATAAACATGAATATAATAAGTAAAAATGTACATTATCAATTTAGCATATAAACATATAGTATGGAATCTTAATAAAACCATAATATAAAATATGCAATGACAACCCAATCCTATGTTTAAAATTCCTTGGTAGCAAGTGAATTATAAACACTATGACTGATTGAGAACTATTCTCATTATTAGTGCTATCATGATAACTCTTATCAAACACTAATAATATGTTTTATTTTCTTTAGCCTCTAAGTAATAATGACACAGTTCCGTAGGGAGGTTAAATTAAACTTAGTCTAGTGTACACCATTGCCTAAAATCTATGTGAGTCATTAAGTAACTCCACGGTAGCGTGGTTGTTCTTAATGTAAAAACACATATCATCTGTCATAAAGAAGTTTAATTTGTACTACCATGAATCAAACACCCTCCTTTGGGAGCAAGGCATATACGCCAAGGCAAGATGCTTAATCACACTACTATAAACTGACATTGGAGGCTGTGAGATCCAACCCTTGTTTCTCTCTCCCACTAGATGTTTTAAAATAAAGGTTTTTAATTAGAAAACATGTGTAATCTCATTACACATAGCTTTGCACTTTTAAATGTGAAAACACTTAGTGAAAATTCAAAACTCATAAATTTCAATCGATCGAATGTATCTCTCGATCGATCGGAATCATGAAGAAATTTTTTATAAACAATCTGGATGACTCAATCGATTCTTGATTCCTATTCAATCGATCAAAAAGATGAATTCGATCGATCGAAAGGAATTCTCGATCAGTTGAAGTTTTAATAAATTCAGCATAAACAATCTGCCTAACTCAATCGATTCTCAATTCCTGCTCAATCGATAGGAAAGGAACATTCAATTGATCGAAGGGAATTCTCGATCGGTCGAAACTCGTGAAACTGAATTTTCTAGAATATTCACCAAGCAATTTTCAACCGTTTTTCATGAACAAACTACCATCATATGAACATAATAGATTGAGTTTGAGATAAAAACTTAATACCATTGATGCTATAGCCTTAAAGTTCAATTTAACATACTTAATATCAAATTTAAACAACATCATAACATCAATATCAGTTTTTATAAAACAGTAATTTCAACAACCATGCACAAAATTGAATGTATAATCTTCTAACAACATGAAATTACTATCTCTAATTCCAAAACTCACAAAACATGTTATTCAGATTCGAAATTGAAGACAACTCTAATACCAATTGTTGGAAAAACACATGTTCGTATCGCATACGAAACATACGCAGTAGAAAATTAATGAATCTACTTCATTCGCAATTGATAACATGTACTATGTAAATTTCAGAATATAAGAATAAGAGAGTGTACCTTGGTGCAGTGAAATTCAAAACTAAAGATTAGAAGTACTTGTGAACACTTTTAATCTTCACTTCAATTCCACTTGTGCCCAAGAAGTGTGGTCTCTCAGTCAGTTTACATGTATGTGTTCAAGGGAGAATAAGAGAGTGTCTAACACTCACATACACACCATTTCGTTCTCTTACAAAATTCTGTATGTTTCTCTCCTTAAAACTTATTATCTAATTGGGCTAGTCTTTTGGGTCATTCCAATTTGGTTTTAGTATATGGCTTGGAATGGTACCAAAAGGGAACAAATAAGACTCTAACTCCAATAGGCCTTGGGCTTTTCTATCAACTCTTGACAAGTCCAAAGTTACCATTAATTATATTTAATATCACTATATAAATATAATTGCACTCAAGGCCTTATTAATAAATTATATTCCAAGACTTTATTATATATGCAACTCCTTCATAAAATATTCGTAATAATACAAAGTCATGTAGGTTGACTGCCGCTTTGAAGATTACTACATCTTAATCCTTGAGTACTTAGTTTAATCCTTTAAATTATTCATCATATATTTATAAAATCCAATTTCATAAATGTACGTTTTTAGACCCCTTAACACAAGTTGTTTAACCTAGTTATTTAGCCAAGTGATTACTTAGATAAATTATTTAGTTCTAAATTAACACAATAATAGCATATCATACAAATAATGTGGAAATATAAAGTACACTACGATATGATGACTTAGGAAAATCTAACCGGTAAAAAACCTGGGGAATGTTTAATCTAACTATTCTTAAGGTAAAAACAAATCCACTATGAAAGAATATAAATTTTTACAATAGAACTTAGACTACTAACATCCTATTACTACCTCGAGTAGAAAACTTATTATCATAACTATGTGACAACTTCGAGTCCATGGACTACTTTTTTTTATATGCAGCAACCACAAGTTCTCTTACTTATGACTTTGAGACTCCACTCAAAGGTTTCAGATATTTTTTAAAGTTCTTTATGCAGCAATTGAAGAGATCATCAAGTTCTTGACACAAATCTTGATTTTGACAACTCAATATGTGTGTATGAAGGTAAACACTTCTAAGTCTTATAGAAGATTCAACACACAACTCTCAAAAGACTTCTAAAACGTAGTTAGAGTTTTTCTTTTTATACTTAAAGTAAAACACTTAACCCTACACATCATATAGGCTTGGGTTGAATTGGAATTTCTACAAAAAATTAAATCTGCATGAGTTTCAATTGATCGAGTCTAATTTTCGATTGATCGAACCTTGCAGATTTTGTCCAATAAATCTTGCAATCACTCGATTCCAATTTTGCATTAAATCACACTTTGAGCAAGACTAAACCTGGACTCTATCTTTTGATCATGGTTTGCCAACACAATACACATTGAAGTTCTAATACATTAGTTCCTAAAGTCTTAGAACTAGGGGTGGCAATTTTTATCCATATCCATTTAACTGTCCATTACCCACCTTATTTGGATAAGTCTTAACTCAACCCATTTGAGTATTTGGGTTAAATGGATAAAAACCCATTTGGTTATTTAATTAGATGGGTCTAAATGGATAAATCCACTAATACCCACTAAACTCATCTAAAATTTAAAATTAAATAAACCCACTAATACCAACTAAACCTTTCTAAAATCTAAAACTTAAATAAACAAATTTTCTCGGTAACCAAACACTTTAACCTATAGATTTCTAAATATTTTCTCAAACACTTTAACCCCTAGATTTCTAAACATTTTCTCAGAGAGAGAGAGAGAGAGATCAATTCTTTCAAGCCCGGAAATTTTCAAAGAACGAAGAGAAACCTAAGCTTTTTCAGAGTCAGCCATGGACAATGAGAATCGAGCAACGACGTCATCTTCTTCTTCGTCAAATTCGAGCACCAACATGTTCAAGAACTTAGCGACGTCGTTCGATCGAGAGCTCGAGAATTTCTTCAACTCGGCAATAACTTCGTTTATTATGCCGGCAATTTGATTGCCTCCGGCAGAGATCAATTTCGTGAAAAGGCTCTAGCCGAAGCTTTCAAAGTTCCGGCGGGTGTACTCGTCGCCGGATTTCAGCAAGAAGGTTCTAGAAAAGTGGACTCCAAGGTTGCGGCTTCGGATCGATTTGTCAGCAATAAGGAACGCGATTGTGGTGGAGGTGGAGGATGGGGATGGAGTTGTTGATTTTGATAGGGTTAGGAAGAGTTGTTTGAACTTTTTAATTTTTGTTTTTAAAGTTTTTAACAAGTTATTTATTTATTTGGGTTACGGGTTACTAATTAAATGGGTTGGGCGGGTAATGGATAATTAATTTATACATAAACGGGTTATAAATGGATAAATGAGTAATTACACACTCAACCCATTTATGACCCAACCCGCCCATTTGCCACCCCTATAGTTAGAACCTAACAATAAATATATACTTTAGTAACTCCTTACTAAAGTAGTTAGGCTTAACATTCTGAATAACCAAACCCATTAAACTTATCTCAAAGGAATATTTTATATCTCCGCTAATAGATTATGAATTTTATCTTGAAAATATATGTTCCATCAACACTAAATGTGACAGCCCAACATACTGAGATTTTGATCGTGACTTTAGATCTCACTCCTAATATATCAAAGCAACCTATACTTCATGATCAGGTCTATTATTCTCTTAGGATTAAGAGTTCATGTAAATAGAAGCCATGAGATTTATTATTCATTTGATAATCGTTAAGAGAATAATAAATCTTACAGTGGTTCAGTTCAATATGTCTTAACTCTTAAAACATATCAACATATCAACCATTGTTATTAATTCCGTTCCGTTCCGGCTGGAATGGCCGGAATTTTTCGTATCGGTATGCAAACCGGTACGAGAATACCTCACGTTCCAGGTCGGGTCAGATTTCGGGCCGTTTCGGGTCATTCCGGACAATTCCAGCCAATTCTGGCCGAGATGTGAATTTCGGCCGGTATAGGATTTGGCTTTTTTAATTTTTTTAATTTTATTTTTATTTTTTTGTGGTTAAGAACTTAGGAGTTAGGAGTTAACATTAAGTGTTAAGAACTTAAGATATGTGATTGTGGTATACATTGTCATGAATAATGTCTTTTGTTTGTTCATTCCTTCCCCCTCTGTCATAAAATTTTTTTTTTTTATTGATTTGTTTTGTGGTTAAGAACTTAGGAGTTATTATTTGATATTTAGTTATTGACTTGTAAATCTTCTTATTGTGTGATGTTAAATTGATGTTATATTGATGTTTAAGACTTAAGAGTTAAAGACTAAATGATTTGTATTATTTGATATTTAGTTATCTATTTATTAGAATTGACAATTTTATGTTCTACAAGAATATATATAAATTATTTTCTAAGAATCCGAAACACCCTGAAACGATACACCGAAATCGGCCGGTACTGAAATATTCCATTCCACTAGACAAATCAAAACGGGGTCCGAAATGGTATTAATAACAATGATATCAACTAGAAGTCTTCACTTCCTTGATCAAGACAAATAATTTTAGTTGATATGTTATAGTCTTCGCAGATGAAATGCGTAATTTTATCATCGACTACGAACTAAAATTCTGAGTTTACAAAGAACTTGTGATTGATATCTTCTATGACTAAATCACATACTATGTATCTAATGAACTATATGATAATGTCCAAATATTTATATTACCATTATTTTAGATAATAATAAAACAACTTTATTAATTACAACATTAAGTCATACATAGTATCATACAATAGGATTTAAGGGCACTAATCCTAATAGTCCAATCTTATTTTCTTCATTCTCATGATATTTTACATGCCAAGGGATTTGTGGGGTTGGTTCAGCTAATAATTCCCAAATCTGAGGACCTTGGTTTGGTGGTCAGAATATCCTTAAGTTTATCAATTATTTATAATGACAGTAAATAGCTATTATCAAAAGTTTAACATAAATTTACAATTGAACCGTGGAAACTGCCATGGTTGGTTCAATTACATGTGAGTTCCATAGGAAAAATCCATAGATGAATTCAGCTTACTCCCACAAATGAAACTCCTTGGCTCTTGTTGTATTTGATCTAGAAGAAACCCCTTACTCTGGTAGTTGGATATCAGCCAAATCCTCTCTGTAAGGAATGCGATCAGCCTCGACCACCTCACAAGAATTGCTTAGCCCATGTTCCATGTTGTTTTGGACTACTGGGTGGTCAAGCGTTATGGGCTCAATAAATGTTACAGCAGTGTCTTTTCGGAAGGTAAGGTACAAGATTGCTAAGACGCAAACGAGCATTAGGGGAAACACTATGATCCCAACAAACACATTTGCAATCTTGGGTAATTTGTTGTGAATTAGCCAACCCACAAAGGCTGTAATCAGGTAATACATGTTAAAGCCAGTAAATGCCACGACTAGGATCCACGAGATCACCATAATCTACAAGCATAATTGTCCGATGTTTAGTTAAATTCAATTATGTAACTGCATTCATCAATTTAAATTTAATTTTTGTTAGAAGAAAATAATATTGTTTATACTATATTAAGAAATGTAGTCATATAATTGAATTTAATTGATGAATTGAAGACATAATATCTAAAAAAATAAATCTAAATTTTATAAGTTTGAATTGCATTTATGGGCTTTATAAAATCAGACTATCATCTTAGTCGAGGCCCACTATACTGGCTAACCTCATTGAAAAGAACATGAGTATAAAACAACTTACATAGATTGAATTCTTGTGTGGTCCCATCTTGGAGTTACTGCCACTGAATTTAAGGAGAGGGATTAAAGCGAATGGAAGCTCAAATGAAAGCACCATCTGCAAAACCCATTAAATTTTTATCCTGTATTTGAATATAGGTATAAACATTAAAAAGACATAGTTCCCAAGTTACAAATCGATGAGATGATGATAAGTTGGGCTGCACCTTTAGATCCTCCAATAATGGAAACAATAAGACTAGGTGCAATGGCAATGCACCTTGTCATCAGGTTTCTAATCCATTTTTTAATCTTAAGGTCCAAGAAACCCTAAAAATGCCACAAAATCCATAAATTAATTAAAATTCAATTCAATTAATCAGGTTAGTTTCACATTATATATGTATATATATTTGTTTGTGTTATATGTTTTTTTTTTCAAGACCTGCATGATGAATTGGCCTGCATAAGTGCCTGTGATGGTGGAACTTTGCCCTGAGGCTAGTAAAGCAATGGCATATATAGTTGAGCTTGACCGACCCAACACATTCTACACACATAAAACAAATATAAAAAATAAGTCAAAAAAGTTCTGTTAGATTTCTAGTAGACTATTATTTATTCCAAAAGCAGAGATTGATAAAAAAAGAAGAAGATAAATTTTATCATTTAATTATTATTTTAATAACTCCATATAGAAATTTGAACCTTTAGAAGGAAAGGGGCCGAGCCGAGGGTAAGATTATTGCATTGATTTGCAGTCTCATCTGAGATATTGTTAGCTGAGCAAACGGTGCCCGATACAGAGACAAATGCAATATTGATTAAAAATGCAACAGCCAACGCGAATCCGCTCTCTATCAACTAATATCGACACGCATCCTGTAGTATCACACAATGAGGCAGATACAAGCATTTGACAAATTAGCAAAAATAAACTATTTTGGAAAATAAAGACATCATCTATCTCCTCCGCAATTAAAAAAATTATAGTTTTATAATCTATGATTCAATGGTTTATGAGTAGTACTATTCATCCACTCCAATTATAATAAATACGGTATCCGAATTATGTTATTATTGTAACACGTTTGTATAATTTTTATTTTTCTCTTTTTCTTAAGAGTGATAATCAGTGGCAAAACCTGGATTTCAGTTCAGAAGGGCAAAATTAGAAGCAAAAATAATCCAAAAAATTAATCAATATTGACAAAATAAAAATAACCAATGGTAAACTAATGTAATTATCATACAAAGTCTAATATAAATGTAAAGTGTACAAGTATATATTTGACATCATTAAAGTAAAGAAACAAAAATGAGCAATTAATAATTTCTAACAATCAAACTGAGAGATTAGTCTAAATACTCAAAATTTAAACATCTAATTTGATTGTTATTGGTCATAGTTTGGGTTATCACTGACATCACTTTTTGACTTACCGATAATAACTTGTCACATAAGATTTATAGAGAAAATGTTAGGATGTAACATTACTCTTTTTACTGTGTGTCTATTTAAAAAAAAATAAAGTTATGAGTTATGCGGTATAGTTTTTGGTTTTACGGGAGATGTTATTTTGTTTTTTCCATGGTCAACCAAAGCTTTCTTGTAATACAAGTACAACTAAATTTTTTTTGAAGGTGTCAAGGGGGCAAACTGTCCCCTCTTGTCCCTTGGATCTGCCTCTGGTGATAATAGGGATATTGGGGCTTTACAAATTGCCGTGTCAAATTTTAAACACTCAATAAAAAAAGCATTTAAAAAATGTAATTGTTATATTGTTAATGTGGCATCGATCACATTCATTATCAAGTAGATTAAACTTTTTTTTTTGGTAGTAAAAGTGCATGTAGTTTTAACATTTTCATTAAGTCTTAATGGTTGGGAGTATGCATGAAAGCATAAGTTTCTTACATTGATGCCACGGACAGAACCTGGTACTTTTCTGCATAGCACAAGAGCTGAGTGGAGAAAGGGATTGTGCCTATTGATCAGAAAGAAATAGAATGAATAATATGGTATATAACACAAATAATTAGAAAGAAGAAAAGAAATAGTTATGAAATAAGGGAAAGGCTTAACTTTAGTGCACTAGAGCCGACACAATGTTGACATGTTGCAAAAATCAGACACATGTTAGTATTGTATTGGCTCCGGTGCACTAGAGCATCGTGTCCATGAAACAATGTGCATGATATGTAATGAAGCAGTTTATCACATACGGCACGATAAGGGTACCCAAAAGGGCTATGGCGTTTCCGACGGCTCCTTGACCACTAAGCTTAGGTACAAATAGTCCTTTTATCACAGCACCCGCTGGAGGCTTTACGTAGCCCATTTCCCTAAAGAAACATACAGCTATTACCAATATCATTACTGATATAACCAACTCCAGCTTCCTAACCTGGCCACCCAAATTTTTTTAACAATATAACTGAGAGTAATGCTAGAGATACTATAATTTCACTACATATAGCTTGCAAATTACTATGTCATTGATCACAATAATAATAATAATAATAATAATAATAATAATAATAATAATAAATCAAATATTCATTTAATTGGTGATTGAAGTAAACCAATCATATTCAACTATTTGAACTTCAAGAAATAGGTCAAGTTGAGACTATGCCTTTTTTCGAATAAAAATCATCATTCTCACTTTTTAGTGTATCACTTTGTAGTTCACAAAAAGTATAATTTGCCATTTGTTTGATTCCACAACCCACCCCACCCCCCCAAGCCAAGATTAAGTAGAGTAGAAAGAAGAATACTACAAAAGATGTTTATTCGCATCTCTTACTATGTATGTTGGTATCTTGTGTATGAGATATATGCATTCTCTCTCTCATAGCGTGGCAGCTCCACATATTTGTTGGACTCATATGTTGTATGAGAGATTATGTATATATCTGATATATGAGATAATTATTGCTATGCACACTATTTTAGCTCCCCCTTATTAAAAAAAAAGAGGCTAAAATGCAAACTGTACTCTTTATGTTTGATTGAAATTCATTTTAGTAGTCTAACTTTATTTTCTTTCAACTGAGTCTTCTAAATTTCAAATTTATTCAATTTAGGTTTTTCTTCAAATTTCATTAAAATTAGAGAGTAAAGATAAAGGATTGAAATAAATTTCAATTAAAATTAATTAGTGTAATTTGTATTTTAACCAAAAAATAATAATAACAACAACAAGATAAGGAGAAAAAAAATCGACTGCTTGAAGTGATGGTGATATAAGCATCTATTTGTTTCTCTTAAACTATATATATATATATATTAATAGGTAAAATTTAGAGAAAAATCAATTAGATTCTTCAATTGAAGTCCAATTTTGTGCCATGTGTCATGAATTATTTATTTTTAAAGAGAGTTTTATTTTTTAATCTTGGAGTCAAATGTGAGACCACACCATCTATATCTATATATATTAATAGGTAAAATTTAGAGAAAATTCAATTCAATTCTAAAATTGAAGTTAAATTTTGTGCAATATGTCCTAAATTATTTATTTTTAAAGATTTTTATTTTTTAATTTTGGAGTCAAATGTAGGATCAGATCATAAATATCCATCCAAGTGAGTTATTACATTCATTCTCAAAGAAGAAAAAAAAGGTGAGTTATTACATACAAAAACCAAAGAGTCTAGAATTAATGAACATAAAAATAAACATAATAATAATAATAATAAATGGACAATATACTTTTTCTACCTAATAATATTCTTAAAAGATTTTTTAAAGAGTTAAAAAAAAATAAGAATGCCAATCAATAATATTTAAATTATATACGTAAGAATTATATTATGCATCTTAATGTATATATTTTAAGTATATCCATATATATGCACGAAGTTATAAGCTAAAGATATATAAAAAAAATGGTTCGAAGTTGAAGTTTCCAAAAAAAAGAAAAAAAGAAGGGAAGATATCCCATTATCTATACTACTATTTAAGAGGCTTCTCCTATTTGGATTTCTCATTTTCATAGTTCTAAAATATCCCTATACCATTCACTTACAAGCTTTTAACTAACAAGAATAAATATGTAAAATAAAACTTTTTTACTTTAATAACCCACAAACCTGCGTACGCTTTGCCAATTTACAACCCAACAACATCTACTCTCATTCTTTCTCAAATTACACAAACTTAGTCTCAATAGTACGTCCACTTCTTTTTTCTTTCTTCTATTTCCAGATTTGGGTTCTAAACAATTCAGCATAATTTACACAATTCAAATAGCTTTTCAAGTTTTATCTTCTGCATCTCTAATCTAAATTGCAAGTTGTTCTTCCTTTTCTTTTATTTTCTTTTCTTCATCATTGACTATTGTTTGAGTTCTTACCTTTCATGGCTACCAATGATTTAGAATTTGAGGTGTACTTACTTGTGGGTGAATGAGATATCCCATTATTATATTCTAATTTGTCACAAAACTATACAAACTTCGTGTACGGGGGAAGTACAATGTGGACAAATGGGTCTGGTCACCTGTGTTTACTTGTTTGACTTTGAGAGCAAGAATCGGGCGAGCAGCAAATTAAAAAGATATAGTGCATTATCCACACAATAAAAAAATAAAAAAATAAAATAAACAACATAGTTCCCATTTAAAAAAAAAAAAAAAAAACTACATAGTTTTTTTTTTAAGAGATACGAAGTCAATGATGTAATGCATACCACGAGAGAGGGAAAAAAAAAAATTAAGAATAAGTCTAGTACCAGTTTCTTAAAAAAAAAAAAAGAGTCTAATATTATCAATTTTTTCACAATTTTACCACAATTTTGCTACGTGACGATTTGTAAATAGTGCATATAAAATAGTGAGTTCATGTGTGTTCATGATTTTATTACTTAAGAGTTGCCCCATAGTAAATTTGTAGAATAGTTTGTGGCATTAATTAGACTTACTCAAAAATTAATAAAGTCAAACGTAGTTGTCTTTTCAAACAAGAGAACTAGTATATTTAAAATATTTTCATAACAATTTTAAAATAAATTTTAGAGAACTGTTATGTGAGTAACATTTTTACAATACTTTTATAATAAATTTTAGGTGGCAGATTGTTAATAGTTCTAATTTCAATCAACAATTGAAATTACTTTCTTGCCCATCAATAACAACCAACAAAAACCGATTACATAAAATCAGTTTTGAAAGTGTTGTGAAAATATTGTAAACATAGCATTTCTCTAAATTTTAGGTAGTAAGTTATTAATGGTTTTAATTTGAACTCACAGCCGAAATTACTTTTTTACTCACCAATAATAATAGTAACAACTTACTACTAATATTTTATTGTGAAAATGTTATGAAATTATTATGAACATAACATTTTTCTTTCAAACAAACAGTTAAACATGTCATATATATACATCAACACAAATTTGACATTTGTAGATGTGTTAAATTGTTAGCAATACATTAAAAAAAAATAAAATGATATCAGTAATAGCTCAAATGTAAACAAGTACAAGCTTGCCATAAAAAATATTATCAAATTTTTTGTATATATGAATAATAAAGGGAAACAAAATTGTCTTTTCAAACAAAAAGTAGAACATAATTTATTACAAAATTCATTTAGTACCATGCTTTTTCTTGAATAAAAAATACCCGATCCAGCTTTTAGTGTACAATTTATACTTTTTTTTTTGGGGGTTAAAGATCAGTTTTATTCTTCCCAAGAAGACCCACCCCAACCTTAGGGACGTGAACCGAGTCTCACCCACCCATACCCTCCGTGCAGATAGTGCATGGGGAGGTACCATCTGGAACAATGGGTCCGGTGGTTACTTGTTTTGACTTTGAGTGTGTGACACTGACAGTAAGAATCGAGGGGCAGCAAATTAATAAGGCACAGGGCATCATCCAAACAATAAGAAAATACTAATGAAATAATAAACTACCTAGCACGTGGTATTTTTTTTTATATTTTTTATGAGAGATACCTGGTACCAACATAAACAATGATGCAATCCACACACAACGAGAGGGGATCAAAATAATAAAGTGAAACGAAGTTGTCAATTTCAAACAAACAGCCACCTCAATATATATGTTATTATAGAAAATATTAATAGATGCCTTAAGATATTAGTTTAAGAAATATTTTTAGAAAATTTTTGTAAAAAAAATTTAACAAATATTTCTTATAAAAATGACATTAAAACTTTATTAAAAATAATTTATTAATTTCGTATGAGTCAATTCTTTTGGCTTGTATTTGATGGCCGCATAAGGTATACCATGTTCAATTTTAAGATGAATTTTTTTTTTTTTGGTGAACAATCTTAATATTTTTAACTTTATAAAATTATCAAACTATCACTAGGATATAAAATTAATATCACTGTGAAGTGTGAATGCAATTAATGGGTTCAAAAGCCAGTGACCGAGTCAATAGACTATTATATGAATCCGATTACTTACGAGTTACAAACTATGTAATATATATCAGACAACTTACGTAGTTTTTTTTTATAAAAAATCTCTTGAAATTATTTGTGTAGGGTTAGGATTTGTAACTCAAGCCCAAGAAGTATAGATTATGAGCCCAACGAATCCAGAATAATGAATTTGTAGAGAGTGGGTGAAAGAGTTAGGCTAGTTGTGAATCAAACAGTGATCAACTAAGGTAGTTAAGGATGAATTAGCGTGCAATAAGGCTTGAACAACTAAACCAATAAATGTCCGAAGATGTATTTTATTGAATAAAGATGATTACAATTCTTAGAGCTACAGTAAAATGATATTTTTCTTCTTTTTTCCTCCCCTCTTTATCAGAGGCTTCTTCCCTTTATATAGCATCCTCTCCCTTCATCCTCATCGTCCACTTGGTCTTCATCTAAGCATCCACTTGAGTATATGTCATGTCAAGTCTCATTTTTAGTTTTCTGTAAGTGGTGGTAGCTGAGATTACACTGTTCAGGAGTCTTCTCCACATAAATGAGGCCAGAAAAGTAGCTGTAACGCATTAAACACGGTTGTAACAGCTTTTTTCTGTAGATATTTCTTTGTTTTTATCATCTCCAGACATGCTCAGAGTTTATCTTCGTTATTGGAACTGTTATGAAGATCATTCGGACCCTCCAAACATTTGATTGATCAAGAATATTCGTATCCGAGGAGGAAGACCTCTTCGGAATGCATCCCTCATTCACTTCCAGGTATGATTCTCTCACATGAACCATTTCCCAGATATTTTCCTCTCTTCGGACATCCAGTAGTCCTCGAATAGGGCCCTAGGCCCAATATATTAAGCTGGGCTTTCACTCCCCACAATAGCCACTCAAAATTTTAGTTTTTCCCTTGCATCCGAGGAGGAAAAATAGGATTTTGACTTATCACGAAATAGAAATTTGGAATAATAAAAATATCTGAACTTCCATGTGTAGGCACAGATGCGGGCACTTCATTAATGCTACTGTCGTTTCAGTATTCCCAATGCACTATCAATTACTCCAAGCGGCATTTTGTCTTTGGTATCCAACAGTGGACTATTGATCCAACGGACGTGATTCTTCCTCAGAACTTGGGCGGGATGACTCCTACTCTTTCGCTTGTCCCCATATAAAGCCTTAGAACATGTGACTTGTTCTTCACTTCGCAAATTCTCAGAGCACCCAGCAAACTCAAGCATTCGAATCCTTCAAGTTCTTCCAATCACCGGTCCTAACCCCTTTCAGAATCCGTAAGAATTTTTCTGCGAATTCGAGGATCACATTCCAATTTGGTTTGTGTAAGTTTCGACTTCTAAACCTCTCATCTCCTTCTTCGGCCAACTTCCTCGGCCTTCGAATAATCATTCCCTAGTCACTTCACTTAGTGATTCCATCTTTTTGTTTAGCTGCGATGGGTAGATTCCAGTATCTGGTAGATAGCCCCGCCCAAATAGAGGAGTTTAAGGCGACATACCGCATACCTCAAAATGTGGGTTTGAGGTATTGCCCACCAGAGAAAATACTAATAGATTGAAAAACGGGCGAAGTTGTAATCCCCATCATCGCTTTTCTAGAAAGGGGGATGACTATCCCCATGAGCCCCATCACCAGAACTTAACTCCGAAATCGTAGGCTTAGCCCTGAACAGTGTGCACCTAATGTCTTTAGGATCTTAGGAGCAGTTGAGGATTTGAACCGTCACCTAAGATTAGGACTCACCTGGCTCGACGTGGTACACATGTACGAATGTCATAGCCAGCAAGGGGCAGGATATTATCTTAAATCCCAGTCCGACATTGTTAGGCTCCTATCCTGCCTTCCCAAATCTAACAAAGGGATGAAAGACGACTATGTGATCATCTCGGGCGCGTGGCATGACGGTCTCTATTGCCCAACCAAGCCAGGAGAGCCAGGTGGGATATGCTAGATTTAGGTTCACTAACAGTAGGTTTACGATCTCCGCCTTTAAACAATTTTTTCTTCTTTTTGTATCATTATTTTCAAGTTTCTGACTAAGTTCTGCTGTGATTTTTAACAGATAAAGACTACGTGTCTCCTCGGCTCAGCCTCACAAACGCTGTCGCACTTAATTATCTATTAAGATCAGAAATCTTCGTAAGTGAGGATGGGCAGCTTCGGTCGGTGCCTTTAATTCTTGACTATTCCTCAAATCCGAAGGATTTTCAGCCAGCTGGCAACGCAATAAGGCAAGGAGATTACCACCTCAAACACATCGACGTAGCTCGGAAAGGCTTTTTGGCCCCGTTCGATCTTGAGCCCGTGCCACATCCAAATCCCCAGGGTGTGTCACAGCTCCTCCAGCCAATTCAACAGGTTCCTTTGGAACCAGTTGAAGCAGAAGAAAGAGTAGCCTCCTCGGCCTCTTCACTTGAAGAACAGATTGATAAGTTCAGATTTGAAGGGGAGGTTTTAGGAGAGGTTTGAGTGATACAAGTTTCTGACGCCGAGGAGGAAACTGACAGGCAGTCCAGTGTTCGCCCTCCAGTTTTAATAACCACCCTTCCAGAAGACTTTTCGGAGACAGAGGACATGGTTGATTTAATAAGCTTAATGAAGAACAAGGGTAAGAAGCCGGAGCCCAAAGGGACTAGCACATCCCAACCAGATGCGAGCCTTCCTCCACCACCTCCTCAGGCCCCTGATCTCGGCTTGAAGCCATTGCCAGATCTGAAAAAGAAAAGGCCCCTCGTGGTCCCGGTAAAAGGGGAGGTGGTTCCCCCAAAAGGGACCAAGCAGCAAAAGGTGGTAAAGGACCACCGGAGCAAGAGGGCTTCATCCATAGAGAGCCGAGATGAGGCCCTCGTTGCTGATGTGTGCAGAGGACCTCGCACTTGGTCCCCAAGGCTAGAATTGGATGGCCCTCCAATCCCTTGGGAAACTTCCCTAAGGAACTACGATGGGGGGAGGGCAGGTCTTGTTGCTGAGGCTTTGGAGCAGCCACTGCTCCTCCCTCGGGACATGGAGTCTTACCGGCGCTTCAGCCAGCAGGAACTCTTCTCGTCCCTAAAAAGGGATTTAGCCATGATAAGGGAGTTAATCCATCTCTTCATTTTAGGATGTTGCTTGCCCTTTTTTTTTTTACTTGTTTTATGTTGACTTTATCATTTTTGCTGCGCAGATCACCCAGCAAGTCTTTGTGGCGGAAGAGTGGAACAAAAAGACATATATTGAAGCCCAAGCAGAGGCTTACTCTCGGTCCGAAGCAGAAAAGTCTTTGGGTAGCCTAAAGGAAGAGTATTTTCAACTGTCTGAGCAATTCGAGGAGATCGTCAAGTAGAGAAATAGTCTTGATGCGGGCCTGAAGAATGCTGAGAAGTAGGCCGAAGACCAATGCCAGCTGCTGAATTTGACCGAGATCAATTTGGCCACAGAGAAAGCATTGGTGAAGGATCTTCAGGCTGAACTCAAGAAAGCCAAAGAAACTGCCAAAAGGGCTGAGAAGGATGCTCAGTTGGCCAAAGAGGTAGTTGAGGCTGAAAGAAAGGCAGCATATCAACTGGGGGTGGAGGAGACCCAGATCAGTCTCATTGAGCAGTTCACTTCGGTCGGCCGAGACTACTGCGACATAACTTGGGGGAAGGCAATGAATGTTGTTGGGGTTCCTACGGACTCTCACCTAAGATTGCCCGGGAGCATATATTACGACCCAAATATTCGTGAAGTCCCAGAAGCTCTGGAACAACCCGTAGTCAACCAAACCCTTCCTGCTCCTGCCGAAGTATCGAGAGAGCCTGAGGGTCCCTAAGAAAAGGACAAAGAACAAGTGCCAGACGCTGCTGCTGCTCAGCCCCCTCAGATAGTTGATCCTTCGGCTACTCAAACCAAGGCTTAAATATCTAGTAGTTGTTTTGTTATATAGTTAGTTTTTTTATTTTTTTATTTTTTTTTTGGTGTAAGGACTTGTATACCACCCTATTTTAATTAATGAAATCCTTCCTTTTTCATTTTATGACGTTCTTGTTGCCTTTATCACCAGGCTTACTGTTATTGCGAATAACCATAACTTGTGAGCATAATAGTGTAGGTAAACTTAATCGTCATATCAGGCTGATGAAGCGAATAGTCTCAACTTAATATCGAAGAGAGTGGTTTATATAAGAATTATTAGTAAGTATTGAAAAAAATAAGTGATATGAAAGTTTCATAGGCCTTCTTGAAGGTGTGCAAAGCTTATTTTAGATGAAGAGTCTTGTTGTAAGTTAGAGTCAAGTGCCTTTAGGAATTTCAAGCATGATTTGTTATAAGGTTAAATTTTAATAATAATAACTGTAGGGAGGTGCTGACTAGCAAATATCACCTGGTCCGAAGGCTACAGACATGAGAAGGAGTGCCAACTAACCTAAATCATCTGGTCCGAGGACTACAGGCATGATTGGATTTTAAGTTTAAACCCTTAGAGAATCTAGAACGAGTGTTAACTAACCCAAATCATCTGGTCTGAGGACTACAGGCATGATTGAATTTAAGTTTAAACACTTAGAGAACTTGGAACGAGTGTTAACTAACCCAAATCATCTGGTTCGAGGACTACAGGCATGATTGAATTTAAGTTTAAACACTTAGAGAACTTGGAACGAGTGTTAACTAACCTAAATCATCTGGTCCGAGAACTACAGACATGATTGAATTTAAGTTTAAACACTTATGAGAACTTGGAACGAGTGTTAACTAACCCAAATCATCTGGTCCGAGGACTACAGGCATGATTGAATTTAAGTTTAAACACTTATGAGAACTACTTACATATAGAGTCAGCATATTGATTGAAGAAAATATTCGATTAATAATTGTACCTTTTGAGGTTATTTACATTCCAGGGACGTGGTATTACATGATTATCCAGGTCTTCTAAGAAATACGCCCCAATACCAGCCCCTAAAGTAATACAAAATGGTCCTTCCCAATTGGGTCCTAACTTTCCTCATACTGGGTTCTTTGCGGTGCCGACAACTTTCCTCAGCACTAAATCACCGGGTTCCAGAGGCCTTAGCCTTACGTTGGCATCATAGCCCTGCCTGAACTTTTGCTGGTAATGTGCCAGTCGAACTAATGCATTTTCTCTCTTTTCATCAATCAGGTCCAAACTCCTCTCTAGCTGCTCATTGTTGTCGGTCGGATTGAACGAACTGGTTTTCAGTGTTGGGAACCCAGTTTCCGAAGGTATGACAGCTTCAGCCCCATAGGTCATTGAGAAGGGGGTTTCTCCTGTAGATCTTCGAGGCGTAGTTCCGTAGGCCCAAAGTACGTGTGGCAATTCTTCCACTCACTTGTCCTTCGCGTCGTCTAGCCTTTTCTTTAAGCCATTTATTATGACCTTGTTAACAACTTCTGCTTGCCCATTACCCTAGGGATAAGCAGGAGTGGAGTATCTGTTTATGATTTCGAATTCGCTACAATACTTCCTGAATGCCCTGCTATCAAATTGTAAGCCATTATCCGAGATGAGAGTATGAGGAACCCCAAATCGAGTGACGATATTCTTCCACACAAATTTCTGCACATCCACGTCTTTGATGTTGGCCAGAGGTTCAGCCTCGACCCATTTGGTGAAATAGTCAGTACCGACCAGAAGGTATTTCCTGTTTCCTGCAGCCTTAGGGAATGGTCCCACGATATCTAAGCCCCACTGGGCGAAAGGCCATGGGCTGGATAGTGGATTAAGGGTTCCCCTTGGTTGATGAATATTTGGGGCAAACCGCTGACATTGATCGCACTTTTTAACGTATTCGTGGGCTTCTTTTTGCATGCTCGGCCACCAATAACCTTGAGTGATGGCTTGGTGAGCCAAGTACCTACCTCCAGTGTGGCTCCCACAGATTCCTTCACGCAACTCCTCTAGTAGCAACTCAGCCGCTTCAGGATGCATGCATAACAGGTACGATCCTGAATAAGAGCGTTTGTATAATTTCTGGTCCTCGGATAGCCGGAATCTGGTCGCGTCCCTTCGAATTTTATCAACTTCCTCCCTTTCTTCAGGCAAAATATCTTCTTTCAAGAATTTAATAATAGGGTCCATCCAGCAGAGCCCGGTCCTAACTTTGTGAACTTGAATTGCTTCTCTTCTTGCCTCGGTAGGCCTATGCAAGTCCTCGATAATGATGACTCTCAAAAAATTCTACGCCGAAGAAGTAGCGAGAGTGGCCAGAGAATCAGCGTGTGCATTACCACTCTTGGGGATGTGCAGCAAACTGAAAAATTCGAACTCAGACCGCAGGCATTTAACTTGGCTCAAGTACCCCTACATTCTTTCATCCTTCACTTCAAACTCACCTTGCACTTGACCCACAACTAAGCTTGAGTCCGAGAACAGCTCCACTGCCTTTCCTCCCATTCTTCGGACCATAGCCATTCCCATCAATAGGGCTTCATACTCTGCCTCATTATTTGTCGCCGAGAAATCCAGCATTAATGACTTTTTAATGATGATTCTTTCGGGGGATATCAGCACCAGCCCCACTCCAGAACCTTTCTGATTTGCTGTGCCATCCATGTACACTTCCCAATGGGATGGGCCTTGTTGAGAAATCATGCCAACCGATTTTTCATCCATGTCCGATATGGGCGTTACTTCTTCTAAATGGGGCTCCATGAACTTGGCTACCAAATTTGCAAGTATCTGGCCTTTGATCGACGTACGAGGCATATATCTGATATCGAACACCCCCAAGATCGTACCCCATTTAGTAATTCTTCCAGTATAGTTAGCACTTCGGAGAATAGCCCTGAGTGGGAGCTAAGTGAGGACAATGACTGTATGGGCCTGGAAATAGTGAGGTAACTTTCGTGTACCGAGTACTACTGCTAGGATAGCCTTCTCCAGTGGCAAATAACGGATCTCAGCTTCATGCAGCGACTTACTTACGTAATAAACTGGTCTTTGCACACCACAATCTGCTCGTATTAACACAAAGCTTACAGCATAGGGAGCCACAGCAATTTAGGTGAACAAGACTTCATCTGGCTCAGGACTGGACATGATTGGTGGCCGAGCTAGATAATCTTTAAGTTGCTGAAAAGCTACAGCACATTCGTCAGTCTACTCGAATCCCTTCCACTTGTTAATCAGAGAGAAGAAGGGCCGACATCTGTCTGCTGATCGAGAGATAAATCGGTTTAGGGCTGCAGTCATTCCAGTCAGTTTCTGGACTTCTTTGGGATTCCGAGGAGCTTGTAAATTATTGATGGCCTTTATCTGGTCGGGGTTAACCTCAATTCCCCTGTGAGTCACCATGTACCCCAAAAACTTGCCCCGACCCCACACCGAATAAGCACTTGGAAGCGTTTAAGCGCAGCTTGTGCTTCCTCAGAACTTCAAAGGTACTTTCAAGGTCCTTCACATCCTCGTAGTTCAAACATCCTCGTCATCATTCTTTGATAGGTAGATCTCACGTTTTTCAGACCAAATGGCATCACCTTATAGTAGTAATTACCAATAGGGGTGACAAAAGCAGTCTTCTCCTGATCCTCCAGGGCTAGTGGTATCTGATGGTAGCCTTGGAAAGCATCCAAGAAACTCATCCGAGGATGGCCAACAGTGGCATCCACAAGCTGATCAATTTTTGGCATAGGGAATGGATCCTTAGGACAAGCCTTATTTAGGTTAGTGAAGTCTACATAGACTTGCCACTTCCCATTTTTCTTCTTTACCACTACAGTATTCACTAACCACTCCGAGTAAAAAACTTCTTTGATAGCTCCAGCTTGTTCGAGCTTTGCTACCTCTTCTCTTACTACATCTGCATGTTCCTTAAATGGGCGCCGATGAGGTTGCTTCTTAGGGATAATCAATGGGTTGACTTTAAGATGGTGACAAATGAACTGGGATCCACTCTTGGGGCTTCATAAGCATTCTAGGAAAATACGTCAAGATTCCTCTTGAGGAACTCTATCAGCTCTTCCTTCTCCTGAAGAGGTAGCTGAGATCCAACTTGAAAGAACTTTTCAGGATCGTCTCCGATAATAACCTTCACTAGATCTTCGCATCGAGCGCTCTCGTCTGGATCTTCAACGGGCAATACTCGAGACTTTAGCTGCTATGAACCCCTTTCGGCTTTAGACGAAGACCCAACTTCGGGTTCATGCTGGATGGCAGCCACTAAGCATTGCCTGACTACAGACTGATCTCCCCGAATTTCACAAACTCGTTCTTCAGATAGATACTTAACTTTCTGATGCAGGGTAGAGGAAACAGCCCCCAGTGTGTGAAGCCAAGGGCTGGCTACAATTGTCGTATAAGGGGAATACACATCCACAACTATGAAGTCCACCTCTACCACCTCTGAGCCGGTCTGCACGGGTAATCGTATCTGGCCCTTCGGGGTGACCAACCTTCCTTCGAAACTTATAAGGGGGGAATTGTATGGTGTTAAATCCTGAGATTTTAGGCCTAGCCCCTTGTAGAGATCGGGATACATTATCTCCACCACACTACCCTGGTCCACCATTACCCTCTTCACATCGTACCCTCCAATTCTGAGGGTGATTACTAAAGTGTCATCATGGGGCTGGATAGTCCCTATCTTGTCCTCGTCTGAGAATCCTATAACCAATGGAGCATCCAACTTAAATCTCTTCGGACCATGGCCGAAATGCCCTGCTGGTGATTGGACTATTGACATAACTTTCGATGGCCAGGATCCTGTTCTTCCCGGTGCGACGAAGACGACATTAATAGTTCCCAATGGTGGTTTTGAAGAATCATCTCTTCGGGGCCCTGAACTCATCTGCCCTCCTCGGCCACTGGAATGGTGCATGAGGTGTCTTAGTTTACCCTCGCCGACCAGTTGATCTAAATGATCCCATAGGCTCCTACAATCCTCTGTGGTATGCCCATGGTCTTGATGATACTGGCAGTAGAGATTATGATTACGCCTCTCAGGGTTTCCTACCATCTTATTCGGCCACCTGAAGAATGGCTCGTTTTTTTATCTTTTTCAAAACCTGGTGTACTGGTTCTTTAAACACAGTGTTGACTGCTTGAGGATTGGTCGATCCTGATTACCCAGCAAAATCTCTATGTGGTTTGCTGTTATTGTAACGATCCGACCTGAAATCCCTCATCTCCTGGGGGATAACCTTGTCCTTTCCCTTCCCTTGCTGCTGATCTTCCTCAACTCTTTTAAACTTTTCTATATGGTCCATGAGCTGACGCATGTTAGTAACTGGTTTGCCAGATAAGGATGTCCTTAGACCATGGTTAGTAGGGAGCCCGAGCTTGAATGTGCTGAGGGCCATTGCATCAGAGTTGCCCTCCATATCATTAAACATCTCCCAGTACCTATCTGAATATGCCTTCAAGGTCTCACCCTCCTGCATGCTCAAGGATAACAGTGAAGACAAGGACCTGGCCACTCTTCGGCATGTGACAAAACGGGAACCAAAAGCTTGAGTGAGCTTCTTAAAGGATTTGACAGAGTTTTCTTCCAGGCTATCAAACCACCTCATTGCGATCGGTCCGAGGCTGGAGGGAAAGACCTTGCACATTAGAGCCTCGTCTCTGGAGTAGACAACCATCCTCTGATTAAAGTGGCTCACATGTTCCACAGGGTCTGTCTTACCATTATCGATAGTAAATGTCGGCTGGTTGAAACGCCGAGGAAGTCTTGCTTCTTTTATTTTTCGAGTAAAAGGTGACTTAGAGATTTGATTCAAAGCCCTGCTCATAGCATCGTTCCTTACTCCTCCACGTGATGGGCTTCGTAGCTGCCTTTTATGATGATGCTCCTCTTCACAAGAAAAAAATTCACTAGCTGGTGTTCGAGATTTTTGCTTGTAAGAGGCGTCCCGTTTGTCTTCGGAGTCATCATCAGAGTGTGGAGAAACCCGTTTCCTTTTTGCATGGCGCAACTCCCTTTTTAGCTTTTCAATTTCTAGTTGCAAATTTTGGTTTTCTTCTGCATGAGACATGTGACTTCCCCCATGTGGTTGGCTTTGACTAGTATGCGCGGTATGCACACTTCCTTCACGATCTTGTCTTCGCTCCAAATTAAGAAAAGGGTCTACGTGTTGGGATGCCCTAGATTTTGTTGGTTGTTGTCCTGATTCGGCCATTATTAGCTATTGTTTTCACTTCTGCACAAACTCTTCCCACAGACGGCGCCAATTGTAGGGTTAGGATTTGTAACTCAAGCCCAAGAAATATGAATTATGAGCCCAACGAACCAAGAACAATGAATTTGTAGAGAGTGAGTGAAAGAGCTAGGCTAGTTGTGAATCAAACAGTGATCAACTAAGGTAGTTAAGGATGAATTAACGTGCAATAAGGCTTGAACAACTGAACCAATGAATGTCCGATGAGGTATTTTATTGAATAAAGATGATTACAATTCTTAGAGCTACAGTAAAATGGTATTTTTCTTCTTTTTTCCTCCCCTCTTTATCAGAGGCTTCTTCCCTTTATATAGCATCCTCCCCCTTCATCCTCATCGTCCACTTGGTCTTCATCTAAGTATCCACTTGAGTATATGTCATGTCAAGTCTCCTTTTTAGTTTTCTGTGAGTGGTGGTAGCTGAGATTACACTGTTCAGGGGTCTTCTCCACATAAATGCGGCCAGAAAAGTAGCTGTAACGCATTAAACACAGTTGTAGCAGCTTTTTCTTGTAGATATTTCTTCGTTCTTATCATCTCCAGACATGCTCAGAGTGTATCTTCGTTATTGGAACTGTTAGGAAGATCATTCAGACCCTCCAAACATTTGATTGATCGAGAATATTCGTATCCGAGGAGGAAGACCTCTTCGGACAACTGATGACCTCTTCGGAATGCATCCCTCATTCATTTCCAAGTATGATTCTCCCACATGGACCCTTTCCCAGATATTTTCCTCTTTTCGGATATCCAGTAGTCCTCGAATAGGACCCCAGGCCCAATACATTAGGCTGGGCTTTCACTCCCCACAATTTGGGTTAGTGATGCATATAGATTATAATAATAATTTTTTTTTTGCTGGATGGCGTAAGCACAGAGGAGCATAAAAATATTATACTCAATTTGTAAAAATTGACTAATAATTATTCCAAAAAAAAAAAAAAAAACGACTAGACAAAAACATGCGTAGATATATAATTGACAATTGGCATAAAAATATTACACAAAATAAGTGGATATACAATGGAGCATAAAAATTACACCCAAGTTCCATAAATAAGTAGTGAAGGCTGTGAAGCACAAAAGACATGGTGTGACAGTCACTTTATAAGTGTTTGTGGTGTATGAGGGGTAAGGGCTAAGGTTCAAGTCTCCAAGAGGGAGTTTCACACATATATACACTTGGATTATATTATAGTAGAATTTCTATTTTGTGTTAAAAAAGAAAAATTCTTAAATTATGCCATGGAAAGTTTAAATAATTAATGTAAGGTTGAAATTTATCAACCATCCTGTTGGCTTTATTCCGTGCCAATTTGCTTGTAATTTAAGCACTTAGTAATCCTGTATTTAGGTGGGATTACTGTAAGGGTAGTGTGTGAGAAGATGTGAAGAAAAGCTCAAGTATGTGCAAAGAGGCAGAGTTTCGCGGCTAGGACTCGCGGGGGGCTTGCGGCTTGCAAGCCGCCAAATGCTGTGCACGTGAGAAGCATGCGGGAAGCTGAAGGGTCGCGCCAACTGTCGCACTACAGGACAAAAGTCCCAGGCTGGCCAGGCCGTTACATCGCGACTTGAATTCGCGACTTGGACAAGCCGCGAGGTCAAGCCGCCAACCAGCCCTGTTTGGCAAAAATTGTCTCTTCGTATTCCAAACACATACCACTTTATATAGACCCTTATACCCATTAAATTGAGAGAACTTCTAGAGAGAATTTTGTGAGAGAAACCCTAGAGAAAAACAAGATTGTCTCATCCCCAATCTTTATCTTAGAGACTCTACAAATTCCTCTATTCTCTTCCTCTCCATTATCATACCCTTGAGAGGTTTTTGACCAAATCCTTTTCTCACCACACCTATGTTTGTGAGAAGGCTCATTTGGTGCTAAGGGAAGCAGTTTGGAAGGAACCAATATACATTGGTTGATGCTATGATCTAGTAGCGGAATCCGGGAAGCTAAAGAACAAATAGGTTTGGCGTAACCTCGTTGGAGCAAGAAGCTTGGAGGGCTTAGGCACTTGGGTAGATTAGGCTTGGAGGGTCTTCTGCTGTTCATATATCCCAATTACATTCTTTAGTGGATTATTTGACCGCTTGGAGGGCGGCGGAGAGGTTTTACGCCAAGGACTTCGGTTTCCTCTTCGATAACACATCGTGTGTTGTCCGTGTGTTTGCATCTTCCTTCCCTTTATCTTTGCCTTATATTTACTGCTGTGGATGTGTTTATATTTGGCTTAGATTGTTTATCAATTCTGTTATAAGCTTGTTATCATGTTCCGCACATTAAGTGTTTGATATAAAACTTGAATTGGTAATTTTGTAATTTGGGGTCTAAACGTTCAAGAATGTTTTAGACACATATTGAACTTTCAATTGGTATCAGAGCGAGTACACTTGTTGTGGTTTTAATACCTGAGTGTGATCCTTGACCCCTTGTTGAGATGGATAGGTCTAAATCCTTAAATGTTCCACCATTTTTTGATGGTAATAATTATGCTTTCTGAAAAGTTAGAATGAGGGCATTCCTATGCTCTATTGATGACACCGTGTGGGATGCGGTTGAAATAGGTTGGACTAAGCCGGAGGCTGCTAAATCTACTTGGGATAAGGCAGCTTTTGCGATAGCCAATGCTAACAGTAAAGCATGAAATGCTATTTTCTGTGGTGTGTCTCCAGATGAATTCCACAGGATATCTCACATGACAGTGGCCAAGGAAGCTTGGGAGATTTTGGAGACAACTTATGAGGGGACTAAGAAGGTGAAGGACACAAAACTCCAAATGCTTACCACCAAATTTGAAAAGCTTAAGATGGGTGAAGATGAATCGTTTGATTCATTCTATGGGAAGCTCAACGAAATTGTCATTGCTAAGTTCAATCTTGGTGAGCAGATTGAAGATACTAAGGTGGTGAGAAAAATCTTAAGGTCCTTGCCTGAAAGCTTTAGAGCAAAAGTCATAGCCATAGAAGAGAGTAAAGACCTGGATGAGATCAAAATTCAGGAGCCGATTGGGTCTCTCCAAACATATGAACTGGGACTGCCTTCACACAAGACGAGTAAATCACTTGCTCTCAAAACCATCACCGAAAGAATGGATGATCCCTCTGAAGAAGATGGAGTGGAGAAGGAAGTAGCATACCTTACGAAAAACTTCCGCAAATTTCTGAAGATGAAGAACAGTGGGAAACCATTTAACAAAGGGAAATTTTCATCTTCAAGAGGTGATAGGAAAGAGTTTACGAGGAAAAAAGGGAAGGAATCTCAATCTTCTTCGGATATTGTGTGTTTTGAGTGTAATGGACATGGACACTTCAAAAAGGAATGTCCCAATTATTTGAAGACAAAAGGAAAGGTCTATGCCACTACCTTGAGTGATGCTGATTCATCAAATTCTGACTCTGAAGATAGCTGTGACGGAGAAGGAAATTACTCCGCTTTCATGACCATTGCACATGTGGAGACCTCGGATGATTTGGGTACACTTGTGAAGGAGCTTGGGGAACATTCTGATTTGGAATCTATTGGAATAGTTGAGGAGTCTGAAGACGAGGAAGTCGGAGAAGCAGTGGGATTGCAAGAGACTTACAACTCTTTCCTTGAGAAGACCGATGAATATGCTAAGGTGGCTAATGCAACCATTAAGAAGATGAAGAGGGCTGAGAAAGATTACAAAAGTCTGCTGGCACGATACAAAGAGGCAAAGTGTGAGATTGAAGCACTTAATGGTGAGCTATCAGAAGCTTACACAAAAGTGAGATTCCTTGAGCAAGAGGTAATGGAAGCTCATGTCAAGATAGATAGGGTCTCCTCTAGGAAGTTAGATGATGTTATTTCATCTAAAAAACATGCCTCAGACAAGTCCGGATTGGGATATAACGGAGGAAGTAGCTCATCAGCAAATGTTACCAAAGAAGTGAAGTTTGTAAAGGCCAAAGAGACGGCTATGGATAAGCCCATTCCTAAGAAAGTTAAGACTGAAAGAAAGAAGAATGTGGCTGATCAACGGGTGCTAAATAAGTCCTATAATCAATCAGAATATAGATATGGAGCTAGAGGGAGATTAGTTCCAAGATCACAATAGGGTCCTAGAATGGATTATGTTTGTCACTACTGCGGATTGCAAGGACATACTAGACCCAACTGTCAAAAGCTAAGAGCAGACAACAATGCAAGTGCACTTCGGTCACGAGGAAGAAGAAATGACATGAGGTCTTGGGGGTGTGAGCAACCAAGAAATCAAAACCGTGATCCAGGAATGATGGATGTGATGAAGATGATCGGTGCCTTCACCAATTGCCTGGAAAGCTTCACACGAAGGTTTGACAGTCCCAATTCTCGTACCTGATCCGTTAAGGATATCACCCCAAACGCACGTGACGTATGGGTGACAAAGGGTACTCATGCATAAGCATTACAACATGTTCATGCATCAATACTTCCCATGTTTGTGAATATGCTTGGTTGTGTGCTTCTTGCTAGGATTTAGGTTGTTATTTTGTTTGCTTTCGATTCAAATGTTTCTACATTGTTCTTTATGTTATGTTTTTTATCAATCTTTTACTGCGTTTGTGTCAAAAATCCAAAAACACATAAAAAGTAGAAAATCCAAAAAGTTTGATCACTTTGTTGAGTTTTGTCTCAAAGCATGTTTTGCCTTGTACCTTTGTACTTATGGCTTTGTGCATTTAACGAGCTTAGCTTGTCTCTCATGCACTCATATCATTGTGGAAGAAATTTTGAAATCCGTGTAACTGTTGTAAATAGATCTTCAACTTTGTCATGAATAATTAGTGAATGGTTTTGTTGATCTTGATACATGCATATACTCATGCCTATATATCTTCCCACTTTTTATTTTTATGCTTAAAAGAGCTCTCTAATTGTAAATCTCCAAATGAAAAGAGATATAGAGCTGCAAAAGCCTGTCGCACATACTAGTATTTGACTAGGAAAAAGGGAAAGTGACCAAAATAAAATGTATGATGCTCAAAAAGCCAAAGGCTAACTCATCTATTAAAATATCAAAAATTTTAGGCATTATCTCTCAATGAGATTTTCTTTGCTCAAAAAGTGCAAATGATATGTTGAATATGGAGCCAAATGAAAAGCTTTAAAGAATTGTTATCAAGTGCTTGTGGGAGGTCATATATGCATATTTCTATAATTGAGATAGGTCACATTATCTAGTGCTAGTTGTGTATGCCTCGATTGAATTGATCATTGAAGTTTCACATTGGACCAAGGACTATCTCATTTTTGATATCCACACACAACACACAAGTCTATGTTCAATGAATTCCATATTCATTTGTGTGACCGTACTTGAGTAAATGTGCTTTCACATACTTAATCTTTGTTGATCAAACACAAAAAGATTTTTGAGTGTTTTAGTTTGTTTTTGGAAAATGTTTTGTTTTTACAAAAATGTCAAAAATTTCAAAAACAGTGTTGCCCTGTTTTGGCGACTAAGTCGCGGGTAGGTCTAGTCGCATGCTCCAGTCATGAAGCTCTCACAGAGATTTTCGCGAGTCACTGGCGGGTCAGCATCCCAGTCGCGAAAAAGACTTAGAAATTTTTTCAAAATTTGTGTTTCTGCATATTTCGCGACTCAGTATCGCGACTTGTTCGCAGGTGAAAGGTCCAGTCGCAAGGCGTACACAGAGATTTTCACGGCTTAGCTTGCTACTCCCTCGCGGGTAGATCTTCCAGTCGTGAAAAACACTTGGAGAAATTTTCAAATTTCTTACCTTTACAATGTTTCGCGGCTTACCCTGGCGACTTACTGGCGATTTGATCCAGTCGCGAAAAACGTGTATTTTGCGTTTTTAAAGACAGTTTTTAAAATGGTTTTTCAGTTTTTTCCCTCGAATATCAGTGACTATTCATTGTCTTCTTCATTTCTCTCTCTCAATCACTTCGAGTCTCATTGAAAAAGTTTCCATTTCTACATCATGTCTTCATCAAACACCAAGAAAAAGGTATGGGTTTTCTTGTTTTCCCTTCACATTTCATGTTTTTACTGTTATTTTCTTGAATCTGTGTGTTCTGATGTTGGATTGAGTTATTGAGATGTACGAACGTGATTTTAATCATAGTTTGGGTCTGTTTGATTAAGGTTTTCTTTTGGTGCTGAATATGTTCCGTATCATGTTTTTGCTTCATTACTCTAGTATTAGTTTTGTGAAGTGTTTTTGGTACATTTTATACTCTTTAGGCTTATGAGTCTGGGTTTTTCTGTTTTTTTCTCTGTATTTAAATGAGGCATTTCAGTTTGTTTGAAATTTTGGATTATGTGACTTGACTTGCTTTGATTTTTAGCCATCATATCATGATTGTGGAGCTGCCTTTGGGATTATCTTGCACTTGTTATACACATTCTGTCATGTTTCATTGTCATATGTCGTTATCTGTCTGATAGTGGTTTACACTGTCCATTTTTTATTATTTAGTGCTTGCTCTAGTCTGCATCTATACTGAATGATCTTGTTTACCTTATTCTTCAAATCACTGGTTATTAACTATATTGTTACTAATATGTGTCCACTTCCACATATTGTGTTGTTGCTCTTGTTTGTGGCCTCTTCTGCGTGTTTTACAGATGCCTCCTACTCTTTCAAAGAAGAAGACTCCCGCTCAGAAATGTCACAAGAGAATGAAAATGGAACTTAACCTATTTAGGTCTATTAAACACTTTGAGAGATATAGGGATTCTTTTTCCAAAGGAACCATCATTCAGGAGAGATTTGTAGATTTCAGGGAATTAAAGGACACCTTCATTCCAGGCTGTTTTGAGGGTAGAGGTTGGGAGAATCTGATGAATGACTTTCCACCTGTGTGTGACCCTCTAATCAGAGAGTTCTATGCAAATGCTGTGATAAGGGAGGAGGAGTTGAGTTGTTGGGTGAGAAGAAAGGAATTTACCTTAGATGCTCATGATATTGATAAGGTTCTAGGACTTGAGGGATTGGAAGATCATGAATTCACTAACTACAAGGACAGAATGCTCTCTCTAGAAACTGTCTAGAAAAGAATTGGTGGGGTTATAGAAAAGAGATGTCTCAACACTTCTGATTTTCCTAAAGATATGAGGTGTCTGACCACCATAATGATGTACAATCTGTATCCTATAAGAAAGATGACTACATTGACAAATGCCAGAGCCATCTTTCTCATGGAACTTAAGGAGAAAACCTTCATTGACATCAGTTCTCACATCTTTGATACTATAGTGGAGGAGACTAGATCCACCTCAAGACCCAAGCTGATATTTCCTAGTCTTCTCATGAGGATTTTTAGAGAAAAGGGAGTTGCAATCCCTCAGGATATTAGTCCTTTGCCTTCTTTATTAGCTATTAACAAATTTACTCTCACAAGGATACAAAGTCGTCTTCTAGGAGAAGAAGAGGAGGGTGTACAAGAAGAAGGTGATCCAATGGAGACTAAAGTAGAGGCTGTAGAACCATCTTCCACACCAAGAAGAAAAGTTAAGAGGAGCAGGGCTTCTACTTCATCTGCTGTACCTCCTAATGCATTTCAGATCATCCTGGAAAGACTTGATACATTTAGAGAAGTTCAAAATCAGTATACTGAAAGGATGACAGCAATGCAGGACCAGCTTGATGTACTCTCAGCCAAGTTTGACAGCATTCACACCAACCAGGATCAGTGACCTTTTGGCCATTTCGGTCAAAAAGGGGGAGTATTTTTGGGGCTGCTCTTGAGGGGGAGTGCTTATTTTGAGGGGGAGTCTCATTATTATATGCTATTTTTGTTTATAATTTTGATACTATGCTTGGATAACTACTGTTGTTGTAGGTTTGATACACTGTGGCTTAAGATTGAATTAAACTCATATCTCTTGAATGTTTCTAACACCTTGGTTTATATGTTCTGATTTGTTATCTACTTGTACCCATGTTGCTTTTGTAAGCTTTAAGGGTTTGCTCTTATGCACACTTGTAGGTCTTTGTGGTTTGTGCCATGCTTTGTGCAGCCTTTGTGCGTTGTTTAATCAATACTTCTAACCTAATGCTATGCATTCCTTTTTAAGTACTGTCACTCTTGTGCCCGTGTAGGATTTTTCCTAGATGCACATACTTCATGTATTGTGCATTGGTTGAGTGTTGGTCATTCAAGTGACTTGCCCTGTGTTTGTCAATTTGAATGTTTGGATGTTCATTCCAAGTGTGAATAAGCATTGTGATCACTTGGTTATAGTGATTACATGTTTTGGTCTTGCCATGGTTTATTGCTTTACTCCATTGTGCTTGATCGCATTATGCTTGCTCCATTTGCATTACAAGTTTTCTGCATACAATGAACTTATTGTATTGTTGTGTTTCAGAAGTTACTTGTTCTTATGGTCCTAAAGCTTCACAGATTCTAGGGTTAGGTGTGAGTGAGTTTTCCAACTGTTCCCAACTCACGCGTTAAATTTAGAGTTTGTTTTAGGGTTTTGTCACGGAATAGCCAAAGGGGAAGATTGTAAAGTTGAAATTTATCAACCATCTTGTTGGCTTTATTCTGTGCCAATTTGCTTGTAATTTAAGCACTTAGTAACCCTGTATTTAGGTGGGATTATTGTAAGGGTAGTGTGTGAGAAGATGTGAAGAAAAGCTCAAGTATGTGCAAAGAGGTAGAGTTTCGCGGTTAGGACTCGCGGCCGCAAGCCACCAAATGCTGTGCACATGAGAAGCATGCGGGAAGCTGAAGGGTCGCGCCAGTTGTCGCACTACAGGACAAAAGTCCCAGGCTGGCCAGGCTGTTACGTCGCGACTTGAATTCGCGACTTGGACAAGCCGCGAGGTCAAGCTACCAACCAGCCCTGTTTGACAAAAATTGTCTCTTCGTATTCCAAACATACACTACTATATATAGACCCTTATACCCACTAAATTGAGAAAGCTTCCAGAGAGAATTTTGTGAGAGAAACCCTAGAGAAAAACAAGATTGTCTCATCCCCAATCTTTACCTTAGAGATTACAAATTCCTCTACTCTCTTCCTCTCCATTATCATACCCTTAAGAGGTTTTTGACCAAATCATTTTCTCACCACACCTACGTTTGTGAGAAGGATCATTTGGTGTTAAGGGAAGCAGTTTGGAAGGAACCAATATACATTGGTTGATGCTATGATCTAGTAGCGAAATCCGGGAAGCTAAAGAAGAAATAGGTTCGGCGTAACCTCATTGGAGCAAGAAGCTTGTAGGGCTTAGGTACTTGGGTAGATTAGGCTTGGAGGGTTTTCTGCTGTTCATGTATCCCAACTACATTCTTTAGTGGATTATTTGACTGCTTGGAGGGCTGCGGAAAGGTTTTACGCCGAGGACTTCGGTTTCCTCTTCAATAACAAATCGTGTGTTGTCCGTGTGTTTGCATCTTCCTTCCTTTTATCTTTGCCTTATATATACTGCTGTGGATATGTTTATATTTGGCTTAGATTGTTTATCAATTCTGTTATAAGCTTGTTATCATGTTCTGCACATTAATTATTTGATATAAAGCTTGAATTGGTAATTTTGTAATTTAGAGTCTAAACGTTCAAGGGTGTTTTAGACACATATTGAACTTTCAATTAGTATCAGAGTGGGTACACTTGTTGTGGTTTTAATACTTGAGTATGATCCTTGACCCTTTCTTGAGATGGATAGGTCTCAATCCTTAAATGTTCCACCATTTTTTGATGGTAATAATTATGCTTTCTGGAAAGTTAGAACCATATTTCAAGGTACATCATATGATGGGAACCATTACCTTCAAGGTACATCATATGACTCTCACATCTTCTAAATGACTGATTGCATCCAAAGACAGTGAAAAAAAATTGAGCTTTAAGCTTCTATCACAATTAATGGCATACATCTTTATAGAAAATATTTATCAAGCTTGTAAAAATTTTATTTTATTTTTACCCTTTACTTTTTCTAAAGTGCTGTGCATCCCTTATTTGCATAGGTTTTTCATTTTAGCATTAGGGTATTTTGATTGGCAGACACAAGTGGTGAGATGGTTATTTATACTTTTTTCTTCATATTTTTTAGTCTTTTCCATCAAAGACAGTGAAAATAGACTCAACTAATTTAATCATAGATTTTTAGTCTAGTATCACACAAAATCTAACATTTGGTTAACTGACATAATGTGTGCATTAAGAGTGCTCAACCAAGCTATAAAAGGTACATAAGTAAGAAGAATCAATTTTTTAACTAACCCATGAGTACATGTACTTTCAAGTACATAACTAAACTTTTTTTTTTTTGATTTTTCAAAATATTTTTTGTTCTTTTTCTTTTTATGAAAATAAGCAACCAAAAAAAAAAAAAAAATGCAAATGAATGAAAAATTCGAAGCAAAAAAAGAAAAGAAAGAAAGTACAATGTACAAATGATTCCTAGCATATATGAAATGTATGAAGCATAACAAGGAATCAGACCAAAGGTGTCCTATAGAAGATTGAAAGAATTAAAATTGAGGACAAACTAGAAGACAATTAAGTCTTAGAATCCTTCCTCCCCCACATGACACAAATCTTTGGTTGTGAAGATGAAGAGGCATGAGTCCTATCAAATCTATGAAAGGATGGGGAACGAATAATATTCCCTTGAAATTGAGTTAGAAAGCTTAAGGCTTTTAATAACTCTTCAACCAATGATACATGATCATGTACCTTGGACAATTTAGACACTCGCTTCTTAGAATGAAGCTTGAAACAGTTAGGGCTAATATGACCAGGAATACCTCAATGGTGATAAACATGAGTAAACTTAGATCTACTTTGCTCTCTTGAATTCAGTTTAGCTTTGACTTTAGATTGAGACCTCAACTGTAGACAATTGGGTCTAATGTGACCAACCACACCATAATGGTGACAAGTAGGAACAAATTTAGATTTTCCTTGATGCTTAGGACAAGATCTAGACATGGGTTTTTTAACATGAAATTCATTCACAGTTCTTTTACCTTTGTCTTTCCTAGTAAATTGAGCCTGTTCTTCATTATGATTTCTCTTAAAAGGAGGAACATACACTTTAAAATTTGTAGGCTTAATGAGAGTAGATTCAGATTTGGGTTCAATAACAGGCTTAAGACTAGACACTTTTTCTTGTTTAGCTTTAGACTCAACTAGATCTTCTTGTAAGCCTTTGACCTTAACCTTAAGGGATTGATTCTCAATGTTGATCTCATCTACCGACTTGTTAGTCTCTTCAAGATTTACTCCGAAGCCTTCTTTGACATGTTCAATTTCATTTAGTTTTTCTAAGGACTTTTTAGCAATTTGCTTATATTTTTCAACTAACTTGTTGGATTCCTTAACTTTAGCCTATAATCTTATAGATTTCTGGGCATATTTTATAAACTCTTTATAAAGTTTATCATATGCTTCTTGAAGGTCATCAAAATCACTTGAACCAATAAGATCATGCACATTAAGACAATTAACAATTTTTATGATAACGAGGGTCAAGGATCACACTCCAGACAAATAGTCCTATCAGAGTGTACCTGCTCTGATACCAATTGTTAGGGTTTTAGACCCTAGTTGTCTCAGATTTAATCAAGTTTTAGCCAAATAATTAATTAGGTTAATTATGCAATAGATTTGAATCAATTAACATCAAACAAATATAGATCACATGAACACCAAGAATGATGACCTAGGAAAACTTTTGAAATTGTGGTTTCAAAGTAAAAAACTTAGCAGTATTTAACCTAAACAATCCTCAATGCAACATCTTACTAATAGAATGGAAGTTTATACAATAGACTTAACCTTAAATCTACTGCTACCTCATGTAGTACTTACTCATGTGACCACATGCATCTCCGAATCCACGGACTTTTCTACTGTGAAACTGTTGATCGAAAATCTTTAAGTAAAGATCTCAGAGTCACAAATTTGAGTGTTTATGTGTAACAATTTCACAGTAGAAGAGTCCTTGGATTTGGAGCTGCATGTGATCACGTGAGAAAGTACTACATAAGGTAGCAGTACATTAGGGTTAAGTCTATTGTATAAACTTCCATTCTATTAGTAAAATGTTTCTTTGAGGATTGTTTAGATTAAATCCTTCTTAGGTTTTTTACTTTGTGTGGGTTCCTGTTTTGGATGGTACCCAGGTCCAATGGTAATGAAGGATCCTAGGCCTCCAAGAAAGATGGTGGTTGATGATTGATTGGACTGGGCTTGACTCACCGCGGCCTTGTTGGACCATTTACGATCCAATCTATGCACAAGACATGAACCCCCCCCCCCCCCCCCCCAAAACACACACACATATTTATTGGTTGAATTAATAACTAAGGAATAGCAAATAAAATAAAACAAGTGCAAGAAAATGTAAAAGATCCTTGAATATAATGAGATTATGCTTCATTATATTGAGTATTTAAGTACATTGAGTAGATTATGCTTCATTATATTGAGTATTTAACTACATTGAGTCTTGCATTTCTAGGATATCTCACAACGTTTAAATAAGTTCAAAAATCACAGACTTAGATAGCTCTCCTTGGGCATCCAAGATTTATGGAGTTTGAATTCCTTTAAGTCCAAGTGTATCCTCAGGATCCCTTAGAATGCCTCACTTTTCACTCTTTCTTAAGTAAGAATTCTAGATTCTCTTTCTAGTGATTCTTTGTATCTTGAATGCTTGTTGCTGAATGCCTCTAGCTTAGGCATTACCTTCTTTTTATAGTGTTGTTTGAATGTTCCTTAATACCAACAATCCCTCCCTTTTGTGTTCTGGGTATCAGAACTAATGTTATGTCTAAAATATTGGTGGCTAGTCCTTTTCTTTTTTTGCTCTTACTTCACTTTCCTGGAGATTGGTAGCTAAAAGCCTACTTGCTGGCTTTCCTCTTATGGGCTTTCATCTTACAGGAGATCATTTTTTAGTAAATCCAAATTCTTCTCCAAGGTCAAGGCTTCTTCTTCTTTCCCTAAGACCTTAAAAAGGTCACCTCAGAGTTCTGAAGTTTTGATGTTGACTTTTCATAACTCATCTCTTTCCCCCAAATGGACAAATTCCTTCTTGCTGATGGTGTAGCTGGAAAGGCTCCCAGACACCTTTCGTCTTGGTCCATCTTCTCTACTCTGCCCGAGGTCCTAGGTTCCTTCATCAGGTGTTAGTTCCAAAACTATCATTTATCCCCATCACTCCCTTTTGGGCCGTAGGTAAGTGATTTCGATAGAACCTCCTTCGATCTTCGTGCCCCCCCCCCCCCCCCCCCCCCCCCAACCCTCTCTTTTTACATGAGTATGCTGTCCTGAGCTGTCCATGTCCTGGATGTCCTTTGTCAGGATCTTGTGCAACTTTGTCCTAGATCCTACCTACTTCTTTGGACTTTCTTATGTGTAATGGATTTTTTTCACCCTTGGGCCAAGTCTTCCTTATTCCCCTTTCTGTAGGGCCCAAGGCTTATCTCCTTCTTCTTACAGGTCCAGCCTTCCTCTTCCATCTTAAGGCCTAAGCCTTCTTTCTTTTTCTCACTTTTGTGGACTGGATCCTTCTTGCTTTTATGAGCCTGGCTCCTTGATATATTTTGAATCTCAACACTTTGAAACCACAGTTTCAAAATTTTTCCTAGGTCATCATTCTTGGTGTTCATGTGATCTATACTTGTTTGATGTTAATTGATTCAAATATATTGCATAATTAATCTAATTAATTATTTTGCCAAAACTTGATTAAATCTGAGACAGCTGAGGTTTAAAACCCTAACGAGTTCCATCTTTGAATAGTTTTTGGGGGCCTTTTGGAACTCTAATTTTAAGGCTTTTTATTTTTATTTTTTTTAATTTAATTTAATTTAAATTTTGTGTGTGTGTGTGTGTGGATAATCTTCAGTTCATTAAACAAAGGAAGAGAAACAAAGAGGGAATCCTCCTTACAAGTTGCAAACAAAGTAAAGGGAAGATTTTCGGATTTAAAAAACAAGAGGAATTAGAACTTAAAGCAAACTTTGCTACTATGTGAGCAGTAGAGTTACAAAGCCTATTAACCCAAAGGAAAGAGTAGGAAATAAAAACAACAGCTAAAACATGAATATTATCCACTAAGGTGCAGATGGACCACTCCAGAGTGCATAAGGGGCAGAGGAGCGCGTCAAAAGAAATCTTGGAATCCTCTTTGAAGATGACATGATTCTAAAATTCACGCTTAGCAATTTGCACCGCCCTAAGGAGGGCCTTGGTCTCATCTTGAAGAGGAGGGGGGGGGGGGGGGAAGTCGGTAAGATTCTAGCCCAAACTTTTACAACAGCACCAAGGTGATCTTTAGCAAAAACTGCAAAAGTTGCTTTGCTAGTAGAAATGGTTGCATCGACATTGATTTTTATGCAATTTAGAGGGGGTGCGACCCAACGGTTTAGGACAGAGGGAGGTGTGGTTTGTGCTGGCCCAAAAAGAACAAGAAGGCACTCTTGAAACCTATAACGGATGTTTTGAGCAAAAGGTACTCCTGATTGTAAGGCTCTTGTTGTCATTGAAAAGGTATTGCAATATACTTTCCAAAGATAATTACTTTATTCCATTCGAAGCAACGATTGTGAAGATATTTCACTAGGAAGTAGGATGGTTCATCACAGAAATTTTCAAGGATGACTTTTTCCTATCTTGTGCATGCAACATATCTTAATTTGAGGATGATATTGTTAGGGTCATGTGTTTTGGTATTGACAACCATGCCAAATTATGTGTCTTTTATTGAGTTTTTATGTGTCTTAAAGATGTAATTGAAAACCAAGTTGAAGACACAAAATTTGCTCAAGAAAAGCTCAAAGAAAACACATTTTCAGCATGTACCTCAATAGCAACTTGATACCTCTCGATAGAAGCTAGAAACTTACTACCTCCTTGACAAAAGTTCGACACAAGCTCGATTTATCGAGATTTTGTTCTCAACACAAGCTCGATAGCAGCTCGATATATCAAGCTTCGCAGAACAGCAAAAATCAGCAATACGAAAAAGCCCATAACTTATTCGTTTGAAGCCCAAATTGAGATTCATTTGAACTGGTATTTAAAGGACATCATAAGCCATCTATTAGAAGGATTTTTAGAGAGAGAAGCACTCCGTTTATGCGGTTGGGGCTTTGTAACCAAGTTTTCTCTATTTCACCAAACCAAAGAGTTCTTGTTGCATTTCTTGTATGACAATTCTTGATTATTGATTTGTAACCGCTTGATTATTGATTAGTGAATTCTTGAGAGTGGTGATCTTAAATTTGCTCGGTGAAATTTTTGCCTTGCGATAGGTTTTCCCCATTTGTCAACAAATCACCTTGTCAATTTTATTTCCACTTCATTTAGTTTGTTTGGTGATTTGTTGATGCCTCCACGATTTGCATGTAATTTGACATAATTAGTTAACTTGGGTAATTAATTAACTAAACGGAGTCAAGCTATCTTAACCCAACATATATTATCAAGCTATTTGTCCTAGGGCATAGAAAATTGATCATATATACTTTATGAAAGTTCTATATTTTTGCATCATTCATGGCTAAAACGAAACAGTTTTTTTTTTTTTTTGTACAAATACACTTCGAAAGATAGCTTTGGGCCCAAAATATGGTGAAAGTGAATGAAAGAAAAAGCGCCTCTAAGAGCATTCACAGCAGTGGTGGCAAATTTTTAGCTATTTAGCTACACAAAAAGTCACTTTATCTATTTTACCTACACACGTGCTGTAGTAGTGGATCTATTTTAGCTTTCAACCCAATAAAATAATATACACATCACAATAAAATAATATAATCACTATAATAAAATAATATATTCTACTATAAAAAAAAACAACCGAACTACCATCCGCCACAGCCAAAGCCACAACCACACCCACAACCATCACCACCACCACCACCACATGCCACAACCACCACAACACAACATAGAAAAAAAAAACAAAAACAAAACCAAGGAACAAGCTACTGCCAAAGCCAAAATACACAAAACCCACTGTCAAACCCAAAATCATCCACCACCACCACAACCAAAATCCACAATCTCACTGTCAAAATCATCCACCACCACTACCATAGCCAAAATCAACCACCACCACCACAGCCACCAAACCCATATGAAAATACATAAAAATAAAAATAAAAATAATAAAAACCCTCAATCACAGCAAAGAGAATAGAGAGATGGGCGGCAACGGTGGCTTGCGGCTGAGGCGGAGGCTTGGGTCGGTGAGCTGGGTTGGTCGAGAGAAGTGAGAGTGACTGAGAAAGAGAGAGAGGCACGGATTGGGCGATGGGGCTTGGGGTGGGTCGGCGAGCTTGGTCGGCGGAACAGATCGGCAAGCTGAGGGAGTGGCCGGCGAGCTGAGGGATAAGGGAGATGAGGGAGTGGTCGGCTGAGGGATGAGGGAGATGAGGGAGTGGCCGGCGAGCTGAGGGATGAGGGAGACGAGGGAGTGGTCGGCGAGCTGGAGAGAAAAAAATTTAGGAAGAAAGAAGAAAGAGAGAAGCCGGAGAGAGAGAGAATAGGAAAAGATTATTTAAGGTGAGAAGAGAGAGAAATGTAATAAAAAAATAATTTTTTTTTTTTTTACCTTTGAGCTACAGTGCACATCTAAAGATAGATGTGCACTGTAGCTTTGGAGCTAAATCTTTTAGATTTAGCTCCACTGCTGTGTGGTGTTTTTTGTGATTTTGAGCTAAAAAAATAGCATTATACCTATATAGCACCACTGCTGCTCTATATCCATCTAAGCACTATTCTCCATGGATATCCACCTATTGTTGAATCATGCTAAATCTTATCTTCTTCATTTTAGGAAAAATATCATGACACCCTCTTGAACTTTGGCATAGTGGCCATTACACCTCCTAAACTTTTCTTTTAATCAATTCACTCCTCGAACTTCGTATATGTGCCAAATCAATGCTTCTGTTTGTCTGCCATTAAATAAACTATTGAACACTCACTTACGTGAGATGCATGTTAAAGACAAAATTACCAAAACCAAATTTACATAGTAATATTTCGGAGTTTGTTAAACTTATGTACCAAGTGCAATGGTTCTCTTCTCTAGTGTGGGCAGAGTTGCTTGTTTAGGGACCGCTTGGACTATTTCAATCTCTTTATCGATGTTGCATACTCCTTGTAATTAAACTTTTTTTCTCTTGCTCAATTAATGAGCTTATTCCAAAAGTCTTCAAAGCCAGCCTTCTCATTTATTTAGAAATGACCAAAGCTTGTGGGAGGTCTGACTTGAGTTCAAATCTTCTATCACATTCTTCCTACTCCATTTTATACTCCACAAATAAAAACATGTTACATATTTATCTCTTTAAGTAAAATGCTAGATTTATGCCATTTTCTCATTTAAGTTCCCTGAGATAAATAAAAATATAAAAAAACCCAACGTATTCCTTCATCACCACCAACCTTCTTAGAATCGAAGCCACTATCAAGAGCCTGCTGACACCATCAAGACCTCCAAGTAAGGCTTCAGTCATTTTGTTCCTCTCAAACCCATGAAAAAAACTGGTGATCGGCTTAGGTTCCACATCAAAGTTAGCTTTTGAAAAAACGCAGAAAACTTCAATCTTTGACTGAAAGATTGGAAAGTTCCAAACTTTGCTATTCAATCACTGAGAATCTGAAAGCAATTTACAGAGTGAGGATGTGTTGTCATCGATGTTAATGAAGAAGCCTTGGCACATAAGCTTGTTGTACAAGGTGAGTCCAATCAAGAGCTGTTTCTGGGTTTAGAGTTTGGGATTGAAGGATTCGTTTTGGAGTGCCATAAGGCTGGTTTGAAGGCTTGAAAAATATGAATGGGACACCTTAATAGAACGTTCATTCTAGTGCTGGGTGGATTTTTTTCTTGGGTTTGAGAGGGACAAAGTGGTGGGTTTCGTTGGTAGCAGTGAAATTGGTTTGAAATTAAAGAGGACAGTGACCGGTGGTATTACCGGTGGTATTAGCTTGGCGGCAACAATTGACAGTGACCGGAGGCGTTAATGGCATCAATGGACAGCCACTCTGGCGAAGTTGGTGGTGATGGCGGTGCTAATATGAATGAGTTTTCTTTTAATTAAATGCTCATCTAAATTTAAATAAAAAAAAAAATTGAAATAAGAAAATAGCATAAATCTAGCATTTTAATTAAATTAATGGACATGTGGCAAGTTTTTATTAGTGGAATATAGAGTGGAGCAGGAAGTGTGAGACAGAAGATTTGGACTCGTCTGACTTAGTGTTCGTTTGACACGATTAATTTTGTCAACTTATTTTATTATTCAGTTTATTTTGGCTACTATTCATGGAGAAATTATAGAGTCATCTGGTGGATCACGTCATTTATCCATCATTCCACTAAAAAACTTCCACTTGTTTAAAATTGCTGAGTCAGTAATTAATTTCTGTTTAAAAAAATTTTCTAACTAACAATTTTAAACAAGTGGCAGTTTTTTAGTGGAATAGTGAACCACATCACTTGTCCACCATGTGGATCTTATAATTTCTCCTATTCATAGGTCCCACAACACTTTTTGATATTATTAATGAGTCTCTACTATACTATTTCAGCTAATTTTTATCTTTATTTACAGTACTTTCCACAAAAAATTTTCAGTTTTAGCAAAATAAGCGGATCCCAAACAGACTAGAAGTAATGCAAGCCGTGTGGGACATGTTGAAGGAAAAGAAAAGAAGAAAAAGAAAGAAACAAAGGCCATTCGGCCAAGAGAGAGCTAAAGCATTGTGTGAGTTACACATATTGAGCAAGAAACACAGAGATATTTAGAGGTGCAGTCCAAACAAAGGCATAGAGAGATAGACAGTGAGAGTGTGAGAGACTGAGAAAGAAAAATGAGATTTTTTTTTCTCAAGTTACACATAAGGAAGATAAATTGGCAGAGTTCTCTTGGAGTTTTGAGTGCTATAACCATGGAGAGTTGTAGTAGTGTTTAAAGGGAAGATTTTGCTATTTGCTTAGTGGTGAAATTGTATTTACTTCTTGAAATTTATTTGTTGTACATCTAATTTATTATATACTCAAGTTTAGTATAAACTTAAGAATTGTAATCTCTATTTCATAGCGGATATTTTTCAGAGTTGTCCCGTAATTTTTCCCTCTATACCGGAGAGTTTTTCACGTAAGATTTAGTGTTCTTTTGTGTTTGTGTTTTAATTGGCGTTGTTGAAATTTTTGTTTCTATATATATTGCTATTGGGAGGCTGGGAGCTATATTTTTAAGGGCCATACTAACGAGTGCCTTTAGGGTATTGGTTAATAATTCAGTTAAAAAAAGTTTTTATGGGAAAAGAAAGAAAAAAAAATTAATGTTTCGATAGATTTTTTCATTTTTCATAAAAGTAATGTCAAACTTTCCAAAAATGGATTGTTAACCAATGCCTTAAGGGCACTCGTTAGCATTTTCTTATATTTTAGTTCACACGTAGACATTCCCCAACAGATATTGTCTAATACTGATCCCCCCCTCCGCCTTGTTTTGGTCAATGATTTTCGATTGGTCTTAAATTAGTTCCCAACGGCTTAAGCTTTGATTGCAAATTTTAATCTGTGGTGACATTCTGAATGTTTTTGATTTGTCCAAGGCTTTTAGTTTCATATATATCATCCAAAGAAACCAATGGAGACAAAAGAGATAGACGTCAATTTGAGAGAGAGAAAAAAAACTTAGGAGAGAGAGAAAGACAACGACGTATTTGAGATTGGTGTACGTTCTTCCATTTTTTTTACAGCTCCATAGTTTTGACTTCTCCAAAAATTGACTTCACCAAAAATTTTGACATTAAGAGACACCATTAGAGTTGCGTCTTCCAATACTTCAATTTCGTAGTCAAGGACGGATCTAGGATTTTAAACTAGTGAGAGCTAGAAAAAAAAAAAAAAAAAAACTCCAAATAGACATTCATATAGTATTAAAAAATTATAAATACTCAAAACCGTTGATTCTAAATACATTAAGTTGCAATAATTTACCAACAAATTAAGACAAAAGCAAAAACAAAATAACGTTTTTTTTTTTTAATTCTAGGCTGGTTAAGTTATTTTTTTTTGGTTGAAGTTAGAGCATTTACAGTGCCAGTACTAAAAATTTTAGTTTTTAACTCCTTTAAAAGGTACTTTATCTATTTTACCACCTCACTTTACAATACACCTAATATCAAATGTTCTATTTTTTTTTTATCACTTCATTTAAAATAATATAAACAACTCATTAAAATGATAAGGGAAGATAGTGAATTTGAGTTTTTTAATTGAAAGAAAAGATATAATCTTAATAAAACATTATATTATATTTTTAACAATTTGCTACAGTCAACTGGTATTTATACCAGTTTACTGTAGTTGCAAAAACTTTAGCTTTAATTTTTCCACTAACACATAATTTTTTTTTGTTTCTTTGGTGGTAAATTTTTTTGGCTAAAATACAATTACCATTGTGAATGTTTTTATTGTTTTTGTTAAATTTTTAGGTTGAATAGTTGCTATTTGAGTAAAGCTAATTAGACTTATTGAGGAGAAGGGGGTTTAAGGTTTTGGAAGGGGGCTACCTACAAAAATGACATATATAATAACTAAAATAAATAAAAAATTTGGATCCAGGGGGGCCTAGCTCCCTTGGGCCCCACCTGGGTCCGTCATTGATTGTAGTAAATGTCTATTAAAGCACTAACATTGGGGTGGTAAACACCTCTAGTTGCTATTTTACAATCCAAGCCATTTAAAACCCACTCCATTTGAGTTTGTAAACTTAAAAAAATTTGCAACCTATGAACATAAAGGTTGCATATATGTAACCTTACTATCATAGGTTGTAAAAAAAAAAAAAAAAATTTTAATCTTGTGGTTGTGTGTGAAGAGAAAAAGTAAATGGGAGGAAAAAGAGAGAGAATAGTAGTTTATATTATTTTATTATGTAGTTTATATTATTTTATATAAAAATAAAAACTTAGATATATGATGAGTTATAAAATGAGTTAGTAAAATAGATAAAGTAGTGTTTGAGAATGCAAAATAAGTTTTTTTATTTTATTTTATTTTTCGATACTAATACTTTAGAGGTGATTCACTGATCTATCTTTTGATGCCACGAACCCACAGACTGCAATTTCGTGCAAAAAACTGAACCCACGAGCGGCAACTTCATGCTATCAAACAGCAAGACCACGAACGGCAACAGGTTCAACCAGGAATGGCGACAACTCCAAAACCTAGTTTGGCAGCGGGACTACCTGCTGGTTTAAATTTGTTCCCTCTCTCCTAGCTCTCTCTCTCTCTCTAAACTGAGATTTCTCTCTCTTCTCTCCGTTGGTGTCTTTGTCAATTGGTCTTGGTAATTTTGTGTTTAAAGTTTGTTGGGAGCCCGTTTGTTCATTTAACAGTAGATTAACGGAAGCACAAATTTGGCATATGTGTGAAGTTCAAAGAATGAATTAGCTAAAATAAAAATTTATGAGATGTAAAGACCATGACTTTAAAGTTGGAGGAGGGTTTCAACTGTCAAGGCATTTTTCCCTCTTTCTTCTTAATTATGATATTTTACATGCCTAGAGATTTGTGAGGATGGTTCAGCTAGTATTTCTGAAATTCGAGGACCTGAAATTGGTAGTTAGAACACCCTCAAGTTTATCAATGATTTATCATGAGACTAAATAGCTATTATGAAAAGTTGAATTTCATTACAGACTTATTATATTAAACATCAAAGAGAAACTAAAAGGTTCAACATAAATTTACCACTGCATAATGGAAACTACCATAAGTGGTTCAAAATCACATGCAAGTTCCATAGGAAGAAAGCCTTATTAGATGAACTTGAGGAGAGTTCATGTCATATTTAACTTAGGAGCTAGCTCCCTACCACAAATGAAGTACCATGGCTCTTATTACATTTGACCAAGTAAAAAACCCCTTACTCTGGTAGAGGGATATCGGCCAAATCCTCTCTGTAAGGAATGTGATCAACTGGGTCTACTCCACAAGAGTTGTTTTGCCCGTGTTCCATGTTGTCTTGGGTTACTGGGTGGTCCAACTTTTCGGGCTCAACAGGTGTTGGGATCCACGAGATCACCATAATCTACAAGAATAACTGTCCGATGCTTAGTTGATAAAGGAAAATATTAGGTTTTTCACTTAAATTCAATCATGTGACTAAAATGATTAATAAGTTATATAGTTAAATTTAATTTTCGTTAAAAAAACGAAAATTGTTTATGCTATATTAAAAAATGTAGTCATATGATTAAATTTAAGATATAATATAATATAAAACACCCTTATATATATATATATATATTTATTTATTTACATTTTATAAGTATAAATTGAATTTAATTATGGGCTTTATAAAATCAGCTTATCATTCAATATACTGGTTGACCTCATTTAAGAGAACAGAACTGTAGAAGTACAAAGACAACTTAGATATATTGAATTCTTGTGTGGTCCCATCTTGGAGGTACTGCTACTGAATTTAAGGACAGGGATTAGAGCAAATGGAAGCTCAAATGCAAGTACCATCTGCAAAACCCATTAAATTTTCATTCTATATTTGAATATAGGTATCAACATTACAAAGACATAGTTCACAAGTTACAAACCGATGAGATGATTATAAGTTGAGCTGCACCTTTAGCTTCTCCAATAATGGAAACAATAAGACCAGGTGTAATGGCAATGCACCTAGCTTGTCATTAGGTTTCTAGTCCATTTTTTCATCCTAAGGTCCAAGAAACCCTAAAAATGCGACACCATCCTTAAATTAATTCAATTTTAATCCCAATTAATCAGGGTAGTTTCACATTATGTATGTATATATGTATGTATGTGTGTGTGTGTATATATATTTGTGTGTGTTATATATATATTCAAAACCTGCATGATGAATTGCCCTGAATAAGTGTCTGTGATGGTGGAGCTTTGCCCTGAGGCTAGTAATGCAATGGCATATATGATTGAGCTTGACCGGCCCAACACATTCTACGCACATAAAACAATTAAAACAAAAATTTATGTTAGACTTTGTTAAAGATTTAATTGGATTGAAATTCATAGATAATATTTATCTCAAAAGCTTAAATTGAAAAAAAAAAAAGAAATTTTTTTTTATCATTTAACCATTATTTTAGTATAAAATAACTTTATTTATAAATTTGAATCTTCAGAAGGAAAGGGGCTGAGTCGAGGTTAAGATTATTGCAATGATTTACAATCTCATTTGAGCCATTGTTGGTTGAGCAAATGGTGCCCGATACAGAGACAATTGCAACATTGATTAAAAATGCGATAAACAATGTGAATCCACTCTCCATCAAGTAATATCGACATGCATCTTGTAGTATTACTCAATGACGCAGACACAGACAAAAGCATTTGACAAATTAGTAAAATGCAATTGTTTTGTAAAATAAAGACTTTATCTATGCCTAATCTTTCATTAAATAAATTATGGTTTTATAATCCATGATTATACGGCATATGAGTACTATTCTTTTCTCGAACCACAATAAATATGGTATTCAAATGTGTGTAATTATTGGAGCACATTTGTATAATTGTTTTCTCTTTTTCTTAAGAGTGATAATAAGTTCCCCCTCAAAAAAAGAAAAAGAAAAAAAAGAGTGATAATAAGTGGCAGAGCCAGATTTCAATTCGAGAAGGAAAGATTAGAAGCAAAAATAGTCTAAAAAATTAATCTACATTAACAACAAAATAAATAAATAATAGTAAACTAATGTAATTATAATACAAAATCAAATATATATGTAAAATGTACAAGTATATATTTTGTATCATCATTAAATTAAAGGAACAAAAATAATCAATTAATAGTTTCTAACAATTAAATTAAGAGATTAATCTAAACACTTAAAATTTAAAATTTTAATTTGATTTCTTAAAATAAATTGAGAAAATAAATAAAATCTAAAAGTGTTCATAGTATAGCAATATATCTGCAAAATAAAATATATATATATCAATTTGAGATTATAGCAAACAACCTGAATTTGAAACTATGAAAAAGCTTTGAGATGGAAGAGAAAAACGAAACTGTCGACTTTAAGGTTTTAGTAACCAACAAAAATATTACGTAATTTTAAAAAAAATATTATTTTGTGTAAAATATGAGACCCACTAATTAAAATGTTGTGAGCCAAAAAAAAAAAAAAATGCAAAAGTTGCCATGGATGAGAAATGTACGTTTTTAGACCCCTTAAACACAAACAGATGAACCTAGTTATTTAGCCAAATGATTAACTTAGGTAAATTATTCAAATCTAGATTAACACAGGTAAATCATATCAAGTAAACAATGCGGAAAATAAAGAACACAATGGTATGATAACCTAGGAAAACCAAACAGTAAAAAATCTGGGGAGGATTTAACCTAGCTATCCTCAAGGTAAAACATATCCACTATGAAAGAATTGAAGTTTTACAATAGCAACTTAGACCACTAACATCCTATTGCTACCTCGAGTAGAAAACTTACTACCACGACCATGTGAAAGTTCCGAGTCCACGGATTACTTCTTTCTTGGATTCATAACAACCACAAGTACTCCCACTTGTGTTTTTCTTTAAGCTTTTTATGCAGCAACTGAAACGATCACCAAGCTCTCGACATCAATCTTGATTTTAATAACCTTAAGTATGTATGAAGGCAAACACCTCTAGATCTCACACGAGATTCATACACATAGCATAAACAACCACATAAAAATGTGGCTAGAGTTTTTCCTTTTATACTTAAGGTAAAACATAAAACCCTACACGTCATATGAGCTTGGGCTGAGTTGAAAAATTCTGCATAAAAACAATCTACATGGCATTTTTGCTATGCCGAAGCATACGAATGTCTTTGACACTGCACTTTTGCTATGCCGAAGCATACAGGTGTCATACTATGATTGGCGGGCAACAGTGGTGAGATGGTCATTAATGCCTTTCTCTTAGGATTTTCTAGTCCTACCCGTCAAAAAGAGTGATATGAGTGTTAAGTTTTAAGAGATAACCTAATCTTACTCATCACAACAAGAGCCACAAAGCTCACTTGCTTAGTTGTGCATAGAGATACTCATCTAAGCTACAAGAGATACAAAGTTTAGAGAAACTTTGTTTCATTGGCCATACAAGGTACACAAATACCAAAGTACACATAACACACACTGTTTTTGTATTTTTCTGATTTTTCAATTTTTTTTTTTTATATTAAAAACAAAATGAACAAAACTGAAAAATAAACAAACAAAAACATGTTAAACAAAGCAAAGCAAAAACTAGATGCAGATGCATGAGGAAGAAGAACAAGAGAAGGAGATCAATCCATGGAGATGACACCAATGTTTTGACGAAGAAATTCAAAACGTTTGCTGTCAAGAGGTTTGGTGAACAAATCAGCTTTCTGATCATCAGTGTGGATGAACTCAAGAGTGAGAGTACCATCTTCGACAAGCTCCCTAATGAAGTGATGTCGAATCTCTATGTGTTTGGTTCTAGAATGTTGAACCGGATTTTTCGAGATATTGATGGCACTGGTATTGTCACAGTAAATGGTGAGATGCTCTTGACAAATACCATAATCATGGAGGAGTTTTTGCATCCAGAGGAGTTGGGTGCAACAGCTACCAGCAGCGATGTACTCAGCTTCTGCAGTGGATAAGGAGATGGAGTTTTGCTTTTTGCTCATCCAAGAAACAAGATTGTTACCCACATAAAAGCAACCCCCCGAGGTACTCTTTCTGTCATCAGCATTTCCAGCCCAATCGGCATCAGAGTACCCAACTAAGACACCATTAGTGTCCTTGCTATACCACACACCGAACTCAGCAGTGGTTTTGACATACTTTATAATTCTTTTTAAAGCAGTCATGTGAGATTCTTTGGGGTTAGCCTGATATCTAGCACACACACCAACACTATAACTAATGTCAGGTCTACTAGCAGTAAGGTAAAGAAGACTACCTATCATGCTTCTATAGAGAGAATGATCAACACTTTTGCCTAACAAGTCTACAGTGAGTTTGACATTAGGGCTCATAGGGGTTCTAACAGAACTAGCAGAATCCAAACCAAATTTTTTCACAAGATTCTTAGCATATTTAGATTGAGAGAGAAATATACCTGAGTCTTGTTGGCGAATCTGCAATCCAAGGAAGTGAGTCAGCTCTCCAATCATGCTCATCTCGAATTCGGCTTGCATGAGTTTTGAGAAGCCATGAGCCAGTTCATCCTTAGTCGACCCAAAGATGATATCATCAACATAGACTTGAGCAACTATTAACTCCCCACCTTCCCTTTTGATGAAGAGGGTTTGATCAGCCTTCCCTCTTGTGAATCCATGTGACACAAGATATTGTGTGAGTCTATCATACCAGGCTCTAGGAGCTTGCTTCAACCCATAAAGTGCCTTTTTAAGGTACAGCACATGATCTGGAAAGTGTGGATCAGTGAATCCTTTTGGTTGAGCCACATAGACATCCTCTTTGAGTAACCCATTCAGGAAGGCAATCTTTACATCCATCTGATAGAGCAGTTTCGATCGATCGAGCCTTACAAAAAGTGAACAATAATTTTCTGCAATTACTCGATTCCAACTTTACAATAAACATACTTTGAGCAGCCTAAATCTAGACTCTAAGTTTTTATCATGGTTTGCCAACATTACATATTGAAGTTCAAAAACATTTAGATCTTAAATTCTTAGAATCTAACAAACTCCCCATTTGGCAATCCGTGACAAAACACATAATAAAACAAAGTGCTCAAAGTTACAAAAACAACCCATTACAATAAAATTGCCCAACCAAAAACAATTCAACCTAACTACTATCTATCAGTTGTAAGTCCAGACAACTGTACAACTGAATCAACTTGTATATTTCTGAAATACTTAACAAACACATAAACTCATGTGTGGAAAATACAAGTAAAACAAAATAAATTCGTGATTTCACAAAACATAAAATAAAAGACATATATCATGAATAACATCATAATATAAATCAATAGCCAATGTAGCACAATGTGAAACAAGAAACAGAAAAAGAAAAAAAGAAAAAAAGAAAAAAAGAAGAAGACATAATGTCTCCCCCTAATATATACAACCCATAAAAAATAAAGACATCATGAGTCAAAAAAATAAGTACAAGATGAAGTACCTAGATACAATCTAAAACTCCAAAGCTCTAAAAACTAAAAAATCTCCCCCTATCTCCATCCATATGTACTCCCTCTTTTGTGACAAATTGCCAAAAGGGCAATCAAGACTCATCATCAAAAGGAGGTGGTGGAGGTGTCCGCATAATGCTCGCCAAAACCGCACGTAAGGCCTGAAGCTCCGCAAGCACGACCACCAAAAGCTGACCATGAGCTGCCTGAATGGTCATGACAGTGTCCAACATACTCCGAATGCTAGAATCACCCGAAGTAGAAGGTTGAGGATCAACAGCGCTCATCGGATCAACGTACTCCTCAGTTGTGGGATCATCTGAAGAAGGAGGAGGAGGAGGAGGTGCACCAAAGGAAAACTTTACCCTAGGGCGTTTAGAGCTAGCTCTTATTTGAGCAACTTTTTGCCGAAGGAAGGTAACATCTATGAGAGCTATAATGTGTACGAGCTTAGAAACAGGAAACTCATCTAAACCTAAATGTAATAAAATCTGATGAATAAAAATAGGGAAAAACAAACCATTTGCAGTAGAATTACTCCTATGAACCTCAACCAAGGATCGAATGAAAAGAGTAGGAAAACTCATTGGAGCATTTGTCACAAGGGCATACAAAAATGCACATCTCTCGATAGGAATGGTGTGCAAATGAGAGATGGGCGAGATGGAATGACAAGAAATCCAGAAAAACAGATAATGAATCTCGGTCAAATCATGAGAGGTAATCCGAGGATCAGTACCCCACTAAATGGAAGTACCGATGAGATATGACATAATGTCATCAAGTGGAGGGGTCTTATCATAAGGATACACAGGATGCTGTACCTTAGGCACCCCAAGAGTAGAGGCCACCACTGAAGGAGTAATGACATACTCTTCACCCCATATCCAACTCTTCACAAACTGAGTGTTGGAATCATTGGAGTGGACAGAAAGGTTCGAGTAGAATTCTCTAATCAAGGTAGCTGGAGGAGGATGATCTATATCTAACAAAGGTAACTAGCCCCTACGCTTAAAGTTCCTCATAATCTCCAGATCAAGCTCATCTAAAACAACTTTTCTCTTAGCCCACACTAATCTAAAGATGTTTAGCTTCTCAAAGGTCTCTTGGTTTTTCTCACTTCGAAACCTCTCACTATCAAAAGCTAGAGTAGAGGTGGAGGTGGATGTCCTATGGGCTCTAGTTTTCCTAACCATGACGCTAAGGGTTGGAAAGGATAGACAGAAAAGAAGTCAAAGAAAGAAACAAAGAAAACCTAAGGGCAGACTGCATTAGACAAAGTTAGAGCAAAAAATATAGAAAAGAACAATCTAAATGATGCATGAACAGTGTAAACACATGATGCATGCTCTAATGCATTGAGAGCAGTTCAATTATACTTTAAAAACACAGAATTGGCTTGAACTTAGAGTTTTAGAACAAAAACCCAAACTTTGAAAAACCCTATTTCAAAAATCCCGACAAATTGATCAATTTATCATTACACAAGTTAGATAACAGCATATAATGACAGAATTAATCAATTACACAAGCCAATTTCATCAAATTAATCTCAATTGAACAAAATTCCCAAATTCGTTGAGTTACAAGCCCTAGAATTTCAAATTCTTCCCAATTCACCAAATTGATCAAAATAAACCATGAGAAACATGTTTACATCATCCAATAACAAAAACTCATTGATCAATTTTGAAAGAAATCATCTCAAACATAAAAAAACCCCCAAAATTTATTAGGTTTGAAAATTTCCCTAAAATGCATGAAAAATGAGATTAAATTAAAAAAGAAGGGGTAGAATAGTCTTACCAGTGCTAGATGACAAAAACCTTGAGATAAATTTGAGGGAAAACGGCAAAAATTTGACTTTGAATCTGGATCGGTCGAAGAGAGAGGGAGAGAGAGAGAGAGAGAGAGAGAATAGCTTTTGAAAAGTTTGAAATAGTGAACAACACGTGAAAAACTCATGTTTTAAAAAACTCTGACAGATTTTTGATTGGTCGAAAAAAGGTTCAATCGATCGGAAAACAGATTCGATCCATCTAGCATCAATCGAGCAGCGATCGAGCCAGGCAGATTCAAACCAAATTTTTAATCGCAATTTTGATCGGTCGAACAACAGGTTCAATTGATCGAAAATCTGGAAAAATCAATTTTTTGAAAAAAAGAGCATTTTAATGCAGAAACTCCTCAAAGCACAATGTTTTTATGAATAGAATGCATGAGTATGAGATGAAAAGTTTTTCAAAAACCCTTTAATATGACCCAGGCCTTCCAAAATCAAGATTTTCAATAAATTTTTCCTCAAATCTCGAACTTTAAACACATTTTGCATTAAAATAAAGAAATTTTTAATCTTGGATGGCCACAACAAGATCACACACAATATCATGTACTAAGTTTAGCAAGGAATAACTTGTGTAGTGTGTGTAACTAGCAAAAGCTTGAGATACATGTGAGGTGATATGTGGATAGTAATCAATCACAATTTCTACAAAGTTCATCACATAAGTTTGAAAGAGACAATCACCTAAAGAGTTACATTATATAACTTTCACATCTCCTAGAATAAAAGCTTGCAATCATGTAAGTTTCTTGATTTACCTCATAATGTACACACCAATTTTATTTGATTTGAAACTTATTAAAATAGCCAAGATAATGTACACACCAATTTTATTTGATTGTGAAGTAATTATAGCCCAATAATGTACACACCAATTTTAGCATTTAATTCGAGGCTACACCTTATGTTCTTTTTGTGCATGTGCTACACCTTTTCGAGCTCAAAATCTTATGATATGCACTAAGGTATTCATGATTGGCTAGTAAATAGTGGTGATATAGTTATTTATGCCTTTCTCATTAAGTTCAAGTCCAATATTTAAAGACATGTGACTTCAAGATCAAGATCAAGTGATCAAAAACTATAAACACTCCCACACAACATGCATTACAAAACTCAAACTAGTAAAGTGCAATAAAATAAGCTCACCCAAGCTAAACAAGGTACATAAACATGTTATGTAAAGATAATATGGTCAACCTTGATTTCAAATCCAAGAAAAATAATGCAAAACATATTTTTCTTCCCTTTTCCTCCTTTTTTTGTTTTGTTTTGTTTTTATTTATTTATTTGTTATTATTATTATTTTTTGAAAAGAATAACAAAAACAACCTAGTATGAAATGCATGAATGTTATGCAATGCAAATCCTAGAAACAAAGAAAACAAAAACAACAAAGAAGAATGGTCATAAAGAATAGAGAGATAAAGCACAAGGATCATATCAGAAAGACTCAATTAGATTGAGCCTTTTGCATCCAAAACTTTTTAGATGCAACTCTTGCATTGAAGTTATTATTTATATTAGAATACTGAGCAACTCCAGGATTGGAATAAAGGTTTAAAACCTTTATCAATTCACCAATAAGTACCATGGGATCTTGTGCTTGAGGCACAGGTACTTTTGGCTTATTTGCTCGCTTAGTAGCTTGCAACTTGAAACAGTTTGGACGAATGTGTTCAAACTTTTCACAAAAATGACAAATCCACACAGGTCTGTCATGCAACTTGTCCTTAGGAGGGTTAGGATTCTTAGGCTTAGACTCTTTAAGATCAACCCTAATCTTCCTAGGAGGAGTAACTTCTGCTGGCTTGACAATCTCACTCATGGGAGGCTCAGAAGAAGAAACAAAGTTTGTGGAATGATTCTTAGGCGCAGAGATGCTATCTTCAAAACCTAGACCAGTTTTGTCTAAGGTATACTTCTAAATACTCAACATGTGTTCAAGTTTAGAACTAACAGACCTATTTGTTTGTTCTCTAGCAACAGATAATTCAAGTTTCAAATTCTTAACTTTATCAAGCAACAACATGTTCTCAGTCTTCACCTTATCAAGCAATTCATTAGCATCAAACAATTTCAAGAGCAAAATTTTCTTATCAAGTTCAAGAGAAGCAATTTTCTGTAAACCTAAATCAACATTCATAGCATCCTTTGCAACAACCTTGCAAAGCTTATTATAGGCTTCTTGCAAATCAGCATTCTTAGAGAGTTCCCATTAAAAGGGTTCTCATTAACCACAACACTTTCATCAACTACAGTAGTAGTTGTGAAAGTAATGAAGTTTCCATCCTTATCACTACCAGACTCATGGTTAGAAACTTCATCATCACTAAGAGTTACAGCCATAGCTTTACCCTTTGATCTCAAGAATGTAGAACATTCTGATTTTACATGACCATACCCTTGACAACCAAAACATTGTTGACCCATAGAATTATTAGAGGTTTGACCTATTTTCTCTTTAGGTTTTTCAGTATTGTTCACTTTAGTGAGATCATTCCTCCTAAAATTTCTAGGTTCAGTATTGTTTTTACCTCTTGCCTTTCTGTTATTGTTCCTAAGAAGATTTCTAAAGTCTTGACAAGATAAGCAATCTCTGTACCAGAGAGTTCATCATCAAATCCATTCCCATCAACATCATCAACTGACTTAAGAGCCATTGATTTGGATTTGCTTGTCTTGGGTAGGTTTAACTCATAGGACTGGAGAGATCCTACGAGTTCATCAACAAGGATAGAGTCCACATCCTTATTTTCAATTATGACAGTCACTTTGGGTCTAAAGTTCTCAGTCAAAGATCTAAGTATCTTCCTAACAATCTTAAGTTGATCATAGATTTCACCAAAATTATAAGCAGAGTTAACAATATCATTCAGTTTAGCATAGAATTCATCAAAATATTCATCATCAGACATTCTAATACTTTCAAACCTAGTAGTTAACTGTTACAGTTTGTTATTCTTAATTGCCTTTGTGCCTCCATGCACAGTCTAAAGAATATTCCAAGCAATATGAGCAACCTCAACATTTAAAATCCTCTTGAATTTTTCCATAGAAACAACATTAAAAATAGCATTCATGGCTTTGCTATTAAAAGCGGCTGCTTCTTTTTGAGAAGTTTGACACTCACTAATAGGAGTAGTGGGCTTCTCCCATCCGTATTCAACGGAATTCCAAACTCTCTCATCAATATATTTCAGGAATACTTTCATCCTTACTTTCTAGTAGGCATAGTTGTTCCTATCAAAATGAGGTAGGATCATAAGAGAGTGATTGTGTTCCATGACAACAGGGGTCAAGGATCAACTCTTAGATCAAAAGATCTAAATACTAAAGCTAACTCGCTCTGATACTACTTGTACGTTTTTAGACCCCTTAAATACAAAAAAGATTAACCTAGTTATTTAGCCAAGTGATTAACTTAGGTAAATTATTCAAATCTAGATTAACACAAGTAAATCATATCAAGTAAATAATGCGGAAAATAAAGAACACAACGATATGATAACCTAGGAAAACCAAGCCGGTAAAAAACCTGGGGAGGATTTAACCTAACTATTCTCAAGATAAAACAAATCCACTATGAAAGAATTGAAATTTTACAATAACGATTTAGACTACTAATTTCCTATTGCTACATTGAGTAGAAAACATACTACCATGACCACATGACAACTTCGAGTCCACAGACTACTTCTTTCTTGGATTCACAACAACCACAAGTACTCCCACTTGTGTTTTTCTTTAAGCTCTTTATGCAGCAACTGAAACAATCACCAAGCTCTTGACATCAATCTTGATCTTGATAATCCTAAGAATGTGTGAAGGCAAACACCTCTAGATCTCATAAGAAATTCATACACACAGCATAAACAACCACATAAAAATGTGGCTAGGGTTTTTCCTTTTATACTTAAGGCAAAACATAAAACCCTACACGTCATATGGGCTTGGGCTAAGTTGGAAAATTTTGCAAAAAAATAATCTACACGAACTTCGATCGATCAAGTCTAATTTTCGATCGATCGAGCCTTGCAGAAAGTGAACAGTAATTTTCTGCAATTACTCGATTCCAACTTTACAATAAACATACTTTGAGTAGCCTAAATCTAGACTCTAAGTTTTGATCATGGTTTGCCAACATTACATATTGAAGTTCTAAAACATTTAGATCCTAAATCCTTAGAACCTAACAAGAAATATAGTGAAAGGGTGGGACACAGCAAAAATTTTTTAACAACAATTTCACAACTTTTCCAAATTAGCCTACCATCTCATACATCATTGTTTTACATGAGATGTTGTTTTGTTAGTCAGGCAAAGCTTCCTCGTAAGATAAGTACAATTTTTTTTTGGAGGTGTTAGGGAGCAACTGTCCTCACTTCAGCTTTTGTGATAATAGGGATATTACAAATCTAACTACATAAGCTTTACAAATAACTTTTAAACTCTCAACAAAAAAGCATTTAAAAAATTTATTTTTAATATTACTAATTTGGCAACATTCATTATCACATAAATTTGTGTAAAACTTTTAGTAGTAAAAGTGAAAGTGCATGTTGCTATAACATTTTCATTAAAGTCTTAATGCTGGCTGGGAATATGCATGAAAGCACAAGCTTCTTACATTAATGCTATGGACAGAATTTGGTACTTTTCTGGATAGCACAAGAGCTGAGTGGAGAAAGAGATTGTGCCTATTGACCACAAATAAATGGAATGAATAATATCATATATAACACAAACAATTAGAAAGAAGAAAATAAATACATATGAAACAATGAGCAAGGATATTTAATGAAGAAGTAAATCACGTACGGCATGATAAGGGCACCCAAAAGGGCTATGGCATTTCCGACGGCTCCTTGGCCACTAAGCTTGGGTACAAACAATCCCTCTATCACAGCACCCGCCGGAGGCTTTACGTAAGCCATTTCCGCAAAGAAACATACAGCCATTACCAATATCAATAATGATATCAGCAACTCCAGCTTCCTAATCTGGCAACCCAAAATTTTTTTACGTTAAAATTAAGAGTGATGTTAGAGATACTACAATTTTATTATAAAAAACTTACAAACTGTTGTGACTAAAAAAAAAAAAAAAAAAAAAACACAATTCAAACTTTACCTAATAGATGGTAGAAGTCCACCAATCACATTCAATACCACATTAATTTATTTAAATTTTATGTAGATAAATTTATAATACCTTTAATATTTTCCTAAAACTAATGTGGAAAATAGAATTCAACCTTTTGAACTCCAAGAAATAGCTCAAGTTGAGACCATGCCATTTCTCGAATAAAAAACCTCAATCTCACTTTTAGTGTATCACTTTCTACTTCACAAATACAATATGCCATTTGTTTGATTTTTTTTTCGCCCCCAACGAAGATAGGTAGAGTTCAAAGTAGAATGTCACAAAAGATTTTTTTTCGCCTCTCCTACCAAGTAGGTATCCCGTTCAGAAGATATATTCATTCTTTTTCTCTCTTATAGTGTGGGAGTTCCACGTATCTGTAAGACTTATACATTGTGTAAAAGATTATACATATATTTGATGCATGAGATAATTATTATATAGTAGACTATTTCAACTCTCTTTTATTAATTAAAAAAAATTGCTGCTCGATATAAACATCTATTTGTTTCTCTTAATTATAAAATTTTGGGTTAAAGTGAAGTTGCCCAAATTTTTTTTTTTTCCCATTATTTATATTCTAACAAGTCACAAAACTATACAAACTTTTAGGGGGTATTTGGTAGAGTAGTTTGAGTAATGTTGCTTGTAGTTTTTTGAAATACGTATGGGTAAAAAAGTGTGTAAAAATGTATGTAATATTGTTTAAAATGTAAAAATGTGAATTTGAAATGAAAGACCAAACAGGCCCTTAGCGTGTGAGGAAGTACCATTCTGGGCCAACGGTTTGGGTTGACTTGTTTGACTTTCACAGCAAGAATGGGGAGCAGCGAATTAAAAAGACACAGCGCATTATTCACATTAAAAAAATATTAAAATAAACTTCCTAGTACGGTAGTACGGCCTTTTTTTCCTTTGAGTGACACCTAGTACTACTTAAGCAATGATGCAATCCACGCAACAAGTGGGAAAAAAAAAATATGAAGTCCAACGTAATTTTTTTTTTCAAACAAATAGCAAATGTATACGTAATAAATTTAATATTCTAAATACTGTTTTAGATCCTTTAGGTTTGTTTATTGGAACAAAATATTTTGTTAATGACTTATTCTGGAGTATCATTTTAGAATTTTATACACACACAAAATCACACATGAAATAAGATAAGAAGATAAGATAAGATAAGAAGATATTTTAAGTCTGCATCACATAATACATATTATACCGTATCAAATTATTCATTCAAAATCAAATAATGAGTATTCTTAATATCATCATTACATAATATAAGTATATAACATGTCATATATGAGTAAAGAATATATATATATATATATATATGTATGTATTAATGAAGAAAAAAAATCATGTCATATGTGAGTAAATTAAACAAGAAAAACATATTGTTATAGGAAAGTAATAATAAAATGTTATATGTGAGTGAAGTAATAAAAAAAAGTTTAGAGATTTTTTATTTTTTTCATTTACATACTGGTCAAAATCACCATATTAGATGAGATTTAGTGGAATGGACCGAAAAAGGTGGAATGAGCCTGTAGACATCAAAATTTTATGATGTATTCGCAACCGCCCGATTGTTCATGATAAAATATTTGTGATCAAATTAATCTCCAATTGATGACGTGGACGATCAACGAATGAAATCAAGCCATGTGGCAACATTAAATAAGAAATCCATATGGCGATGTCAGAAGAAAAGACCTATATGGAAAGCTCTTATTAAATGGGAGACTAAATTAAATCCATAATTAGCTCTCAATAAACGCTGAGAGAAAATTCCAAGTTAAATACGAATGAGTTGCCTATAAATAGGGGCTTCTCATATGAGAAAAGGGAACACTTAGAGAGAAAACACTACCGACACTCTGCCAAAATAGAGATTCATCTCTAAAGTTCACTAGAATTTCATTGTTCATCAAGGCCTATTCCTACTTCTTCAAACCAAAGTGGGGATTCTCCTTTAACCTACCTCGAGATCAAGCCAACGGCCCTCGCATCAAATCAAGCACGTTCAACTGTTCATTCAACTTGGAGACATCAAAGCACGATTCGAGATTAAGCTTCATACCTCCTTCGGATCGTAACGTTTCTTGGAGATCGAATCAGAGGAATTTATTGTACTCTTTCATTGTAAAGTTCATACAGAGGATTGTACTCACATATATACAACTCAAATACAAATTGATTATTTGTTACACTATTTTGTGATCGTGTGATTTAACTTTTACGAAAATTGTGTGTACAAATTTCTGGCATGCCCGGTGGGACCTCTCTGCCTCTCATCTCTTTCTCCATCCTAGAAATCTTCAAGTCTCCAATCCATCTAGTTCAATGGCCTCGAAGAAGTCTCAGATTTCCAAGAATGCTACCAAAAGCGTTGGGGGATCAACAAGCAGCAGTACTTCCACAGGTCCCATGACTCGAAACAAAGCTAAGGCAATGAGACTCCTCACATCACAAGAAGTCGAGGGAAAAGCTCCTATGACGAAGCTCATAAGTGCCCCAGCCCAGCCAAAGACTGTCATCTCCTTGAGCACTTTGAGGACAAGCAAGCACACTTCCTCTAGGAAGGGAGATTCATCATTCATTCCAGAAGACTCAATGATTGGGAGCGAATATCACTATTCTGCATCAGATGCTGGGTCGAGTAATGCTTCACAGTCAGGTTCTTCCTAAGGATCTCCCCGAGAAGTCACTTCATCTATCTTCTCAGAAAATTCTTCTCGTACGATAGCTATGGCGGCCATGATGACAGAGACTGCCACCATTGACGAAAAGATTACTGAAATGGGACATGCTATATTTAAGCTTACCAAGACTGTGGAGGAGAAGGACCTTCAAATCGCCACGCTTATGAACAAGCTTGAGGTTCAGAATCGAGGGGAGTCTAGCAAAGGCCATTCTCACATGCATCAACATACATCCCAAGATGCTCACACATCTTCTCCAAAGAAGGTTGGTGGTCCACAAGGGAGCTCTACCTCAATTTCATCTCTATCGGTCCAGCAATTATAGGACATGATAACGAACACCATTCGAGCTCAATATGGTGGGGCACCACAAAACTCTCTGATGTATTCAAAACCATACACCAAGAGGATTGACATTTTACAGATGCCTTCGGGTTACCAACCTCCTAAGTTTCAACAGTTCGATGGGAAAGGGAATCCTAAGCAACATATTGCTCATTTCATCGAGACTTGCAATAATGCTGGTACGGATGGGGACTTGCTCACGAAGCAATTTGAGCGTACTCTTCGAGGAAATGCTTTTGATTGGTACACGGATCTCGAACCCGAGTCCATTGATAGCTGGGAGCAAATGGAAAGGGAATTCTTGAACCGTTTCTACAGTACCCGACGTACCATAAGCATGCTGGAATTAACCAACACGAAGCAATGGAAAGATGAACCAGTGGTAGACTACATCAATCGTTGGCGCTCATTGAGTCTCGACTGCAAAGATCGCCTTTCCGAGTCTTCAGGAGTGGCAATGTGCATCCAAGGTATGCACTAGGGGTTGCTTTACATCCTCCAAGGAATCAAACCTCACACCTTTGAGGAGCTTGCTACCCGAGCCCATGACATGGAGCTTAGTCTATCTAGCCATGGAGAAAAGGGCTTACCTGTTGACCAGCAGCGTAAAGAGAAGAAAGATATGAGGAAGGGGGATAAGTCTTCCAAATCCATGGTTAAGGAATCTATGGCCGTTGCTGTGGAGCCTGTGAAGATCTCTAGTAAAGAGAATAAGAGAATGGAGAAAAGGGCTGGTCCAATGCAAGAACGGGAGAAGCGCCGATTGACTTTGAAGGAGATGGAAGAAAAGACGTATCCATTTCCAGATGCCGACGTTCAAGGCATGCTCGAAGACTTATTAGAGAAGAATGTGATCAAGCTTCCAGAATGTAAGCGTCCACATGAAATGGGGCGTACCAACGACACAAAATATTGCGTATACCATCGAGTTGTAAGTCACCCTGTGGAAAAATGTTTTGTTCTAAAGGACCTTATACTAAGGCTTGCAAAAGAGGGTAAAATTCTTTTAGACCTGGATGAAACTGCTGAGGCAAATCATGCTACGTTCGCTGTTGGATCCCCAATTTCTGTGAAGTCACCAACTCTAACAGAAGTACGGTCTACCTTGCCATCAACATCAAGGGCATATTGCAAGCACATCCAATTTGGAACGTTTGAGCCTATGCACACGTCATGTTTCAACCCTCAAGATGATGATAGAGCTGACGACGAATTGGTAGGTGACGAAGAGGGTTGGACTTTTGTGACCTACAAGAGATTTTGAAAACAACGTAACCCAAAACCCCATGTTCCTTACAAGAAAAGGGAACTTCAAGCAAACTATTCAAAAGTTGCTCCAAAGGGGAAGGGAACAAATGGTCTGAAGAAACAAAGAAAGGGAGCTTGTCCGAATGAAGGCCCCCTGTCGGCCATGCTGCATGAGTTTTTCCCTAAAGGCTTTCTTACAGAGAGCCTAATGACAACCACTTACATGGTCTCTTGCCATGATGCTGATGATCAAGAAGACCTCATCGAAAAGGAGGAAAAAGTGAACCTTGAAGAAACCAGAGGAACAAAGGAAGAGGAAAGTGAAACCCATGCCTCGAAAGAAACAATTGCTATATGTGTTCATTGCCGCGACAAGATGATGTTTGCTGATGAGGATCTCCTATTGGGCTCCAAACCACACAATCAACCACTCTTTGTCTCAGGTTACACACGGGGGGAAAAAGTAAGCTGCATCCTCATAGACGATGGGTCTGCTGTCAACATAATGCCCAAAGGAACAATGAGGCGCCTAGGCATATCCATGGAAGAGTTATCCAAAAGTTGACTCGTCATCCAGGGCTTCAACCAAGAAGGACAAAGGGCAATCGGCATGATTCGGTTAGATGTGACTATTGATGAGTTGAAAGCAAGGCCTCTCTTCCATGTGATCGATTCGAAGACCTCTTATAACTTGTTGTTAGGACGACCATGGATTCATGGGAATGGTGTTGTACCTTCTACATTGCATCAATGCTTCAAGTATTGCGATGGCAAGCAAGTAAAGGTGGTGACAGCAGATTTGCAACCATTTACAGCAGCAGAATCTCACTTCGCGGATGCCAAGTTTTACTTGGATTGCGACACAACTTTAGATGCACCACAAGAAAAGCCTACGGAAAAGAAGGAGGCAAAATGTAAGGGAGGAGGCGAGCCCCTCACAAGAGGTCCCCAACATAACTCTGAAGTGAGACAGAAGTTTCGTGAAGAGAAGAAGGAGGCACCTATGGTCTTACGATATGTGCCCGCATCAAAACGAAAGGAAGGGCAATCTCCATTCGAGTTGACGATGGGGGCTAAGGATAAGTGCAAAAAGTCTATTCAAGAGGAAGATATCGCCATCCTTAAAAGTGATTTCACCTTACCATTACCGAAGCTAGGCCAAGTGGCATCCACAAAACCCCCACTCAAAGGTTTCACTAGAGCCACACATAACCTTGTTGAAGAAGATTCATTGCCAGTCAGAAGGACAGAAGAGGGTTTCGACCCTAAAGCGTATACACTTTTGGCAAAATCAGGCTATGATTTCCAAAATCCTCCGTAATTGGGACAACTTTATTCAGATTACGTGGAAGAAAAGTCACATGGGCTTAACTCAACCCAAAGCAAACTAAAGCAACAAGGTTTTGCAATTGAGATTCCTAGAACCGGGCTGGGGTATTCATCACAAGAGCCAGTTCGAATCTTGGCCAAAGGGAAAGAAAAAAAAGCAACGTCACAACACATCACCTTTGAAGTTGAGGAGGAGGGGAAGCCGAAGCCTGTGTCAAGATCTTCTGTATTTGATCGTCTAGGAACAGCTGCTCCTCGAGAGTCAGTATTTAATAGATTAAGCATCTCTCTCCCTACGAAAGAAGAAACCTCACGTACACGTAGGTCAGCATTTGATAGGCTTGGGTCTACGAGTAGCTCAACTGACACCCCACAACCCAAGGAGGAGAAAAGTGGCCTACAAAAGAGAAAGGGCACCGAAGCTTACAGCCTTATCCCTTCGCGCATGAAACGTGAGTTGACTGTAGAAGTTAGTACAGGAAACTCCCTTAAAGTAAAGCGGCGGACTATTGTGCACACACGAGAGCTCGAGAAGCAAGTTGATGATGGGGAGGAGGATCACGAGACACTAGTCCTTCCTTCTTGCCATGTGAAAGCGAAAACTGATTCTGAATCAGATGCATCAGACGATGAACCAAATGAAGCCCCTCGAGCAATAGAAGACGGGGGGGCAAGCTACTGTAGATGAGCTCAAAGAATTAAACTTAGGGACTGACGAGGAACCTCGCCCGATCTATGTGAGTTCGCTTTTGACACTGGAGGAAGAAAGCAAATACTTTGAGCTTTTAATGGAGTACAAAGATGTGTTCGCTTGGACATACAAGGAGATGCCAGGTTTAGACCCAACAATTACAGTTCACCGGTTAGCAATAAAGCAAGGAGTGCGCCCAATCAAGCAGGCCCAACGCCGCTTTCGGCCCGAACTCCTCCCACAAATTGAGGCAGAAGTTAACAAACTCGAGCGGGCAGGATTCATCCGAGAAGTACAATTCCCAAGGTGGATTGCAAACATTGTCCCTGTCAAAAAGAAGAATGGACAAATTCGAGTTTGTGTTGATTTTCGAGACTTGAATAGAGCGTGCCCAAAGGATGACTTCCCACTTCCAAATACAGAACTTATGGTTGATGCGACTATTGGTCATGAAGTATTATCATTCATGAATGGCTCATCAGGATACAACCAAATTCGAATGGCACCCGAGGATGAAGAGCTCACAGCTTTTCGAACTCCAAAGGGGATCTACTGTTATAAGGTGATGCCTTTTGGGCTCAAGAATGCTGGTGCAACATATCAATGGGCAATGCAACGAATTTTTGATGACATACTCCATAAAATTATGCAATGTTATGTTGACAATTTAGTTGTTAAGACAAAGAAAAGAGGGGATCATTTACGGGACTTGCGCATCGTATTTAATCGGCTAAGGAAATATCAACTCAAAATGAATCCTCTCAAATGCGCGTTTGGTGTCACATCTGGCAAGTTTCTAGGCTTTATTGTTCAACATCGAGGTATTGAAGTGGATCAATCTAAAATAGACGCTATCCAAAGGATGCCTGAACTAAAGAACCTGCGAGAGCTTCGAAGCTTACAAGGCCATCTTGCATACATTCGACGTTTCATATCTAATCTAGCAGGACGGTGTCAACCATTCAGTCGATTGCTGAGGAAAGATGCCACCTTTGAATGGGATGAGACTTGCAGGAATGCATTTGAGAGCATTAAAAGATATTTGCTTAACCCGCCTGTCTTAGGAGTGCCCATGCCAGGAAAACCTCTGGTGCTTTACATTGCTGCACAAGAACAATCACTTGGGGCCCTCTTAGCTCAGAAAAATGAAGAAGAAAAAGAGAAAGCATTGTATTACCTTAGTCGAAAGCTAACTGGGGTAGAACTAAGGTATTCTCCAATAGAGAAGATGTGTCTTGGACTTTTCTTCTCCATTCAAAAATTAAGGCACTACAGGCAAGCACACGTAATACACTTGGTTGCAAAGATAGATCCGGTCAAATACGTCTTGTCTAGGGCAATCATGTCCGGACGGTTGGCAAAATGGGTTGTGGCCTTTCAAGAGTTTGAAATCATGTATGTGCCCCAAAAGGCCATCAAGGGGCAAGTCCTGGCAAATTTCCTTACTGATCATCCCATTCCTGCCGATTGGGAGCTCTCAGATGATTTTCCAGATGAAGATGTATTGTACACTGAAGTCCTCCCACCTTGGATGATGTTTTTTGATGGAGCCGCATGGCAAGAGGAATCTGGTGCTGGGGTTGTTTTCGTGTCGCCACAAAAACAAGTGTTACCGTTCGCCTTTGTGCTTAGTGAACCATGTTCAAACAACGTTGCTGAGTATCAAACCCTTATTGCAGGCCTCCAAATGGCCCTTGATATGAAGATCTCATACTTAGAAGTCTACGGCGATTCCAAGTTGGTAATCAATCAACTTTTGACACAATATGAAGTTAAACATGAGGGTTTGATTCCTTACTTTCAAATGGCTACACGACTAATTGAGAAGTTCGATGGAGTTTCCTTGGAGCATATTCCCAGAAACGAGAATAGGATGGCAGATGCTCTAGCTAACCTAGCCACCACGTTGGCTCTGTCGGAAGGTGAAAAGGCAAATGTCCCTGTCTGCAACCGTTGGGTGCTCTCTTACATGGAAGAAGACGCGAGTGCAATGAATGCCATGTCAATATCTATAGTGGAGGATGAGGATTGGCGCCAGCCCCCGATTGATTACTTAGAACATGGCAAGCTACCCGAAGATCTCCGCCACAAGACTGAGGTACGGCGAAGGGCACCTCGTTTTATACACTACAAGGGCACATTATATAGGAGGTCTTTTGACGGTCTATTCTTACGATGTCTTGGCAAGGAAGAAGGTGATCAAGCCATGGAAGAAGCTCATTCGGGAGTGTGTGGCGCCCATCAGTCTGGTCCTAAATTGTATCACCGGATAAAACGAATGGGTTATTATTGGCCCACCATGGTCAAAGATTGTATGGACTATGCAAAGACATGTGAAGCATGCCAGCTTCATGCGAACTACATCCATCAGTCGCCGGAGCCCTTGCATCCTACAGTCGCGTCCTGGCCTTTTGATGCATGGGGACTCGATGTTGTAGGACCATTGCCTAAGTCGTCAGGGAGTCACCTGTACATATTAGTTGCTACTGACTATTTTTCTAAATGGGCGGAAGCCATACCTCTCAGGGAAGTAAAAAAGGAAAATGTGGTGAACTTCATCCGGACTCACTTGATCTATCGGTATGGTGTCCCTCGCTATATCATCACAGATAACGGTAAGCCATTCTACAATAGTTTGGTGACCCAACTATGTGAGAAGTTCGAGTTCAAGCAATACAAGTCATCCATGTATAACGCGCCAGCCAACGGTCTTGCTGAAGCTTTCAACAAGACGCTTTGCAATTTGTCGAAAAAGGTAGTAGAGCGCTCGAAGAGGGATTGGCATGAAAAGATTGGAGAAGCTTTATGGGCATACTGAACAACATACAGGACACCCACGCAAGCCACTCCGTATTCATTAGTATATGGTGTCGAAGCAGTCCTACCTTTGGAGCAACAAATTCCATCACTTCGAATTGCTATCCAAGAAGGGCTCACAAATGAAGAAAATGCACGTTTAAGACTCGAAGAGTTGGAAGCACTTGATGAAAAGAGATTGGAAGCTCAACAACGTCTTGAATGCTACCAAGCGCGGCTTTCGTGAGCGTTCAACAAGAGAGTCCGACCTCGATCTTTCCAAGTAGGGGACCTAGTACTTGCTATGCAAAGACCCATCAACATCTCTCACAAGACTAGGAACAAGTTCACATCAAAATGGGATGGCCCCTATGTCGTGCAAGAGGTCTACACTAATGGTGCTTACAAGATAATCGATGGGGATGGCCTGAGGGTAGGTCCCATAAATGCAAAGTTCCTGAAGTGATACTATGCATGAAGTGTTGGAGATGCTCCTCGGTAAAAGCTTAAACTGCCCACCAAAAAAAAAAAAAAAAAAAAAAAAAAAAATTTCCCGCTAGGTTGAAAACCTTGAAAGTGGCGACCTAGGCAAAAGTTAGGGACAAAAAAAATTCCCGCTAGGTTGAAAACCTTGAAAGAGGCGACCTAGGCAAAAGTTAGGAAAAAAAACACTACTCCTTTGAACTACGTTATGACTTGATCCCTTTTGGGTACGTAGGCAGCTTGGTATTCGTTACTAAGTTCAGTCACATATGTACTTAAATTTTTTGTTTTTAATAAGTCCTTCGAACTACGTTATGACTTGATCCTTTTTGGGTACGTAGGCAGCTTGGTATTCGTTACTAAGTTTAGTCACATATGTACTTTAAATTTTTTTTTTTTTAATAAGTCCTTTGAACTACGTTATGACTTGATCCCTTTTGGGTACGTAGGCAGCTTGGTATTCGTTACTAAGTTCAGTCACATATGTACTTTAATTTTTTTTTTTTAATAAGTCCTTTTGAACTATGTTATGACTTGATCCCTTTTAGGTACGTAGGTAGCCTAGCATCCTTTGCTAAGCACAGTCACAAAAAAAAAAAAAAAAAAGGGAGCAAACATTGATCCGGAAATAAATGAATTTCTTTATTAATAATGAGATAGGTGTCGTTACATTGTAATGACTACATCAATAATAAAAAAAAAAGATTAACCTATCCAATCTAAATGCCTCAACTCCTCTTTGCTAGTCTCTAGTAACCCTTGTAGTTCTCTAAGTTTTGCATCATCAGAAGCTTTTAAGGTTGGAGTGGCCTTAATCTTGGAAACCTCCCCCTTGATTTGAGAAATGATCACCTGTTGCTGGGCCAGTTCTGCATCACAAAGGGTGCTCGACGCTGTAAACTCTGCCTTTTGCATTGAAAGTGACTCAAGTTCCTTCTTCAATTCAATCTCTCTAGCTAAGGTCTTGTCTAAGTTCGCCTTGATTGCAACTTTCTGATCGATCTTAATGGCTTCCGAGTCGAGGGCAAGAGTGAGACGATGTCGAGCGTCAGTAAGCTTCTGTTCCTTGTCTTCATGTGCGATGCCTTGTGAAAGAGCATGATGGAGGGAAGAATATCGGTCTACATTATCCATATATTTCGAAATACGCTCTCTTAAAGGCGTTGTGTCCACAACTTTTATTTGAGTGATAACTTGAAGGATCTTCTCGACTCCATCTCTAAATGAAGTCACAAGAGTAAAAGGGGTTTTGACGACCTTCTCAATTAGTTCCCCTCCTAGCATTTTTGCACGCTGTCGATCGTCCTTCGAAATCAAATCATCAGGTTCAAACTTTGTGACAGTTGAAGTGGCTGGGATGCTTGAACTACACATAATGGATTTATTTCGAGTCACGTCCCTTGAAGGCTTGTGAATAGATCTGGAAGAAAGAGTGGCGTTAGTCTTCCCCGAATGTGATGGGTCAATTTCCTTAGTAGCCAAATCAAAGGCTGTTGGACCTTGAATGGAAAACTCGCTCGTAGAAGGACTAGTGGCAGTTGGTGTACACTTCTCTCCTGCTCTTTTCGAAGGGTAATTGTCATCCTGCATTGGAAGAATTCCAAGATTGTCATTCTCAAAAAGTTCTTGGATACCAGAAATAGCTTCAAGGTCATCGTGAAGGAAACAAAGGTCTTTAATGGGTTCAAGATCAAAATCATCAAAAAGAGAATTAAGACTCACTTGTGCACTGCCACTAGAAGGGTCGGGAAGCGAATCCATATCGACACCACGGTTAGTCGCCTGGGTGACCCCTTCATGATCCAGATTCTTGCTAGGATTGTCCCTCTGCCTTTTACGTCTTCAGTGAGAATTTGAGTTGCCACTATTTCGCTCGGAATCTGACGCATCCTTACCTTTGGTCACCTCCACGTCTTGAGGTGTTGAGACTATGCAAGAAGGCCCACGCTTAGGAGAATGTACCTTGTCCACGAACACTCCTCCTAAGGACTCATCAGTAGCTTCTGAAATCCCAAAAGAGGGCTTCCCATCGCTTCAGCGCTTTACAGGCTCAACTACTTCATTGGGCTGCTTTATTTTGAGTCTTATCTTGCTCCGGTTAAGATTCCCAATCGGTTGCTCAGCCCTGCTTGAAAAGAAACCATCAGATCTTCTAGCCCACCAATTCATATAGTCCTTCATACACGGAGCCCCATGCTCAGATGGGCAGGCAGGGATCAAGAACTTTGAATTGATAACAAGACGAAGACATCGGCGCTAGAAGCATACCACTTGCTCTAAGGTGACGGTGCGAAAATCCTCATTAAGCTCCCCAGGGATGTGTTGATTGAAACCGAATTGTCGACCAAAGCGGTGAGGGCTATATGGCTCAACTATACATATACTTCCGCGACGAAAGGCTAAGTAGCTAGAGCGTTGGCTGATGAAGTAATCTGCATAAGAGCTAGGTAGCTTGTCATCATCCACCAGAATCTCTCGATGGCCTTTAAAAAGGCCTAAGCGATGAAACTTGAAGCTACTAACGGCACGAAATAGCCTACGGGCTGTAACCTCGTCATAATGCTTGGCTGCACCTTCTCCGGAGTATCTAAACATGCGTGGAACAGCCTTGGAGCGAGACCCTTCAAGTTCAAAATGAGTGTTGAAGTATTCGGCCAACCAAGCATTCAAGTAGTGTGCAGGAAAAGTGGCATCACATTTACTAGGAGTCTTAGAAGACACAATTTCATTCAAGCCCCTATAAATGTTGGCTAAGACTGGGACTGCGAGACAGTATCTCTTACCACGAGCCATCGCACTTGCGCTCTTGAAAACACCAGGCCTGATTAAGTTTGGTCCCCTGTCGGGAAGAGCGAACTCACACAGCCAACACGAGATCAAAGCAGCTAACCAAGTCTCTTCTATAAGCCTTCTCTCTACTTCGAGCACATTGAAGGGAGCCTCGTCTTCTTTAGTCAGAATTCTGGGGGCATCAATTTTACCAGAGGGGTTATGAGATTGCTTGCCTCTTGCATTCCTCTTTAGTGACCTTCTAGTCGGCGGTTTCTGATATTTAGACTTGCCACGGAACCAAAACTTCACCCATGAGGCCGTAGTGACCAAGTGCGAACCACCAAGCTCAAGGCTCAAGTGATGGAAGGTGGCAAATAGATGATGACAGCATGAGGGGAGAGATAATATGTCTTTCGAGTTTGGAACGACCTCTTCGTAAAATGAGCCGTACACGGGAAGCCTACCGATCGAATGCAAGTCCCATAAGCTAATGGAGACCTCTCCTACAGACGTGTGCAACGTGTTCGTAGCCGTACACCAACACTCTAGGAAAGCTTGCAAGACATGGGTGTTCCGATCATATGTGAATAACGATGCAAGTAGCGGCTCGTAAAGATGGGCATCACTTAAGACTTTAGTATTGCGACTTAATATGTCTTCTAGCCACTCCCAATATTTAGGGAGGTAGAAAAACTCGCCCCTATATTGGAGTGGAGGAGTCTTGGAAGAAGGTAGGGCCCATTGTATTTCTCCCGCACTTATCCGATGACCAAGGAGAGGGAATGGATTGACGTGGTCCACGGTTGAGTGAAGGTTGGAGGCCAAAGTAAACGTCCTCGAAACGACATATGAATCCTTTCTAGTCGGGTCGTGTAGTTCGTGAGATGATTCGACCCACCATTGAGATAGACTTGGAGGACGAGGAATGGTAGTAGACGAGGATGAAGGGACACTGCTACCAAGTGGATGGACTTTCAAGACGACGCCTTTCTCTAGGGGTTCGTTCGTAGAGTGCAAGAGAGTGACGGATTGATCATTGAGAGTCCTCGATGAGTCGTAAAAGATGACCATGATGAAGTGCACTTTATGGCAGCCACTTGGAGAAGACGAAGCTCGTAGAGGTCACGACTTGAGCAAACATAGGAGAGTCACAAGTCGAGCGAAGGGTGGATAGGCCTGAGTCACCTAACACACTTGATAGCAAACCAAAGAAAGAGAGGAATAACTTATTAGTTCAAATACTTTGTACTAATAAATTTAAAATAATAATAAACACAAAAAAAAAAAAAGAAAAAAAAAAAGGAGGCACGTGACGTTGAGATCCAAAACCATGGGCAAACCATTCATTCAATATTATCATGCAAACATCATACTCCAAGGTTCACAGTCAAGCAAGTTGCTTGGTCCAAATGACTTCTCATATTTGACTATACATATGCCCACCATCTAAGCGTAACAGCCATGCATTAATACTCTTAACTTCTAGTTATTATGTGTGGCATTGGAGCAGTAAATTTGAGAGCCATGTGTCCGTGTGGTGCTAAGGCTTTAGGCTATGTGTTCAACGCTCCAAGGTTATTATATGTAGGTGTTGAAATAACCATAGATGCATGTGAAGAGAAAGACACGTAGAGGCTTGCATGTGCATTAGCCAAACTTGAAAAAAAAAAAGCCATGTTCGTAGCTTATTGGTTATTAAGCATGGCGTTGAAATTCAAGGCTACAAGGAAGCCATGTGTCCGCGTGGGGGCATTGAAGCTTTAAGCGTGTATTTAGTGCACACCTTGGTTGTCACGTGAAGGTGAAGGCAGCAGCACAAAGTCTAAGAGGAATGCAGCAGCACGAAGTCCAGGATGAAACTGCAGATGCTCGAATTTGCAAGACGCTGAAAGAAGAGGAGCGTACTTCAGAGATGAAGCAGAAATTTCACTGCAGTATTGCCTTCAAAAGATAACAATTGGTGCTTGAATCCGATATGTGGCTCTCTCCATGCTCCGACGCCAACAGCTGCGAAGTGGAGACGACGGACATGCGAATAAAGCTACGCACCTATGGTCGTGGAACGAGAGCAATAAGTGCGATCCGTTGGATGCTTAGACGAAGGGCAGAACCAAGCTCTGGACTCAACGCCGACTCAAGAAGGTTGATCAATGATGAAGCCGCCAATGCTCCGGCACCAACAGCTGCGAAGTGGAGACGACAGACATGCGAACAAAGCTATGCACCTCTAATCATGGAACGAGAGCAATAAGTGTGATCCGTTGGATGCTTAGACGAAGGGCAGAACAAAGCTCTGGACTCAGCGCCGACTCAAGAAGGTTGACCAATGATGAAGCCGCCAATGCTCTGGCGCCAACAGATGCGAAGTGGAGACGACGGACACGCGAACAAAGCTACGCACCTATGGTCGTGGAACGGGAGCAGTAAGTGCGATCCGTTGGATGCTTAGACGAAGGGCAGAACCAAGCTCTGGACTCAACGCCGACTCAAGAAGGTTGATCAATGATGAAGCCGCCAATGCTCCGGCACCAACAGCTGCGAAGTGGAGACGACAGACACGCGAACAAAGCTATGCACCTATAATCATGGAACGAGAGCAATAAGTGTGATCCGTTGGATGCTTAGACGAAGGGCAGAACAAAGCTCTGGACTCAGCGCCGACTCAAGAAGGTTGACCAATGATGAAGCCGCCAATGCTCGAGGTCGTTGGGCACCAAGAGGAGAAGAATATGACTCCACAATTTGCTTTGAGCCTTAACGAACAGCGCAATGGAGGTAGTCCAAAAAAGAGCAATTGATGACCTGCACAGAGTAAATCAAGTTGTTCAACACAAAATAAAAATAAAGAAAATACAAAGACAAGCACAGGAAAGAATGGGAAAGAGAGAAGATGCCTGCTACGGCTAAAGAAAAAAAAAAGAGAACCCGGAAAAAAGAAGAAGAAGAAGAAGAAGAAGAACGGCGCTCAATTTCCTCTAACCCGTAAAACATCAAGTCCTTTTATAGGGGTGGCACTCACAAGAAACCCTCGTAATTTGTAAGGGTGTGGCTAAAGAAAAAAAAAAAAAAAAAATGCTTGCCGAGCAAGACAATTGCGGCATCGACCTGCCTAGCAAAACTAAGGTGGGCTTGCAAGGGGAAGTCTTTTGTGTGTGACCAGGCCCGTGAAAGTGGAACCCAGTGTTCAAAAAAAAAAGAAAAAAAAAAGAAAAAAGAAAAAAAAAAAAGGGGGCCTTGCCAGGCGAGACAACTTCAACACTAACTCTACAAAGGAGACCAACGTGGGCTTGTGGTTTAAAAAAAAAAGTGTCTCTTGTCCAATCAAGCCCACAAGGTGTCAACTGTCTAAATAAATAAATAAAATAAATAAATAACAGAGACAAGTTGAAATCCTTCTTATACGTGGATAAACTGTCAACTATCTAAATCATTCATGTACGTCGATGAAGGTCTTGCTTTCTGTGAACTTAGTCCAAATTGAGATTAATAAAATACTTCAAGCCTCGTATTCCTTACATCAGAAAGACGCAAAGCCGAATCTTGAAGTGGGGGCATTTGTAGACATCAAAATTTTATGATGTATTCACAACCGCCCAATTGTTCATGATAAAATATTTGTGATCAAATTAATCTCCAATTGATGATGTGGACGATCAACGAATGAAATCAAGCCATGTGGCAACATTAAATAAGAAATCCATATGGCGATGTCAGAAGAAAAGACCTATATGGAAAGCTCTTATTAAATGGGAGACTAAATTAAATCCATAATTAGCTCTCAATAAACGCTGAGAGAAAATTCCAAATTAAATACGAATGAGTTGCCTATAAATAGGGGCTTCTCATATGAGAAAATGGAACACTTAGAGAGAAAACACTACCGACACTCTGCCAAAATAGAGAGTCATCTCTAAAGTTCACAAGAATTTCATTATTCATCAAGGCCTATTCCTACTTCTTCAAACCAAAGTGGGGATTCTCCTTTAACCTACCTCGAGATCAAGCCAACGGCCCTCGCATCAAATCAAGCACGTTCAACTGTTCATTAAACTTGGAGACATCAAATCACGATTCGAGATCAAGCTTCATACCTCCTTCGGATTGTAACGTTTCTTGGAGATCGAATCAGAGGAATTTATTGTACTCTTTCATTGTAAAGATTCATACAGAGGATTGTACTCACATATATACAATTCAAATACAAATTGATTATTTGTTATACTATTTCATGATCGTGTGATTTAATTTTTACGAAAATTGTGTGTACAAAGCCAAAATTTAGAATAACATGGAATGGAGAGGTGACTCTTTCCAATAAAATAATTTGAATGGAAAATTACAGCCTTTCCTAGCAAAATAGAACAAAATTCAAAACTTGAAGAGAAACAAAATTCAACTTTTTGAATTTCAAAAGTTGAGAGTTGAGACCATGCATTTTCTTGAATAAAAATATTTTGTCTCACTCTTAGCGTATCACTTTATACTTCACAAAATAAAATATGTCATTTGTTTGGATTTTATTTTTTTCCAGCTACGATTGGTTTAGTATAAAGTAAAACACTATAAAAGATTTATATTTGCCTCTCCTACTAAGTAGGAATCTTGAGCATAGAATATATACACACACTCTCTCTCTCTCCAGGGGTGGAGTTGTGTTGAAGGTTGGCTCCTCCAAAATTTTGAAAATTTTAAAATTATATATATATAATTATTTTAATATTTTCAAAGTTTAGTCTATAAAAATAAGAGTTGCACCCCCCCCTCTCAAAATATTTGAATTAGTCCAATGATGCTCTTAAAAAACATAATTGGTCTAGTTATAGAAATATAACTTTCTTTTTCGCAATTCTATTTTTTATTGTAAAATGTGCTCTTATATCTGTTAAATATTTGATAAAATTTGACATCAAATATGTTTGAATTTATCTTTTTTAATCCATTATGTGGCGATTAACAAGTCATCAACTCATTAAAAAAATCTTGTCACTAAAACTATACATGAAATGTGTCTTTAGTTGACACATAATAGATTAGAGCAAAATAGCTTTAAATATATTTGGAACCTAACCTATTTTAATGTCTTTAGTTGCATGTTTTTGAAATTTTTATTAGTTCAATTGATTTTTTTTTTTTTTTTTTACTTTAGTATAAAATTTGATAATTTGTATTTAAAATGAAACTTTTTAAGAATTTCACTATGAAAATGGAAAAAATGAATTTTATTTTATAAAGATCGTCATCAAACATAACTTTGATTGAAAATACTAAGGTTTTTTTTTTTGGGGTGAGTGTATATATATAACTTATCAAATAAAAAAGTGTGTATATATGTGTGTATATATAATAAAAAAATGTGTGTATACATACATACATACATACATACATACATATATATATATATGCGTGTGTGTGTGTGTGTATGTATGTGTGTATGTATTTGAGGGTTGTCTTGATAAATATATTAGTGCTGCAACTTGGCCCCCTCAAAACAAAAATTCCTGACTCCGCCCCTGTCTCTCTCATAGTGTGGGGAGCTCTACATGCCTTTAGGACTCATATGATGTATAAGGAATTATTCAAATATTTGATCATAGGAGATAATTATTGTATAGCAGACTATTTCAACTCCCTTTTAAAAAAAAAAATAATACAGTGAGAAAATAGGAGAGAGGGATCAACAGCTTGAAGTCATGGTGATATAAGCATCTATCTGTTTCTCTTAACTATAAGAATTAGGTTTGAAGTGAAGTTGCGAAAAATATAAAGAGAAAAGTATATGTCACGTTTTAAATTAGTGCATGAGGAGGTACCATCCCGACTTATGGGTCTGGTGGTTACTTGTTTGACCTTGACATCAAGAATTGGGGAGCAGCAAATTAAAATAAACTACCTAGTACCTGCTTCTCTTTTTATATTAATTTTTTGAGAGATAATTAGACCTAGGACTATCTGGCCTTTTGCTCTTAATTTTTTTTTTAATTTTATTTAGCAATTTGCCCGTATTTGCAAACTATATAGGGACGTGCCCTTGTTTCGATACTCGATTACATTAAAATTGAGTTTTAATGAAATACTCGATTCGTAGAAAATCGAGTTATGCCCGATTGAGTTTATGGAACTCGAATTTCAGAAAATTGAGTTCCATGCAAATTTTTTTTTATAAGTGTGATTGTTCATGGAGCTCTATAGTGGCGTTTTTATGCCCTATAGTAACGTTTTAAAGCCCAATAGTGTCGTTTTCTTGCAAATTTTTTTTTTTTTATAAGTGTGATCACCTCATACCAGGTTTAGGGAGCCCTATAGTTGCGTTTTTAAGCCCTATAGTAACGTTTTAAAGCCTTATAGCGGCGTTTTCTTGCAAATTTTTTTTATAATTGTGATCCCAAGTTCAGGGAGCCCTATAGTGGAATTTTTAAGCCCTATAGTGACGTTTTAAAGCCTTATAATGGCGTTTTTGAACTCGATTTCCATAAACTTGAGTTCTATGCCCTTTTTTTTTTTTTTTTTTTTTTTTTAAGTTTGATCAGGCATAACTCGATTTTCTACGAATTGAGTATTTTATAAAAATTCGATTTTAAGGTAATTGAGTATTGAAACAGAACCATATCCCTATATAGTTTCGAAATAGGGACATATTGCTAATTTAAAAAAAAATTAAGAACAAAAGGCCAGATAGCCCATTAGACCTACTTAAACAATGATGCAATCCATACGAATGGAGAGGTAATAAAATAATAATAAAGTCAACGTAATTGTCTTTTCAAACAAACAGTAAAATGCATACATACATATATATATATATATATATAAATTATATATAAATAAAAATTATTAATTCACAACTTCGGTGAATGAAGGTGTTTCGTTCGATTCAATTAGTGTGAATTGTTTTGACTTGCATCTGATAGTCACAGAGGTTATACTATATTCAATTTTAAGATTTTTAACTTTATAATATTATCAAACTATCACTAGGATTAAAAAATAAAATAGATAGACAATTTGTAGTGTGAATGGATTCAAAAGCCTGCGACCGAGTCAATACCCCCTCTTTCCCATTGTTTATATGAATCCGATTACTTACAAGTCACAAACTATGAAATAAAATGTAACTATACATCACACAACTTACGTAGGTTTTTTTTTTTTTTTTTTTTGGTGCTGAATGGCGTAAGTAGATAGTTGAGCATAAAAATATTATACACATTACTTAAAAAAATATAAATGGCCAAAAACTAACATAGTTTTTTTTTTTTTTTTTTTTTTTTTGATGTAGTAATACTTATTAGAACACACGAACACAAAAATAGTATATAGAGATAGTTGGTTATATATAAAAAATATTAGACTAAATTTATTAAAAAAGAAAAAAAAATAAAAAAGGAGAATAACAACGGCTAGACAAAAAACATACGTAGATAATGGATAGTTGGCATAAAAATGGTATACAAAGAATGTGGACATATAGTAGAGCATAAAAATTAAACACCAAAATTTCATACACAAGTAATTAAGCAGAAAAGATTCTTAAATTATGCCATGCAAAATTTAAATAATGAATAAATTACTCTGCAGGCCAAGAATAAGTAAGAGAGTGCTTAAACCAGTGATGAGAACTTCGGTCCAAACTGGAATGTGAAATAGTATATTTAGTGCAAAGGCTGTCCCAATCACTGCCACAAATAAAAAAATTAGAAAGTTATTTATTAACGACATTATCTATATTGTCTTGTTTATTTGCTGTGTTATTCTTCTCTTAATTTGAATATAAATAATGAGACATTCTTTTTTTTTTTTTTTAATTGAGATACGAAAAAATGGGGTCTTTATGGTCATATTACACCCTCGGGCAGGGAGTCAGTGGCCTCGATCGGGGTAGCCCAATCTCGGGGGTCCTTCTGTACCACTGTGTGGGAGTCACCTCACATTTGTGAGTACACCTCACCACTAAGTTTACCCACCAACGGAAACCTGCGGGCAGCGGGACTCGAACTTAAGTGTGTTGCACAAAGCGTCTGAGCCTTACCCACTCAGCCAAGCCCCTGTTGGCAATAATGAGACATGGTTGAGGAAAATGTTGGGAATTCAATGTATATCCAAATCAATGAGAGACAAAAAATAGAAAAAATAAATAAATAAAAGCAATTGCATGACACAAGAAATTTACATGGTTTGGTAATTTTCCTATGACCACAAAATTATTGTGTTTTTACTATGTCAGAGAAAAATGACAGAGAAAGCAGTCATTAATACATTAAAACCCTAAAATGAAGTAAAAAATAAATACCCAAACTGCAAGTCCTAAACGGGCTAAAATTGGGACAAATTTTTTTCCTAGGGGCAGCCATGGACTAAAGCCTCAGAGCACTATTTCCTGCTTTACCTGCTTGGCCAAGATTTTGTTAAATGGAACATTCTCCTTTTTAAAATTGTCATGCTTTCATGTCCGGTCGGGTCACAAACTAGATTAAAACACAAATTAGGCTCAACATGACCCAACAAAAAAAATTCAAGAATGACAAGACCCCTGCATGTATGAATGTTAAGGATATTATTTATAAAAAAGAAAAAGAAAAGGAAAAAGAAAGAAGAAAGAGGAAGTCAAATTTATTGTTTTACCTTCGGGTATGTCAGCGGCTATGACAGCAACCTCGGCTAGCAACCATAGGCAATACTTCATATATTTTGGATGCTCAAACTTACATAATTCTGAAAGGTGTTTTCCTGTGGAGATATGTAAACAGTAAACAAATACTTAGCTTGATGAATTACTAGTAGAAACAAAATTACGGCAGAAACTATAATAGCTTTTATCAATTGGCTATTTTGGTCTAGAATTTGTTTGCTGTGCATCTTACCGGTGCTTACACCAAGATTTGCAGCTAGTGATTGAATTATGAGCGCAAAGATCAACCCAATAAGTATCACCCATAGTTGCTGAAAATAGCAAATAGCACGACCATGCTTAGTGTCTCTCTTGTAAATAATTTCTAATTATTTTGGCCTTCATGTTTCAGTATATATTTTGTCTTTAAAGTTTTGGGTTGTTTTTATTTTGGTCATTTACATTTCAAAATTTTCATTTTGAATGAAAAACTTGAACCTTAGAGGGCCAATACAAAAACCGAGTCAAACATGAAGAGCCAAAATGAATTTATAAAACAGAAATTGCCAAAATGGAAATAGTTTCAAATTTTAAAAGTCAGAAGTATATTTTCATCTAAAAAAGTATGAACCTAAGTAAGTTACAGTACTTTAAATTTGTGCCATGAGTCATACTTCTTTGATAGAAAATGAAATACATTTTATTTAACTTTTCATCTCATCAAAACTTTGTATTCATATCAAAACATTTTTAAGGGGGCAATTGTATTTAAATTCATGTATTAATCTATACGAAATGCACTAATTATTCATGTAAAATGAGTTTATATAAGAAACAATTTATTCAGAATATAACATTACTTCTCAGGTCTTTTTTTTTTTTTTTTTGAGAAGCTCTCAGGTCTATTTAGTTGCTTTAACAGTAATTGAAACTAAAAGTAACAAAAGGAAAAATAAAATTTCATATGCATGAATGCACCCAAGAAATACATTAACATTTGTCAGGGACGATTTTTGAATAGGCAAAAATGAAGAAAAGAGCCCAAAAATCCCTTTGGGTTCTTAGAAAATTAAATAAGATGGGGAGATCAAGTCTAAATTTCCAATATTGGTTAAATAGATGCTATTGGTGCATTACAAGAACAAGTCCAAGGTGCTAGACAACGAAAAAAATGACAAAATATGTGAAATACATAAATTAAATTTGAAACTTTTCTTCGCATAAAACAAGAAGCAAAATTTGAGAAAGTTGGTGAGGGAGAATGGGAAGAATTGATTGTGCCATTGTTTTCACTCCAAGACCTTAGAATGTGGCTCTTATGCTTCTGTTTATGAGCTTTTACTCTAAAGTTAGAGTTTTTGTAAGTAAATTGTGGCTAGTTGGTTTGGATTTAGTTGGGAGGCTTTATAACAAGCTTGGGACGTCCTTAAGGACTTGTCTATGGATCAGTGGCGGAGCTAGGAATTTAGGTCAGGGGGGGCAAGATTAAAAGACAAGATTGAAAGTAAAAAATTAATCTAAAAAAATTAATCGATATTAATAACAAAATAAGTAAACAACTATATGATAACGTAATTGTTATACAGAATCTAACATAAAATATAAACTTTAATTTATTTGTTCACATCTAGCTTATTTTACTCAATTGCCCTTGGCGATTTTTTATATTTTGAAACCGCTGCATGATTTCTTCACACTCAATAGTCTTGAATATATCTTCCTCAATATATGTGACTAAGCAATCATTCATCACTGATCTCCTATCGATTGCGTAATTGATTTTTAATTATGTTCATTACTGAAAAAGCTCTTTCAACAGTAGCTATTGCAACCGGTAAGATCAATGCCAAAGTCACTAATGAGTAAACCAATGGATATGAAACATTCTTTTTCATTTCTACCATCTTTTTAGCAAGCTATCCAATTCTTTTAACTGCTGAAAACTCTTCAGTGGACTGCATGTCAGGGATGTATGTCTCAAGTTGGCTATCCAAGAAAGAAACTTGACACATAAAAAAATTCTACAGGTGGCTTTGTCTAGTCCATCAAGTTTTCTAAGTGAGATCCATTAATTTTATATATAGAATTGTACTAGGAGTAGAAGTCTACTACTACTAGAAAAGTTGGAAAGGTAACGTGAATTCACTTAATTGAGATTTTTTTTTTGTCTTTTGTGTAGGAGAGAGGTGTTGGTGGGGGGGGGGGGGGGGGGGTTCAAAACATTTGAAAGTTCAGGGGGGGCAGGTGCCCCCCCTCTCCCCCCCTCCCTCCGCCCCTGCTATGGATAATGGATGAGGCCATGGACCTCTTTGGTACTATTTTGATGTTTGTACTCAGATTGCTTTTGTTTAGGTAAAGAGTTGGCTTGCTTTTTTCATCAAAAGGGGAAAAACTTGATCAAATGGGATTGGGTACTTTTCTCCAGCCAATTGAACCCCTTGGGAAGTTGCCCTAAGTGGCCTAAGAAGTTACCTTATTCTTAGGGATAAAAATGGTTCATCTAAAGGTTTTAGTCACATAAATCCGGAACTATAAGTCCCATTTGGTTGAAAATTTTGGACATGTGACCTTCTCCATGAGTACTAGGTCATGCAAACATCTCCATCCTACATAGCATGACCTATGTTTTAGGCTCATGCAAAAAGTCTACCCACACCAACCAAACCACCACCCCTCAAATCTCCCTTAAGGCGCATGGACTTGGGCTATGCCATGAAAAAGAGAATAAAATAAGATAAAATACATGAATTGAACCCAAAAATAAATTGTGCTTAACATGCATTCAGTTTATAGGATTTTTACAAAAATGAATATCAACAATATTGCAAATTATATTAATCTTAACCATCTATATTTCCTCTCCTTTTATCGAGAATTAATATAATGAGTAAAAATAATTTCTTTAAAAATATTTCAAAATAGTCCTATATAATATATTTGCATGCGTAAAAATAATAAATAAATGCTCGTCTTCATTCTCTCTTCCATAATATTTCGTGTAATAGTTCCATTTTTTTCTATTTGATTTACCTCAAATCTGTAACTTGCTCTAGCTTGCAGATCAGTTTCCACTGTGACATGGTAAAAATGATATTACTCTGTCAAACACACACATGCACACACACACATATAGAGAGAGAGAGAGAGACTTACAATTGCCTGGGTCAATATAAGCATTGGAGACAAGGAATCCAGGGCCTACATATTTTAGGAACTTTCTCCACCTAGATTTCTAGAATATCATATATTATCCAAACAAGGTAATTTACATAATAATATAGAACTAAGTGATTTAAAAATAGAAAATGCATAGCTAAGAAAGAAATAAAAGAGGGTTATATGAGAGAAACCAGAGAGTCCTCATTATGATCAAACTGTTTATCAGGACCGTCAGTGATATTGGCAGATGGGGTTCCCTCCAGATTAATGGCTGCTATACGGTTGCTCCCTCCACCCCATGTTGATGATGGCACTACGTCACTTACTTGCTGCTGTTGCTTCTGCATTCTCTCTCTCTAACAAGTGACAACTGCATGTGAAAGTCTCAAATGGATCTCCTTTATTTATAGTGCATCTGGTATGAACCAAGTATCATCTTTTGGTAACTGGGGACGGCTTAGTAGTCACTCACTCTACACTAACTTACTCCATCATCTTTTTTTTCTTTTTCTTTTTTTTAATTTATATTTTTGATAGAGGAATAAAATTTTCACTCTCTTCTGTCTAGAAGTGCACTACTTAAGAACATACAAAACAAAAAGATATCCTAAGAATGATGTTTCCAATCCTTGTCTAATATTGTACTAGGTTGGGTTGCACGCAAGGGAGGGGCTACATTGCTCCTTAAATTTTAATTTTAATATAACCGGCCCTTCCAACCCAGCTGTTCCTAAGATTTGTATTTGTAAAGTTATTATTTACAACTATTTGTTTTTGTTGGCTTATATTCCGTGCTAAATTTGATTGTAATTATATTCAATCTATTGTACCCTGTATTTGTTGTGGGATTTCATTGTAAGGGTTGTGTGTTACAGAGAGAGAGAGCAAAGACTCAAGCATTTGAAGACTGAAGATTTCTCGCAGGTATCTCGTGACTTAGCTTCCCGCGAAGTGATACATGTGCCCTGCACATGCTAGAATGCGAAGAGTCAGGCCAGGTGGAGACAGCTGTGTCTCGCGAGTATCTCGCGGGTAAGGCCTTCCTGCGAGACACCCGCGAGGCATTCTGTTCTGTCAGCCTGTCCAGTCTGATTCACACTTTCTGTACCCACACTATTTATACCCACATTACCCACAATTGAAAGGAGAGCCTCTGAGAGAAAACCCTAGCCAAACACCTTGAGAGTTAGACATTGTTATACCCACAATCCTCTACACATTTGTTTTGGGAATTTCCTCATCTCCTACCTCTCCATTTCCATACCATTAAGAGCTTGATAGCCCAAACACTTACCATATCCTTTCAAAGTGTGAAGTGAAGTTTTGGTGCTACTAGGAAGCATTGGAAGAAGCCGATGATGGCAGATGCAACATGGAGCTTGTTGCAGGATCCGGAGAACTAAGACAAAACACGGTTCCGAGAAGCCTTGTTGGAGTAGGAGCTTGGAGGGCTTAGGTACATCGGGTAGATTCGGCTTGGAGGGTCTCTTGCTAACCCATGTATCCCAACTGATTGTCTAGTGGATCGATTTCTGCTTGGAGGGCGGGGGAGAGATTTTTCGCCTTGTTCTTCAGTTTTCTCTTCGACAACACGTCTCGGTGTTATCTGTGTTTGCATCTCTCTTCCCTACTTTTGTTCATTTCATTTTTACTGCTATGTTGCTTTAAATATGGATTAGAGTAGTTGTCTTGTTTATACGCTTGTGTTTACACTATTCCGCACTTAGTATTAAGTTAGTGTAAAATCAACCAAGCCATAACTTTAATTTGGGGGTCTAAACTGCTCGTGTGTTTTCGACACATTTCCGAGCTTTCAATTGATATCAGAGCGGGTACACTCGCTATGGTTTAAATACCTGAGTGTGATCCTTGACCATTTTTGAGATGGATAGATCTCAATCCCTAAATGTTCCACCATTTTTTGATGGTAACAATTATGCTTTCTGGAAAGTCAGAATGAGGGCATTTTTATGCTCTATTGAGGATACCGTTTGGGATGCGGTTAAAGTAGGTTGGACTAGGCCGGAGGCTGCAAATTCCACTTGGGATAAGGCAGCTTTTGCGGCGGCTAATGCTAATAGTAAAGCTTTAAATGCTATTTTCTGTGGTGTGTCTCCAGATGAATTCCACAGGATATCTCACATGACACTTGCCAAGGAAGCTTGGGAGATTTTGGAGACTACCTATGAAGGTACAAAGAAAGTTAAGGACACAAAGCTCCAGATGCTTACTACCAAATTTGAAGAGCTCAAGATGGGTGATGATGAATCTTTTGATTCGTTCTATGGGAAGCTCAATGAAATTGTTATTGCTAAGCTCAATCTTGGTGAGAAGATTGAAGATACTAAGGTGGTAAGGAAAATCTTGAGGTCCTTGCCTGAACGTTTTAGAGCAAAAGTCACAGCCATAGAAGAGAGTAAAAACTTGGATGAGATCAAAATCCAAGAGCTAATTGGGTCTCTCCAAACATATGAGCTAGGACAACCTTCCTATAAGATGAGTAAATCGCTTGCTTTTAAACCATCACCGAAAGAATGGATGATTCCTCCGGAGAAGATGGAGTGGAGAAGGAAGTAGCATTTCTTGCAAAGAACTTCCGCAAATTTCTAAAGATGAAGAATAGTGGGAAACCATTCAACAGAGGGAAGTTTTCATCTTCGAGAGGTGATAGGAAAGAGTTTAAGAGGAAAGAGGGGAAGGATTCTCAATCTCCTTTAGACATTGTGTGTTATGAATGCAATGGCCATGGACATCTCAAGAAGGAGTGTCCAAATTATCTAAGAGGAAAGGGTAAAGCGTATGCCACAACGCTGAGTGATTCAGATTCTTCAAATTCTGATTCTGAAGAGAGCTGCGATGGAGAAGGAAACTACTTCACATTTATGACCATTGCTCATGTGGAATCCTTAGATGATTTGGGTGCACTTGTGAAGGAGCTTGGTGAGCACTCTGATTTGGAATCAATTGGAATAGTTGAGGAATCTGAAGATGAGGTAGATGGAGAAGAAGTGGGTCTGTAAGAGACTTATAATTCCCTCCTTGAGAAGATCGGTGGATATGCAAAGGTGGCTAACGCAGCCATTAAAAAGATGAAGAGGGCTGAGGAAGATTACAAAAGTCTTCTAGTGCGATATAAAGAGGCGAAGTGTGAGATTGAAACACTAAACGGTGAGCTATCAGAAGCTTACACAAAAGTGAGATTTCTTGAGCAAGAGGTAATGCAAGCACATGCCAAGATAGAAAGGGTCTCCTCCAAGAAGCTAGATTATGTTATTTCATCTCAAAAACATGCCTCAGACAAGTCCGGACTGGGATATACCAGAGGGAGCAGCTCATCAGCCAATGTCACCAAAGAAGTGAAGTTCGTGAAGGCCAAAGATACAGTTGTAGAAGAGCCGACTCCTGAGAAAGTTAAAGCTGATAAGAAGAAGAATGTGGCTAATCAACGGGTGTTTAATAAGTCCCGTAATCAATCAGAAGCCAGATTTGGATCTAGAGGAAGATCACTTCCAAAATCACAACAGGGTCCTAGAATGAATCATTTATGTCACTTTTGTGGATTACAAGGACATACAAGACCCAACTGTCATAAGCTGAGAGCATTGAACAATGCAAGCGCTCCTCGATCATGAGGAAGGAGAAATGACGAGAGGTCTTGGGTTGGTGAGCAAACAAGAAGTCAAAACCGTGATCCCGGAATGATGGACGTGATGAAGATGATCGGTGCCTTCACCAATTGTTTGGAAAGCTTCACACAAAGGTTTGAAAGTCCCAACTCTTGTACCCAATCCGTCAAGGATATCACCCCAAACGCACGTGACGTATGGGTGAAGAGGGGTACTCATGCATAAGCATTATAACATGTCCATGCACTAATTCTTCCAATGCTTAGGGACATTTGTTGTTGCATCTTATCATTCATTGCCTTCACTTTTTAGCATGTTTCCTTTACCTATTTGGCTTGTGCCTGTTTTTGTTTTGTTGATCTTACTTTATTTCGATTTGTTTTTGAGCGTGTTCAAAAAATTCAAAAACTCATAAAAATTGAAAAATCTTCAAAAAGTTTGATCACTCGTTTTGTGCATATCTCATGTGAGTTTGGCCTAGTACCTTCGTACTAATGGCGTAGTGCATTTACGAACTTGGACATTCTGGCATTTTACCCCTTTTTTTTTTTTAATTGGCAATATGCCCCTGTTTCAAAACTATATAGGTTCGTGCCTCTGTTTCGATACTCGATGACCCTAAAATCGAGTTACTTAAAGTACTCGATTGGTTTAAAATCGAGTTATGCCCGATCAAAAAAAAAAATTGCATGAAACTCGAGTAAATGGAAATCGAGTTCCAAAACGCCACTATAGGGCTTAAAAACGTCACTATAGGGCTTAAAAATGCCGCTATAGGGCCACTGAACCTGGTATCACTCACACTTATAAAAAAATTTCCAGAAAAACGCCACTATAGGGATTAAAAAACGCCGCTATAGGGCCACTGAACTTGGTATTCACGCTTATAAAATTTTTTTTCCAGAAAAACGCTACTATAGGGATTAAAAAACGCCACTATAGGGCTTAAAAACATCACTATAGGGCTTAAAAACGCCGCTATAGGACCCTTGAACTTGGTATCTTATAAAAAATTTACATGAAACTCAACTTCTTGGAACTCGAGTTCTATGCAATTTTTTTTTTAGTTTGATCGGGCATAACTCGATTTTAAACCAATCGAGTTTTGCGTTGAAACTCGATTTTATGGTAATCGAGTATCGAAACAGGGGCATATGCCTATATAGTTTCAAAATAGGGGCATATTGCTAAATTTTTTAAAAATTAAGGGCAAAAGGCCAGAATGTCCTTACGAACTTAGCTTGTTATGTATGCACATTTATCTTTGTGGAAGAAATCTTGAAAATTATGTGTGATTGTTGTAAATAGATCTTCAAGCTTGTCATGAATGATTGGTCAATAGTCTTGATGGTCTTGATACATGCATAGACTTGTGTCTATATCTCTTCCCACTTTTTTTTGTTTTTGTTTTTTTTTTTGTTTTTACAAAAGAGCTCACTAAATGTAAATCTCCAAATGAAAAGAGATATCGAACTGTAAAAACTTGTCGCACATACTAGTATTTGACTAGGAAAAAGGGAAAGCGACTTGTGTTTTGAAATGTATGGTGCTCAAAAAGCCAAAGGCTAATCCTAAATGTTGATATATCAAAAATATCAAGCACCGATCTCAAAAAGGAGATGTATCATCCAAAATGGATCAAATGTAATCAGTTTATGATTTATGCAAAAGCCAAATGAAAAACTTCTAAGCTATGTAATCAATTTGTGGGAGGTCATATATACTCATTTCTATAATTGAGATAGTCCGCTTGATTTCATATCAGTTGTGTATGACTCGATTGAATTGATCATTGAAGTTTCACTTTGTTCTAAGGACTATTTCACACTTGATACTCACCCACAACACACAAGACTTTGATTCAATAAATGCTTATCTCATTTGTGTGATTGTACATGTTCAAATGTGATGTCTATCCTCAAATACTTGATGATCAAACCCAAAAAGATTTTTGAGTGTTTTATTTGTTTTTAAAAGTGATTTTATACTTTCTTGTTCTTTGTTTTTGTTCAAAATGCACTTTTGTGTTTTTCTTCAAAAACTAGTTCAGAGGTTTTCTCGCGAGAAGCTCGCGACTTAGAGCTTCTTGCGAAAAGGGCTTGAGGAAAATAATTTTTTTCATCATGTCACACAGAAACTCTCGCGACTACCTCGCAACCAACAGCTTCTCGCGAAATGCTATTTGGCAAAAACTGGATTTTTCCAAATTCAGACAGAGGGTATCGCGACTGTATCGCGACCTAGAGCTTCTCGCGAAATTTCATGTGCTTCAATGGCCATTCTCGCGACTGTCTTGCTATTGTTTAACCCGTGAAAAACGCGTGTTTTCAGTTTATATGTAGCAGATGTGACAAGTTTTCAAAATCTCTCATTTCCCTCGCTAAGCCTCTCTCGAACCATTTTCAACCCAAATCACTATTTCATTCAAACCCCATCATTTTCAAGCAAAATTTATGCACAATCCTTTCAAGGTATGTACCTATTACACTTTTCTCATCTTTTATTTTCGGCTTATGTAGTTTTTATGCTTAGGGTTTGAAAATTGGGGATTTTCAACAAATTGGGTTGGGTTTCCTTTTAAAGTGAAAGTTTTTCAATTTCTTTGATTGGGTTGAGTCCCATTTGTTTTTTGTGCATCTGTGTTGGCCCCTTGAGGCATTTTAACATGTATTTAGGCATGATTTCACCATGTTCATGCATTAATCATGTGTTTTTTGCTTTGTTGCATGTTAGGTGTTTGACAAAATGTCTAAGTGACATTTGTGTGTTGAATTTTGATAGGACACAATCTGAATGACCCGTTGTGATTAAACCAATTAATTAATTAGCCAAGTTATTAATTAATCAATTTATCATACAATTGCGTGGAAGCACAAACAAATCACCAAAAACTAAATATGCAGTGGAAATTAAATAACACGGTGATTTGTTTACGAATGGGGAAAACCCTAACGGCAAAAACCCCACCGGGTGATTTTCAGGTCACCACTCCCGAAACTCCACTATTATCAAATCAAGCAGTTACAAGTAAAGGAATCCCAAGTACCTTACCAACCTACAGTTGAACCCTTACCCCAATACTCAATTGGACTTGATCTGTAGTGACAATTTCCACCTTTGATGCACGGCTCCCAAGTACGTGACTAATCAATGCGTGGATTCCAGTACGTGACTTCAAACACCAACTAAGAGGGAGAGGGTGGCTGTAAAGTTCTTCAGTTCATCCTACACGATGAAGATTAGGAAGATGCTTGGTTACAAAACCCTTTGGTGCAAATACACAGCAACTTCTTGAGAGAAGATGAACTACGTCAAGAACTTCGTCTTTTGATCACAATTTGCTTGAACAAAGATTGCTCAATGCTTTTGCAACTTGTGTACAATTTGACGGCTCTTAAAACAATCCTTTTATATGTTTAGGGTTAGAAGAAAAGAAGGCCCAAAAGCATATTCACGGATCCCAAGAAAATCAAATCAGAAAAACTGATTTTGTAATTCTCGACAGATTGCAGGTGTCGAGGTAGCTATCGAGCAGGTGTCGAGAATTAATGAATTTGCACTTCAGCTTGCTTTTTCTTGGACAAACTTGATGACTTCAACACTTGATCTTGAAACCTTGTTTCTTGAAGTATTAAAAACACCTAGAACTACCAAATTACAAGTAGAGTGCGTTTTGTCAAAAGGATTAGTCAGTTTACATAAATAAGTGACATATGGTCTTAACAAGTGAACACATATATGTCCTAACAATCTCCCCCTTTGGCAATTAGTGACAAAATCACAACAAACAAATGAATATATGAGAGAAGTCATAAATCACTCAACTAATATTCATTTGTTGAATACAATAAAATCTATCCTAACACAAACTCTTGAAAAACTTTGCAAGAAGAGAGTTTATGGCAAATAGACTTTGTCAACCTGTATTTCTGAAACACTTTAGACAAAACTCATCAAGGCATCTTGTGTGAAACAGAAATAAATTGATTGCATACAAGTATAAAGAACATGTGTATAAAGATAGAGAAGAAACAACACATGAAGAGAGAGGTGAAAGAAACATACATCCACATATATAGAAAATAAGTACAATGTATGTAAAACTAGTCAAAAGACCTCATATACAAGATCAATGTATCTATAAAGAATAGAAAAGAAAAAATACATCAAAACCTCACTACATCCCTCAAAAATATCAACACTCCCCCTATCAAAATGTCCTTTACTAACTCTCCCCCTAAGATGACTACTCTCATAACCCAAAACTACTCCACCTTTTTGTCACGAGTGATAAAGGGTAGAGTGTCATGTAGACATCTCATCAGTAGAGCTAGCATCTCCATCATCATCATCCGAAGCATCATCATCATCATCATCCTCAGAGTCAGAAGCCGCTGGAGAAGGTGGTGAAGGAGTAGCCTCTAGAGCAAAACCACCCATGGTTGCCTGCCGTCGTGCAATACGACCAACACGAACATTCACCTGATACAACTCAGCAGAGAGTGTATCAAGGCGAGTGTCCATGCGCTGCAGCTGCGCCATAATGCCTCCTAGAGATATATCACTCGTAGAGGAAGAAGGAGCAGATGTAGATGGAGCTGATCTGGATGGAGCCGAACGGGAGGGAGGAGTGGAATCCGTCTGTCGCGACCTAAACTGAGCCTCACTACGTTTTACGGTAGCGGCATCTATGGCATAGATGTGAGTGAAGTGGTTGGATACAGGAAAAGGGATAGGAAAATGGCGTAAGATCCCCGTGATAGCGGAAGGAAAGATGAGTTTATCATAGGACGTCGAATCTAGATGGACATCTATGATAGAAAGGATGAAATGAGAAGGAAAATCTATAGTAAGATGCTCTAGAAGAGATAGCAAAAATCGAGAACGAGGCTCTGTGATGGAGTTGTAGTGAGATAGTGGATGGAGTACAAATGTCATCACCATGTTTAAGAATCTAGGACCTTTAGCAAAAGGCCTACATAATGTGTACTGATGCTCACCCCAATCAGCATGACGTTGACAGAAGGCAGAGATGAGCTCATCTTTGGACACAGTCCGCAGATGCTCACAGGAAGGATAGTCAGGAAAATCTATCCTAGGAACCCTAAGTACATCCGCAACTAGCTGTGGTGTAACAGGGATGCGTGTACCTCGAACGTGAGTGAAAAAGAGAGGTATTGAACGATCAATCCCTTGCATGTTGGAGTAAAACTCCTGAATGAGCACGAGAGGACAAGTGACCGGGACATCACACAGTGACTCCCATCCCCTACTGTGAATGACAGAGGGAAGGTCAGTGTCGGCGAAGTCCGCCAAAATGACTTGGCGTTCCGAATGAACACCTCGTCTAGAAAAGTTCTCAGAAAATGCCTTGTGGGCATCTCCATCACTGAACCGAAGGTTAAGAGGAGCAGAATCAGAAGAAGAGGAAGCTCTAGAACGTAGAGGGTTCTGAGCCGGAGTGGATTTACGTTTGGGTGCCATAGACACTACTAACGTAAAAGAATGAGAAAGAGATAGAGAGGGAGACAATCAGAAAAGTCCCAAAACAGTTCATATATATGAGATATATTGAACAACAAGTATGTATGCATGGGAATGCATGAACATGTGACATGCAAAGGAAAAAAAACATCATGGGCTCAACCCAATCCAATCCTAGCAGCACACAAACATAGAACACACATCTAAATGCATGTAAATACCATTCTAATGCACATGAAATGCAATGTATGACATTTTGAACACATTTTAGTGAAAACCCAACCCAAAATTTTAAGAAAAACTCATCCATTTTGAAAAACCCCAAAAATTTCCAAAAATCCCAAAACTTAGGTTTCAAAAAAATGAAATGCATGAAAAAGGAAGGGAAAAATGATCTTACCAAGTGATTGAAGCAAGGGAAGACCGAAAATGAAGAGGGTTTGAAGATTTGAGTGAGAGAAAAGTGGTTGGGAGATGAAAAGCCTTTGGACAGTTCGAGAGAGATCGAGAGAATCAGAGAAAAATCGCGACAAGGCCTTATATAGACACCTCAGTAAATCTCGACAGCTATGGTGTCGAGAGGTATCGAGGAAGCTGTCAAGAAAGGTGTCGAGGTACAAAACCAATTTCAAAGATCAGAAGTTCGATCGATCGACAAGATATCGAGAAGGTATCGAGAAGACAGAAGATTTCTTGATCGATCCACCAGGTGTCGAGACAGGTGTTGAGATTGCGATTAGAAAAGGCTTGAGAAGCTCGACAGATGACCAGGTATCGAGGAGGTGTCGAGCCATCAGCTAAAAGCAGTTTTTCGAGAAGAGAAAAACATAGACATGAATGCAATCCATCATACACCTCAACCAAAGATCCAATCAACATTTTAAGCTCTCAAAATCATCTTTCAATCAAGAAATTTTAGCACATGGATCCTAAAAAAACACACACACACACACAAAACAAGTCTAATCAATTTTATATTTCAAAAACAAGTCAGGACAGTTTAGTGAGCATACATTAGCACATGTAAAACCTTTGTGATGGCCAAATCACATTGTACCTGCACATGTATCAAGAGTAGCAAAGAATATTGCGTGTTGTGTGTGAAAAACATCGCAAGATTGCATATGTGTATACATGTTATGACGATCTGAGATATGTGTAAATAACTTTAACTCACACACAATCATAACTGTTTGACGGGGACTATCACCTTCGAGGTACATCCTATGACTCCCACATCTCCTAGAAAACACGCTTGCAATCATATTTAAAGCATTTTAATCTTTTTGCTTTATATTTTCTTTGCATATTTTCTTTTTAGCATATCATGCATGGGCATATAAAGAGAGAAAAGAAATACCCAACATGTTAAGCATAGACATTGCACTTTTGCTATGCTGAAGCATACGGATGTCTTTGACACTGCACTTTTGCTATGCCGAAGCATACAGGTGTCTATGACACTACACTTTTGCTATGTCGAAGCATACAGGTGTCATACTATGATTGGCGGGCAACAGTGGTGAGATGGTCATTTATGTCTTTCTCTTAGGATTTTCTAGTCCTACCCGTCAAAAAGAGTGATATGAGTGTTAAGTTTAAGAGATAACTTAATTTTACTCATCACAAACACGAGCCACAAAGCTCACTTGTTTAGTTGTACATAGAGATGCTCATCTAAGCTACAAGAGATACAAATTTAGAAAACTTTGTTTTATTGGCCATCCAAGGTACACAAATACCAAAGTACACAAAACACACACTGTTTTTGTATTTTTCTGATTTTTCAACTTTTTTTTTTTATATAAAAAAAAAAAAAACAAAACTGAAAATAAACAAACAAAAACATGTTATCAAAGCAAAGCAAAAACTAGACTAACTCAGCAAAAGAGAAAAAACACACAAGCAATGCAACAAGCAAGAAAAACAAGAAGGGAAAAGAAAGTGATGAGATCACTTAGAGTCCTTTTTCTTCCACACCTTGGAAGAACCTTTCCTTTGATTGAACCCTTGAATCGGCGGTGAGGGGGAAGAATTTAAACCGTTCAAGTTCGAAAGGAACATGAGGGCTTTCAGAAGATCTCCAAGAGGAGCAAGAGAGGATTGAAGCTAATTTTGGCTTCCAGAAGCTATCATACCATTGCTCTGTTGAGTGGCTAACCACTTATAGCAATTTGGTCGAGTATGACCGATAGCTCCACAATGATGACAGAGATGCTGCTTCTTTTGTTTAGGCTTTTGAGAGTTAGCCTTCTTAGCCCTAGGGTTTTTAGCATCTTTCTTATCTTGCTTAGGGGGTGCTCCGAAGATAGATTTACTCTTACCTAGGTTCTCACTAGCTAATTCAGTTTTAACCTCAGTGTTTTCAATTTCGGTGTTATTAGCAGGAGAAACAAAAACAGTATTGCTAGTAGAAGCAGTATTAGAGAAAGAAAGACCATACCCCAAGCCAGTTCGATCCAAAGCAGATTTCTGATTGCTAAGCATCTCATCAAGCTTTGCACTTGAAGTCCTCTCCAGTTGAGCTCTGACTTGAAACAGCTCCGCTTCAAGTTTCTTGGTCTTCTCAGCCAAAAAGTTGTTCCCAAATCTCAGTGCTCCAATAGTTTGATTCGCCTCATCAAACTTTGTGGACAACTCTTCACGATTAAGTTCCACATCACTGAGCTCCTTGGTGGCCAGCCTATATAATTTCTCATGCTTTTCAGAGAGCTTGTAAAGCTTCTCATAGGCTGAATGGATATCATCTTGATCATCCATCTTCTCAAATTTGGACCCCACCAGTTCTTCTTCTTCATCCACTTCTTCAACAATCCTTTCAGTAGGATTGACTGTGGCATTGAAGGCATTTAAGATTCCGTCATCCTTATTGTCGAAATCATCTTTAGGCTCAGTGTCACTTAGGGTTGCAGCAAGTGCCTTGCTTTTCCCAATGCTCTTGAGATATGTAGGACACTCATGTTTCATGTGTCCGAACCCATGACATCCAAAGCACTTTGGTCCTGCGGGTACAATGTACTGACCGCCTTCCTTAGCATCCTTCTTTCCTTTATCTTGGCTTTTAAACTGAGAAGAACTGGACTGCCTGCGGTCCTTGTCGAAGCTCCTTCCATTGGCATTCTTCATAAACTTCTTGAACTACCGGGTGATGTAGGACTTTGTAAGTTTGAATTTAATCAACCATCTAATTGGCTTTATTCCGTGACCAATTTGCTTGTAATTTAGCACTTAGTAACCCTGTATTTAGGTGGAAAAATTGTAAGGGTAGTGTGTGAGAAGATGTGAAGAAAAGCTCAAGAGTGTGCAAGAAAAACAGAGTCTCGCAGCTAGGGCTCGCGGGTGGATCGCGACTGGCAAGCCGCGAAAGGCAGGCACGTGAGAGGCACACTGGGAAGCTGAAGGGTCGCGCCAGCTGTCAAGCTACAGGACAAAAGTTCCAGGCTGTCCAGGCCGTTACGTTGCGACTGGAACTCGCGACTTGGACAAGCCGCGAGTTAACCCTGTTTGCCAAAAACTGACGTTTTGCATTCCCTTCTCACCCTACTATATATACACCCTTATACACTCTAAATTGAGAGAGCTTCCAGAGAGAATTTTGTGAGAGAAACCCTAGAGAAAAACAAGATTGCCTCATCCCCAATCTTTACCTTAGAGACTCTTCAAATTCCTCTACTCTCTTCCTCTCCATTGTCATACCCTAGAGAGGCCTTTTACCAAATCCTTATCTCACCACACCCACGTCTGTGAGAAGGTTCATTTGGTGCTTTGGGAAGCAGTTTGGGAAGGAACCAATATACATTGGTTGATGCTATGGTCAAGTAGCGGAATCCGGTAAGCTAGAAAAGAAAAAGGTTCGGCGCAACCTCGTTGGAGCAGGAAGCTTGGAGGGCTTAGGTACCTGGGTAGATTAGGCTTGGAGGGTCTATTGCTGTTCATGTATCCCAACTACATTTTCTAGTGGATTATTGACCGCTTGGAGGGCGGCGGAGAGGTTTTACGCCGAGGGCTTCGGTTTCCTCTTCGATAACACATCGAGTGTTGTCCTTGTGTTTGCATTTCTCTTCCCTTTATCTTTACCATTTAATTACTGCTGTGTGTGTGATTATTTATGGTTTAGATCGTTCCTCAATTCTGGTATAAGCTATTTATCAGTTTCCGCACATACGTTGTTTGTTAAATAGCTTGAATTGGTATTTTTGTTTTTGGGGGTCTAAACATTCAAGGGTGTTTCATACCCATATTGAACTTTCAATTGGTATCAGAGTGGGTGCACTCTTTGTGGTTTGATTACCTGAGTGCGATCCTAGACCCCTTGGCTATGGATGCAGCTGTAAAAAAGGTCATGCTGAATTGTGGTTTAAGTGTTTGTGATAATGACTCTGTGAGTATATTTGAGGGATACTCTAATAATGAACTCTTAGAGCTAATTAAATCCGGGAAACATGCTAGGATGTTCATTCATATGCTGAAATATTTTGAAAGCAAGAACCACATTCTTCACAATAGTCTATGTGAGTCTAGCTCTTTGATTGAAAAATACAAAAGAAGAAATAGATCATTGTGTGAAAAGGTTGATAATCTGAAAAGGAAAACTCAATCTGGAATAAGCATTGATAATAACAATGAATTTTTGTTTGATGGTCAAGAATGCTTGTCTCATGCTTGTATGTTTGTGCACACCTCATTGAAGGTATTTAATTCATGTCTATGGTACCTTGACAATGGATGTTCTCGTTATATGACAGGAGATAAATCACTGTTTAAGACTCTTAAAGAGAAAGCATGTGATTATGTGACTTTTGGTGATGGGAGTCATGCTCAAGTTCTCGGGAAAGGGACGGTTGAAATACCGGGATTACCTTTGTTGAAAGAAGTTCTATACATCAAAGGATTGAAGGCAAATCTCCTAAGTATTACTCAAATATGTGATGAAGATTTTCTTGTTCAATTCTCAAAGAAGGGGTGCATAATCATTGATGAGAAAGGGATTCAAGTCTTGGAAGGAAATAGGACTACTGATAACTGCTATGGAGTAGTGCCTATGGCACCTATTTCGTGTAGAAGTGCTCGTGTTGATATGCTGAAACTTTGGCATCATAGGTTTGGACATGCAAACTTCAAACAAGTATGTAAAGTCTCTAAACTTGAGGCCGTTGAGGGACTTCCAAAGTTTGGAAATGTGGAGAAGACTATATGTGGAGCATGTCAAATGGGGAAACAAACAAAAGCAAACCATCCCAAGGTGAATGTGATTGCTACCTCACGATGTTTGGAACTTCTTCATGTAGATTTAATGGGGCCTACAAGGACTGAAAGTCTAGGGGGAAAGAGATATATTATGGTGATAGTTGATGATTTTTCAAGATACTCTTGGGTGGAATTCCTTAGAGAGAAGTCTGAAGCATGTGATAAACTCCAAAGATTATGCAAGAGATTGCAAAATGAAAAAGGGGTTCCCATAGTCAAAATCAGAAGTGATCATGGGAAGGAATTCGAGAATGCTAAATTTGAATCATTTTGTGAAGAGCATGGCATCAAGAAGGAATTTTCAGCTCCAAAGACTCCACAACAAAATGGAGTGGTCGAAAGAAAGAACCGGGGATCCAAGAGATGGCTAGAGTCATGCTACTCAACAAAAACATACCTCAAAGGTTTTGGGCAGAAGCTGTGAACACATCTTGCCACATTTGTAATAGAATTTATTTCCGAGCGGGGACAAAGAAGACGTCATATGAAATATGGAGAGAAAAGAAACCCAAGGTGAAGTATTTCAGAGTATTTGGGAGCACATGCTATATTCTAAATGACAGGGAAAATCCGGGAAAATTTGATGCTAAGAGTGATGAAGGAATACTCCTAGGATACTCCACGAATAGCCGAGCTTATAGAGTGTACAACAAGCGCACTAAGACGGTGATGGAGTCAATTAATGTGGTCATAGATGACACCATATCTGAAAAGGAAATTGAAGATGATGGCAAGGGGCTCAAACTCAAGGAGAATGAGGATGATGACGATATGCCTTTAAGTGATGATGCTGAGAAAGTAACACTCGAGAAGGAGACCACGCCTCTTGTATCAAGAAGAGAGACTAGATCAACACAAGAAGTCTCAAGTCCACTTACTCCTCCAGAAATTCAAACCCCAATTTCTCGTGATGAGGAACTCTCAACTTCCAAGAAACCTTCATCAAGAGTGACACTTAATCACCCATCAAGTAATGTTATTGGGGATGTGAACGAAGGACTTCGTTTGAGAAAAGGACTAAAGTATACTGCTAACCATGTAACATACAACTGCTATCTTGCTCAATTTGAACCCAAAAAGGTGGAAGAGGCACTGAAGGATGAGAATTGGGTAGAGTCCATGCACTAGGAGCTACACCAATTTGTTAGAAATGATGTGTGGGAATTGGTTCCAAGGCCTGAAGATACACATGTGATCGGCACCAAGTGGATTTTTAAGAACAAAATAGATGAAGATGGTGAAGTTATCAGAAATAAGTCTAGATTGGTGGCTCAAGGGTATACTCAGGTGGAAGGCATAGATTTTGATGAATCTTTCGCTCTGGTAGCAAGATTAGAATCCATTCGGATTCTCTTTTCCATAGCATGCATCATGGATTTCAAGTTGTACCAAATGGATGTAAAGAGTGCCTTCTTAAACGGATTTCTCAATGAAGAAGTTTTCGTTGAACAACCAAAGGGGTTTGAAGATCCTCACTTTCCGGGTCATGTACTAAGACTGAAGAAAGCTTTGTATGGGTTGAAGCAGGCGCCAAGAGCATGGTATGACCGTCTCACTACCTATTTATTGGATCGTGGGTTCAAGAGAGGTCAAGCAGATCGCACATTGTTTGTTAAAAGAGATGAAAAATCCCTTCTTGTCGCTCAAGTGTACGTGGATGATATTGTATTTGGATCCACAATTGATAAACTAGCTCATGAGTTCTCGGAAGAAATGAAAAGAGAATTTGAAATGAGTATGGTGGGAGAGTTGAACTACTTCCTAGGACTTCAAGTAAAGCAACGGAGAGATGGTATATTTATTTCTCAAGAAAAGTATGCCAGAATTCTTGTCAAAAGATTTGGTCTGGACACCACGAAACATACCTCTACTCCCATGAGCTCCTCGGCAAAGTTGAGCATAGATGCAGCCGGTGTTGACGTTGATCCAACCCTTTATCGGAGTATGATTGGCAGCCTTCTCTATCTCACAGCAAGTAGGCCGGATATTGCATTCAGTGTCGGAGTCTGTGCAAGGTTTCAAGCCGCTCCTAAAGAATCCCACTTAACAGCAGTTAAGCGAATCATTCGCTATGTAAATGGCACATCTGCATATGGGATTTGGTATACAAAAGATTCGAATGAGTGTTTGGCAGGATATTCAGATGTTGACTGGGCAGGGTGCATAGATGATAGAAAAAGTACTTCTGGCGGGTGCTTCTATCTTGGAAATAACTTGGTTTCATGGATGAGCAAAAAGCAGAATTCAGTATCGCTGTCAACGGCTGAAGCTGAATACATTGCAGCGGGAAGTTGTTGTGCACAACTGTTATGGATGCGAAAGCTATTGCATGACTATGGCATTTCTCAAGACACTATGTGTGTGTTCTGTGATAATACGAGTGCCATAAACTTGTCAAAGAATCCGGTTCAGCACTCCAAATCAAAGCATATCGAGATCCGCTATCACTTCATTCGGGATTTGGTAGAAGACAAGACAGTATGTCTAGAATTCATCAATACTGAAAATCAAAAAGCAGACATATTCACCAAACCTCTTGATGGCCCAAGGTTTGAATCCTTGTGTAAGACAATTGGTGTCGGTATCATTCCTTAAACTCAATCCTCCATGATATCTTACTGTGTTTTTTTTTTTGTTTAGTTGCTTTGTGTGGTTTGTTTTGTATGTCTTCTGTCTGTTTATTTTTTTTTGTCAAATTTCTTTTGTGTCAAAAATCCAAAAAACACATAAAAATTTGAATATCCAAAAGGTTTGATCACTTTGTTGAGTTTTCGTCTCAAAGCATGTTTTGCCTTGTACCTTTGTACTTATGGCTGTGTGCATTTACCGAGCTTAACTTGTCTCTCATGCACCCATATCTTTGTAGAAGAAATTCTGAAATCTATGTGATTGTTGTAAATAGATCTTCAACCTTGTCATGAATAATTAGTGAATGGTTTTGTTGATCTTGAGACATGCATAGACTCATGCCTATATATCTTTCCACTTTTTATTTTTGTGCTTTAAAAGAGCTCTCTAAATGTAAATCTCCAAATGAAAAGAGATATAGAGCTGCAAAAGCCTGTCGCACACACTAGTATTTGACTAGGAAAAAGGGAAAGCGACCAAAATAAAATGTGTGATGCTCAAAAAGGCCAAAGGCTAATTCATCAATTGAAATATCGAAAATTTCAGGCATCTATCTCACAATGAGATTTTCTTTGCTCAAAAGTTGCAAATGATATGTTGAATATGGAGCCAAATGAAAAGCTTCAGTGAATTGTTATCAAGTTCTTGTGGGAGGTCATATATGCATGTTTCTATAATTGAGATAGGTCACATTATCTAGTGCTAGTTGTGTATGCCTTGATTGAATTGATCATTGAAGCTTCACATTGGACTAAGGACTATCTCATTTTTGATATCCACACACAACACACAAGTCTATGTTCAATGAATGCCATATTCATTTGTGTGATTGTACTTGATTAAATGTGTTTTCACATGCTCAATCTTTGTTGGTCAAACACAAAAAGATTTTTGAGAGTTTTGTTGTGTTTTTGGAAAGTACTTTGTTTTTGCAAAATGTCAAAAAATTCAAAATCAGTGTTGCCCTGTTTTGGCGACTAAGTCGCGGGTTGTCCCAGTCGTATATCCCAGTCGCGAGCTCACTCAGAGATTTTTCGCGGCTAACTGGCGAGTCAGTACCCTTGTCGCGAAAAAGACTTAGAAAATTTTTCCAAAATTTGAGTTTTGCACTTTTCGCGGGTCAGTGTGGCGATTGGTTCGCGGGTGGAAGGTCCAGTCGCGAGAGGTACTCAGGGATTTTCGCGGTTCATATCGCGACCATTTCGCGGGGAGATCTTCCAGTCATGAAAAACACTTAGAGAAATTCTCAAGTTGTCTTTCTTCACAGCATTTCGCGGCTCAACCTGGCGACTTACTGGCGACTTGATTCAGTCGCGAAAAACGCGTGTTTTGCGTTTTAAGGACAATTTTAAAATTGTTTTTCAGTTTTCCCTCGTACTTGTGTGACTGTTCATTGTCTTCCTCATTTTACTCTCACAACCACTCCGAGTTTCTCGTTGAAAATCTTCCATTTCTGCATCATTTTCTCTCAAATCTTCAACAAAAAGGTATGGGTTTTCTTCCTTACCCTTCTTTCTTCCTGATTTGGGCAATTTGTTTCGTTTTGTGAAGATGTTGCTGTGATTTGTGATTTCTCCTGTTTCAACATGGGTTTCTGATTTTCGGAGTATAATGTATGGTTGTGCTGGTCCATACATTGATCATTTTTATCTTGTGTACTTATTATGGTGTTGATTGTTTACATACACTCATTGTCATGTTTTGATCGTAAATTTGAAGTGTTTAGGGTTTCCCCCATTATCCATGGTATGGCACTGACAAAATGCTAATAATGTTTGCTGTCGTGTTTTGGTGTTTGTGTATGTCTCAAATCATAGTGCAGAGTGAAAATGTCTCCATTCAAGAGATCAGCTGTGAAAGGAGGAAGCAGCAAAGGAAAGGAACATGTCATTGAAATTGATGATTTCTCTCCTAGACCAAAGCGGGCTCGTTCTCCATCTGGTGTGTTTGATCCCAACAGGTTTCGATCATATGCTGCCTTTCAAACTCATGAAAGTTACTTCAAAAAGGCGACACCTCTGATTGAAAGAGTCTTTGACCAACATTCTCTATTTGACACCAACATTCCTCAATGGTTTGCTCGCAAGGACTGGAATTATCTCCTTTCTGATCTTGATGATGCATTTGAAGATCTGGTAAAAGAGTTTTATGCCAATGCAATTGTTGAAGGAGATGAACTTAAGTGCTGGGTTCGAGGAAAAAGTTTCTCGGTCTCTCCCGCATATCTAGCAGAGATTCTGCACATCAACAGGCCAATACTTGGGATCTCACCGGTCTATGATGATCTTCATCCGGATGAAGAACTACTTAAAGCAGCTCTTGGGGACAATCTGGAGTTTTCCTCGAAAGGAAACTCAGTCAGTGTGTCATCTCTTCCTCCAAAATTGAGGGTGCTCACGATAGTCATGTTTCACAACCTGTATCCCCTATCCAGCACAGGGTATATGAATCTCGGGCGTGCATTGTTTCTTCATGATCTGATTTCTGATGTCGAGATTGACATCTGTGCACATATATTTCATATCCTTCGCAAAACCGTTCTCCGAACAGAATCAAGGATGTGCATCCCATTTTGCTGTCTCATCTCACGGATTCTGAAGCGTAAAGGGATCCATCCGTCTGAGAATGAAGTTCCCTGCACAAAACCATGTCCAATCAACATGTGCACTTTCAATGCTAGCATTGGTCATAGCAAGAAGGGAATCAAAACAGAAGCTTCTGCGTCCCACAGTGGTTCGCGCTCCAGTTCACTCCCGGCAGACGAGAAGCTAGACTCTATTGTAGCTTCTGTTCATGAGCTCAGTTCAAAGATGTCCGATCTTACTTCCATCTTGCATCATCTCAACTTTCGATGGGATACGAAGCTTACTTCGATCCAAACTCAATTGGATGAAATTCAAAGGAAGCTAGAAGATCATGACGACTAGCTATTTCATGACAAAAAGTGGGAGATGCTGTTGGCAGGGGGAGAGCTCAACGAAAGGGGGAGATTTCAGCTAACAGATTTTTGTTTACTGTTTTTCTTTAGTTTTTATCATTTTTCTGTATCCATCTTATATCTTTCAGCTTCTGTACTTTAAGTTGATGGTCAGTACCCATTGTCAGATTCTGTACTTTAAGTTGATGGTCAGTACCCATTGTTGCTTTTGTAAGCTTTGAGGGTTGTTTCTAGCACTTTTTCTTGTTTGTAGGCTTTTATGGTTTGTGCCATGTATTTGCAAATCTTTGCTTATGCAGCCTTTTTGCTTTGTGTTTTGGTACCTGTTAATGCCTTGCATTATCTTAAGTACAACACTCTTGTGCCCTTGTAGGATTGTTCCTAGATGCATATATGCTTGTATGCATTGGTTGAGTGTTGGACTTGCAAATGGTACTCTTCATTTGAGTTTATCATTTTTGCATGTCCGGATGTTCATTCCTTGTATGAATGAACATAGTAATCACTTTTGCTTAGTGACTACTGGTTTTGATCTTGCCATGAATTATTGCTTTTATGCCTATGTTCATTTTTGCTTGATCATGCTTATTTTGCTCCATATGCATATTAAGTTTTCTGCACACAATGATATTGCTATGTTATTGTGTTTCAGGAGTTACTTATTCATGTGTTCAAGAGCTTTACAGAATCTAGAGTTAGGTGTGAGTGAGTTTTCCAACTGTTCCCAACTCACGTTTAAGTCTAGAGTCTGTTGTAGGGTTTTGTCACGGAATAGCCAAAGGGGGAGATTGTAAGGTTGAATTTAATCAACCATTTAATTGGCTTTATTCCGTGACCAATTTGCTTGTAATTTAGCACTTAGTAACCCTGTATTTAGGTGGGAAAATTGTAAGGGTAGTGTGTGAGAAGATGTGAAGAAAAGCTCAAGAGTGTGCAAGAAAAACAGAGTCTCGCGGCTAGGGCTCGCGGGTGGATCGCGACTGGCAAGCCGCGAAAGGCAGGCACGTGAGAGGCACACTAGGAAGCTGAAGGGTCGCGCCAGCTGTCAAGCTACAGGACAAAAGTTCCAGGCTGTCCAGGCCATTACGTCGCGACTGGAACTCGCGACTTGGACAAGCCGCGAGGTCAAGCCGCGAGTTAACCCTGTTTGCCAAAAACTGACGTTTTGCATTCCCTTCTCACCCTACTATATATACACCCTTATACCCTCTAAATTGAGAGAGCTTCCAGAGAGAATTTTGTGAGAGAAACCCTAGAGAAAAACAAGATTGCCTCATCCCCAATCTTTACCTTAGAGACTCTTCAAATTCCTCTACTCTCTTCCTCTCCATTGTCATACCCTAGAGAGGCCTTTTACCAAATCCTTATCTCACCACACCCACGTCTGTGAGAAGGTTCATTTGATGCTTTGGGAAGCAGTTTGGGAAGGAACCAATATACATTGGTTGATGCTATGGTCAAGTAGCGGAATCCGGTAAGCTAGAAAAGAAAAAGGTTCGGCGCAACCTCGTTGGAGTAGGAAGCTTGGAGGGCTTAGGTACCTGGGTAGATTAGGCTTGGAGGGTCTATTGCTGTTCATGTATCCCAACTACATTTTCTAGTGGATTATTAACCGCTTGGAGGGCGGCGGAGAGGTTTTACGCCGAGGGCTTCGGTTTCCTCTTCGATAACACATCGAGTGTTGTCCTTGTGTTTGCATTTCTCTTCCCTTTATCTTTACCATTTAATTACTGCTGTGTGTGTGATTATTTATGGTTTAGATCGTTCCTCAATTCTGGTATAAGCTATTTATCAGTTTCCGCACATACGTTGTTTGTTAAATAGCTTGAATTGGTATTTTTGTTTTGGGGGTCTAAACGTTCAAGGGTGTTTCATACCCATATTGAACTTTCAGACTTTATCTTGGAATCTTCATCATCGGAAGACTCATCTGTATCACTGCTCTTTACCTTCAAGGCCATGCTTTTGCCTTTACTTGACTTGCCAATCCTAGATAACCTTATCTCATAGGTTTGCAAGTTTCCAACCAGCTCAGTCAAAAGAATCTTGTCAATATCCTTTGATTCCTCTATCGCCGTAATCTTGGCATGGAATCTCTCGGGTAGAGATCTGAGCACCTTCCTTACAATCTTGGGTTCAGGAATGGTTTCCCTAAGATTGAAGGCTGAGTTCACTATGTCCTTGAGCTTGGCATAGAACTCATTAAACGACTCGTCCTCCTCCATCTTAATTTCTTCAAAGCTTGTAGTGAGCCTTTGAAGTTTTGAATCTTTGACAGCCTTTGTTCCTTCATAGGTTGTCTAGAGGATGGTCCAAGCCTCCTTAGCAGTTTCAGTTGAGGATATCTTCTTGAACTCCTCATTGGTGATTGCGCTAAATAGGGCATTTAGCGCTCTGCTGTTGAAGTTGGCCGCCTTTATCTTAGCATCATCCCAATCGATCGGTTCTTCTTTTGGCTTAGTCCAGCCAATCTTTACAGCTTGCCACACATTCTCATCTAAAGACTGTAAGAAAGCTCTCATGCATACTTTCCAGTATGCATAGTTAGTGCCATCAAATAAAGGAGGTATGATTAATGACTGTCCTCTATCCATGACAAACAGAGGTCAATGGATCAACACAGCAAAGATTAAACCTAATCAGAGTGTGCCTGCTCTGATACCACTTGATAGGCCACAATCTGAATGACCCCTTGTGATTAAACCAATTAATTAATCAGCTAAGTTATTAATTAATCAATTTATCATGCAATTGCGTGGAAGCACAAACAAATCACCAAAAACTAAATATGCAGCGGAAATTAAATAACATGGTGATTTGTTTACGATTGGGGAAAACCCTAACGGCAAAAACCCCATCGGGTGATTTTCAGGTCACTACTCCTGAAACTCCACTATTATCAAATCAAGCGGTTACAAGTAAAGGAATCCCAAGTACCTTACCAACCTACAGTTGAACCCTTACCCCAATACCCAATTGGATTTGATCTGTAGTGACAATTTCCACCTTTGATGCATGGCTCCTAAGTACGTGACTAACCAATGCACGGATCCCAGTACGCGACTTCAAACACCAACTAAGAAGGAGAGGTTGGCTGCAAAGTTCTTCAGTTCATCCTACACGATGAAGATTAGGAAGATGCTTGGTTACAAAACCCTTTGGTGCAAATACACAGTAACTTCTTGAGAGAAGATGAACTAGGTCAAGAACTTCGTCTTTTGATCACAATTTGCTTGAACAAAGATTGCTCAATGCTTTTGCAACTTGTGTACAATTTGACGGCTCTTAAAACAATCCTTTTATATGTTTAGGGTTAGAAGAAAGGAAGGCCCAAAAGCATATTCACGGATCCCAAGGAAATCAAATCAGAAAAACTGATTTTGTAATTCTCGACAGATAGCAGGTGTCGAGGTAGCTATCGAGCAGGTGTCGAGAATTAATGAATTTGCACTTCAGCTTGCTTTTTCTTGGACAGACTTGATGACTTCAACACTTGATCTTGAAACCTTGTTTCTTGAAGTATTAAAAACACCTAGAACTACCCAATTACAAGTAGAGTGCGTTTTGTCAAAAGGATTAGCCAATTTTCTCAATGCTTTTGTAGCATTTCTTTTTTACTTTTAAGATATTGCTATTATGTCTTAAGTACCTCACTCTTGTGCCCTTGTAGGATTGTTCCTAGATGCATATATGTTTTGTATGCATTGGTTGAGTGTTGGAGATGCAAATGAAAGTTTACAATTGAGCTTATTAGCTTGCATGTCCGAATGTTCATTCCTTGTGTGAATGAGCATTGTGATCACTATTGTATAGTGATTGCGTGTTTGGTCAAGCCATGGTCTAGTACTTTATTCCATTTTGTTTGATCGCATTGTGCTTGTTCCATTTATCATTACAAGTTTTCTACATAACCATGAACTTATTGTGTTGTTGTGTTTCAGGAGATACTTGTCATTATGGTTCAAGAGCTTAACAATTTCTAGATTAGGTGTGAGTGAGTTTTGCCAATATTCCCAAACTCACGTTTAAGTTTAGAGTCTGTTTTAGGGGTTTTGTCACGGAATAGCCAAAGGAGGAGATTGTAAAGTTATTATTTACAACTATTTGTTTTTGTTGGCTTATATTCCGTGCCAAATTTTATTGTAATTATATTCAATCTGTTGTACCCTGTATTTGTTGTGGGATTTCATTGTAAGGGTTGTGTGTTAGAGAGAGAGTGTGAAGACTCAAGCATTTCAAGACTAAAGATTTCTCGTGGGTATCTCACGACTTAGCTTCTCACAAAGTGATACATGTGCCCTGCACATGCTGGAATGCGAAGAATCAGGCCAGGTGGAGATAGTTGTGTCTCGCGAGTATCTCGCGGGTAAGGCTTTCACGCGAGACACCCGCGAGGCATTCTTTTCTGCCAGCCTATCCAGTCTGATTCACACTTTATGTACCAACACTATTTATACCCACATTACCCACAATTGAAAGGAGAGCCTCTGAGAGAAAACCCTAGTCAAACACCTTGAGAGTTAGAGATTGTTATACCCACAATCCTCTACACATTTGTTTGGAAATTTCCTCATCTCCTACCTCTCCATTTCCATACTATTGAGAGGTTGATAGCCCAAACACTTACCATACCCTTTCAGAGTGTGAAGTGAAGTTTTGGTGCTATTGGGAAGCATTGGAAGAAGCCGATGATGGCAGATGCAACATGGAGCTTGTTACGGGATCCGGAGAACTAAGACAAGACACGATTCCGAGAAGCCTTTTTGGAGCAGGAGCTTGGAGGGCTTAGGTACATCGGGTAGATTAGGCTTTGAGAGTCTCTTGCTAACCCATGTATCCCAACTGATTGTCTAGTGGATCGATTTTCGCTTAGAGGGCGGCGGAATGGTTTTTTACTGAGTTCTTTAGTTTCCTCTTTGATAACACGTCTCGGTGTTATCTGTGTTTGCATCTCTCTTCCCTACTCTTGTTCATTTCATTTTTACTGCTGTGTTGCTTTAAATATGGATTAGAGTAGTTGTCTTGCTTATACGCTTGTGTTTACACTATTCCGCACTTAGCATTAAGTTAGTGTAAATCAACCAAGCCACTTTAATTTGGGGTCTAAACTGCTCGTGTGTTTTCGACACATTTCCGAGCTTTCAGTATTTAATCCATTAGACAATGACTATTTGTTCTCAACTAAGATAATAGCTAGCTCCTCAATTAATTGTCCAAATATTTGTAGTTTATCCAATGAACAATAATTCACTCTCTCCAAATAGCATATTTGGCAGCTCATTTCTAAACAAAAATTTACTTTCCCCCTTCAATTCTTAATCTCAATGCTACCGCCCTTTTCCTCCTCTATAGTGGTGCCCCACATTGCCCAATATTTCTTTCTTTTTAACACAACTCTCATCTCAACAACCAAATAAAACCCCTCACAACTCAAACTCTGCAATAAAAAATCTATTTTATGAAAGATCGTTGTTGAGCATAATTTTTATAAGAAATGTTCTTTTTTGGATATTTTTGTATGTCCATAGTGAACTAGACATAGTTTGCAACATCTCCTAAATAAAAATTCCTAGCTACACCTCTAATGACATGTGTAAGGCTTGTGCTACTCTATGAGTAAGAAATTCATTATAAAGTGTTCATTTGAAAAAATATGAAAAAAATGCACCAAAAATGTAATACAATGTCAATCCCATTCTTATAAGAACTATGATTACACTCTACTTAGAATGGTTATTTTACGTGCACATATATCAATTTGAATACAATATTTTCATACAACTTTTATGACCTCAAGTTACAATCCACTCTAAAAAAAATTCCAAGAAATGATAACCAACATCATCTTCCAAGAGTAAGTAACCGAGTTATTTGAAATGAATGATGCTATTTGCTTCAATCAAAGCTCTTCATCAAACACCTGCAACCATATAAAGTGAAGATTTTTTAAATGCAAAATCATAAACTACGGACTTTAAGGGTCTTCCAAAACCAAGTGGGACTTTATTCTGACGCTTAAGCAAAAAGTTATTAAAGAAACAAAAATGACTAAAAACAACAAATTCACTTTTTCTAGAGCCTTAATGGAGGAATTCACCCAAATTAAGTCACACCTCATGACAAAATGACGAGTTTTATTCAGAAGATCATTTCCCTTCAACCATCCAAATTTTATCTAATTCCAACATCGTCACCTCAATTATTTCTATTAGCACGCTTTGCTCTTGCACTGTGATTTCAGGTGCCCTCGTTGCTCTAGGAAGGTTTGTGATGTCTGTTCTACATCAATTAAAAGTTCAATGTTATCACCTAAGAAACAAAAATGACTAAAAATGAAAAATTCATTTTTTCTAGAGCCTTAATGGAGGAATTCACCAAAATTGTGGCACACCTTATGGCAAAATGACGACTTTTATTCAAAAGATCATTTCCCTTCAACCGTCCAAATTTTATCTAATTCTGATACCGTCTCCTCAATTATTTCTATTAGTACTCCTTGCTCTTGCACTGTGATTTCAAGCACCCTCGTTGCTCTAAGAAGGTTTGTGATATTTGTTTTACATCAATTAAAAGTTCAATGTTATCACCTAAATATAAATAAATTGATCTTATGTATCCCTAACAATGTAAAGTAATATGAGTTCTACTAATATGTACCCTTAGGGCATACGTAAGTAACCTATTTTAGAAAAAAAATTTATAAAAAAAATGAAAAAGTGATTAACTATTTTAACAGCCTTTACAATTCCTCAAAACTTTCTTAAAATAGATAATTAATGTATGCTCTAAGGACATACATTAACTGTCCCAAGTAATATTTATGAATCATGTAAATGACCTAAGCATAACCTGATGTAGTAGGGTAATGCAAATGAACGAATACAATCATCCTAATTAAAGCTATTCATGAATAAAAGCTTGGCTAAAGTTCAAGCTCTTTGTTTCACTTAGAAATCAGTCTATCTCATGATCAATGAATACAAATTTGAGTGTAACATGAGAGATATGTTCGCAAGCACTGATGATTGAGAATAATAGTATTAGTTAATTGTAAAACTTCAGTTACTAACAACATCAAACAAATGGCTTTTTGTAAACCATATAATTTTCTTCCAGGATATAAGAAAAGAAAGTATTTAGCATTCCTCACACAATAACCCATCATAAGATAAAACAAGTATAGATTAAAATAAGTCAAGAAATGAGAGAAGAACAAGAATTTTACAAACAATGAATTTAATTAAGAGCTAGGTTGCTCAGATTTCAGTGGTACACCTGATGAGCAGTGGCAATGCCACGTACAAGTCAGGGTGTTCCCAGGAACACCCTGACCTGAAAAAAATTTAAAAAAAAAATTATATTTAATCTGTATTAGGAACACCCTGATCACAAAATTAGGAACACCCTCAGTAAAAAAATTTGGAACACCCTCAAATTAAAAAAAAAAAAATTATCTGTTCTACTTCCAAGCAAAAAAAAAAAAAAAAAAAAAAAAAAAAAAAACCCCAAAAAAATTTGAACGAAAATCTTTAAAAAAAAAAAATTGTAATAGAGCCAAGCCCACGGCGAGCCCAATAGATTACAGAGGTAGCCCACAGATTCTCAAAAAAAAAAAAAAAAAACCAATACAGAGAATCAGAAATCAAACCCACACCACGGTCATGTCGCTGGCAGAGAAATCAGAAAACCAAACCCCAATACTGTCAATCCATACAGAGCAAAAGCAAAACAAACTCCAATATAGAGGTGTTTTAGTGTTTATCAAAAAAAAAAAAAGCCCCCAATACAAAGCAAACCAAAACCACGGTCACGTCGCCGTCGCTTGTCGTTGCTTTAGCTCGCTCATCGTTGCCATCGCCGTCGCTCGCTCATCATCATCGCGGCTCGCCCTCATTGCAGATCGCTTTGCTCCGGTGCTCGATGCTCGCCGCTCGGACCTTGGTGCTCCCTCCCTCAAGGTATTTCTCTCTCTTTTTCTCTCTGACTCTCTCTGATTCTCTCTCTTTATCTCACTGAAATGCAAAAATGAAATGAAAGTAATGAACGCTTCTTTCTCTCTTTATTCTTTAATAGTCTAACTCAGTAACACTCTCTCTCTTTTGAATTCTGTGATTGGCTATTACCTTTATTTATATTTTGCTTTTGCCTTTTTTTTTTTTTTGTTTTGTCTTTACTCTTTTTGAATTTGGCTTTATCTTATCTGTTGGTGTTGGTCAGTGTGTTGGTGTTGGTGTTGGTGAAATATTGATTGTCTTTTAGTGTTAGTGTAATGTGTATTGTCTATTGTGATTGTGAAATTTTCTGATTGGCAGGTTATTGTGATTGGGCATCAGGCATGTGCTTGTCTGTTGAGAGGAAGGGGGTAGATGGGCTGATGGGCTGGGGCCGAATAAACAATAATTAAAGTAGTGCAATGTGCTACACATTACACTGCTTTAATTATTGTGCTGCACATAGAATGTGTAATGTCCGGCTCTTTTAGTGTAATGTGCATAAGGGGCTAAACAATATAACAAATTAAAGCAGTATAATTAATGACAAATAAATTAAAGCAATATAGTTTATTGTTACGCTAAATAACAATAATTAAAGTTGTATAATTAAATTAACTAATACATTATAAAAGACAAATAAATTAAATTATGTTAGGCTAAATAACAATTAATAATTTTATAATTAATGAAACAACAATATAACAAATTATAATTTATAAAAGAAAAACAAATTAATGAAACAACTAAACAATAATAATTAATAATTTTATTAATATTTCAAATAAACTTATAGTTTATTGTTTATTCTTTTGCTAGAATTATGGACAAATATTTGATAAGAAAACCACGTACCCAAGATTCATCTCTTATGCAAGATTCATCTTCATCTTCTAAGCGAATTCATATTGACTTTAACTTAAAAAATCTTCCTTCAGATCCTAGGCTACGACAAAAGATATCATCTTATCATCTTAATAATCATGATGAAATAAGAAGATATTATTTAACAAAAGGCCTTTGTCAACCACCTGTTCATGATTACCCTGTATCATATTTTTCTGGAAAGCCCCGTCGATTTATATCAGAATGGTATGTAAATAGAAAGTGGTTGGAATATAGTATAGACAAGGATGCGGCATTTTGTTTTTATTGCTACCTATTTGGGCAAGATGTTGGTAAGCAAGGAGGAGGTGAGACTTTTGTAACGAAAGGATTCAAACTTTGGAATCAACTTGTGAAGTTAGATTCCCATGTTTGAGGAGTTAATAGTGCTCATAACCAAGCTGCCAAGAAGAGTGAAGATCTACTGAAGGAAAAGCAACACATTCAAAGTGTTTTTGTTAAGCAATCAAAACAAGATAAAACTGAGTATCAGATTCAGTTAAATGCAATAGTTGATTGCATAAAATTCCTTTTATGCCGAGGATTAGCTTTTCATGGTCACGATAAATCTCAAGGTTCAAGTGATAAAGGAAACTTCCTTGAGCTTTTACAATTTTTGGGGGATCACAATAAATCTATCAATGAAGTGTTGCAAAAATCTTAGAAAAATTGCAAGCTTACCCACTCTGATATTCAAAAAGACATTATGAATGCAATTGCACGTGAAACATCCAAAGTCATCATCAAGGATCTTGACAATGGTTTCTTTTCAATATTAGTTGATGAGTCATGTAATATCTCAGTGAAAGAACAAATGGCCCTCGTTCTTCGTTATGTGCACAAAGAAGGAATTATTATAGAGCGGTTCCTTGGTATTGTACATGTAGCAAGTACCACCGCTTTGTCACTCAAACATGCTATTGAATGTTTACTTTGTGAACATAATTTGAGTTTATCAAATCTACGTGGGCAAGGTTATGACGGGGCTAGTAATATGCAAGGTGATATCAATGGACTTAAAACTTTAATTTTGAAAGAGAACAAGTTAGCATTTTATGTCCATTGTTTTGCTCATCAACTTCAATTGACACTTGTTGCTGTTGCTAAAAATCACATTAACATTGCTGAATTTTTTTATGTGGTTAGTAATTTAGTAACTGTTGTTGGAGGCTTTTGTAAGAGACGAGATACTCTTCGAGATACATAATTTGCCAAAATTAAAGAAGATTTAGAGAATGGTGTACGTAGAAGTGGGCAAGGTTTGAATCAAGAGACAAATCTTAAACGTCCTAGTGAAACACGTTGGGGATCATATTATGAGACTATTCTCAACTTGATTTTGATGTTCTCTGCTGTTGTTGATGTACTAGAGATTATTGAAGAAGATGGTCTCTCCAATCAAAAAGTTGAAGCTCGATCTATTATGAGGTCAATTCTATCTTTTGAATTTGTCTTTGCTCTACACTTGATGAAAAATATTTTAGGGATCACAAATGAGTTGTCAATAGCATTACAAAAAAAAAAAAAAAAAATCAAGATATAGTAAATGCTATGGATCTTGTTAAAGTGTCTAAACAACGGTTACAAGTGATGAGAGATGATGGATGTGCATCTTTATTGGCTGAAGTATCTTTATTTTGTACCTCACATGATATTCCTATCTTGGACATGGAAGCGATATTTGTAGTTAGTGGGAGGCCGCGACGCAACACCAACAAAATAAAAATTTACATCATTACTGTGTTGAGCTATTCTATACAGTCATAGATATGCAACTTCAAGAGCTTAACAACCGCTTTTCTGAGGCAAATACCGATTTGCTACTTTGTATGGCTTGCTTGGATCCAAGTAATTCATTTGTGGCTTTCGATAAGGAAAAGTTGATACGTCTAGCTAAGTTCTATCCCTCTGATTTTCTTGGGACAGATATTTTGGCACTTGACTCTCAACTGCAGAATTACATTTTTGATATGCGCAACAATGACTTCTTTTTAGAGTTTCAAGGAGTTAGTGAACTTGCTGAAAAGTTAGTGAGCACAAGAAAGCACGAGACTTATCCATTAGTCTATTTGCTTGTGAAGCTAGCTTTGACCCTTCCAGTTGCTACTACAACAGTAGAAAGAAGTTTTTCAATGAAATATATAAAGAATGAACTGTGCAATTGAATGGGAGATCAATGGATAAATGATTGCTTGGTTGTGTATTTTGAAAAAGATGTAGTTTGTAGCATTGATAATGAGACTATTATGCAACGATTTCAAAATATGAAAACTCGTAGAAGATAATTGTAAATTTTATGTATTTGCGTATTTTTTGATTGTTGTTGTTGTCAATATATACAATTTTCTTTTTAATAGATTGTGTAATTTATGCTTGTTGAGGAACACCCTGAAAAATTTTTTTGGAATCGCCACTGCTGACGAGGATGCACAACTACTGTTTTTAAAGATAGAGGCTGTTGGCCACCATAATATCACTAACCAAGGCAATATCAACATTATCAAATTTTAGGGCGCTTCTGAGCTAAGCTTCCAGGCACCGAAAAAGTAATCCTAGTGAGGACGGGGTCCATCAAACCTCAGAAGTCGAATCATATAGAAAAGCATACCCATTCACGCACTTGGTCGGAGTAGTCAGGTCTCTTGAAGAGCTGTAATATGCATGAGTATTCTCTCCAACGCAAGCATATAGCATTTGGAGCTATGAGATATTAAAGCATTAAGCATCCATCTGCAGACATAATTCAAACATTTTTTTTTTCCAAAATATGGAATCAAACAAGTAGCCCAAGGATGCAGAGCTCCAAATTTTAGAACAAAGCATTTACAAATTCAACTTATTTTGATGTCAACTCTATGCATTGAGATGCAGTCGCCATATTATCACCATCAAATTCTTGGAATAATTATACTTTACAACCCGAAACTATAACCTTGTTTACATTTATTACCCTAGACTTTTAGAATGTATGATTATCACCCTAAACTATAAACCAATGTTTCACTTTGCACAATGCTGTCAATTGGGTTATTAACTTGAACAGAAAATATGTCATGTGCGACTCATATGACCTCTGCATATGTGAAACCACATGCATAGGGGTGGCTTCACATTGAAGGCAATGTGGTCACAGGACCATCCTAACTCGAAAACAATAATTATTATATATAAACCTTAAAAATTTTATGATTTTTCTACTCTTAAAAAAAAATTTGTGACCACTCTAAATTTTTTTAGGCCCAATATAAATTTGTGACCACTTAGGACAAAATTTGGCAATAAACTTGGTTGTAAACCAAGGTTACAAATCTACCTAATATTTTTTTTTTATTGGATGTAAATTTTGACAAATCTACTATATTTGATTACATTTTCTTCTTATATCCTCCATGTTTGCAAAATTTCAAGAAAATCAAAGATTAATAACTATATCATCAATCAAATGTTTAAATTTTAAGTTTTTGGATCAAATAGTAAATAACATCCAATTGGCATGAAATATAATATGTATTTTAAAAATATAAAAAACATACAATTCAACAGTTAGATTTTCAAAATATGTAGTCATGTTTTTTTTTTTTAGTGTGCCTTAGGCTACAACTAAGTTTGTAGCCAAACTTTGTTCTTAAACTTTGGTCATCTTAACAATATATTAGGCCCTTACAAACAAAAAGAAAAAGTCCAATAAAAATTTTATTGAACTAAAATTTTGAAAAAGATATAACTTGTAGCATTGATAATGAAACTATCAAGCAACAATTTTAAAATAATAAGACTCGTAAAAAGAAATTGTAAGACTTTATGTATTTGCGTATGTGTGTGTGTATGTGTTATTTATTTATTTTATCAATATATGAAGTTCTTTTTTTTATTAAATTTTGTATAATTTAAATTTCTTAATGACCACCTTGAAAAAATTTCTGGAGCTACCATTGCCACTGCATGAAAAGACCAAATTATCCCTCTTCAATCCCTTAAAACAAAGGTTATAATGTGGGACCATAATAGTTAAATTTGTTAAATGGTTTTGTTCAAAGGATTGAAGAGGGGTAATTTGTTCTTTCCATGTGGTATCATGACTCACGTATGCAAATGGCATGTAAGTTGCAAGTGACCTGCGTTTTCATTCAAACTAACAGCCTAATTAACAATAAGAGGTGAAGTGAAACATAGATTATAGCTTTGGATGGTAATCGTGTATTTTGAAAATTCATGTAATAAGTGTAAATGAAAGTATAGTTTAGAGTGATAAAATTTAATTTTCTCAAATTCTTTTTTGTTTAGTCAAAGTATCATCATCACAATTAATCGAGAAAGATAAAGATTATGACATTTATATGTTAACATTATACTTACAATGTAAACATACACTGCAAACACATAAAATGTGGTAAATGTTGTACACTTTTTAAATTGTATTGTAAAATGTGAAAGAAAAATTCCCCTAAAATTATATTGATGAATGTGAAAAAGAAATGTCTCCCAATGTTTAGGTAGTCAAATAACAATCAAATATGTCATCAAGCACGCCCAAACCCATGACAATTCCTTATCATGGGTGCTTCATCATCAACACTATCTTCTTCTTTCTTCTTCATTTTTATTCAGCACCCAAAAAAAAAACTATCTTCTTTTTTCTTTTAAAAAATAGATTTTTTTTTTTTTAAATGAAGAAAAAGATACCTGTGGTGAAGGTCAAATGCTACAACCAAAAATAAAAAAGACATAAATATCATGTCAGATTGAGGATCTTTTCTCTTTTTCTAATGAGTCTCTCAGATTGAGGACTTTGATCAACTACCCAAAAAAAAAAAAAAAAAAATGTGAAGAGTTAAATCTGAAATCAATCAACAACCAAGAGAAAAACATACCAACTAAACTCTATGAACATGAACCTCAACATTCACTGAAAACTCCAGTTTAAAAAATCTCAAAAACACCAACATTTGAGTCCAGGAAGTGGAATCTCACAACCTCAACTTCTACAAATATATCTCCATGCCTAACCTACAAATTTATTTGTCCATCTATAAAATAATAGATGAAGGGAAATTTCTACATAAAAAGCAGTTGATTTTCTTTCCAATCATGCCTCCGATTCATACAGATCTACATACCCCTCAACAGTTAATTATAAATTATATTTGTTTGTGTTATGTCCATTTAAGCATCTTTCTATTGTAGAAATTAAATCTTTAAGCAAAATATATAGGTATAATAGTACATATGGCTGTTCATCCGCGTGTACATGCATGTTATATATAGTTTAGAAAAAATATATATATATATATATATTTATATGAAAATTGGTATGAATTCTCACACCAAAATAAAGTGAAACAAAATCACCTGCAGGTATGTTTACTAAATTGAAATTTTAAAGAATTACATATATATATAGTCAAATTTAAAACCTGCAGGTATGTTTACTAAATTGAAGAGTCAAGCATATGTCAAATATCTAAAGCAACTTCACATAACACATGAAGAATTATACTCATCTCCAAATGCTTGTTGTCCTTTGCAACAGTGGGCTTATTAACATGTGAGGTTAACTAATTTGAAAAGGAAGACAAAGGAGCAAAGCACATATTAATATCACGTAAAGAAACAAACCAGTACCTTTGATGATCATTGTGTGCTACTGATACTTTCTTCGGAGACATATATTAGGGAGACTTGGAAAAGGAAATATTTTAGGTGACCCAGGAGATGAAGCTAATCAGCCAGGAAAGACAAAAGAGGCATATTAGGCAATGGCTATCAGGATGGCAATTGCAAAGGACACCAAAAAAAAAAAAGTATTTGACAATTAAATATAAACTAGCTGCGAACCCACGCATTGCGCGTGATAATTATTTTTATGGTAGTTTTATTAAATTTTTTTTTTTACAATTTAAACTAATCTAATAATAAGTAATGTATTTCATAATTATATTTTTATTTGTTATAAGAACAATCATAAATATAATATAGGAACAATCCAAAACACCAAAAAAACGTAAATTAAAAGAAATTAATAAAACTTAACAATGATCAATTGAACCAATATTAGGATAAAATTTTGTTTTTGATAATCTATTAAGGTTATTTTATTTGTAGAAATTATAATTTCGGCCACCCAAAACATATTATCAAATAAACAATTATTAGCAAAATCTAATAATTAAATTTCTATACATGCATTGTTATAAAATAATAATAATTAAAATAAAATTGCAAAAGTTAAAATTTGTCACCTATCCGATTATTTTCGTTTGGTTAACCTTTACTTTTCTTTAAATGAATGGCATTATAGAGTACTTCTAATACAACTATTAAGAGTACTTTGTCCACCACAAAGGATTAGAAAATAAACAAAAATTAGTAAAGTCTCATAGAATAATGATATGTAACAAAAGAAATACCAAATTATCCAAATCATGTTATGTAATAGAATAATATTATATTTTTATATGCTATATTTAATTCTTTAGAACGCAATAGGATAACATTTAACAATCAAAGAGAATAAAAAATAAAAAAAAAACAACAACAATTTAGAAAACAAAACTAAATCGCATTAACCCAAAATAGAGTTTTAAAGAATATAAAAAATTACCAACCTAAAGTAGAGATGCAAAAAAATAAAAAAATCCACCAAAAAATTTATATATATATAGAGAGAGAGAGAGAGAGAGAGAGAGAGAGAGAGAACCATTTTTTTGTGAGGGAAAACTATGCATAGAATAGAAGAGATAGTGACAAATTTATAATAAGAGGGTGTGAATAAGAAAAGACAAAAATAAAGGAAGATGAAGAGAAAGAGGAAGAATGATATTAATGTAGAGGGTAGTGGGAAGATGAAAAGGTAAGGGAGGGAGAAAGACTGAAGAAGTAGTGGGGAGATGAAATGGTAAGGGAGGGAGAAAGACTGAAGAAGTAGTGGGGAGATGAAATGGTAAGGGAGAGAGAAAGGTTAGAGAAGTGTAAATATTAAAAAAATTATAGGAAAATTGAAAAAAAAAAAAAAAAAAAACCCTAAAGCTTGAAAGGCTTCAACTTTTTTTTTTTTTTTTTTTTTTTTTAAAGCTGAAAAGGCCCACACAAAACCCTAAAGCTGAACTGAAAAGGTTTTGGATTGGGCTTAATAGGGGAATTAAATAAATAAAAGGTGGGCTGAATTAATTATACGGATTTATTATAGGGTGATAGTGAAAGTAAATAAATAAGTAGTGAATTGCATTTATAGGGCTGCAAATTATAAAAACTATTTTAAAATTGTATGATAAATTATATTAAAAAAAAAAAATGACGTGATAGCTGATGTGGAGTAACGTGAGAGCAGCAGCATTAAATGCTACGCTTTAGCTTTTAATAATATATAGATTTGTTACATAATCATACCCATTTCAGGAACTCGATTAGTTTTCGTAGTTGTTCCAGCAGGGCCAAACTCAACCAGCAGAGGCTTTTACAGCAGGGATATAAAGATTTCATTGTAAAATGTAATGATATTCAACATTATCTAGTCCTGTTTTCTGTTTTCAAACTGTTCAGAGGGTTGAACTTATCTACAAACTGATAACTAAAGAGTAGAGAATAGGCGACGACATATCCCATTGTGCCATGTCCATGACCAATGAACAAACACACTGCGAAAAAACTTGAAGTTTACACATCACAGACCATCAAACTTGCATTTTAAAATAGCATGGAACCAATAAAAGCAGTACATGTTATTTCATAAGTAATCAACTAAAACCAAAAGTGCGGCAACAGTAAAGAACCAAAAATAATGGAATTCCATGAGGCTTGGTCTATGTGAGGCATTGAGTCTAGCAAGGAGCACGTCTTGTCTATATAATATGTACAAGTTGAAATGTAGAATTTATTATTACTACACTCTTGTTAAGTCATAGCAACATCGTATTTCGGTCTATATGGTCTAATTTGGTCCATTCCGTCAAGTTCGGTCCCTTTCGATATATTCAGTCTATTTTTGGTCCATTCGGTCCACCTCGGTGATGATTTGAGAGGAACGGTTTATGTAGAAAGAAAAGTCGCTTCATCGATAATTATGTCACCTTCTCTTCACAGCATAATGTTGGTAGGTTTTTATAAAATTATATTTTTCTTATGTTATTATAGTTTTTTATTTTTTATTTTATGAGTGATGGATTTACTGATATTTGCTTCCTCTTTAGGTCATTCAAAACGTATAGGGGATGAATTATTTGTAAGTAGTACTAAAAATACATTCCAATCACACATTACGTTATTTACAAAATATCTCGCTTTATATAATAATTGAATGTAAAATGCATTATATTTCCTTGAAAAAAATTTATAAAATTTAAAACACTTTCAAATCATATACTATATAATAAAAGTTTGACTTAAAAGCTGTGGTTGCACCAAATGGCTGCACCAAATTGCAAATTTTTTTAAAAAAAATAGATATAATTTTTTTGTGTTTATCTTCTTCTCTTATAATTTTTAAGTTGATAAAAATCTTAATTTGATTATAAATATATTATTTTTATCAACTTTTCATCTACCAATCTTTGGATAGACACAAAAATTTAATTTTTCTCATCAAATTTTACTCTATTTATTTTTGGATATATACAAAAGCTTGATGTTGATATCAACATTTTTTTTTTTTTTACTTCAAATATTTGCAACACAGTGGGAAGTTTAATTTTTAAGAGTTTGAGTTTGAGACAGAGTTTAACTAGAATTGATTTTACTTTTTTTTAATGTCAGTAGATGTATTCACACTGTTACATGGCTAAGAGATTTTTTGGATATACGCAAGAGAACTTTTTTTTTTCCTTTTTCTTTTGGAGATAAAAAGAATGGTTGTATGTTAAAGAAAGAAAAATTAATCAAAATTACACTCTTATATTAAATATAATTATCTTGAAAATAAACTCTATTAGCTAAGCTTTAAAAGATATAAAATTATATTTCAACTAAAATTCTAACTAAAACCAAAAGTTTCATATTATATATATATATATATAATATTAATTAAATAATTTGTTCATCATTTGATTTATTGAGATTCATAAATATTTAATTTTGTAGATTCATAAAGGGTTCTATGAAACCAAACATGTGAAGTATAAAATGCAAGGTTTCTTTTTTTTTTTTTTTTTTTTTTTTTTTTTTTTGTGTTTTCTATATTAAGTCTGTCATATCTCATGTCTTTTTTTTACCCAAAATTTTTGGTGAATTTTACTTCTTTGATCATTACAATTTAGGAGTAAAATATTTAGCTGAGACCTAATTGGCATGACATTAAATAATAAGGCCAGATTCATGATTTTTTATTTATTAATATTTTGAACGTCCAAGTATCTATCATTTTTTAGGGTTATTTCTTAGTTATTTTTTTTTTTTGTTTTTCTCTCAAATTCAGTCCCTCTTTGCTTCGAAAAATAAATTCCTTTTTTTTTTTCCAGGGATTTTCCTTGAGGTTTTGAAACACTTGATCAAACAATACTCTTGCTATTGAGTTTTTCTCAAAAAAAATTCTTGAAGTTTATATTTACACATTTGGTTTTGATAGGGTGAAATTCGGTGCCTTCTTCCTCGCTTTCAAAGACAAAAATTCAATTCTAATGTAAGTTTATCTACTTTTATCTTTTAATGTTTAGCAATTTAGATTGTTCATAATTCTTAACTGTTACATTAAGGTTACCACTTAAATATGCTTTCAATTATTTTTTAAAATTATTAAATTCAAGGTTTTTAATATAAATATGCGCTTTAATTATGCAAACTCCCTTTATATTTTTTTAGGCATCTCCTTTTTATATCAGTTGCATAGTTATTTACCATATTCTATTCAATTAATTTTGGACTTATATATGAATTTTTTTTTTATATTTATAAAAACTTAATCTTACACAATATGCATTCATTATATAACTTAAAGTAAAAGGTAACTTTATTTATTAAAAAAAAAAAAAGTAAAAGATAACTTGGTGCAACCACGACTTCTAAGCCCAACTTTTATTATATAAAATATGATTTAATTTTGATTAAAATATTTTTTTTATTAATTTACACATGATTCTTGATTAAGCCGTGCATCACACGGGCATAATACTAATAACAAATATAGATAGATTAATTTAGAAAATCTAATATATTGTATCAAATACTTTGTTAGAAAATAATCACACCATTTTAAGAAGGGGTTGTGACTAACATTTTATATATATATATATCATCTATTATTTTCATTTTTCACTAAACAAAAAAAAAAAAAAAATCATCAAATTTTTCCACACATCATGTGGGTCTGGGATTAGTTAAAATAAAATATAGTAGATGAAACAATATTGGAAGACATATCAAAGAGTATCACATTACATGCTTTTATGTGCAAATGCCAAAGTAGTTCACATGAGCAAGGTCTTTGATTTTGTTCTGATCTGAGGTTAGGCATGAATTCTTGAGTGAAAAATCCAAATATTGAAGTTTTATGTCTCCTAGTAAAAAGTTCAAATAAAATTTTAAAATAAAAGAAATAAGCAAGAATTATAGGGCATACAGATAATAAAACAACTTATGAAAGACGTATCACAATCATTTTTGCTGTAAACTATAAGAATTACACTTTTTCACCATTAATTATATCTCATTTATATTTATCCCCTTAGCTACAAGAATACACAATTTAACTCTCTAAACTAAAACTCATGTAACACGTGTCTCATTATCAGTTAAATCTAACGGAATGTGGCATTAAAAGACCAATTTACCCTTGACTCTAAAACATAGATAATAGAGGGTAAACTGGTCTTTTAATGCTAAATTTTGTCAAACTTAATTTCAAAACAAAAGGCAGGGATTAAGTAGCAAATGGTTATAACTTTTTTTTGGGGGAGGGGGTGGGGGGGGGGGGGGGGGGGGTGTCATAGTTCAAGGGGTAAAATGTAAAATTTAGGTTTCAATCATGCATTTCAAATTTTCTATAGAACAGTTATCTACTTTCAAATGTCATGTTAACTCTTCAGGGAATGCACAACCTACTCTCAATCATCCAATGCTTTAACTTGTATATGATTCTAGTTCTAGGTCAAGTTTTTTTCTAAAAAAATTAAAAAGAAGAGAGAGAGAGAGAGAGAGAGAGAGAGAGAGAACATTATGCAAGTTCTTAATTTTATGATTCAATTACTTTTGGTGATCCATTTATGTGCTAGAAGCGAAAAGGGTGGAAAAGGTTTAAATGGATCAGTCAAGAAAGCTTAAATTTGAAATAGTAATTATTTTTTCCCAAAGCAAATTATACTATCTGATAATGCCGAAAAAACCACCAGTAAGTCACACGGTCCTCACGCGCTCGTAACAAAGTCTGCACAACAAAAAGAGAAGACCTTACAGAGAGCACTGGTGTGGTGCCAGCCAAATACCCTTCGAAGGTCAAGTTAGAACTTCTCACAACTCTAGAGTGCCAGAGCTGGGGTGAATTATGCGTACCTTAGTTTGTGAGGGTATTGGGGCTTTTATAGTTGTAAAGGGTTAACATCTCTTCCTTGGGTTAGAAGTCTTTTCCTTATAGGAATCCTTATAAGCGTATATTGCGAATCCTTTCCTTGTAGGAGACTAACACTAAGCGTGGGGTACAAGACATTTCCTTATACTCACATGCGGGGTGGCCAAGTCAAGATTATGTCAGAACCGTCAGTCTCGTGTATCTCCTTCTGCTTGGTGCTGTCAGCTTTCCATCCTCCCTACATTGACCTCGTCAGCTTAAAGCCGTAGACTCCCTACAGTCTTTACTTGTTGATGGACACAAGTAAAGCCGACGGGTTTGTTTGGAACGTCGCTCTTATGCCTTCCCATCAATGAGTGTATACTTACAATTTTACCCCTATCACTATCAAATTAGTGTTCGAAACAGATCTAGTTGATTACGTACTTGTTCCAACTACTTGGTAAATTTGTCACAACTATTGGAGTTTTTGGGTAACAGCCCTATCTCTTGGAAGTTCAAGAAGTAAACTAGTGTCTCTCACTCCTCTGCTTAAGCCGAATATTATGTCATGACCTCCACATGTGAACTCATTTTGCATCAGCTTCACAGGGACCTTGGCATCAACCATAATGGCCATATGAGACTTTATTGTGAGAACAAAGTAGTACTCCATATTCTTGTTAATCTCATCATCATCTGCTAGCAAACCGAACATATTGAACTGGATTGCCACCTTATTTATGAAAAGATTGAAGCTAGATTAATATGAACTTCTCGTATTGCTGGCTTCTGCACTATGCCTCTTGGCAAAGATCAATTTTGTCACCTCGATTACAAGTTTGACATTCATGCTCTAACTTGAGGAGAGGGTTGGGAGATAGAATATTCGGATCAGTATTGGGATTTCACCAACTAACAAACCAAATATTTCCTTTTTTAATTTTGTTGACTGACTTATTGAAATCAAATCTCTAAAATTTCTCCCATTTTCTCTCCTCACTCTCCTATATCAAAAGGAGACCTAAGTTTATATCAATGATTTATCGTGAGACTAAATAGCTATTATGAAAAGTCGAATTTCTTTGAAGGCAAACTAAAAGGTTCAACATAAACTTACAATTGAATAATGGAAACTACAATAGGTGGTTCGAAATTACATACAATTTCCATAGGAGGAAAGCCTTAGATGAACTCGAAGAAAGTTCAAGTCGCATTTAACTTGGAGCTCCCTACCACTAACGATATACCTTGGCTTGGCTGTGGTTGCATTTGATCTAGAAAAAAACCCTTCACTTTGGGATATCAGCCAAATCTTCTCTGTAAGGAATGTGATCGAACTCGCCCACCACACAAGAATTGCCTAGCCCGTGTTCCATGTTGTTTTGGGCTACTGGGTGGTCATGCTTTACAGGCTCAACAAATGTTACAACAGTGTCTTTTCGGAAGGTAAGATAGATGACTGCTAAGATATAGATGATCATTAAGGGAAACACTAGGAGCCCAACGAACACATTTGCAACCTTCGGTAAATTGTTGTGAATTAGCCAACCGACAAAGCCTGTGCTCAGGTAGTAGATGTTGATGCCAATGATTCCCATCCCTAGGATCCACGAGATCACAATAACCTACAGGCATAATTGTTCGATGCTTAGATAATTGAAGGACGTTTGCCTTACTCTTTCTTTCTTTCTTCTTTTGTGTGTAAGAGAAACAAAAATGTAGTTGTTTTCTTTAATGCTTTGCTTGCTTTGGTCATCTAATTTCATTCTTTTAAACTTAGATATGCTTACCTAGATGTTTTAAATTATGTTTTTCAATTAAATTCAATCATGTCACTGTATTGATTAATAAACCATCTAGTTAAATTTAATTGTCGTTAATTTTGTTTATACTATATTGAGCAATGCAGTCATATAATTGAATTTAATTGATGAATCCAAAATATACGTATTAATTGCAATTATGAGCTTTATAAATTCAGCCTATCACTCTAGTCAAGACCCACTATAATTATTGTACCTCAATTAGTCATCTAAAAGCAAAAGTAGAAGGGACTGGCTTGTGTCCAGTGGCTAGTTGCCACTGGACACGTTAGGATATAGACACAAACTCCACCCAAAATAGAAAAAGAAACAAAAGTAAGTAAACAACGTACATATATTGAATTCTTGTGTGGTCCCATCTTGGTGGCACTGCTACTGAATTTTAGGAGGGGGATTAGAGCAAATGGAAGCTCAAATGAAAGTATCATCTGCAAAGCAAAAACCCAGTAAATATTTATCCTATGTTTGAATATAGGTATCAATGTTAAAAAAAAAAAAAAACAGAGATCACAAGTTACAAACCGATGCGATGATGATAAATCGGGCTGCACCATTAGATCCTCCAATAATGGAAACAATAAGACTAGGTGTAATGGCAATGCACCTTGTCATCAGGTTTCTAATCCATTTTTTCATCTTAAGATCCAAGAAACCCTATAAAAGCCACACCATCCTTAAATTAATTAAAATTTAATCCCAATTAATTAGGGTAGCTTCACATGATATAAACATATATGTTTGTGTGTGCATGTTGTATGTTTAATTTTCAAGACCTGCATGATGAATTGCCCTGCATAAGTGCCTGTAATGGTGGAGCTTTGCCCTGAGGCTAGTAATGCAATGGCATAAATAGTTGAGCTTGACCGACCCAATACATTCTACACACATAAATCAATAAAATTAAAAAAAAAAAAAAAAAAAAAACTTTGTTAAACCTTGTGCATAAACATTCTAATTGCATTCAAATTGATAGACTACTATTTGTCCCAAAAGTTTAAATTAAAAAAAAAAAATTTGTTGAATTTAATTATTTAACCATTATTCTAATGTAAAATAATTTCATATATATAAATTTGAACCTTGAGAAGGAAAGAGGCTGAGTTGAGGTTAAGATCATTGCATTGATTTGTAGTCTCATTTGAGATGTTATTGGCTGAGCAAACGGTGCCCGATACAGAGACAATTGCAACATTGATTAGAAATGCAACAAACAATGCGAATCCGCTCTCTATTAGGAAATATCGACATGCATCCTGTGATATAGCACGACATGGTAGAACACAAGCATTTTGACACATTAGCAAAAAGCAATTATTTTGGAAAATAAAGAAAGCATTTATCTGTCCTCTACAATTTAATAAATTAAAATAGTTTTACCATCTATGATTATGATAATTACTGGAGTTTGGAGCTCATTTGTATATAATTTGTTTTTTTGATTAAATTACAGACTACATCTTTTAATTTGTCTAAAATTCAACTCAATCTTGTAACTTCTGAAATATTCATACTAGTAAAAAAATTTATACTTTGATTCAATGTAGTATTTCCGTCTAATTTCGTCAGACAATGCTGTTAGGTGTCTTAAAAATGATGTCGGTCGATTTAGAAATTAAAAAAAAAAAAACCAAAATTACTTTGTTTTGGGACGTGTAACTGGCTACCATCCTAACGAAAGGACTACATTGAAAATGAATGGATGTTATTGGAGTAAATTGAATAAATCAAAAGTTATATACTAAATTGAATTTTAAATAAAATTAAAAGGGGCAATTTGTAAGCACTAGGTTCTTACATTGATACCATGGACAGAATTTGGTATTTTCCTGGATAGCACAAGAGCAGAGTGGAGAAAGAGATTGTGCCTATTGATCAAAAGAAATGGAATAAATAATAAGGTATAACACAAATTATTTATTAGAAGGAAGAAAAGAAATAGTTATGAAATAATGAAATGATATATATTTAATGAAGTAGTAAATAACGTACGGCATGACAAGGGCACCCAAAAGTGCTATGGCATCCCCGGTGGCTCCTTGGCCACTGAGCTTGGGTATAAACATTCCCTTTAGCACTGCAACTGCTGGAGGCTTTACATAACCCATTTCTCCAAAGAAACATCCAGCCATTACAAAGACCAGTATTGTTATCAGCAATTCCAGCTTCCTAACCTACCCCACCAGAAATGTTTTAACAAGAATTAAAACAATAGTGGAAAACGGGAAGCAACATGAAATTCAACGTTTTGAACTCCAAGGAGTAGCATGCATAGTAAGAGTAGGTATCTCATGCAGAATTCACCCGCTCAGTGTGAAAGTTCCACATATCTCAATGACTCATGTTGTGTAAGAGATTATGCATCTACTTGAAGTCAGGGTGATCTAAGCATCTATTTGTTTCTCATAATTATAAAAATTCGGTTTCAACTTTCAAGTGAAGTTGCCAAAAACGAAGAAAAGAATATGCTAAGATTTATATTCTAACGTGTCACAAAATAAGAAATCGTTTTCAACAGTTCAATTAGCGTACTTATTTACTTGTTTGTCTTTGATAGCAAGAATCACGGAGCAGCAAATTCTAAAGACACACGGCATTATCCACGCAACATATATTAAAGAAACAAACAAAATACTTAAAGTCTTAAACAATGATTCAATTTATAAATTTGTGATTTACAACTATGTTTTATATTAGCTTTATTCTATGACAAAAAGTGTTGTTATTGCTTTAATTTTGTTCCTTGTATTTTGTGGGATTTTATTGCATTGGATTTAGTATGAAATTGGTGAAGATTCAAGCTAAAATGAAGAATCAGTGGATTTTGCGAGAAGCTCACGAGAAGCTAACCCGCGAAAGAGCCATGTGAGGAGCACATGACTGGAGTCTGAAGAGTCGTGCTAGGCTGTCGTTTTCGCGAGTGTCTCGCAAGTAAGGCCTTCCTGCAAGACAGTCACGAAACATTCTGACTGGAGGATTTTAATGTGTGACTTTCTTACTCTTCACCCATACTATATATACTCTCATTACCCACAAATGTATGAGAGGTCATTCAGAGAGAAAAATCCTAGATAGGTTTTCTACAACACACATACCCATCTTTTTGAGAGAGAGCTACTCATCCTTAGTGAGAAATCATTGTAGCCTCTTTTCCATCTCTCTTCCATTATCATACTTTGAGAGGAGATTTGTACCCAAACACAACCCACACCTATTCAGAGTGCAGAGAATGTTTTGGAGCTGCTGAGAAGCATTGGAAGAAGCTAAGGATGGCAGATGCAACATGGAGCTTGTTACGAGATCCAGAGAGTTAGACAAGACACGGTTCCGAGAAGTTTTGTTGGAGTAGGAGCTTGGAGGGCTTAGGTACATCGGGTAGATTAGGCTTGGAGGGTCTCTTGCTAACCCATGTATCCCAACTGATTGTCTAATGGATTGATTACCACTTGGAGGGCGGCGGAAAGGTTTTTCGCCGAGTTCTTCGGTTTTCTCTTCGATAACACATCGGCATGTTATCTTATATTTGCATCTTTCTTCCCTACGCTTTTACATTCCATTTTACTGCTGTGTTGCTTAGATTATGGATTAGAGTAGTTTGTTTGTTTGTCCGCTCGCATTTACACTATTTCGCACTTAGTATTAAGTTAGTGTAAAATCAATCGAGCCGTAACTTTAATTTGGGGGTCTAAACAGCTCTTGTGTTTTCAACACTTTTCCGAGCTTTCAATTGGTATTAGAGCGGGTACACTTGTTTTGGTTTCATTACTTAAGTGTGATCCTTGACCCCTTGTGTGTTTTGCCATGAATAATGCTTTGTATACTTCTATGGATGTTTGTGAGTGTAACATGCCATGTGTTTGTGAAAATGCCTCTATGAGTGTTAATCCTCATAATTGTGATGACATGTTACTTGAATCTATGGGTGTTATTGACAAACTCTTGAAGAAAGGAGCTAAGAAGTTTCAAAAGAATTTGAGCAAGTTCATTTGTGAAAATGATGATTTGATTGCTAAGCACAATGAATCCAATAAATTGGTTGAAAAATATAAGAAGCTTGCTGAAAATTCTCTTGAAAAAATGAAATAGTTTGAATGTTTAAATATGGACTTGGATACTAAACTTGTTTTGTCTAACAAACTTGTTGATGAGTTAAAATGTGAAAATGAATCTCTTAAAATGCATGCCAAGTGTTTGATTGCTGAACCTGTTGCTAAAAAGGAAGATAATATATGTTGCAATCATGTTGTGGTGCCCGATTTTGTGCCTAATGTGAGTTCTACCTCAAATGACAAATCGGTGTACATTTCTCCACACAAAAGAAATCAAAAAGTGGAGAGAAAGGCTCTTAAGCCACAGCCCCTATTTAGGTCTCAACCTAAGGTTTGGGATGGATCTAAATTTGTTCCAACTTGTCATTATTGTGGTGTGATTGGTCATATAAAACCTCAATGTCATAAGTTGAAGAAAGAACAAAACCATGTTGCTAGATCCACTCCCAAAAAGCCTAATGGACCTAAACACATTGTTTGTCACTATTGTGGTGCCTTTGGTTATCTTAGACCTCATTGCTCTAAGTTTCAAGCTCTTAAAAGGATTAAAATAAAAGAGAAACTTGAGATTTTTAGAAGTTGTGCTGTGCAAGCTAAACCGAATTTGAGTGAAAATAGCATATTGTTAAAGAAAGTGTTTAATGCTCTTAACTCCTTGTCTATGTGCATCTCCAGTTCTTATTCTTCCAACCCTCGTCTCACTTCTCATGAGACACTCATTCCAAACAATCATTCCATTTGGATGAGGAAGGGTTCCCTTCATGCTTTGATTGTCATATCTTCATGCATTTTGTACATCTCGCATTTCGTTATATGCATTGTTTTGTTTTGATCTTACTTTTATGTTTTAGTTTTGTGTGAGTAAAAATCCAAAACCACATAAAAAGTGAAAAATTCAAAAAGTTTGATCATATATGTTTGAGCACATTTCATATGTGAGTTTGGCCTAGTACCTTCGTACTAATGGCTTAGTGCATTTACGAGCTTAGCTTGTTATGTATGCACATATATCTGTGTGGAAGAAATCTTGAAAACTATGTGTGATTGTTGTAAATAGATCTTCAAGCTTGTCATGAATGATTGGTCAATAGTTTTGATGGTCTTGATACTTGCATAAACTTGTGCCTATATCTCTTCCCACTTTATTTTTTGTTTTTGCAAAAGAGCTCACTAAATGTAAATCTCCAAATAAAAAGAGATATTGAGCTGCAAAATTATGTCGCACATACTAGTATTTAACTAGGAAAAAGGGAAAGAGACTTTTGTTTTTGAAATATATGGTGCTCAAAAAGTCAAAGGCTAATTCTAAATGTTGATATTTCAAAAAATATTAAGCACCGATCTCAAAAAGAGATGTATTATCCAAAATGGATCAAATGTTATGATTTATACATAAGCCAAATGAAAAGCTTCTAAGATTTGTAATTAATTTATTGGAGGTCATATATGTTCATTTCTATAATTGAGATAGACCACTTGACTTAGTGCTAGTTGTGTATAACTTGATTGAATTAATCATTGAAGCTTTACTCTAGACTAAGGACTATTCCACACTTGATCCACACACACAACACATAAGTTTAATGTTTAATGAATGATTATTTCATTTGTGTGATTGTACATGTTCAAATGTGATGTGTGCGTGCTCAACCATATGTGGATCAAACAAAAAAGTTTTTTGTTCTTTTTGTTTGCTTTTGGAAGTGATTTGTATCACCTATGTTTTTCAAAGTTTTTAAAGTTTTTTTGTGTGAAAAACATGTTTTCTGGGTGTTTTCGTGACCTATTTCATATATAGGCTCAACTAGGAGTTAAATGGTCCAATTCTCAAGTTTTTTAGCTTTGGACAGAGAGTTTCGTGACTATTTCACGACTGTTTCACGAGAAAGGTTTACCAATGAGATATCAGCGAAATTTCGCGAGTACTTCGCGAGTAAGCTTCCTGCGAAAATTTTCAGATTAGCTTTTTAGATGGCATTTCGTGGGTCATTTGTTTTAAACGCCTCCCATCTTCTCCCAAACCCCTGTTTAATGTTTCTACATCAAAACCCAACTAAATTCAAGTGATTTTCATTCCATTAACATCTCTAAGATAATCTTTAACTCTTTTCATTGTTTTTTATCCTTAGATTATGTTTTTGGGGGTTTTATGTTCATAGTTGGGATTTTCTCAAATAGGAGTTGGAAAACTTAATTTTTGTCAATATTTTTTATTGGGCTTTGTTTTATATGATAATTTGCTTGAGATGTTGGCCCTTTATGGCAAAAATAACATGTATTTAGGCAAGATTTTCATATGTTCTTGCATTGTTTAACATACATGTGTAGTGTGTCCACTCTAAGTGTTTGATAAAATGCTCAAATGACATTTTCTCGTTGTTTTGGACTCCGATGAGTATCAAACTTTAGGGATCACCATAATTATTCATGTTTATCATGTTTTAATCATTGGTTATGTGTTTTATACACCTTACCCTGTGAGTGCTTATTTATGCATTGGTTATGCATCTCACATGCACACTAGATGCACATTTGCTGCACACATTTGAACACTTGACATGTTTTTTGCATTCACTCATACTAGTTAAGTCTTTTTAGACCTTTTAGCACATATAACATGTTCTTGTGTCTTTGTCATGCCTAGGTTTATATCATGTTTCATCATCCTTAGCATGTCATGTTCTTTATGCTTTGTAGCATTTTTTAAAGATGTTTTATTTTGTGTTTGAGCTTCATTTTCTCATACATCTTGCACCTCTCATGCATCATCTTTTACCCTTATTCATATCTTCTTTTCTTTCCCTCCTTCCTCTTGATTAATTTGTCTATTCGTGACAAAAAGGGGGAGAGTATCGTCATTTCTATATGACTCATATGCACATTCGTAGGGGGAGAAAGTCATAGGGGAGATGCATATACCAAGGGGGAGAAGACATTTTTTTGAGAAAACCTTGATTTACTTTATGCTTGTTTTCTCGTTGCTTTGGTGCTTTGATATGCTTTATTGCTCTCATTGCATCGTGCTTTTGTGTTGAACATGCATACATCTTTATGCCATTGTGCTTTATTGATTGCATGTTCGGATGAACATTTGCTTTGCTATGTGATCATTGTAGTCATTTCCATATGACTGTTTTGTGTTTGATAAAGTTGCTCATATGTTTTACAACATGTTTACTTGATCACATTTTACTTGTTACATTATATTTGTTCTTTTATCACTTGATTTACCTTGAGGGTCTAATGCGTTTTGTGCAAGTGTTTCAGGTTACAAGTTTCTTGTTCCAAGTGCATCACAGATTCTAGATTTAGGTGTGAGTGAGTTTTGTCATTATTCCCAAAATCACGTTTATGTCTAGAGTCTGTTATAGGGTGTTTTGTCACAGAATAGTCAAAGAGGGAGATTGTAAAGTTGTGATTTACAACTATGTTTTATATTGGCTTTATTCCATGACAAAAAGTGTTGTTATTACTTTAATTTTGTTCCTTGTATTTTGTGGGATTTTATTGTATTGGGTTTAGTATGAAGTTGGTGAAGGCTCAAGCTAAAATGAAGAATCAATGGATTTCGCAAGAAGCTCGCGAGAAGTTAACTCGTGAAAGAGCCATGTGAGGAGCACATGACTAAAAGCTGAAGAGTCGTGTCAGACTGTCGTTTTCACGAGTGTCTCACGGGTAAGGCCTTCTCGCGAGACAGTCGTGAAACATTTTGCCTGGAGGATTTTAATGTGTGACTTTCTTACTCTTCACTCATACTATATATATCTTCATTACCCACAAATGTATGAGAGGTCATTCAGAGAGAAAAACCCTAGATAGATTTTTTACAACACACACACCCATCTTTTTGAGAGAGAGCTACTCATCCTTAGTGAGAAATCATTGTAGCATTTTCTCCATCCCTCTCCCATTATCATACTTTGAGAGTAGATTTGTACCCAAACACAACCCACATATATTTAGAGTGTAGAGAGTGTTTTGGAGCTGCTGGGAAGCATTGGAAGAAGCCAATGATGGCAGATGTAACATGGAGCTTGTTACGGGATCTGGAGAGCTAAACAAGACATGGTTCCGAGAAGCCTTGTTGGAGTAGAAGCTTGGAGGGTTTAGGTATATCGGGTAGATTAGGCTTGGAGGGTCTCTTGCTAACCCATGTATCCCAACTGATTGTCTAGTGGATTGATTACCACTTGGAGGGCGGCAGAGAGATTTTTCGCCGAGTTCTTCGATTTCCTCTTCGATAACACATCGGCGTGTTATCTTGTGTTTGCATCTTTCTTCCCTACTTTTTTACATTCCATTTTACTGCTGTGTTGCTTAGATTATAGATTAGAGTAGCTTGTTTGTTTGTCTGCTCACATTTACACTATTCCGCACTTAGTATTAAGTTAGTGTAAAATCAATCGAGCCGTAACTTTAATTTGGGGGTCTAAACAGCTCTTGTGTTTTTAACACTTTTTCAAGCTTTCACAATCCTCCACACAAAGTGGGAAAAAAAATAGAGTAAAAACTAAAGTCAAACAAACAGTTAAAATGCATACATTATTAGTAACTAATTCACAACTTGGTAGATAAATATGCTTCATTCGAGTCAAATAACGTGAAAATTCTTTTGACTAGTAGTACTTGATAGCAACAGAGGGAGTAGTATCATTAGGATTAAAAAACAATATCACTGTGAAGGGATTCAAAATTTTAGAGGGGCATTATGCATCAATGATTAATTAAATGTTAAGGGATAAGAATTGGGAATAGTGTTCTTGTTCTGTAAACTAGTTGTGATATACACACGTCACACGTGACAAATGTTTGATATAGATTCATATCCCTATAAATTCAATGCGCAAAAATACTAGACCAAGTCGTTTTCCTGATAAAAGAGGGTTCCAAAAGCTAGAGACAGACCCAATTGTATCCGTGTATAAACAAACTGTAGTACTTGCAAACTATGTAATAAAACCTAACTATATGTCACACAACGTACGTAGTTTCTTTTTTTCTTTTTTTTTCTTTTTTTCTTTTTTTGCTGAATACCGTGAGTGGATGGTTGAGAATAAATATATTACACACATTTCTTAAAAAATTAAAGGGCCATAGAAACGTGCGTATATAGTTAATAGTTGGCCATAAAAATATTAGACTCAATTAAAAATAAAATAATAATTAGCGGCTAGCCAAAAATGTACGTAAATAATTGATAGTTAGCATAAAAATTGGTAAGGGACATATTTTTATGTAATTGGTATATTCTTTAACAAAAAGCACTTTACTTGTATTTGGGTAAATCTAAGTAGGTTCAAGATGATCATTACAGGTAGTTACATTGAAGACATGAAGATTACTTAAGAAATGTTTAAGAAAAGTACAATCTGCAGGTCTCGATACCTCCTCGATAGAAGCTCGATCTGTTGAGATTCATTAAAGCTCGATACATGTCTCAATCTATCAAGCTTACGGGATTCAGACTATAGCCAGCAATGTTTTTATTCTAAAAGACTATTTGTTTATGGATTTGTATAATTCTTATTGGACTAGGAAAGCCCAAGGTTGTGTATATTTATTTGGAATTGGAGAGCCCATTGAGCTCCTATTTAAACAAGGAGGTGGAAAAAGAAAAACCTAACCCTAGAGAGCTTCATAAGGTTTTCTTTTTGAAACCCTAGCCTCCGCGTTTCTTGTACGCCTTTAGGTTCTGTAACCAAGTAACATTTTTCACACCATTATTGAAGATCTTATTGGTGTTTTTATGTGAAGCTGTTGCAAACCAACTACATCAACCAAATGGCTGTTAGGGAGTTAGTCACGTACTGAGATTCACGCAAATGAGTTAGTCATGTATTGGAATCTGTGCCTCGTTAGTTAGTCACGTACTGGGATTCGTGCATTAAACGGAAAGATTGCTGCTACAATACAAGTCCAATTGGGTATTGGGGTAAGAGTTCAACTGTAGATTGGTATTTCGGGATATGCCAAAAGGTTTGGTAAGATTCCTTATACTTGTAACCGCTTATGATTGATAATAGTGGATTTTTGGGAGTGGTGACCTTAAAATCACCCGGTGGGGTTTTTGCCTTAGTGGTTTTCCCCATTCGTTGACAAATCACCATGTCAAATTTAATTTCCGCTGCATTTAATTTAGTTGGTGATTTATTTGAACTGCCACGTTATTGCATGTAATTGAACTTAATTAATTAATTTGCAAGGGGTCAATTCAATTTTGTCCCAGCAAAAATATCACATAAAGTACGTGGATATATAGTTGAGTATAAAAATTAAACACCCAATTAAATTTCTTAATAAATAATTAATGAAGCAGAAAATTTTAAATAGGTAATAAAATAAGTTACCCCGTATCTCTGTAGGCCAAGAAGTAAGAGAGTACTCAAACCAGTGATGAGAACTCCAGTCCAAATTGGAATGTGGAACAATATATTTAGTGCAAAGGCTGTTCCAATCACTGCCTCAAAATGAAAAAATTGAAAATTTTTATTCTTCCTTAATTTGAATATGATCAAGGAGATATGGATGAGAGGATAATTCAAGAATGATGAGGCTAGTGCATGCATCAACATAACATGGTAATGATATCATTTGTCTTTGTAAGTCAATTTTATTGTTTTACCTTCGGGTATATCAGCAGCTATGACTGCAACCTCTGCTAGCAACCATAGGCAATACTTCACATATTTTGGGTACTCAGCCTTACATAATTCTGAGAGGTGTTTGCCTGTGGTAATACGTAAACAAAATTTATCTTGATTCGTTACTAGAAGAAGAAGAAGAAAACTGAGGCAGAAACTATAGTAACTTTTATATTTTATTCTAGAATTTGTTTGATGTGCATCTTACCAGTGCTTACACCAAGATTTGCAGCCAGAGATTGAATTATGAGCGCAAAGATCAATCCAATAAGTATCACCCATAGTAGCTGAAAACAGCAAATAGCACGACCATGCTTAATATTTCTCTTCTAAACTAATTTCTAAATATTTGGGCCATTTATGTTTGATTCAGTTTCTCAAAAAAAAAAAAAAAAATTGATTCAATATATTTTAGGTGCTTAAGTTTTGGGTTATTTTCATTTTAATCATTTATGTTTCAAAATTTTTATTTTAATCCTTCATGTTTGATTCAGTTTTCTGTTTGGCCTTTTACTTTTTAAAATTTTTAATCAAAAAAATAAAAATAAAAATAACGAAGAGGCCAATATGAAGATTGAATCCAATATGAAAAGTCAAAATGTAATATTTAAAACTAAAAAGGCCAAAATGAAAATAATTACAAATTTTAAGAGTTAAAAGTGCGCTTTATTCTAAAAGAAAATGAATGCTCTTCATGAAATTTTCATTGCAACAAAACTTTGTATTTATGTCAAAGTATTAATTAATTTTCATGTATTAATGAGATAAATACATTTATTTTCAAATATTAATCTATAAACGGTTCACTAATTATTCATTTAAAATGAATTTATATAAGAAACAATTCATTCAAAATTTGACATTATTGTTCAAGTTTTGACAGCAATTGAAACTAAAAAAAAAAATCATATGCGAGTGAGTTCACTCAAGAAATAAATTAATATTTCAAATTATATTAATCTAAAATTTTAATATTTCCTCTATTTTTAAAGAGAAGTAAAATAATTAAAACTTCTATAAGGAGTAAAAGTAATATTTCTTGGGAAATGTTTCAAAATAAACCTATAATATATCTAAACTTTCGTTAAAGGCCAACTTTCTCTCATCATAATTTTTCCTGTAATAGCTAGTTCCATCTTTTTTCTATTTGATTTACCTCAAATCTGTGACTTGCTCCTGCCTGCAGATCAGTTTCCACTGCAACATGGTAAAAATGATATTGCTTTGTCAAATACACACACACATGCACACAAACATATAGAGACAGAGGCAGAAAGAGACTGACAATTGCCTGGGTCAAGATAAGCTAAGGAGACAAGGAATCCAGGGCCTACATATGATAGGAACTTTCTCCACCCAGGTTTCTGGAACATCAATCATATATACTCAAATGTTGATTCTAATAAGATAATCTATCCAAACATATAGAACCAAGAAATTTAAAGATAGAAAAATGCATAGCTAAGAAAGCACGAAAAGAGGAGAGAAAAACCTGAGAGTCCTCGTCATGATGATCAAACTGTTTATGATCAGGACTATCAGTGATATTGGGGGGTGGGGTTCCCTCTAGATTAAGGGCAGTTATACGGTTACTCCCTCCACCCCATGATGATGATGATGGTACAACATCACTTACGTGCTGCGGTTGTTCTTGGCTTCTCATTCTTTTTATCTCTCTCTCTCTGTGTTTCTCTCTTTCGACTTTGATTAACTACTGCATGTGAAAGTTTCAAATGGAGCTCCTTTATTTATAGTGCAATGTGGCAAGAATATTCAAGCATTATGTTTGGTAATTGAGGACGGCTTAGGAGTCACTCTACACTAACTCCAACTTGTCTCCATCCTCATCGCCAAATATGGATATGTCACTTTCTTCTTTCTTTCTTCTTTTCTTTTCTTAAAATAAAAAAAAAAAATAAAAAAAAAAAAAAAATTGTAGAGATAAAATTTTCACTTCCTTTCGTCTTGAAGAGGTCTAGTATTTAAGAATAAACAGAACAAAAAGATATTCTAAGAATGATGTTTCCACTCCTTGGCTACTATTTGGAAGAACTCTCTCTGCCTTTTCTTTTCTTTTTGGCAAAGAAATACCTAACCCTGTATCATCCATTTGATCAAGACAAATGAACACGTAGATTAGCCCCTTTTTTTCTTAACATGACTTGCTTTTGCTCATGTCTATTTATAAATTGTCTCAATGTAACTTGGTTGAGATCGGGTGGGCTTCTCATCACAATTTCTGCCCATTGAATTTCAATACAAGGGTGTGAAAGAAAACCCATGAAAAATAGGATCTCCAAAGTTTAACCTTAAATTTTATTTTATTTTTTTGTCAAGTGGTAAAAACATTGCATGTTTATATATTACAATTTGCATGCTATTGGCGGTGGTGGTTAGTAGTGATGACAATGATAGCATGAATAATGAACGGTGGTAGCTTGAAGATCAGATGGATGGTAATAGTGGCAATAGTGGTAGCAACATCTGTGTTAGTAGTATAAAATAAATAGTAATGATATTAAAATAATGATATTAGTTAAATTTGCACACTGAAAAATCCCTCTTATCAAACCAACAAACGGAAAAAAAATTATCATAATTTTCTAATTATAATTTTCATATACCCACTATTATTTGGTTACGCACGACAAATAGGTATAAAAATTTTCACTATCTCAAGAGAGATTTATACTAAGACAATGGTTTCAAGTACCAAATTTCTCAATTAACTTTGACCTTGCATTCCAATTACATTTGGACCCAGGTTTTGAATTTTGTTTAGGAGGCCATCCCAGATTGACTATTGAAACAGAATATTTTAGTGTTAGTACACCATTTCGAGATTACGCACTGGATATATATATATATATATATATATTACTTATTTCTATTATAAGATAGATGATTTATATTAATTCATCTAATTTAATGTTTTTAAATAATTCTTTATAAAGAGTGATGAGATTAGTTACTTAAAAAATTAGGTTAAAATGCAAATTACACCCTCTAATTTTAACTAAAATTCATTTAAGTTCTCTAAATTTACTTTCGTTCAATTGAGTCCTCTAAATTTTAAATTTATTCAAGTCAGTTTTTTTGTCTAATTTCGTTAAAAAATTGTCATTAAAAAATATATTTCTCAAATGAAAAAATTGTATAAAATTAATAAAAATATTTTATAGATATTTTAAGTGAAATTTTTTGTCAAACAAATTTTTTTTTTTTTCTATTAGTTAATTTAGGGCTATCCAACGGGTCCAAAGCCCGACCAAATCCAACTGACCCGAAGCCCATGATCAGTCGGGTTCGAGTCCTTCTCTAAGAAAACCCGAATATTCAGTTCGGGTAGCGGGTTAAGGGTTTAAAAACCCATATAACCTGACCCGACCGAAAGTTTTAGAGTAATATATATATATATATATATCTCGGTTCTTTTGAGGTGAGCACGTGAGACTGAGGATGATAAAACTAAAGCACTATCAAATTGAGAACTACACACATCAAGAATCTTACACGCAAAAGAAAAAATCAAATCACCAGAAGTTTAGAACGGCTAAAATTGAAATGGAAATCAGTCTTCCATAGTTCCACATGCAAGCCTTAGTCTTCAATCCCATCTCAGACACTGTTCTCAGTATCTCACTCTCTCATAAATCAAAATCTCACTCTCAATCTCAGTCTCCATTCTCTCTACTCTCAATCTCAAGTCTCTCTAGTCTCAAGTCTCAACCCTTCACTCTATACCCTAGTGGATCGGAGCTCATAGAGGAGGGTAGCTTGGATGATGGCGGTGATGGATCAGAGACATGTAGCGGTGGAGCATGGTGGTAAGGTTGAGTGGGAAGAATAGATGGAGAAAACTCACCATTTAGTGGAGGAAACGGACTGCTTGGGTGGTTGGAGTGTGAGGTGGTGTCAAAGCAATGCTATTGCCAAGATGGATGAGTGGTCACAGCGGAGCTTTAGAGAAAGTGTGTGCTGAGAGTGAGGCGTGTGAGGAGTGGCCCAATTCAAAGCCCAAACCCTCCTAATTGACGAATCCGACCCGTATAACCGATGACCTAAACAACCAAGTCTGACCCATATATCGGGTCAGTTGTGGGTCACATTTTTAGTAACTCGACCCAGTCGAGTCAAGTCCGGGTCAGGCCCAAACCCGAGCCGACCCAACCTGTGGACAACCTTATGAAAGGGGAGGGGGGGCAAGAATCAACCTCATGAAATGCTTATTATTGATGAATCACCATCCATTATCAGAATAAAATTCTTCTCTTATTAGTTTAACCTTTGGATAACATCAACTTCAAGAGTTTAGGCTATGATATTTTGCATGAAAGGGAGACAATGTTAGGATACTGACTGTGTTGTGCTTAGTGGTATGCTTAGTTGTGCCTGTAGTTGTAATGTACTTAGCCATGTGCAATGCATGTGCAAGGCGTAATGCTTGGTGTTGTAATTCATTGTAGCAGTTAAGTAGTTAGTTACTAATGAAGAACTAGAAGCAGTTAAGGGAGTTAGTTAGAAGGTTGTTAGTTAGTTTGTAGTGACTGATTTGACAATGTGTGCTTGGCAGGATCATGATTAATTGTAATTGTATATAAAAAGAATTGTTGAATGAGAATGGACAAGCATAGAATCAACCAAGTTTCTCTTCTCTATTCTTCCCTAATCCTTGCTCTGTTTTGGAGGTGATTACCCTCGAAGTAACTGACATATCATTATCCCAATTCTCCATTTCTGTCATCACCCTTTACCTTCCTTCCACTTTTCTGATTGGCCAAACATTTAACAATTGGTATCAGAGCCCTCTTTCCTGTGACCATGACTGAAACTTGATCCTCTTCATACATCAATGAATCAATAGCATCCTTAAGAACTAGAACCGACCACCATGCCCATTCTCTTCTAGAAATTACTCAGCAGTTGAATGCCAATACCCAGCAATTGAATGCCATTCGCCTTGTTTTGCAAAAGCTAATTGAAGCTGAATAGAAGAGACAGCAACCACCATCCCCAAAGACCCCAATGTCTCAAGTTGTTACTCTGCCAATACCAAGTTTGGCAAAGAGTATGAGGCTTGAGTTTCCTTAATTCAGAGGAGATGACCTTGCAGCCTGGGTGTACAAAGCTAATCAATACTTTAATTTCTATCAAACCCCACTTAATGAGAGGCTTTTGATGGCTTCTTTCCATATGAATGGTGATGCTTTAGTTTTGGTTCCAAGATTGTGAAGCATCAAGTGTGTTCTTGGCTTGGGAGAGCTTTGTGGAGGCATTGTTAACAAGATTTGTTTCTTCTGCCTATGAGGATCCAATGGAGGCATTGACAAGGTTGCGATAAACAAGTAATGTGTTAAACTACAAGGAGCAATTTGCATCTCTCTCTAACAGAATTAGGCATTTGTCAGAGAACCATGAATTGAGTTGCTTTCTCAGTGGCCTTAAAGATGAAGTCAAGCTGCCTGTGAAAATGCTTAATCCATAGAATCTCAATAAGGCCTTTGGTTTGGCTAAAATTCAAGAAGATTATTTGATGAGTAGTAAGAAAATTCAAAGACCTTCTTCACTGGAATTGTCTACGCCTTCAATTCTTGGACCAAGAACTAATATCAAGATGGACTCCAAGTTTAAGCTGCCCTTGCAGAGGTTGTCACCAGCACAGATGGAGGAGAGAAGGAAGAAAGGACTTTGCTTTAATTGTGATGAGAAATTTCAACCTGGGCATCACTATAAGTCTGCTAAACTTTTCTTGTTAGGAGGCCTTTATCCATTTCAAGGACCCAGTTTTAATGTGCAATTTATAGAACTTAATGATACTAATATGCCTTTGTCTCCTAAATCTGATATGCTCCATTATGAATTTGTTGAGTCTGAACCTAAAATGGCTGAAACATAAATTACACTTCATGCTCTCTTAGGAAGCCCTTCACCTGGTACAATGAGAATAAATGGTAAAATTAATGGTCATTGGGTTGTCATTTTTATTGACACTGGCAACACTCATAATTTCCTAGATGCTGCCATTCTTTCCAAATTACAACTATCTTTAGACCCTACTGTTTCATTTGAGGTTAAGGTAGCTAATGGAGCAACAATTAAGACCAAGGGTGTTTGTTTAGATGTTAAAGTTGTTATGCAAGGTCATATCTTTTCAGTGGACTTGAATGCTTTGCCCTTAGGGGATTGTGAGTTGGTCTTAGGAATTCAATGGCTTAGGACCTTGGGTCTGATTCAATGGGATTTCCTGGCTATTTCAATGCAATTTCTACATCTTGGTACCACTGTTACTTTGTTTGGTATGCATCCTATTGATTTAACTCTTCAAGAGGGTGATCATTTCTTTAGAAAGCCTGCCAGGAAGGGTATTCTTCTGCAGATTGTGTCATTGGGTTCAAGAACTTCTTCATCCCAGCAACAATGTGATCCCTTGATTGAGAAGCTACTGATTAAGTTTGCCTCAGTATTTGATACACCCTCTGGTTTGCCTCCTTGTAAAGGCCATGAACATCAAATTCTTTTAAAGGATGGGCTTTCCCCAATCTGTCAAAGGCCTTATAGGTATCCTCACTTCCAAAAAACTGAAATTGAAAAGATCGTCAATGATTTGTTGGAAGTTGGTTACATTAGGCCTAGTCAAAGCCCATTCTCTTCTCTAGTATTGTTGGTGAGGAAGGTAGATGGCTCTTGGAGGATGTGCATTGACTATAGGGCTTTGAATCAGGCTACAATCAAGGACAAGTTTCCTATACCAGTAGTGGATGAGTTACTGGATGAGCTTGCTGGTTCCACCATCTTCTCTAAGTTGGATTTAAGATCTGGTTACCACTAGATTCGTATGAAGAAGGACACATGATGGACACTATAAGTTCTTAGTTATGCCATTTGGTCTAACTAATGCTCCATCTACCTTCCAATCCCTAATGAATAATGTTTTCATGCCTTATTTGAGAAGGTTTGTGCTGGTTTTCTTTGATGACATCTTGGTTTTCAGTCCTACCTTGGAGCTTCATCTTCAACATCTCAGAATAGTGTTGGAGCTGCTACTGTAACATCAGTTATATGCTAAGAGAAGCAAATGTGTCTTTGATTGTTCAAAAGTGGAATATCTTGGCCACATCATCTCTGGCCAAGGTGTTAGTACTGATATGAGGAAAACTGCAGCAATGGGGACTTGGCCATCCCCTACTTCTGTCAAGGCCTTGAAGGGTTGTTTGGGCTTGATTGGCTATTATAGGAAGTTCATCTGGAATTATGGTCAGATACCTACTCCACTTACTGCATTATTGAAAAAGAATGCCTTTGTCTGGTCTGCTGAAGCTGAAAAGCTTTTCAACAACTCAAGGATGCTATTAGTCAACCTTCTGTCCTAGCTCTGCCTAACTTTAATCACTCATTCACTATTGAGTGTGATGCATCAATGAGTGGCCTAAGGGCTGTTTTGATGCAGAATCATAGACCAATTGCCTTCCATAGTCAACTTCTCAAGGGCAAGGCCTTGGAATTGTCCACTTATGAGAAAGAATTGTTAGCATTGGTCACTGCAGTGCATAAGTGGAGACCCTACCTCTTAGGTAGGCCATTCCTTATAAAAACTTACCAACAAAACTTGAAATATATTTTGGAGCAGAGGCTTGCTACTCCTGCTGGGTAGAAATGGTTGACTAAATTTTTGGGTTATTATTTGTGGTGGAGTATAAACAAGGCTATGAGAACAAGGTAGCTAATGCCTTGTCTAGGAGGTCAGATTCTGTTTTTGAGGATCTAGTTGCTCTAAATCCTTTTGTTAACTCTCCATCCTTGTTTTTTATTTCCTTTCCATGTCCTTCTTGGATTGATAAATTAAAGGCTAGCTATCAACTCTCCACTAAGATGCAGCAGTTATTACAATAGCTGCAATCTGGTTCAACATGTCCTAGGTTCTTTTCCTCGCATAATGGGCTGATTTTGTATAAAGGTAGGGTCTATTTGGGTCCACAATGCAATCTAAAGCCTAAGGTTCTTCACCTGGTACATGACATCTCCCTAAGAGGAGATTTTGGCTTCCTCAAGTCTTTCCATAGATTAAAACAAGACTTCTTTTGGGTGGGAATGAAATCAAACTTGAAACAGTATATTAGGGAGTGTGGAGTTGCCAACAAATGAAGCATGAGACTTGCAAACTAGCTGGGTTATTACAACCCCTGCCTATTCCTAATAGGCCTTGGTCTGCTGTTAGTATGGACTTTGTCAATGGATTACCTACTTCACAGAGGTTGGATACAGTTATGGTAGTTGTGGATAGGCTCACTAAGTATGTTCATTTCATTGGATTGTCCCATCCCTATTCTACTGCTAAGGTGGCTGCTTTGTTTGCTTAGAATGTCTTAAAATTGCATGGCATGCCTGCTTCCATTGTTTCTAACAGAGATCTCGTGTTCACTGCCAAGTTCTGGGAAGAGCTATTCAAACTACAAAGGGTTCAACTAGCTATGTCTTTAGCATATCATCCCCAGATGGGCAGACTGAGGTGGTGAATAAGTGTTTGGAGCAATATTTGAGGTCTTTTTCTGCAGATAAGCCTACTAAGTGATCAGATTGGTTGTATTTAGCTGAATTCTGGTTTAACACCAATTACCATTTAGCTACCAAGTTGACTCCATATGAGGTTGTGTATGGTTTCCCTCCTCCTCGTTTGATGGATTACATACTTGGTACAACCTAAGTGGCAGCTGTGGATTCTCTTTTATAGTCAAGACAACTTATCCTTGCTTTGCTTAGATAGAATTTGGTGAATGCACAAGCTCAAATGAAGCAGCAATGTGACCTCCATAGGTCTAAGAGGGCATTCAGTGTTGGTGATTGGGTGTACCTTTGACTACAGCCATACAAGCAGCAGTCAGTGGCCTATAGGGCATCTCATAAGCTCCCTCCCAAGTTTCTTTGGCCATTTCCAAGTCCTTGAGAGAATTGGAGAGGTTGCTTATAAGCTGGATCTACCTACGGTTCTATAATCCACCCAATGTTTCATGTCTCAAGGCTAAGTTGGGACAACACAATGTGTCTATGCCTCTGTTGCCATCAGTGAATTCTCAAGGCATCCTTACACCTGAGCCAGTAGCTATTCTTCAAACCAAGTCTCACAAGCTTCGAAATAGGAGTATCACCCAACATCTCATCCAGTGGCAAGGAGGGACTGCAGATGATGCTACTTGGGAGGATTTATTTCTTCTTCAGCAATAATTCCCTCATCTTGTAGACAAGATGATCTAAAGGGAGGAGGTGTTGTTAGGATACTGACTGTGTTGTGCTTAGTGGTGTGCTTAGCTATGCTTGTAGTTGTAATGTACTTAGCCATGTGCAATGCATGTGCAAGGTGTAATGCTTGGTGTTGTATTTCATTGTAGTAGTTAAGTAGTTAGTTAGTGCTGAAGAAGTGGAGGTAATTAAGGGGAGTTAGTTAAAAGGTTGTTAGTTAGTTAGTAGTTACTGGTTTGACAATGTGTGTGCGTGGCAGGATCATGATTGATTGTAATTGTATATAAACAAAATTGTTGAATGAGAATGGACAAGCATAGAATCAACCAAGTTTCTCTTCTCTATTCTTCCCTAATCCTTTCTCTGTTTTGGAGGTGGTTACCCTCGAAGTAACTAACATTTCATCATCCCAATTCTCCATTTCTATCATCACCCTTTACCTGCCTTCCATTTTTTTGATTGGCCAAACACTTAACAGACAACCATGTTATTATACTTCGTCCGTTTGGGAGGTTCTTATAAGCTACATTGTTATTTAAATTTTTTTTTTTTTTTACTATTTACAGGTCCTACATAAGTTGCCTACTTATTTATTAACTTTTATTTATTTATTTTCTACTATTTGTGGATCCAACGTAAATCATCTATTTATTATATTTAACTTTTAACTCTTTTTTTTTTTAAGAGTTTGCAACCTACGATGTCCGCTTCTAATAATTGTGTTTTTTTATCATTAGACCAAGACAAATCAGTTTTTGGTATAAGCAGGGATTGAACCCCAAATATTTTATTCAATTATCAGAGACTTTATCAGATGATCAGCTAACTAGAACCCACTAACTTTTACCTTTTATTTATAGTACTTTCCACAAAAGCTAGATAAATTGTTCTCAAACGGACACTATCATTTCCTTTACATCATTGTGCTTAATAGGGTTTGGCCATGTGCTCTAACATACAAAATTACGGTAGGTCTAACTAATTCATTTCCTTGATTATCTAAGTATATCAACAAAATGACAATATTTTTTATTTTCTTTGTGTACTTTTTTCTACTAATGGAAAATGACCATATCTCTTTTCAAGAATCAAGCATCACTTATATCAACATTAGATAAAGTTCTTTTGAAAGTTATACCTGAAGTAGTAATACTTTTTTGGTCAAAATGAAAAACTCACTCTTTAAATTTCACAAATTTTCATTTCACTCCTCTAAATTTGGGTTTTTTCATTTCAATTCTCTAAGTTTCATTCATTTCCAATTGATTCCTCTGTTAGTACTCTGTTAGTTGTTTCCATCAACTTACCAAAACGACAGCGTCTTGGACTTTAGTTAGAATTTATTTTTTATTTATTTCTTAATTTTAGAAAAATATTAATTAAAAAAAATACATAAACCAAATTAGAGGGTGTGTGGGTCCTTTTTTTGGACAGTACCCAGGCCTAAGTAGAAACAAGGATCTTGGGCCATTTACTTGTTGTTTGGTGGACTAGGTTTGGTTCACCGCAGCTAAGTGGGGCTAATTACAAACCAAGTTGTGTGCAAGTCACATAAATCTCCTTAATGCAAAAATGCGATTTCTCCTAAGTAATAAAATATCATTATAAGTGTTTTAGTGTCATAAAATGACCCTTTACTCTTACGAAACAAGTAAAATAATTATTCATAATATTCATAATGAGAAAGAGATTGAAATAGAATATTTAAAGTTTATCTTTTATTATGTAAATATTTAAAAGAGTTCATTCACTTGGTACCTTGGGTGTACTGTCGTGGTACCCCGGACGTACTGTCGTGATACCCTGGACGTGTTAGGATTAGTGCCCTTAAATCCTATTGTATGATGCTATGTATGACATTATGTATGGCTTAATGTTGTGATTAATAAATTTGTTTTATTATTATCTAAAATAATGATAACATGAATATTTGGACATTATCATATAGTCCATGAGATGCATAGTATGTGATTTATGTGATTTAGTCACAGAAAATATAAGTCACAAGTTTTTTGTAAACTCAAAATTTTAGTTTGTAGTCGGTGATGAAATTGGGCATTTCATCTGTGAAAACTATAACATATCAACTAAGATGATTTGTCTTGTTCATGGAAGTGGAGACTTGTAGTTGATGTGTTAATATATTTTAAGAGTTAAGACATATTGAACTGGACCGCTGTGAGATTTATTATTCTCCTAACGACTGTTAAATGAATAATAAATCTGACGACTTCTATTTACATGAATCCTTAATCCTGAGAGAATAATGGACATAATCATGAAGTGTAGGTTGCTTTGATATATCAGGAGTGAGATCTAAAGTCACGATCAAAACCTCAGTATGTTGGGCAGCCACATTTAGTGTTGATGGAACATATATTCTTAAGATGAAATTCATAATCTCTTAACGGAGATATAAAATATTCCCTCGAGATAAGTCTAATGGGCTTAGTTATTTAGAATGTTAGGCCTAACCACTTTAGTAAGGAGTTACTAAAGTATATATTTATGAAATTGGATTTCATACATATATGATGAATAACTTAAAGGACTAAACCGGGTACTCAAGGATTAAGATGTAGTAATCTTCAAAGTGGGAGTCTATATTTATGACTTTGTATTATTACAAATATTTTACGAAGGGGTTGCATGTATAATAAAGTCTTGGGATATAATTTATTAATAAGGCATAAAGTGCAATTATATTTATATAGTGGTATTAAATATGTTGGGAAATTAAGACCTCAGTTGATAGAATTAACAAGTTCTAAACTCAAGTTGTTAATTAGATTTATTATGAATAAAACTTATTAAAACAAACAAACATCAATATCATGTCAAAATCATGCAGTGGAAAAATAAATAAGACAAAATATGATGACCCAGGAAAACCAATGAAACCAACTAGTTTCACAGTAAAAAACCTGGGGGGAAACCTTCCCAAAAAGCAATCCACTATAGTAAAGAGAAGTTTTAGATCTAGTACAAAACCTTTGTCCCTAGACTCTACAATCCCCGTAGATGAACTCAAAGCAGAAACCTTCTACCGCTTCAGAACCTCTGAACTCTTCAATATATGAACGCCACCCTTTTTGTTGCACGGATCCCAGTACGTGACTAACTCCTTTGCACGAATCCCAGTACGTGACTCACTCACCAACTTGAGGAAGAAGAATGTTGGATGCAAAGTTCTTCACTTAATCAACAATGAAGATCAAGAAGCACTTGGTTACAAAACCCTAAGGTGCAAAGACGTAGTAACTACTTTTAGAGAGAATAAGGCATCGATCACCTTTTGCATATGTTCTCCTTGTATTCTCTTATGTGACGGCCTCTAAAATAAGCCTTATATAGGTCTAGGGTTGTGAGAAAAGAAACCCTACATAAATACATAAGCCTGGCCCGAAAATAAAAAATCTGAATTTTCGTAACCTCGGCAGATAGCAGGTGTTGAGCAGGTGTTGAGAAGGTGTCGAGATTTAATGAATCTCAACAGATACAACTATCAAGGAGGTATCGAGAAGGTATCGAGAGGACAGAAACTTTCTCGATCGATCGACTAGCTATCGAGAAGTTATAGAGATTGCGATAAGAATCAGCTGAAGAGCTCGACAGATAGCCAGGTGTCGAGTAGGTGTCGAGAAGCTATCGAGCTATCTGTCTGCAGGTGTCGAGCTATCTGTCCAGCTTTATTGAACACCTTTTCTTTATTTGTTTCTTGGTTCAATCTTCATGGCTTTAATACTAGACTTGAACAACATGTTTCTTCAAGTATTAAACACATCTTAGATCTACCCAAATACAAGTAAAGTGCATTTTGTCAAAGGCATCTCCCCCTTTGGCAATCCGTGACAAAACCACAACAAACAAATGAACATATGAGAGAAGTCATAAATCACTCAACTCATATTCACTTGTTGAATACAATAAAATCTATCCTAACACAAACTCTTGAAAAACTTTGCAAGAAGAGAGTTTATGGCAAGTAGACTTTGACAACTTGTATTTCTGAAACACTTAAACAAAACTCATCAAGGCATCTTAGTGTGAAACAGAAATAATAAATTGCATACAAGTAATAAGAAACATGTGTATAAAAATAGAAAAGAAACAACACATGTAGAGGTAGGTGAAGAAGACATACATCAGCATATAAATATCAAAGATAAGCACAATGTATGTAAACATGGTCACAAGACCCAATGTAAAAGAAGAAGGAAGTAAGAACTCCCCCTAACAAGATGAAACACATCTCCCCCTTACAAAGGAATGTATTTCTCCCCCTAACTTGTAGAATCTTAAACAGAAACCTCAATTTCTCCACAATTTCTCCCGCTTTTTGTCATGATTGACAAAGGGTACAGAAAGCTAGAAAGTTTCACCTGAGAAACATAAAGATGATCAAAGATGATCAAGGGGGCACAAAGAAATCCATATAAATGTATGAATGTAATGAAACAAGATGTATGACAAGATAATAAAAGGATGCAAAACATGTGAAAAACAAGAAAAATGTTGAGCACATAGATCCTAAAACACATACACACACTAAATAAGTCTAACCAATTTTATATTTCAAAAAAATTTCAAAAACAAGTCAAGACAGTTTAGTGAGCATACATTAGCACATGTAAAACCTAGTGATGACTAAATCACATTGTACCTGCACATGTATTAAGAGTAGCAAAGAATATTGCGTGTTGTGTGTGAAAAACATCACAAGATTGCATATGTGTATACATGTTATGACGATCTGAGATATAAGAAAATAACTTTAACTCACACACAATCATAACTATTTGATGGGGACTATCACCTTCGAGGTACATCCTATAACTCCCACATCTCCTAGAAAACACGCTTGCAATCATATTTAAAGCATTTTAATCTTTTTGCTTTAATTTTCTTTGCATATTTTCTTTTAAGCATATCATATATGGGCATATAAAAGAGAGAAAAGAAATACCCAACATGTTAAGCATAGACATTGCACTTTTGCTATGCCGAAGCATACGGATGTCTTTGACACTGCACTTTTGCTATGCCGAAGCATACATGTGTCATATTATGATTGGCAGGCAACAGTGGTGAGATGGTTAATTATGTCTTTCTCTTAGGATTTTCTAGTCCTACCAGTCAAAAAGAGTGATATGAGTGTTAAATTTAAGAGATAACTTAATCTTATTCATCACAAATAAGAGCCACAAGCTCACTTGCTTAGTTGTGCATAGAGATGCTCATCTAAATTACAAAAGATACAAAGTTTAGAAAACTTTGTTTCAATAGCCATCCAAGGTACACAAGTACCAAAGTACACAAACGCACACTGTTTTTGTATTTTTCTGATTTTTCCTTTTTATTTTTATTTTGAAAACAAAACAAAATAAGAACTAAACAACCAAACAAGAACAGGTAAACAATATGAATGCATGAAAGAAAAATGCATATGCATGAAAACATGATTCCAAAAGCAGATAAGAAATCAAGCAAAAAGTCCTACTTTAGAAAGAAAGTATTAAAGCAGAGGACAAATAGAAAAGACAATTAAGTCTTAAGCTCTTTTCTCACCCACACAGCACGAGTCTTTGGCCGTGAAGATGAAAAGGCACGTGTCCTAGTATGTCTACTAAAGGACATAGAAGAATTAAAATTCTTCTGAAATTGAGTTAAAAAACTCAAGACTTTTAATAACTCTCCAAACGAAGGTGTAGGTCATTGAGAGGAAACCTGTGACCGTTTGGACAATTGCTTATGAGGATACAACTTAAAGCAATTAGGACGAATGTGTCCAGAAACACCACAATGGTGACAAACATGAGGTCTAATAAAGGATTTAGAATTAGACAAATCAGTTTTGGATTTCATACCTTTATTACCTTTCTCAGATTGTGGCACAAAGACAGTCCTTGATCTAGAAGCCGTGGACAAGGAGGGGCTTGAGGAAACAGCATATCCTAAGCCAGTCTTATCAGAACTAGGCTTTTGAGCACTCAAGACCTCATCAAGCTTTGCACTAGACATCCTCTCTATTTGAGTTCTAGCTTGACTAAGCTTAACCTCAAGATTCTTGACCTTCTCTTCAAATGAGGTGTTCTCAACAACAAGAGTCTCAACTAACCTTGTAGTCTTATCTAGTTTGACTAACAGGTCAGCTTTTTCAGTTTTTACCTCATTAAGCTCTTTTCTACAAAGATGAGAAGTCTTTTCAGATTTTATGAATTCAGTGCATAGCTTATCATAGGCTTCCTGAAGGGTCATCTTCTTAGGTACTTCATCATCAGAAGAATCCTCACTATCACTAGTACTCTCCATAATCACCTTATTGGTTGAGGCAACAAAAGCCATAATATGATGACATTCATCCACAAACTCATCAGAAAAGTCATCCTCAGTATCACTCTAGGTAGCAACTAACCCTTTATCTTTTGACTCATTGGTCTTTTCCTTCATGAGGTAGTTTGGACACTCTATCCTCATATGACCAAATCCTTTGCACTCATGGCATTGGATGAGGGGTTTCTCATTCTTGCCCTTCCTAGAGGATTTAGGTTTCCTAGGAGGTTTGCCCTTATCCTTTTTCTTAAACTGAAGAAACTTGATAATCTCATCAGTTATGAAGGTTAGATCCTCATCCTCATCTTCACTTTGATCTTCATCTTCAGAATCCTCAGTCTCTTCCTCTATACCCTTAAAAGCCAAGTTTTTGCTCTTTCCACCTTTTCCCATTGAGCCCAATCCTATCTCATAGGTTTGAAGGTTCCCTACAAGCTCAGTTAAAGGAATTTGATCAATGTCCTTTGCTTCTTCAATGGCAGTGATCTTGGCATGGAATCTTTCAAGTAAGGACCTTAGGATTTTCCTAACAATTTTGGATTCTGTTATAAATTCTCCAAGGTTGAAAGCAGAATTCACAATATCCTTGAGTTTAGTATAAAACTCATCAAAGGTCTCATCCTCCTTCATCCTTATTTCTTCAAAACTGCTAGTGAGTCTTTGAAGTTTCACAGTCTTTACTGCCTTGGTACCTTCATAGGTGGTCTCAAGAATGGTCCATGCTTCCTTGGCAACTTCTGTGGATGATATTTTCTTGAATTCCTCATTGGTCACCCCACAGAACAAGGCATTCAAGGCCCTACTATTGAAATTTGCCACTATGATTGTTGCATCATCCCAATCTACCGGCGCTTCCTTTGGCTTAATCCAGCCAACTTTAATAGCTTGCCATACCTGTTCACCTAGGGCCTGCAAAAAAACTTTCATACGAACTTTCCAGTACGCATAATCAGTTTCATCAAATAAAGGAGGTATAAATAAAGATTGTCCTCTATCCATGACAACAGGGGTCAATGGATCACACTTAGGAAATTAATCCAATCAGAGTGAACCCGCTCTGATACCACTTGTTGGGAAATTAAGACCACAGTTGATAGAATTAACAAGTTTTAAACCTAAGTTGTTAATTAGATTTATTATGAATAAAACTTGTTAAAACAAACAAACATCAATATCATGTCAAAATCATGCAGTGAAAAAATAAATAAGACAAGATATGATGACTCAGGAAAACCAATGAAACCAACCAGTTTCATAGTAAAAAACCTGGGGGGAAACCTTCCCAAAATGCAATCCACTATAGTAAAGAGAAGTTTCAGATCTAGTACAAAACCTTTGTCCCTAGACTCTACAATCCCCGTAGATGAACTCAAAATAGAAACCTTCTACCGCTTCAGAACCTCTGAACTCTTCAATATATGAACGCCACCCTTTTTGTTGCACGGATCCCAGTACGTGACTAACTCCTTTACATGAATCCCAGTACGTGACTCACTCACTAACTTGAGGAAGAAGAATGTTGGATGCAAAGTTCTTCACTTCATCAACAATGAAGATCAAGAAGCACTTGGTTACAAAACCCTAAGGCCCAAAGACACAGTAACATCTTTTAGAGAGAATAAGGCATCGGTCACCTTTTGCATATGTTCTCCTTGTATTCTCTTATGTGACGACCTCTAAAATAAGCCTTATATAGGTCTAGGGTTGTGAGAAAAGAAACACTACACAAATACATAAGCCTGGCCCAAAAATAAAAAATCTAAATTTTCGTAACCTCGACAGATAGCAGGTGTCGAGCAGGTGTCGAGAAGGTGTCGAGGGGACAGAAACTTTCTCGATCGATCGACCAGCTATCGAAATTGCGATAAGAATCAACTGAAGAGCTCGACAGATAGCCAGGTGTCGAGGAGGTGTCGAGAAGCTATCGAGCTATCTGTCCGCAGGTGTCAAGCTATCTGTCCAGCTTTATTGAACACCTTTTCTTTACTTGTTTCTTGGTTCAATCTTCATGACTTTAATACTAGACTTGAACAACATGTTTCTTGAAGTATTAAACACATCTTAAATCTACCCAAATACAAGTAAAGTGTGTTTTGTCAAAGGATTAGCCAACTACATAAAATATGTCCTTAACAAAATATAATTAATGGTAACTTTAGAGCTAGTGTCTTATTGGTCCCTTTTGGTTCCACTTCAAGCCACACACTAAAGCCTAATAGGCCAACCCAATTAGATAATCAATTAGTTATAAAGGGAGAAACATACAGAATTTTATTTTAAGAGTGACATCATTGTGAAATGGTGTGTATGTGTGAGTGAAGCCACTCAATTATTCTCCCTTGGAAACTGATTGAGAGACCACACTTCTTAGGTGTAAAGTGGAATTGAAGTGAAGATTAAAAGTGTTCCTAAGTACTTCTAATCTTTTGTTTTGAATTTCACTATACCAAGGTACGCTATTTTGTTTTTAAATTCTGAAATTTACATAGTGCATGTTATCAATCATGAATGAAATAGATTCATATTTGTTGCTTCCGCTGTGTGTTTTGTATAAGATACAAAACTAGATTTACCAACATGACGTACTAGGCCTGTAATCCCAGAATGCTAATTCTCTGAACTATATGATCTTTCTCCATGCTTATTATGCAATGGAGTTTTGTCCTTTCCCTTTACCTCTATAGGTCATACATATAAACACACTATACAATACACATATCTTCAAATAATTGTTAGTTTCTTAGATTATGATATACATTTTAATACATATACATATATGTAAATGAATTTCATGAGAATGAGTTAGCCACGAGGATCTTGGCCCCAATTCTCACAGACTTAGTGCTTTTGCACAGGACTTGTGGGATTTGGAACTCAAGTCTAAGTGGCTTTGCTTGGGCATTGCCTTCCAAGATAGTTAGGTGATGAGGATTTTGTGAGAGAGAGTGATATCTTATGTGTGCATGTTTTTGGCATATGTTTCTTTGGAGGCTAAGTGATATTTCGAATAATCTCAAGGATATGGGACGAATTCCTACTCCTTGGCTCTCTCTTGTTTTGTCCCTCTTTTCTTTCCCCTCCCTTGCTAGGCTTTTAAAGCTCTAAGAATATATCTTTTGAACCACTGAACTCTCCCCCTGAATCCCTATTTTTTTTTTCTGCAATACCTTAGTGTTCCATTTATAATGGACATGGTCTGGTACCTCGGGCGAGGACGTCCCTAGTCTACTAGGTTAAACCATGTCCTCTAGAACCTGAAATGTGCATTGGGCAGAGGTTTAGCTTATTTAGGCAATTATAACTCAAAATGGGCATTTGGCTTTAGCTATAAATGAAAGATTCCTTCTTGGAAAGTCAAAGGATTGGGTGGGCTACTCAGTGTACTGAATGACAGCTTTAGTTGAAAATGACAATTGAGAGGAAATTGTGGGGATGTGTCATGCATATGGGGAAGTTGTGTTTTCCATTGGATCATGCATTCCAAGTAAATATATGAACTAAGGGAAACCTTCAGGATCCCCCTTTCACCAGAAATCACTCCCTTACTAACCAAACCACTTCTCCCTTACTATCCACTCAGGATCCCACAGGCTTGGATCATGGGTTACAAAGAAAATACCTATTTTGCTGGATTTTTAATGGCTTTTTTACTGGAAATCTGAACATACATCTTGGTTTTTCCATGTGTTAGCCAATGTCCTCTTCTTAAGGCTTCAAAAGGACACATCAAGGTCCTAGGACCTTGATGCTCTTCTTGTTGCATATCCTCTGATTGAGATCCTTGCTACATGTCCTCTAGCTTGACCGAGATCCTTGCTACCCTCTAACCTGACTGGGATCCTCTTCTTTTTTCTTTATTATTATTATTATTTCTTTTTTTCTTCTTCTTTTTGGGACTTTGGGCATTCATGGTCCTTCTTAACTTCACGAATTGGGCCTTCTTTTGTTAAGGCCCATGGTCTTTCCTTACTTTTCATGGAATGGGCTTTCTTGTGAAGTTTTGGTCCTCAATAGAGGGGAAAGACATCGTTCCCTCCCCCATGCCTAAAGAACAAAATTAATCCCCACCCACCGATACCCTAGCTCAATACTAATTATTGAGAGATTGAAGGAGAAAGAGGAGCAAAGAGAGAGAAAGAGAGAGCAAAAGGGGCAAGAGAGACTAAGAGGGGGAAAGAGGGAGAAGAGAGACCGAGAAAGGAGAAGAGAGACAAAGAGACTGGTGTTTACGGCGACTCGGTCTAGGGATACTCAATGGCTCTACTCCGGTCTAGGAAGTGTACTTGGCGGCGCCACTCCAGTAGGTGTACTCGGTGGCTACGAAATTGTTTGGGTAAGTTGAGCTAGATATTCAGTCTTTGTTCTTGTGGGTATTAGCTTAATTGTGGGAGCATTTCTTATTTTCAAGCATATATTCTAAGAAAGATTTTTCTCTCTTAAAATGATTCAGACATAACCCACTGTACTATATGTCTTAGATCAGTCAACCATTGATTACTGTCATTGATTTAGACATAACCCAGACATAACCCACTCTAGTTGTGGTAGTTAGGTTAGATCTCCTTAACTCCATATAGTAGCACCTTACCTTGGTGTATTGCTTACCAAAGTCCTATCTTACCATGCCTCTAACAATTTCTCTAGCTTTATATGCCTTGGACAAGGCAAGTTATACTTGTGCATCCCTCACCGTTGCAGCTAACAATTCTTTAGCTGTGTAATCAATATTAGCCTAAAATTGGTCAACGTACTTTTCTGCCATCCAATTTGCAGAAACTTTCTTGTTATAGAAAGACCTAATACATGTATGAGTATCATATATGCAATAATCCAAAAGTTTGCATCCTTAACAATACCTTCCGACACCTTCCAAGGACAACCTTCAACACATTTATACTTCACCCTAGACTTCTCATTTTTAGACAACAATATGCCATATCCATGCTTTAACTTGTAAGCTCAAGCAAACTCTTTGAATTGATTGTTGTCCCTAAAGGACATCGCTAGCACAAATTCAAGATCCTTTAAGTATTCATGCTTGAATTCAAGTAATTTTTTTCTTTTGCTCACCATCAAAATTGTTAGGAGAATGCAATTAGTCTAAGGATGCATAGTCAGATCCACTTTATATTTCATCCAATGGCCAATTAAAAAGAGTTGGAACTAGATCTAGGTGTAATAATGACTGGTTTGCAATACTAGGTGGGTGTGACAATGGATGGTTGGCAATACTAGGAGTAGGTTCTTGTGAGCCTGACCATTATATGGGTTGATGGGCTGTCCTTTATGTGGGCTGGTAGGCTGACTAGCATTGCCATTAATTTCATTCACAATAATTTCATATGACTTTTCATTGGCTGGGTCTAGACATGGCAAAACAGGCCAAAATTTGCTAACCCAACCTGACCTAAAAAATACTTAACCCAAACCTAGATTTTTGACCCAAAGCAAAAAAAGATTGACCCGTGACTCGACCCATTTTTTCAACCCAACCTGTGACCCGAACCACTTTTTAAAACATTTTTGGTAAAAAATAAAATAAAATAAAGACAATATTGGTTTAATTGTTTGTTGTGAGGTTTAAGGAAACAATTAAGACCTTTACATAACTACATGCAAATGAATTAAAAGATAAACGGTTGAGGCATTCTGTAATGAGTAAAGATTTTTAGATATCAAATAGCAAAGTACATGCCAAGATAATCTAGTTACAGTAGAGTTAAAAATATATATTTAAAATTATAGACATGCATGATAAATATTCATAAGTGTGAAAAAAGTAAAGTCAAAGTATCAATGAAATTAGTGTAAATTATGAATGCTTAGGCCTATTTTTAACAACTCATGTCCAAAATAAACAACTTTTCAAAATAAATTATGATATTTTCTGGAATGTGCGTTGCTTAACAATGACATGATATTCATAAAAGATACCATATATAAATAAGCAAACAATCAAACTTTAATGTATATTATCAAATTAAAAGAGTGACAACCACAATTGATAATAGATTATAAATTAGTTTTCAAGATTATAAATTTCTTCTTTGTTTTTATTCTTTGTCAAAATAGTTATCCAATAAGGCATCTGTAATTTTGTTTTATGTTTTGGAATGTTGATATTGTGTAAAAATGAAACTTGTGGATTTGTCTTACTTATCATTAGTGCTATTTTTTTTTTTTTTTTTGGTTAGTAATGTTGGAATTTGAATAATTTTAAAATTATTGAACAGGTATTAATTTTTTTAGTTGAGCTCATTCTTGATATGTGTGGTAAACTCAAAGTAATACATTTTAAATCAAGTAATTTGTTGAGTGACTTTCCCAATGGCAAATACATGTTGTTTTCTTAAACTTTTTTTTTTTTATATATAATTCCATGTGAAAAATACGGGTCAACCCGACCTAAAACCTGATTAAGCCAACCCATTTCTAACTGCTTAAAATGACCAATTTTTGACCCCGCAACCCAATTTACCCAACCTAAACCCAGCCCAACCCACTCGTTTGCCACATCTAGTTGGGTCATCATAGTCAGTATTATACCAATCATAAGTCACATCCCCCACATCACCATTGCCTTCATCTACCAATTACCACCCTTCTCAAACTCATCATCAGTAAGAGCCTCATCTCCATCTTCCAAATCAACATCATTATCATCATCAAAGTCATCAACATCCACATCCACATCCACATCCTCCACACCAACACCATAACCAACCAAATCAGAAGCATCAACAACACTGATATCCTTGATTAATAATTTTTTCTGAACAAGGGTTGCATGTTCAACATAAATGTCTATTTTAGGATCAATGGGGTCAAGACACTTAAATAGTTCCTGAGTATCAGCGTCATTGGACAAATATCTTAGGCCATTGTGAAGATCCAACCCAAGCATAACAAAATAAAACTGGACATAATCTGATACCCCTAACTTCGTACAATAATGTTTAACCTCTAGTACATAAAAGCAATCCAAATCCACATTATCATAAACTTTCACCTTACCACCTATATACTTCTTCTTACCCAAGTGGTGCAATACTCCATTGTAATGAATAAACAATGTAAAATGCTGACCAAGAATCTTTCCCGTGAGAGTTGTAAATTAAAAAGGAAACACACAACACAACACCAATATATTAGCCGACAAATACAGTGTTAAGTACCCCACACAAAACAAACAACTCCGAGTGGGGACCAAGTTGTTTCAAAATAATAAAATTGCATGTAAAGATGTTCAAAAAAAGGACAAATAAAGTAGATTATGCACACACACACACAAAAAAGAAAAAAAAAAAGAAAAAAAGAGAAGAAGAAGAAGAGAGAGACAACTAAAGTAGTTACAAAGCATTTAATCTCACCTATCAATCAACAAAAAAAAAGTACCTCTTCAACAAAATAAGTTAAATTCGATCTCCAGCTTTAAAGAATACACAGCAAAATTAAGCACAAAACCCAAAACTAATCACACCAAAAATAACACATAAATTAAATTGGAAATCAAAAAGTTCTGGGTTTTCAAAACTTACCCAAATGTGTATTGGTCGAAGCCACCTCTTGAAGCAGCGAAGTAGAGCCGCTGAGAACACCCACCTCCCTCTTGGTCCCTCTCTCTCTCTCTCTCTCTCTCTCTCTCTCTCTCATTCTTGGTTTCTTAGATATAGGGTGGGTAGGGTGGGAAAAAATTTTGTTCTTCAGGCATGGGGGAGTGAACCATGTCGTTCCCCTCAAATTTAGTTTCTGTTTTTTTTTTTAATTAATATTTTTCTAAAATTAAGAAATAAAAATAAATATTAACTAAAGTCCAAAATGGCATTGTTTTGGTAAGTTGACGGCAGCAACTAGTAGAATACTAACAAATGACTCAATTGGGAATGAATGAAAATTAGAGGATTGAAATGACAAAACCCAAACTTATAGGATTGAAATGAAAAATGGTGAAACTTAGAATGTGAGTTTTGCATTTTGCCCTTTTTTTTTCTTTTTCTTCTTTCCCTGAATAGGAATCAATCATAGCACTTGTCAATTTAGTTTAGAGAAAATTAATTTAAATATTCACTACCAAATGTTTCTTTGTTTATTGAAACAAAGAAAATTTCTAGATGTCTTTTACTATGTATAATGTATACAATTTTATTGTGACTACACATATACTGGTAGAGAATAATCCATTAAATAAATTTTGAAGTGCTTGATTAAACTCCTCTAGCACTAAAAGGATGGGTGTAGATTCTTTTATGTCAAACTACTGATTTTCACTAAAACTTAAATTCTTAAGAAATTGTGAATTTAATAATCATTCAATTATTATTCTAATATTCTCCCCCACATGGATTCAATTTCCTCCTTAATAAATGAAACTTAATTAACATATGATATTTTTAAATGAAGTAGAAAGATAACATGATAGATTATGGGAAAAGATTCCCCCCATTCCCTCCTAGTTTTAGTTAGATTGTGATACGTGTCATTTATATAATTTTGTATGGTTTACATGGAGGTTTTATGACCAATGAAGTTTATTTTATAATAAATTTTAAAAAAAGAAAAAAGAAAAAAAAGATCATTGGATTTAATCTCTCAATTGAGTTAAATTTGGAGGGAATGAGAGGATAGTCTCCCATAAAGTAGTAAAAGTACTATTAATTGTTCCAAATGTATAAATTGTTAAATTAGTAGTAAAAGTACTACTAATTTATTCATAATTCTAACATTTTCCTACGCCAAAAAAATTTATTTTATGCATGAATAGAAGGGATGAACTTTGATGTTTAGTCAATGAAAGCCATGTTGGCTCTCGTGAAACAAAAGGAATGTTACAATGAGTCAAAAATATAAAGAGTCTGTAGCCATTTTCACCAAAGGAAAAATACATAGCGTAAGCTCCAAACAAAGGCCTCCTTTTTTATGTAGAAAGTTCAAGTGAAAAGGAGGGAAATTTTGGGTAGCCATTGTTAATAATACGATAAAAGATAAAATATGCATCCTTTTTTTTTTTTTTTTTTTTTTTTTTTTTTTTTTTTTTTTTTTTTTTTTCTAGCAAATGTAACAATATGAATAAGGTGACAATGCTTATCTCCAAGCCAATTCCAAGTGAAGGGTTTGCCATATTACTTTTAATCATTAAGTTGAACAATACTAGGTTATGGTTAAGATCCTTCTTTGTATAAGGTCTCATATATTGAAATGTGAAGTTTAAAAATCAACTCATTTGAAGAAGTTTTAATATATATATATATATATATTATTTTATTTTATTTTAATTCAATAATTGGGAGAGAGGGTATGTAAACCCTAGAACCTGGATGTCTCTATTGGGAAACATAAGAAGGTATCAGCTTTAGCTACAATGCTCTTGGCAATAATTTTTAATATTTGATATAAAATTTTATTTTTATCACCATATTCTAAGCAGCTTTGAATAATTTATAAAATCTAATAAAACTTGGGTTAATTGAGTTATTGCACATTTGACCTACTAATAAAACTAAGTAAATACTTTTTTAATTTTATAATTCATACAACTTATAACAAGGGATTGAGAATTGGAACTCTTCACTTGGAAATATTAAAAGATACCAATAAGTTGAGCTACAAGTCAACAAGGCTCTTGGCATAAAAGAATTTTGAATAACAAAAATCTTGTAAGGTTGAATTTAATCAACCATCTTGTTGGCTTTATTCCATGCCAATTTGCTTGTAATTCAACACTTAGAAACCCTGTATTTAGGTGGGAATCATGTAAGGGAAGTGTGCGAGAGAGTGTGAAGAAATGCTCAAGATTGTGTAGTGAAGCAGGGACTCGAAACTGGATCTCGCGGGTGGCTCGCGACTGGCAAGCCGCCAGATGATGCACACGAGCGAAGCGTGCAAAGAAGCTGAACCGTCATGCCAGCTGTAGCACTATAAGACAAAAAGTCCAGACTGGCCATTCAGTTAGCTCGCAGCTTGAACTCACGACTCAGTCAAGTCGCGAGGCCAAGTCGCCAGCCAGCTCTGTTTTGGAAAAACTGGCTCTTCACATTCCTTTTTCACCCTAGTATAGATACTCCTTATACCCACAAAATGTAGAGAGCTTTCAGAGAGAATTTTGAGAGAGAAACCCTAGAGAAAAACAAGATTGACTCATCCACAATCTTTACATAGAGGCTCTTCAAATTCCTCTACTCTCACCCTCTCCATTGTTACATCCTTGAGAGGTTCTTGTTCAAATCCTTTTCTCACCATACCCACATATGTGAGAATGCTTTTTGGTGCTTTGGGAAGCAGTTAGGAATGGACCAATGGTTATTGGTTGATGCTATGGGCTATAGCGGAATCCTGTAAGCTAGAAAAGATAAAAGTTCGGCGTAACCTCGTTGGAGCAAGAAGCTTGGAGGGCTTAGGTACACTGGGTAGATTAGGTTTGGAGGGTCTTCTGCTGTTCATGTATCCCAACTTCATTTTCTAGTGGATTATTGACCGCTTGGAGGGCGACGGAGAGCTTTTACGCCGAGAACTTCGGTTTCCTCTTTGATAATATATTGCTGTGTTGTCTTTGTGTTTGCATCTCTCTTTCCTTAATCTTTGCCATTTAATTTCTGCTGTGGATGTGATTTTAATTGGTTTAGATTATTTATGAATTCTGTTATTAGCTTATGTTCACTTTCCGCACATATATTGTTTGACATTAAGCTTGAATTGATAATTTTGTAATTGGGAGTCTAAACATTCATAATGTTTTATACGCTATTTTACTTTATACTTCACTAAGTGTATATGTCATTTGTTTGATTTTTTTTTTCTTGGGTGGGTGTGTGCAGAATTCTCCTTCTCCCAATGTGAGAGTTCCACATATCTCAACTACTCATGTAAGAGATTATGCATACATCTGCTTGAAGTCAGGTAATCTAAGCATCCATTTGTTTCTCATAATTATACAAATTTGGTTTGACAAAAACAAAGAAAAGAATATGCTAAGATTTATATTCTAACGTGTCACAAAATAAGAAATCGTTTCCAACAGTTCAATTAGCGTACTTATTTACTTGTTTGTCTTTGATAGCAAGAATCACGGAGCAGCAAATTCTAAAGACACAGGGCATTATCCACGCAATATATATTAAAGAAACAAACAAAATACTTAAAGTCTTAAACAATGATTCAATCCTCCACACAAAGTGGGAAAAAAAAAATAAAGTAAAAACTAAAGTCAAACAAACAGTTAAAATGCATACATTTTATTATCACTAGATTAAAAACCAATATCACTGTGAAGGGATTCTTTTGACTAGTATTTGATAGCAACAGAGGGTATACTATCACTAGATTAAAAAAACAATATCACTGTGAAGGGATTCAAAATTTTAGAGGACTCCGTACGCATCAATGATTAAATGTTTAAAGGATAAGAATTGGGTCTAGCGTGTGTATGCAGGAAAATCATTGTGATATAGAGATATACGTTTATATATCAAAAAATTCAATGTACAGACACTGGATTCAAGCCGATTTCCTGTTAAATGAGGGTACCAAAAACCATCCACTGAGTCAATAGTCCCCCTACCTTGTCCATTGTCTTTGTGATGAAAGGTCAAAATGAGAAATTAGCAATAATTTTTAAACATTATAATTAGTACGCTAAGTTTTCAAACTATATTTTTTACTAGCATCTCAAGTGTAAGTGTAAGAGACTCGATTGAGGACTATAAATCGAGTCTTAAAGACTCAATTTTTATGGATTGATTACGTTTGATGTGGTATTTTTTTCACGTGGCGTCTACCTAGAAATCAAGTCTCTAAGACTCAATTTATAAACCAAAAATAATTACAAAATATACTTAGAAGACCCAAAATACAGAAACAACAGCAAAAAGGTGAAAAGAAAGAGAGAGAAGAAGAAGAAGAAGAAGAAGAAGAAATGGAAATGAAGAAGAAGAAGAAGAAATGGAGATGCAGCGCGACCCAGGTCGTAGCCGACCCAGGCCCAGTGCGACCCAGGTCGCGACGCGCGGACCCAGGTCGTGTCGCTGCAACCCGTGTTTCTGTTTCTGGGATTTTTTTTTTTTTTTCTCTCTTATGAACACATATTGAAAAACTCGAAAAAGTCGATGGAATCATTGTTGTCGTGGTTGTGGTTGTGGCTGTTGTTGTCATCGTTGTAGTTGTTGTTGTTGTAGACATTGTGGTTGTTGTTATTGTCGAAAATAATATTTTCTTTGTTGTTAAGGTCAGAAGGTGTAAAGGCCAAATCTTTTCATTTTAAATATGGATGTAAATTGAGTCTTAGATACTCGATTTACAGGTAAACGCCACATGGAAAAAGTGTCAACTCAGACCCGATCAAAACATAAAAATCGAAGCTCAAAGACTCGATTTATAGACTCTAAATCGAGTCTCTTAGACTCGAGATGCTAGTAAAAAATATAGCTTGAAAACTTAGCCTACTAATTATAATGTTTAAAAATTATGACTAATTTCTCATTTTGATCGTGTTTAAAGAAACCGTACTACTTGCAAACTATGTAATAACGCGTAATTATATATGTCACAAAAAGTACGAAGTTTCTTTTTTTTTCTTTTTAAAATTATTTGGGTCGGTGGGGTAAGTAGATTTTTTTTTTTTTTTTTTTTTAATTTGCTGAATACCGTAAGTAGATAGTTCATAGTTGACACATTTCTTAAAAAATTAAAGGGCCAAAAAAAAAAAACGTACTAGTAGTTGATAGTTGGCTAAAGTCAAACAAACAGTTAAAATCAAGGTGGTCGATACCGTACCGGTACCGGTCGTACCGGCCGGTACATACCGTACCGGCTGCATACCGGTATCGAAATATCAACGTTTCGTACCAGTTTAAATACCGGTCGTACCGGCCATGTACCGGGCGTACCGGCCAATTTCGGGCAATACCGGCCGGTACAGAAAAAAGTTTTTTTTTTTTTTTTTTTAACGTTTTGTTATTTTTAAATTTTTTTTAGGGCAGAATGGTAACTTATTTATATTAACTTATTAGTATTATTTGTTTTCTTAGTATACAATGATAACTTTTAAGCTTTCTATTTTTTATATTGTGTTTTTTTCTTTTTCTTTTAATTGATACTAAAGTATAAAATCATGAATAATTAGTTCTGAATTGAAGAAATGTTTTATGGTAAGCTTTTATATTTATTATAATATATATACACACACATACATATATATCTATATATATATATATATATATTTATTTATAAATATAAAAAATAGCGGTAAACCCGAAACGGGACACCGGTATTGACCGGTATCCGAAATATATCGTACCGTTTGGTAAACCGGTACAGCCTCCGGTACGGTATTGACTCCCTTGATTAAAATGCATACATTTTATTATCACTAGATTAAAAAACAATATTACTGTGAAGGGATTCTTTTGACTAGTATTTAATAGCAACAGAGGGCATACCATCACTAGATTAAAAAACAATATCACTGTGAAGGGATTAAAAATTTAGAGGACTCCGTACGCATCAATGATTAAATATTTAGAGGATAAGAATTGGGTCTACCGTGTGCATGCAGGAAAATCATTGTGATATAGACACGTGATAAGTATTTGATATACGTTTATATCTCAAAAATTCAATGTACCGAAACAATGGATTCAAGCAGATTTCCTGTTAAATGAGGGTACCAAAAACCATCCACTGAGTCAATAGTCCCCTACCTTCTCCGTTGTATTTGTGTTTAAAGAAACCGTACTACTTGCAAACTATGTAATAACACGTAACTATATATGTCACAAAAAGTACGAAGTTTCTTTTTTTTCTTTTTAAAATTATTTGGGTCGGTGGGGTAAGTAGATTTTATTTTTTTTGTATTTGCTGAATACCGTAAGTAGATAGTTCATAGTTGACACATTTCTTAAAAAATTAAAGGGCCAAAAAAAAAAAAACGTACGTAGTAGTTGATAGTTGGCCATAAAAATATTAGACAATTAAAAATAAAATAATAATTAACGGCTAGCCAAAAACGTACGTAGATACTTGATAGTGGGCATAAAAATATCACACAAAGTACGTGGATATAGTTGTGCATAAAAATTAAACACCCAATTAAATTTCTTAATACATAATTAATGGAGCATAAAATTTTAAATAGGTAATAAAATAAATTACCACGTATCTCTGTATTCCAAGAAGCAAGAGAGTACTTAAACCAGTGATGAGAACTCCAGTCCAAATTGAAATGTGGAACAGTATATTTAGTGCAAAAATTGTCCTAATTACTACCACAAATTGAAAAAAATTGAAAATTTTTATTCTTCCTTAATTTGAATATGATCAAGGAGTAATGAAGGGATATCTCAAAAATGATAAGGATAGTGAGGCATCAATATAATATGGTAATGATATCATTTGTCTTTGTTAGTCAATTTTATTGTTTTACCTTCGGGTATATCAGCAGCTACGACAGCAACCTCTGCTGGCAACCATAGGCAATACTTCACATATTTTGGGTACTCAGCCTTACATAATTCTGCAAGGTGTTTGCCTGTGGCAATACGAAAACAAAAACTTATCTTGATTAGCTACTACAAGAAGAATCATCCCAAAAAAAAAAAAAAAAATTTACTACTAAAGAAAAAGAAAAGTCAGCAGTACATGTTAGAAATACTGAATGTGATTGTATTGTATTTTCAACATAAAAGAATGTACATAGGTGCCTTTATATAGGAGACATATGTGTGCAGTACAAGTAAATATGTGTGTTATACAAGTAACTTAACTGGGCCTAAAGCCCATAATATATTATACACGTTAACAGCCCCCCTCAAACTCAAGGTGGATGTGAGACCAGCTTGAGGTTGTCAACCAAAGTACGAAGGCGTCCATTAGGATGTGACTTGGTGAAGATATCTGCAAGTTGATTTTTAGAGGAGACTGAGATCAGCTTGAGAGCACCATGGACAAGATGAAAACGGATAAAATGACAATCGATCTCGATGTGTTTAGTCCGTTCATGGAAGACATCATTGTGAGCAATATGAATAGCACTCTGGTTGTCACAATAAAGAGGAGTAGCAGAGGATGTAGCCACACCTAAGTCTTTGAGAAGCCATCGTAGCCAAAGGAGCTCAGATGTGGTATCAGCAAGGGCACGATATTCTGCTTCAGTACTGGAGCGGGCCACATGAGTTTGTTTCTTACTTCGCCAAGAAACCAGAGAAGAACCAAGAAGAAAGCAATAACCAATGGTGGACCTGCGATCAGTGGGATCTCCTGCCCAATCAGCATCAGAAAATGCATGGGAATAAGAGGAGACTGAGCAGAGTAGAAAAGACCACGGAAGAGAGTGCCCTTTAGGTATCGAAGAATGTGCAGAACTGCAGCATAGTGAGTCGATCGTGGTGCAGACAGATACTGGCTCACCTGGTGAACAGCATAGGAAATGTCTGGACGAGTGACAGTGAGATAAATTAAGCTGCCAACCAAGCGTCTGTAAAGAGAGGGATTAGACAATGGTTTCCCCCCTGAGGGAGTCAGATGCGCATTAAGCTCAACTGGAGTGTCAACAGTCTTGCTATCAGTGAGTCCAGCTCTAGACAAGAGTTCAGAGGCATACATGGCTTGAGTAATATAAAGTCCATCTGTAGAATGAGTAATTTCAAGACCCAAGAAGTAGCTGAGATGTCCAAGATCTTTCATCTCAAACTGCTTACTGAGAAAAGCCTTGAGTTCTTGAATGCCACTGAGGTCATCACCAGTTATGATCATATCATCCACATATAGGAGAAGTAATATAGTGCCTTTGTCAGCGCGACGAAGAAATAAGGCAAAATCATAATGACTGGCCATGTAACCCAAGTGAGAGATGGTAGAGCTGAATTTGGCAAACCAAACTCGTGGAGCTTGTTTAAGGCCATAAAGTGCACGTCGAAGATGACAAACCTGGTTTGAATCAACAGAGAGACCAGGAGGAGGTTGCATATACACTTCTTCACTTAAATCCCCATTAAGGAATGCATTTTTGACATCCATCTGAAAAAGGTCCATTTACTAGCAGCAGCAGCAGCTAAGAGGGCACGAACAGATGAGATACGAGCAACTGGAGCAAAGGTCTCTTCATAATCAATCCCATACTCTTGTGTAAAACCTTTTGGAACAAGATGAGCTTTGTAGTGCTCAATGGACCCATCAGAGCGAGTCTTAATCTTGTAGATCCACTTACAACCAACCACAGATTTCCTAGGAGGAAGCGTCACCAAATCCCAAGTATGGTTTTTAGATAATGCATCAAGTTCCTCTTTCATTGCAATCTGCCATAAAGGGTTAGTGGAAGCCTCACGATAGGTTTGAGGCTCGTGTAGTGTAGCAAGGGCAGTGTAACAATGATAGTCAAGTAAATGTGTAGGAATAGATCTTACCCGAGTTGAGTGACGAGGTGGAATGTCTTGTGCAAGATCTTCAGGCAGAGCAGGAGCAGGAGACCCAAGCTCAAAATTGGGGTTGGGTAGCTCGTCTTCAACTTGTTCATCTTCCACCTGTTCATTAAAGGGTGAACTAGGAAAGGGATCAGTGATATCTAGTGGTTGGACAGAGAAGTCTACAATAACAGAATCAGGAGCAATTATAAGAGGATCAGGAGCAGCTACAGAAAGAATATGTGCCTCATCTGGAAAAAGATCTAAGACAGAGGAGGAAGATAGGGAAGCACTAAAATGAGAAAGCTCGACAAAAAGGCGATGTTCCCAAAAGACAACATTGCGGGAGATACGAAGACGATGAGAGACAGGATCATAACACCTATAGCCCTTTTGAGTTTCGTCATAGCCAAGAAAACAACAAAGCCTTGACCGAGGCTCAAGTTTGTTATGTTCATGTGGCTAAAGAAGTATGAAACAAGCAGAACCGAAGGAGCGAAGGTGGTGATAGTCTGGAGGTGACCCAAAAAGGCGTTCATATGGAGTTTGATTTTGGATAACAGGACTCGGAATGCGATTAATAGTATGAATAGCATGAAGAGCAGTTTCACCCCAAAAAGGAGCAGGAACTTTGGCAGAGAGAAGGAGAGCACGAACTTTTCGTTCGGCTCTACCATTTTGCTGAGAGGTACCTGGACAAGTTAGTTGATGAACAGTGCCATAGGAATGCAAAATAGTTTGGAAAGCATATTGAGTATATTCAAGAGCATTATCAGATCAAAAAATTTTGATGCGTCTGGAAAACTGAGTTTCAACCATTTTTGCAAAATTAGAATATACTTCCAATAATTCAGAACGATGTTTCATATTAAAAATCCAACTATAGCGAGAGTAATCATCAACAAAGACAACAAAATATCTAGACCCACCAATACTAGAGACAGAAGACGGCCCCCAAACATCAGAATGAATAAGGTCAAAGATGCCAGTGGATATTGATTCACTAGTATTGAAAGGCAAAGCTGGTTGTTTTCCTAACTGACATGAAACACAATCAAAATTTTCTGTAGACACTGAACCTAACAAACCTCTAGAAGCCAATTGTTGTACCCGAGAGGAAGATGCGTTACTAAGTCGAGTATGCCAAAGTGCAAGAGAAGGAGTGGAAGAAGCTGCAGCAGCTGCAGCAACAGAAACAGGAGCAACAAGTGGAAGACGAAGGTTGTCCACGGGAAACATACGCCCAACTCTGGGACCGGTCCCAAGCTCCTGTCCCGTCCTAGGATCCTGCACAATGCACCCAGAATAATCAAAGGTAATGCGATAACCCAACTCAGCTAATTGTCCCACAGAAAATAAATTATAAGAAAGGTTAGGAACATTAAAGACTCCAGGAATCGAGAGGTTGGAGGTTGAAACTGAACCTATATTATGACCAGATATTGTGGAACCATTTGCTGTGCGAATATAAAGAGGGTGCGGTGCAGGTTTAAGGTCAGAAAATAAGGACGAGTGAGGTGTCATGTGATTGCAACAAGCAGAATCCATAAGCCAAGAGGTAGGAGACATACCAGATAAAGCTGAGAGAGAAGAGGAATAAGATGCATTACCAACCATACGAATGACATTGGCGATGATATTTATAAGGCCATCTCTGGAAATGGAGAAAGTGGATCCCAAAGACTTAGACTGTGCAGAAACAGGAGCCATTGGCTGGTCACTCTCAGTGTTAGCAACAATAGCATTAACAATTGAAACAGTTGATTTGTTGCGACGGTAGCAAGTCTCAATATTGTGGCCAAAACGTTTGCAAAATTTGCAAAAACGTTTGATGGATTGGCCGCGACGATTATTGCAATAAGAAGAAGACCTGTCCTTATTCTTCATTTAGAAGCAAGATATGTAAAAACAGACTGCAAAAATGAAATCTACGCGAAAAACTGGGTAAGGAGCACCCGGACTGCAAAAAAGTCAACTCTGAAGAAAGTCAATGGTCAAAGTCAATGCAAATCAACGGCCAAAGTCAACAGTCAACGGTTAACAGAGGCTGACGTAAGCAAGATGACGTAAGCGCTGACTAGATGCTGACGTCAGCAGATGATGTCAGCAGGCGAGCAACTAGGGCTGACGTGGCAGATGACGTCAGCAAGTGATGTCAATGTGCAGCAAGTCGGCGCGTGCAGCGCGTGTGGCGCGTAGATGATGTTGCAAGGAAATTCAAGCGGCGCGTGAGAAGTCCGATGAGGCCGATTCTTTTTCGAATATGTAGATCGGAGAAAGACGATTCCAACAGAGGCGGCAGCGACAGGATCAGAGCAATACTGAAGGCGCGTGAAGCGCGTGGAACGGACTGCAGAATCTTTGACCGGCGCATGGCGGCGCGTGGAAGGTCAGATGATGATGATTCTGGCGGCGTTGTGTAGATAGATTGAAAATCTACACGGTGATATGTCTTATGTCTTAACCGGAGGTCCCTTGTAGAAGATCCGATGAAGGCAGTGATCTTTGTGGTGGTTATCGAGCTTCTTGCAGTGAGGATTCAACCTTGAGCACCTCTAACGTTGGTGGAGCAGTCAGGAGATGGCACGGAAAAGATTTACTGACCGAAAAAGTCGAGGCAGCGGAAAATACCAACAAAGACAAGACTGCAAGACACAAGAAAGTTAGAGCAATGGCTCTGATACCATGTTAGAAATACTGAATGTGATTGTATTGTATTTTCATCATAAAAGAATGTACATAGGTGCCTTTATATAGGAGACATATGTGTGCAGTACAAGTAAATATGTGTGTTATACAAGTAACCTAACTGGGCCTAAAGCCCATAATATATTATACACGTTAACTGTACATAAAAGGAAAGAATAACAGAGCAACAAATAAGTTTCTAGATTTGTTGCTCTGTTATTCTTTATTTTTGTGTACTGCTGACTTTTCTTCTTCTTTATCTACAAAGAAGAAAAAAATTGAGGCAAAAACTATAGTAACTTCTATATTTTGGCCTAGAATTTGTTTGCTCTGCATCTTACCGGTGCTTACACCAAGATTTGCAGCCAGCGATTGAATTATGAGCGCAAAGATCAACCCAATAAGTATCACCCACAGTAGCTGAAAATAGCAAATAGCACAACCATGCTTAATATTTCTCTTGTAAACTAATTTCGAATTATTTGGGCCATTCATGTTTGACTCAGTTTCTCCACCAAAAAAAAAAAAAAAAAAAAATTGTTTGATTGAGTATATCTTACGTCCTTAAGTTTTGGATTATTTACATTTTGATCCTTTACGTTTCAAAATATTTATTTTGATCATTTATGTTTGATTCAGTTTTTTACGTGGCTCTTTTCTTTTCAAAATTTTCAACCAAAAAAAAAAAAAAAAATACTGAAGAGGCCACCATGAAAATTGAATCCAATATGAAAAGTCAAAGTGAAATATTTAAAACTAAAAGGGCCAAAATGAAAATTGTTAACGTGTATTAGGGTATGCGGGCTTTAGGCCTATCTTGTTTACTTGTATAATATACTTACTTGTATTACACATTCTGCCTCCTATATAAAAGCATTCATGTATATTCTATTACTGGAGAAATACAATACACTTATTCAGTATCTTTAACATAGTATCAAAGCCACTGCTCTGACATTTTCTTAGCAGTCTTGTCTTTATTAGTGTTACTTCATTCTCAACATCACTTCCGCCATCACAGTAGCCGCCGCAGCCTCTAGCTGTCGTCCTTGGGTTCCGGACCTGTAGCCGCTACCGTTGAGGAGTTTCACACCGCAAAAACTACTGCCCTTTGCATCACCGCCGCGAATATTGCTCCGATTAATTTTTTGCAAGTACCATTGAGATCATCTTGCCCCGATCTACAAACTCGTGGAAGCCTCAAAGCCATCGGAGACCGCACGCGCCCCCACGCATCACCCAAAGGTTCTGAGCCGTAGCCCACGCGCCCTCACACACCTTCACACGCCTTCATGCGCCTTCACGCGCCTCAATGCTCCTATTGACGTCATTCTACCACGTCAACACTAGTTGTGTCATCGCTGACATCACTTGCTCGCATCAGCCGCTGACGTCATCGTTTGACTTTTGGAGATTTGACCGTTGACTTTTAGCTGGTTTGACCGTTGACTTTTTCCCAGGGTTGACCGATAACTTTTTCCCAGAGTTGACTTTTTGCAGTCAATGTGCTCCTTACCCAATTTTTCGTGTAGATTTCATTTTTGCATATTTTGCTTCTAAATGAAGAATAAGGACAAGTCTTCTTCCTTTTGCAACAATCGTCGTCGATAATCCAACAAACGTTTTTGCAAAAGTTTTGGCCATAATATTGAGACTTGCTATCAACGCAACAAATCAGCTGTTTCCATTCTACTGCTACAGTTGCTAACGCTGAGAGTGTCCAACCCTTGGCTCCCGTCTCTGCACAATCTTAGTCTTCTGGATCCACTTTCACCATTTCCAGAGATGACCTTATAAACATCATTGCTAATGTCATTCGTATGGTTTGTAATACATCTTATTCCTCTTCTCTCTTAGCTTTATTTGGTATGTCTCCTACCTCTTGGCTTATGGATTCTACTTGTTGCAATCATATGACACCTCACTCGTCCTTATTTTCTGAACTTAAACTTGCACCACACCCTTTTAATATTTGCACAGCAAATGGTTCCACAATGTCTGGTCATAATATAGGTTTTGTTTCGACCTCCAACCTCTCGGTTCCTAGGGTCTTTAATGTTCCAAACCTTTCTTACAATTAATTTTTTGTAGGACAATTAGTTGAGTTGGGTTATTGCATTATCTTTGATTATTCTAGGTGTATTGTGCAGGATCCGAGGAAGAGACAGGAGCTTGGGACTGATCCCAAAGTTAGGCATATGTTTCTCGTGGACAAGTTCAGTGTCTACAGAAAATTTTGATTGTGTCTAATATCAGTTAGGAAAACAACCAGCTTTGCCTTTCAATTCTAGTAAATCAATATCCACTGATATCTTTGACCTCCACCACACCCTTTTAATATTCACATAGCAAATGGTTCCACAATGTCTGGTCATAATATAGGTTCTATTTCGACCTTCAACCTCTAAGTTCCTAGGGTCTTTAATGTTCCTGACCTTTCTTACAATTTATTTTTTGTAGGATAATTAGCTGAGTTGAGTTATCGCATTTTCTTTGATTATTCTAGGTGTATTGTGCAGGATCCGAGGACAAGACAGGAGCTTGGGACCGGTCCCAGAGTTAGGCGTATGTTTCTTGTGGACAACCTTCGTCTTCCACTTGTTGCTCCTGTTTCTGTTGCTGCAGCTGCTGCAGTTTTTTCTATTCCTTCCTTTGCACTTTGGCATGCTCGACTTGGTCACGCATCTTCCTCTCAGGTACAACAATTGGCTTCTAGAGGTTTGTTAGGTTCAGTGTCTAAAGAAAATTTTGATTGTATCTCATGTCAGTTAGGAAAACAACCAGCTTTGCTTTTCAATTCTAGTGAATCAATATCCACTGATATTTTTGACCTTATTCATTTTGATGTTTGAGGGCCTTCATTTGTCTCTAGTATTGGTGGATCTCAATATTTTGTTGTCTTTGTTAATGATTACTCTCGCTATAGCAGGATTTTTCATATGAAACATCGTTCTGAATTAGTGCAAGTATATTCTAATTTTGCAAAAATGGTTGAAACTCAATTTACGTATCAAAAATTTTCAATCTGATAATGCTCTTGAGTACACTCAATATGCTTTCCAAGCTGTTTTGCATTCCTATGGCACTATTCATCAACTAATTTGTCCAGGTACCTCTCAACAAAATGGTAGAGCTAAACAAAAACTTTGTCATATTCTTAATACTATCCGTGCTCTCTTTCTCTCTGCCAAAGTTCCTACCCCTTTTTGGGGTGAAGCTACTCTTCATGTTGTTCATGCTATTAATCGCATTCCAAGTCCTGTTATTCAAAATCAAACTCCATATGAGTGCCTTTTTGGGTCACCTCCAGACTATCACCACCTTCGCTCCTTCGATTCTGCTTGTTTTGTTCTTCTTTAGCCACATAAGCATAACAAACTTGAGCCTAAGTCAAGGCTTTATTGTTTTCTTTGCTATGGCGAAACTCAAAAGGGGTATCGGTGTTATGATCCTGTCTTTCATTATATCCATGTCTCCCACAATGTTGTCTTTTGGGAACATTGCTCATTTGTCGAGCTCTCTCACTTTTGTGCCTCCCTATCTTCCTCCTCGGCCGTTAGCGCAGCATTAGTCAGGGAAGAAAAAAGGATACAGAAGCCCATGTACTACACAAGTCGTGCGCTCCGAGGCGCAGAAGAAAGGTACCCACCGATGGAGAAGCTTGCCTTTGCTTTAGGTACCGCGGCCCACAAGCTCAAGCCTACTTCCAAGCTCTCATAGTAATCGTCTTGACGGACAAACCCCTAAGGAGAGCAATGAGTAATCCAGAAGCTGCCGGAGGGGTGGCATTATGGGCAATCGAATTGAGTGAATTCAACATATAATATCGCCCCTGCACTTCCATCAAGGGACAGGTGGTCGCCGACTTCATTGCAGAGTTCACCAACGTAGAAGGACAGGGGGTAGAAGAGATCCCATTATGGAGCATCCACATTGACGGGTCCTCCAATAAGCAAGCAGGTGGAGCCGGCATGATACTTCATAGCCCGGAAGGAGATAATATCGAATGCATGGTTCGTCTGGATTTCCCTACGACAAACAATGAAGTGAAGTATGAAGCCTTAGTCGCAGGACTCGACCTCGCCATAGCTGCTGGAGCTGAAAATTTGGTCCTCTACTACGACTCCCAAGTAGTGATAACTCAAGTTAATGGAGAATACGACTGTAGGAGTGAACAGATGAAAAAGTATCTGAAGCAGGTGAAGGACCGAGTCAACAATCTCTAAGCCCAGTTCATTCAAATACCAAGAGAGGAGAACGAACACGCCGACCGACTCACCAAAGCAGTGTCGGCAGAACATATGGTTATCCTTAGCCAGGTACTATCTTTCATTCAAGTTTCACCACTAATAGACTGCGTCAGTATACAGGAGGATGGATTTGAGAACTATTGGACAACACTAATAGTGTCCTACCTGAAGGAGGGAATGCTGCCAGGAGAGAAGGAGGCTGCTAGGAAATTAAAGGTTCAAGCTGCCCGCTTCGTCCTGATCAAAGACGTTCTCTACAAAAGAGGATTCTCCCGACCCTACCTAAGGTGTCTCGGCCTTGACGAAGCAAATTATGTTAAGAGAGAAGTTCACAAGGGGATTTGCGAGGACTACTCGGGATCACACTTGTTGGTACAGAAGCTAATCGGGGCTAGATACTATTGGCCAACCATGCAGAAGGATGCCCATGCATATGTGAAGTCTTGTGACAAATGTCAGAGATTTGGCAACCTCATCAAGCAACCAACAGAGGAACTTACCCCTAAGACGGCCCCGTGGCCGTTCGCTCAATTGGGGCTAGATATCATGGGCCCATTCCCAACAGTAGTAAGGTAGCTGAAGTTCCTAGTGGTTGGCATTGACTACTTCGCCAAATGGGTGGAAGCAGAAGCATTAGCCACCATTATAGAGAAAAATATACGAGGTTTCAAATGGAGGAACATCATATGCAGGTATGGCATACCTAGAGTACTCGTTTCAGATAATGGGAAGCAGTTTGACAACAACGCATTCATAGACTTATGCTCAAAATTGGGCATTAAGAACCATTACTCATCACCGGCCCACCCACAGGCCAATGGGCAAGTTGAGGTGACGAACCGATCCTTGCTCAAAATCATCAAGACTCGACTCGAGGGGGCAAAGGGTCTATGGCTCGAGGAGTTGCCAAGTGTTTTGTGGGCATACAGGACAACGGTGCAGACACCTACAGGAGAAACCCCGTTTCGACTGGCATACGGGAGTGAGCCGGTCATCCCGACAGAAGTAGGACTTACAAGCTACAGGGTTAGAAACCACGACGAAAGCAAGCACGATGAAACCATGCGCCTACAGCTTGACCTGGTGGACGAATTGAGGGCAACAGCCGAGCAAAGATTAACATAGTATCAGAATCTCATGGCCAAGCACTTCAACTCCAAGGTCAGACATAGGGACTTCCAGGTAGGAGATCTCGTCTTAAGAAAGGTAATGGGTGCTACAAGAGATGCCTCCCAGGGAAAGCTCAGACCTAACTGGGAAAGACCATACAGAGTGGAATCGTGGCATAGGAAAGGAACCTACCACCTGGAAACGCTGGACGGGCAGAAGTTGCACCACCCATGGAATACGAAACATCTGAAGAAGTACTACCAGTAGGCCATTGGCAATAAACAAGCAACAACACTCCTCATTACCAATGTAATTTCTTTCTAGCTTAGTTTTTATTATCTACCTGTTAAGCCCTAGGACAAGTTTTTATTTGCTTATTTTACTTTTCAAGAACAATTTCTATGCGTGAGTTACCACTATAATAAGAGGAGTTATTCAGAATTGCCAGGGAATATTTTCTACAAAATTTGTCCACAATGTGGGCGGAGTCTATCATTAAATAGACAAAGTCATTAAGTCCACAAAGTGGACGGGGTCTATCATTAAATAGACAAAGTCATAAAGACCACAAAGTGGACGGGGTCTATCATTAAATAGACAAAGTCATAAAGACCACAAAGTGGACGGTGTCTATCATTTAATAGACAAAATCATCAAGTCCACGGGTTCTATCATTGAATAGACAAACTCATTGTCCATAAAGTAGACGAGTTCTATTATTAATAGACAAATCCATGTAGTTCGCAATGTGGACGGGGTCTATTAACTCATTCAGTCCATAGCGTAGACGGGTCCATTATTAAATAAGGCAAATTCATCAGGTCCATAAAATGGACGGGTCCACTATTAGATAAACAGATTCGTCAAGACAGTAATATGAATAGATCTCTTTAAAACCATTATCCCATAATATGGACGGATCTTCAGTCCATTAAGTGAACGGTTATGTTGCTAAATAGACAAGTTCTTAATCGGTTCACCAAGTAGACGGATCAGCAAGTGGACGGGCCCATCCTGAAATATATTAACTGTTCACATAGTGGACAGATCCAAAAATTCATTGAATTAACATACAATGGCAACCAAAACCAGATAATGGATGTAGTTAACATTACAAATCCACAATGTGGACAGAGTCATTAACATCTATAAATTGAACAGAGCCATTTACAAAAATAAAATGGACAACAAGGTAATTATGCCGAAACCCATGAATGGGAGAAGTTTAAGACAACGGATAATTTAAACATTTAATGTTCCCAAAAAAAGAAAAAAGAAAAAAACAAACAAACAAACAACTTATGGAAGGGGGGTGCGTTCAACATTCTCTTGGATAACCTTCTCGGGTTGATTAGCATCACCATCGATGGACTGAGCTTGGGCCTGAGGAGGGGCTGACTCTCCATCACCAAGAGCTGCACCATTAGCAAAGAGACCCTCCGTACTCTCAGAGGCGACGGGCTGAGTAATGGTTTGGTTTTGGTCGTCAATATTGAGCATGGAAAAGTCAAGGTCTGGGTACACTTTCTTGGCCTGACGGACGGCATCATCAAATCCGTCCGTATAGGAACTCGCGAGCTCCGCTATGAGGGTGTTAGAGTCACAGTACTCTTGCACAGCAACCTCCTTCGCTAGACGGAGCTAGTCCTTGGCATCACGGATCTCCTTCTCTTTATCATCCAAGACCTGCTTCAGCTCCTTCGTCCGCTTATAAAACTCATCCCTAGCCTGCTCCACCATGACGAGCTTCTTTTCCTGGACTATCTTCTAGGCCTTCAGCTCGTTCAGCTCGTCCTCCGTCGATGTCACCTTCGTATGTATACGGTCCAGCACTGTCTTATGATTTGGACATCGCCCTATTAGCCCCTTCATCATAACCATGGCCTGGAGAAATGAAAAAGGATTAGTTTCAAGCTATCAAAGAGGTAAGGACAGATGAAAAAAGGACGGGAAAGTTTACCTAAGCGATGCTAAAAAGCCCCGTCACCCCCATCGCCTCTGTCGAATGGTTGCTTAAGTCCTCATAATCTTCAGAGGATATAATGGATGAAAGCCTCTCCAAGGTGTGTTTGGAGTCCTCTCGGAGTAGGACGGGTGGCTTCTCCTGTGAGGTGGACGGACCCTTCATGAAGCCTTTTCCTGCTTCATGTTTTGTAGGGGTAACCGTCTTTGTACCCTCAGCCTCCAGCCCCATGACGGTCTCCAATACAGTCTTCGGTCTTTTTGGTGCACGGTCTTGCTTCGATGGCAACTTCCTTTTGGTAGACGGATTGTTTTGACCCATCCCCTTGGAGGTCTGACCTCCTTCTTCCTTATTCTTTGCCGCTTGTGCCTTAATCATTGCCCTCCTCTTAGTAGCATCCATCTCTGCAAAAGTAGACGGGATACACTTAGCTGTGTGAGTAAGAATAAACAAATTAAAATAAAGTATTAAAGGACGGACTTACGTTGACGGACTTGAGCTTCGTATCGACGGGCGGCTTGGGTCGGCACTGGTCCATCACAATACCAATGGATAGTGTCTAAGTTGACCAACTTTGCCCACGTCCTCTCCTTTAGTTTAGACTTGTTAAAAATTCTTTCCAGAAAACTCCACTCTTCAAGGGAGACTTATGGACGGTCGCGGACTGCAAAAAACGACGGTTATAATTTCACGACAAATAAAAATTAAGCCCAAATGTAGACGGGTACATACCAGACGGCGGTAATATGCCCCATGTAGTGTCGACGGGCATAAAATTATTATCACCAAGATGGCACATCCACTCGTCACCCTCCATGAAAAAATACCTACTCTTCTAGTCCCTGTTGGAGTCGAAGGTCTCACACACAAGCCTCAGCAAAGGGCTTCTAGGCATGAAACTATACATGCCCTTTAACTGAGAAATCTCATCAGGATGGTAACAATGCAGGAATTCCCGCACCGTTAACCTCTTGGCACCGTTGGACATTGCTTCGTATAATACCTCCATGCCTAGGAAGACCCTTCAGGCGTTTGGGGAAGCCTGGTTGACAGACAAGCCTAAGTGGTGAAGGAGTTGACGGTGGAGTGAACTCAAGGGAAATTTGAGCCTTGCCTTCAGTATTTGCTCATAAACCTCGACATCTTTAACGCCGTCATAGTAACATTTCTCAAACTGATGAGGTAGACGGAGAGGTATGTTGTTGGGTATTTGGTACTTGGCCTTAAGTGTTTTGAAGTCAGTTAAAGTCATTGACCGTCCATATGGGTAACATGATGAACTCCTTGAGCCCGTCAGGACCCATGATGAACTGAATCGGGGGCTCAACGTCGACTAGACCATCATTGGAATCTTCTGGGCCACCCCTATCTCCAGATCCTCATCTCTTGAGGACTGAGAAGAGGCAGATGAACTTCTCTCCTCACTTGGACCATCATGATCTTTTTGACCTGACGGGTACACTTCATTGTAGCCCGCTCCGTCGCGGACAAACGACTGGTTACTCGATGCACTAGACATGACCTACATATGACGGTAAACCCGAAGACTATAACGAACTATAATGAATGACGGTAGTACCAAGTCTAGAAATAAAGAAGTGCATAAAAATTCAAAAGGAGAAAAAAAATGCTCACCAAGTTGGAACTAGACGGTAAGAAGCTTTGATGACGGATGCAACAATTGAACGGTTTGATTGTCTGACAATGATGACGGGAGCGCACTAATCTTAAAATTTCAGTAGAAAGTGAAGAAATGAGAAGGAGAGAGTTTGGCTTATATAGAAGGACGACACGGAAGACAAAGGGACGTTTCGATCCAAGAGAATGGCCACTCGTTGAATGCCACGTGTCCTGTGTCATAAATGACTTCAAGCCAGTCTGTCAGGATCAAGTGTTCCACAAAGGACCAGATTAAACTGTTACCCCACAGGTCCTTCCACTAAGAGATCACAGACCCATGGGGTGAAGGGGCAACTGAAGAGGGTGAGAATTGAGGATGACGGATCCGTGATGAGGGACTCAACGGTGTTGAATGGATTTTCTCATATTGGACAGATACTGTGTTGACGTATATAGGGTGGACGGATCAAAGGACCATTTGGCGCTTTACCGATCATTATGTGGTCTCCAGGAAATCCTAAATGGAAACGACTTGCATCTCACGATAAACTTCAGTTTACAGAATCCCAATATAAATAGAATCCTAGCGTGATGAAGATTCTAGAATATACTCGCATTAATGAAGATCTTCCCTATAAGGAAAAGACTTGTTACACAAGTATAAGAGCTCGATTCTACACTACTATAAAAAACCCAAGGACCTTCAAAAAATAGGTACGCATAATTCATCCAAACTCTGGCACTCTAGAGTTGTAGAAAGGTTTTCTGACTTAGCCTTCGGAGGGTTTTTGGCCGGTACCACACCGGTGCTCTCTTAAGGTTTTCACTTTTTGATTGTGCAGGGATTGTCTCGAGTGTGCGAGGGCCGTGTAACTCATTGGTGATTTTCTCGGCTTCATCAATCTACAAGAATAATTGTCCGATGCTTAGTTGATAAAAGAAAATATTAGGTTTTTCACTTAAATTCAATCATGTGACTATAATAATCAAAAAGTTATATAGTTAAATTTAATTTTCGTTAAAAAAATAATATTGTTTATGCTATATTAAAAAATGTAGTCATATGATTAAATTTAAGATATAATATAATATAAAAAAAACCCCTATATATATTTACATTTTATAAGTATAAATTGAATTTAATTATGGGCTTTTTAAAATCAGCCTATCATTCAATATACTGGTTGACCTCATTTAAAAGAACAGAACTGTAGAAGTACAAAGACAACTTACATATATTGAATTCTTGTGTGGTCCCATCTTGAAGGTACTGCTACTGAATTTAAGAGGAGGGATTAGAGCAAATGGAAGCTCAAATACAAGTACCATCTGCAAAACCCATTAAATTTTTATTCTATATTTGAATATAGGTATCAACATTACAAAGACATAGTTCACAAGTTACAAACCGATGCGACGATGATAAGTTGAGCTGCACCTTTAGCTCCTCCAATAATGGAAACAATAAGACTAGGTTTAATGGCAATGCACCTTGTCATTAGGTTTCTAGTCCATTTTTTCATCCAAAGGTCCAAGAAACCCTAAAAATGCCACACCATCCTTAAATTAATTAAAATTTAATCCCAATTAATTAGGGTAGTTTCACATTATGTATGTGTGTGTATTTGCGTTATATATATATATATATATATATTGAAAACCTGCTTGATGAATTGCCTTGAATAAGTGCCTGTGATGGTGGAGCTTTGCCCTGAGGCTAGTAATGCAATGGCATATATAATTGAGCTTGACTGGCCCAACACATTCTACGCACATAAAACAATTTAAAAAAAAAAATTATGTTAGACTTTGTTAAAGATTTAATTGGATTCAAATTGATAGATAATATTTATCTCAAAAGCTTAAATTGAAAAAAAAAAAAGATAAATTTTTATCATTTAATCATTATTTTAATATAAAATAACTTTATTTATAAATTTGAACCTTCAGAACGAAAGGGGCTGAGTCGAGGTTAAGATTATTGCATTGATTTACAATCTCATCTGAGACATTGTTGGCTGAGCAAATGGTGCCCGATACAGAGACAATTGCAACATTGATTAAAAATGCAATAAACAATGCGAATCCACTCTCCATCAAGTAATATCGACATGAATCCTGTAGTATTACAAAATGAGGCAGACACAGACAAAAGCATTTGATAAATTAGTAAAATGCAATTGTTTTGTAAAATAAAGACTTTATCTATGTCTAATCTTTCATTGAATATATTATAGTTTTATAATCCATGATTATATGGTATATGAGTACTATTCTTTTCTCCAACCACAATAAATATGGTATCCAAATGTGTGTAATTATTGAAGCACATTTGTATAATTATTTTCTCTTTTTATTAAGAGTAGTGATAATAAGTGGCAGAGCCAGATTTCAATTCGAGAAGGAAAGATTAGAAGCAAAAATGGTCTAAAAAATTAATCAATATTAACAACAAAATAAATAAATAATAGTAAACTAATGTAATTATAATACAAAATCTAATATAAATGTAAAATGTACAATTACTCAAAGTGCCTTTGTCCCAGGCCGTCTTATTACAGATAATATTTTGGTGGCATATGAAACTTTGCATACTATGCATGTGAGGAAAAAAGGCAAAAGAGGCTCGATTGCTTTGAAGTTAGACATCAGCAAGGCGTATGATCGAGTTGAATGGCCTTTCCTACAGGGTATGATGCAAAGGATGGGATTTCCTGACAGGTGGATTGGTTTGGTGATGGGTTGTGTTACCACACCCTCTTTCTCTATTCTCATTAATGGTAAGCCTTATGGGATTATCAACCCCTCTAGAGGTATTCGTCAGGGTGACCCCTTATCACCTTATTTGTTCCTCCCATGTGTAGAGGGGTTGACTTCACTACTATCAAAGGCTGAGAATGATGGACGAATTCATGGGGTATCTGTTTGTAGAAGAGCACCAAAAATTACAAATTTAATGTTTGCTAATGATTCTTTACTTTTTTGTAGAGCTACACAGGGTGAGTGGAAGTGATTAATGAGGTTTTGCAGGTTTATGCTCACACCTCTGGTCAATGCATAAATATGGATAAGTCATCGGTATATTTTAGTAGTAATACTCCTAATCAACAAAGGGAGGAGATTGTGGCAGCTTTGGGGGTTGAACAAGTGGAGAAGTTTGAAGCATATTTAGGGTTGCCTACGTTGGTGGGAAGGGCCAAATATCAAACCTTTTCCTATCTTAAGGATAGGGTTTGGGAAAAATTACAAGGGTGGAAGGGTAGGATGCTATCAAGGGCTAGGAACCCAATCCATACCGACATATACTATTGGGGTATTTCTATTACCGGTGAAACTATGTGATGAGTTGAATGCTATGTGTGCAAAATTTTGGTGGGGTCAAGTTGGTAATGAGAGGAAAATACATTGGAAGAATTGGAACTTTTTGTCTTGGCCAAAAAATGAAGGTGGGATGGGATTTAGAGATTTAAAATATTTTAACCTTGCCATGCTTGCAAAACAGGGGTGGAGGTTGCTGCATGATAGAAGCTCTCTATTATTTCAATGCTTTAAGGCAAGGTACTTTCCTCGATGTAATTTTTTGGAAGCGACTGAGTCACCTAATTGTTTTTTTGCATGGAAGAGTGTGGTTGCTGCATTACCTATTCTTAAGAATGGGTGTTGTTGGTGAGTTGGGAATGGTGAATCCATCAAAGTATATTTGGATAAATGGATACCTAAATGCCTAGCAAATAGGATTCTGCACTGAGGACAAGATGCTGATAGAGAGTTGTTAGTGGTGGAGCTTATTGATTCTGAATTACATGGGTGGAGACGTGATACTATTCTGGAAAAATTTGGTGTGGAGGAGGTTGCTGCTATCTGTAAAATCCCACTGAGCCGAAGGAACATTGTGGATTCAGTGGTATGGTTGCATACCAAGAATGGGAAGTACTCTGTTAAGTCCGGGTATCATCTGGCAAGGAATGATGATGGGATTGGAAGCTCGAAAGGTGCTGGTGGTCAGCAAATATGGAAGAAAATTTGGTAGATAAATGTGCCAAGAAAAATTAAAATATTTTGGTGGAGAGCTTGCCAAAATATTCTACCAACCCGAGTGAATCTTGCTCGATGGAAAATCATAGCGGAGATGGGATGCTGCTGCTGCACGAGGGTGCCTGAATCAGCAATACATGCAATATGGGAGTGTGGGCTTGCGCAAGACGTGTGGGTTGGCTGTGCTATAAGGCTGTAGAAGTGTACCATTGATTTTCTTAACATTTTGGCTTTGTTTGAGTATGTTTTGGACAGGTTTTCAATAGCTGAGATGGAGGTGTTCATGGTTCAAGCCTGGTTTATTTGGAATCAAAGAAATGCAATTATACTTGGAGGACAGATGAGGGACCCGAAGTGGCTAAATTAGAGAGCAGTGGAGTATTTAGACGAGTATCGAAATGTTCAAACACATATGAATATTCCACACATAGCGTCACAGATCGGACAGAGATGGAAACCACCCCCTTCACAATTGTACAAGCTTAACTTCGATGCTGCGGTTTTTGCTGGAATTCAAAGATCGGGATTTGGAGCAGTAATTAGAAATTCTGCAGGTGAATTAATGGTGGCCATGTCTATTAAAGGGCCGTCGGTCAGTTGCAATGAAGAAGCGGAGGCGTTGGCATGTCGAAAAGCTCTTGAATTCGCTGTGGAGTTAGGTTTTTCTGAGCTGATCATAGAGGGTGATAACGTTGCTGTCATGAACGCAGTAGCAAGCACTTCAGGTGATCTTTCTTTGCTGGGACATGTGTATGAGGACATCAAATGCAGCATTCGTGGTTTGCAATATGCTGATATAAGTTGTATTAGAAGAGGGGGAAACCAGGTTGCCCATATTTTGGCCAAATATGCTAGAAATGTTGATAATGAATTGTACTGGATAGAGGATTCCCCTCCCCCAGTTATAGAGGCCTTGTATCAAGATTGTTTAAGCATGAATGAATGAATGAATGAATATTGGTTTTGTTTTCAAAAAAAAAAAAAAAAAAAAAATCTAACTACATAAGCTTTACAAATTATTCTACTCTATCCTAATCTAAGTGTATATATGTGTGAAGCTTCCTCCTGGAGACTTGAACCCCGGCCCTTATCCTCCACACCCCACAAACATTTATACTTGTGGAATGACAACCGCATCAAGGGGAGCAATGGTACAAATTGTTGTTTTAACTTTTAAACTCTCAACAAAAAAGCATTTAAGAAATTTATTTTTAATGTTGTTAATTTGGCAACATTCATTATCACATATAAATTTGTGCAAAACTTTTAGTAGTAAAAGTGAAAGTGCAAGTAGCTATAACATTTTCATTAAAAGTCTTAATGCTGGCTGGGAATATGCATGAAAGCACAAGCTTCTTACATTAATGCTATGGACAGAATTTGGTACTTTTCTGGATAGCACAAGGGCCGAGTGGAGAAAGAGATTGTGCCTATTGACCACAAATAAATGGAATGAATAATATCATATATAACGCAAAGAATTAGAAAGAAGAAAAGAAATACACATGAAACAATGAGCAAGGATATTTAATGAATTAAATCACGTACGGCATGATAAGGGCACCCAAAAGGGTTATGGCATTTCCGACGGCTCCTTGGCCACTAAGCTTGGGTACAAACAATCCCTCTATGACAGCACCCGCCGGAGGCTTTACGTAAGCCATTTCCGCAAAGAAACATACAGCCATTACCAATATCAATAATGATATCAGCAACTCCAGCTTCCTAATCTGGCCACCCAAATTTTTTTTACGTTAAAATTAAGAGTGATGTTAGAGATACTACAATTTTATTATATAGAACTTACAAACTGTTGTGACTGATAACAAAAACAACAACAATATATATATATATATATATATATTCAAACCTTCACCTAATAGATGGTAGAAGTCAACCAATCACATTCAATATCACATTAATTTATTTAAATTTTATGTAGATAAATTTATAATACCTTTAATATTTTCCTAAAACTAATGTGGAAAATAAAATTCAACCTTTTGAACTCCAAGAAATAGCTCAGGTTGAGACCATGCCATTTCTAGAATAAAAAACCTCAGTCTCACTTTTAGTGTATCACTTTATACTTCACAAATACAATATGCCATTTGTTTGATTTTCTTTTTTTTCCAACGAAGATAGGTAGAGTACAAAGTAGGATGTCACAAAAGATTTTTTTTTTTTGCCTCTCCTACCAAGTAGGTATCCCGTTCAGAAGATATATTCATTCTTTTTCTCTTGCATAGTGTGGGAGTTCCACATATCTGTAAGACTCATACATTGTGTAAGAGATTATACATATATTTGATGCATGAGATAATTATTATATAGTAAACTATTTCAACTCTCTTTTATTAATTAAAAAAAATTGCTGCTCAATATAAACATCTATTTGCTTGCATGTTACAACGTTTGGCCTTTCAAAACTCTGTCTTGCTTAACCCCGTTTGACAGCTTTTTTGATATATTAAAAAAAAAAAAAACTAGTTAAAATAAAATAAAAAAACGTTGCAATTAAAAAAACCCTAGCCATCTCTTTTCATCAGCCTACGCTTAACATTTTCTCTCTCTAAAATAAAATGCCTAGCGATACTGCGACACAGAGAAAGGGAAGGAGGGGAAAAAAAAAAAAAACTTGCGATACAGTGGAGTTTCGAACGGCCGGCCTTTGCCATTTGATCTGCTGCTCTGCCTCATCTCTTCTCTGCAACAAAATATCTCTAAAGGTCATCGTACTCTTTTCTTCTTCAAATACTGTTTTGGTTTTCTGAAACTTTTTGCCATTGATTTTCCTTTTTGAATTAGCATATTAAATCTCCAATATGTATATGTTTTTAGTTTAAGACCAAATCTTTATACTACAAGAATTACCATCTTCCTTTTCAATATATCTGTATTTCAAAATTTTCTCCATACCGAATTGTCTAGGGTTCTTCCTTGACTCCTTTTGAAATATAGATGGGTTTATTTCTCTTTTCTATGCAAAAATTATAATTTCTGGTTTTAAGTGCTGGTAACATAAGGGATTTTTCCCTTGATTTTGATAGCCAAATTTCAACTTGAATGGTTATAAGTATGAAAGTTTAGAGTGTGTAATGATGGGTTTATTCTCTCTCTATGGATGATATGGTCTGAAGTTATTATTTTTGGTTTTAAGTTTTAATAAAATTAGGGATTTCGCCCTTGATTACTTGGATGGTTTAAAATCTGAAAGTTTAGATTGTATAATAATTACTGCGTTTTTGAAAAATAAATTAATTAATTAATAACCAACTAATTACTATACACCTTCCAGCAGATTGTTAGACGATGTGTTATTGAAATTATAAAAAACCTTCTTACTCTGTCATTTTGTTTAAATTCAGATTTGCTGCAATTCTCTGTCAAGTACAAAACTTGAGTAATTTGCAAGCAAAGTTGCTGGAACAAACTGGTAGGTTAGGAAAGCCTAATTTTTCCTTTGTTTATCTGATAATTCTATCCTTTATGTATTCGTTGTTTGAATTTCCTCTGTTTTGCATATTTTAGACAGCTTTTTCTATTAAAAGAAAAAAAAACGCATTCCATGATTCTTTTTCAACTAACCTGTAAAATTGTTATGTTTTTTTGTTGTTGGTGTCATGCTTTGTGATCAACTTCCTTATAATGATTACTTTAGCTTCTTTTTGTAGACTTTGTTTCACCTTAGGACGGGCTTACTATCCCTCTATTTATATGATATCTTGGATTACATTTTGTTCATAGTTCTAAGCAAAGATTAAATTTTCTTGATTCTGAGGGATTTCAGTTGCTATTTGTGATGATTCTGTGAATGAAACTTTCAATTTCAAATAGAGCTCTTATGTATGGTTTGTGATCTCTAGCATTTTTCCCCACCCATGTTTGTAAGATTTGAGTTGCGATAATAGCAGATTATTTATTACAAGTCTGGGTATCTTAGATTAGTATCTATTTAATTGTTAGCCTCTATCTTTCATACTGTTGAATATTTTGTTTTGTTCAGTTATTTTGGAACTCTGTGCATCCATCTTAATTTCGCTAATTTTTGCATATAGTCTCAGGCTGTTGTTTTCCCTATTAAATAAGTAGTGTTGTGCTCAAAGTTGTTGGTTTGTAAGTGAATGGTTTGATTCAAGTGCTAATTTGAAATCGATTAAGTTAGATCAAGATCTTTTTTCATATTTAGGCGTAGGTAGACTCATTACATGAATTTGAGTGTCTATGTGCTGAATTAGTAACATGTGTGCACCTTAAGGCAATATCTTTTCATGAGATAACATAGGAGAAGAAGACTAAGACTTTGTGACATTTGCTGGCCGTATTAATGGCATGGAGGATTTTTTATATTATTTTTAAAATGTATTTGAACAATGATAATTTGTACCATCTGTTTAGTGCACAGTTTTTATAGCCTGGTTTTTTTTCCCCCCTTCTTACATGCTTGCTTTTTGTTTCCTTTAAAAGATTGGATGGAATGCCATGTTGTCTTTCTTTTTTCTTTTTCTTTTTTTTTTTTTTTTTTTCTTGATGGAATGCCATGTTGTCTTTGGCAAGATGCTCTATGGGATGGATGTTGTTTACAAGAGTGACACAGAAGGATATATTTAGTTATTGTCTTGAGATGTTATTCTATTTGGTCAAATATTATAAATTTTACCATTTATTTAGAGATGGTGTCTTTTGGAAAAGTCTTCCGAACTCTTACCCACAGTCCATCTGTTTCTAAGTAATTTTTTTAGAACAATGCTTACTCCTAAATATGTGTATATTTTTTCTTTTTCATGATATGTAGAGTATTAAGAAATTTAATATTTTTTAAATGGATAAATTTAGAAATATGTTTTGAACCAGTTCAGTCTTGGTGTCCCATAAGCAGTTAATGGTACTATGGGATCAATCTTGCACATTTTTCAATTCAAGCCAGATTACAACTTCAATTTATTTTCTATAATTTAAGAAACCTCCTTTTCCCATCCTTTTTGTATATTAAAAAAAAAAACCCAATTAAATTTTTTTTTAAAAAAAAACGTTGCAATTAAAAAAAACCCTAGCGATCTCTTCTCATCATTCTTTGCTTAACATTTTCTCTCTCTTACCTTATTGTCTTCTTTAGGTTTGCTATTAATTTAGAGATTTGAGATATGGAGATAGAGATCAGCGCAACTTTGTGACCAACATAATCGGAACTAAACACAGATGAACGAAAGGTACGCATCAATTTACTGTGTTCAAATTAGAATTGAAATTCGGATGCCCATTCTCTTTCTTTAGATGCTTTGTTGTGAATATTAATTCTTACGGCATGGACAAGAATGGCAAAACCCTAGAATAATGAGAGGTGATTATTGAAAAACTAGACCAACCTCTTCATTTAAGAAAAACATTGACAAGATAATTGAAAGGTAAAACCATTTTACAGTTTATTATAGTTTATTCGAATTTGAATTAAAATCTAGATGTTCATTCTCTCTCTTGCAATGTTTTGGCCTCAGATTATAATCTTCTTTTTTCCTGCTTTATTAACATTATAATCTTCTCCAAATTGGAATTATTGTATTTTTTGATTAGTTATTGCCTTCTTTGAAATAGAAATATCGAATCAAGAATGGCAAAACCCTAGAATCACGAAAGGCCATTTATAAATCAGATCGATCTCTATATATGCTGATTATTGAAAAACCAGACTGACCTCTTCATTTAAAAGGAACCTTGACAAGATAATTGAAAGATAAAACCATTTTACAGTTTTTTATAGTTTGCTTGAATGCTGATTTTCTTTTTCCTTAACTCATATTTCGTATTACATTTTGTTCATTTACTCTATTCCTGCTTCAATTGGCTTTGATTTGCATGTTTTGCCAGCTTATGTCTTTACAAATTGATTTCTTCAGCCCATTCTCCCTTCTACTTATTTCACATCCTTACCGCTACTTTTTGTTATTCGAATTTGAATTAAAATCTGAATGTTTTATTCTCTCTCTTTCAATGTTTTGGCCTCAAATTATAATCTTGGTTTTTCCTGCTTTACTAACATTATAATCTTTTCCAAATTAGAATTATTATATTCTTTGATTATTTACTGCCTTCTTTGAAATAGAAATTTAGAGATTATACTAAACAAAGGTGCACAATGTCATCAGGGACAATCTAAGTCATTAGATGATCTGCATTCATAGGGATAGGCAGTTGGTAAAAGAAAAAACGGCAAAATAAAACCTCTCCCTCCTTCAAATTGTTAATTTGACACCTACTCTATTTCACTTCTTTTCTGCAGCACCTATTCCCAAAGTCAGCATTTTGTGACTTGATGTGTTATACTCTTTATTTTGTTGCTTTCTTTTTGATTTATCATAATCCTGTTTTCTTTGGGGTGGCATCATGGGGTTTAGCCCTTGAATATGGAGTTCAAATTTTCTGTCCCACTTTTCCTGCTCCACTTTATACTCCACCAATAAATACTTGCCACGTGTTCACTTAATTAATTAAATATTATCATTATTGACTTATTAATTCTACAGTTATTAATTAATAATAGTATTTAATTAATTAGGTGAACACATGGCAAGTATTTTTTGGTGGAGTATAGAGTGGAGCAGGAAAAGTGAGACAGAAGATTTGGACTCTTGAATATGTGTACAAAAAAACATGTTTGTCGTTCAATAATGGTTGATTTTTTAGCATTTTTTTTTCAATGTTTATAGGTTTTGGTGTTTTGGGCTGGGTTTTGGTGTTTTGGGCTGCTCTGATAAGTATATGATTCATAAAGTGATTCATGTTCACATAATTATTTTTCATATGTGCGTGTATCCATCCTTTGATGTTAGTTCTTGAGTTTTTATTGAAAATTTTGTTTCGCAACCCCATGAAGAGATAGAAAGAGGGTAGTGGGCTGATTTTCTATTGATGAGTAATGGAATCTTAGGGATGTGCTTTAGCAATACAACATTTTGAATCAAAAGAAGGGGTCACATATTATGTTTTACTTTCTCAGCTAATAGAGGTTATATTTATTATATGTGTCCATTAAGGGTTGATTTTCTTAATAGATTGTAGCTTTCTTTTAAGACTTTGTTAAACACTGTTTTGCTACATTACTCAATCAAGGATTAAGGTTTGGCTACCTTTTTCCCTAATTCCCTTTTTTTTCCCAATTTCTTGAGTTCTGTTTTGTTTAGTTTTCTTGAACTGATTATGTTTTGTCGATAACTGCATGCTAAGGGATTATTAAACCAAAGTCTTTTTTCAGTTTATCTAAAGTCTTTAACTTCTCATTGCTAACTACTTAATGCTACAAAGGGTCCTCTCACTGACAAGCTATTTATTATACTTCAATAAGAGTTACTAAATTAATTTGAAAGGTCAAATTTTGTTTTCATTTTTACATAAGTGCTTGTAGAGTGACATGATTTGGAGGTAATAATAGATGAAGCTTTTCCTTTGTGCCCAATAAGAGTTGATTTTTTTAATAGGTCGTAACTTTCTTTTAAGATTTTCTGTGTGAGCCTATAATGATTTTTCCTAAGGGAATCTTTGCCTATATATATATATATATATATATATATTTTTTTAAATTATCAATATATATTTTTTTAAATTATCAATATATATTTTCTGCTTCAATTTTGGAGTTTGGTGGGCTTAGACATCACCAACTATCGATTTAGTTGCTCTAAAAAACACTTTTATGTCGACATGGTACATAATATTTAACAATGCTTTTACTTGGATCCCTTTTAGAATAGTGTTTTGTTATTTCCTGTTGGCTTTTTTCATATATGGCTGTTAGAGACAATTTTGTGGTGTCATCTCTAATCACCTGTGTTTTGTATTCTACGTTTTGTTAATAGCCATATTTGTAAGATGGATGGTTTAAAATCTGAATGTTTGGGGAGTACAGTTATTTTGTAATTTTTTGTAAATAAAATTATTGGTGTTTTATGTTAACTACTGAGTATTTGCAGATTGAACTGCATTTCCTCTAATCGCCTTTGTTGTTTTTCTTCTTGATATTTAATTCTACTATTATTTCTCTATTGATATATGTCTCTAATTTACTAGAATGCTTATTTTGTTTTTGTTTTGTTTTTTTGGGAGCATCTTATGCTTTCCTTTTGCGTTAAGAATAATTTCTCATATATTTCAAAATTGTTCTATTAGGCTTAGTTTATTGGTTGGTTTTTTTTTAATGTTGTTGCGATTAGCTTTGTTTATTTTCTTTATTCATTTGTTTTTATTGTGTATGTCTTAGTGTTTTGGATTGAGTACTTATAGATGCTTTAATTTTATTTATTATTTTATGAATAGAAGATTACATAATAATGGGTGAAAAGCTTCATGAATTCAATAATTTGGGTGTCTGTATAATCTAATCTATCTTTGTGTAATTTTGAAGCAAAGCCTAAAAAATTTGAGGAACTTTAGTTCGGTGTGATTCATTGTGGTTCCTAGGAATAGCAGATTTGCTATTTGAAATTGTCATGTAAGTTTTAATTGCTTAAAGTCAGATTCATTTTTTTTTTTTGTTAGTCTCTCATAATATAGGAAGGTACACACGAGTGATTTGAAGTATGATAACTAAGTTTATGTTGGATGCAAAGTTCGTTAATATGTAAAACGATCCTGCGCATTGCGCGGGTTAAACACTAGTATTATACAATATCAAATTATTCATTCAAAAACAAATAATGTGTATTCTTAATATCATCATTACGTAATATAAGTATATAACAAGTCATATATGAGTAAAGAATATATATATATATATATGTATGTATTAATGAAGAAAAAAAATATCATGTCTTATGTGAGTAAATTAAATAAGAAAAACATATTGTTAAAGGAAAGTAATAATAAAATGTTATATGTGAGTGAAGTAATAAAAAGAAGTTTAGAGATTTTTTTTTTTTCCATTTACATACTAATCAAAATCACCATATCAGATGAGATTTAGTGGAATGGACCGAAAAAAGTGGAATGAGCCAAAATTTAGAACAACATGGAATGGAGAGCTGATTCTTTCCAATTAAATAATTTGAATGGAAAATTACTGCATTTCCTAGCAAAATAGAACGAAATTCAAAACTTGAAGAGAAACAAAATTCATATATTTTGAACTTCAAGAGTTGAGAGTTGAGACCATGCATTTTCTTGAATAAAAATATTTTGTCTCACTTTTAGCGTATCACTTATACTTCACAAAATACAATATGTCATTTGTTTGGATTTTATTTTTTTCCAACTACGATTGGTTTAGTATAAAGTAAAACACTATAAAAGATATATATTTTCCTCTCCTACTAAGTAGGAATCTTGAGCATAGAATATATACGCACACTCTCTCTCATAGTGTGGGGAGCTCTACATGCCTATAGGACTCATATGATGTATACGGAATTATGCAAATATTTGATCAAATGAGATAATTATTGTATAGCAGACTATTTCAACTCCCTTTTAAAAAAATAATAATACAGTGAGAAAATAGAAGAGAGGGATCAACAGCTTGAAGTCATGGTGATATATAAGCATCTATCTGTTTCTCTTATCTATAAAAATTAGGATTGAAGTGAAGTTTCGAAAAATATAAAGAGAAAAGTATATGTCACGTTTTAAATTAGTGCATGGGGAGGTACCATCCCGACTTATGGGTCCGGTGGTTACTTGTTTGACTTTGACATCAATAATTGGGGAGCAGCAAATTAAAATAAACTACCTAGTACCTGCTTCTCTTTTTATATTAATTTTTTGAGAGATAATTAGACCTACTTAAACAATGATGCAATCCACACGAATGGAGAGGTAATAAAATAATATTAAAGTCAACGTAATTGTCTTTTCAAACAAACAGTAAAATGCATACATATATAAGCCAAAATGGCGAAATACCACATTTTTTTGAAATTTTTAGCAAAAAATCATTGTTTCGGAAATAAATGGCAATCTATCACTTTTTCTAGTACTCGAGTTTGGCGAACTCGAGTACTTAATTTATAATTCTACCGTGGCACTGCTGAACTGGAAATTGGGCAATTAAAAAAAATAATGTGGTACTCGAGCTTGGTAAACTCAAGTAGCATGGAACACAGTACTCGAGTATACCAGGCTCGAGTACTTTTTATAAATAAAATGCAGAAAGTTTTATCTCTACAGTACTCGAGTTTACCAAACTCGAGTACCGTGTAAATTTTTTTTTTGGTTTTTGTTTTTTATTTTGTTTGAGGATAATCGACAAATAAACATAAAGATAAAAATAAGTAGCTTTTTTATGTTTTTATTTATTTAAATAGAAGCATTGTAAAATATAGCGATTTTAATTTCGAAATATGAATTTAATTTCTACAATGATTAAAATTGTTCATTGTTTTCTCATAAAAATTGTTCACTATTTTCTGTATAAACTATTTCTACGATTTTGTATAAAATTATTTTTTGTTCAGCATTATTTAAGAAATTTTTCTCTCTTTTTTGCATAAATTATTTTCTGTTCACTATTTAAAAAATTGTTCACTGTTTTCTCATAAAACACCTAGTGAAATCGTGTTTTCTAAATTTAAACGTTAAATCTGAATGCTTTTTCATGTTTGAATTTCACAATAATCGAATATATTTTCCTGCATTGATAAAATCTATTTCTACATTAATGAAATTTTCTCTCTGCACATCATATTTACTGTAGATTCGAATCTGCTTACTGCATTCATAAAATCTGTTTTTTGCATTAATTAAAATTGTTCACTGTTTTGTCATAAAAATTGTTCCCTGTTTTCTGCATAAATTATTTCTAGCATTGGCTCAGTTATTGCACTTAAATGGTTTTTGTGTTTTTTTAAATATGTAACCATATATACGAATAATGGACAAACTCCATGAAAAAAAAATTAATGATTCGTATAAATCACCTAATGGTAAATGCCTCGAAAAATTTGAATTTGTAAAAATGTTCGAATTAGTTGAATGTAGAAATTCGAGAAAAATCGATGGAAAATCAATGAACTTACCAAATTGTGAAGGTGTACGTAAGATGTACAAATAGTCTAGACTTGTTGAGAAATTTTATTTCGTTGAAAGTACAAAATAATGAAAATTCAATGGAAAAGTATGTACGTTAGATGTACAGATCGTATGAATTTGTTTAAAAATTTGAATTCGTTGAATGTACAAAACTGTGAAAACTCAAAGAAAAATTGTGTATATTAAATGTACAGATAGTACGAATTTGTTGAGTGTGTAAAATCGTGAAAATTCAAATGAAAATTGAAGAACATACCAAATTGAGTAAACTTAATGGAAAATTAATTACATTAGATGTACAGATCATCTATTTTTTTTGCATTGATAAAATCTGTTTCTACATTAATAAAATTTACTCTCTGCACACCATGTTCACTATTTTCTCATAAAAAATTGTTCACTCTCTTTTTTGCGTAAATTATTTTCTGTTCACTATTTAAAAAATTGATCTCTGTTTTCTCGTAAAACACCTAGCGAAATCGTGTTTTCTAAATTTAAACGCCAAATCTGAATGCTTTTTCATGTTTAAATTTCACAATAATTGAATTTGTTTTTCTGCATTGATAAAATCTGTTTCTACGTTAATAAAATTTTCTCTCTGCACATTATGTTTACTCTATATTCGAATCTGCTTACTGCATCATAAAATCTGTTTTCTGCATTAATTAAAACTATTCATTGTTTTCTCATAAAAATTGTTCATTGTTTTCTGCATAAAATTATTTTCTATTCAGTATTATTTAAAAAATTGTTCACTCTCTTTTCGGCATAAATTATTTTTTATTCACTATTTAAAAAATTGTTCGCTGTTTTCTCATAAAACACCTAGTGAAATTGTGTTTTCTAAATTGAAAAGCCAAATCTGTATGTTTTTTCCTGTTCGAATTTCACAATAATCGAACCTGTTTTTTTTGCATTGATAAAATCTATTTTGATACACACTTTGTCAAAATTATCTAACAATGATAGATTGTGAATGGTTGTTTATCACTTTCTAATAAACTCACTATTTTTTCTACTTCACCTACAGTCTACCATGTAGAAGTATAGAACAAGTGTGACAAAATGAGTAGAAATTAGAGATGATTTGAATACAATGAATCGTAATGTATTGACAATTTCCCTTTATTACATTTTATTATTATTATTATTATTACTCCTTATTTAGTTTATCTAAAAAGTTAAACATTTTTGGGTTTATCCAAAAATCTATGCCACGAAATACATGGCGGGAAATCTAGACCAAAGAACTGCCAAAATAAAAAATTGAGCGGCATTGTTGTTGTACTTAAATAAGTTGTCACAAGCAACATAAATTACCAACCAACCAAAAAAAAAAAAAAAAAAAACAGAAACTACATCCACCTGATCAAATAAAGGTAGTAGGTTGGGTTTTCAGTTTTCACATACAACTTCGAAGCAGGTTCTTGACAAATATTTTGTTTCTTTAAAGTCTTTCAATATCAGATTTGTTATATGCTTTCCCTCTATCTAGGGGTTGAGAGAATAGAATCTATATGTCTGGGAAAAAAAAATGTTTGTAATAGAATCTATGTTGGTTTAATGGCTGCAATCGTGCCTGAAAAATAAAATAAAATGTAGCTCAATAATCAATTTTCTATTATGACTTTTATCTCTGAGCATGTTTTGAGTGTCCATTTATGTGTGTGATTTTGAACTTGTTTCTGTGTTTTTTTGGTGTTTGAAAGTAGTTGTGCCTATTAAAAGTACTAAATGCTAACGTTATGATCCTTAACACTCAAAACTGTTTGTAAGATGGATTTTGGCTCAAGTAGGACATGATATACTGTTCACTATTTTCTGCATAAACTATTTCTAGTATTCTGCATAAAATGATTTTCTGTTCAGCATTATTTAAAAAATTGGTCACTCTCTTTCCTGCGTAAATTATTCTCTATTCACTGTTTAAAAAATTGTTCGTTGTTTTCTCATAAAATACCTAGTGAAATCATGTTTTCTAAATTTAAATGCCAAATCTAAATGCTTTTTCATTTTTGAATTTCACAATAATCGAATCTATTTTTCTGCATTGATAAAATCTGTTTCTACATTAATAAAATTTGCTCTCTACACATTATGTTTACTGTATATTCGAATCTGCTTACTGTATTCATAAAATCTGGCACTAGGGTATGATTATCATATATTTAAGTATTCATGTGAATGTGGATCATATGACTGGACAATGTGTGAAATCGTGCCGAGTTGTTGAGTAGCACGTGTGAAACAGTGGTGTCTGTTGGCGCATGTGGTTCATATGACTACAGTTGGTGCTACAGCAGCGGGCTGGTGACGTGTCTTCAAATGCCGTAGTTGGTGCTACATCATGTTTACTGTATATTCAAATCTGCTTACTACATTCATAAAATTTGTTTTCTGCATTAATTCAAACTGTTTTCTACATGTGGTTCGTATGACTATAGTTGGCATTTGTGTAAATTATTTTCTGTTCACTACTTAAAAAATTGTTCGCTGTTTTCTCATAAAACACCTAGTGAAATCGTGTTTTCTAAATTTAAAAGCCAAATCTGAATGCTTTTTCATGTTTAAATTTCACAATAATCTATTGGTTTTTTTGCATTAATAAAATTTGCTCTCTGTACATCATGTTTACTATATATTCAAATCTGCTTACTGCATTCATAAAATCTATTTTTTGCATTAATTAAAACTGTTCACAATTTTCTCATAAAATTTTTTTACTGTTTTCTGCATAAACTATTTTTAGCATTCTGCATAAAAGTATTTTCTCTTCAGCATTATTTGAAAATTGTTCACTATTTTTTTCTGCATAAATTTTTCAATGTTCATTAGGTGTTTTATGATCCGGATGCTCTAATACCAATGACTACCTAGGAGAAAGCACAACAGTAATATGGAAGCATAAACAATGATAAAATAGATAATAAAGAAGTAAATAGCAAAATAGATATATTCAAAATAAGGTTAAAATAGAGTATGGAATATGAAAATAGAAACTAGTAAAATCTTACTTGAATAAAAACTTCAGTCTTTGATAAACTTGAAAACAAACTGCTGTCTTTGATAGAAGCTTGAAAATAAAACTGTATAAAGAGAAAGGTTACAAGATTACAAGAGGGGAGAGAGTACAAAAGTCTTTCTAAGGGAGAGGGAAGGCTATTACAAAAGACTTTCTAAAACTTGGAACTTAAAAGCTTAGAATCTTAGAAACTTAGAAACTTGTCTTCTGTCTTCATAGTCCGTCTCTTTTATAGGTGAAATGAACCATGGTAAAGTAACTTGAGTAGGTAAATTTAACTCAAGTTAATCTGTCAGTGGTATGGATATTAGTACTGATGAGTAATAGTCTGTCTGCGTCTGTCTGGGAATCTATCAAATCTCTTTTTACGCATGCTAGTAAAGAGTTTTACTTAATGCAAAAAATAGATTTTATGAATGCAGTAAGCATATTCGAATATACAATAAACATGATGTGTAGAGAGCAAATTTTATTAATGTAGAAACCAATTTTATCAATGCAGAAAAATAGATTCGATTATTGTGAAATTCAAAAATGAAAAAGCATTAAGATTTGGCGTTTAAATTTAGAAAACATGATTTTACTAGGTGTTTTATGAGAAAACAGCGAACAATTTTTTAAATAGTGAACAGAGAATAATTTACGCAGGAAAAAGAGTGAACAATTTTTTAAATAACGCTGGATAGAAAATAATTTTATGCAGAATACTAGAAATAGTTTATGCAGAAAATAGTGAACAGTATATCATGTCCTACTTGAGCCAAAATCCATCTTACAAACAATTTTGAGTGTTAAGGATCATAACATCAGCATTCAATACTTTTAACATGCACAACTACTTTCAAACACCAAAAAAACACATAAACAAGTTCAAAATCACACACATAAATGGACACTCAAAACATGCTTAGAGGTAAAAGTCATAATAGAAAATTGATTATTGAGCTACATTTTATTTTATTTTTTAGGCACGATTGCAGCCATTAAACCAACATAGATTCTATTACAAACATTTTTTTTCCAAACATATAGATTCTATTCTCTCAACCCCTAGACAGAGGAAAAGTATATAACGAATTTGATATTGAAAGACTTTAAAGAAACAAAATATTTGGTCAAGAACCTGCTTCGAAGTTGTATGTGAAAATTGAAAACCCAACTTACCACCTTTATTTGATCAGGTGGATGTAGTTTCTCTTTTTTTTTTTGGTTGGTTGGTAATTTATGTTGCTTGTGACAACTTATTTAAGTATAGAAACAATGTCACTCAATTTTTTATTTTGGCAGTTCTTTGGTCTAGATTTCCCGCCATGTATTTCGTGGCATAGATTTTTGGATAAACCCAAAAATGTTTAACTTTTTAGATAAACTAAATAAGGAGTAATAATAATAATAATAATAATAATAAAATGTAATAAAGGGAAATTTTCAATACATTACGATTCATTGTATTCAAATCATCTCTAATTTCTACTCATTTTGTCACACTTGTTCTATACTTCTACATGGTAGACTGTAGGTGAAGTAGAAAAAATAGTGAGTTTATTAGAAAGTGATAAACAACCATTCACAATCTATCATTGTTAGATAATTTTGACGAAGTGTGTATCAAAATAGATTTTATCAATGCAAAAAAAAACAGGTTCGATTATTGTGAAATTCGAACATGAAAAAACATACATATTTGGCTTTTCAATTTAGAAAACACAATTTCACTAGGTGTTTTATGAGAGAACAGCGAACAATTTTTTAAATAGTGAACAGAAAATAATTTACGCAGAAAAGAAAGTGAACAATTTTTTAAATAATGCTGAAACAGAAAATAATTTTATGCAAAATCATAGAAATAGTTTATGCAGAAAACAATGAACAATTTTAATTAATGCAGAAAATAGATTTTTTGAATGTAGTAAGCAGATTCGAATATAGAGTAAATATGATGTGCAGAGAGCAAATTTTATTAATGTAGAAACAGATTTTATCAATGTAGAAAAACAAATTCAATTATTGTGAAATTTAAACATGAAAAAGCATTCAGATTTGACGTTTAAATTTAGAAAACACGATTTCACTAGGTATTTTACGAGAAAACAGTGAACAATTTTTTAAATAGTGAACAGAAAATAATTACGCAGAAAAGAGAGTGAACAATTTTTTATGAGAAAATAGTGAACATGGTGTGCAGAGAGCAAATTTTATTAATGTAGAAACAGATTTTATCAATGCAAAAAAATAGATGATCTGTACATCTAATGTAATTAATTTTCCATTAAGTTTACTCAATTTGGTATGTTCTTCAATTTTTATTTGAATTTTCACAATTTTACACACTCAACGAATTCAAAATTTTCAACAAATTCGTACTATCTGTACATCTAATGTACACAGTTTTTCTTTGAGTTTTCATAGTTTTGCACATTCAACGAATTCAAATTTTTAAACAAATTCATACGATCTATACATCTAACGTAGATACTTTTCCATTGAATTTTCATTATTTTGTAATTTCAATGAAATCAAATTTCTCAACAAGTCTAGACTATCTGTAAATCTTATGTACACATTCACGATTTGGTACATTCATTGATTTTCCATCAATTTTTCTCGAATTTCTACATTCAACTAATTCGAACATTTTTACAAATTCAAATTTTTCGAGACATTTACCATTAGGTGATTTATATGAATCATTCATTTTTCTTTCATGGAGTTTGTCCATTATTCATATGGTTACATATTTAAAAAAAAACACAAACCATTTAAGTGCAATAATTGCGCCAATGCTAGAAATAGTTTGTGCAGAAAACAGTGAACAATTTTTATGACAAAACAGTGAACAATTTTAATTAATGCAAAAAACAGATTTTATGAATGCAGTAAGCAAATTCGAATATACAGTAAATATGATGTGCAGAGAGAAAATTTCATTAATGTAGAAACATATTTTATCAATGTAGAAAAATATATTCGATTATTGTGAAATTCAAACATGAAAAAGCATTCAGATTTGGCTTTTAAATTTAGAAAACACGATTTCACTAGGTGTTTTATGAGAAAACAGTGAACAATTTTTTAAATAGTGAACAGAAAATAATTTATGCAAAAAAGAGAGTAAACAATTTCTTAAATAATGCTGAACAGAAAATAATTTTATGCAAAATCGTAGAAATAGTTTATACAGAAAACAGTGAACAATTTTTATGAGAAAACAATGAACAATTTTAATCAATGTAGAAATGAAATTCATATTTCGAAATTAAAATCTCTATATTTTACAATGCTTCTATTTAAATAAATAAAAACATAAAAAAGCTACTTATTTTTATATTTATGTTTATTTGTCGATTATCCTCAAACAAAATTAAAAAAAAAAAAAAATTACACGGTACTCGAGTTTGGTAAACTCGAGTACTGTAGAAATAAAATTTTCTGCATTTTATTTATAAAAGGTACTCGAGCCTGGTATACTCGAGTACTGTGTTGCGTGGTACTCGAGTTTACCAAGCTCGAGTACCACATTATTTTTTTTAATCACCCAATTTCCAGTTCAGCAGTGCCACGGTGGAACTATAAAATAGGGTACTCGAGTTCACCAAACTCGAGTACTAGAAAAAGTGATAGATTGCCATTTATTTTCGAAACAGTGGTTTTTTGCTAAAAGTTTCAAAAAAATATGATATTTGGCCATTTTGGCCTACATATATATATATATATATATATTAATTATTAATTCACAACTTCGGTGAATGAAGGTGTTTCGTTCGATTCAATTAGTGTGAATTGTTTTGACTTGCATCTGATAGTCACAGAGGTTATACTATATTCAATTTTAAGATTTTTAACTTTATAAAATTATCGAACTATCACTAGGATTAAAAAATAAAATAGATAGACAATTTGTAGTGTGAATGGATTCAAAAGCCTGCGACCGAGTCAATACCCCCTCGTTCCCATTGTTTATATGAATCCGATTACTTACAAGTCACAAACTATGAAATAAAATGTAACTATACATCACACAACTTACGCAGGTTTTTTTTTTTTTTTTTTTTGGTGCTGAATGGCGTAAGTAGATAGTTGAGCATAAAAATATTATACACATTTCTTAAAAAAATATAAATGGCCAAAAACTTACATAGCTTTTTTTTTTTTTTTTTTTTTTTTTGAGGAAGTAGTAATACTTATTAGAACACACGAACACAAAAATAGTATATAGAGATAATTGGTTATATATAAAAAATATTAGACTAAATTTATTATAAAAGAAAAAAGAATAAAAAAGGAGAATAACAACGGCTAGACAAAAAACATACGTAGTTAATGGATAGTTGGCATAAAAATAGTATACAAAGTATGTGGACATATAGTAGAGCATAAAAATTAAACACCCAAATTTCATACACAAGTAATGAAGCAGAAAAGATTCTTAAATTATGTCATGGAAAGTTTAAATAATGAATAAATTACCCCATATCTCTGCAGGCCAAGAAGTAACAGAGTGCTTAAACCAGTGATGAGAACTTCGGTCCAAACTGGAATGTGAAATAGTATATTTAGTGCAAAGGCTGTCCCAATCACTGCCACAAAAAAAAAAAAAAAAAAAAAAAAAACTAGAAAGTTATTTATTAATGACATTGTCTATATTGTCTTGTTTATTTGCTGTGTTATTCTTCTCTTAATTTGAATATGAACAATGAGACATGGTTGAGGAAAATGTAGGGAATTCAATGTATATCCAAATCTGTGAGAGACAAAAAAAAAAAAAAAAAACAAATAAAAGCAATTGCATGACACAAAAAATTTACATAGTTTGGTAATTTTCCTATGACCACAAAATTATTGTGTTTTTACAATGTCAGAGAAAAATTACAGAGAAAGCAGTTATTAATACATTAAAATCCTAAAATGAAGTAAAAAATAAATAGCCAAACTGCAAGTCCTAAACGGGCTAAAATTGGGACAAAATTTTTTCCTAGGGGCAGCCATGGACTAAGCCTCAGAGCACTATTTCCTGCTTTACCTGCTTGGCCAAGATTTTGTTAAATGGAACTTTCCCCTTTTTAAAATTGTCATGCTTTCATGTCGGGTCGGGTCACAAACTAGATTAAAACACAAATTAGGCTCAACATGACCCAACAAAAAAATTCAAGAATGATAAGACCCCTGCATGCATGAATGGTAAGGATATTATTTATAAAAAAGAAAAAGAAAAAGAAAGAAGAAGTCAATTTTATTGTTTTACCTTCGGGTATGTCAGCGGCTATGACAGCAACCTCGGCTAGCAACCATAGGCAATACTTCATATATTTTGGATACTCAAACTTACATAATTCTGAAAGGTGTTTTCCTGTGGAGATATGTAAACAGTAAACAAATACTTAGCTTGATAAATTACTAGTAGAAACAAAATTACGGCGGAAACTATAATAGCTTTTATCAATTGGCTATTTTGGTCTAGAATTTGTTTGCTGTGCATCTTACCGGTGCTTACACCAAGATTTGCAGCTAGTGATTGAATTATAAGCGCAAAGATCAACCCAATAAGTATCACCCATAGTTGCTGAAAATAGCAAATAGCACGACCATGCTTAGTGTTTCTCTTGTAAATAATTTCTAATTATTTTGGCCTTCATGTTTCAGTATATATTTTGTCTTTAAAGTTTTGGGTTGTTTTTATTTTGGTCATTTATATTTCAAAAATTTCATTTTGTATGAAAAACTTGAACCATAGAGGGCCAATACAAAAACCAAGTCAAACATGAAGAGCCAAAATGAATTTATAAAACAGAAATTGCCAAAATGAAAATAGTTTCAAACTTTAAAGGTCAGAACTATATTTTCATCGGAAAAAGTATGAACCTAAGTAAGGTACAGTACTTTAAATTTGTGCCATGAGTCATACTTCTTTGATAGAAAATGAAATACATTTTATTTAACTTTTCATCTCATCAAAACTTTGTATTCATATCAAAATATTAATTCACTCTCATATTTTAAGGGGGGTAATTTTATTTAAATTCATGTATTAATCTATAGGAAATGCACTAATTATTCATGTAAAATGAGTTTATATAAGAAACAATTTATTCAGAATATAACATTACTTCTCAGGTCTATTTAGTTACTTTAACAATAATTGAAACTAAAAGTAACAAAAGGAAAAATAAAATTTCATATGCATGAATGCACCCAAGAAATACATTAACATTTGTCAGGGACGATTTTCGAATAGGCAAAAATGAAGAAAAGAGCCCAAAAATCCCTTTGGGTTCTTAGAAAATGAAATAAGATGGGGAGATCAAGTCTAAAATTCCAATTGGTTAAATAGATGCTATTGGTGCATTACAAGAACAAGTCCAAGGTGCTAGACAACGAAAAAAATGACAAAATATGTGAAATACATAAATTTGAAACTTTTCTTCACATAAAACAAGAAGAGAAATTTGAGAAAGTTGGTGAGGGAGAATGGGAAGAATCAATTGTGCCAATGTTTTCACTCCAAGACCTTAGAATGTGGCTCTTATGCTTCTGTTTATGAGCTTTTGCTCTAAAGAGTTTGTGTAGGTAAAACGTGGCTAGTTGGTTTAGATTTAATTGGGAGGCTTTATAACAAGCTTGGGACGTCCTTAAGGAATTGTCTATGGATAGTGGATGAGGCCATGGACCTCTTTGGTACTATTTTGATGTTTGTACTCAGATTGCTTTTGTTTAGGTAAAGAATTGGCTTGCTTTTTTTCATCAAAAGGGGAAAAACTTGATCAAATGGGATTGGGTGCTTTTCTCTAGCCAATTAAACCCCTTGGGAAGTTTCCCTAAGTGGCCTAAGAAGTTAGCTTATTCTTAGGGATAAAAATGGTTCGTCCAAAGGTTTTAGTCACATAAAGTAGGAACTATAAGTCCCATTTGGTTGAAAATTTTGGACATGTGACCTTCTCCATGAGTACTAGGTCACGCAAACATATCCATCCTACAGAGCATGACCTATGTTTTGGGCTCATGCAAAAAGTCTACCCACACCAACCAAACCACCACCCCTCAAATCTCCCCTAAGGCGCATGGACTTGGGCTATGCCATGAAAAAGAGAATAAAATAAGATAAAATACATGAATTGAACCCAAAAATAAATTGTGCTTAGCATGCATTAAGTTTATAGGATTTTTACAAAAATGAATATCAACAATATTGCAAATTATATTAATCTTAACCATCTATATTTCCTCTCCTTTTATCGTGAAGTAATATAATGAGTAAAAATAATTTCTTTCAAAATATTTCAAAATAGTCCTATATAATATATTTGCATGCGTTAAAATAATAAATAAATGCTCTTGTTTTCATTCTCTCTTACATAATATTTTGTGTAATAGTTCCCTTTTTTTCTATTTGATTTACCTCAAATCTGTAACTTGCTCCAGCTTGCAGATCAGTTTCCACTGTGACATGGTAAAAATGATATTACTCTGTCAAACACACATGCACACAAACACACACACATAGAGAGAGAGAGAGAGAGAGAGAGAGAGTTACAATTGCCTGGGTCAATATAAGCAATGGAGACAAGGAATCCAGGGCCTACATATGTTAGGAATTTTCTCCCCCAAGATTTCTGGAACATCATATATTATCCAAAAAAGGTAATTTATATAAACATATAGAACTAAGTGATTTAAAAATAGAAAATGCATAGCTAAGAAAGAAATAAAAGAGGGTTATATGAGAGAAACCAGAGAATCCTCATTATGATCAAACTGTTTATCAGGACTATCAGTGATATTGGCAGATGGGGTTCCCTCCAGATTAATGGCTGCTATACGGTTGCTCCCTCCACCCCATGTTGATGATGGTACTACGTCACTTACTCGCTGCTGTTACTACTGCATTCTCTCTCTCTCTCTCTCTCTCTCTCTAACAAGTGACAACTGCATGTGAAAGTCTCAAATGGATCTCCTTTATTTATAGTGCATCTGATATGAACCAAGTATCATCTTTTGGCAACTGGGGACTGCTTAGTAGTCACTCACTCTACACTAACTTACTCCATTATCTTTTTTTTTTTTTTCTTTCTTTTTTTAATTTATATTTTTGATAGAGAAATAAAATTTTCACTCTCTTCTGTCTAGAAGTGCACTACTTAAGAATATACAAAACAAAAAGATATTCTAAGAATGATGTTTCCAATCCTTGTCTAATATTGTACTAGGTTGGGTTGCACGCAGGGGAGGGGCTACATTGCTCCTTAAATTTTAATTTTAATATAACCGGCCCTTCCAACCCAGTTGTTCCTGAGATTTGTATTTAATCCATTAGACAATGACTATTTGTTCTCAACTAAGATAATAGCTAGCACCTCAATTAATTGTCCAAATATTTGTAGTTTATCCAATGAACAATAACTCACTCTCTCCAAATAGCATATTTGGCAGCTCATTTCTAAACAAAAATTTACTTTCCCCCTTCAATTCTCAATCTCAATGCTACCGCCCTTTTCCTCCTCTATAGTGATGCCCCACATTGCCCAATATTTCTTTCTTTTTAACACAACTCTCATCTCAACAACCAAATAAAACCCCTCACAACTCAGACTCTGCAATAAAAAATCTATTTTATGAAAGATCGTTGTTGAGCATAATTTTTATACGAAATGTTCTTTTTTGGATATTTTTGTATGTCCATAGTGAACTAGACATAGTTTGCAACATCTCCCAAATAAAAATTCCTAGCTACACCTCTAATGACATGTGTAAGGCTTGTGCTACTCTATGAGTAAGAAATTTATTATAAAGTGTTCATTTGAAAAAATATGAAACAATGCACCAAAAATGTAATACAATGTCAATCCCATTCTTATAAGAACTATGATTACACTCTACTTAGAATGGTTATTTTACGTGCACATATATCTATTTGAATACAATAATTTCATAGAACTTTTATGACCTCGAGGTACAATCCACCCTAAAAAAAATTCCAAAAAATGATAACCAACATCATCTTCCAAGAGTAAGTAACTGAGTTATATATTTGAAATGAATGATGCTGTTTGCTTCGATCAAATCTCTTCATCAAACACTTGCAACCATTTAAAGTGAAGATTTTTTAAATGCAAAATCATAAACTATGGACTTTAAGGGTCATCCAAAACCAAGTGGGACTTTATTTTGACTCTTGAGCAAAAGTTATTAAAGAAACAAAAATGACTAAAAACAACAAATTCACTTTTTTCTAGAGCCTTAATGGAGGAATTCACCAAAATTAAGTCGCACCTCATGACAAATGACGAGTTTTATTCAGAAGATCATTTCCCTTCACCCATCCAAATTTTATCTAATTCCAACATCGTCACCTTAATTATTTTTATTAGCACTCTTTGCTCTTGCACTGTGATTTCAGGTGCCCTCGTTGCTCTAGGAAGGTTTGTGATGTCTGTCCTACATCAATTAAAAGTTCAATGTTATCACCTAAAGAAACAAAAATGACTAAAAATGAAAATTTCACTTTTTCTAGAGCCTTAATGGAGGAATTCACCAAAATTAAGGCACACCTTAGGGCAAAATGACGATTTTTATTCAGAAGATCATTTCCCTTCAACCATCCAAATTTTATCCAATTTTGACACCGTCTCCTCAATTATTTCTATTAGTACTCCTTGCTCTTACACTATGATTTTAGGCGCCCTCGTTGCTCTAGGAAGGTTTGTGATGTCTGTTTTACATCAATTAAAAGTTCAATGTTATCTCCTAAAAATAAATAAATTGATCTTATGTATCCCTAACAATGTAAAAGTAATATGAGTTCTACTAATATATACCCTTAGGGCATATGTTAGTAAGCTATTTTAGAACATTTTTTTTTTATAAAAAAAATAAAAAAGTGATTAACTCTTTTAACAGCCTTTTCAATTCCTCTTAAAACTTTTCTAAAGTAGATAATTAATGTATGCTCTAAGGGTATACATTAACCGTCCCAAGGAATATTCATGAATCATGTAAATGACTTAAGCATAACCTGATGTAGTAGGGTAATGCAAATGAGCGAATAGAATCATCCTAATTAAAGCTATTCATGAATAAAAGCTTGGCTAAAGTTCAAGCTCTTTGTTTCACTTAGAAATCAGTCTATCTCATGATCAATGAATTCAAATTTGAGTGCAACATGAGAGACATGTTCGCAAGCACTGATGATTGAAAATAACAGTATTAGTTAATTGTAAAACTTCAGTTACTAACAACATCAAACAAATGGCTTTTTGTAAACCATATAATTTTCTTCCAGGATATAAGAAAAGAAAGTATTTAGCATTCCTCACACAATAATCCATCATAAGATAAAACAAGTATAGATTAAAATGAGTCAAGAAATGAGAGAAGAACAAGAATTTTACAAACAATGAATTTAATTAAGAGCCAGGTTGCTCAGATTTCAGTGGTACACCTGATGAGGATGCACAATTAGTACTGTTTGTAAAGATAGAGGCTGTTGGCCACCATAGAATCACTAACCAAGGCAATATCAACATCGTCGAATTTTAGGGCGCTTCTGAGCTAAGCTTCCAGGCACCGAAAAAGTAATCCTAGTGAGGACAGGGTCCATCAAACCTCAGAAGTCGAATCATATAGAAAAGCATACCCATTCACGCACTTGGTCGGAGTAGTCAGGTCTCTTGAAGAGCTGTAATATGCATGAGTATTCTCTCCAACGCAAGCATATAGCTTTTGGAGCTATGAGATATTAAAGCATTAAGCATCCATCTGCAGACATAATTCAAATTTTTTTTTTTTTCAAAATATGGAATCAAACAAGTAGCCCAAGGATGCAGGGCTCCAAATTTTAGAACAAAGCATTTGCAAATTCAACTTATTTTGATGTCAACTCTATGCATTGAGATACAGTCAGCCATTTAATCACCATCAAATTCTTGGAATAATTATACTTTACAACCCGAGACTATAACCTTGTTTACACTTATTGCCCTAGACTTTTAGAATGTATGATTATCACCCTAAACTATAACCAGTGTTTCACTTTGCACAATGCCATCAATTGGGCTATTAACTTGAACGGAAAAGTATATCATGTGCGACTCATATGACCTTTGCATATGTGAAACCACATGCATAGGGGTGGCTTCACATTGAAGGCAGTGTGGTCACAGGATCATCCTAACTTGAAAAAAATAATTATTATATATAAACTTTAAAAATTTTATGATTTTTCTACTCTTAAAAAAAATTGTGACCACTCTAAATTTTTTTAGGCCCAATATAAATTTGTGACCACTTTGGACAAAATTTGGCAATAAACTTGGTTGTAAACCAAGGTTACAAATCTACCTAATATATATATTTTTTATTGGATGTAAATTTTGACAAATCTACTATATTGGATTACATTTTCTTTTTATATCCCCCATGCTTGCAAAATTTTAAGAAAATCAAAGATCAATAACTATATCATTAATCAAATGTTTAAATTTTAAGTTTTTGGATCAAATAGTAAATAACGTCCGATTGGCATGACATTTAATATGTATTTTAAAAATATAAAGAATATGCTATTCAACAGTTATATTTTCAAAATATGTAGTTATGTTATTTATTTATTTATTTTTAGTGTGCCTTAGGCTACAACTAAGTTTGGCTATAAACTAAGTTTGTAGCCAAACTTTGTTCTTAAACTTTGGTCATCTTAACAATATATTAGGCCCTTACAAACAAAAAGAAAAAGTTCAAATTTTTTTTTATTGAACTAAAATTTTGAAAAAGATATAGCTTGTAGCATTGATAAAATTTTAAAATAAGAAAACTTGTAAAAAGAAATGTAAGACTTTATGTATTTGCATGTGTGTGTGTGTGTTATTTATTTATTTTATCAATATATGAAGTTTTTTATTTATTTATTAGATTTTGTATAAGTTAAGTTTCTTAATGACCACCTTGAAAAATATCTAGAGCGTGGCATGAAAAGACTAAATTATCCCTCTTCAATCCCTTAAAACAAAGGTTATAATGTGGGACCATAATAGTTAAATTTGTTAAATGGTTTTGTTTAAAGGACTGAAGAGGGGGTAATTTGTTCTTTCCATGTGGTGTCATGACTCACGTATGCAAATGGCATGTAAGTTGCAAGTGACTTGCGTTTTCATTCAAATTAACAGCCTAATTAACAATAAAAGGCAAAGTGAAACATAGATTATAGCTTAGGATGGTAATCATGTATTTTGAAAATTCATGTAATAAGTGTAAATGAAAGTATAGTTTAGAGTGATAAAATTTAATTTCCTCAAATTCTTTTTTATTTAGTCAAAGTATCATCATCACAATTAATCGAGAAAGATAAAGATTAGGACATTTATATGTTAACATTATCTTACAATGTAAACATACACTGCAAACACATAAAATGTGGTAAATGTTGTACACTTTTTACATTGTACTGTAAAATGTAAAAGAAAAATTCCCCTAAAATTATATTGATGAATGTGAAAAAGAAATGTCTCCCAATGTTTAGGTAGTCAAATAACAATCAAATATGTCATCAAGCACGCCCAAACCCATAACAATTCCTTATGAAGGGTGCTTCATCATCGACACAAATCTTCTTCTACTTCTTTTTTATTCAGCAAAAAAAAAAAACCTATCTTCTTTTTTCTTTTAAAAAATAGATTTTTTTTTTTTAAATGAAGAAAAAGATACATGTGGTGAAGGTCAAATGCTACAACAAAAAATAAAAAAGACATAAATATCATGTCAGATTGAGGATCTTTTCTCTTTTTCTAATGAGTCTCTCAGATTGAGGACTTTGATCAACTACAAAAAAAGAAAAAAAAAAAAAGAAAAAAAAAAGTGAAGAATTAAATATGAAATCAATCAACAACCAAGAGAAAAACATACCAACTAAACTCTATGACATGAACCTGAACATTCACTAAAAACTCCAGTTTAAAAAATCTCAAAAACACCAACATTTGAGTCCAAGAAGTGGAATCTCACAACCTCAACTTCTACAAATATATCTCCATGCCTAACCTACAAATTTATTTGTCCATCTATAAAATAATAGATGAAGGGAAATTTCTGCATAAAAAGCAGTTGATTTTCTTTCCAATCATGCCACCGATTCATACAGATCTACACACCCCTCAACAGTTAATTATACATTATATTTGTTTGTGTTATGTCCATTTAAGCATCTTTCTATAGTAGAAATTCAATCATTAAGCGAAATATATAGGTATAATAGTACATATGGCTGTTCATCCGCGTGTACATGCATGTGGATGAATGTTATATATAGTTTAGAATATATATATATATATATATATGAAAATTGGTATGAATTCTCACACCAAAATAAAGTGAAACACAATCAACTTTTAAGGGGAGGGGAAATCCAGCTTCTAAGTTCCAACAAATTGAAATTTTAAAAGAATTACATATAAAGTCAAATTTAAAACCTGCAGGTATGTTTACTAAATTGAAGAGTCAAGCATATGTCAAATATCTAAAACAACTTCACATAACACATGAAGAATTATACTCATCTCCAAATGCTTGTTGTCCTTTGCATTAACAGTGGGCTTATTAACATGTGAGGTTAACTAATTTGAAAAGGAAGACAAAGGAGCAAAGCACATATTAATATCACGTAAAGAAACAAACCAGTACCTTTGATGATCATTGTGTGCTACTGATACTTTCTTCGGAGACATATATTAGAGAGACTTGGAAAAGGAAATATTTTAGGTGACCCAGGACATGGAGCTAATCATCCAGGAAAGACAAAAGAGGCATATTAGGCAATGTCTATCAGGATAGCAATTGCGAAGGACACCAAAAAAAAAAAAAAGTGTTCGACAATTAAATATAAATTTGTTAAAGAATCATACCCATTTTAGGAACTCGGTTAGTTTTCGTAGTTGTTCCAGCAGGGCCAAACTCAACCAGCAGAGGCTTTTTACAGCAGGGATATAAAGATTTCATTGTAAAATGTAATGATATTCAACATTATCTGGTCCTGTTTTCTGTTTTCAAACTGTTCAGAGGGTTGAACTTATATACAAACTGATAACTAAAGAGTAGAGAATAGGCGACGACATATCCCATTGTGCCATGTCCATGACCAATGAACAAACACACTGCAAAAAAACTTGAAGTTTACACATCACAGACCATCAAACTTACATTTTAAAATAGCATGGAACCAATAAAAGCAGTACATGTTATTTCATAAGTAATCAACTAAAACCAAAAGTGCGGCAACAGTAAAGAACCAATAATAATGGAATTCCGAGGGAACGTGCAGAATAATCATGGGTAAGAGGAGTATTTGGTTAGTTAGACAACGCGTGAAACTATAAAGGAAACTAGGCATCTCGAGTTTTAGAAACTCGAGATACTGTTTTTGCCCCCACTCCACCGCTTCACTGACCAATTGCTGACTGGACAAGTTGTCCACTTGGATCTCGAGTCTATAAGACTCGAGTTTTAAGAACTCGAGTTTTGAAGAATCGAGTTCTTTGGAAAATAAATTACTAATATGCACAACATAGATCTCGAGTCTTTAAAACTCGAGATTTTGAACTCGAGTCTTAAAGACTCGAGTTTATCTAAATATAATTCCTCCCCTCAGTCCAAAAAAATAGAGCATAAAAATTTTAACACTTACACAGCCTTCGCCCATAACTCTCACTCTCTCACTCACCACATTGCCTCTCTCTCATTGCTCTTCCCTCTCAACAATTTCATATCTCAGGTAAGGGTTTTTTGATTTGATTGTTATTGTATTTGGGTATTTGTTGTCTATGGGTGTGGGTAAGTTTGTGATTGTCAAAACTTAAAAACCCTGGTTTCCTTTTATATTTTGTCCTATGGACTCAATATAACTGTCTTTAAGTTTTTGTAATGGAAATACTTATATTTCTATGGATCTATGGTTTGTGTCCTGATGCTACCAAATAGATTGTTTCAAATGTAGCTTTTAAGTAAACTGGAAAGTTTACAAGTCACTAGATCTGATAATGCATAACTTTGTCTTTATGAGTAATCAATTTAAAAAAAAAAAAGGTGATCTATTACTAGTTTACTACAAGGTAAACTAAAATTGTGTCTTACATGAATTGCATACTAACATAACTCCAATTTTACATGCCTGTCAAAAACATAATGCAGAAGAGTTATTCATTCTCCATTGATTGAAATCAGCTTCATATTATGCATTCAACTACCTTTTTTCTATTTTATTATGTATCATACCACTAGGACCAAATTCCTGTTAGAATTCCTGAAAATTCAGTACCAGTTGTAAAAGTTTTGTGATTTAGGCTTTGTAGTCTTTTATTCAATATAATGTACTATATACATGCGATGTATGGATTAATTAAAAATTCTATGTAAAAGATAAATTTATTTTAAACTAGTTCCAAATTTTAGTGAGTCACTTGACATTTTAAAATAGAGTTTCATCTAGATTAAATTATCGAAATACAAACATATATTAAGCTACTTGATATAAGGATGATATTTAATGTAAATTGTATTATATTAAAATAAAATATTATGATAAATTATCAAAATAATTGAAACAAATTTTAAATTTTATTGAAACTTAACTAGTAAGTTTAAAAGAAAAAAAAAAAAAAAAGAAAAAAAGAAAAGAAAAAAGAAGACAGACCTTATACCTAATAAATTAATAGCCATATTGAAAAAGGAATTTATAAAGCATATGATATGGCTATCTTCTGTTACCTTACATACATTTTTGTCTTCCTTGTAAGCTATAAACTAGGCAATAGGGCTATGAATGAGCAGAGCCCAGGCAAAAAAGAAAAAAAAAAAAAAAAAAAAGAAGGTTAATGAATAGGCTCGTGACCAATAGGGCTTGATAAAAAACAAGTCATGCCTAGGCTCGTTTATGGGCTTATTAATAAGTTATATATGGGCTTGAAAAATAGACTCATATAATAGTAAGTTTTTCATTCATTGGGAGTTGAGAGAACACTCTTCCAAATCAAATAGGCCTGAGAATATGCTTAAAATGGGTGTGATAATGTATTTGTGTAGGATCTTAAGCTCATGAGCTTTATATTGAGCTCGAGATTGGCTTGAATAATGAATTAAGTTGAACAAACTGAGCTTAAGCTTTTAGACATTTTGACAAGCTTGAGTTCAAACATTGTTTGTAGGCTTGGTTTGAGCTTGAACCAAGTTTGAACATTTTACTTTTGTTGATGAGCTGAGTTTGAACATTTAATACTTGACAATGTTTGGTTTATTCAAGCTAAACCCTTCTTTAATCTGCTAAAATATATTTTCGAGGGACTTGCAAGTTGAAACTTTTTCGGGGAAAAAAAATCAAAATTAAACCAACATTTGAAGAACAAAATTATATTTCAGCCTTTTCAGTTGTCATTGTAGTCCCTTGAACTTGGATATATCATTTCTCGTTAGTATTCATTCCCTTTTTTTCCCCTCTGAACCAATTGTCTTTGAGCTTTCATCTTGCTGCTAATTGCTATCTCAAACTTATAATGGATGCAGTCTTGTTTTGTACTATCATTTCTTGTACATGTCACCCTGTTCATCTTAGCTGCACTTCAAGTTGATTTTTTTTGTTTTAATGCTCTTTAACATACATAATAAACGTAATCATCAATTGAAAAGGAAAAAATACTGAAAGATTTTTGGTAAAGGAAATTGCAATAGTTAAAGTTCAAAGGATCTCTTTTACTGGATAAAAAAAAGTTAAATATGTATTTACTGTTTATGTGACTTCAAAATGTTTTTTAACTAACATAGTAACTTGACTTTAACAGGTTCACAATGCCTGAAATTGATATAATCCTATACCACGGTGGTCCGCTGAAGAATGCCAATGCGAACAAGGGATTGCCATTTGAAGGGCCGGGTATAAAGAGCTATTATACCCAAATTGATCGTAGGTTGAAGACTCTTGATGAATTGAAGATGATGGTTATGGAAGAGTTGTGTGAGAATCTTGCTGTGCACAACATACAAATTACTTATCGTATGCCAAATGAAATCTTGAAGCACCGGATTAATTACAAGTATATGGCGATAGAAACAGACAAACATGTGAAGATCATGTTTGACAAGTTGGAGAGAATATCTGAAGTAACTAATATCGAGTTGTACATACAGTTGGAGCCGCGTGCAGAAGTTGGTATCGAGGAAATCCAACAAACACAAACAAGTTTACAGGCTACAGTTCCAGATGCTCAATATGAGTATTTTACACATGTAGAGCATGATGATGTGCATGCTGATGATGATGAGGATGAGGATGAGGATGAGTATGAGGATGAGAATGCGGATGACGATGACGATGACGATGATGACGACGACTATGTTGATGAGAGTACTGACATTGACGGTGAAGATTTTGTCTATAGAGATGAGATTGAAGACAAGATTGAGAGAGGGGACTTTAGGGACTTTGAGAGGGACATTGATGACGATGAGACATTGGACGGTAATGAACCTGATGCAGACAATGTTCTTAGTGTCCAAAACATTACGGACACAATCCCTACCTACACACCTCCTGCCATGTCATTTTCTGCAAATACTTGGGAAAATATGACTGATCCTTCACATATTGAGACACCATTTGTGTCTACTTGGAAAGAGGGGATGAATTTGTGCAAAGGCTTGACTTTTGCCAATAAAAAGGAGGTGCAGCGTGTATTAACAGTTTGTGCCCTCAAGGAAAACAAACATTTTTTGATCAGTAGGTCGACCATAACAAAACTTTGTGCAAAATGCGTGGATGAGTCATGCAGGTGGTATGTCTGCGCAGTCATGAAGCCCAATCTCTAGGGACTATGGATGGTGACCGTGTACAAGGGTCCTCACACGTGTATACGGATTGGAGTGCGAAATGATGGTAGAATGATGAATTGTAAATTTATTGCAGCAGACATCCTTAAGCAGTTAAGTGAGGATCACACTACCCCAATTAAGTATCTCAGATCTATGATAGAGTCGAAATATGAGGGCCATAAGCCCTCTTACTACAAGGTATGGGATGCGAAACAAAAGGCGATTGGGAAGCTGTTTGGGAATTGGGAAGAGTCTTACCAAAGGTTGCAAAAGTTGCTTATGGCATATATTGATCAGGATCTGACTACCCAGGTGTTCTATCATATGACATCCACCGATGAAGATGATACTGTATTTTTGAATTATGTGTTTTGGTCTTTCGGTCCAAGCATTGATGGATTCAAATATTGCAAGCCGGTTATCAGTATTGATGGGACCCATCTGTATGGTAAATATCAGGGAAAGTTGTTGGTTGCAATGGCAACCGGCGCTAATAACAAGGTATTCCCTCTTGCCTTTGCTGTTGTGGATTGTGAGTCAGGGTCCAGTTGGAGGTGGTTTTTACAATGCCTCAGAGATACGATTGGCCACGTGATACCCGACGAAGGCATTTGCATAATTTCTGACCGACATCTCGGTATCAAAAACACCATTGCAAACTGGCCTAGAAGGGATGATGGAAGAACACGGGTATTTCATAGATATTGCCTTCGACATGTTGCTAGCAACTTCAACACACATTTTCAGAACTCGACTCTAAAGTTAGCTTGCTTGAAAGCAGGATATGCTACTCAGGTAGTTAAATTTGATACCATAATGGAGTCCATTAAGCAGGTGGAAATGGAGGCCATTCGGAATAAGAAGAAGGTGACGGGGAAGGATGGGAAGGAAAAGAATCAAGATTATCTTCCATACACATACCTAATCAGCGAGTCTGTGGATATGTGGACTCAATCACATGATGGTGGGAAACGTTTTGGGGCAATGACAACCAATATATCAGAGTGCTTCAATGGTGTACTGAAAGGTGCACGGGGCCTTCCTATTGCCGCGTTGGTTGAGTTCACTTGGTCCAAACTTGTTCAATATTTCCACGACCGGCACAAAGAATACCTCAATCGCCTGTCAGAGGGTAAGAAATGGAGTCAATATGCCTTTGAGAAGTGGGAAGCAAATAAGCTTAAATCTGAGAAACACTATATCAAGCCATTTTGCAATGAGCAGATGATATATCAGATAGTTACTTCATTCACGTGTAGCCCAGGAGGGGGAAACCACAGTTATGAAGTTCGGATACGGGAAAGAACATGCAGTTGTGGGAAATGGCAAAACATAGGGATCCCGTGTTCACATGCAATTAGAGTATGTGACTATTTAAATATTGATTCGACCGCATATATTCACCCATGTTATGGTTTGGACAATGCCCTTACCACTTATCAGCATGCATTTGTGATTCCCAAGTCACAATCATTGTGGAGTGATCCCGTGGGGCCAAAGTGGTTGCCTAATCCAGCATTGTTGCGGGCCAAAGGTCGACTAGTGAAGTCAAGAATAAGGAATGAGATGGACGGAGTCAGGAATAAGGATCGAGGGTCGGGATGGTGGAGGGAGGACACAGATTTGATAGAGAGTCAACCCAAGCAAACATGTGGATTGTGTCATGCTTCCGGGCATAACCGTAGAAAATGTCCGCAGTCCCGTGGCGCTTCCACAAGCAGTAATGTTCCACAGTAGGTAGGTAGATGGGAAAATATTATGCATTTGGTACATAATTGTTGTTCATTCTACCCTTAACTAATGTTTACTATCTTCTCTCCTAATGTGATTACTCTACGTTTTGCAGGCATGCTTCCATGGACGCCCTTTTTGTTGTGCGAACTGCTGATCTTAGGAAAAGTGACTACGTTATATTGGCACATTTAATTTTTTGGTTTTTGTTGAATGTACTTATAATTCTCTATCCAATGTACCTCTATGAAGATTGTGATTTGAGTACTATGGTTAGAATTGCAAATTAAGCATGGTTGCGTGTGTTTAGAATGTTGATGTATTGAGAATGCCTTTTGTTGTGATGCAAATGCATTTGCATTGTAAAACTATATTTATGAATAGTGCGTAACAGTTTCTATAGCTTGGTGCCTAGCGAGAACGCTTTTTGATGTAATTTATGTGCATTTACATTCTCAACTTCTCTGCCTCTCAATGAGTGTTAGATTAAATTCTCAGCTTCTTTATCCATGTTTCTCAGCAGGTGCATATACACATTTCAGTTCCTCATTTGCTTGCATGTGTAGGAAAAAAAAAAATTCCTAGTGGAATTCGAGTTTCATACACTTGAGTTTCACTGGGAAAAACAGAACAGAACAGGGCAACCAATCTGCCTGAACAGGGGATTTGCCCAAAATGAAAAAAAAAAAAAAAAAAATTCCCAAGATCTCGAGTTTTATAAACTCGAGTTTCACTGGGCAAAACAGAGCAACCCTTCTGCCTGAACAGGGGATTTTCCCAAGTAACGAAAAAAAAAATTTTCCCAGTGGAACTCGAGTTTATATAAAACTCGAGTTCCACTGGGAAAATTTTTTTTTCCAGAGGAACTCGAGTTTTATAAACTTGAGTTCCACTGGGGAAAATTTTTTTCCTTCACTTGGGCAAATCCCCTGTTCAGGCAGAAGGGTTGCTCTGTTATGCTCTGTTTTTGACAGTGGAACTCGAGTTTTATAAACTCGAGTTCCTCTGGGAAAAAAATTTCCCAGTGGAACTAACAATGGCCTTTTTTTATTAGAATAAAAAAAAAAATCATATGGCATTACTATTTTAACAATGGGCTTTTTTTTATGGTATTCTTTATAAAAAAAATTTTCCCCTGCTTTTTTAACTATTTAAAAAAAAAAAAAAAATTTCCCCTGCTTTCAACATGTTATATTCTGATTGAATTACTCTCTATGCTAATGAATTGAATAATTAACAAAATTAACCAAATGGATTAGAATTACCTTGTACCATGTTTAGCTTTGCATGTACTAACAAGATAGCCCATTGTTATTTTCAGCAAGGTATTGTTTTTAATTTCCTATACTAATAAAAAAATACCATATGATTTTCCTAGTAGAACCATATGATTTGCCCAAAAAAAAAAAAAAAGAAGAATTTCCCAGTAGAACTCAAATGGGCTTTTTTTATTAGCTGTTGCTTTTTTTTTTTTTTTTTTTTGTTGCTTATTACAATTTTATAAGAAAATTACCCATAATTTCCTTTTTAATATAGAAACTGTTTGCCATCATTTTTTCCAAATCAAAATCATATTGTTATAACTGAAGTTGAGATATGAGCTTTTTGAAGTCGAGCTTACGTTCAAGCTCAATGTCAAGCTTTTGAACTCGATACAATACAAGAACATATTAAGTCCAAATCAAAATCAAAATCTTTTTCTTTTTTTTTTTGAACAGTTGTCATTCATCAAAAATTCCTCATCAAAAACCGTAAAAGCGGCGAACAATTCAAAAATAAGGTCTATTCTTCCTAAAACAATTCTTCAACCAGGCAAGATCTATAATAAAGAATAAAAGCAGCGAACCTTAAAAAACATATCAGTAGAGATGCAGCAAGAAAAATTGTTCAATTGAAAACACACAAGACTAGATAACTATAAATGTAAATAGCAAAAATCCGGGCAGCTTTTGAACAGACCTAAAACTCCATAGCTGCTTATGAAAATAAATAAGTCTCACATGACACCTTAAGCAAATCAAAAAACACTAGGATACTTCATGGCCCCGCCACCGTCGGTCAAGCACCCAATTCTGTGAATTGAAGCTACATGATGATGGCAGAGAGTTGAAGCTATTACCAACAAAACAAACACTTAGACCTTCTATGGATAGCTTAATAGCAAGAACCCAGTCCTTACTGTAAGGACTACGATACCCAGCACTTGCAGAAACTGGGTGCAGCACAATTCACTTCTTCTTGGCAGCAGACTTGGTCAGTCCAGTGGGGCCAAAAGTCACAACCATACCAGGCTTGATGATACCGGTTTCAACACGACCCACAGGGACAGTTCCAATGCCTCCAATCTTGTAAACATCCTGAAGTGGGAGACGGAGGGGCTTGTCTGAGGGCCTCTTTGGCTCATTGATCTGGTCAAGTGCCTCAAGAAGGGTTGGACCCTTGTACCAGTCAAGGTTGGTGGACCTCTCAATCATATTGTCACCCTCAAATCCGGAGATGGGGACAAAAGGAATCTGGTCAGGGTTGTACCCAACCTTCTTCAAGTAAGAAGAGACTTCCTTCACGATTTCATCATACCTGGCCTTTGAGTACTTGGGGGTAGCGGCATCCATCTGTTAACCATAAAAGACATCAATCACAACCATATCACTCAATATTAAGAAAAATATACTCTGGACTATGATGGCATTCATCATACCTTGTTGCAGCAGCAAATCATTTGCTTGACACCGAGGGTGAAAGCAAGGAGAGCATGCTCACGGGTCTGTGCAGTAGTACCTGGTGGTCTCGAACTTCCACAAGGCAATATCAATGGTGATACCACGCTCACGCTCAGCCTTGAGCTTCTCAAGCACCCATGCCTGAAATTGAATGACCTCTTGTTCATCTCAGCAGCTTCCTTCTCAAACCTCTCAATAACACGCTTGTCAATACCTCCAAGCTTGTAGATCAAGTGACCAGTGGTGGTCGACTTCCCAGAGTCAACGTGGCCAATGACCAGTGGTAGCAGGTGCTGACAAGTGGTAGCAGGAATGGGTTCACACCTGTGTAGTGATTTCCATTGTGATCAACCTGAGATTATTAATCACATTGTCAGGCCAAGGACTAAAATATTAAAACCTAAGTCATGGGAAGTATTAAAAATATCAGGTGAAATTTAACAAATATTTTAAGAAGACAAAAGAATGAAACGGACAGGTGGTCTTGATTCCAAAGATTGATGAAGATCCTTATTGTCATCAAGAAGTTTATAGATTTCTTTGTCCTTCTCCTCAATCATTCGATCAGCAAGATCACGAAATGTATCATGCTCTTCCTACAAGTTATGCATCAAATTAACACAAGAACAAAAATATAAATATACTGACAATTAATCCAAGCCCAAATGCAACAAGATACAAGATATAAGGTACCTTTAATCTTTTATAACGTAATTTGAGCTCATCCAATTCTTTTTGTACATCCTGTCCAGAAAATACTTCATTTTGAGCCTTCAGTCCCTCACATCTGACTGTAAAATTAAGTACAACCTTTTTGAATACTTAACTGGTATCCATATTTCTATGGATTGGAGAAAAGGAAGGAAAAGATGGTAAGAATCATCTTTATTCGACTTAGCATGGATGTCTTACTTCGCCATGTTTCTTCTATATTTTGAAGGTTCATTTCCCATGTTTCCTTGTCTGATTGGTGGCTAGCATTAGCAGAATTCAGCTTTATTTCTAAGCTCTTGATCTGCTGCTTGGCATTGTCAAGGACCAACTCTCTGGAATAAATATGTAATTGAAGAGTCAAATCAGACTTCTTAGTACATAAACCAAAATTCAATATATTTTAAGCAAAAAATACTAGTAAATTAAAATTTTCAAATGTGGGAGTTCTGAAACAAATATAACATATAAATTAATAAAAGTTCTAATCACAATAAAAGTAACAGCCTGACTAGCGACAACATGCATATCTTTCTCACACATCATCTATTCATCATAAGCCCCGAAAAAGGAGGAGAGTTGAGGTAGGTTGACAGCTAACGTAAAATTTAGTCAGCTTTGGATCAATTGCTCATCATTTATTTCATGCTTTGGAAAATATTTTATACCAGCATTATTGGCAGATAAAGTAAGGAGAGTTTTATTTATTTATTTATATATAAGTAAACCAAACTGTAGGTAAAAAAGTAAGGAAAGTTTCCCATATAAAGAAATAAACTGAACTAATGACCACACCACCACCACCACCCCCCCCCCCCCAAAAAAAAAAAAAAATCAGCTCAATAAATCCTTCTATCCAATTCCATATAGAATAAAGCAAAGGAAAAAAAAAAGAGCCGGCAAGACAGTATCAGCACCTTTCTTTGAGTTCTTTATCATGATTAGCCAAGGCATCCTGAAGATCTTGAAGGACCCTATCCCTTTCTGCAGATACAGATAATACTTCTTTTTCAGCCTCCTACAGGATCAACAAATGCCAGTGATTTTAACATATGTCTATAATGATCCAGTCTTTACTTCATATTATAAGATAAAGTATAACCATGTACTTTTAGTGCTTCCTCAAGAACTTTAAGCTGTTCAGAGTCTTTAGCTGCAGCTAGCTCTGCATCCTTCTTTTGGAGAAGTGCATGTGCACGAACCTTGTAGGAAGAAAATTCACTTTCAAGGCGGCTGATCTGCAAAGATTTATATTGAGGTCAGGTTATAAATAAGAAAATATTTAAAGCTATGAAGCTTCACAAAATTGAGCAGTAATTTCACAGGAAAGCTAAGCAAGAATACTATCATCAGCACACGTGTGTGACTATGTGTGTAATTTGTCTCTGGTGGGGAAAGGTTCCTGGTTTGCTGAACATACAACCCAAAACCACCAGTTTGATAACTAGGTGAACAATTTCCCAAGATGAGATCCAGGAATCCAACGCAAGAATAAAAGTTTCTGTCAGTATCTTTGTCCAAAAAATGTACATTGCCAACTCCTAACAAGAATAGAAGTAAAAAATGCCACTTATCAGAAGGTAGAGGGTTGGGTGTATCACTATTTCAAGGTCCCAGTAAAAGAGACTGATTTCTTTAAATTTTTTAAACCAATGCTAGTAACAAGTGCCTTCAGCCAGAAGATAATGGAAGTTGGATATGCAAGGAACTGTAGCACCAATATATAAATGGTGTAGAGCCATACTCCCAATGCATCATTACTTATTCTACTTCAGTTAAAGCACAATATCAATGAGACATACAACTATTGTCCTCGGAACCGGTGCTTATGATACAGGAATACTTTCCTGTATCATAAGCACCGGAATACTCTCCAACAGTTGGCAGGCCAGAGCATACCCCAAAATCTGCATTGCATATGCAAATTTCAGGGAACTGTGACTCAATGGCCAAGAGAAAGAGAACATGCATTTAAGATTAAAATAATTGGGCCCTCATCAGTCATCACAGACATATAAAGGTAAAATGAAAAACATTTTGAACAATAAAGATGTAAAACATATTGTTATTCATTTCCTTACCTACAGGATTGGAGCTATATTTCATCCTCTCTATCTCACACACACACATTAAGAATGAGTTCAGAAATCATGGAGGGAAATGAGAATAAATTGATACCTCCTTTTTGGCAGCCACTAATTCTGCACCTTTAGCATTTAGGATCTGGGCTTGTGCAGACACATCAGATTCCAGCTGACCTGCCCAATAAGAAAAGCATGAACATTCACTTCACATATATGAGTAATCTGATAAAAGGAAAATAATGGATGCAAATATACTTCTCATTTTTGCAACTTCAATTTCAGCACGTATGCAATTACTCTCAGCAAGTTCCAGTTTAGTCTTAAGTGCCTGGGAGGCAGCTTCCCAGCGCTCCTTTTCTTTGTCCTGAATAACAATAAATGCCATATGAGCATAGAAAAGAAATACATATGCATGTGTCTAGCTATATAAATGAGATAGTCATAACAACTTCACAAAGTTTTGTCCTGAAATAAATTGCCATGTAGTATCCTTTCTTCTAATTCTTTTCATTTTAATGGAAGCCCACCCCATCCTAAAGAAGCACAAAGGGAAACCCAGAACTTGTGTTCAGCTAATAAATACTCCCTCCATCCTGTATTATTGGTCCTGTTGAGTAAATCCAACTTCTCAACTTTTGAAAGGAACATAATTTAATCATTTTCTTTCAAAAGATACAAGTTTTCAAAATTACCCTCTTTATATAAACCTCAATATTGGAGGCTGTTTGGTAGCAATTCTAAAGAATTTATTTAAAAGTAAACCTTTTTATTTTTGGATGTTTTTAAAACAAAAATATGTTTGGAAAAATTTATTATTATTAATTTTTTTTGAGAAAAGCAAAACCAAAAAAAACTTGTTTGGTAAAAAAAAGCCTCTAAAAAAAATTTATTGCTGCACAACCAGCAATAATCCAATACAAGAGCAACCATCCATGGTGAAGCATAACCCCACAAACACCTCCTCAAAGTCGCCATCACAATCCACCCATAAGAGCCACCATCCACAGTGGCACACAACCCCCCAATCCCACAAAAACCAATTGGCAAACCCCAAAATCCCACCTCCATCAAGGTCCAGATAGCAAAAACCCAAATTGGACGCCATAATAACAAAAACAAGACTTTGTCGAACACCAGGGCAAGGCTTGTTAGGCGTCGACAACTGGAGCCAACTATACTATGCCGCCATTAAGAACACCAGAAAGTCGCCTCATGGAAACCACTGAACCAAATCGGCAACTATAACTAGACTGAGTTCATCTCAAGATGAATTGCACACATCCATTAGCAAAGCCAGTACACATGGCCATCACCAAATCCATACCTAATTCTCTTCCACACAGCCATTATCATCCAAGAGGCAATGGCTAATGAAGGAGAGAGAGAGAGAGAGAGAGAGAGGGAGAGGGAGACCTAAAATTCCCGAAAACATCTAAAAGGCGTTGTCTAAAAACCCATATACACCAAAAAAATATTTATGTGGGACACAATATTTTTTTGTTTTTAAGTGGTGGAAACACATTTTAAATACTCTAACCAAACAAACTCTTGATTCTTCAATATTGCATTCATTAACATTTCAAAAATCAAAGAAGACATTTTGGGCATCCCAAAAAGAAATAGAGACCAACAACATGGGAGGAAGGAATAATAATATTCACATCACAAAGACCATCAATGTCATTTGCGGAAGATAAATTTTACTCATTCTGATTGTTTGATTCATACATGCTCACGTTTCAGGTGAGCAAGCTCTCCCTTTACACTTTCCACAGAAGCTCTAAACCGCGCTGCCTCACCAGTTGAAGCTGCATCCATCTCTGCAATCTTAGACTCTTTGTCTGCAATTAGCACCTGGTAATGTCTTCAACACTTAGTCCAACTCATCATGTGAATTTTTTTTTAAGAAATTCAACAGCACTAAGCCATAAAAATATGCTATTGAGTTAAAGAAATTACAATTTAAAACAAGCAATGCCCAATACTATTTCCGTTTTGTTGATGCCCTTACACATGCATGCACGCAAGCGTGCACACACCCAAAAAAAAAAAAAAAATGTCATCCTAATTAGAAGAGTGTCATATTAGGAGCATTCGGTGGATCAGCTCATAGCATTATTTACAGGGATGTTGTTTAACTGGTCTTGTTCTTGGGGATTCACTTCTACTGATTCCGTTCCATTGTTCTTAGATTCCCTTCTTATTTGTACGTAGTTTTCTTTCTTTTGTGCTTTTGTATATATATATATATTTTTAGCTACCTCATTCTTGTTGCATGAAGTAGCCTTTATGAATAAAATTTTTATTACCTATAAAAAAAAATTTGACTCATATCTCTAGCAGTTTAGCTAGACGTTCATGGAACAAAAAAACAACTACAACCTCACCCCTATCTTATTGTTATAGGGAAGGAGGGGCCATTTGAGCTAGAGCGCATTGGCAGAACAAGAAAATAATTCACTACACTGCCGCTTCTCTTTTACTCAACACAAGTCAATAATAGAATGAACCTCATTTCAATAACTCCTACTTGTAGTGAAGAAATAGTTTCAGTAGCTTTGCTTCTAAAGGATAGTGCATCAGCAAGTTGAGCTTCCAAACTCTCCAAATTCTAAAGAAAAACAGACGACAATTCTGAAGCTAGGGCACAAAATGTTGCATGGAGCAGTAAAGAAAAACAAAAAATTCTCAATGTTTTTTTTTTTTTTGGGATAAGTAACAATAAAAGTTCTTAATGTTTAGCCATCTGAATGCAAATTTACCTTCTGATGTTTAGCAGAGAGCTCAGCTATTGAAGCTTGCCTTTTTTCATCTGCAGCTTGTAACAATCCCCGCATGTCTTCCAACATCTAAAATATAAGCAAGTTAAGACTCACTATTAATTCTCTTCATACAAGCAACAATTAAGACAGCAAAGGCATATCAATGCTAGAAAATTTTCAACATGGAAGAGCGAAACAATAATATATCAAATCAAATCAAAGAGATACAAAAGCTGGTCAAAACACTTTGTTATGTATGATGATTCAATTGTCATTAACAGAAGTTTCTTGTTAAGTCACCAAGAATTGTATGCTTTGTCAAAATATAGTGATGCAATAAAATTAAATCTTAAAATTGAGGCTGTATATTTTATAAAGCACTTGACCATCTGAAGCATAAAATTGAGGTTATACCCTCAGAAGATCCAATATTTGGCCAAAACAAGAACACTAACCAAGGTATACAAGCATAACATCCATAAACAGGGTAAGTATCTCCACGTGCATGAACAAGCAGGGGATTCTATAAGCATCAAAGCAAAGTTTTGAAAGCCAAAAGCCAGCCTTGTTAAAGATCTGCATACCTGCTCCTTCTCCATTAGTGACTGTTGCAAGGCCTCAAGAGCACTTTCTTTTGGTTCCACTGAACGCCGCAATTCCTCAATGGTGTCTCGGAGTCTAGATTTCAATCATGAGAAGAATGAAAACAGGACTGTAAATATAAATTCTCAAATTTTGATACTGCTTTATGGAACTGCGGAAAGACTTGAGAGCTTATGGTACAAAACTTCAAGTAATTTCCATTTACAAGACACTGTTTTATTTTTGGAAGGAGTGGGGGTGGTTAACGGAAAAACAGATCTATGATACAAAAAGAACAAATGATGCTATTGTTTCTCCCATCAAATATATCACCACACCCACACATGTACCCAACCCACCTGAAAAAATATACAAACATGCACAAGTTTCTCAATTTAATACATAGTTAGGGATTTTACTTATTGTTTGTACTCCTCAATTGTTGTCTCTCTGCATCCATTGCTTTTAATGCATCATTTGCTTGTTGCCGTGTCCGCTCCAGCTCTTGTTGCAATGCTGACTGTTGCGATGATGCTCGCTCAGCTATTTCACTCACTTCATGAAACTGGACCTCAAGATCATCTTTTTCCTGAAATTGACAATCTCCAAATAACACTTGTCACTTAATTTCGGGCAAAATATGATTATTTCTTTTACTACTTTAAATAAAAGAAGAGGAATATAGTATTCAATGTAGTGCGTGTATATATATTCTTTTACCTTTTCTCTAAGTTCTTTGTTCATTTTTTTCAAGTGAGGCAACTTAGTGACAATTATCAGTTTCAGCTCAAATGCATTATTATAAAATCACCCATACATGTCACTCCAAAAATGGCCATGACAAAAATAAATAAATGCATGAACTCTAAATCCTCTATATCCGTTTACAATGGGTCTCGTATATCTGTTTTAATGAAATATTAACCACAAAACTATTCCAGGAAAAATAAAATTCCATAGCAAAGAGAGATACTTACACAAACCTAAATTTTTCACTGGCTACATCAAGGTGAGTAAAACCTCAATAAATTTCAATGGAAGATATTTTTTCTAGTAATATTTCCTGTCAAAGCATAAGGATTTTTTACTTCTTTAAATTTTAAGTCTACAACAGGACCTTTGACAATATAAAAGTGCCCATCAAGGTTCCGTGAACCAGCATTTTACCAAATCAGGAGACACAAAGTGCACTGCCCGTTAAAAAGGACAGGCACAAAAGCTGACACGCTCTAACAATAGCACCATTTCTATGGAAACTTTTGGAACTCACATAGGATATTTAATACAGACACCACAATAATATAATTATCTGAAAATATCACAGGAGATTTGGTCCCCAAAAAGATGCAGTTTTACGGGCAAAGTCATATTAGAGGGCATTATTTCAAGGATGTGCTTTGCTAAAGGCCTCTCAAAGATAATGTGTCTGAATATGGAAACCAGTCACAAGCATTCAAAAAGATACAAGCGTTCCAAATATGGGAAAAGCGGAGAAAATCAAAGAACTGGCTTAGAAGCTTAACATTTAACAATTAATGTGCATCAGAACAAGTTCATCCTAAAACATGGCAAGATGAACGGTATCATGAAGTTGCAAACCAAGGCAGAAAGGCCAAAAGGCAATTTACCTTTTGAACATCTTGTATCCGTTGTTTTGCTCGTTTGTGAAGCCTGCTAAATTTTGAGTCAAGTTCGGAGTACTTCTCTTCACGGTCTTTTATTTCTTGATCCAACTTCTGTTGACAAAGGGTACTCACAGCAAATTGCAAGAATATTAAAAAAGTTTTTTGAGCAAGAGTATTTAAATACAAAAAAGAGAATTATAAGAAATACCTGGCTTTCACAATTGCATCAACAGTTTTCTTTTCTTGTGGGCTTAGATCACCACGCTCGGTATCAACACTTCTTGTCACCTGCAAGAACCCACTGTTTTAAGATATATGGTATAAACACTTCTTGAGAATTTACTATGACATATATCTCACATGCACCATTCATAACACAAGGTAATTTGCTGCATGCATCTTTAACAAACCTCTTTTTCAATGTTCACCAATTTTGCGTTTTTTAACCCTCGTGTAATGTTTGGGCGGGGGAGGAGGCTGCGGGGCATCAGCCTTAGGCTCATCATCATGCTGCAAAGACATTAGGTGCATACAATCAATATTCGGTGTAATGATAAGAATAAATAGCATATTGCAAAATAGGCGTAAACATCATAATTAATGTTATCGTACCATAGAGCTGCCTTTGTGTCCTATTTTGTGTCCACCTGTCCCACAAGTGGGTGCTCTTCTAGCACGTTGCGGTCTACCTCGTGGGGGTGACGGCTGATGAGGGGGATGCTCGTCCGGTACATCAATATCTGGCTGTAGCGGGTCAATCCCTACCGGAGGTCCTAAAGGGTCGGATAAGGATGAGGTAGGTGGGTCATGATGCTCTATGCATAGGCCAGGAGTGGGGATCATTGTCATGGGTTCAATACTGGGTGGGTCCATGGGTAAAGTGAGTGCACTGGAGCTGGTGGGTGGGTATAAGGGTGTCTCAGGGTGCATACAAGGGGTGAAGGGACTGGGCTGCGAAGGTGGGGTGGGTGAAGGGACCTCACCATGAGGAGATACATCTACCATGGGTGGAGGGACCTCGGACTGAGGAGATGCAACTGGGATGGGTGGAGGGACCTCAGGCTGGGGAGATGCGTGCGGGATGGGAGCAGGTATCTCAGGACTACTTACAACCCGAGGGGTTGTTGCACACCGACCACGGCCACTAGCTGCACTTGTGCTTGGGTTTGCTGTAGCAGGCCGACCACTGCCCCTAGCTGCACTTGTGCTTGGGCTTGTTGTAGCAGGCCGACCACTGCCCCTAGCTGCAGTTGGGCTTAGGCTTGCTGTAACAGGCCGACCACGTCCCCTAGCTGTGCTTGTGCTTGGGCTTGCTGTAGCAAGCCGACCACGACCCCTAGCTACGCTTGTGCTTGGACTTGCAGTATCACGCCGACCACGGGTCGGTGTAGTTACAGGTGCTGCACTTGTGCTTAGGGCTGCAGTAGTTGCTGATTCAGTCTCAGTACTGTTGTTTGCCTGCCCAGTGGCTGTAGGATCACCACCAAGTCCAGCCACATTATATAGGATGCGCCGGACATGGTTGTGTTCTCGGCTGCCTACAGGAAGCCAATTCAACAACGCTAAATGACTTTCAATCTGAAATAGAGAAAAAACCAGTACAATCAGAATTTTCCACATTTATGTAACAATTATAGAATGCATAATATAGTACTTATTAATCTACTTAAATACTCATCTAAACTAAAAAGTGAAAGTTTTATTATGATACTATATGCAACAAAAACTCTTCTTAATTGGATGTCAGTAAGATCAAACCAAATTTGTTGAAAGAAGAAATCAATTGATTCTACGTTCGTACATGTACTAAAGAAAAAACAAAGGAAGCAATAAAATATAATTAGAACACATTACCATCAGATGTAATCTAGCGCTGTTGCGGTCGATATACGTTCGAGTGACCGGACGGTACCATTCGTAATAGTCATGATCGCGGGCCATCTCACCAGTCTGAGGAGGTGCAGGACAAACTCGTTGTTCTCTGCTATTCCATGAAATGATATATGGTTCATGCTCCTGCCTCCAATTCTTTTCCACCTTCCCACGCAAGTCTATTCTATGTAGCCTTTCATCATACACAACATGGTCAGGCCGCTCTTGCGCCAACCCAAACTGTCAAAGGACACGGTCTGGGTGATGTGTCTCCACTATGCAAAAACACACAAGCGGCACCCTTGCTGTCCACGTACCCTTCCCTGCAACGCAGAAGTCAGGAAGGTGGACAAAGTGTGCCTCGTATGGCTGCCACACAATCTACAATAGAAACAAAAAACAATTATCATAGCATCTTCAAATGTGAAACAAGGGAGAATACATAAATACAAGGAAAAACAAAAATTAAAACGGCAGATATGTTAAAGTATGAAGCAATCGTATTCTTAAGGAAAATTAACATAATCGAACAGAACTTTTGAATATTATTACCTGGTTCGGCTGCATTGTAACTAGTTGCTCACGATAGTAGACCAACGCCATCCCAGATGGCCTACTCTTCGAGCCTGGCACCCGCACCCACCTACAGTTACGAGCGAATAACATAAGATAAGTAGCTACTTAGTTACTAAGAAGAGTACATTGCATAACACACTAAATATCAAAAAAAAAAAACTTACTTAAAGGCAAGTGGAGCATACGGCCACGGGCCATAATCACATCCAGGTGGAGGCTCTATCCTCGGGCACAAGAATGGCAACCTTGCCCATGCCCAATACTGGACCAAGGTGCACGCCCCACCAATCTGCGATGCCCCTTTCTCGCTTGCCCGGCACAACTCTCTGTACAACCAGGCCAAGCAACCACTGCCCCAACTATACTGTGGCGGATCACGAACGTTCCGCAGTTGCTCCAAAAACATCAGATGCACCCTATCTCCCGACTTGTCCATAAAAACCTTATCCCCTAGTAGCGTTAAAATATAGCACCGGGCATACTTGTGTATCTCATTCTCTGTTGCGTCATGAGGCAGTGGCGCTGCAATGGCCTCAAGAAGGCGGCTGATGAGAATTCTTTGCCCCACCAAAGTTTTGTTGTCATTCGCCGGAGTAAAACCAAGCAACTCCATGCAAAGAGTGCTCCAAGTTCCATCTAACACAGTAGTCGGCCCAACCAAGACCTCACCGTCTATAGGAAGTCTGAAAATGACCTCCACATCTTGTAGGGTGATTGACATCTCACCATGTGGAAGATGGAACGTATGAGTCTCCGGGCGCCATCGCTCAACTAGGGCCATTATAAGGCAATTATCTATCTCTCTGGAAGGGGCTCTAAACAATCCTTCAAGCCTTAGCAACTTGATAATGTCAATCACCCGATTATCTCGCATTTGAATGTTTGCCATCTCCTTAGTGCGACCACGGCACGTAAGTGCGCCCGAGTCCTGCAAAATCAATAAAAATTATAGTAGTTGTTAGAACTAGAAATACACTTTCAAAGAACTTGCTAACTAAAAGTCAAAGATAACGTAAACATTGAAGCGGTTGTTAGAACTAGATATTTCACCTTGCCATTCCAAATGTCCTCTGATCGATGATGTGATTGTCGCGTCAACAATGATCTAATACGCGGACCAGGCTCCAACATCTGTGGCTCCTCATCAATCTGAGGCTCCATACTGCAAAGAGTGCTACTGTGAGATCATTATTAGTGTGGGGGCAAAGGAATGCTATTCTACATGCAAGGAAATCTATACTGAAAAGCAGCTTATTGCCATTATTTAAAAAAGGATGCTAAAAAAATGGAAAGCAAGAAGAAGTACATCTATAACTCAGGATTAAATACAGTACTTTGCTGTAATTGGGGATTCAATCCAGCCTTGATCTTTTATGTTCCTATGTAATTGGTAAGTTATTTTTAAAAATAATATCTCAATACAGGTGGAATCCTTTATTTCTCTAGCCTTTTCTCACACACACACACACACACACACACATACACATACACATGTAATTATCTACATGAGAGATGGATTTGAAATTTCACAGCTAAATCATGAAGAAAAAGCATTTAAAACAGTAAAAAGACCGAATATGAGCTTTAGCCCAAATTCAGTTATCTCCTCATAAGAGTAGGGGTTCAAGACCTATTGGTTATGTGTGTTGTAGCAAGGCATGCACATGCAACCCAACTCTACTAATTATTCATTTACATACACAAAATACCATATTATACGTAGCATACAATGTCATCATATCTTACTAAATTCAATCGAAAAATAATCACGCAATGCATACCCTAATCATGAACATATTCAAAAAAACAATCCTTATTAGCACAATCACAATAGATATTTACAAATAGAGCAAAATTGATCATCTCAGTATAAATCGCACAAATACAAATACAACAACTCAAATAGACACAACACACACACATCACATAGATACAAGCCCTATCAACTCAAATTGAGAACCAGCACACACACGTATACATCATAAAAATAAGACCTACTAATCTCAACCTAAGCAAAAATGCAAAAATGCTTTTCTCCAACCTAAAATCTTGCAAAGTGGTCAAGTCTTACAATCATGCTTGATTTGTGTTGGAAATTGGTCAAGTCTTGCAAATTGGTCAAGATACTAATCTCTTCTTTTTTTATTTTTTTATTTTTTGATAAGTTCTGCTTCAGAGACATCACCCATGAAAATAAAAAGACTCACATAGAGAGACAGGGTGAAAGAATTTTTTCTCTATTTATTATTATTATTATTATTATTATTTTTTGGGTCAACCGGAACTTGAATTAAACAAAAGCTAGGAAATACAACGTCTGGGGTAGCAAACCCCCCATGCATCAGCCAAAAGTTGGTACATAATACAATAAGGAGGAGAAGAGTGATAAACAATTAACCGCAACCGTTGTGCATATCAAACTCCTTGAACCTATCCCTTGTCATATGAAATGTCTAACCAAGGCATTGATTTTATCAAGCATCTTCAATAGTAGTTTAACTATAGCAGTGTCAAGGTCGCTTAGTGATTCATGTCTAGGCAAAGCAAAAAACACAATTTGATTTTGTTAAGGCTCTCTCGGGCCATGATACCCAATCAATGGTACAATGAAATGAAAAAAGTAAGTCATTTCAATGATGGTTGTGCTAGACATGGTTTAACATATTTTATAAAGGTGTACCTGTAAAACATATTTAACAATTTTTTTAAATACCAAGAAGCAGATAGGTTTTCATACAAAGAGATTCTAAGTTTATATAGATTCTAAGCTAACCTTCAAATAATGAAGACACCACATCATGTATTCTACCCGCTTAGTTCTTAATTTGTACCTTTGTGGTTCTCTTTGTTTATTTCTTTGTTTTTTATTTTTGGCAATTGAGTTTTTGTCATTAAGTAGGACATATAGAATATGGGTAGATTGTGGTGATTATTTTAAAAATTTATTGTCAAATAATCCTTAATACAAAATTTGCTGTCAAATTATTCACTTAAAAATAATAAAAACTTTCTTACCCGTAGCCTATGTTAATTTTTTTCACTCATGTTAGTTAGAGGTTGATACACCATAGAACCAAGATTGGCACGAGCAACAATAAAGAAAACACAATGAGACCAACCAATCCTTGAGAACCAAACAACTCTGATTACTTAGCATATAACATGGGGAAAAAATGAACACAAGCTAAGTATATGCAAGTGCTTTAATAAACTTTTCCCAATTTCACTGTTTCTAATCCCCAACAAAATACAAAACAAACAAATATGATTAATAGAATTGTCAAGTCGGAAATAAAATTTATAAATTTTCTTTCAAGCATTTTATCAAACACTATGGATTCAAAATAAAATATATAATTACTCTTGGGCTCTTTGCAGTGCAAATCCTACAAAAGTTTGGCCTCAATTGACGTTTTAAATGTTAGCCAATCCATACAGATACATGGGTCTGTGCTTCAATTGCACATGCATGGAGGAGCTTTTTTTTTTATTATTTATTTTATTTTATTAAGCTTCTTCCTCATTGATCATTCTAAACAAAACCAGATTACTTATCAACTTGTCTTTTCCTTAAGGTCTATAGTACGAAATTTAACAAATTCTCTTAATCAAATCCCCATGTAACATATTTATATCACTTACCCAAAGACCAAGTCATAAATTATAGAAACAGTGTGGGTCAGTAAAAATCTCCACCAGCAAACAATTCAAAAAAAAAAAAAAAAAAACAGCATCTAGTCTCATTATCAACAACCCATTACCGAACAACATCAAAGAATGAGTTCTAACATTTACATTTCTAACAATGCGTAACCCACCATGCAAAAAGCCTAATTCTATAACATAAATTCAGCAAAACAGGATCGGAGAACTATTACCTAGCAAGCGAGATGAAGAACGACGAAGATACAAAGCAGAAGACTGAAGAACGACGAAGGTAAACAGAGCAGACGACAGCCCGTGGGAGACTGAGAGCACAGGGGTAGCTGATTTGGGAGTGAGAGTGAGTGATTTTGAAATTTTGGAAGTTTGAAAATTTTGGCGTGAGTGTGACTGAGTCGCTATCTGTTGAGAGTGTTTTTAGGTTTTATGTTTGGGTAAAGAGTGTTTCTAAAACTGGGTTAAATGAAAAACGTTAACTAGAACTCGAGTTTTATAAAATCGAGTTCTATTTAGCGAGTTTTCAAAACTCGAGATCCGAGTCGACAAATTTGTCCGAGTCAGCAAATGAAAAACTGTAAGGAGGAGTTTTGAAAACTTTGGATCTCGAGTTTTCAAAACTCGAGATGTTAGTATTACATATTCTTTCCTAACCGGGCAACTAACAAAATTCTTAGCAAATTTTAGTTATTTAGAAAGAGTGTTCTGGAATTCCATGAGGCTTGGTCTATGTGAGGCATTGAGTCTAACAAGGAGCACGTCTTGTCTATATAATATGTACAAGCTGAAATGTAGAATTTATTATTACTACACTCTTGTTAAGTCATAGCAACATCGTATTTCGGTCTATATGGTCTAATTTGGTCCATTCCGTCAAGTTCGGTCCATTTCGGTCCCTTTCGATATATCCATTCGGTCCACCTCGGCGATGCTTTGATAGGAACGGTTTATGTAGAAAGAGGAGTCACTTCATCGATAATTATGTCACCTTCTCTTCATAGCATAATGTTGGTAGGTTTTTATAAAATTATATTTTTCTTATGTTATTACAGTTTTGTATTTTTTTTTATGAGTGGTGGATTTACTGATATTTGCTTCCTCTTTAGGTCCAAAATGTATAGGGGATGAATTATTTTTAAGTAGTACTAAAAATAAATTCCAATCACACATTACATTATTTACAAAATATTTCGCTTTATATAATATTTGAATGTAAAATGCATTATATTTCCTTGAAAAAATTTATAAAATTTAAAACACTTTCAAATCATATACTACATAATAAAAGTTAGGTTTAAAAGCTGTTGTTGCACCAAATGGCTGCACCAAATCGCAGAATTTTTTTTATAAAAAAAATAGATATAATTTTTTTGTGTTTATCTTCTTCTCTTATAATTTTTACGTTGATAAAAATCTTAATTTGATTACAAATATATTATGTTATCAACTTTTCATCTACCAATCTTTGGATAGACACAAAAATTTAATTTTTCTCATCAAATTTTACTCTATTTATTTTTGGATAGATACAAAAGCTTGATGTTGATATCAACATTTTTTTTTTCTTTTACTTCAAATATTTGCAACACAGTGGAAAGTTTAACTAGAATTGATTTTACTTTTTTTTTTTTTAATGTCAGGAGATGTATTCACACGGTTACATGGCTAAGAGATTTTTTGGATATACCCAAGAGAACTTTTTTTTTTCTTTTTCTTTTTCTTTTGAAGATAAAAAGAAACTCTATTATCTTGAAAATAAACTCTATTAGCTAGGCTTTAAAAGATATAAAATTATATTTCAACTAAAATTCAAACTAAAACCAAAAGTTTCATATATATATATATATATATATATATAATTAATTAATTTGTTCATCATTTGATTTATTGAGATTCATAAATATTTAATTTTGCAGATTCATAAAGGGTTCTATGAAACCAAACATGTGAAACATAAAATGCAAGGTTGTTTTTGTGTTTTCTATATTAAGTCTGTCATATCTCATGTCTTTTTTTTCCCCAAAATTTTTGGTGAATTTTACTTCTTTGATCATTACAATTTAGGAGTAAAATATGTAGCTGAGACCCAATTGGCATGACAATAAATAGTAAGGCCAGATTCATGATTTTTTATTTATTAATATTTTGAACGTCCAAGTATCTATCATTTTTTAGGGTTATTTCATAGTTGTTTTTTTGTTTTTCTCTCAAATTCAGTCCCTCTTCGCTTCAAAAAATAAATTCCCAATTTTTTCTTTTTATAATTTTTTTTTATTTTATTTTAGGGAGTTTCCTTGAGGTTTTGAAACACTTGATCAAACAATACTCTTGGTATTGAGTTTTTCTCAAAAAAAATTCTTGGAGTTTATATTTACACATTTGGTTTTGATAGGGTGAAATTCGGTGCCTCCTCCCTCGCTTTCAAAGACAAAAATTCAATTCTAATGTAAGTTTATCTACTTTTATCTTTTAATGTTTAGCAATTTAGATGGTTCATAATTCTTAACTGTTACATTAAGGTTACCACTTAAATATGCTTTCAATTATTTTTTAAAATTATTAAATTCAAGGTTTTTAATATAAATATGCGCTTTAATTATGCAAACTCCCTTTATATATTTTTAGGCATCTCCTTTTTATATTAGTTGCATAGTTATTTACCATATTCTGTTCAATTAATTTTGGACTTATATATGAGTTTTTTTTTATTATTATAAAAACTTAATCTTACACAATATGCATTCATTATATAACTTAAAGTAAAAGGTAACTTTATTTATTAAAAAAATAGAATAAAAGATAACTTGGTGCAACCACGACTTCTAAGCCCAACTTTTATTATATAGAATATGATTTAATTTTAATTAAAATATTTTTTTTCATTAATTTACACATGATTCTTGATTAAGCCGTGCATCGCACGGGCATAATACTAATAACAAATATAGATAGATTAATTTAGAAAATCTAATATATTGTATCAAATACTTTGTTAGAAAACAATCACACCATTTTAAGAAGGGGTTGTGACTAACATTTATGTATATATATCATCTATTATTTTCATTTTTCACTAAACAAAAAAAAAAAAAATTCATCAAAATTTTCCACACATCATGTGGGTTTGGGATTAGTTAAAATAAAATATAGTAGATGAAACAATATTGGAAGACATATCAAAGAGTATCACATTACATGCTTTTATGAGCAAATGCCAAAGTAGTTCACATGAGCAAGGTCTTTGATTTGTTCTGATTTGAGGTTAAGCATGAATTCTTGAGTGAAAAATCCAAATATTGAAGTCTTATGTCTCCTAGTAAAAAGTTCAAATAAAATTCTAAAATAAAAGAAATAAGCAAGAATTACAGGGAACACAGATAATAAAACAACTTATGAAAGACGTATCACAATCATTTTTGCTGTAAACTATAAGAATTACACTTTTTCACCATTAATTATATCTCATTTATATTTATTCCCTAAACTACAAGAATACATAATTTAACTCTCTAAACTAAAACTCATGTAACACGTGTCTCATTATCAGTTAAATCTAACGGAATGTGGCATTAAAAGACCAATTTCCCTTGACTCTAAAACATAGACAATAGAGGGTAAATTGGTCTTTTAATGCTAAATTTTGTTAAACTTAATTTCAAAACAAAAGGCAAGGGATTAAGTAGTACATGGTTATAACTTTTTTTTGGGGTGGGGGGGGGGGGGGGGGGTCATAGTTCAAGGGATAAAATGTAAAATTTAGGGGTCAATCATGCATTTCAAATTTTCAATATAGCAGTTAGCTACTTCAAATGTCATGTTCAACCCTTCAGGGAATGCACAACCTACTCTCAATCAACCAATGCTTTGACTTGTATATAGTTCTAGCTCTAGGTTAGGTTTAAAAAAAAAAAAAAAAAGAATTAAAAAGAAAAAAAAAAGAAGGAGAGAGAGAGAGAGAGAGAGAGAGAGAGAACATTATACAACACATTATATTATTTACAAAATATCTCGCTTTATATAATAATTGAATGTAAAATACATAATATTTACTGGGAAAAAAATTATAAAATTTAAAACATTTTCAAATAACAAATTCTAACCACACATTACATTCACTACAAAAAACTTCACTTTTTTCGGCCCACTATTTCCAAGGGTCTCCTAAAAAGGTCCAAACAGACGCTGAAAACGCGTATGGCTAACTTTATTTCAAGGTTCATTAAAACCCTTGAAATAAGCCAATACAACCGTTTTAAAAAAATGTGAACCAGTTTTAGCAGCATTCCCGCGAGAGTTTTGGCTCCAAAATATTACATTTTTCAGCACCGCTTTCACGCGACCCTCAAAATAAAGATATTCCAAAATTTTCAATCAACGAAATAAAGCCTATAATTTGAAAAATAAAAAGGAGAAAACCATTTCATTTAGTCAGATCTAAAACTCGTGGATTTGTAGCTCTCCAACTCTCTCTCAGAATACTCAAAGGTGCGGTGGTCGACGACTTAGCTCCAGCGACTATTTGAGGCACGGTGGGCGGCGATATCATCTCTGATGACGAGCTAAGGGCATGGTGGTCGGAAATATCATCTCCTCCACTTCTTTGTTCGATTACAGGTCTCTCTCTCTATCTAACTCTCTGTTTGTTTCTCGAGAAAAAAAAAATTGAAGTTGTCCTAATCTCTCTCGTTTTCTCTGTCATTCTCTTCACTGGTAGAGTGACTACAAAGTATTAGTCCAATTTTGCGTAGTCCTTGTGTTTTAGGGGCTTATAGAACAAGTAATAGTATAAATTAGAGGCTAGGGTTTGGATACTTTGGAATTGGAATCACGCCAAACTGGCTTTGATTCAAAATAGATCCCAAACCACACACAAGGAGACAGGAACCTAAACTCGATGGATGAATCAAACCCGTGCGATCAGAGTGTGATTAACGGCCCTGAAGCCTCTCTGATTGAGGCACCAATCTGTAGGTGATCGTTCTCAATTTGCTTCGGCTAGTTGGGATGGTCGCATGGCTAAGCTTATAACAAACTTGCTGAGCTGAACCTTGGCTCTTCACAATTTACACAGTGAGTTTTTGAACTTGTTTTTTTTTTTTTGAAGAATTTTTGGGGCAGATTTCTTAAAGATTGCAAATGTACACAATGTGTATGATGAAATTCCAAAGTGATGTTTTGCCAAATTTTTTTATAAATTACAATGTACATAAGTTGCTTGATAAAATTCCTGACTGATGTTTTGTTCTTATTTTGTAAGTCCTAAATCCTAATACATGAAAGAGTGGTTAGGAGGAAGAGATATAAAGATAGGGATGCTGTGTTGTTGTTTTGATGGGTTTCAATAAATTATTTGGATATTTTGATTTTGTTGTTGTTCTTGCTGAAAGACTAATTAAATTGAATTGAATTGAATTGTTTTAGGTGGGTTCTTATTCACTGTTTATGAATTATGACATGCCTATTAGTTGTATTAGTTTTTATTTTTTTTTATTTTTTTTTATCTATACGCTAAGATTTAAATTTTGTGAAATTTAAACTAGGATGCTTGGTGTGTTATTCTTATCCTACTTTGAATGGTTTGAATAGAGGCTCTTGTTTTGGTGAAAATACATGATTCAATTGTCTGTTGCTGAGATTGCTCAAGATTTGACTCACTTGGCCTGAAAGAGCTGACCATAACTGAGGCGTTGTGACAGGAACTGAAAGAGCTGGCCTGACCTTGGGTCAGTTGCACTGTATGTGTGTGCAGTTTTTGTGTTTACTGTGTGGTGTCTAAAAAGTAAACTTCTTGAAAAGTTTTTTTTTTTTTTTTTTACCAATTTTTTATATACTTCTTTTTGGCATTCTCGCTTCTTAAACTTATAACAATAATAAGTTAATAACACAAATAACTGTATGTGTTATTAACTATGCTTGAAATGCTTCATCTTGTATTATTCTAGGATCCTGTGATGAGTGTATAACCTACACTATTTCCACTAATTTGCTGATTGATCAGTTCGTGGAGAGGTGATGTTTGTTAAAATTTTCTTTTACTCTTCATCTATTGCAGACAACATATTGGAAATTTGCCCAAAATCTGCATTTGTTTGATAGCGAACACTTCGAGCTCCACATTTATCTGGTAGGGTCAATGAAGCATGTGGAATGTTTCATAATGCAGTTTGAGGTTTATTTGATCGATTGCAAAGTGGTGCTTTTTCTTCTTGCTTTTGCTCTTAACGATGTACTTATGTTATCAGAGCAATTTGTTCAGTCTTCAGTGAAAGTCTAGGTGGATCTCAATTGCACATGCTTTTTACATAGAATTCTACTTCTATTGAAATTAAAAGGTATATAATTTAAAGCTGACCTGCAAATCCTATTAGCCATGTTTAGTCTTCAGAACATATGTGCTGACTCAACTTCAGAGTGCCAAAATTCTTCTTCTTTCCCACCCCTCTCCCTGCCCTTTTTTTTTTTAAATTACCTTCCAATTGTTCTATCTATATGTGGTGAGCTGTTATGTGACTGGGATCTATATGATTTTTTTTATTTAGTTTTTTAATACTGTATTGAAGATACTATTCTAGTAAGTTGAGGTGATCTTTATTTTTATTTTTCTCCCCATAGGGAAGAAGAAAAGGTGAGGGCCTACTCAGAATCTTAAATTGGCCAAGGAGTTCAAGGGAGGGGAAAGATATGAGATTGGTTGGTTGAATGGAAGACCTGTAGGGCCTCATGCTCGTGATTTAATAAATGAATGTACAAAACTTGTTAGGGCACAACAAAATGTACCTCTAAAGTTCACAGATTGGAAAAAAAATACCCTATATCAACAAAAGGAAGCTTTTTGATAAAGTATTGGTAAGTAGTATAATAAAATCTAGTAGCAGCTTCTATGATTTTTTACAATCCTTATCTTGAAAAATCTTTGAAAATATCCTTAGTCCCAAATTCATATTCCATCATCTAAGATAACAGAACAATCTCTGATCAAGTAACTCGAGTTGACTTATATGTGTGTCGTTTCATTATAATTTGTTTAGAACTTTCTTTCAGTTATGGAAATCCAGCAGAATAATTGTATTTTTACAGTCTCTGTAGTCAACTGAAACTTTTTTTTCCCTCACCAGTGTAGATGGTTTTAATATGTGTGACTTGTTGTGATTGGTTTACCATTTTTGCAAGCTCTGAAAAAAAAAAAAAAAAAAAAAAAAGTAGTTGATGAGACTCTTGGCCTACTTCATATTCGGAGACTTACGTGGCATGCCTGTTATAATTGCAAGTTGGGTTCTCTGAAAGTTGTATAATGAGTAGTTGTGTGAAAACGCTTATACAGAGTGACATCAATCCAGTGGTTCTCCTCCATTGCTTTGACAGGTTTGAAATTTGCTTGCTTGGTTAATATTGATCGGGTTAATTTGACTTTTAGATGAGAGTTTACGTGAATAGGAGTTTCTCTTTTCATGTTAAAATTCTTTTCTTTTGGGGTTTTTGTTGGGTGTGGGATTGGAATATCCTTTTCCATGGAGAATTGGTATTCTTCTCTTCCAAGTTTTCTTCTTTTTGGTGAATGACGTTTCTTTAATCAACATGTTTTTTTTAGATACATGAACTCTGTTGTGCCTTTTTTGTTCTTTTTGAAATTGTGGGTATCTTGAATTCGATATTGTGGAAATGCGTGTAGATATATTTGTTGGGAAATTAACAAACTTTTGGTATCATTATTTCTTTTTCAGAAACTTGAGGGCACCCATAATGGCTGAAATGTTCAATTATACTAGCTGATAACTTCTTGCTCTGGATATGATGATGAAGAATAAAATGTATCAAAACTTTTAACTCTTGGACAAATTTGGTCTTTGTACAAAGTGTGGTTGTTGATATCTTTTCTCTAATCTGTTAATTTGTAGGTTTGAGTTTAGAGATCAAAGAAAGTGTAATTGTAGCAATATACCACTTTTGTTATACATCAATGTCATAACATATTATCTCAACAATTGTGAATTTTTGTGTGTGTGTGTGTGTGTGTATATATATATATATATTTTTTGTGCATGATTATGGTTTTTTTTTTTAATAAAATAAAATCTTATTTTGAGGGTCAAGAGACCCCTTAAATAACCTTATTTATCAAGGGTTGTAAATATAAATCTTTTAAACCTTGGTAAAAGGTTATTTAAGGGTCTCTTGACCCTCAAAATAAGATTAGAGCACTTGTTTTGAGGGCCACAAAAGCCTTTAAAATTTCTTTTTCGACGGTATATGTTTCGAAGGTTATCAAGGGTCAATTGAGCTCTTGAAATAATTTTTTTCAAGGGTTTTTAATACTTTTTTTTAAAGGGTTTTGACCCTTGAAAAAAGTTGTAAGGTTGAAATTTATCAACCATCTTGTTGGTTTTATTCCGTGCCAATTTGCTTGTAATTTAAGCACTTAGTAACCCTGTATTTAGGTGGGATTATTGTAAGGGTAGTGTGTGAGAAGATGTGAAGAAAAGCTCTCAAGTACGTGCAAAGAGGCAGAGTCTCGCAACTAGGACTCGCGGGTGGCTCGCGGCTTGTAAGCCGTCAAATGTTGTGCACGTGAGAAGCATGCGGGAAGCTGAAGGGTCGCACCAGCTGTCGCACTACATGACAAAAGTTCTAGGCTGGCCAGGCCATTACGTCGTGACTTGATTTCGCGACTTGGACAAGCCGCGAGGTCAAGTTGTCAAACAGCCCTGTTTGGCAAAAATTGTCTCTTCGTATTCCAAACACACATCACTATATATAGACCCTTATACCCATTAAATTGAGAGAGCTTCCAGAGAGAATTTTGTAAGAGAAATCCTAGAGCAAAACAAGATTGCCTCATCCCTAATCTTTACCTTAGAGACTCTACAAATTCCTCTACTCTCTTCCTCTCTATTGATACATCCTTGAGAGGCTATTGATCAAATCCTTATCTAACCACACCCACGTCTGTGAGAAGGTCTTTTGGTGCTAAGGGAAGTAGTTTGGGAAGGAACCAATGGTTATTGGTTGATGCTATGGTCTAGTAGCGGAATCCGGTAAGTTAGAGAAGAAAAAGGTTCGGCGCAACCTCGTTGGAGCAGGAAGCTTGGAGGGCTTAGGTACCTGGATAGATTAGGCTTGGAGGGTCTACTGCTGTTTATGTATCCCAACTACATTTTTTAGTGGATTATTTGACCGCTTGGAGGGCGGCGGAGAGGTTTTATGCCGAGAACTTCGGTTTCCTCTTCGATAACACATCGTGTGTTGTCCGTGTGTTTGCATCTTCCTTCCCCTTATCTTTGCCTTATATTTACTGCTGTGGATGTGTTTATATTTGGCTTAGATTGTTTATCAATTCTGTTATAAGCTTGTTATCTTGTTCCGCACATTAATTGTTTGATTTAAATCTTGAATTAGTAATTTTGTAATTTAGGGTCTAAACGTTCAAGGGTGTTTTAGACACATATTAAACTTTCAATTGGTATCAGAGCGGGTACACTTGTTGTGGTTTTAATACCTGAGTGTGATCCTTGACCCCTTGTGTTTATTTGCCATGGATTGTGCTTTGTATGCATCTTTGTATGATTTGGTTGGTGTTGATTGTAACATGGCACGTGTTTGTGAAAATGCCTCTATGAGTGTGAATCCTCATGATTGTGATGCTATGTTACATGAATCTTTGGATGTTATTGATATTCCTAACATCAAACTCTTAAAGAAAAAAGTTAAGAAGTTTAATAAGGATTTGAACAAGTTATTTTGTGAAAATGATGATTTGATTGCTAAGCTCAATGAATCCAATAAATTGGTTGAAAAATATAAGAAACTTGCTGAAAATTCTGTTGAAAAGCTGAAAGAGTTTGAATGTTTGAATATGGACTTGGATGCTAAACTTGTTTTGTCTAACAAACTTGTTGATGAGCTAATATGTGAAAATGAATCTCTTAAGATGTATGACAAGTGTTTGATTGCTGAACCTATTGTTAAAAGGGATGAAATTATTTGTTGCAATCATGTTGTGATACCAGATTTTGTGCGTATTGTGTGTTCTACCCCAAAGGACAAATCGGTGTACATTCCTCCACATAAAAGAAATCAAAAGGTGGAGAGAAAGGCTGTTAAGTCAAAGCCTCCGTTTATGTCTCAACCTAAGGTTTTGGATGGATCTAAATTTGTTTCAACTTGCCACCATTGTGGTGTGAGTGGTCATATAAGACCTCAATGTTATAAGTTGAAGAGAAAACAAAACCATGTTACTAGATCCCTTCCCAAAAAGCCTAGTGGACCTAAACACATTGTGTGTCACCATTGTGGTGCTTTTGGTCATCTAAGACCACATTGCTCTAAGTTTCATGCTCTCAAAAGAAAAGAGAAACTTGGGCTTCTTGGAAGTTATGCTAAAAAGGGTAAACCGATTTTGAGTGAAAATAGCATGTTGATTAAGAAAATGTTTAATGCTCTTAACTCCTTGACTATGTGCATCTCCGCTTCTCATTCTTCCAACCCTCGTCTCACTTCTCTTAAGACACTTATTCCAAACAATCGTCCTGTTTGGATAAGGAAGGGTTCCTATGGTTGAGGTTTTGCTCTTTTGGTCCTTGATCTAATTCTTTCGATCTTTGTGGGACCCTTCATGCATTGCATGTTATATCTTCATGCATTTTGTGCATCTTGCATTTATTCATATGCATTGTTTTTGTTTTGATCTTACTTTTATGTCTTTTTTTTTTTTGTGTGAGTAAATCCAAAATCACATAAAAAAATGAAAAATTCAAAAAGTTTGATCATATATGTTTGAGCACATATCACATGTGAGTTTTGCCTTGTACCTTCGTACAAATGGCTTTATGCATCTACGAGCTTAGCTTGTTCTTTATGCACCTATATCTTTGTGGGAAAAATCTTGACATCTTTGTGTGATTGTTGTAAATCGATTTTCAAACTTGTCATAAATGATTAGTTAATAGCCTTGTTGGTTTTGAGACATGCATAGACTTGTGTCTATATATCTTCCCACTCTTTATTTTGTTGTTTTTGCTTAAAGAGCTCACCAAATGTAAATCTTTAAATGAAAAGAGATATTGAATTACAAAAGCCTGTTGCACATACTAGTATTTGACTTGGAAAAAGGGAAAGCGACCAAAATAAAATGTATGATGCCCAAAAAGCCAAAGACTTGTTCACCAAATTGAAATATCAAAAATTTCAGGCATCGATCTCTAAAATGAGATGTATTGATTCAAAAAGATCAATTGATATGAATTGTAAAGAAGCCAAATGAAAAGTTTCAAAGATATGTAATCATTTTCTTGTGAGAGGTCATATATGTTCATTTCTATAATTGAGATAGACAACCTGACTAAGTACTAGTTGTGTATGACTTGATTGAATTGATCATTGAAACTTCACTCTAAACTGTGGACTATTCCACACTTGATACACACACAACACATGCCTAATGTTCAATGAATGTTTTATTCATTTGTTCGATTGTACTTGTTTAAATGTGATGTGTGTGTGCTCAACTATATATGGATCAATCCAAAAAGATTTTTGATCATTTTATATGTTTTTGGAAGTGATTTTTATCACTCTTTGTGTTCATGTTTAGTGCTTACATTGTTTTTCAGTGTTTAAACATGTTTTGTGTTGAAAAACTGGTGTCAGTGTTTTTCGCGACTCACTCGCGACTCGCCAGTCGCCAACCCCAGTCGCAAGTTTCATCCAGAAGCTTTGGTGACTCACTCGCGACTCGCGAAATTTTCGCGACTGTAATTCGCAACTCGCCCAATCGCGAAACGCTCAAAAACAACTTTTTAAAGGGTTTTTTCATGGGAAACCTGTTTTAAACCTCTCCCATCCTCTGTTAAATCCCTTTTTCACTATTTTTACATAAAAACTCAATCAATTTGAATGACTTTTCATTCCATTGACATCTCTAAGGTAATTATATACTCTTTTCATTGTTTTTGATCCTTAGACTATTTTTTGGAGAGTTTTGTGCTCTTAGTTGAGTTTTTCATCATAGGGGTTGGGAAAACTTATTTTTTGGTCAAATTTTTGTATGGGATTGGTTTCTTTTAATGATTTGCTTTGGATGTTGGCCCTTTGTGGCAAAAAGAACATGTATTAAGGGTGGTTTTCATGATGTTCATACATTGTTTCACATTGTTGTTCTTAGTGTGCATGCTAGGTGTTTGATAAAATGTCTCTTAGGCATTTTCTCGCTTGTTTGGATTCCGATGAGTATCAAACTTTGGGGTCTCTCATGTTTTCTCACTAGGAACATGTTTGGTTCATTAGTTGTGTATTTAACACACCTTACCCCACATGTGCATTTTCCATGCATTGGTCATGCATTGCACTTTGCCACCTCTTGCACACACCTTGCTACCCTTGTCATACATTGGTTCATACATTGTTTCTTCATCCTAGCATGTCATGTTTACCTTATGCTTTGTAGCATTTTGTTTTGTCTTAGGTTTAATCTTCATTTTCTCATGCATCATTGCACCCTTCATGCATCATTGTTATTGTTCATACCTTCATCTCTTGCCCTCGTTTCTCCTTGACCCTTTGTCTATTCCTGACAAAAAGGGGGAGAGTATACTCTAGGGAGTACACCGGAGAGTTTTTTTTTTCATTTTTATATGACCCTTGTGCACATTCTTAGGGGGAGAAATTCTATTTCTCGTGCACATTTGTAGGGAGAGAGATATTCCATAGGGGAGATGCATGTACCAAGGGGGAGAAGACTTTGAGCTAATAAGAAAACTGTGTTTTGGTGTATGGTGTATGATCAAGTTGCTTACATGTTTCACATCATGTTTACTTGATCGCAATTTACTTGTTACATTATACTTGTCCGTTTATCACTTGCTTTACCTTGAGGGTCTAATGTGTTTTGTACAAGTGTTTCTGGGTACAGGTATATATGTTCCAAGCTCATCACAGCTCCTATGATTCATGAGAGAGAGAGTGATATGATAAAGGAAGTATTTTATAGTTTGTACCTAGTACCTTTGTAGGTTTTTAAGGTTTCTGTTTATTTTTGTACCCATGTTACTTTTGTAAGCTTTAAGGGTTTGTTTCTATGCACTCTTGTAGGCCTTTGTGGTTTCTACCATGCTTTGTGTAGCCTTTGTACTTTCTTAAATCAGTACTTCTAACCTAATGCTATGCATTCCTTTTTAAGTACTGTTACTCTTGTGCCCGTGTAAGATTTTTCCTAGATGCACATACTTCATGTATTGTGCATTGGTTGCGTGTTGGTCATTCAAGTGATTTGCCTTGTGTTTGTCAACTTGAATGTCCAGATGTTCATTCCAAGTGTGAATGAGCATTGTGATCACTTGGTTATAGTGATTACATGTTTTGGTCTGGCCATGGTCTATTGTTTTACTCCATTGTGCTTGATCGCATTATGCTTGCTCCATTTGCATTACAAGTTTTTTGCATACAATGAACTTATTGTATTGTTGTGTTTTAGGAGTTACTTATTCTGATGGTTCTAAACCTTCACAAATTCTAGAGTTAGGTGTGAGTGAGTTTTCCAACTGTTCCCAACTCACACGTTAAGTCTAGAGTTTGTTTTAAGATTTTGTCACGAAATAGCCAAAGAGGGAGATTGTAAGGTTGAAATTTATCAACCATCTTGTTGGCTTTATTTCGTGCCAATTTGCTTGTAATTTAAGCACTTAGTAACCCTGTATTTAGGTGGGATTATTGTAAGGGTAGTGTATGAGAAGATGTGAAGAAAAGCTCAAGTATGTGCAAAGAGGCAGAGTCTCGCGGCTAGAACTCGCAGGTGGCTCGCGGCTTGCAAGCCGCCAAATGCTATGCACGTGAGAAGCATGCGGGAAGCTGAAGGGTCACGCCAGCTGTTGCACTACAGGACAAAAGTCCCAGGCTGGCCAGGCCGTTACGTCGCGACTTGATTTCGGGACTTTGACAAGCCGTGAAGTCAAGCCGCCAACCAGCCCTGTTTGGCAAAAATTGTCTCTTCGTAGTCCAAACACACACCATTATATATAGACCCTTATACCCACTAAATTGAGAGAGATTCCAGAGAGAATTTTGTGAGAGAAACTCTAGAGCAAAACAAGATTGTCTCATTCCCAATCTTTACCTTAGAGACTCTACAAATTGCTCTACTCTCTTCCTCTCCATTGATACATCCTTGAGAGGCTATTGACCAAATCCTTATCTCATCACACCCACGTCTGTGAGAATGTCTTTTGGTGCTAAGGGAAGCAGTTTGGGAAGGAACTAATGGTTATTGGTTGATGTTATGGTCTAGTAGCGGAATTCGGTAAGCTAGAGAAGAAAAAGGTTCGGCCAACCTCGTTGGAGCAGGAAGCTTGGAGGGCTTAGGTACCAGGGTAGATTAGGCTTGGAGGGTCTACTGCTGTTTATGTATCCCAACTACATTCTTTAGTGGATTATTTGACCGCTTGGAGGGTGGCGGAGAGGCTTTACGCCGAGAATTTCAGTTTCCTCTTCGATAACACATCGTGTGTTGTCCGCGTGTTTGCATCTTCCTTCCATTTATCTTTACCTTATATTTACTGCTGTGAATGTGTTTATATTTGGCTTAGATTGTTTATCAATTCTGTTATAAGCTTGTTATCTTGTTCCGCACATTAATTGTTTGATTTAAATCTTGAATTGATAATTTTGTAATTTGGGGTCTAAACGTTCAAGGGTGTTTTAGACACATATTGAACTTTCAAAAGTCAAATTCGTTGTAGTGATTATTTACAAAATATCTCGCTTTATATAATAATTGAATGTAAAATACATTATATTTCTTGAAATTTTTTTTTTTATAAAATTTAAAACACTTTCAAATAAAAAATATAGATAGATTAATTTAGAAAATCTAATATATTGTATCAAATACTTTGTTAGAAAATATGCACGTCATTTTAAAAAAGGGTTGAGACTAACACTTATAAATATCATCTATTATTTTCATTTTTCACTAAACAAAAAAACAAATTAAATCATCTATTTTTTTTCGCATATCACGTGAGTCTGCGATTAGATAAAATAAAATATAGTAGATGAAACAATATTGGAAGACGTAACAAAGCGTATCACATTACACGCTTTTATAAGCATATGCCAAAGTAGTTCACATGAGCAAGCTCTTTGATTTTGTTTTGATGCGAGGTTAGGCATGAATTCTTGAGTGAAAAATCCAAATATTGAAGTTTTATGTCTCCTAGTAAAAAAGTTCAAATAAAATTCTAAAATAAAAGAAATAAGCAAGAATTACAGGGCACACAGATAATAAAACATCTTATGAAGACATATCACAATCATTTTTTGTTGTAAACTATAAGAATTACACTTTTTCACCGTTAATTATGTTTCATTTTACACTTATCCCCTAAACTACAAGAATGCACGATTTCACTCTCTAAACTAAAACTCATGTAACACGTGTCTCATTATTAGTTAAATATAACAGAATGTAGCATTAAAAGACCAATCTACCCTTCCCTCTAAAACACAAACAATAAAAGGTAAATTGGTCTTTTAATTCTAAATTTTGTTAAACTTAATTTCAAAACAAAAGCCAGGGGATTAAGTAGTAAATGCTTATAACTCCTTTTTTTTTTTTTTTTTTGGTTGGGGGGGGGGGGGGGGGGGGTGTGGTTATAGTTCAAGGGGTAAAATGTAAAATTTAGGTGTCAATCATGCATTTCAAATTTTCTATACAACAGCTATCTACTTTCAAATGTCATGTTAAACTCTTCAGGGAATGCACAACCTACTCTCAATCATCCAATGCTTTAACTTGTATATGATTCTAGCTCTAGGTCAAGTTTTTTCTAAAAAAATTAAAAAGAAGAGAGAGAGAGAGAGAGAGAGAGAGAGAGAGAGAGAGAGAGAGAGAGAGCATTATACAAGTTCTTAATTTTATGATTCAATTACTTTTAGTGATCCATTTATGTGCTAGAAGCGAAAAGAGCGGAAAAGGTTTAAATGGATCAGTCAAGAAAGCTTAAATTTGAAATAGGAATTATTTTTTTCCAAATCAAATTATACTATCTGATGATGACGAAAAAACCTCCAATAAGTCACATGGTCCTCACACGCTCGTAACAAAGCTTGCACAACAAAAAGAGAAGACCTTACAGAGAGCACCGGTGTGGTGCCGGCCAAATACCCTCTGAAGGTCAAGTTAGAACTTCTCATAACTCTAGAGTGCCAGAGCTGGAGTGAATTATGTGTACCTTGATTTGTGAGGGTATTAGGGCTTTTATAGTAGTAAAGGGTTGACATCTCTTCCTTGGGTTAGAAGTATTTTCCTTATAGGAATCCTTATAAGCGTATATTGCAGAATCCTTTCCTTGTAGGAGACTAACACTGAGCGTGAGATACAAGACATTTCCTTATACTTACATGCGTGGTGGCCAAGTAAAGATTATGTCAGAACCGTCAGTCTCATGTATCTCCTTAAGCTTGGTGGCATTAGCTTTCCATCCTCCCTACATTGACCTCATCAGCTTAAAGCCATAGACTCCCTACTGTCTTTACTTGTTAATGGACACAAGTAAAGCCGACGGGTTTGTTTGGAATGTCGCTCTTATGCCTTCCCATCAATGAGTGTATACTTACAATTTTACCCCTATCACTATCAAATTGGTGTTGGAAACAGATCTGGTTGATTACGTACTTGTCCAACTACTTGGTAAGTTTGTCACAACTATTGGAGTTTTTTGGGTAACAGCCCCATCTCTTGAAAGTTCAAGAAGTAAACTAGTGTCTCTCACTCCTCTGCTTAAGCCGAATATTATGTCATGACCTCCACATGTGAACTCATTTTGCTTCAGCTTCTCAGGGACCTTGGCATCAACCATAATGGCCATATGAGACTTTATTGTGACAACAAAGTAGTACTCCATATTCTTGTTAATCTCATCATCATCCGCTAGCAAACCGAACATATTGAACTAGATTGCCACCTTCTTTATGAAAAGATTGAAGCTAGATTAATATGAACTTCTCGTATTGCTGGCTTCTGCACTAAGCCTCTTAGCAAAGATCAATTTTGTCACCTCGATTACAAGTTTGACATTCATGCTCTAACTTGAGGAGAGGGTTGGGAGACAGAATATTCGGATCAGTATTGGGATTTCACCAACTAACAAACCAAATATTTCCTTTTTTAATTTTGTTGACTGACTTATTGAAATCAAATCTCTAAAATTTCTCACATTTTCTCTCCTCATTCTCCTATATCAAAAGGAGACTTAAGTTTATCAATGATTTATCATGAGACTAAATAGCTATTATGAAAAGTCGAATTTCTTTAAAGGCAAACTAAAAGGTTCAACATAAACTTACAATTGAATAATGGAAACTACAATAGGTGGTTCGAAATTACATACAATTTCCATAGGAGGAAAGCCTTAGATGAACTCGAAGAAAGTTCAAGTCGCATTTAACTTGGAGCTCCCTACCACTAACGATATACCTTGGCTTGGCTGTTGTTGCATTTGATCTAGAAAAAAACCCTTCACTCTGGTAGTGGGATATCAGCCAAATCTTCTCTGTAAGGAATGTGATCGAACTCGTCCACCTCACAAGAATTGCCTAGCCCGTGTTCCATGTTGTTTTGGGCTACTGGGTGGTCATGCTTTACAGGCTCAACAAATGTTACAACAGTGTCTTTTCGGAAGGTAAGATAGATGACTGCTAAGATATAGATGAGCATTAAGGGAAACACTAGGAGCCCAACGAACACATTTGCAACCTTTGGTAAATTGTTGTGAATTAGCCAACCGACAAAGCCTGTGCTCAGGTAGTAGATGTTGATGCCAATGATTCCCATCCCTAGGATCCACGAGATCACAATAACCTACAGGCATAATTGTTCGATGCTTAGATAATTGAAGGGCGTTTGCCTTACTTTTTCTTTCTTTCTTCTTTTGTGTGTAAGAGAAACAAAAATGTATTTGTTTTCTTTAATGCTTTGCTTGCTTTGGCCATCTAATTTCATTCTTTTAAACTTAGATATGCTTACCTAGATGTTTTAAATTATGTTTTTCAATTAAATTCAATCATGTCACTGTATTAATTAATAAACCATCTAGTTAAATTTAATTGTCGTTAATTTTGTTTATACTATATTGAGCAACATAGTCATATAATTGAATTTAATTGACGAATCTAAAATATACATATTAATTGCACTTATGAGCTTTATAAATTCAGCCTATCACTCTAGTCAAGACCCACCATAATTATTGTACCTCAATTAGTCATCTAAAAGCAAAAGTAGAAGGGACTGGCTTGTGTCTAGTGGCTAGTTGCCACTAGACACATTAGGATATGGACACAAGCTTCACCCAAAGTAGGAAAAGAAACAAAAGTAAGTAAACAACGTACATATATTGAATTCTTGTGTGGTCCCATCTTGGTGGCACTGCTACTGAATTTTAGGAGGGGGATTAGAGCAAATGGAAGCTCAAATGAAAGTATCATCTGCAAAGCAAAAACCTATTAAATTTTTATCCAATGTTTGAATATAGGTATCAATGTTAAAAAAATAAAAAAAAATAAAAAATAGAAGAAAGAAAGAAAGAGATCACAAGTTACAAACCGATGCGATGATGATAAGTCGGGCTGCACCATTAGATCCTCCAATAATGGAAACAATAAGACTAGGTGTAATGGCAATGCACCTTGTCATCAGGTTTCTAATCCATTTTTTCATCTTAAGATCCAAGAAACCCTATAAAAGCCACACCATCCTTAAATTAATTAAAATTTAATCCCAATTAATGAGGGTAGCTTCACAAGATATAAACATATATGTTTGTGTGTGCATGTTGTATGTTTAATTTTCAAGACCTGCATGATGAATTGCCCTGCATAAGTGCCTGTGATGGTGGAGCTTTGCCCTGAGGCTAGTAATGCAATGGCATAAATGGTTGAGCTTGACCGACCCAATACATTCTACACACATAAATCAATAAAATTTAAAAAAAAAAACTTTGTTAGACCTTTTGCATAAACATTCTAATTGCATTCAAATTAATAGACTACTATTTGTCCCAAAAGTTTAAATTAAAAAAAAAAATTGTTAAATTTAATTATTTAACCATTATTCTAATGTAAAATAATTTCATATATATAAATTTGAACCTTGAGAAGGAAAGAGGCTGAGTTGAGGTTAAGATCATTGCATTGATTTGCAGTCTTATTTGAGATGTTATTGGCTGAGCAAACGGTGCCCGATACAGAGATAATTGCAACATTGATTAGAAATGCAACAAACAATGCGAATCCGCTCTCTATTAGGAAATATCGACATGCATCCTGTGATATATAGCACGACATGGCAGAACACAAGCATTTTGACACATTAGCAAAAAGCAATTATTTTGGAAAATAAAGAAAGCATCTATCTGTCCTCTACAATTTAATAAATTAAACTACTTTTACCATCTATGATTATGATAATTACTGGAGTTTGGAGCTCATTTGTTTATAATTTTTTTTTGATTAAATTACAGATTACATCTTCTAATTTGTCTAAAATTCAATTCAATCTTGTAACTTCTGAAATATTCATACTAGTAAAAAAATTTATACTTTGATTCAATGTAGTATTTCCGTCTAATTTCATCAGACAATGCTGTTAGGTGTCTTAAAAACGATGTCGGTCGATTTAAAAAAAAAAAAAAAAAAACCAAAATTACATTGTTTTGGGACATGTAACTGGCTACCATCCTAACGAATAGATGTTATTGGAGTAAATTGAATAAATCAAAAGTTATATACTAAATTGAATTTTGAATAAAATTGAAAGGGGCAATTTGTAAGCACTAGGTTCTTACATTGATACCATGGACAGAATTTGGTATTTTCCTGGATAGCACAAGAGCCGAGTGGAGAAAGAGATTGTGCCTATTGATCAAAAGAAATGGAATAAATAATAAGGTATAACACAAATTAATTATTAGAAGGAAGAAAAGAAATAGTTATGAAATAATGAAATGATATATATTTAATGAAGTCGTAAATAACTTACGGCATGACAAGGGCACCCAAAAGTGCTATGGCATCCCCGGTGGCTCCTTGGCCACTGAGCTTGGGTATAAACATTCCCTTTAGCACAGCAACTGCTGGAGGCTTTACATAACCCATTTCTCCAAAGAAACATGCAGCCATTACGAAGACCAGTATTGTTATCAGCAATTCCAGCTTCCTAACCTACCACCAGAAATGTTTTAACAAGAATTAAAACTATAGTGGAAAACGGGAAGCAACATGAAATTCAACGTTTTGAACTCCAAGGAGTAGCTTGCATAACGCTTGAGACCTAGGCCTAAAGCTCCCAATTTTGCAATGGTTTTATTCCTTTTAAGATAAATTATCCCAATATCAAGTCGGCCTTGATTTTTAGTGTTTCAATTTATATTTCACCAATTATATATATAATTTGTTTGATTTTTTTTTAGGTGGAGCATAAAATAAAGTGAAATACAAAAGAAAATTTTTATCTACCTCTCCTACAAAGTAAGAGTAGGTATCTCATGCAGAGTTCACTCGCTCACAGTGTGAAAGTTCCTCATATCTCAATGACTCATGTTATGTAAGAGATTATGCATCTACTTGAAGTCAGGGTGATCTATTTGTTTCTCATAATTATAAAAATTCGGCTTCAACTTTCAAGTGAAGTTGCCAAAAACGAAGAAAAGAATATGCTAAGATTTATATTCTAACGTGTCACAAAATAAGAAATCGTTTTCAACAGTTCAATTAGCGTACTTATTTACTTGTTTGTCTTTGATAGCAAGAATCACGGAGCAGCAAATTCTAAAGACACAGGGCATTATCCACGGAACATATATTAAAGAAACAAACAAAATACTTAAAGTCTTAAACAATGATTCAATCCTCCACACAAAGTGGGAAAAAAAATAAAGTAAAAACTAAAGTCAAACAAACAGTTAAAATGCATACATTATTAGTAACTAATTCACAACTTGGTAGATAAATATGCTTCATTCGAGTCAAATAACGTGAAAATTCTTTTGACTAGTAGTACTTGATAGCAACAGAGGGTGTAGGATCATTAGGATTAAAAAACAACATCACTGTGAAGGGATTCAAAATTTTAGAGGGGCATTATGCATCAATGATTAATTAAATGTTAAGGGATAAGAATTGGGTATAGTGTTTTTGTGCTGTAAACTAGTTGTAATATACACTCGTCACACTTGACAAATGTTTGACATAGATTCATATCCCAATAAATTCAATGCACAGAAACACTAAACCAAGCCATTTTGCTGTTAAAAGAGGGTTCCAAAAGCTAGAAACAGAGTCAATAGTACCCCCCACCTTCCCCATTGTATCCGTGTATAAACAAACTGTACTACTTGTAAACTATGTAATAAAACCTAACTATATGTCACACAACGTACGTAGTTTCCTTTTTTTTTTTTTTTCTTTTTTTTAATTATTTGGGTTGGTGGGGTAAGTAAATTTTTTTTGCTGAATACCGTAAGTGGATGGTTGAGAATAAAAATATTAAACACATTTCTTAAAAAATTAAAGGGCCATAAAAACGTACATATATAGTTAATAGTTGGCCATAAAAATATTAGACTCAATTAAAAATAAAATAATAATTAGCGGCTAGCCAAAAACGTACGTAGATAATTGATAGTTGGCATAAAAATTGTAAGAGACATATTTTTATGTAATTGTCATATCATTTGACAAAACGCACTTTACTTGTATTTGAGTAAATTTAAATAGGTTCAAGAGGATCATTACAAGTAATTACATTGAAGACATGAAGATTACTCAAGAACTGCTCAAGAAAAGTGCAATCTGCAGGTCCCGATACCTCCTCAATAGAAGCACGATCTGTCGAGATTCATTAAAACTTGATCTGTCGAGATTCATTAAAGCTCGACACATGTCTCAATCTATCGAGCTTACAGGATTCAGACTATAGCCAACAACATTTTTATTCTAAAAGACTTATTGGATTAGGAAAGCCCAAGGTTTGTGTATACTTATTTGGAATTGGAGAGCCTATTGAGCTCCTATTTAAACAATAAGGTAGAAAAAGAAAAACCTAACCCTAGAGAGCTTCATAAGGTTTTATTTTTGAAACCCTAGCCTCCTCCTATAGAAGAAAGAGTTCTTGCTGCGTTTCTTGTATGCCTTTAGGTTCTGTAACCAAGCAAAATCTTTCACACCATCATTGAAGATCTTATTGGTGTTTCTATGTGAAGCTGTTGTGTGAAGCTGTTGCAAACCAACTACATCAATCAAAGGGTTGTTGTAGAGTTAGTCACATACTGGGATTTGCGCAAATGAGTTAATTACGTATTGGAATCTGTGCATCATTGATTAGTCACATACTGAGATTCGTGCATTGAACAGAAAGATTGCTGCTACAATACAAGTCCAATTGGGTATTAGAGTAAGGGTTCAACTGTAGGTTAGTATTTCGGGATATGCCAAAGGGTTTGGTAAGATTACTTATACTTTTAACCATTTGTGATTGATAATAATGAATTCTTGAGAGTGGTAACCTTAAAATCACCCAGTGTCGTTTTTGCCTTAGTGGTTTTCCCTATTCGTAAATAAATTATCATGCCAAATTTAATTTCTGCTGCATTTAGTTTAGTTGATGATTTGTTTGTGTTATCACGTCATTGCATGTAATTGAACCTAATTAATTAACTTGGGTAATAAATTAATTTGTAAGGGGTTAATTCATTTTTGTCCCAACAAAAATATCACATAAAGTACGCGGATATATAGTTGAGTATAAAAATTAAACACCCAATTAAATTTCTTAATAAATAATTAATGGGGCAGAAAAATTAAAATAGGTAATAAAATAAGTTACCCCGTATCTCTGTAGGCTAAGAAGTAAGAGAGTACTCAAACCAGTGATGAGAACTCCAGTCCAAATTGGAATGTGGAACAATATATTTAGTGCAAAGGCTGTTCCAATCACTGCCACAAATTGAAAAAATTTAAAATTTTATTCTTCCTTAATTTGAATATGATCAAGGAGGCATGGATTAGAGGATAATTCAAGAATGATGAGGCTAGTGCATGCATCAACATAATATGGTAATGATATCATTTGTCTTTGTAAGTCAATTTTATTGTTTTACCTTCGGGTATGTCGGCAGCTATGACTGCAACCTCTGCTAGCAACCATAGGCAATACTTCACATATTTTGGGTACTCAGCCTTACATAATTCTGAAAGGTGTTTGCCTGTGGTAATACGTAAACAAAAATTTATCTTGATTCGTTACTAGAAGAAGAAGAAAATTGAGGCAGAAACTATTGTAACTTCTATATTTTGTTCTAGAATTTGTTTGTTGTGCATCTTACCAGTGCTTACACCAAGATTTGCAGCCAGAGATTGAATTATGAGCGCAAAGATCAATCCAATAAGTATCACCCATAGTAGCTGAAAATAGCAAATAGCACGACCATGCTTAATATTTCTCTTCTAAACTAATTTCTAATTATTTGGGCCATTTATGTTTGATTCAGTTTCTCAAAAAAAAAAAAAAAAAAAATTGATTCAATATATTTTAGGTGCTTTAGTTTTGGGTTATTTTCATTTTAATCATTTATGTTTCAAAAGTTTTATTTTAATCCTTCATATTTGATTCAGTTTTCTGTTTGGCCTTTTACTTTTTAAAACTTTTAATCAAAAAAAAAAAAAAAAAACGAAGAGGCCAATATGAAGACTGAATCCAATATGAAAAGTCAAAATGTAATATTTAAAACTAAAATGGCCAAAATGAAAATAATTACAAATTTTAAGAGTTAAAATTGCACTTTATTCTAAAAGAAAATGAATACTCTTCATGAAATTTTCATTGCAACAAAACTTTGCATTTATGTCAAAGTATTAATTAATTTTCATGTATTAATGAGATAAATACATTTATTTTCAAATATTAATCTATAAACGGTTCACTAATTATTCATGTAAAATGAATTTATATAAGAAACAATTCATTCAAAATTTGACATTATTGTTCAAGTTTTGACAGCAATTGAAACTAAAAATTAAAAAAAAAAAAAAAATCATATGCTTGAGTTCACTCAAGAAATAAATTAATATTTCAAATTATATTAATCTAAAATTTTAATATTTCCTCTATTTTTAAAGAAAAGTAATATAATTAAAACTTCTATAAGGAGTAAAAGTAATATATCTTGGGAAATGTTTCAAAATAAACCTATAATATATCTAAACTTTTGTTAAAGGCGGACTTTCTCTCTTCATAATTTTTCGTGTAATAGCTAGTTCCATCTTTTTTTTATTTGATTTACCTCAAATCTATGACTTGCTCCAGCCTGCAGATCAGTTTCCACTGCAACATGGTAAAAATGATATTACTTTGTCAAATACACACATGCACACAAACATATAGAGACAGAGGCAGAAAGAGACTCACAATTGCCTGGGTCAAGATAAGCTAAGGAGACAAGAAATCCAGGGCCTACATATGATAGGAACTTTCTCCACCCAGGTTTCTGGAACATCAATCATATATACTCAAATGTCGATTCTAATAAGATAATCTATCCAAACATATAGAACCATGAAATTTAAAGATAAAAAATGCATAGCTAAGAAAGCACGAAAAGAGGTGAGAAAAACCTGAGAGTCCTCATCATGATGATCAAACTGTTTATGATCAGGACTATCAGTGATATTGGGGGGTGGGGTTCCCTCTAGATCAAGGGCAGTTATACGGTTACTCCCTCCACCCCATGATGATGATGATGGTACAACATCACTTACGTGCTGCGGTTGTTCTTGGCTTCTCATTGTTTTTTTTCTTTCTCCCTCTGTGTTTCCCTCTTCGACTTTGATTAACTACTGCATGTGAAAGTTTCAAATGGGGCTCCTTTATTTATAGTGCAATGTGGCATGAATAATCAAGCACTATGTTTGGTAATTGAGGACGGCTTAGCAGTCACTCTACACTAACTCCAACTTGTCTCCATCCTCATCGCCAAATATGGACATGTCACTTTCTTCTTTCTTTCTTTTTTTTTCTTTAAATCTTTGTAGAGAAATAAAATTTTCACTTCCTTTCGTCTTGAAGAGGTCTACTATTTAAGAATAAACAAAACAAAAAGATATTCTAAGAATGATGTTTCCACTCCTTGGCTACTATTTGGAAGAACTCTCCTTGCCTTTTCTTTTATTTTTGGCAAAGAAATACCTAACCCTGTATCATCCATTTGATCAAGACAAATGAACACGTAGATTAGCCCCTTTTTTTTCGTAACATGACTTGCTTTTGCTCATGTCTATTTATAAATTGTCTCAATGTAATTTGGTTGAGAACGGGTGGGCTTCTCGTCGCAATTTCTGCCCATTGAATTTCAAAAAATGGGTGTGAAAGAAAACCCATGAAAAATAGGATCTCCAAAGTTTAACCTTAATTTTTTTTTTCCAATTGGTAAAAACATTGCATGTTTATATATTCCAATTTGCATGCTATTGGCGGTGGTGGTTAGTAGCGATGACAATGATAGCATGAATAATGAACGGTGGTAGCTTGAAGATCAGATGTATGGTAATAGTGGCAATAGCGGTAGCAACATCTGTGTTAGTAGTGTAAAATAAATAGTAATGATATTAAAATAATGATATTAGTTGAATTTGCACACTGAAAAATCCCTCTTATCAAACCAACTAACGGATAAAAATTTATCATAATTTTCTAATTATAATTTTCATATACCCACTATTATTTGGTTACGCACGACAAATAGGTATAAAAATTGTCACTATCTCAAGAGAGCTTTATACTAAGACAATGGTTTCAAGTACCAAATTTCTCAATTAACTTTGACCTTGCATTCCAATTACATTTGGACCCAGGTTTTGATTTTGTTTAGGAGGCCGTCCCAGATTGACTACTAGAATAGAATATTTTAGTGTTGGTACACCATTTCGAGATTATGTACTGGATATATATATATATATATATATATTACTTATTTCTATTATAAGATAGATGATTTATATTAATTGATCTAATTTAATGTTTTTAAATAATTCTTTATAATGAGTGAGGAGATTAGTTACTTAAAAAATTAGGTTAAAATACAAATTGCTCCCTCTAATTTTAACTAAAATTTATTTAAGTCCTCTAAGTTTATTTTCGTTCAATTGAGTCCTCTAAATTTTAAATTTATTCAAGTCAGTCTTTTTGTCTAATTTCGTTAAAAAATTGTCATTAAAAAATATTTTTCTTACATGAAAAAATTCTATAAAATTAATAAAAGTATTTTATAGATTTTTTATGTTAAATTTTTTTTCAAACAATTTTTTTTTTCTATTATTAATTTAGGGCTGTCCAACGAGTCCAAAACCCGACCAAACTGACTGAATCCGACCGACCATAAGCCCATGATCAGTCGGGTTCGAGTCCTTCTCTAAGAAAACCAGAATATTCGGTTCGGGTAGCAGGTTAAATCTAAAAACCCATATAACCCGACCTGACCGAAAGTTTTAGAGTAATATATATATATATATATATTTATTTATTTATTTATATATATATCGGTTCTTTTGAGGTGAGCACGTGAGACTGAGGATGATAAGACTAAAGCACTATCAAATTGAGAACTACACGCATCTAGAGTCTTACATACAAAAGCAAAAATCAAATCAGTAAAGCAAAAATCAAATCACCAGAAGTTCAGAATGGCTAAAATTGAAATGGAAATCAGTCTTCCATAGTTCCACACGCATGCCTTAGTCTTCAATCCCATCTTAGACACTGTTCTCAGTATCTCACTCTCACTCTCAATCTCTGTTCTCTCTACTCTCAATCTTAAGTCTCTCTAGTCTCAAGTCTCAACCCTTCACTCCATACCCTCCACAATCCACACTCCTTTCCAAACCCTAGCTATTGCCACCACCGCCTCATCACCACATTTATGGCTTCGCCTGACTTTCCACCATAGGTTAAGCCTTATCATGCTCACAGATCAGCTTCTTAGTCTCAAGACTCTCAGGAATATTTTCTTCCTTTTTCATCTAGCTTTTTCTCTATTTTGAGATATGGTTTTTCATCTTGGATGTGGATCGGCCAAAGTAGGTGTGGGTACGGTGGGTGTGGATTGAGCAAGGTGGGTGTGGGTTTGCCGAAATGGGGATTGGGTTATGTGGGTAGATGGGTAGCTTGGATGTGGATCGAAGCTCATGGAGGAGGGTAGCTTGGATTATGGTGGGGGTGGATGATGGCAGTGGTGGATCAGAGACATGTAGCGGTGGAGCATGGTGGTGAGGTTGAGTGGGAAGAAAAGATGGAGAAAACTCACCATTTAGTGGAGGAAACGGACAGCTTGGGTAGTCGGAGCTGAGCTTCGTCATGTCGATGCGTGAGGTGGTGCTGGAGCAATGCTATTGCCGAGATGGATGAGTGGTCACAGCTGAGCTTTGGAGAGAGTGTGTGTTAAGAGTGAGGCGTGTGAGGAGTGACCCAATTCAAAGCCCAAACCTAACTGACCGACTTATTCGACCCGTTCAATTGATGACCCAAGCTGCCAGGTCCGACCCATATATCAGGTCGGTTGTGGGTCACTTTTTTGTAACCCGACCCAGTCAGGTCAAGTCCGGGTCAGGCCCAAACCCAAGCCGACCCAACCTGTGGATAAAATCATGAAAGGGGAGGGGAGCAAGAATCCACCTCATGAAATGCTTATTATTGATGAATCACCGTCCATAATCTGAATAAAATTCTTTTCTCATTAGTTTAACCTTTGGATAATATCAACATCAAGAGTTTAGGCTATGATATTTAGCATGAAAGGGAGACAGTGTTAGGATATTGACTGTGTTATGCTTAGTGGTATGCTTAGTTGTGCCTGTAGTTGTAATGTACTTTGCCATGTGCAATGCATGTGCAACGTGTAATGCTTGGTGTTGTATTTCATTGTAGCAGTTAAGTAGTTAGTTAGTGCTGAAGAAGTGGAAGTAGTTAAGGGAGTTAGTTAGAAGGTTGTTAGTTAGTTAGTAATGACTGATTTGACAGTGTGTGCTTGGCAGGATCATGATTAATTGTAATTGTATATAAATAGAATTGTTGAATGAGAATGGACAAGCATTGAATCAACCAAGTTTCTCTTCTCTATTCTTCCCTAATCCTTGCTCTGTTTTGGAGGTGATTACCCTCGAAGTAACTGACATATCATCATCCCAATTCTCCATTTCTGTCATCACCCTTTTCCTTCCTTCCACTTTTCTGATTGGCCAAACACTTAACAATTGGTATCAGAACCCTCTTTCCTGTGACCATGACTGAAATTTGATCCTCTTCATACATCAATGAATCAATAGCATCCTTAAGAACTACCACTGACCACCATGCCCATTCTCTTCAAGAAATTACTCAGCAGTTGAATGCTAATGTCTAGCAATTGAATGCCATTAGCCTTGCTTTGCAGAAGCTAATTGAAGCTGAATAAAAGAGACAAAAACCACCATCCCTAAAGACCCCAATGTCTCAAGCTATTACCCTGCCAATACCAAGTTTGGCGAAGAGTATGAGACTTGAGTTTTCTCGATTCAAAGGAGATGACCTTGCAACCTAGGTGTGCAAAGCTAATCAATACTTTAATTTCTATCAAACCCCACTTAATGAGAGGCTTTTGATGGCTTCTTTCCATATGGATGGTGATGCTTTAGTTTGGTTCCAAGATTGTGAAGCATCAAGTGTGTTCTTGGCTTGGGAGAGCTTTGTGGAGGCATTGTTAACAAGATTTGGTTCTTTTGCCTATGAGGATCCAATGGAGGCATTGACAAGGTTGCAACAAACAAGTAATGTGGTAAACTACAAGGAGCAATTTGTAGCTCTCTCTAACAGAATTAGGGATTTGTCAGAGAACCATAAACTAAGTTGCTTTCTCAGTGGCCTTAAAGATGAAGTCAGGTTGCTTGTGAAAATGCTTAATCCAAAGAATCTCAGTAAGGCCTTTGGTTTGGCTAAAATTCAAGAAGATTATTTGATGAGTAGCAAGAAAATTCAAAGACCTTCTTCACTAGAATTGTCTACGCCTTCAATTATTGGACCAAGACCTAATATCAAGATGGACTTCAAGTTTAAGCTGCCCTTACAGAGGTTGTCACCAGCACAAATGGAGGAGAGAAGGAAGAAAGGACTTTGTTTTAATTGTGATGAGAAATTTCAACCTGGGCATCACCATAAGTTTGCTAAACTTTTCTTGTTAGAAGGCCTTTATCCATTTCAAGGACCCAGTTTTAATGTGCAATTGATAGAACTTAATGATACTAATATGCCCTTGTCTCCTGAATCTGATATGCTCCATTATGAATTTGTTGAGTCTGCATCTAAAATGGCTGAAACAGAAATTACACTTTATGCTCTCTTAGGAAGCCCTTCACCTGATACAATGAGAATAAATGGTAAAATTAATGGTTATTGGGTTGTCATTTTTATTGACACTGGCAACACTCATAATTTCCCAGATGCTGCCATACTTTCCAAATTACAACTATCTTTAGACCCCTACTATTTCATTTGAGGTTAAGGTACCTAATGGAGCAACAATTAAGACCAAGGGTGTTTGTTTAGATGTTAAGATCATATCTTTTCAATGGACTTGAATGATTTGCCCTTAGGATATTGTGAGTTGGTCTTAGGCATTCAATGGCTTAGGACCTTGGGTCTGATTCAATGGGATTTCCTAGCTATTTCAATGCAATTTCTGCATCTTGGTACCACTGTTACTTTGTTTGGTATGCATCCTATTGATTTAACTCTTCAAGAGGGTGATCATTTCTTTAGAAAGCCTGTCAGGAAGGGTATTCCTCTGCAGATTATGTCATTGGGTTCAGGAACTTCTTCATCCCAGCAAAAATGTGATCCCTTGATTGAGAAGCTGCTGATTGAGTTTGCCTCAGTATTTGATACACTCTCTGGTTTGCCTCCTTGTAGAGGTCATGAACATCAAATTCTTTTGATGGAAAGGCTTGCCCCAATCTGCCAAAGGCCTTATAGGTATCCTCACTTCCAAAAAATTGAAATCGAAAAGATCGTCAATGATTTGTTGAAAGTTTGTTCCATTAGGCCTAGTCAAAGCTCATTCTCTTTTCTAGTATTGTTGGTGAGGAAGGCAGATAGCTCTTGGAGGATGTGCATTGACTATAGGGCTTTGAATCAAGCTACAATCAAGGGCAAGTTTCCTATACTAGTAGTGGATGAGTTATTGGATGAGCTTGCTGGTTCCACCATCTTCTCTAAATTGGATTTAAGATTTGGTTACCACCTGATTCGTATGAAGGAGGACACATGATGGAAACCATGAGTTCTTAGTTATGCCATTTGGTCTGATTAATGCTCCATCTACCTTCTAGTCCCTAATGAATGATGTTTTCATGCCTTATTTGAGAAGGTTTGTGCTAGTTTTCTTTGATGACATCCTGGTTTTCAATCCTACCTTGGAGCTTCATCTTCAGCGGGGGTTGCTGCTGCAACATCAGTTATATGCTAAGAGAAGCAAATGTGTCTTTGATTGTTCAGAAGTGGAATATCTTGGCCACATCATCTCTGGCCAAGGTGTTAGCACTGATCCGAGGAAGACTGCAGCAATGGGGACTTGGCCATCCCCTACTTCTATCAAGGCCTTAAAGGGGTTTTTGGGCTTGATTGGCTATTATAGGAAGTTCATCCAAAATTATGGTCAGATAGCTACTCCCCTTACTGCATTGCTGAAAAAGAATGCCATTGTCTGGTCTGCTGAAGCTGAAAAAGCTTTTCAACAACTCAAGGATGCTATTAGTCAACCTCATGTCCTAGCTCTACCTAACTTTAATCACTCATTCACTATTGAGTGTGATGCATCAAGGAGTGGCCTAAGGGCTATTTTGATGTAGAATCATAGACCAATTGCCTTCCATAGTCAACTTCTCAAGGGCAAGGCCTTGCAACTGTCCACTTATGAGAAAGAATTGTTAGCATTGGTCATTGCAGTGCATAAGTGAAGACCCTACCTCTTAGGTAGACCATTCATTATAAAAACTAACCAACAAAGCTTGAAATATATTTTGGAGCAGAGGATTGTTACTCTTGCTTGGCAGAAATGGTTGACTAAATTTTTGGGTTATTTGTTTGTGGTGGAGTATAAACAAGGCTATGAGAACAAGGTAGTTGTTGCCTTGTGTAGGAGGTCAGATTCTATTTTTGAGGATCTAGCTGCTCTAAATCCTGTTGTTAACTCTCCATCCTTGTTTTTGATTTCCTTTCCATGTCCTTCATGGATTGAGAAATTAAAGGCTAGCTATCAACTCTCCACTAAGATGCAGCAGTTATTACAATAGTTGCAATCTAGTTCAACATGTCCTAGGTTCTTTTCCTTGTATAATGGGCTGATTTTGTATAAAGGTAGGGTCTATTTAGGTCCACAATGCAGTCTAAAGCCTAAGGTTCTTCACTTGGTCCATGACTGCCCCCTAGGAGGACACTTTGGCTTCCTCAAGTCTTTCCATAGATTAAAACAAGACTTCTTTTGGGTGGGAATGAAATTGGACTTGAAACAGTATATTAGGGATTGTGGGGTTTGCCAACAAATGAAGCATGAGACTTACAAACCAACTGGGTTATTACAACCCCTGCCTATTCCTAATAGGCCTTGGTCTGCTGTTAGTATGGACTTTGTCAGTGGATTACCTACTTTACAAAGGTTGGATACAGTTGTGGTAGTTGTGGATAGGCTCACTAAGTATGTTCATTTCATTGGATTGTCCCATCCCTATTCTGCTGCTTTGTTTGCTTAATATGTCTTGAAATTGCATGGCATGCCTGCTTCCATTGTTTCTAACAGAGATCTTGTGTTCACTGCCAAGTTCTGGGTAGAGCTATTCAAACTACAAGGGGTTCAACTAGCTATGTCTTCAGCATATCATCCCCAGATGGGCAGACTGAGGTGATGAATAAATGTTTGGAGCAGTATTTAAGGTCTTTTTCTGCAAATAGGCCTATTGAGTGATCAAATTGGTTGTATCTAGCTGAATTTTGGTTTAACACTAATGACTATTTAGCTACCAAGTTGATTCCATATGAGGTTGTGTATGGTTTCCTTCCTCCTCGTTTGATGGATTACATACTTGGTACAACCCAAGTGGCAGCTGTGGATTCTCTTCTATAGTCAAGACAGCTTATCCTTGCTCTACTTAGGTAGAATTTGATGAATGCACAAGCTCAAATGAAGCAACAATGTGAACTCCATAGGTCTGAAAGGGCATTCAGTGTTGGTGATTGGGTGTACCTTTGACTATAGCCATACAGGTAGTAAACAGTGGCCTATAGGGCATCTCATAAGTTCTTTCCCAAGTTTCTTTGGCCATTTCCAGGTCCTTGAGAGAATTGGAAAGGTTGCTTATAAGCTGAATCTACCTACTGGTTCTACAGTCCACCCAGCGTTTCATGTCTCAAGGCCAAGTTGGGACAGCACAATGTGTCTATGCCTCTGCTACCATCAATGAATTCTCAAACCAAGTCTCACAAGCTTCGAAATAGGACTATCACCCAACATCTCATCCAGTGGCAAGGAGGGACTGCAGATGATGCTACTTGGGAGGATTTATTTCTTCTTTAGCAATAATTCCCTCATCTTGTGGGCAAGATGATCCAAAGGGGGGAGGTGTTGTTAGGATATTGACTGTGTTGTGCTTAGTGGTGTGCTTAGCTATGCCTGTAGTTGTAATGTATTTAGCCATGTGCAACGCATGTGCAAGGTGTAATGCTTGGTGTTGTATTTCGTTGTAGTAGTTAAGTAGTTAGTTACTGCTAAAGAAATGGAGGTAGTTAAGGGAGTTAGTTAGAAGGTTGTTAGTTAGTTAGTAGTTACTAGTTTGACAGTGTGTGTGCTTGGCAGGATCATGATTGATTGTAATTGTATATAAACAAAATTGTTGAATGAGAATGGACAAGCATAAAATCAACCAAGTTTCTCTTCTATATTCTTCCCTAATCCTTGCTTTGTTTTGGAGGTGGTTACCTCGAAGTAACTAACATTTCATCATCCCAATTCTCCATTTCTGTCATCACCCTTTACCTTCCTTCCACTTTTCTGATTGACCAAACACTTAACAGACAGCCATGTTATTATACTTCGTCCGTTTGGGAGGTTCTTATAAGATACATTGTTATTTAAATTTTTTTTTTTTTTTACTATTTGAAGGTCCTACATAAGTTGCCTGCTTATTTATTAACTTTTATTTATTTTTTTCTACTATTTGTGGATCCAACGTAAATCATCTATTTATTATATTTAACTTTTAACTTCTTTCTTTTTTTAGAGTTTGCAACCTACGACGTCCGCTTCTAATAATTGTGTTTTTTATAATTAGACCAAGACAAATCGGTTTTTGGTATAGGCAGGGATTAAACCCCCAATCTTTTATTCAATTATCAAAGGCTTTATTAGAAGAGTTAACTAGAACCCACTAACTTTTACCTTTTATTTATAGTACTTTCCACAAAAGCTAGATAAATTGTTCTCAAATGGACACTATCATTTCCTTTACATCATTCTGCTTAATAGGGTTTGGTAATGTGCTCTAACATACAAAATTACTGTAGGTCTAACTAATCCATTTCCATGATTAGCTAAGTATATCAACAAAATGAGAATATCTTTTACTTTCTTTGTGTACTTTTTTCTACTAATGAAAAACGACCATATCTCCTTTCAAGAATCAAGCATCACATATATCAACATTAGATAAATTTCTTTAGAAAGTTATAGCTAAAGTAGTAATACTTTTTTGGTCAAAATGAAAAACTCACCCTTTAAATTTCACAAATTTTCATTTCACTCCTCTAAATTTGGGTTTTTTCATTTCAATTCTCTAAGTTTCATTCATTTCCAATTGATTCCTTTGTTAGTTGTTTCCATCAACTTACCAAAATGACGGCGTTTTGGACTTTAGTTAATATATATTTATTTATTTATTTATTTCTTAATTTTAGAAAAATGTTAATTAAAAAAAATATATAAACAAAATTAGAGGGGAACGACGTTGTTCCCTCCCCCATGCCTAAAGAACAAAATTAATCCCCACCCACCAATACCCTAGCTCGATACTAATGACTGAGAGATGGAGGGAGAAAGAGGAGCAAAGAGAGAGAAAGAGAGATCAAAAGGGGCAAGAGAGACTGAGAGGGGGAAAGAGGGAGAGGAGAGACAAAGAGATTGGTGTTTACGGCGGCTCGTTCTAGGGATACTCGATGGCTCTACTTCGGTCTAGGAAGTGTTCTTAGCAATGCCACTCCAGTAGGTGTACACGGCGGCTACGAAATTGTTTGGTTAAGTTGAGCTAGATTTTCAGTTTTTTTTTTCCTTGTGGGTATTAGCTTAATTGTGGGAGCATTTCCTATTTTAAAGCACATTTTCTAAGAAAGATTTTTCTCTCTTAAAATGATTCAGACATAACCCACTGTATTATATGTCTTAGATCAATCAACCATTGATTACTGTCATTAATTCAGACATAACCCACTCTAGTTGTGGTACTTAGGTAAGATCTCCTTAACTCCGTATAGTAGCGTCTTACCTTGGTGTATTGCTTACCAAAGTCCTATCTTACCATGCATCTAGCAATTTCTCTAGCTCTATATGCCTTGGACAAGGCAAGCTATAATTGTGCATCCCTCGCCAATGCAACTAACAATTCTTTAGCTGTGTAATCAATATTAGCCTGAAATTGGTCAACATACTTTTTTGCCATCCAATTTGCAAAAACCTGCTTGCTATAGAAAGACCTAATACATATATGAGTATCATATATGCACTAATCCAAAAGTTTGCATCCTTATCAATACCTTCTGACACCTTCCAAGGACAACCTTCAACACATTTATACCTCACCCTAGGCTTCTCATTTTTGGACAACAATATGCCATATCCATGCTTTAACTTGTAAGCTTGAGCAAACTCTTTGAATTGATTGTTGTCCCTAAAGGACATCGCCAACACAAATTCAAGATCCTTTAAGTATTCTTGCTTGAATTCAAGTAATTTTTTTCTTTTGCAGACCATCAGAATTGTTAGGAGAATGCAACTAGTCTAAGGATGCATAGTCAGATCCATTTAATATTTCATCCAATGGTCAATTAAAAAGAGTTAGAACTAGATCTAGGTGTAATAAGGACTGGTTTGCAATACTAGGTGGGTGTGACAATGGATGGTTGGCAATATTAGGAGTAGGTTCTTGTGAGCCTGACCATTATATGGGTTGATGGGCTGTCCTTTATGTGGGCTGGTAGGCTGATTAGCATTGCCATCAATTTCGTTCACAATAATTTCATATGACTTTTCATTGGCTGGGTCTAGACATGGCAAAACGGGCCAAAATTTGTTGACCCGACCCGAAAAATACTTAACCTGAACCTAGATTTTTGACCCGAAGCAAAAAAAAGATTGACCTGTGACTCGACCCATTTTTTCAACCCAACCTGTGACTCGAACCACTTTTTAAAACATTTTTTTGGTAAATATTGATTTAATTGTTTGTTGTGAGGTTTAAGGAAACAATTAAGACCTTTACATAACTACATGCAAAATGAATTGAAAGATAAATGGTTGAGGCATTTTGTAATGGGTAAAGATTTTTAGATATCAAATAGCAAAGTACATGCCAAGATAATCTAGTTACAGTAGAGTTAAAAAGATATATTTAAAATTATAGAAATGTATGAGAAATATTCATAAGTGTGAAAAAAGTGAAGTCAAAGTATCAACGAAATTAGCGTAAATTATGAATTCTTAGGCCTATTTTTAACAATTCATGTCTAAAATAAACTGCTTTTCAAAATAAATTATGATATTTTCTGGAATGTGCGTTGCTTAACAATGACATGATATTCATAAAAGATACCATATATAAATAAGCAAACAATCAAGCTTTAATGTATATTCTCAAATTAAAAGAGTGACAATCACAATTGATAATAGATTATAAAATTAGTTTTCAAGATTATAAATTTCTTCTATGTTTTATTCTTTGTCAAAATAGTTGTCCAATAAGGCATCTGTAAGTTTACTTTATGTTTTGGAATGTTGATATTGTATAAAAATGAAACTTGTGGATTTGTCTTACTTATCATTAGTGCTATTTTGTTTTGGTTAGTAATGTTGGAATTTGAATAATTTTAAAATTATTGAACAAGTATTAATTTTTTTTAGCTGAGCTCATTCTTGATATGTGTGGTAAATTCAAAGTAATACATTTTACATCAAGTAAATTGTTGCGTGACTTTTCAAATGACAAATACATGTTGTTTTCTTAAACTTTATTTTTTATAATTTCATATGAAAAATACTGGTCAACCCAACCCGAAACCCGATTAAGCCAACCCATTTCTAACCGCTTAAAATGACCAATTTTTGACCCCGCAACCCAATTGACCCGTAACCTAATTGACTGACCCAAACCCAGCCCGACCCACCCGTTTGCCACATCTGGCTGGGCCATCATAGTCAGTATTATACCAGTCATAAGTCACATCCCCCACATCACCATTCCCATCATGACCCCCAGCATCATTCCCTTCATCCACCAATTACCACCCTCTTTAAACTCATCATCAGTAAGAACCTGATCTCCATCTTCCAAATCAACATCATTATCATCATCAAAGTCATCAACATCCACATCCACATACACATCCTCCACACCAACACCATAACCAACCAAATCAAAAGCATCAACAACACTGATATCCCTGATTAACAATTTTTTCTGAACAAGGGTTGCATGTTCAACAGAAATGTCTATTTTAGGATCAATGGGGCCAAGACACTTAAATAGTTCCTGAGTATTAGCGTCATTGGACAAATATCTTAGGCCATTGTGAAGATCCAACCCAAGCACAACAAAATAAAACTAGACATAATTTGATGCCCCCAACTTCACACAATAATGTTTTAATCTGATACCCCCAACTTCGCATAATAATGTTTTAATCTGATACCCCCAACTTCGCACAATAATGTTTAACCTCTGGTACATAAAAGCATTCCAAATCCACATTATCATAAACTTTCACCTTACCACCTATATACTTCTTCTTACCCAAGTGGTGCAATACTCCATTGTAAAGAATAAACAATGTAAAATGCTAACCAAGAATCTTTCCTGTGAGTGTTGTAAATTAAAAAGGAAACACACAACACAACACCAATATATTAGCTGAAAAATACAGTGTTAAGTGCCCCACACAAAGCAAACAACTCCGAGTGGGGGCCAAGTTGTTTTGAAATAATAAAATTGCATGTGAAGATGTTCAAAAAAGGACAAATAAAGTAGATCATCCATACAAAAAAACAAAACAAAACAAAAAATAAAAAACATATAGATAAAGTAAATCATCCACACACACACACACATACACACACACACACACTCACACAAAATGACAACTAAAGTAGTTACAAAGCATTTAATCTCACCTATCAGTCAACAAAAACAAAGTACCTCTTCAATAGAAAAGGTTAACTTTGGTCTCCAGCTTTAAAGAATACACAGCAAAATCAAGCACAAAACCCAAAACTAATCATACCCAAAATAACACATAACTTAAATTGGAAACTGAAAGTCCTGGGTTTTCAGAACTTACCCAAAGGTGTATTGGTTGGAGCGACCTCTTGAAGCAGCAGAGTAGAGCCACCGAGGACACCCACCTCCCTCTTGGTCCCTCCCTCTCTTTCTCCCTCATGATCTCCCTCTCTCTCTCTCTCTCTCTCCCCTCCTTTTTCTCATTCTTGGTTTCTTAGATATAAGGTGGGTAGGGTGGGAATTAATTTTGTTCTTCAAGCATGGGGGAGGGAACGATGTCGTTCCCCTCAAATTTAGTTTCTGTTTTTTTGTTTAATTAATATTTTTCTAAAATTAAAAAATAAATAAAAATAAATACTAACTAAAGTCCAAAATGGTATCGTTTTGGTAAGTTGACGGCAACAACTAATAGAATACTAACAGAGTACTCAATTGAGAATGAATGAAAGTTAGAGGATTGAAATGACAAAACCCAAACTTATAAGATTGAAATGAAAAATGGTGAAACTTAGAAGGTGAGTTTTGCATTTCCCCCCCCCCCCCCCCCTTTTTTTTTTCTTTTTCTTCTTTCCCTGAATAGGAATCAATCATAGCACTTGTCAATTTAGTTTAGAGAAAAGTAATTTAAATATTCACTACCAAATGTTTCTTTATTTACTGAAACAAAGAAAATTTCTAGATGTCTTCTACTATGTATAATGTATACAATTTTATTGTGACTACACATATACTTTTTTTTTTTTTTTGAGAATCTTGTGACTACACATATACTGGTAGAGAATAATCCATTAAATAAATTTTGAAGTGCTTGATTAAACTCCTCTAGCACTAAAAGGACGGGTGTAGATTCTTTTATGTCAAACTAACGATTTTCACAAAAACTTAAAATCTTAAGAAATTGTGAATTTAATAATCATTTAATTATTATTCTAATATTCTCCCCCACATGGGTTCAATTTCCTCCTTAATGAATGAAACTTAATTAACATATGATATTTTTAAATGAGGTAGAAAAATAACGTGATAGATTATGGGAAAAGATCCCCCCATTCCCTTCTAGTTTTAGTTAGATTGTGATATGTGTCATTTATATAATTTTGTATGGTTTACATGGATGTTTTATGACCAATGAAGTTTATTTTATAATTTTTTTTTTAAAAGATCGTTGGATTTAATCTCTCGTTTGAGTTAAATTTGGAGGGAATGAGAGGATAGTCTCCCATAAAGTAGTAAAAGTACTATTAATTGTTCCAAATGTATAAATTGTTAAATTAGTAGTAAAAGTACTACTAATTTATTCATAATTCTAACATTTTCCTACGCCAAAAATTTTTATTTTATGCATGAATAGAAGGGATGAACTTTGATGTTTAGTCAATGAAAGCCATGCTGGCTCTCATGAAACAAAAGGAATGTTACAATGAGTCAAAAATATAAAGAGTTTGTAGCCATTTTCACCTATGGCAAAATACATAGCGTAAGCTCCAAACAAAGGCCTCCTTTTTTATGTAGAAAATTCATGTGAAAAGGAGGGAAATTTTGGGTAGCCATTGTTAATAATATGATAAAAGATAAAATATGCATCTTTTTTTTTCTTTTTTCTTTTTTTTTTCTAGCAAATGTAACAATATGAATAAGGTGACAATGCTTATCTCCAAGCCAATTCCAAGTGAAGGGTTTGCCATATTACTTTTAATCATTAAGTTGAACAATACTAGGTTATGGTTAAGATCCTTCTTCGTATAAGGTCTCATATATTGAAATGTGAAGTTTAAAAATCAACTCATTTGAAGGAGTCTTAATATGTGTATATATATATATATATATATATATGTATGTATGTATGTATTTATATATTATTTTAATTCAATAATTGGGAGAAAGGGTATGTAAACCCTAGAACCTGGATGTCTCTATTGGCAAGCCCAAATATGCATTATTTGGGGATTCTTGGAATGAACGAAGTGTCTCGGTTTGAATCATATTTGGGCTTGCCTACTTTAATTGGTAGGGCAAAATACCATACTTTTTCTTTCATTAAAGATAGGGTGTGGAAAAAATTACAAGGTTGGAAGGGGATGATGCTTTCTAGAGCTGGGAAAGAAGTTCTCATCAAGGCAGTTGCTCAGTCTATACCGACGTATAAAATGAGTGTTTTTCAACTCCCATCGAAATTATGTGACAAGTTGGATGCTTTATGTTCTAGGTTTTGGTGGGGTCAAGTTGGGAATGAAAGGAAAATTCATTGGAAAAGTTAGGATAAACTGACTTTGTCAAAGAAGGATGATGGAATGGGATTTCGGGACCTTAGATCATTTAATTTAGCCATGTTGGCCAAACAAGGGTGGAGGTTGTTAAAAGATACAAATTATCTTCTCTATCAGTGCTTTAAAGCAAGGTATTTCCCTAGAACTACAATACCTGAGGCCACAGAGTCACCCAATTGTTCGTTTGTGTAGAGGAGTTTAGTGGCGGCCCTACCTATTGTAAGAGCTACACACTGTTGTCGTGTGGGGGACGGATTTTCTATTAATGCCTATCGAGATATGTGGATTCCACATTACCCTACAAATAAGCCTTTCTTGTCGGTGAGTGATGATGAAGAGGAAGTATGGGTGTGAAGCTTGATTAACCAAGACCTCCATATGTGGCGAAGAGATTTTATTATGGCTAACTTCAATCAGGAAGAGGGGGAAGCTATATGTGATATTCCTTTAAGTCGAAGGCAAGTACCTTACTCTGTTTATTGGAAGCATAGCAAGGATGGCTACTTCTCAGTAAGATCGGCTTACAACGTTGCAAGGGCTCTCTTGAAGAAGGATGATTGGGCTGAATCATCATCTGAAAGTGGAGGTAGTAGGGTGTGGGCTACTATATGGAAGCTACAGATCCCCAACAAGATAAAGGTGTTTGGGTGAAGGGTGTGTCATGATATTCTCCCAACTAGAAGGAACCTTAAGAAGAAACGGGTTTTGTTGGATGAGTCGTGTCCGTTCTGTGCCAGATTTCAGGAATCAACCATTCATGTTTTATGGGAATGTACAGCAGCTTAGGATATTTGGCATGGAATTGCTAGGGCCTTGCAGAAGTGTGGGACGGGGCAACTTGACTTTGTAGCTTTGTTGGAGTACCTGCTGGATCGGATGGACAAAACAGAGGTGGAGCTGATGTTAGTGCAGGCTTGGTTGATTTGGAACTAGCGGAACAGAGTGATGCATAGAGGCAAATTTCTAGAACCAGGCTAGTTGAATAGGCGTGCTGCTAAATTGCTTGAGGAGTTCCAGTAGTCACAGGGCAATTTACAAGCTAATTATGTGTAGGGTGAGACTCAGTAGGTTATGCAGAATGCTGGAATGAGCTGGCAACCTCCACCACAGTCCGTGTATAAGCTAAATTACGATGCAGCAGTTTTCAAGGATAATGCCAATTCTGGGTTCGGTGCTGTGATTAGAAACTCTAGTGGAGAAGTCATGGCAGCGATGACAGCCAAGGGTCCGGCAGTCCAGTGCAGTGATGAGGCAGAACTGCTCGCGTGTCGTAAGGCATTGGAATTTGCAATAGATGCTGGCTTCACGGTTCTGATAGTGGAAGGCGATAGTATCAATGCTACGAGGAGAATTGCTTCAAGCAAGGACAACCAGTCAGCTATTAGGCATGTTGTTGGTGACATTAGGCATCTGATGGGAGCTTTAGAGTGGATTTCTGTGAGCTGCACTAAGAGAAATTGTAATAGGGTGGCACATGTGCTAGCTAGATATGCCCAACATGTAATTTCTGATTTATTTTGGATGGAAGAGGTTCCATCAGTTGCATTTGACTCTGTAAACTCTGATGCTTTTTTGATTTAATGAAAGTTTGAATCCAGTTTCAAAAAAAAAAAGTTATTGCACATTTGACCTACTAATAAAACAAAGTAAATACTTTTTTAATTTTATAATTCATACAACTTATAACAAGGGATTGAGAATTTGAACTCTTCATGTTTTCTTTGGAAATATTAAAAGATACCAATAAGTTGAGCTACAAGTTAACAAGGCTCTTGGCATAAAAGAATTTTGAATAACAAAAATCTGACATGTAATCAGTAATCTACGTGTTGACATAAGAAAATTTGAAGGGCCCTACCGTAAAAAAACATTATCATGTCTTCATTGTCTTGTCATTTCATATTTTAAAGTTTGCCCCTTCTATTTTAATTTTTAAAAAAGTGAGTATTTTTTTATATATAAAATTTAGGGAAAAAAAAAAATCTTTTGTTAAATTATTATATGTTTTGGGCGTTGGTTAAGTGTAGTTGATAAAGTTTAGTTTTATAAAGCAAAATTTTTAACAACCCGCACCATGCGTCGAGTGCAGCCAATGGCGTGACCCATGCAACTGAAATTCTGAATCTTCTAAATATCTCACTAGTTATTAGTTATTACTAATTATCGCTTTCAATGTTTCATAAGAAAAAAAAAATTAAGAATGGACTCCAAAACCTATTCCTTTTTTGTTAGCCAATTGAACTCTAGTTTATCATATTCAAATCCCATTTATTTTGAACACCGAACACTCTTTTAGCATTACTTAGATGGAAGAACCCCAAAAAAATTAGAATAATCAGTCATTGATTGTTTAAACTTTAAACCCTCCATGTCATAAACATTCCATACCTTTGATGGTGGACTCAATGGTCTTGATTTGAGTTATATAGAATTCTTAATAGTGACACAGCAAGTGCCTCTGAAATGCTTGTGCCTCAAAGTGACAGACGTGTGTTAGAATCCAAGCTCTCATACAATCTTCATCAGTGGAGGAAGGCAATCAAACCATGAGAGAGATGAGAGAATTGTTTAACTTGTATTGATAAATATCTGATGCTCTGCCCTCTATATAATAGGATCAGAGGCGGGAAAACTAACTACTCTAACTAACTTCTAATCTAGCCAATACAGAGTTGACAAGTGTCAAAACAGAAAACTAACCAAATGCTATATACAAACTACATGTAGCTTGAGCATTTCTAATATAAACTATTTTGTAAACTACTTGTAGGTTAGACAGTCGTGTACACAGTTTAACACTCCCCCTCAAGATGAACTGTATATATTTATCAAGTTCATCTTGGAAAGAAGATGAAAGAACTACCTTTGTCCAAGGGCTTTAGTAAAGAAATCTGCTATTTGATGCCTTGTTAGAATGTGGAAAGTCTTGATAACATCAGCTTGAATCTTTTCTCGATCTAATAAAGTGACAATCCACTTCCACATGCTTTGTTCTTTCATGGTACTTGGAATTGGCAGCAATGTACAGAGCAGCTTTGCTATCACAATACAGGTAATCAGCTTGTGTATGATGCACCCCAAAGCTTTTGAACAAGGCAATTAACCACACAATCTCACTAGTTACTCTGGCCATAGCCCTGTACTCAGACTCGGCTGAGGATCTTGAGACAACTTGTTGTTTCTTGCATTTCCAGAAAATTAGAGAATCCCCTAGAAACACACAAAAACCTGAAACAGATCTTCTTGTATCGACCATGATTTTCAGTCTCGGACCGTTCAAAGAACCGGTAAAGGGAGAGGTTCAAGGTTTTTAAGGTCGGACCGAGGTCGAACCACGATGACGTCATAATTACTTTAATAATTAATTAAAGCCTAAATATAGATATTAAATTTATAAAACTAGCAAAATTGACTAATATATTTATATATGTGAGGGAAATTTAATGATGTTCAAGCATATATTTAATAAATAAATAAATAAGTTAATTAATAAAATAAAATAATAACCATAAAAACATTAAAATTTATGATTAATTTTTGAAGTAAAGTTGAATATCTTTGAAGAATTTTAATTATAATTTTTTTTTAATTCCTTGTAAGAGATGGATAATTTAATTAAGTAGAATAGAATTGTGTTAAGTTGTTTTTTTTTAAATATATATATATATATATATAAATATATGCGTTAAGTTTACTTCAAGTATTTCTTTTGTTATTGTTAAGCATCAACTTGCAAGCTTAGTTAAATGGTTAGGCTCTAGCTTCAACTCTGACCGTGCCTAGTATCTAAACCTGGTAAGCGCACTTTTCTGATTTTTTTTTTTAATTAACAAGCATGCTTGAACTGGGGTTGGACCACACAGTTCATGCTATCGGTTCTGCATGAACCATGCAGTCCAACCCCAGTTTAAGGGGTTCACCGAATTAACAATAAATCCGGTTCTTTATGCTTAAAAAATTAGATTTCAGTATAGTTCCCGGTTAATCCAGTCAAACCACCTGGCCCAGTCCGGGTCTGATAACCTTGGTATCAATGCAAGCTGCCTAGTCAGCATCACAATAAGCCTTCAATTGTAGGCTTGAATTTGCAGAAAGAATCACAATAAGCCTTCAATTGTAGGCTTGAATTTACAGAAAGAAACAAACCCTGCCCTGGTGTTTTCTTCAAGTATTTAATGATTCTATCGGCTGCTTGTAAGTGAGGAACTTTAGGAAAACTAAGGAATTGGCTCAATTTATGCACTGAGTAGCATATATCAGGCCTGGTCAAGGTTAAGTAAAGAAGCTTGCCAATTAATCTTCTATATTGTGACACATCTGAAACTGGTTCACCAATAGAGTTGCTAAATTTTGCAGATGGTTCCATAGGTGTGCTTGCAGGTTTACTAGCCAACAAACCTGTATCAGTAAGAAGATCCAAGGTATACTTTCTCTAACATAAAGAGATACCTTTTGTAGTTTTAGCCACCTCAAGTCCAAGGAAATACTACAATGTACCAAGATCCTTAAGCTTGACTTTACTATCCAAAAATTGTTTAAAAGAATTCACTGCATCCACATCATTGCATGCAATTAAGATGTCATCAACATATACCAAAATGATAATAATAGAACATCCCTTAACTCTGATGAAGACTGAATAGTCAGATTTGGATTGTACAAACCCATGATCAACAATTGTGATAGACAATTTCGAAAACCATTGTCCGCTAGCTTGTTTAAGTCCGTATAATGACTTGAGCAATCTACAAACCTCCCCCTTGCTGCCAAACCCAGGTGGTGGATGCATGTAGACTTCCCCATGAAGATCACCATGGAGAAAGGCATTATTGACATCAAGCTATGTCAAATGCCATCCAGAAACTACAACAAGAGCAAGTAAGGTCCTGACAGTGACAAACTGAACCACAGGAGAAAAAGTCTCAAAAAAATCAATTCCCTCAGTTTGGGTTAACCCCCTTAGCCACCAAACGAGCCTTATACCTCTCCACAGAGCCATCAACCTTCAATTTCACTTTGTAAACCCATTTACACCCTATAGGAACCTTGCCAGAAGGAAGTGGACACATAACCCAAGTGTTGTTAGCCTTAAGAGCATCAATCTTAACTTGCATTGCCTCTTGCCATCTAGGATCCAAGATGGCTTCAGCATAAGAATCAGGCTCCTTAGAAACCAAAAGGGAAATGGCAAAAGCCTTATGACAAGTAGAAAGTCTATCATAAGACAAAGTAGAGGAAATGTGGTAGAGAATACCTAAAGCAGTGGAAGCACTAGAATCATGAGTGTTAAGGACATATTTTATGTAGTTGGCTAATCCTTTGACAAAACGCACTTTACTTGTATTTGGGTAGATCTAATATGTGTTTAATACTTCAGGGAACATGTTGTTCAAGTCTAGTATTAAAACCATGAAAATTGGACCAAGAAACAAGTGAAGAAAAGGTGTTCATTAAAGCTAGACAGATAGCTCGACACCTGTGGACAGATATCTCGACAGCTGCTCGACACTTCTCGACAGCTGGCTATCTATTGAGCTTTTTAAGGTGTTTTCTTATCGCAATCTCGACACCTTCTCGACAGCTGGTGGATCGATCGAGAAAGTTTCTGTCTCCTCGACACCTTCTCGACACCTAGCTATCTATCGAGGTTTAAATCTCGACACCTCCTCGACACCTGCTATCTATCGAGGTTACTGAAATTAGAATTTTCAGATTTGATTTTTGGGCCAGGCTTTTGTGTTTGTGTAGGGTTTCTTTTCTCACAACCCTAGACCTATATAAGGCTTATTTTAGAGGCCGTCACATAAGAGAATACAAGGAGAACATATGCAAAAGGTGACTGTTAGGTTCTAAAGACTTAGGATTTTATGTATTTAGAACTCTAATGTGTATTGTTGGCAAATCATGACCAAAACAGGTTGTTAGTCTTGTTTAGACTTGCTCAAAGTGTGGGCGCTTTATATAAAGTTGGAATCAAGTGGCTATAAAAGTATTAGTGACTTTCGGTTTGGCTCGATCGATCGAAAATTAGACTCGATCGATCGAATTTCGGGCAGAACGTTTTTCTGCAGAATTTTTCAACTCAGCCAAAGCCCATTAAGGATTAGGGTTTCAGATCTACTTCTCCCACTATATAAAGGAAACCCTAAGCCATGTTTTTGAGACTTTTAAGAGAGAGAAGAGAGTGTCAGTTTTGTATCTAGGGTTTTGTACCCAAACCTCTCTAAGGTCTTTATTGCTCATATTGCCGTTTATGTGAATCTCTTGTGAGATCCTTGAGTAGCTTTCCTTCATATAAACTTAGGGTTTTCAAGGTAGAGAAATTATCTACATCTTGATGATCAACAAGGTTGCTGTCATTAGAGCTTAAAGAATAACAAGCATGGGTGCTTGTAGCTGATTGGTGAATCCAAGAAAGAAGGAGTCCGTGGATTCGGAGCTTGCACGTGGTCGTGTCAGTAAGTTCTACTGGTAGGTAGCATTAGGAAGTCAAGCGGGGAGCTTGTAAGTCCTTTTGTATGAACTTATTCTTTCGCATAGTGGATTCAGGTTTACCTTGAGGATAGCTAGGTCAAATCCTCCCCAGGTTTTTACCGTGTGGTTTCCTGGGTGATCATATCATTGTGTTATTTATTATTTCGCTGTTTTATATTTTTGATATGATTGTATGTTTGTGATAGCCTAGAATTGCATAATTTGACTAAGTTAATCACTTGGCTAATTAACTAGAGTAATCTGGTTGGTTTAACGGGTCTAAATTTCTATCAAGTGGTATCAGAGCTGGTAGCTCTTCTGTTTTAGATATTTTGATCTAAGAGCTGATCCTTGACCCCTGTTATCATGGACAATTTGAAGTGTCTTTCTGCTAATGTTTGTGATGCTTTGAATAAAAACGACACTATTGTTTCTGTTGATTTTTTTGATGCTTTTGAAACTCTTCATAAGGAATTATCTAAATCTTTGAAAATTTCTAAGAAATTCAAGGAAGAGTTAAAATTGGCTAATCTTGAAAAAGAGGAATTGCTTATTAGATTAGATGAATCTAATAAAAAAAATGAATTTTAGAGAAATCAAATTTCCTCTCAAGATGAGAAGATGAAAAGCTTGGAACAAGAGTTAGTTGAATCTAAATTTCTATCAGTGACCGATGCCTTATTCTCTTTGAAAGAAGCTACTGCGTCTTTACGCCTTAAGGTTTTGTAACCAAGTACTTCTTGATCTTCATTGTTGATGAAGTGAAGAACTTTGCAGCCAACAATCTTCTTCTAGTTGGTGATTAAGTCGAGTACTGGGATCCGCGCAATTGCTTAGTCAGGTACTGGGATTCGTGCATCATTAAAGGGTGGCGTTCATATATTGAAGAGTTCAGAGGTTCTGAAGCGATAGAAGGTTTCTGCTATGAGTTCATCTACGAGGATTGTAGAGGCTAGGGACAAAGGTTTTGTACTAGATCTGAAACTTCTCTTTACTATAGTGGATTGCTTTTCGAAAAGGTTTTCTCCCAGGTTTTTTATTGTGAAACTGGTTGGTTTCATTGGTTTTCCTGGGTCATCATATCTTGTCTTATTTATTTTTTCCTCTGCATGATTTTGACTTGATATTGATCTTTGTTTGTTTTAACAAGTTTGATTCATAGTAAATTTAATTAACAACTTGGGTTTAAAACTTGTTAATTCTATCAACCGGGGTCTAAATTTCCCAACAATGAGACTGAGTAATGGAAGCTGAAGCCAACACATGTGCTGAAGCAAGGTTGCAATGATAATCAAGAAGATAAGAGGGTGCTTTGTAAGGCCTAGAAGATTTTCTGTGAGGCTAAGGTGATGGTGGAGAAACAGAATTAGGAATCACAGGTAAAGCAGGAGCAGAATGAGACTGCTCTAAGGCAGAAGGAAGAGGCACAAGGTCTGGAAATTCATTGGGAGGAGTTGCAATATCTGTGGTAAAGGCAAGAGTGAATTTGGCAGAAACAGGAAGAGTAGAAAGGTCTGCAAAAATAGGTGAGGAACTGGATTCAGGCAGAACAGGTTGAGGTGGAAACATTGAATCAGAAGCTGAGAAAGAAGGAATAGGAGTGGATTTAGTAGTCCAATATTTAAAAGGAAAACAAGACTCTTTGAAGACAACATCCCTAGAGACAAAATATGTCCTAGAAGCCAAATCATAAAGCTTGTAACCTTTGGTACCAAATGGATAACCAAGGAAAATACAAGCCTTGGCCCTGGGATCAAATTTGGACCTATCTCTAGCCAAGGTAGAAGCATAACAAAGGTAGCCAAAAGACCTAAGATGAACATAGGAAGGAGGCTTACCTAGTAACATTTGGAAAGGAGTGAGATCATGCAAAAGAGGACTAGGAATTCTATTAATCAGGTAAGTTGCAATGAGAACAAAATCACCCCAAAACTTCAAAGGAAGATTAGCTTGAAATCTCAAAGCCCTAGCAACAGCAAGGAGATGCTGATGCTTCCTTTCAACCACTGAGTTTTGTTGTGGTGTTTCCACACAACTAAGTTGATGTATAATTCCTTTGGAAGCATAAAAGGAGTTTAAAGCAAATTCAGGTCCATTATCAGATCTAAGGATCTTAACAGGAACCTAAAATTGTGTAAAAATCATATTATAAAAGGATTGAATTAAGTATTGTTAGGTCACAATCTGAATGACCCCTTGTGATTAACCCTAATTAATTAATTTAGCCAAGTAATTAATTAATCAATTAATCATGCAATTTTATGGAAGTACAAACAAATCACCAATCAACTAGATATGCAGCGGAAAATAATTAACACTGTGATTTGTTTACGAATGGGGAAAACCCTAACGGCAAAAACCCCACCGGGTGATTTTCAGGTCACCACTCCCGAAACTCCACTATTATCAAATCAAGCGGTTACAAGTAAAGGAATCCCAAGTACCTTACCAACCTACAGTTGAACCCTTACCCCAATACCCAATTAGAATTGATCTGTAGTGACAATTTCCACCTTTGATGCACGGCTCCCAAGTACGTGACTAACCAATGCGCGGATCCAAGTACGCGACTTCAGAACACCAACTGAGGAAGAATGGTTGGCTGCAAAGTTCTTCAGTTCATCCACATGATGAATAGCAGGAAGATGCTTGGTTACAAAACCCTATGGTGCAAATACACAGCAACTTCTTAATGGAAGATGAACTAGGTCAAGAACTTCGTCTGTTGATCACAATTTGCTTAAACAGAGATTGCTCAATGATAATGCAACTTGTGTCCACCAAAACGGCTCTCAAAATAATCCTTTTATATGTTTAGGGTTAGAGGAAGAGAAGGCCCAAAAACATATTCACGGATCCCAAGAAAATCAGATTGAAATTCTGACTTTTTAAATCTCGACAGATAGCAGGTGTCGAGGTAGCTATCGAGAGGTGTCGAGATTTAATGAAATTGCACTTCAGCTTGCTTTTTCTTGGACAGACTTGATGACTTCAATACTTGACCTTGAAACATGGTTTCTTGAAGTATTAAAAACACCTAGAACTACCCAATTACAAGCAGAGTGCGTTTTGTCAAAGGATTAGCCAATTTACATAACTAAGTGACATATGTTCTTAAACAAGTTAAAACATATATGTCCTAACAATCTCCCCTTTTGGCAATCCGTGACAAAACCACAACAAACAAATGAGCATATGAGAGAAGTCATAAATCACTCAACTCATATTCACTTGTTGATTACAATAAAATCTATCCTAACACAAACTCTTGAAAAACTTTGCAAGAAGAGAGCTTATGATAAGTAGACTTTGATAACCTGTATTTCTGAAACACTTTAAAAAAAAACTCATCAAGGCATCTTGTGTGAAACAGAAATAAATAGATTGCATACAAGTATAAAGAACATGTGTATAAAGATAGAAAAGAAACAACACATGAAGAGAGAGGTGAAAGAAACATACATCAACATATATAAGAGATAAGATAAGTACAATGTATGTAAAAATGGTCAAAGGACCTCATATACAAGACCAATGTATCTAAGAGATAAGAAAAAAATACATATAGCCTCACTACATCCCTTAAAAAAATGAACACTCCCCCTATAAAAAATGTCCTATACTAACTCTCCCCCTAAGATGACTACTCTTATAGCCCAAAACTACTCCCCCTTTTTGTCACGAGTGACAAAGGGTAGTGTGTCATGTAGACATCTCATCGGCAGAGCTAGCATCCCCATCATCATCATCATCATCATCCTCATCATCCTCATCATCCTCAGAATTTGATGCTGCTGGAGTAGATGATGAAGGAGTAGCCTCTGGAGCAAATCCACCCATGATCGCCTGCCGTCGTGCAATACGACCCACACGAACATTCACCTGATACAACTCAACAGAGAGTGTATCAAGACGAGTGTCCATGCGCTGCAGCTGCGCCATGATATCACCAAGGGATACATCGCTCGAAGAGGAAGAAGAAGCAAATGTAGATGGAGCTGATCTGGAAGGTGCTGAACGGGAGGGAGGAGTGGCACCAGGCTGTCTCGACCTGAACTGCGCCTCACTACGTTTTACAGTAGCGGCATCTATGGCAGATATGTGTGTGAAGTGGTCGGACACAGGAAAGAGAACGGAAAAATGGCGTAGAATCCGCGTGATAGCAGAAGGAAAGATGAGCTTATCACGGGACGCCGAATCAAGATAAACATCTATGATAGACCGGATGAAGTAAGAAGGGAAGTCTATAGTCAGATGCTCAAGTAGAGAAAGCAAAAATCGAGCACGAGGCTCTGTGATAGAGTTATAGTGAGACAGAGGATGGAGAACAAAAGTCATCACCATGTTAATGAATCTAGGACCTTTAGCAAAAGGCCTACATGATGTGAACTGATGCTCACCCCAATCAGCAGGGTGCTCACAAAAAGCAGAAATGAGCTCATCTTTGGACACAGTCCTCAGACGCTCACAAGAGGGGTAATCTGGAAACTCTATCCTAGGTACCCTAAGCACATCCGCAACAAGCTGCGGTGTGACAGGAATGCGCATACCTCGAACGCGAGTAGAAAAATGAGGTACTGAAAGATCGATCCCGTGCATGTTGGAGTAGAACTCCTGTATCAGCACGAGAGGGCAAGTGACTGGGATGTCACACAGTGACCCCCATCCCCTACTGTGAATGACAAAGGGAAGGTCAGTATCGGCGAAGTCCGCCAGAATGGCTTGGCGTTCTGAATGAACACCTCGTCGAGAAAAGTTCTCCGAAAATGCCTTATGAGCATCTCCATCACGGAACCGAATGTTAAAGGGAGTAGTATCTGAAGAAGAGGAAGCTCCAGAACGCAGAGGGTTCCGAACAGGAGTGGATTTACGTTTGGGTGCCATAGACACAACTAACGTAAAAGAATGAGAAAGAGATAGAGAGGGAGACAATTAGAAAAGTACCAACACAGTTCAAATATTTCAAATATGTTGAACAAGAAGTACGTATGCATGGGAATGCATGAGCATGTGACATGCAAAGAAAAAAAAACTTCATGGGCTCAGCCTAATCCAATCCTAGCAGCACACAAACATAAACCACACATCTAAATGCATGTAAATATCATTATAATGCAAATGAAATGCAATGTATGACATTTTGAAATCATCTAAGTACAAACCCAACCCAAAATTATTTTGAAAAACCCCAAATTTTTATGAAAAATCCCAAAAACTAGGTTTTCAAAACATGAAATGCATGAAAAAGGAAGAGAATAGAGATCTTACCAAGTGATTTGAGCAAGAAATGGGCTAGATCCAAGTGGGTTGAAGGATTTGAGTGAAAGGAGAGTGAAAGGGAGATGAACAGCCATGGAGAGATCGAGAGAGATCGAGTGAGAAATGAAGAAAATCGCAATCAGCCCTTAAATAGACACCTCAGTAATTCTCGACAGCTGAGGTGTCAAGAGGTATCGAGGAAGCTGTCGAGGGAGGTATCGAGAATTTGGTCTTCGACAGATAGAGGTATCGAGAAGTATCGAGATATAAGAAGAATTTCAGATACGTGAAGCTCGATCGATCCACAAGGTGTCGAGAAGGTATCGAGGAGACAGAAGAAATCTCGATCGATCCACAAGGTATCAAGACAGGTGTCGAGAAAGAAGACACAAACAGCTCAAGTGAATCTCGATCGATCCAACAGGTGTCGAGAATCTATCGAGAGGACAAAAGAAATCTCGATCGATCCACAAGGTGTCGAGGAGGTGTCGAGATTGCGATAAGAAACAACTTGAGAAGCTCGACAGATGACCAGGTATCGAGGAGGTGTCGAGGAAGGTGTCGAGCCTGCTGAAGAAGGCAGTTTTTCGAGAAGGGAAAAACATAGACATGAATGCAATCCAACACACATCTCTACCAAGATCCACTCAACATATAAACCAAAAAAATCTCTCAACAAAAAAAATAAGCACAAGGATCATGCAAAACACACACACACACTAAACAAGTCTAACCAATTTTATATTTCAAAAATAAGTTATGATAGTTTAGTGAGCATACATTAGCACATGTAAAACCTTTGTGATGGCCAAATCACATTATACCTGCACATGTATCAAAAGTAGCAAAGAATATTGCGTGTTGTGTGTGAAAAACATCGCAAGATTGCATATGTGTATAGATGTTATGACGATCTGAGATATGAGAAAATAACTTTTAACTCACACACAATCATAACTGTTTGATGGGGACTATCACCTTCAAGGTACATCCTATGACTCCCACATCTCCTAGAAAACACGCTTGCAATCATGTTTAAAGCATTTTTAATCTTTTTGCTTTTTATTTTCTTTCCATATTTTCTTTTATTTTTGCATATCATACATGGGTATATAAAAGAGAGAAAAGAAATACCCAAGATGTTAAGCATAGACATTGCACTTTTGCTATGCCGAAGCATACGGATGTCTTTGACACTGCACTTTTGCTATGCCGAAGCATACAGGTGTCATTACAATGATTGGCGGGCAACAGTGGTGAGATGGTCATTTATGCCTTTCTCTTAGGATTTTCTAGTCCTACCCGTCAAAAAGAGTGATATGAGTGTTAAGTTTTAAGAGATAACCTAGTCTTACTCATCACAAACAAGAGCCACAAAGCTCACTTGCTTAGTTGTGCATAGAGATGCTCATCTAAGCTACAAGAGATACAAAGTTTAGAAAACTTTATTTCATTGGCCATCCAAGGTACACAAGTACCAAAGTACACATAACACACACTGTTTTTGTATTTTTCAATTTTTCAATTTTTATTTTTATTTTAAAAACAAAATAAGCAAAACTGAAAATAAACAAACAAAAACATGTTATCAAAGCAAAGCAAAAACTAGACTGACTCAGCAGAAAAGAAAAACACACAAGCAATGCAACAAACAAGAAAAACAAGAAGGGAGAAGAAAGTGATGAAATCACTTAGAGTCATTTTTCTTCCACTCCTTGGAAGAACCTTTCCTTTGATAGAATCCTTGAACAGGCAGTGAGGTGGAAGAATTTAAACCGTTCAAGTTCGAAAGGAACATGAGGGCTTTCAGGAGATCTCCAAGAGGAGCAAGAGAGGATTGAAGCTGATTTTGGCTTCCAGATGCTATCATGCCATTGCTTTGTTGAGTGGCTAACCACTTATAGCAATTTGGTCGAGTGTGACCGGCAGCTCCACAATAATGACAGAGATGCTGCTTCTTTTGTTTAGGCTTTTGAGAGTTAGCCTTCTTAGCCCTAGGATTTTTAGCATCTTTCTTATCTAGCTTAGGGGGTGCTCCTAAGATAGATTTTCCCTTGTCTAAGTTCTCACTAGCTAATTTAGTTTTAACATTAATGTTTTCAATTTCAATGTTATTAGCAGGAGGAACAAAAACAGTATGGCTAGTAGAAGCAGTATTAGAGAGAGAAATACCATACCCCAAACCAGTTCGATCCGAAGCAGGTTTCTGATTGCTAAGCATCTCATCAAGCTTTGCACTTGAAGTCCCCTCCAGTTGAGCTCTGACTTGAAACAGCTCCGCTTCAAGCTTCTTGGTCTTCTCAGCCAAAAAGTTATTCTCAAATCTCAGTGCTCCAATAGTTTGATTTGCCTCATCAAACTTCGTGGACAGCTCTTCACGATCGAGTTCCACTTCACTGAGCTTCTTGGTGGCCAGCCTATATAATTTCTCATGCTTTTCAGAGAGCTTGTAAAGCTTCTCATAGGCTGAATGGATATCATCTTGATCATCCATCTTCTCAAATTTGGACTCCACCAATTCTTCTTCATCCACTTCTTCAACAATCCCTTCAGTAGGATTGACTGTGGCAGTGAAGGCATTTAAAATTCCGTCATCTTCATTGTCGGAATCATCTTCAGCCTCAGTGTCACTTAGGGTTACAACGAGGGCCTTGCTTTTCCCAATGCTCTTCAGATATGTAGACACTCATGTTTCATGTGTCCGAACCCATGACACCCAAAGCACTTTGGTCCTGTGGGAACAGTATACTGACCGCCCTCCTTAGCATCCTTCTTCCCTTTGTCTTGGCTTTTAAACTGAAAAGAACTGAACTGCCTGCGGTCCTTGTCGAAGTTCCTTCCATTGGCATTCTTCATAAACTTTTTGAACTACCGAGTGATGTAGGACTTCATCTTGGAATCTTCATCATCAGAAGACTCATCTGTATCACTGCTCTTCGCCTTCAAGGCCATGCTTTTGCCTTTGTTGGACTTGCCAATCCTGGATAAGCCTATCTCATAGGTCTGCAAGTTTCCAACCAGCTTAGTCAAAGGAATCTTGTCTATATCCTTTGATTCCTCTATTACCGTAATCTTGGCATGAAATCTCTCAGGTAGAGATCTGAGCACTTTCCTTACAATCTTGGGTTCAGGGATGGTTTCCCCAAGATTGAAGGCTGAGTTCACTATGTCCTTGAGCTTGGCATAGAACTCATCAAATGACTCATCCTCCTCCATCTTAATTTCTTCAAAGCTTGTAGTGAGCCTCTGAAGCTTTGAATCTTTGACAGTCTTTGTTCCTTCATAGGTTGTCTGGAGGATGATCCAAGCCTCCTTAGCAGTTTCAGTTGAGGATATCTTCTTGAACTCCTCATTGGTGACTGCGCTAAAAAGGGCATTCAGCGCTCTGCTGTTGAAGTTGGCCGCCTTGATCTTTGCATCATCCCAATCGACCGGATCTTCTGTTGGCTTAGTCCAGCCAATCTCTACAGCTTGCCACACTTTTTCATCTAAAGACTGCAAGAAAGCTCTCATGTGTACTTTCTAGTATGCATAGTTAGTGCCATCAAATAAAGGAGGTATAATTAAAGATTGTCCTCTATCCATGACAAACAGGAGTCAATGGATCAACACAGCAAAGATTAAATCCTAATCAGAGTGTGCCTGCTCTGATACCACTTGTTAGGTCACAATCTGAATGACCCCTTGTGATTAACCCTAATTAATTAATTTAGCCAAGTAATTAATTAATCAATTAATCATGCAATTTTATGGAAGCACAAACAAATCACCAATCAACTAGATATGCAGCGGAAAATAAATAATACGGTGATTTGTTTACGAATGGGGAAAACCCTAACGGCAAAAACCCCACCGGGTGATTTTCAGGTCACCACTCCCGAAACTCCACTATTATCAAATCAAGCGGTTACAAGTAAAGGAATCCCAAGTACCTTACCAACCTACAGTTGAACCCTTACCCCAATACCTAATTGGACTTGATCTGTAGTGACAATTTCCACCTTTGATGCACGGCTCCCAAGTACGTGACTAACCAATGCGCGGATCCAAGTACGCGACTTCAGAACACCAACTGAGGAAGAATGGTTGGCTGCAAAGTTCTTCAGTTCATCCACATGATGAATAGTAGGAAGATGCTTGGTTACAAAACCCTATGGTGCAAATACACAGCAACTTCTTAATGGAAGATGAACTAGGTCAAGAACTTCGTCTGTTGATCACAATTTGCTTAAACAGAGATTGCTCAATGATAATGCAACTTGTGTCCACCAAAACGGCTCTCAAAATAATCCTTTTATATGTTTAGGGTTAGAGGAAGAGAAGGCCCAAAAACATATTCACGGATCCCAAGAAAATCAGATTGGAATTCTAACTTTTTAAATCTCGACAGATAGCAGGTGTCGAGGTAGCTATCGAAAGGTGTCGAGATTTAATGAAATTGCACTTCAGCTTGCTTTTTCTTGGACAGACTTGATGACTTCAATACTTGACCTTGAAACATGGTTTCTTAAAGTATTAAAAACACCTAGAACTACCCAATTACAAGCAGAGTGCGTTTTATCAAAGGATTAGCCAATTTACATAACTAAGTGACATATGTTCTTAAACAAGTTAAAACATATATGTCCTAACAAGTATGAAGTCTCAGACTTGTGTTTCATTAAGTAGACCCAAGTACGTCTACTATGATCATCCACCAAAGTAAGGAAATACTTAGATCCATTTAATGAAGGAGTAGAATAAGGCCCCCAAATGTCAACAAGAATCAAATCAAAACAAGAAGAAGAAGAAGAAATAGATGCAGGAAAAGGCAACCTTTTCTGCTTGGCTAGAGGACAAACAGAACAATGAAATGTTTTATTAATATTGCAAGTAATGACATTTGGTACAAGTGATTGCAACAAGACTAATCTTTGTGGGGAAGGGTGACCTAACCTACAATGCCATAGGCTAGTCTTGTCAACATCAGATATACAAGAATTGAAACAAAAAGAAGAAAACCTAGAAAATTTAGCAAGTACATTAGAAACAGATGCAAGCAGTGAAGCAGTAGATTGGCTTTGCAATGTGTAAAGTCCACCTTGCTTCTTACCCAACCCTATCATCTTCTAGAGCTGTAAGTCTTGAATAAGAAAAATTGTGAAAGGAAGATGCAACAACAAGAAGAGGATTGAGTTAGTTTACTAATGGAAATTAAATTGAAAGAGAAGTTAGGAATGCAAAGCACATTTCTAATAGCAAAGTAGGAGAAACTTGGACAGTCCCAATATGTGAAACCTTAGCCATATCACCATTAGGCAACCTAACAAAGATTTGAACTATGGAGGTTATAGAAGTAAAAAAAAAAAAAAAAAAAACATGTATGGAATGAATCATATGGTCTGTGGCACCACAATCCAAAATCCAATCACTAGAACTAATATGAGTTGTGACTACACTAGAAGAAAAAACAGAATAGTCTAAGGAAGGTGCTGACCAAATACCTGAAACCTCATATTCCTAAAGACCAATGGTAGGCTGAGTGATGATATTGGCAACTTAGTGTGTATCAGAACCTTATTCTGGTAGTGCTTGTGTACCAAAGAACCTGTGGGAATTCAACAAGCTAAGCAATTGTTGATACTCTGAACGGGTCAAGTTCACACTTTCATCAAGAGAAGCATCAGCTGCTATAACATTATTAGCAAAAGGAGTAGCTTGTGAACCCTTGTTCTTAAACTTATAACCAAGGGGGTACCTGTGAAGCTTGTAACACTTATCAGCAACATGGCCCAAAACACCACAATGAGTACATTGTGGTTTACCAGACTTAGATTTGTTGAATGACTTGCTAGAACCATTAGCCTTGACTGCTAGAGCAGAAGACTCAATGGTATTCTTCTTTCCAACCTTTCTTTGCTTCTCATCTTGAAGCAAGAGAGAGAATACCTTGCCCAAAGAAGGAATGGGATCCATCAGTGGAATCTACCCTCTAACTGTGGTATAAGTTTCATCGAGGTCCATCAAAAAAGACATAACACAATCTTCTGCCTGATGACCACAAGAATAGGTTCTATAATCTGAAAGTTCTTGCCACATTGAGAAAATTTCTTACCTTAACTCAAAAATACGTGGTCCATTGCCTTGAGAGAATCTGTGTTGTAAGTCCAACCAAACCTCCCTAGCTGTCTTGAAATAAACCACACTAGGTTGAAGATCCTTTGAGACAGAATTGAATAACCAGGCTAGAACAGTGTTGTTGCATTTGCACCGAACAGTGTAGAGAGGATGATCCACAGATTGAGGCTTCAACAAAGACCCATCAATGAAGCCTATTTTAGATTTAGCATCCAAAGCTATGAGAACAGCCCTACTCCAAGTGTTGTAGTTCTCTCCAGTGAGGTGTTGTACAACTAATGACACACTAAGATTGTCACTGTTACACAAGAAATATGGGCTAGAAGAATTCTCCCATGGCTAAATGGTTGGAATAGAGGTACTTGAAGTGCTATCACTCATTTCTTCAAATCAGAGATCAAGAACTGATGAACTACAAACAAGATCAAGAACTGATACACTACAGCCAAAAATGATGAACTCTAAACCAGAATTCAACAAGAACAACAACGAAAGCTTCAAGATTCTCAGAATGAGAATTGAACCAGAATCCAAGAATTGTATCTAAATCTCTGAAGAATTGAAGATTTAGATGATGAATTCAATCACAGAAACCCTAAGGTTCTATTACAAGAATTGAGAATTGAATTTTCAATGATCAAATCAAGATCCAAGTGAAATTCAATTACTGAAACCCTAAGTTCTGAATTTAATTTGCTAAGAATCGCAACAACAAAAAAAATCAAAACAGAGGAGAAAGAAAATTGTGCGCAAATCAAGAGAAAATGCAACGAAAATTTCTACTTGATCTGAAACAATGCACAAAGAAGACAAAGAATTGAACTAGCAATTACAAAGTGTACCAAGAACAAAGACTCTAAACTAGCTCAGCTCTGATACCATGTTAGAATCCAAGCTCTCATACAATCTTCATCAATGGAGGAAAGCAATTAAACCATGAGAGAGAGATGAGAGAATTGTATTAACTTGTATTGATAAATATCAGATGCTCTGCCCTTTATATAATAGGATCAAAGGCGGGAAAACTAACTACTCTAACTAACTTCTAATCTAGCCAATACAGAGTTGACAAGTGTCAAAATAGAAAACTAACCAAATGCTATAAACAAACTACATGTAGCTTAAGCATTTCTAATCTAAACTATTTTGTAAACTAATTGTAGCTTAGACAGTCATGTACACAGTTTAACAACATGCAGCTAACACATGCTAATTTTGTCCATTTTTATAGAGTTGAATTATGTATGTAACAAAATTAATCATATAGTTTATGAATGAAAATTCCAAAACAAAGTTTAGGATAAGATTGACACTAAGGAATATATAATAGATTTATGAGCAGTTATGGTGTCAGTTAGCCATTCTAGGAAGTACAGACATCAGCACAAGTTGACTGAAGAAAAGCATGATAAGGAGCTATCTTCTTATATATTGATAATTTTCTAGTTTACTTCAACATCAAAATAATAATCTTTGGCTTTTAAAGGAAATAATTTTGACAGAGTAAACCATACTTTTTGGTTTTTGCTAATGAAGAGAAATTGAGATATTTAAATCGGTTGTCAAACTTATCTTCTTATTGGTAATCTACACATTCACTCGATTGAACTCAAGACCTCACCTCCATCCCATTATTATGGGAGAAGGAAGTGTTAATAGAATAACCTCATGCATATGCATGTACATACTTAAAAGATATACATTAAGAAACATAGTATAATTCTAACATATATAATTTAAATATTATTGATAGTCATTCTTATATATATATTTTTTAACTCTTTAAAAAGTTTGGTAAAAATATTATTAGGTGGAAAATATAAATTGTCCATTTTTTTTTAATTTTTTTAATGTTCATCAATTCTAGACTCTTTGGTTTTTGTACACAATAACTCACTTAAATGGATATTTATGATATGGTCCCACATTTGTCTCCAAAATTAAAAAATAAAACTCTCTCTAAAAATAAATAATTCAGGACATATGGTGCAAAATTGGACTTTAATTCTAAAATCCAACTGAATTTTCTCCAATTTTTGCCTATATATATAGATGTAGATTAGTAAGCTATTCAATAGGTCTTGAATACATGATAACCTCATCCTCCATCTCATTGTTGTTGGAGAAAGAAATATTGATTGAATAATAGTTCATTTACAGGTGTTTATCTGCATATTAACCTACATTTGCATACAAGTATACTATTTTTATTACCAAAATATATAACTTAATGGGAATTTCCAACTCAGAAAATTTTAAGTATACACACTTTACTACAACTTGAACATATGTCAATCGGTAATTGGATTACACTTTTCATCAAGTATCAATTACTTGTGGTGTGGTTCCATGTGTAAGTGATAATCCAATCATAATTTGATATGTACAAATTGTGATAAAGTGTGTGGTCCTAGACTAATTCTTGAGTAATACTATGTACATAACAAAAATTGATAACTTTTTTCAGACTTGTTGAATTGGCCAGCTTTCATTGGTTTAATTTGAGCCCACCACTTACATCACTTCTTAAACTGCCACTAACAATTTATCGCACCAGGAGACATCAAATTCTTTTTGTCTCAAAACAAAAGGCAGGGGATTAAGTAGTACATTATTATAACTTTGGGGGGTAAGGGGGGGGGGGGGATATAGTTCAAGGGGTAAAATGTAAAATTTAGGGGTCAATCATGCATTTAAAATTTTCAATACAGTAGTTACCACAAATGTCATGTTCAACTCTTCAAGGAATGCACAACCTAATCTCAATCAAGGTTGTCAAATTCGGACTGGACCTGACGATCCAACCAGATTACCCGTGACCCGTGCCCCTACCTGGTTATTTGGCAATTGAAAACAGGTCCTGAAATAAATAGGGAAAAATGCATTCATCAGGTATAGAACCAACAACCTTCAACACATTTAAGCCCTCTATCCAACGCAACAACCACTAAACTGGTTGGCCTCCTTGTGTCAACCTTGAAATTTATATTATATTTATTTTAATTTTAAAAGATTAATAGTTATGCATTTAATTTTATCACTATTTACTTAATAGTACTTTGTAAATATTTTTGTTCTAGAATTATGCTTTTACATCAATAAATATGAATATGAAATTGGTAAATTTATGTTAAAAATGATTTTATTTTAAATTAAAATGCTTTTTATTTGAAAGATTAATAAACATAATTTTTTAAAGCTTGTTTATATTTATTATTTTCTACTTACTTTATAAAAATAACGAAAATTATTTTGAAAGTTATTTTAATTGCTTTATATTTTTTTAAGGGTAAATTTCTATATTTTTACACATTTAATACATTTATTTGTATTTTAACTAATACTAAATCAATTTTGACGTCATCACAGTTCGACCTCAGTTGAACCTCGGTCCAACCTTAAGAACCTTGAACCTCTCCCTTCTCCAGTTCTTTGAACGGTCTGAGTTTGAAAACCATGCTCTCAATCAACCAATACTTTGACTTGTATATGGTTCTAGCTCTAGGTCAAGTTTTAAAAAAAATATATTTAAAAAGAAAAAAAGAAAAGAGAGAGAGAACAATATACAAGTTCTTAATTTTATGATTCAATTACTTCTGGTGATTCATTTATCTGCTAGAAGCAAAAAGGGCAGAAAAGGGTTAAATGGATCAGCCATGAAAGCTTAAATTTGAAAGAGTAATGCTACAGACACAAACTATTTTATAACATTTTTATAAACTGTTGATGTGGCTTTAGCATTTTTCAAATACTTATTGTAAGTAAAAATGTGATCTTAGTGATGGGCCCATATTAAAACTAGTAAGAATTCACCACATCAGCAGTTTGTAAAATTATTGTAAAATAGTTTGTGTCAGTAGCATTACTCAATTTGAAATAGGAATTAGTTTTTCCCAAAGCAAATTATACTATCAAATTAGCGTTGGAAATAGATATGGTTGTTTAGGTACTTGTCCAACTACTTGGTCAATTTGCCACTAACTATTGGATTTTTTTGGGTAACAGCCCTATCTCTTGGAAGATCAAGAAGTAAACTAGTGTCTCTCACTCCTGTGCTTAAGCCGAATATTATATCATGGCCTCCACATGTGAACTCATTTTGCTTCAGTAGCTTCTCAGGGACCTTGGCATCAACCAAAATGGTCATGTGAAACTTTATTGTGACATCAAAGTAGTACTCCTTGTTGGGTTCTAAGACTTTAGGTTTAAATGTATTACAACTTCATTTTTTAATGTTGGCAAACCATGATCAAAACGTTTAGTCTTGTTTTAGACTTGCTCAAAGTATGTTTATGTGTGAAGTTGGAATCGAGTGTACTGCAGGATTTACTGTGTAAATCTGCCTAGCTCGATCGATCGAAAATTAGACTCGATTGATCGAAGCTCATGCAGATTTTTTTTTTTTTTTGCAGAATTTTTCCAACTCAGCCCAAGACCATATGACGTGTAAGGTTTTATGTTTTGCCTTAAGTATAAAAGGAAAAACCCTAGTCACGTTTAGTGTGGTTGTTTATGCTGTGTATATGAATCTCTTGTGAGATCTCGAGGGGTTTGCCTTCACATATACTTAGGGTTATCAAGAATCAAGATTATGTCAAGAGCTTGATGATCGATTCAGTTGCTACATAAAGAGCTTAAAGAAAACACAAGTGGGAGTACTTGTGGATGCTGTGAATCCAAGAAAGAAGTAGTCCTTGGACTCAGAGCTGTCACGTGGTCGTGGTAGTAAGTTTCCTACTTAAGGTAGCAATAGGATGTTGTGGTCTAAGTTGCTATTGTGTAAACTTCAATTCTTTCATAGTGGATCTGTTTTACCTTGAGAATAGCTAAGTTAAATCCTCTCCAGGTTTTTTACTAGTTTGGTTTTCCTGAGTTATCTTATCATTGTGTTATTTATTTTCCGCACTGTTTTCAATGATATGATTTATATGTGTTAACCTAGATTTGCATAATTTACCTAAGTTAATCACTTGGCTAAATAACTAGGTTAATCTGGTTGTGTTTAAGGGGTCTAAAAATTTACAAGTGGTATCAGAGAGGGTTAGCTCTAGTGTTTAGATCCTTTGATCTAACAGTTGATCCTTAACCCCTGTTGTCATGGATTCTTGGAAGTTCTTATTGCTAATATTCCATCTTGTCTACTTTTGGTTTGTGCTTTTTGTTGCTTTTGTTAAGTCTTTCCTTGAGCATCTTGGTATAATTACATGTGATGATAATTATGTCTGTTATACTACTTTAACTGCCTTAAAGGCACGTGATTCTTGTCTTTGGTATTTGGATAGTGGTTGTTCCAAGCATATGACAGGAAATAAAGCTTTATTCAAGACATTCTTCGAAGGAAAGATTGGGACAGTCACGTTTGGAGATGGAAGCAAATATGTGATCAGAGGCATTAGAACTATGGACATTCCGGGGTTGCCAATTTTTGAAGATGTTTGGTATGTTGATGGGTTGAAGGCTAACTTACTCAGCATCAGTCAGATTTGTGACAATGGACTGAATGTTCTCTTCACCTAGTATGAATGTGAGATACTTGATGGAGGAGGTGAATGTATGTGTATTGGTGTGAGGACAGCTGACAACTGTTATGGTATAACACCTAGCATAAGCAACAAGTGCTTCAGTGCAAAGATCAATCAAGTAGACTTATGGCATCAACGGCTTGGACATGCAAGTCACAAGCAATTAGAGAAGATTTCCAAGTGTGATGCAGTTATTAGTTTGCCCAAGTTTGAGACGATAGAAAAGTGCATATGTGGACCATGTCAGATGGGTAAACAAGTGAAGTCCAAGCATCTGCCTGTAACTGAAGTTCAAACTTCCAGACCTCTTGAGTTGTTGCACATTGATCTTATGGGTCCTGCCAGAGTTCAGAGTTTAGGTGGAAAGAAGTATATTCTAGTTGTTGTGGATGATTTGACTAGATATACTTGGGTTGTGCTTTTGAGAGATAAAGCTGAGGCTCTTGAAAAGATGATACACATGTGCCAAAAATTGCAAATTGAGAAAGGAACTGTGATAGCCAGAATTAGAAGTGATCATGGAAGGGAATTTGAAAACACAAAGCTAGCTACCTTTTGCAATGATCAAGGCACATATCAAGAGTTCTCTTCACCCAAGACACCACAACAGAATGGAATAGTGGAACGGAAGAATAGGGTTGTTCAAGAGATGGCTCGTGTCATGCTACATAACAAAAAGTTGCCTAAGTCTTTCTGGGTAGAAGCAGTTAACACTACTTGTCATACACTTAACCGGGTATATTTCAGACCTGATTCCAAGAAATCTCCTTATGAACTCTGAAGAGAAAAGAAGCCTGTTGTCAAATACTTCCGGATATTTGGCAGTGACTGTTATATTTTGCGTGATAGAGAGAACCTAGAAAAGTTTGATGCAAAGAGTGACAAGGGATACTTTCTGGGATACTCCTCCACTAGTAGAGCTTACAGAGTATACAACCTGAGAACTAAAACAGTCATGAAGTCTTCAAATATGGTGATCAATGATGAACTGTGTTCAGAAACTTATTTAGAAAACACTTCTTCGGTTCAAGAAAAGACTGTGGAAGTTGATGATCCTCTTCCTGATGATTATATTGGGAAGCATAGTGATGAAGAGATACTGTTGTTGAATGATGCTGTTTCAGTACCATCAAGTCCAGAACCATCTACACCGGTTCATGAAACTCAACAAGAATAAGGTAAGCCTAGTCCTTCATCAGAACAAAAAGTTATCTCCACATCTCTAGTCAAAGGTCCATCTTCTAGAGTAAAGTTAAATCAACCTGTCACAAATATATTGGGAAGCTTGAATGATAACATGAGATTGAGATCCAAAGCCTTGAATGTTATTACTCACTCATGCTATCTATCCCAATTTGAACTAAAAAATGTGGATGAGGCACTTCAAGATGTTGATTGGGTTAATTCTACGCATAAAGAACTTCATCAATTTGTTTGGAATGATGTGTGGGAATTAGTTCCTAGACCAAAGGGAGTAAATGTGATTGGAACTAAATGGATCTTCAAGAACAAGTCAAATGAACATGGTACTGTTATTCGTAACAAACCAAGACTTGTTGGTCAAGGATACACATAAGAGAAGATTTGCACCCAAATATAACTCACAACTATTCAGAGTGTAGAGAGTGTTTTGGAGCTTGGAAAGCTTTAGGGATTTGCCAAAAGAAGCCGGTGAGGCTTGGCGGATGCAATCGGGTAGTATTGCGGAATCTAGAAAGCTAGTGAAGACAAGACTCCAAAAAGTCTGTTGGTAGCAGGAGTTTGGAGGGCTCAAGTACATGGGGTAGACTAGGCTTGGAGGGTCTTTTGTTATTCGTGTACTCCAACTTATTCACTAGTGGATCGATTTCGACTTGAAGGGTTGCAAAGAGGTTTTTTGCTGAGTTCTTCGGTTTCCTCTTCTATAACACGTCTTGGTGTTATCTTGTGTTTGCATCTCTCTTCCCTTACTCTTGTACTTTACTTTTATTGTTTATTGTTCATGTTTATGCACTAGAGTAGTTCCGATTGTTTGTGTTTCATTTACTCTTGTTCCGTACTTAGATATAAGTTAGAGTAAAAGGAATTAAGCCATAATTTTAAAATTGGGGTCTAAACAAGCTCGTGTGTTTTCACACAAATTTGAGCTTTCAATTTTTTTTTTTTTTTTTTTTACTATTTACAGGTCCTACATAAGTTACCTACTTATTTTTTTCTAATATTTGCGGATCCAACGTAAATCATCTATATATTTTATTAAGTTTCACAATCTTTTTTTTTAGAGTTTGCAAGCTACAATGTCCGCTTCTAATAATTGTGTTTTTTATCATTAGACCAAGACAAATCACTTTGGTATAGATGAGGATTGAACCTCAAATCTCTTATTCAATTATCAGAGACTTTATTAGATGAGCTAATTGGAACCCACTAACTTTTACCTTTTATTTATAGTACTTTCCACAAAAGCTAGATAAATTGTTCTCAAACGGACACTATCATTTCCTTTACGTCATTGTACTTAATAGGCTTTGGCCATGTGCTCTAACATACAAAATTACAGTAGGTCTAACTAGTCCATTTCCTTAATTAGCTAAGTATATCAACAAAATGACAATATTTTTTACTTTCTTTGTGTACTTTTTTCTACTAATGGAAAACAACCATATCTCTTTTCAAGAATCAAGCATCACTCATATCGAAATTAGATAAATTTCTTTCGAAAGTTATACCTAAAGTAGTAATACTTTTTTGACCAAAATGAAAATCTCACCCTTTAAATTTCACAATTTTTCATTTCAGTCCTCTAAGTTTGGGTTTTCTCATTTCAGTTCTCCAAGTTTCATTCATTCCCAATTGATTCCTCTGTTAGTTGTTTCCGTCAACTTACCAAAACGACATTGTCTAGGACTTTAGTTAATATTTATTTATTTATTTCTTAATTTTAGAAAAACGTTAATTGAAAAAAAAAAAAAAAAAAACATAAACTAAATTAGAGGGGAACAACGTCATTTCCTCCCCATGCCTAAAGAACAAAATTATTCCCCACCCACCAATACCCTTGCCCGATACTAATTACTGAGAGATTAAGGGAGAAAGAGGGGCAAAGAGAGAGAAATAGAGATCAAAAGGGGCAAGAGAGACTGAGAGGGGGAAAGAGGGAGAAGAGAGATAGTGAGACTAGTGTTTACGAGGGCTTGGTCAAGGGATACTCGATGGCTCTGCTCCGGTCCAAGAGGTGTACTTGGTAGCACCGCTCCAGTAGGTGTACTCAGTAGCTACAAAATCGTTTCGGTAAGTTAAGCTAGATTTTTCTGTTTCTGTTCTTGTGGGTATTAGCTTAATTGTGGGAACATTTCTTATTTTCAAGCACATATTCTAAAAAATATTTTTCTCTATTAAAATAATTCAGACATAACCCACTGTATTATATGTCTTAGATCAATGAGCCATTGATTACTGTCATTAATTCAGACATAACCCACTGTATTATATGTCTTAGATCAATGAGCCATTGATTACTGTCATTAATTCAGACATAACCCACTCTAGTTGTGGTACCTAGGTTAGATCTCGTTAACTACGCATAGTAGCATCTTACCTTGGTGTATTGCTTACCAAAGTCCTATCTTACCATGCCTCTAGCTATTTCTCTAGCTCTATATGCCTTGGACAAGGCAAGCTATGCTTGTGCATCCCTTAAGCTATGCTTGTGCATCCCTCACCACTGCAACTAACAATTCTATAGCTGTGTAATCAATATTAGCTCGAAATTGGTCAACATACTTTTCTACCATCCAATTTGCAGAAACTTTCTTGCTATAGAAAGACCTACTACATGTATGAGTATCATATATGCACTAATCCAAAAGTTTGCATACTTATCAATACCTTGAGACACTTTCCAAGGACAACCTTAAACACATTTATACCTCACTCTAGACTTCTCATTTTTGGACAACAATATGCCATATCCATGCTTTAACTTGTAAGCTCGTGCAAATTCTTTGAACTGCTTGTTATCCCTAAAGTACATCCCCAACACAAATTGAAGATCCTTTAAGTATTCATGCTTGAATTCAAGTAATTTTTTTCTTTTGCTCACCATCAGAATTGTTAGGAGAATGCAACTAGTATAAGGATGCCTAGTTAGATCCACTTGATATTTCATCCAGTGGCCAATTAAAAAGAGTTGGAACTAGATCTAGGTGTAATAATGACTGGTTTACAATAATAGGTGTGTGTGACAATGGATGGTTGGCAATATTAGGAGTAGGTTCTTGTGAGCCTAACCATTATGTGGATTGATGGGCTGTCCTTTATGTGGGCTGGTAGGCTGACCAGTGTTGCCATCAATTTCATTCACAGTAATATTGTATAGCTTTTCATTGGCTGGGTCTAGACATGGCAAAACGGGTTAGAATTTGTTGACCTGACCTGACCTTTAAAATACCTAACCCGAATCCAGATTTTTGACTAGAAGCAAAAAAAGATTGACCTGTGACTTGACCCATTTTTTCAACCAAACCCATGACCCAAACCATTTTTTTAAATATTTTTTTGGTAAAAAAAAAAAATAAAATTAAGATAATATTGGTTTAATTTTTTGTTGTGAGCTTTAAGGAAACAATTAAGACCTTTACATAACTACAATCAAATGAATTGAAAGATAAATGGTTAAGGCATTCTGTAATGAGTAAAGATTTTCAGATATCAAATAACAAAGTACATGCCAAGATAATCTTATTACAGTAGAGTTAAAAACATATATTTAAAATTATAGATATGTATAAGAAATATTCATAAGTGTGAAAAAAGTGAAGTCAAAATATCAATGAAATTAGCATAAATTATGAATGCTTAGGCCTATTTTTAACAATTCATGTCCAAAATAAACTGCTTTTCAAAATAAATTATGATATTTTCTAGAGTGTGCGTTGCTGAACAATGACATGATATTCATAAAAGAGACCATATATAAATAAGTAAACAATCAAGATTTAATGTATATTCTCAAATTGAAAGGGTGTCAACCACAATTGATAATAAATTATAAAATTAGTTTTCAAGATTATAAATTTCTTATATGTTTTTATTCCTTGTCAAATTAGTTATCCAATAAGGTATTTGTAATTTTGTTTTATGTTTTGGGATGTTGATATTATGTAGAAATGAAACTTAAGTATTTGTTTTACTTATCATTAGTGCTATTTTGTTTTGGTTAGTAATGCTGGGATTAGTATTATTTTAAAATTATTGAACAAGTATTAATTTGTTTAGCTGAGCTCATTCTTGATATGTGTTGTAAATTCAAAGTAATACATTTTACATCAAGTAATTTATTGCGTGACTTTCCAAATAGCAAATACATGTTGTTTTCTTAAACATTTTTTTTATAATTCCATGTGAAAAATACGGGTCAATTTGACCCGAAACCCGATTAACCCAATCCATTCTAACTGCTTAAAATGACCCATTTTTGGACCCTGCAACCTGATTGACCCGTAACCCAATTGACTTATCCCACTCGTTTGCCACGTCTAGCTAGGTCATCATAGTCAGTGTTATACCAGTCATAAGTCACATCCCCCACATAACCATTCCCATTATGACCCCCAGCATCATTCCTTTCATCCACCAAATTACCACCCTCCTCAAACTAATCATCAGCAAGAGCCTTATCCCCATCCTCCAAATCAACATCATTATCATCATCAAAGTCATCAACATCCACATCCACATCCACATCCTCCACACCAACACCATAACCAACCAAATCAAAAGCATCAACAACACCGATATAGGGATTAACAAATTTTTTGTTTCTAAACAAGGGTTGCATGTTCAACATAAATGTCTATTTTAGGATCAATGGGGTCAAGACTGTTGGGAAATTTAGACCCCGGTTGATAGAATTAACAAGTTTTAAACCCAAGTTGTTAATTAGATTTATTATGAATAAAACTTGTTAAAACAAACAAACATCAATATCATGTCAAAATCATGCAGAGGAAAAATAAATAAGACAAGATATGATGACCCAGGAAAACCAATGAAACCAACCAGTTTCACAGTAAAAAAACCTGGGGGGAAACCTTCCCGAAAAGAAATCCACTATAGTAAAGAGAAGTTTCAGATCTAGTACAAAACCTTTGTCCCTAGACTCTACAATCCCCGTAGATGAACTCACAGCAGAAACCTTCTACCGCTTCAGAACTTCTGAACTCTTCAATATATGAACGCCACCCTTTTTGTTGCACGGATCCCAGTACGTGACTAACTCCTTTGCACGAATCCCAGTACGTGACTCACTCACCAACTTGAGGAAGAAGAATGTTGGTTGCAAAGTTCTTCACTTCATCAACAATGAAGATCAAGAAGCACTTGGTTACAAAACCCTAAGGCGCAAAGACGCAGTAGCTTCTTTCAGAGAGAATAAGGTATTGGTCACCTTTTGCATATGTTCTCCTTGTATTCTCTTATGTGACGGCCTCTAAAATAAGCCTTATATAGGTCTAGGGTTGTGAGAAAAGAAACCCTACACAAATACAAAAGCCTGGCCCAAAAACAAAAATCTGAATTTTCGTAACCTCGACAGATAGCAGCTATCGAGGAGGTGTCAAGCAGGTGTCGAGGTTTAATGAATCTCAACAGATAGCAGCTATCGAGAAGGTGTCGAGAAGGTGTCGAGGGGACAGAAGCTTTCTCGATCGATCGACCAGCTATCGAGAAGCTATCGAGATTGCGATAAGTATCAGCTGAAGATCTCGACAGATAGCCAGGTGTCGAGGAGGTGTCGAGAAGCTATCGAGCTATCTGTCCGTAGGTGTCGAGATATCTGTCCAGCTTTATTGAACACCTTTTCTTCACTTGTTTCTTGGTTCAATCTTCATGGGTTTGATACTAGACTTGAACAACATGTCCCTTCAAGTATTAAACACAACTTAGATCTACCCAAATACAAGTAAAGTGCGTTTTGTCAAAGGATTAGCCAACTACATAAAATAGTGACATATGTTCCTAACAAGTGAAACACATATGTCCTAACAATTTCCCCTTTTGGCAATCCGTGACAAAACCACAACAAACAAATGAACATATGAGAGAAGTCATAAATCACTCAACTCATACTCATTTGTTGAATACAATAAAATCTATCCTAACACAAACCCTTGAAAAACTTTGCAAGAAAAGAGTTTATGGCAAGTAGATTTTGACAACCTGTACTTCTGAAACACTTTAAACAAAACTCATCAAGGCATCTTATATGAAACAGAAATAATAGATTGCATACAAGTATAAAGAAACATGTGTATAAAGATAGAAAAGAAACAACACATGTAGAGGTAGGTGAAGAAGACATACATCAGCATATAAATATCAAAGATAAGCACAATGTATGTAAACATGGTCACAAGACCCAATGTACAAGAAGAAGGAAGTAAACACTCCCCCTAACAAGATGAAACACATCTCCCCCTTACAAAGGAATGTATTTCTCCACCTAACATGTAGAATCTTATAAAAAGAAACCACATTCCACAATTTCTCCCCCTTTTTGTCATGATTGACAAAGGGTACAGAAAGCTAGAAAGCTTCACCCGAGAAACATAAAGATGATCAAAGATGATCAAGGGGGTACAAAGAAATCCATATAAAAGCATGAATGTAATGAAACAAGATGCTATGGATGACAAGATAATAGAAGGATGCAAAACATGTGAAAAACAAGAAAAATGTTAAGCACATAGATCCCAAAACACACACACACACACTAAACAAGTCTAACCAATTTTATATTTCAAAAACAAGTCAAGACAGTTTAGTGAGCATACATTAGCACATGTAAAACCTAGTGATGGCCAAATCACATTGTACCTGCACATATATCAAGAGTAGCAAAGAATATTGCGTGTTGTGTGTGAAAAACATCGCAAGATTGCATATGTGTATACATGTTATGACGATCTAAGATATGAGAAAATAACTTTAACTCACACACAATCATAACTGTTTGATGGGGACTATCACCTTTGAGGTACATCCTATAACTCTCACATCTCCTAGAAAACACGCTTGCAATCATATTTAAAGCATTTTTGATCTTTTTGCTTTTTATTTTCTTTGCATATTTTCTTTTAAGCATATCATGCATGGGCATATAAAAGAGAGAAAAGAAATACCCAACATGTTAAGCATAGACATTGCACTTTTGCTATGCCGAAGTATACGGATGTTTTTGACACTGCACTTTTGCTATGCCGAAGCATACAAGTGTCTATGACACTGCACTTTTGCTATGCCGAAGCATACAGGTGTCATACTATGATTGGCGGGCAACAGTGGTGAGATGGTCATTTATGCCTTTCTCTTAGGATTTTCTAGTCCTACCCGTCAAAAAGAGTGATATGAGTGTTAAGTTTTAAGAGATAACTTAATCTTACTCATCACAAACAAGAGCCACAAAGCTCACTTGCTTAGTTGTGCATAGAGATGCTCATCTAAGCTACAAATGATACAAAATTTAGAAAACTTTGTTTCAATGGCCATTCAAGGTACACAAGTACCAAAGTACACAAACACACACTGTTTTTGTATTTTTCTGATTTTTCCTTTTTATTTTTATTTTGAAAACAAAACAAAATAAGAACTAAACAACCAAACAAAAACAAATAAACAACATGACAGCACAAAGAAAGATGCATATGCATGAAAACATGATAGAAATATGCAGATGCATGAAAGCATGATTCCAAAAAAAAAAAAAAACAGATGAGAAATCAAGCAAAGAAAGTCCTACTTTAGATAGAAAGAATCAAAGTAGAGGACAGCCAGAAAAGACAATTAAGTCTTAGGCTCCTTTCTCACCCACACAGCACGAGTCTTTGGCCGTGAAGATGAAAAGACACGTGTCCTAGTATGTCTACTGAAGGACATAAAAGAATTAGAATTCTCCTGAAATTGAGTAAAAAAGCTCAAGACTTTTAATAACTCTCCAAACAAAGGTGTAGGTCCTTGAGAGGAAACCTGTGACTGTTTGGACAATTGCTTATGAGGATACAACTTAAAGCAATTAGGACGAATGTGTCCAGCAACACCACAATGATGACAAACATGAGGTCTAACAAAGGATTTAGAATTAGCCAGATCAGTTTTGGATTTCATACCTTTATTACCTTTCTCAGATTGGGGCACAAAGACAGTCCTTGATCTAGAAGCCGTGGACGAGGAGGGGCTGGAGGAAACAGCATATCCTAAGCCAGTTTTATCAGAACTAGGCTTTTGAGCACTCAAGACCTCATCAAGCTTTGCACTAGACATCCTTTCTATTTGAGTTCTAGCTTGACTAAGCTCAACCTCAAGATTCTTGACCTTCTCTTCTAATGAGGTGTTCTCAACAACAAGAGTCTCAACTAACCTTGTAGTCTCATCTAACTTGACTAATAGATCAGCTTTTTCAGTTTTTACCTCATTAAGTTCTTTTCTACAAAGATGAGAAGTCTTTTCAGATTTTATAAACTCAGTGCATAGCTTATCATAGGCTTCTTGAATGATCATCTTCTTAGGTACTTCATCATCAGAAGAATCCTCACTGTCATTAGCACTCTCCACAATCACCTTATCGGTTGTGGCAGCAAAGGCCATAACTTGATGACATTCATCCACAAACTCATTAGAAGAGTCATCCTCTGTATCACTCCAGGTAGAAACCAATCCTTTCTCTTTTGGCTTCTCGGTCTTTTCCTTCATGAGGTAGTTTGGACACTCTATCCTCATATGACCAAAACCTTTGCACTCATGGCATTGGATGAGGGGTTTCTCATTCTTGCCATTCCTTGTGGATTTAGGTTTCCTAGAAGGTTTGCCCTTATCCTTTTTCCTAAATTGAAGAAATCTGATAATCTCATCAGTTATGAAGGATAGATCCTCATCCTCATCATCATCTTCATCTTCACTTTCAGAGTCCTCAATCTCTTCCTCTATACCCTTAAGAGCCAAGTTTTTACTCTTTCCACCTTTTCCCATTGAGCCTAATCCCATCTCATAGGTTTGAAGGTTCCCTACAAGCTCAGTCAAAGGAATTTGATCAATGTCCTTGACTTCTTCAATGGCAGTGATCTTGGCATGGAATCTTTCAGGTAAGGACCTAAGGATTTTTCTAACAATTTTGGATTCTGCAATACATTCTCCAAGGTTGAAGGCAGAATTCACAATATCCTTAAGTTTGGCATAGAACTCATCAAAGGTCTCATCCTCTTCCATCCTTATTTCTTCAAAACTACTAGTGAGTTGTTGAAGCTTCACAGTCTTTACTGCCTTGGTACCTTCATAGGTGGTCTCAAGAATAGTCAATGCTTCCTTGGCAACTTCTGTGGATGATATCTTCTTAAATTCCTCATTGGTCACCCCACAAAATAGAGCATTCAAAGCCCTACTGTTGAAATTTGCCGCTATGATTGTTGCATCATCCCAATCCACCGGCGCTTCCTTTGGCTTAATCCAGCCAACTTCAACAGCTTGCCATACCTGTTCACCTAGGGCCTGCAAAAAAACTTTCATACGAACTTTCCAGTACGCATAATTAGTTCCATCAAATAAAGGAGGAATAAATAAAGATTGTCCTCTATCCATGACAACAGGGGTCAATGGATCACACTCAGAATCCTTTGTGGTACCTTGACAGTGGATGTTCTCGTCATATGACAGAGATAAATCACTGTTTAAGACTCTTAAAGAGAAAGCATGTGATTATGTGACTTTTGGTGATAGGAGTCATGCTTAAGTTCTCGGGAAAGGGACAGTTGAAATACCGGGATTACCTCTACTGAAAGAAGTGCTATACATCAAAGGATTAAAGGCAAATCTCTTAAGTATCACTCAAATATGTGATGAAGACTTTCTTGTCCAATTCTCAAAGAAGGGGTGCATAATCATTGATGAAAAAGGAATTCAAGTCTTTGAGGGAAATAGGACTACTGATAATTGCTATGGAGTAGTTCCTACGACACCTATTTCTTGTAGAAGTGCTCGTGTTGTTATGCTGAAACTTTGGCATCACAGGCTTGGACATGCAAACTTCAAACAAGTATGTAAAGTCTCTAAACTAGAGGCAGTTGAGGGACTTCCAAAGTTTGGAAAGGTGGAGAAGACTATATGTGGAGCATGTCAACTGGGGAAACAAACAAAAGCAAACCATCACAAGGTGAATGTGATTGCTACCTCACAGTGTTTGGAACTTCTTCACGTTGATCTAATGGGGCCTACAAGAACTGAAAGCCTAGGAGGAAAGAGATACATTATGGTGGTAGTTGATGATTTCTCGAGGTACTCTTGGGTGGAATTCCTTAGAGAGAAGTCCAAAGTATGTGATAAAATGCAAAGATTATTCAAGAGACTGCAGAATGAAAAAGGAGTTCCCATAGTCAAAATCAAAAGTGATCATGGGAAGGAATTCGAGAATAATAAATTTGAAGTGTTTTGTGAAGAGCATGGTATCAAGAAGGAATTTTCAGCTCCAAAGACTCCACAACAAAATTGGGTGGTTGAAAGAAAGAACCGGGTGATCCAAGAGATGGCAAGAGTCATGCTACTCAACAAAAACATACCTCAAAGGTTCTGGCTGAAGCTGTGAACACATCTTGTCACATTTGTAACAGAATCTATTTCCGAGCAGGGACAAAGAAGACATCAAATGAAATATGGAGAGAAAAGAAACCCAAGATAAAGTATTTCAAAGTATTTGGGAGCACATGCTATATTCTAAATGACAGGGAAAATCTGGGAAAATTTGATGCTAAGAGTGATGAAGGAATATTCCTAGGATACTCCACAAATAACCGAGCTTATAGAGTGTACAACAAACGTACTAAGACGGTGATGGAGTCAATCAATGTGGTCATAGATGACACCATATCTGAAAAGGAAATTGAGGATGATGGAAAGGGACTCAAACTCAAGGAAAATGAGGATGATGATGATATGCCTCTAAGTGATGATGCTGAGAAAGTAACACCCACAAAGGAGTCCACACCTCCTATATCTAGAAGAGAAACTAGATCAACACAAGAAGTCTCAAGTCCACTCACTCCTCCAGAAGTTCAAACCTCAATTTCTCGTGATAAGGAACTCTCAACTTCCAAGAAACCTTCATCAAGAGTGACTCTCAATCACCCATCAGGTAATATTATTGGGGATGTGAACGAGGGACTTCGTTTGAGAAAAGGGCCAAAGTATACTGCTAACCATGTAACATACAACTGCTATCTTGCTCAATTTGAACCTAAAAAGGTAGAAGAAGCACTGAAAGATGAGAATTAGGTAGAGTCTATGCACCAGGAGCTACGCCAATTTGTTAGAAATGATGTGTGGGAATTGGTTCCAACGCCTGAAGATACACATGTGATCGGCACCAAGTGGATTTTTAATAACAAAACAGATGAAGATGGTGAAGTTATCTGAAATAAGTCTAGATTGGTGGCTCAAGGGTATACTCAGGTGGAAGGCATAGATTTTGATGAATCATTTGCTCCGGTAGCAAGACTAAAGTCCATTCGAATTCTCTTATCCATAGCATGCATCATGGATTTCAAGTTGTACCAAATGGATGTGAAGGGTGCTTTCTTAAACGGCTTTCTAAATGAAGAAGTCTTTATTGAATAACCAAAGGGGTTTGAAGATCCTCACTTTCCGGGTCATGTACTAAGACTGAAGAAAGCTTTGTATGGGTTGAAGCAGGTGCCAAGAGCATGGTATGATCGTCTCACTACTTACCTATTGGATCATAGGTTCAAAAGAGGTCAAGCAGATCGCACATTGTTTGTTAAAAGAGATGAAAAATCCCTTCTTGTCGCTCAAGTGTATGTGGATGATATTGTATTTGGATCCACAATTGATCAACTAGCTCACGAGTTCTCGAAAGAAATGAAAAGGGAATTTGAAATGAGCATGGTGGGAGAGTTGAACTACTTCCTTGGGCTTCAAGTGAAACAACGAAGAGATGGAATATTTATTTCTTAAGAGAAGTATGCCAAAAATCTTGTCAAAAGATTTGGTCTGGACTCTAAGAAACATACTTCTACTCCCATGAGTTCCTCGGCTATGTTAAGCATTGATGCAGCCGGTGTTGTCATTGATCCAACCCTTTATCGAAGTATGATTGACAGCCCTCTCTATCTCACAGCAAGTAGGCCAGATATTGCATTCAGTGTCAAGGTATGTGCACGGTTTCAAGCTGCTCCTAAAGAATCCCACTTAACAGCAGTTAAGCGAATTATCCGCTATGTAAATGGCACATCTGACTATGGGATTTGGTATACAAAAGATTCGAATGAGTGTTTGGCGGGATATTCAGATGCTAACTGGGCAGGGTGCATTGATGATAGAAAAAGTACTTCTGGTGGGTGCTTCTATCTTGGAAATAACTTGGTTTCATGGATGAGCAAAAAGCAAAATTCAGTATCCCTGTCAACCGCTGAAGCTGAATACATAGCAGCAGGAAGTTATTGTGCCCAATTGTTATGGATGAGAAAGTTATTGCATGACTATGGAATCTCTCAAGACACTATGTGTGTATTCTGTGATAACACCAGTGCCATAAAATTGTCGAAGAATCCAGTTCAGCACTCCAAATCAAAGCATATCGAGATCCGCTATCATTTCATTTGGGACTTAGTAGAGGACAAGATAGTATGTCTAGAATTCATCAATACTGACAATCAAAAGGCAGACATATTCACCAAACCTCTTGATGGCCTGAGGTTTGAATCCTTGCGTAAGACAATTGGTGTCAGTATCATTCCTTAAACTCAATCTTCCATGACATTTTTTTGTGTTCTAGTTTGTTTTGTGTGTCTTATGTTTGTCTGAATTTTTTTTTTTTGTGGATTTTTTATGTTTTTACTGTTTTCGTGTCAAAAATCCAAAAACACATAAAAAGTAGAAAATCCAAAGAGTTTGATTGGCTTTGTTAAGTTTTGTCTCAAAGCATGTTTTGCCTTGTACCTTTGTACTAATGGCTTTGTGCATTTAACGAGCGTAGCTTGTCTCTCATGCACTCATATCATTGTGGAATAAATTCTGAAATCTATGGGACTGTTGTAAATAGATCTTCAACCTTGTCATGAATTATTAGTGAATGGTTTTGTTGATCTTGAGACATGTATAGACTCATGCCTATATATCTTCCCACTTTTTATTTTTATGCTTAAAAGAGCTCTCTAAATTTAAATTTCCAAATGAAAAGAGATATAGAGCTGCAAAAACCTGTCGCACATACTAGTATTCGACTAGGAAAAAGGGAAAGCGAGCAAAATAAAATGTATGATGCCCAAAAAGCCAAAGGCTAACTCATCAATTGAAATATCAAAAATTTCAGGCATCTATCTCACAATGAGATTTTCTTTGCTCAAAAAGTGCAAATGATATGTTGAATATGGAGCCAAATGAAAAGATTCAAAGAATTGTTATCAAGTGCTTGTGGGAGGTCATATATGCATGTTTCTATAATTGAGATAGGTCACATTATCTAGTGCTAGTTGTGTATGCCTTGATTGAATTGATCATTGAAGCTTCACATTAGACTAAGGATTATCTCATTTTTGATATCCACACACAACACACAAGTCTATGTTCAATGAATGTCATATTCATTTGTGTGATTGTACTTGATTAAATGTGTTTTCACAAGCTCAATCTTTGTTGATCAAACACAAAAAGATTTTTGAGTGTTTTAGTTTGTTTTTGGAAAGTGTTTTGTTTTTACAAAAATGTCAAAATTTTCAAAAACAGTGTTGCCCTATTTTGGCGACTAAGTCGCGAGTAGGTCTACTCGCATGCTCTAGTCGCGAACCTCTCTCAGAGATTTTCGCGAGTCACTGGCGGGTCAGCATCCCAGTCGCGAAAAAGACTTAGAAATTTTTCCAAAATTTGTGTTTCTGCATATTTCGCAACTCAGTATGGCGACTTGTTCGCGGGTGGAAGGTCTAGTCGCAAAGGGTACATAGAGATTTTCGCGGCTCAGCTCGAGACTCCCTCGCGGGTAGATCTTCCAGTCCCGAAAAACACTTGGAGAAATTTTCAAATTTCTTACCTTCACAGTGTTTCGCAGCTTACCCTGGCGACTTACTGGCAACTTGATCCAGTCGCGAAAAACGCGTGTTTTGCGTTTTGAAGACAATTTTAAAATGGGTTTCAGTTTTTCCCTCGTACTTATTGTGACTGTTCATTGTCTTCCCCATTTCATTCTCACAAACACATTCTTTGCAAATCATCCATTTCTGCATTTGTTCTTATCAAATCTTCATCACAAAGGTATGGGTTTCCTTTCTTTTTCTTCATACCTACTGCTTTGTGCATTTTTTTCTGATTTGTGGAGATTTATTGTGGTTTGTGGTTTATCATGTTTGAACATGGGTTTCTGTTTTATTGGTTGAATTATCAGTTTGTGATGGTCTCTACACTGTTTTCACTCTATCTTGTGTACCTTCTTGGGTTATTAGGTGTATACACACTCTCATTGTCATGATTCAAACCTACACCTCAAGAGTTTAGGGGTTCCTTCAGTTTTCATGGTGTGAATCTGACACATTGCTAATAATGTTTGGTGTCGTGTCTAGTGTCTCTTGTGTATGTTAAATCGTGTTGCAGTGTCAATATGTCTCCATTCAAGAGATTAGCTGTGAAAGGAGGTAGCAGCAAAGGGAAGGAACCTGTCATTGAAATTGATGATTTCTCCCCTCCACCAAAGAGGACGCGTTCCCCATCCGGTGTGTTCGATCCTAACAAGTTCTGATCGTATGCTACTTTTCAGATTTATGAAAATTACTTCAGAAAGGCTACACCACTGATTGAAAGAGTCTTTGATCAACATTCTCTCTTTGACACCAACATTCCTCAATGGTTTGCCCGCAAGGATTGGAATTATCTCCTCTCCGACCTTGATGATGCATATGAAAATCTGGTAAAAGAATTTTATGCCAATGCAATTGTCGATGGAGATGAACTTAAGTGCTGGGTTAGAGGAAAAAGTTTCTCGGTTCTCCTTCATACTTAGCAGAGATTCTGCACATCAACCGGCCAATACTTGGGGTCTACCAGTCTATGATGATCTACATCCAGATGAGGAATTACTTAAAGCTGTTCTTGGAGAAGATCTGGAATTTTCCTCAAATGGGAAATCAGTCAGTGTTTCATCTCTTCCTCCAAAATTGAGGGTGCTTATGATTGTCATGTTCCACAATCTATATCCCTTATCCAGCACAGGGTATATGAACCTCGGACGTGCACTTTTCCTTCATGATCTGATTTTTGATGTTGAGATCGATATATGTGTTCATATATTTCATATCCTTCACAAAACTGTTCTAAGAATAGAGTCAAGTATCTGCATTCCTTTTTGCTGCCTCATTTCAAGGATTCTGAAGCTGAAAGGGATTCATCCCTCTGAAAATGAATTTCCCTGTCCAAAACCATGTCCAATCAACATGCATACGTTCAACGCTAGCATTGGCCATAGCAAGAAAGGAATCAAAACAGAAGCTTCAGCGTTCCGCAATGGTTCCCACTCCAGTTCATTCCCCACCGACGAGAAGCTAGACTCTATTGTAGCATCTGTCAATGAGCTGAGTACAAAGATGTCAGGACTTACATCTACCTTGCACCATCTCAACATTCAGTGGGATACAAAGTTCACTTCTATTCAAGCTCAATTAGATCAAATTCAGAGAAAGCTAGAAGATGATGAAGACTAGCTATTCCATGACAAAAAGGGGGAGATGATGTTGGCAGGGGGAGCTCAACGGAAGGGGGAGATTTCAGCTAACAGGCTTTTGTTTATTGTTTTTGTCTATCTTTAGTTTTTATCTTATCTCAGTATCCATTTTATATTATTCAGCACATGTACTGTTTTGCTTTTGGTTTGTACCTAGTACCTTTGTAGGTTATTAAGGTTTTTGGTTGTGTTTGTACCCATGTTGCTTCTGTAAGCTTTAAGGGTTTGTTTCTATGCACACTTGTAGGCCTTTGTGGTTTATGCCATGCTTTATGCAGCATTTGTGCTTTGTTTAATCAGTACTTCTAACCTAATGTTGTGCATTCCTTTTTAAGTACTGTCACTCTTGTGCCCTTGTAGGATTTTTCCTAGATGCACATACTTCTTGTACTATGCATTGATTGAGTGTTGGTCATTCAAGTGATTTGCCTTGTGTTTGTGATCTTGAATGTCCGGATGTTCATTCCAAGTGTGAATGAGCATTGTGATCACTTGGTTATAGTGATTACCTGTTTTGGTCTTGCCATGGTTTATTGCTTTACTCCATTGTGCTTGATCGTTTTGTGCTTGCTCCATTTGCATTACAAGTTTTCCGCATACAATGAACTTATTGTGTTGTTGTGTTTCAGGAGTTACTTGTTCTTATGGTTCTAAAGCTTCGCAGATTCTAGAGTTAGATGTGAGTGAGTTTTCCAACTGTTCCCAACTCATGCGTTAAGTCTAGAGTTTGTTTTAGGGTTTTGTCACAGAATAGCCAAAGGGGGAGATTGTAAGGTTGAAATTTATCAACCATCTTGTTGGCTTTATTCCGTGTCAATTTGCTTGCAATTTAGCATTTAGTAACCCGGTAATTAGGTGGGATTATTGTAAGGGTAGTGTGTGAGAAGATGTGAAGAAAAGCTCAAGTATGTGCAAAGAAGCAGAACTTCGCTGCTAGGACTCGCGGGTGGCTCGCGACTAGCAAGCTGCCAAATGTAGGCACGTGAGATGCACACAGGGAAGCTGAAAGGTCGCGCCAGCTGTCGCACTGCAAGACAAAAGTCCCAGGCTGGCCAGGCCGTTACGTCGCGACTTGAACTCGCGACTTGGCCAAGCCGCGAGACCAAGCCGCCAATTTACCCTGTTTGGCAAAAACTGTCTCTTCGTATTCTTTTCTCACCCCACTATATATAGACCCTTATACCCACGATATTGAGAGAGCTTCTAGAGAGAATTTTGTGAGAGAAACCCTAGAGCAAAATAAGATTGTCTCATCCCCAATCTTTACCTTAGAGACTCTACAAATTCCTCTAGTCTCTTCCTCTTCATTATCATACCCTTGAGAGGTTTTTGACCAAATCATTATCTCACCACACCCACGTTTGTAAGAAGGCTCATTTGGTGCTAAGGGAAGCAGATTGGAAGGAACCAATATACATTGGTTGATGCTATGGTCTAGTAGCGAAATCCGAGAAGCTAAAGAAGAAATAGGTTCGGCGTAACCTCGTTGGAGCAAGAAGCTTGGAGGGTTTAGGTACTTGGGTAGATTAGGCTTGTGAGGGTCTTCTGCTGTTCATGTATCCCAACTACATTCTTTAGTGGATTATTTGATTGCTTGGAGGGCGGCGGAGAGGTTTTACGCCGAGGACTTCGGTTTCCTCTTCGATAACACATCGTGTGTTGTCCGTGTGTTTGCATCTTCCTTCCCTTTATCTTTGACTTATATTTACTGCTGTGGATGTGTTTATATTTGACTTAGATTTTTTATCAATTCTGTTATAAGTTTGTTATCATGTTCCGCACATTAATTGTTTGATATAAAGCTTGAATTGGTAATTTTGTAATTTGGGGTCTAAACGTTCAAGGGTGTTTCATACCCATTTTGAACTTTCAAAGGTTTTAGCAACATAAAACACCAAAAATGTAATAACAAAAAATAAAACAATTCTTAAAAAAAATTATGTTAAAATGTGTTTTAAGAGGAGGATCACAAGCTATAGCCTAACTAACCATTTCAACCCCCAAAAAAAAAAAAAAAAAAAAAAAAAAAAAAAAATCCATTTTAGACACATTTAAACTAATTGAATTTTTGAGGGACCAAATTTAAAATATTCATTTAAATATAATTATTATAAAAACAATAATTTTGGGAGAGAAAAGAGGGGTGGAGTTAGGGCCAGAGACTATCTCCCTTTGGTCTCAACGTGAGTTCGTCTCTAACCTCAGAAAGGTATGCGTTGTCAACTTTATCCAATTTTTTTTTGTTTATGCAGAAAATCATTTCTTGTCATTTTGGTTTCCTTCCCTTGTTTATGTTGTGGATGGGTGCATATTTGGGTTTTATTTTCTTATTGGTAATCTACACATGCACTCGATGGAACCCAAGACCTTACCACCATCCCATTATTATGGGAGAAGGAAGTGTTAATAGATTAACCCCATGCATATGCATAGACATACTTAAAAGATATATATTAAGATGCATAGTATAATTCTCACGTATATAATTTAAATATTATTGATAGTCATTCTTATATATTTTTTTTAACTCTTTAAAAAATCTTGTAAAAATATTATTAGGTAGAAAATGTAAATTGTTCATTTTTAAAATTTTTAAAATTTTCATTAATTCTAAACTCTTTGTTTTTTGTACGCAATAACTTACTTGGATGGATATTTATGATGTGGTCCCACATTTAAATCCAAAATTGAAAAATAAAACTCTCTCTAAAAATAAATAATTTAAGACACATGGCGCAAAATTGAACTTTAATTGTAGAATCCAATTGAATTTTCTCTAAACTTTGCCTCTCTCTCTCTCTCTCTCTATATATATATATATATGGGGTAATTACACTAAACCCACCTGTGGTTTGGCCCGAAATCACTTTGCCTACCCGTGGTTTAAAAAGTGTCACTTTACCCACCTGAGGTATGTTCCGTTTGTTTTCTGTAACCCACCTCTATTAAAATCAGGAGTAAATAGGTATTTTTGCTCAAATTTTATGTCTCTCTCCTCCCAAAACAAAAAATAACACAAAAATGAAAGAGAAACAAGATCAAAAGGGAGGGTTTTGTGAAAATTAACCATATCTGTGCTCATCTTCTTTCTCTCTCTCTAAATTATCTCTTTGCCCTCTTCTTTGGTTTCAATCCCTCTCATACATACTTGTCCAAAACCCAACGTTTCGATTGCCACATGAAACGCCCTTTATTTGCTGATTTCTTCAAAGCTCAGCTCTTGAAGCTTTAATAAGCAATGAGCTTTTGATGGTTTTGTCTTGGTGAAAATTTCATTGGAAGAGCTTTTGCCTTTCTGGGCTATGTGTGTGTGTTTTGTGGGGTTTGTTTAATGCTGAGCTTGATTCAATGAGATTGCTCTGGCCCTTTATAAATGGCCTCTGCTTCTTCCATGTTAGGTATGTTAAGCCTACTCTGTTTGATTGCTGAGAAAATGTGGAAAAATTGAATTAAATTTGAAATTTTGAGTATTGGGTTTTCATTGTTTGGTACTTTGAAGCACTAAACGATGCAAAACATGTAAACTTTAGTGAAGTTTGGCCTTTAGTACTCCTATGTTACTTGGTTGAGTTGAATTTTTTGTTTTTAGCTAACCTTATAGTTTTCTCAGCAACCAAATGGAGCATGAAGAGACAATCTTTTACAATTTTTCCATTTTGGGTTTTTGATTGGTTTGTTTTTGTTGGTGAATTTGGGGTTTTGATATTGGAATAAATGTGTTCTTGTTGTGAATCTTGTAGTTTCAGTACAATGCGTAAACTTGGGTAAGTTTTCAAAGTGGGATGGGAGTGGAAGATATGATTGTATCTTTCTATCATGTGCGTGGAAAGTGCCGAGGGTCTTGACCGGGTTCCTTGCAAGTATAGCTCATCCACCTCAGTGTTCCTTGTTGTCTCACTGTCGAAATGGGAGAAGAAGCTGGAATAATTCTGTAAAGTTTCTTGATTTGTCTTAGGATATTTAGCATTTGAATTTGGTTTCTGCAAGCTAGATATTTAGCATTTTATCTATTATATGTTTATGGTGTTCATAACTTTGGAACCATATGGATTTTGTTGCAAGACGATTATTTCTATACGCAAGTTTGAAATTTTAACTGATGTTAGAATTTAAGTTAAACTTGAGATGGTGATTTAATGTGTAGGAAGCATCCAATTATCTTGTACTTGTATTTGGTTAAAGCTTTTGCAGTGTATTAATATAGGATTATAACAAAATTGGAACAGGAAGAGAAGATATTAATTTTCACAAAACCCTCCCTTTTGATCTTGTTTCTCTTGTATTTTTGTGCTATTTTTTGTTTTGGGAGGAGAGAGACATAAAATTTGAGCAAAAATACCTATTTACCCCTGATTTTAACAGATGTGGGTTACGAAAAACAAACGAAACATACCTCAGGTGGGTAAAGTGACATTTTTTAAACCACGGATAGGCAAAGTGATTTCGGGCCAAATCACAAGTGAGTTTAGTGTAATTACCCCTATATATATATATATATATATTGGTAAGGTATTCAATAGGTCTTGAATACATAATAACCTCACCCTCCATTTCATTGTTGTTGGAGAAAGAAGTATTGATTGAATAATAGTTGATTTACAGGTGTTTATCTACGTATTAACCTATATTTGCATACAAGTATACAATTTTTATTACCAAAATCTTTAACTTAATGGGAATTTCCAACTCAGAAAATTTTAAGAATACACACTTTACTACAACTTGAACATATGTCAATCGGTGATTGGATTACATTTTTCATCAACTATCAAGTACCTGTGGTGTGGTTTCATGTGTAAGTGATATAATCCAATCATAAGTTGACATGTACAAATTGTGGTAAAGTGTGTGATCTTATACTAATTCTTGAGTAATAATGCTATGTACATAACAATAAAAATTGACGACTCTTTTTTCACACTTATTAAGTTGGCAGTTTTCACTAGTTTAATTTGAGCCTACCACTGATACCAGTTTTTAAATTACCACTAACAATTTGTCACATCAGGAGACATCAAATTCATTTTGTCTCTAGACTTTCTCGTAATTATTTCCAACTCGCCATGAACAACTCAAAGTTGATCAAAACTTTTAAAACCCTGTTCGCCTAGCCCTAGCTGATCACAAAGAAATCGAAGATTAATGCTTCGTTAGTTTTTTGGTATATATGTCTGAACCGGGCCCTAGAAACAAGTATTTGGGCCCATCATCAACCTTGGAGAGAGAGAAAACCAAACGACAACTTACGAAAATTACTTCAATACTTGTAGCCCACAGCATTATGTCAACAGTGCATTGGGCTACTCAATACTCATGGATTATTTGCTTATTTGTGGTTTTTACTTTTCAATCCAAGTAAATTCCTGCATGAAAGTGTAAATGGAAGTATAGTTTAAAGTGATAAAATTTAATTTCCTCAAATTCTTTTTTTGTTTAGTCAAAGTATCATCATCACAATTAGTCAAGAAAGATAGAGATTAGGACCTTTGTATGTTAACATTATACTTACAATGTAAACAGACACTGAAAACACACAAAATGTGGTAAATGTTATACACTTTTTACATTGTACTGTAAAATGTAAAAGAAAAATTCCCCTAAAATTATATTGATCCAAATGAAATAAGTTATCACCAGAGGCACTAGATGATGAATGTGAAAAAGAAATGTCTCCCAATGTTTAGGTAGTCAAATAACAATCAAATATGTCATCAAGCACGCCCAAACCCATAACAATTCCTTATCATTGGTGCCTTCATCATCACTACTACTATCTTCTTCTTCTTCTTCTTCTTCTTCTTTATTCAGCAAAAAAAAAAAAAAAAAAAAAAAAAAAAAAAATCACTATCTTCTTTTTTATTTTAAAAAATAGATTTTTTTTTTTTTTAATGAAGAAAAAGATACATGTGGTGAAGGTCAAATGCTACAACCAAAAATAAAAAAGACATAAAAATCATGTCAGATTGAGGATCTTTTCTCTTTTTCTAATGAGTCTCTCAGATTGAGGACTTTGATCAACTACAAAAAAAATGTGTAGAGTTAAATATGAAGTCAATCAACAACCAAGAGAAAAGCACACCAACTAAACTCTATGAACATGAACCTCAACATTCACTGAAAACTCCAGTTTAAAAATCTCAAAAACACCAACATTTGAGTCCAAGAAGTGGAATCTCACAACCTCAACTTCTACAAATATATCCCCATGCCTAACCTTCATCTATAAGATAATAGATGAAGGGAAATTTCTACATTAAAAAGCGGTTGATTTTCTTTCCAATCATGCCACCGATTCATACAGATCTACACACCCCTCAACAGTTAATTATAAATTATAGGGTAAAATATCATTTTTGTCCCTAAACTATCACAAAAGTTCGTTTTTCGTTCCTAAACTTTCAAAAGTTTTATTTTCATCCCTAAATTATCACAAAAGTTTGTTTTTCGTCCCTAAACTTTTAAAAGTTCTATTTTCGTCCCTAAACTTTTCCAAATGTATTAATTTTCGTCCCTCCCACATCAGCACTCTGTCAAGCCACGTCAGCACTCCATCAAACGGAGGGACGAAAATCAATACGTTTGGAAAAGTTTAGGGATGAAAATAGAACTTTTGAAAGTTTAGGGACGAAAAACAAACTTTTGTGATAGTTTAGGGACGAAAATAGAACTTTTGAAAGTTTAGGGATGAAAAACGAACTTTTGTAATAGTTTAAGAACGAAAATGATATTTTACCCTAAATTATATTTGTTTGTATTATGTCCATTTAAGCATCTTTCTATTGTAGAAATTCAAGCATCAAGCAAATTATATAGGTATAATAGTACATATGGCTGTTCATCCGCGTGTACATGCATGTGGATGTTATATATAGTTTAGAAAATACATATATGAAAATTGGTATGAATTCTCACACCAAAATAAAGTGAAACAAAATCACCTTTTAAGGGGAGGGGAAATCCAGGTTCTAAGTTCCAACAAATTGAAATTTTAAAAGAATTACATATATAGTCAAATTTAAAACCTGCAGGTATGTTTACCAAATTGAAGAGTCAAGCATATGTCAAATATCTAAAACAACTTCACATAACACATGAAGAATTATACTCATCTCCAAATGCTTCTTGTCCTTTGCAACAGTGGGCTTATTAACATGTGAGGTTAACTAATTTGAAAAGGAAGAGCAAAGCACATATTAATATCACGTAAAGAAACAAGCCAGTACCTTTGATGATCATTGTGTGCTACTGATACTTTCTTCGGAGACATATATCATTGTTACAGAATCATACCCATTTCAGGAACTCGGTTAGTTTTCGTAGTTGTTCCAGCAGGGCCAAACTCAACCAGCAGAGGCTTTTTACAGCAGGGATATAAAGATTTAATTGTAAAATGTAATGATATTCAACATTATCTAGTCCTGTTTTCTGTTTTCAAACTGTTCAGAGGGTTGAACTTATCTAGAAACTGACAACTAAAGAGTAGAGAATAGGCGACGACATATATCCCATTGTGCCGTGTCCATGACCAATGAACAAACACACTGCGAAAAAACTTGAAGTTTACACATCACAGACCATCAAACTTGCATTTTAAAATAGCATGGAACCAATAAAAGCAGCACATGTTATTTCATAAGTAATCAACTAAAACCGAAAGTGCGGCAACAGTAAAGAACCAAAAACAATGGAATTCCATGAGGCTTGGTCTATGTGAGGGAGTCTAACAAGGAGCACGTCTTGTCTTTATAACATGTACAAGCTGAAATGTAGAATTTATTATTACTACACTCTTGTTAAATCATAGCAACGTCATATTTCGGTCTATATGGTCCAATTTGGGCCATTCTGTCAAGTTTGGTCCATTTCAGTCCCTTTCGGTATATTCGGTCTATTTTTGGTCCATTCAATCTACTTCGGTGATGCTTTGGGAGGAAAAGTTTATGTAAAAAGAGGAGTCTCTTTATCGATAATTATGTCACCTTCTCTTCACAGCATAATGTTGCTAGGTTTCTATAAAATTATATTTTTCTTATGTTATCACAGTTTTGTATTTTTTTTTTATGAGTGATGAATTTACTGATATTTGCTTTTTGTTTAGGTCATTCAAAATGGATGAACCATTTGTAAGGAGTACTAAAAACAAATTCTAACCACACATTACATTATTTACAAAATATCTTGCTATATATAATAATTGAATGTAAAATGCATTATATTTCCTGAAAACAAATTTATAAAATTTAAAACACTTTCAAATAACAAATATAGATAGATTAATTTAGAAAATCTAATATATTGTATCAAATACTTTTTTAGAAAATAATCACGTCATTTTAAAAGGGATTGAGACTAACACTTATAAATATTATCTATTATTTTTATTTTTCACTAAACAAAAAAAAAAAAAAATTAAATCATCTAATTTTTCCGCACATCATGTGGGTCTGTGATTAGTTAAAATAAAATATAGCACATGAAACAATATTGGAAGACGTAACAAAGAGTATCACATTACATGCTTTTATGAGCAAATGCCAAAGTAGTTCACATGAGCAAGCTCCTTCATTTTGTTTTGATGTGAGGTTAGGCATGAATTCTTGAGTGAAAAATCCAAATATTGAAGTTTTATGTCTCCTAGTAAAAAGTTCAAATAAAATTATAAAATAAAAGAAATAAGCAAGAATTACAGGGCACACAAATAATAAAACAACTTATGAAGACATATCACAATCATTTTTGTTGTAAACAATAAGAATTACACTTTTTTACCATTAATTATATTTCATTTTACACTTATCCCCTAAACTACAAGAATGCATGATTTAACTCTCTAAACTAAAACTCATGTAACACGTGTCTCATTATCAGTTAAATCTAACGGAATGTAGCATTAAAAGACCAATCTACCCTTACCTCTAAAACACAGAAAATAAAAAGGTTAATTTCAAAACAAAAAGCAGGGGATTATGTAGAACATGGTTATAACTTTTTTTTGGGGGGGGGGGGGGGGGGGGGGGGGGGTGTGGGGTGGTCATAGTTCAAGGGGTAAAATGTAAAATTTAGGTGTCAATCATGCATTTCAAATTTTCAATACAGCATTTATCTACTTCAAATGTCATTTCAAATTTTCAATACAGCATTTATCTACTTCAAATGTCATGTTTCAACTCTTCGGGAATGCACAACCTACTCTCAATCATCCAATGCTTTGACTTGTATATGGTTCTAGCTCTAGGTCAGGTTTTTTTTTTTTTTTTAAATAAAAATAAAAAGAAAAGAGAGAGAGAGAGAACATTATACAAGTTCTTAATTTTATGATTCAATTACTTTTGGTGATCCATTTATGTGCTAGAAGCGAAAAGGGCGGAAAATGATTAAATGGATCAGCCAACAAAGCTTAAATTTGAAATATGAATTAGTTTTTCCCAAAGCAAATTATACTATCAAATCAGTGTTCAAAACAGATCTGGTGATTAGGTACTTGTCCAACTAGTACTTGGTAAATTTGTCACCAACTATTGGATTTTTTTGGGTAACAGCCCCATCTCTTGGAAGATCAAGAAGTAAACTAGCGGCTCTCACTCCTCTACTTAAGCTGAATATTCAGGGACAGAACTAGGATTTGAAGTCGAGGGGGGCCAAACGTGAATAAATTTCTTTTCATTCGAGTCCAACCTAATTAACATCTATTGAATAAATATAAACAAAGAATCAACATAAGAAAAGATATAAAATAATTGTTTCTTAGTACATTTAAACTAAATTATCTATTAAAATGGAATTCGATTATTGTTTTAATTCCCAATAAATCATATATGATAGACTTTGTACAGAATTTAGTTGCAATCTCTCTTTTAATGTTCAAAATTATAGAGTCCCTTAGAAAATCTTCTTTCATAATTAAAAAAAAAAAAAAAAAAAAAAAAAAAAAAAAAAAAAATCTTTATGAAAAATTTTGGTTGAGGATTTTCATAAATTGAGATATCTTCATTAAAGGTAAGTAATGTTGCATCACTAGCAATGACTTCTAAAATATTTGTATTTTTTTTTTTTTTTTTTGGAAACCTAATTACCTGTAAAAAGAAAAATAACTTTATAAACTATCACCACATAACTATACGCACAGGTGATACACAATGTTAACTTGCAACTGACAACAAAAAAAGATTCTAATAAACAGTCTACAATAACTAAAGATCATACTTGGAAAAAAGAAAAAGAAGTTAAAAGCATATAAAACTGTTAACTAACTGTGTAATAATAAGTTAAAAAGTAGTATTAAATATATATAGTCGAGTTTGAAATTTTCAAATTTGTCAATTTGTCTACTTTGCTTAATATGTTAAATTGACAATATATAGTGGCAGACAAGATACTATTTTTAATACAATAATATTTATATTCCAATTTAATAAAAGCATTTATTGTTGTTAGTAACTTGTGGTTGGCATTCCACAGTTTTACTATTAGCTTATACAGGCTCCTACAAACCACACACTTGGGGTAAATAATTCCACACACAACAGTAATGGATCCATGTCCATTTATCCATAGAAGAGAGAAAGATATGGAGGGAGAGTGATTATATATTTATATTAGTGAGTGTGAGCAACGGCAGAGCAGTGGGAGTAGTGGCTAGTGGATTTTCTCCTTCTTAAGTGACATGCGGTTGGCTTGGAAGGTTAATTGTTAGATTTCTCTCCCTCTTGAGTTTTTTTTTTTTTTTGGGAGCGTCTCTCTCTTGACTCTGAGTTTATCTGTTAGGAATTTCAGATTTGTAGAAGTGGGTTTGTATTTGTACTAAAAAAATTGTTTAAGTAGGGGCGATGGGCCAAAAGAGTAGGCCATGCATGTAACCATTTATTGTTTTTAGGTTAATTTAGTTTGAGAGGGGCTAGTTTTCATTCTTCTTGAGGGAAAGGAGAGGGGTGAAGGGGAAAATTTTTCTTGTGGGCTTATTTTCTAAAATTTTAAATATATACCTACTATTTAATGTTTAAAAAAATTTGGGGGGGGCACAGCCCCCCTCAGCCTGTACGTGGTTCCATCGACCACCACATGTGAACTCATTTTGCTTCAATAGCTTCCCAAGGACCTTGGCACCAACCATAATGGCCATATGAGACTTTATTGTGACAACAAAGTAGTACTCCATATTCTTGTTAATCTCATCATCATCCGCTAGCAAACCGAACATATTGAACCGGATTGCCACCTTATTTATGAAAAGATTGAAGCTAGATTAATATGAACTTCTCGTATTGCTGGGTTCTGCGCTAAGCCTCTTGGCAAAGATCAATTTTGTCACCTCGATTACAAGTTTGACATTCATACTCCAACTTGAGGAGGGGGTTGGGAGCAAGGTAGTCAATACCGTACCGGAGGCTGTACCGGTTTGGCCAGTGGTACGGCATATTTCGGATACCAATTAATACCGGTGTACCGTTTCGGATTTACCGCTATTTTTTATTATTTTATACAATATACAAAGTTATAACGATATTTTTTGATAAACATTTAGTTATAATGATTATTTTATTGATATGTTTAATGTTTTATATAATACTTTACAATAAATAAAGGGAGGTTTTTCCTTTTGAGAAAAAAAAAAGTAAATAAAGAATACCCATCAAAAAATTATATAGAAAACTACTTACTTTCTACTTTAAAATCTGAATCAACAAAAATAAAAACATAAAATTCTCAACTTAAAATCAAATGTCTACTCACCATCACATCAGCTAGTTCAAATCTCAGCATTGGGTTTTTTAAATTAAAGGTAATTTAAATAAATAATGAAAGCTTGTGAAACCTTGTTGACTACCTTATTACCCTCTTGACCCAACACCCCAGCTGTCCTCATATCACCAGTAGCCAACTCATTTCCCACTACAATTTACGGTTTCCAAGCAAAATCCGATCCAGTTTTCCAAGCAATCTAATAAACTCATTTCCACTTTCCAGTCCTTTATTATTTTGTCTTCCCAACCCGCTTCTCCATTTTCGTCTCTTCTTCTCCCCATTTCTCTGTCTGTGTCATCCCCAGATCCTCAAAAAATCTGTAACAACAAAGGCTCCCTTGTACAGGTTCGGTCTTTCAGTTTCAAAAAAAAAAAAAGGTTCGGTCTTTCATTCACTCTTACCTCTCTCTCCCCCAAAACTGGAATTTTCGGTTTTGTAAGTTTAAAAAACTGGAGTGTTCACCGGTTACCTTCTGCACTTTTCTCCTTCTTTCTACTGGGTGTTCTTGGCTTACTCAAATTTTCATTTCGTGTTTCGGCCCGGAAGCTATTTACCGGCCGAAATAGCCGGATTTTGCCGGTACAGCCGGTACGCGGCCGGTACGACCGGTATTTTTTCCGGTACGAAACAAAGGGTGTATCTGTACCGGTGCCCTGACCGGTACGGTATATACCGGCTGTACCAGCCGGTACGGTACGGTATTCACTTCCCTGGTTGGGAGACACAATATTCGGATCAGTATTGGGATTTCACCAACTAACAAACCAAATATTTCCTTTTTTAATTTTGTTGACTAACTTGTTGAAATCAAATCTCTAAAATTTCTCCCATTTTCTCTCCTCATTCTCCCATATCACAAGGAGACATAAGTTTATCAATGATTTATCATGATATAGCTATTATGAAAAGTCGAATTTCATTAAAGGCAAACTAAAAGGTGTTGGATATATTTCAATAACTTACTTTTGTAATAAGCAAAAGAAACAACATACAGATCTAAATATAAGCAATAACATAAATAAATGTGATAGACAAAAACAATAAATAAATACTGTATATATAAAAAGAAATCTGTAAATAATTAAAAATTCACAGACCAAATGCGTGGAGAATGAATGATTTAGATCAAGTCTTGTGTTTGACACAATTTCTTTAAAATAGATGTCGCCCCTCACACAATCAATAGTGCTTTGAGACTCACGGACGTCTGTCTCCCAAGATAAAATGATTTACAGCACGAAGAAAAAGCACACTAGGTTCGTACTCTGCGAACTATTCTATGTCTCTTTCTCTCTCTTTGACTCAAATGAATGCAGAAAATTATTTTCTCTCTGAGAGAGTTTTTTTTTTTTTTTCCGAAAAGTCAATTTTCATGAATGAGGGATTATGAATTTATATATGTTAGTGAATAGACACACTGTCCAAAATAAAAGTTGCTGTGCACAAACTAACTCAAAAAATAAAATAATAAAAATTATTATTTGAATATGAGGGCCAGTCCACATATGCCAAAGCCCAACCCAATGTCCGGCTCATGAGCATATAAACTCATATATTATCTCTTTCCTTTTCTATATGGGACTCAAGATTTTCATCACTTTTAATAACATTTTCAAGTGAACAAATTAAACATCAATTTTTTATTCACTCAATACTATTTTTCCAACAAAAGGTTCAACATAAACTTATAATTAAACAATGGAAACTACAATAGATGGTTCAAACTTACATACAATCTCCATAGGAGGAAAGCCGTAGATGAACTCGAAGAAAGTTGAAGTCACATTTAACTTGGAGCTCCCTACCACTAACGATATACCTTGGCTTGGCTGTTGTTGCATTTGATCTAGAAAAAACCCTTCACTCTGGTAGTGGGATATCAGCCAAATCCTCTCTGTAAGGAATGTGATCCAACTCACCCACCTCACAAGAATTGCCTAGCCCGTGTTCCATGTTGTTTTGGGCTACTGGGTGGTCATGCTTTACAGGCTCAACAAATGTTACAACAGTGTCTTTTCGGATGGTAAGATAGATGATTGCTAAGATGTAGACAAGCATTAAGGGAAACACTAGGAGCCCAACGAACACATTTGCAACCTTCGGTAAATTGTTGTGAATTAGCCAATCCACAAAGCCTGTGCTCAGGTAGTAGACGTTGATGCAAATGATTCCGATGCCTAGGATCCACGAGATCACAATAACCTACAAGCATAATTGTCCGATGCTTAGTTAATAAAAGGATGTTTGCCTTACTCTTTCTTTCTTCTTGTCTGTGTGTGTAATAGAAACAAGAATGTGGTGGTTTTTTTATTTTTTTAATGCTTTGCTTGCTTTGGCCATCTAATTTGATACCTGTAAACTTAAAATGGTTATCTAGGTGTTATAAATTATGTTTTTCAATTAAATTCAATCATGTGCAAATTATGTTTTTTTTTTAATTAAATTTAATCATGTGACTGCATTAATCAATAAGTTATATAATCAATATATATATATAAAAGCAGAGACATCATGCGAGAAAATACGAGGTTCTACCATGTGGCGCACTTTATGAAGAGAATTGAAATACTCTTAAGCCACATTTGAGATAAGAATAAATTTAAAAATAAGGACTCTTTATTTCTTTTGATTCAATGTTTCAAGATTAATTTTTATTACGTTTTTTATTCAATGCTTTAAAGCTACTATTTGTTTCATTTAGTTCAATATTTCAAGACTTTTCCTCTTTCTCACACACAAAAAACTCTTTGCATTTCTATTCACCCTTCTAACTTCTATTCCTTTATATACACATGCCCATAGCCCTTAGCTTCATGCCATCCCATCTCAAATACACTAAGACAAAAAACTATACAATTTACATTCAACCTTTCAACAACACCTACATAACTCTAACATTGCAATACTATTTGATGCTAACTCGTATGAGTAGGCTTTGGTTTTTATTTAGCGACGGTAGTTTACGGTTCTGATGTTATAGTCGGACATTATGGATTTTGTGAAGGTTGTGATTCGCTTTGAGTCTTTGGATGTTTGGGATTTTGGTTTGGGAAAGTCATAAATGTATTTTGTTTTAGAACTAAAGAAAAAGAAAAAGAAAAAGAAAAATTCTAATTGATTATTGATGAAGTTAGCTATTTTTTATTTATTCTGTGTTAGAACTCATAATTTGTAGGTTTCTTTGTAGGTTTTTTACTACTATTTTGTGTAATATGAGCCATAGTGATTAAAAAAAAAAAAAAATCGATGATGATTTCAAAAAAAAATTCGCTTTTTTTTAAAGGATACAAAATCCCTACTAAAAACTAGTAAATTTTGATATAATCTTATTTTATGCTTTAAATTCTTATCTAAAGATTTCAAAATCATTTAATTAGTTTAAAAAATTAAATCTATTTTTAACGGTAAATATTATAATCTGTTATAGTCTTATAGTATTATACAGTTTTTTAAAAATAAAATATGAATTAAGAAAATCAAGTTTCAAAGTATTTAACAATATTGTGGGCAAAAATAAATATTATATAATAAAAAATGTATTATATATAGGTTTTAATATATATAAAAATGATTTCAAATGAAATCGTAAAATAGTCCGCACATCACGCGGGACATCATCTAGTTAAATTTAATTGTCATTAAAAGAAATTCATTATATTTATGCTATACTTAGCAATGTAGTTATATGATTAAATTTAATAGACGAGTCTAAGATAAAAGTATCTAAAAAGACTATATATATATATATATATTTTTTTTTTTTTTGGCTAAACAAAAATACTATATCTAAATCTTATACATATAAATTGCATTTATGAGCATTATAAATTCAGCCAATCACCTTAATCAAGGCCCACTATAATGGTTGTACCTCATTTAAAAGCAAAAGTAGAAAAAGAAAAAGAAGTACAAAAACAACTTACATATATTGAATTCTTGTGTGGTCCCATCTTTGTGGCACTGCTACTGAATTTAAGGAGGGGGATTAGAGCAAATGGAAGCTCAAATGAAAGTATCATCTGCAAAGCAAAACCCATTAAATTTTTATCCTATGTTTGAATATAGGTATCAACGTTTTAAAAAAAAAAAAAAACATCGTTCACAAGTTACAAACCGATGCGATGATGATAAGTCGGCCTGCACCATTAGATCCTCCAATAATGGAAACAATAAGACTAGGTGTAATGGCAATGCACCTTGTCATCAGGTTTCTAGTCCATTTTTTCATCTTAAGATCCAAGAAACCCTATAAAAGCCACACCATCCTTAAATTAATTAAAATTTAATCCCAATTAATTAGGGTAGCTTCACATGATATAAACATGTATGTTTGTGCGTGCATGTTATATATTTTAATTTCAAGACCTGCATGACGAATTGCCCTGCATAAGTGCCTGTGATGGTGGAGCTTTGCCCTGAGGCTAGTAATGCAATGGCATAAATGGTTGAGCTTGACCGACCCAATACACTCTACACACATAAATCAATAAAATTATTATTAAAAAAAAAAAATTATGTAAGACCTTGTGCATAAACATTTTAAATGCATTTAAATTGATAGACTATCATTTGTCCCAAAATCTTAAATTAAAAAAAAAATTGTTGAATTTAATTATTTAACCTTTATTCTAATGTAAAATAATTTCATATATATACAATTGAACCTTGAGAAGGAAAGACGCTGAGTTGAGGTTAAGATCACTGCACTGATTTGCAGCCTCATTTGAGATATTATTGGTTGAGCAAACGGTGCCCGATACAGAGACAATTGCAACATTGATTAGAAATGCAACAAACAATGCGAATCCGCTCTCTATTAGGAAATATCGACATGCATCCTGTGATATAACACGACAAGGCAAACACAAGCATTTTGACATATTAGCAAAAAGCAATTGTTTTGGAAAATAAAGAAAGCATTTATCTCTCCTATGCAATTTAATAAATTAAACTAGTTTTACCATCTACAATTATGACAATTACTAGAGGAGCTCACTTGTATATAATTTGTTTTTTGATTAAATTACAAATTACATCTTCTAGTTTTTCTAAAATTTAATTCAATCTTGTTACTTCTGAAATATTCATACTAGTAAAAAAATTTATACTTTGATTCAATGTAGTCTTTACATCTAATTCCATCAGACAGTGTTGTTAGATGTCTTAAAAATGATGTCGTTTTAGAAATTAAAAATACCAAAATTACATTGTTTTGGGACACGTAACTAGCAACCATCTTAACGAAAGGACTACATTGAAAACAAATGGATGCTATAGGAGTGAATTGAATAAATTAGAAGTTATAATATTAAATTGAATTTTGCATAAAATTAGAAGGAGCAATTTGTAAGCACAGATTCTTACATTAATGCCATGGACAGAATTTGGTATTTTTCTGGATAGCACAAGAGCCGAGTGGAGAAAGAGATTGTGCCTATTGGTCAAAAGAAATGGAATGCACAATATGGTATAACACAAATTAACGATTAGAAGGAAGAAAATAAATAGTTATGAAATAATGAAGGATATTTAATGAAGCAGTAAATTACATACGGCATGACAAGGGCACCCAAAAGTGCTATGGCATCCCCGGTGGCTCCTTGGCCACTGAGCTTGGGTACAAACATTCCCTTTAGCACAGCAACCGCTGGAGGCTTTACATAACCCATTTCTCCGAAAAAACATGCAGCCATTACGAAGACCAGTATTGTTATCAGCAATTCCAGCTTCCTAACCTGCCAACCAGAAATGTTTTAACAAGAATTAGAACTATAGTGGAAAACGGGAAAGAACATGAATTCAATTTTTTGAACTCCAAGGAGTAGCACTACGGTTGAGACCATGACCCTTTGCAAATAAAAATCTTCTATTCCACTCAATGGCAGCTCAAGGCCTAGGTCTAAGGCCCCAATTTTGTAATGGTTTTATTCCATTATAAAAGAATGACCCGTCCCTTTTTTTTTAAAGCTCAAAATTATTAAGTAATGTTAGGATATTGCAAATTTTACTGCTTAGAACTTACAAAATGTTGTGTCACTAATTACCAAAAAAAAAAATCTAGCATTCATTTATGGACTTTGTTAACAGGTGCCGGCCAGCACCGTTAATGAACCAGCTGTGGTTCATTTATGATCTATCACAAATCCTACTGCATAGGAAATTGGCAAAATTTTACTTTTTAACTGTGCCTTATTATAAAATAATTTAACTTTCTCCATCTAAATCGACACACATATAATACATATTCAGTTTTTCCACATCCCTAAAAAAACGTGAATAGTCTATTTTAAATTTTATCACATTAACGAGTGCTGTACAGCACCTATTAACAGCACCCTTCATTTATAAGGTGGTTCAAACTCATCAATCACATTTATTACAACATCAATTTGTATGTTGTACGTGGTAAAATCAATAGTATCTTTAGGCTTTAGTAATTTCCAAAATTACCGCATATCTTTGGTGCGATAGTCACTCCACAAGTATAAGTGCTTGTGGAGTGTGAGGGGGTAAGGGACAGGGTTCAAGTTTCCAGGGGGGAGTTTCACACACATATACACTTAGATTAGACTCAAGTAGAATTTCTATCTTGTTAAAAAAAAAAAAAGTAATTTCCAAAATTGTATGATAATAAGTAGTTTAAACAATAGAAAAAGGATTGTGCAAGATTTTTCTCACTTCAAAAAAAGGTCTAGAAAAATTATACCAATAGAAACTCAACCCAATTGAAAACTATAAACTGGGGAAGGTAATGTTTTAAGGCTTTAATTTTTGTAAGCTAATATCCTATACAATAGATTACCAACATTACCCACCTAAGATTATAAAAACAAACAAACAAACATTATCCACATAATCTCTCATATAGCCACACATCAAATAATCTCAATCTCTTTCTTAACACCAAAATCAAAATTTATTCTAATGTGTTGCTTTATCTATGATAAAGTAAACCTCATTTTTAAAAAGCCATATTTTTATTTTTATTTTTATTTAAAATTTTATAGTTTAACACTACATCGCCTTATCTAAGATAAATTATCCCAATTATATCAAGTCAACTTTGATTCATAATGTTTCACTTTATACTTTACTAAGCATATATGCCATTTGTTTGATTTGATTTGATTTTTTTTTTTTTTTTCTGCGCAGACTCATGTAAGAGATTATGCATGTATCTGCTTGAAGTTAGGGTGATCTAAGCATTTATTTGTTTCTCATAATTATAAAAACTAGCTTATAACCTCATACACATACATAAATACACTTAAAGATATACAATAAAATGCATAATATAATTCATATATATATATATATAATTTAAATACTATTGATAGCCATTTTTATATTTTTTTTTACTCTTTAAAAAGTTTTGTAAGGATATTATTATGCATAAAATGTAAATTGTCCATATATATATTTTTTAATTATTGTAAACCACTTTTTTTTACGATTCATTTATTCTAAATTTTTTTATTTTTGTATTCAATAACTCACTTGGATAAATATTTATGATATGGTCCCACATTTGATTCTAAAATTAAGAAATAAAAATATTTAAAAATAAATCATTTAAAACACATGGTGCAAAATTGAAGTTCTCATTTGAAATTCTAATTTGAATTTCTCTCAACTTCACCTATTATTATATATATAAATTTGGTTAGCCAAAAACAAAGAAAAGAATATGCTAAGATTTATATCCTAACGTGTCACAAAATAAGAAATCATTTTCAACCGACCAATCAGTGTACTAATTTACTTCTTTGACTTAGACAGCAAGAATCACCGAGCAGCAAATTCTAAAGACACAGAGCATTATCCACGCAATAAAAATTAAAAAAACAAAAAAAAAAAAAATACTTAAAGTCTTAAACAATGATGCAATCCTGCACACAAAGTGGAAAAAAAATAAAGTAAAAACTAAAGTCAAACAAACAGTTAAAATGCATACATCATTAATGACTAATTCACAACTTGGTATTATATATTTAAATTTGGTTTGCCAAAAACAAAGAAAAGAATATGCTAAGATTCCCATAAAAAAAAAAGATATGCTAAGATTTATATCCTAACGTGTCACAAAATAAGAAATCATTTTCAACCGAACAATTAGTGTACTAATAAAGTCAAACAAACATTTAAAATGCATATATTATTAATGACTAATTCAAAACTTCGAAACCACCTGGCCTTCTGGCCTAAGTGGTACCCGGTTATCCTACTGACCATCAACTCCGGGTTCTAGCCCCTACATAAACAATTATCCAACACACACACCAAAAAAAAAAAAAAAAATCACAACTTGGTAAATAAATATGCTTCATTTGAGACAAATTAGGTGAAAATTCTTTTAACTAGTAGTACTTGATAGCAACAGAGGGAGTACTATCGTTAGGATTAAAAATCAATATCACTGTGAAGGAATTCAAAATTTTAGAGGGGCATTATGCATTAATGATTAAATGTTTAAAGGGATAAAAATTGAGTACAGTACTTTTGTATACTCACGTCACACATGACAAATGTTTAATATAGATTCATATCTCTATAAATCTAATGTACAAAAACACTGGACCAAGTCATTTTCCTGTTAAAAGAGGGTTCCAAAAGCTAGAGACAGAGTACTTTCACCATGGTATCCGTGCATAAACAAACTGAAAACTATGTAATAAAGCCTAAGTACTATATGTCACACAACGTACGTAGTTTCTTTTCTTTTCTTTTTTTTATTTGGGTTGGTGGGTGAGTAGATTTTTTTTTTTTTTTTTTTTCGCTGAATACCGCAAGTGGACAGTTGTGAATAAAAATATTATACACATTTCTTAAAAAATTAAAGGGCAAACGTACGTAGTAGTTGATAGTTGGCCATAAAAATATTAGACTCAGTTAAAAATAAAATAATAATTAACGGCTAGCCAAAAACGTTCGTAGATAATTGATAGTTGGCATAAAAATATCACACAAAGTACGTGGATAATAGTTGAGCATAAAAATTAAACACCCAGTTAAATTTCTTAATAAATAATTAAAGGAGCAGAAAAAATTAAATGGGTAATAAAATAAATTACCCCGTATTTCTGTAGGCCAAGAAGTAAGAGAGTACTTAAACCAGTAATGAGGACTCCAGTCCAGATTGGGATGTGGAACAGTATATTTAGTGCAAAAGCTGTTCCAATCACTGTCACAAATTGGAAAATTTGAAAATTTTTATTCTTCCTTAATTTGAATATGATAAGGAGACATGGATGAGAGGATAATTCAAGAATGATGAGGCTAGTGCATGCATCAACATAATATGGTAATGATATCATTTGTCTTTGTAAGTCAGTTTTATTGTTTTACCTTCGGGTATGTCAGCAGCTATTACTGCAACCTCTGCTAGCAACCATAGGCAATACTTCACATATTTTGGGTACTCAGCCTTACATAATTCTGAAAGGTGTTTGCCTGTGGCAATACGTAAACAAATACTTATCTTGATTAGTTACTACAAGAAGAATCATTAAAAAAAAAAAAAAAAAAGTTACTACTAAAGAAGAAGAAAAGTCAGCAGTACTGCTGACTTTTCTTTTTTATCTACAAGAAGAAAAAAATTGAGGCCGAAACTATAGTAACGTCTATATTTTGGCCTAGAATTTGTTTGCTCTGCATCTTACCGGTGCTTACACCAAGATTTGCAGCTAGCGATTGAATTATGAGCGCAAAGATCAACCCAATAAGTATCACCCACAGTAGCTGAAAATAGCAAATAGCACAACCATGCTTAATATTTTTCTCGTAAACCAATTTCTAATTATTTGGGCCAATCATGTTTGATTCAGTTTCTCCACAAAAAAAAAAATGTTTGATTCAGTATATTTTAGGTCTTTAAGTTTTGGGTTATTTACATTTTGATACTTTACGTTTCAAAATTTTTATTTCGATCCTTTATGTTTGATTCAGATTTTTGCTTGCCCCTTTACTTTTCAAAATTTTCATTTAAAAAAAAAAAAAAAAACCTGAAGAGGCCAATACGAAAATTGAATCCAATATGAAATGTCAAAGTGAAATATTTAAAATTAAAATTGCAAAAATGAAAATAATTACAAACTTTAAGAGTCAAAAGTGTACTTTATTCTCTAAAAAATAATTAATACTCTTTATTAACTTTTCATTGCAAAAAAAAACTTAGCATTTTTATAAGGAAAATATTTAGAGCATTGGTTTAAGAGCTATTTTTAGAAATATTTTATTAAAAATGATAAAACAATAAATATTATTGAAAGTTTTTTTTTATTTCTCATGAAAGCCGTGTCAAAACTTTTCTATCATAGTTTATTAATAATTGTCCTAAGTACATCCGTTAACATGACCATTTTTATAATTAAAATAAAAGTATTCTCTTAGTAAAAGTAATCTCTTAGGAAATGTTTCAAAATAAACCTATAATATATCTACACTTTGTTAAAGGCCGACTTTCTCTCTTCATAAATGATCGTGAAATAGCTAGTTCCATCTTTTTTTCTATTTGATTTACCTCAAATCTGTGATTTGCTCCAGCCTGCAGATCAGTTTCCACTGCAACATGGTAAAAATGATATTACTTTGTCAAACACACACACATGCACAGAAACACATAGAGACAGAGAGAGAGACAAAAAGAGACTCACAATTGCCTGGGTCAAGATAAGCTAAGGAGACAAGGAATCCAGGGCCTACATATGATAAGAACTTTCTCCACCCAGGTTTCTAGAACAACAATCATATATACTCAAATGTTGATTCTAACAAGATAATCTATCCAAACATATAGAACAAAGAAATTTAAAGATAGAAAATGCATAGCTAAGAAAGAAAGAGGAGGGTTTTATGAGAAAAACCTTAGAGTCCTCAACATGATGATCAAACTGTTTATGATCAGGACTATCAGTGATATTGGGGGGTGGGGTTCCCTCTAGATTAAGGGCAGCTATACGATTGCTCCCTCCACCCCATGACGATGATGATGGTACAACATCACTTACTTGCTGCAGTTCTTGGCTTCTCATTCTTTTTATCTCTCTCTCTCTTTCTCTCTCTCTCTCTCGACTTTGATTACCTACTGCATGTGAAAGTTTCATATGGAGCTCCTTATTTATAGCGCAATGTGGCATGAACCAAGCAATATGTTTGGTATTGAGGACAGCATAGCAGTCACTCTACACTAACTCCAAATTGTCTCCATCCTCATCGCCAAATATGGACATGTCACTTTCTACTTTCTTCTTTCTTCTTCTTTTCTTTTCTTTTTCTCTTTTTTATTTTTATTTTTAATTCTCGGTAGAGAAATAAAATTTTCACTTCCTTTCTTCTTGATGAGGTCTACTTTGTATGAGCGTGTTCGCTCTAATGTTTTTTTTTTCTTTAGTCAATGAATTCTATCCTGTTTACCAAAAACAAAAAAAACAAAACAAAAAGATATTCTAAGAATGATGTTTCCACTCCTTGGCTAATATGTTCCTCTTTTGCATTCTATATTTGGAAGAACTCTCTCTGAGTTTTCTTTTCTTTTCTTTTTGGCAAAGAAATACCTAACCCTGTATCATCCATTTGTTCAAGACAAATGAACACGTAGATTAGCCCTTTTTTTTCATAACATGACACGTTTTTGCTCACGTCCGCTTATAAATTGTCTCAATGTAACTTGGTTGAGATGGGGTGGGCTTCTCATCACAATTTCTGCCCATTGAATTTCAAAACAAGGGTGTGAAAGAAAACCCATGAAAAATAGGATCTCCAAAGTTTATCCTTTTTTTATTTTATTTTATTTTATTATTTTATTTTTTTGTCAAGTGGAAAAACCATTGCATGTTTTTATATTACAATTTGCATGCTATTGGCTTGGCGGTGGTTGTTAGTAGTGACGACAATGATAGCATACATGAATAATAAACGGTGGTGGTGAAGAGGTGGATGGTAATAGTGGCAATATAGTGTTAGCGACATCGGTGATAATAGTGTAAAATAAATAGTTGACTTTGCACGCTGAAGAATATATCCCTCTTATCAAACCAATAAACGGAAAAAAAAGATTATCATAATTTTCTAATTATAATTTGCACATACCCACTATTATTTGGTTACACTCACACAAACAAATAGGTATAAAAATTTTCACTATCTCAATAGAGCTTTATACTAAGACAATGGTTTCAAGTACCAAATTTCTCAATTAACTTTGACCTAGCATTCCAATTACATTTGGACCCAGGTTTTGAATTTTGTTTAGGGTGCTGTCTCAGATTGACTACTAGAACAGAATATTTTAGTATCGATGCACCATTTCGAGATTACACACTAGATATATATATATATATATATATATATTACTTATTTCTATTATAAGCTAGATGATTTATATTAATTGATCTAATTTAATGTTCCTAAATAATTCTTTATAAAGAGTGATGAGATTAGTTACTTAAAAAATTAGGCTAAAATGCAAATTGCACCCTCTAATTTTAACTAAAATTCATTTAAGTCATCTAAGTTTACTTTCATTTAATTGAGCTCTCTAAGTTTTAAATTTATTCAAGTCAGTCTTTTTGTCTAATTTCTTTAAAAATATTTCATTAAAAAATATTTTTCTCATATGAAAAAATTCTATAAAATTAATAAAAATATTTTATAGATTTTTTTTGAAATTTTTCTTTTCGGACAATTATTTTTCTATTAGTTAATTGCATAATAAACGACAAATTTTTAATAAAATTGGATGAAAATGGTTAAATTTAGTAAATTTAAAATTTAAAGAATTCAATTAAACAAAAATAAGATTAAAAGATTAAAATAAATTTCAGTCAAATTTAAAAGATCCCATCTACATTTCAGCCTGAAGAAATATATTCAAATATGGTATTTTTGGAAATAAAGAGTATACAGGGAAGTCACCAAAGAGTACGAAGCTTCCAAGAAGTTTCATCTTTACTTTTAAATAAAGCACTCTCACGTGAGCTTGACTTCACTTTCTACTCTCTCTCTTTTTTTGGTGAAGACTTTCTACTATCTCACTCTCACCTTTTTCAGCTTTCCCTTTTTTTTAATTTTTTAATTTTTTTTTTTTTGGTTAAAAGGATATATATATATAAAAACAAACCACAACCATACAATAACTGCCTCATGACCACAGGGGCAGGCCTAACGTTCACAGTTCTACAAAAATGCATATCAGATACATCCATACTAACTATAGAGAGGATATCAGAACTAGGGGGCAAATCAAAAATAACAAAACTCTCTGATATGGTTGTGCCCCATTTGGCCAAAGCATCTGCTGCTTTATTCCCTTCCCGGTAAACATGCTCCACACAAACTTGGTGAAGCTTGCCGAGTAAGGATCTGCAGTCATCAAGCATATAACACAAAATTCCATTAGTCTTGTTGTTAGAATGGAGAAGTTCCACTATCACTTTCGTGTCCAGTTCCACAACCAAGCTCTGGATTCCAATGCTATTAGCAAGCTTCAGCCCATCCCTTATGTCTCATCTTGATTCTAAATAATATGATTATTAATGAAAATGAATAAGTACAAAATTTTTTATTAACAATCTTGTTTAAGATTCCAATTGAACCAAGAAAAAAAAGGATTAATGAAAATGAATAAGTATAATAATTTTTATTAATAATCTTGTTTAAGGAATAGGATGTGTTCAATGTTTCAAGAAATAAGGTTTCGAGTTTAAGTGTTAAAACCATGCAAGTCTATCCAAAAATCAAGTGAAGAAATTCTGAATTTTAAAACTCGACAGCTAGTGTCTATCAAGGTTTAAAAAAAGTTATTTCAGCCTAATGCTCAACAGCTACTCGACAGATAGGGTATCTATCGAGATTTAAGAAAATTAGATTTTCAGTTCTGATTTTCATCCAATCTGTGTATAGATGTTTGGGCTTTCTTTTCTCACAATTCTAAACATATATAAAGATTGTTTTAAGGACCATCACAGCGGATGCACCTTAATGCAAAAGTTTTTCACCAGCATATTGTGAACTGGAGATATATGTCCTAGTTCATCTTTCCCTTCAAGAAGCTGCTGTATTTGTACACTGTAGAGTTTTGTAACCAAAGAGCTTCGTGATCTTCATCGAGTTGATGAACTGAAGAACTTTGCAGCCAACATCTTTCTCAAGTTGGTGTGTAAGCCGTGTACTAGGATCCGCGCATCAATTGGCTAGTCACGTACTGGGAGCCATGCATTGAAAATGAGAGATTGTCACTACAGAACTAGTCCTATTGGGTATTAGGGTAAAGGTTCAACTGTAGGCTGGTATAAAGTAGTAAGATTCATTTACTTGTAACCGCTTGTTGTGATAATAATGGATTCTTGGGAGTGGTGACCTTAAAATCACTCGATGGAGTTTTTGCCATGTAAGTTTTCCCCATTCGTAAACAAATCACTGTGTCAATTTATTTTCCGCCGTATATTAACTTAGTTGGTGATTTGTTTGAACTGCCATGCGTATTGCATGCTTAATTGAATTAATTTATTAACTTGGCTAATTAATTGGTTAATTCATTACAAGGGGTCAATCAATCCATTATCAGAATTGTTTGGTTAAAATAACTTTGACCTTGGTTAATCAATTCAATTATCCAAGTTGATTAATTAGGTTCGATTGTATGCAAATCGTAGAGGCACCAACTAATCACCAAAAATACTAAATGCAGTGAAAAATAAATTTGGCACGGTGATTTGTTGACAAATAGGGAAAACCTCGCAAGGCAAAAACCCCATCGGGTGATTTTAAGGTCACCACTTCCAAGAATCCACTAATCAATAATCAAGTGGTTACAAGTATAAGAAATCTAACCAGTACCCTTGTCTATCCCAAAATACCAACCTACAGTTGAACTTTCACTTCAATACCCAATTAAACTTGGTCTTGTAGTAGCCTTCTTTCCCTTGATGCACAAATCTCCAATCTGTGACTAACTCCTTCGCACAGATCTCAATACGTGACTAACTCCATAGCAACCCTTTGATTGTTGTAATTAATTTGCAATAGCTTCACATAGAAATACCAATAAGATTTTCAATATTGGTTGTAGAGAATTTGCTTGGTTACAGAACCCAGAGGCGTACAAGAAATGCAGCAAAAACTTTTCTCCTGTAGGAGGAGTCTAGGGTTTCAAAAAGAAAGTCTTATAAAGCTTTCTGGGATAGGGTTTTCTTTCTCCACCTCCTTATTTATAAGAGCTTAATGGACCTTTTAAATAGGCTTTCCTATTCCAATTAGGGTTACACAAATCTTGGGCTTTTCTAGGCCTTTAAGGATTATGCAAATCCATAAACAAATAGCCTTTAGGAATCAAAACATTGAAGGTTATATTAGAAATCTCATAAGCTCGATAGATCGAGAGGTATTGAGATAGGTATCGAGTTTTAATAAATCTCAATAAATCGACAGGTATCGAAGAGGTATCAGGACCTGCAGATTTAGCTTTTCTTGAGCAATTCTTAAGTAATCTTCACGTCTTCAATGTAACTACTTGTAATGATCATCTTAAACCTACTTGAATTTACCCAAATACAAGTAGAGTGCGTTTTGTCATAAAATATGTCAATTACATAAAAATATGAACCTAACTAGAATAAATTTCTTCTCTTATTAGTTTAACCTTTGGATAACATCAACATCAAGAGTTTAGGCTATGATATTTAGCACGAAAGGGAGACAGCCATATTATTATACTTCGTGCCAATTTGGGAGGTACTTATAAGCTACATTGTTTTTTTTTTTTTTTTTTTACTATTTGTAGGTCCTACATAAGTTACCTACTTATTTTTTTACTTTTACTTATTTTTTTTTTTTTACTATTTGCAAATCCAACGTAAATCATCTATTTATTTTATTTAACTTTTACCTTCTTCTTTTTTAGAGTTTGCAACCTACAATGTCCGCTTCTAATAATTGTGTTCTTTATCATTAAACCAAGACAAATCAGTTTTTGGTATAGGCAAGGATTGAATCCCAAATCTCTTATTCAATTATCAAAGACTTTATCAGATAAGTTAATTGGAACCCACTAACTTTTACCTTTTATTTATAGTACTTTCCACAAAAACTAGATAAATTGTTCTTAAATGTACACTATCATTCCCTTTACATCATTGTGCTTAATAGGGTTTGGCCATGTGCTCTAACATACAAAATTACGATAGGTCTAACTAATCCATTTCCTTGATTAGCTAAGTATATCAACAAAATGACAATATTTTTTACTTTCTTTTTGTACTTTTTTCTACTAATGGAAAACAACCGTATCTCTTTTCAAGAATCAAGCATCACTCATATCAACATTAGATAAATTTCTTTAGAGAGTTATACCTTAAGTAATAATACTTTTTTGGCCAAAATGAAAAACTCACCCTTTAAGTTTCATAATTTTTCATTTCAATTTTCTAAGTTTGGGTTTTGTCATTTCAATTCTCTAAGTTTCATTTATTCCCAATTGATTCCTCTATTAGTACTCTGTTAGTTGTTTCTGTCAACTTACCAAAACGACGCCATCTTGGACTTTAGAGGGCAACGACGTCGTCCCCTCCCCTATGCCTAAAGAACAAAATTAATCCCCACCCACCAATACCCTAGCTTGATACTAATTACTGAGAGATTGAGGGAGAAACAGGGGCAAAGAGAGAGAAAGAGAGATCAAAAGGGGCAAGAGAGACTGAGAAGGTGAAAGAGTGAAAAAAGAGACCGAGAGGGAGAAGAGAGACAGAGAGACTAGTGTTTACAGTGGCTTGGTCTAGGGATACTTGATGGCTCTGCTCTGGTCTAAGAGGTGTACTTGGCAGCACCACTCCAATAGGTGTACTCGACAGCTATGAAATCGTTTGGGTAAGTAAAGCTAGATTTTCAGTTTCTAATCTTGTGGATATTAGCTTAATTATGGGAGCATTTCTCATTTTCAAGCACATATTCTAAGAAAGATTTTTCTCTCTTAAAATGATTCTAACATAACCCACTGTATTATATGTCTCAGATTAGTGAGCCATTGATTACTCTCAGTAATTCAAACATAACCCACTCTAGTTGTGGTACCTAGGTTAGATCTCCTTAACTCTACATAGTAGCATCTTACCTTGGTGTATTGCTTACCAAAATCCTATCTTACCATGTCTCTAGCAATTTCTCTAGCTCTATATGCCTTGGACAAGGCAAGCTATACTTGTGCATCCCTCACCACTATAGCTAACAATTCTTTAGCTATGTAATCAATATTAGCTCGAAATTGGTCAACATACTTTTCTGCCATCCAATTTGCAGAAACTTGCTTGCTATAGAAAGACCTACTACATGTATGAGTATCATATATGCACTAATCCTAAAGTTTCCATCCTTATCAATACCTTCAAACACCTTCCAAGGGAGACCTTCAACACTTTTATACCTCACTCTAGACTTCTCATTTTTGGATGTAAGCTTGCTCAAACTCTTTGAACTGCTTGTTGTCCCTAAAGTACATCCCCAACACAAATTCAAGATCCTTTAAGTATTCATGCTTGAATTCATGTAATTTTTTATCTTTTGCTCACCATTAGAATTGTTAGGAGAATGCAACTAGTCTAAGGATGCATAGCCATATCCAATTGATATTTCATCCAATGGCCAACTAAAAATAGTTGGAACTAGATCTAGGTGTAATAATGACTAGTTTGCAATACTAGGTGGGTGTGACAATGTATGGTTGGCAATATTAGGAGTAGGTTTTTGTGAGCCTGACCATTATATGGGTTAACGGGCTGTCCTATGTAGGCTGGTATGCTGACTAGCATTGCCATCAATTTCATTCATAGTAATTTTATATAACTTTTCATTGGCTGGGTCTAGATATGGCAAAACGAGTCAGAATTTGCTGACCTAACCCGACCTAAAAAATACCTAACCCGTACCCGAATTTTTAACTCAAAGCAAAAAAAGATTAACCCGTGACTCGACCCATTTTTTCAACCCAACCCATGACCTGAACCATTTTTTAAAACATTTTTTTGGTAAAAAAATAGGTGAAACTACATTGTTAGTCCCTAAAGTTTGTCTGTTGAGCGCTTTTGGTCCCTAAAGTTTTAAGTGTGCGTTAGTGGTCCCTGAAGTTTTAAATACGAGTGCTATTAGTCCCTCTATTAACTTCCATTAGTTTGTTTGCCTATGTGTCTAATAGAACGATGATGTGGCATATTTTAAATGACGTGGCAACCTATTTATTATTAAAAAACTATACATTGTATCATACACATTAGAATTGGCTAAATACAAATAATATGAGTCTTAAACACATCAAACCCATGTCTTTCTCCAAATTCAAAGTTACTAGATTTCGTTATCTTTTCTTGCTTTTTCTTGGAATCCAAACAGGACCAAAGAATATGTTTATGGAGAGAGAGAGAGAGATTGTAACCAAGGCTGGAGATATCTATATAATTGCATCTATATATACACGACCAAGTAGAAATCTCTCAAGGAAAAAAATACCCATCTTTCAAAATTGGACACTGAAAAATCCTTAGACCCTCAAATTAAATGTTCACAATATAATAATTTCAATATTATTTGATCAAATGGTTAACGACAAATACTCAATAGAATGATCACTTCCATTTCTCACCCAAAGAATTAATGAAACCAAAGTATACAGAGTTTTAGGTTCAACGAATATATGTATCTACATGTAAAATAAGTGTTTATGCATAGTGAGATATCTGACTAGAGTGTTTAAGATAAGTGGCATAGGCCTTGACAAACTCGCCGTCTCCATCTTCTTTTAGTGTTGCTACTGCGGCGATGGAGTTCTGTAGTAGCAAAATCCTTTAAAATATATATTAGTTAGTATTTGATTTTGAATTGAACATATTTCTAGACCCTATTTGGATTTCGACAAAATGAAGGAAAATGAAAAAAATAATCCAGGTTCTTTGATTTTGGAGAAAGATCCAATTTTTATGAGTTTGATGTGTTGAAGACCCACATTATTTGGGTTTACCCGGTTCTATGTTTATAATATGATGTATAATTTTTTAATAATAAATAGGTTGCCACATTATTTAAAACATGCCACATCATTGTTCCGTTAGACACATAGATAAACAAACTAACGGAAGTTAACAAAGAGACTAATAACACTCATATTTAAAACTTCAGGGACTAATAACGCTCGCTTGAAGTTTTAGGGACCAAAAGTGCTTAGCAGGTAAACTTTAGGGACTAGCATTCTAGTTTTGCTAAAAAAAATAATAAAATTAAGACAATATTGGTTTAATTGTTTGTTGTGAGCTTTAAGGAAATAATTAAGACCTTTACATAACTATGTGCAAATGAATTGAAAGATGATTGGTCAAGGCATTCTGTAATGAGTAAAGATTTTTGGATATCAAATAACAAAGGTCATGCCAAGATAATCTGGTTAAAATAGAGTTAAAAACATATATTTAAAATTATAGACATGTATGAAAAATATTCATAAGTGTGAAAAAAGTGAAGTCAAAGTATCAATGAAATTAGCATAAATTATGAATGCCTAGGCCTATTTTTAACAATTCATGTCCAAAATAAACTGCTTTTCAAAATAAATTATGATATTTTTTGGAGTATGCGTTGCTTAACAATAACATGATATTCATAAAAAATACCATATATAAATAAGCAAACAATCAAACTTTAATATATATTCTCAAATTAAAAGAGTGCCAACCACAATTGATAATCGATTATAAAATTAGTTTTCAAGATTATAAATTTCTTATATGTTTTTATTGTTTGTCAAATTAGTTATCCAATAAGGCATTTGTAGTTTTGTTTTATGTTTTGGGATGTTGATATTGTGTAGAAATGAAACTTCTGTATCTGTTTTACTTATCATTAGTGCTATATTGTTTATTTAGTAATGCCAGAATTTGTATAATTTTAAAATTATTGAACAAGTATTAATTGGTTTAGCTGAGCCCATTCTTGATATGTGTGGTAAATTCAAAATAATACATTTTATATCAAGTAATTTGTTGTGTGACTTTCCAAATAGAAAATACATGTTGTTTTCTTAAACAATTTTTTTTTTTAATTTCGTGTGAAAAATACTGGTCAACTTGACCCGAAATCCAATTAACCCAACCCATTATAACTACTTAAAATGACCCATTTTTGACCCCGCAACCCAATTGACCCGTAACCCAATTGACCTGACCCAAACCCAGCCTGATTCACTTGTTTACCACGTCTAGCTATGTCATCATAGTCAATGTTATACCAGTCATAAGTCACATCCCCTATATCACCATTCCCATCATGACCCTAACATCATTCCCTTCATCCACCAAATTACCACCCTCCTCAAACTCATCATTAGCAAGAGCCTCATCCCCATCCTCCTAATCAACATCATTATCATCATCAAAGTCATCAACATCCACATCCACATCCTCCACACAACACCATAACCAACCAAATCAAAAGCATCAACAACATTGGTAAAGGAATCAACAATTTTTTTTCTGAACAGGGGTTGCATGTTCAACATAAATGACTATTTTAGGATCAATGGGGTCAAGACACTTAAACAGTTCCTGAGTATCACCATCATTGGACAAATATCCTAGGTCATTGTGAAGATCCAACCCAAGCACAACAAAATAAAACGGGACATAATCGGATGCCCTCAACTTCACATAATAATGCTTAACCTCTGGTACATAAAAGCAATCTGAATCCACATTATCATAAACTTTCACCTTACCACCTATATACTTCCTCTTACCTAACTGGTGCAATACTCCATTGTAATGAATAAAAAATGTAAAATTCTAACCAAGAATCTTTCCTGTAAGAGTTGTAAATTAAAAAGGAAACACAAAACACAACACCAATATACTAGCTGACAAATATAGTGTTAGTACCCCACACAAAGCAAACAACTCCAAGAGGGGACCAAGTTGCTTTGAAATAATAAAACTACATGTGAAGATGTTCAAAAAACAGACAAATAAAGTAGATTGTCCAAAAAAAGAAAAAGAAAAGAGACAACTAAAGTAGTTACAAAGCATTTAATCTCACATATTAGTCAACAAAATCCAACATAAACAAACAAAATGAAACAAAATACCTCTTCAACATAAAAAGTTAACTTTGGTCTCTAACTTTAAAGAATACACAGCAAAATCAAGCACAAAACCCAAAACTAATTATACCCAAAATAACACATAACTTAAACTAAAAACTGAAAGTTCTGGGTTTTCAGAACCTATCCAAAGGTGTATTGGTTGAAGCCACCTCCTGAAGGAGTGGAGTAGAGCCGTTGAGTAAACCCTAGATTAACGGAGCAGAGTGGAGCCACCGAGAACATCCACCTCCCTCTTGGTCCCTCCCTCTCTCTCTCTCTCTCTCTCTCTCTCTCTCAGTTTCTTAGATATCAAGTGAGTGGGGTGGGAATTAATTTTGTTCTTCAAGCATGGGGGAGGGAACGATGTCATTCCCCTCAAATTTAGTTTCTATTTTTTTTAATTAACATTTTTCTAAAATTAAGAAAGAAATAAAAATAAAAATTAACTAAAGTCCAAAATGGCATCATTTTGGTAAGTTGACGGCAACAACTAACTGAATACTAACGGATGACTCAATTGAAAATGAATGAAAGTTAGAGGATTGATGACAAAACCCAAACTTAGAGGACTAAAATGAAAAATTATGAAACTTAGAGGGTGAATTTTGCATTTTTCCTTTTTTTTTCTTCTTTCCCCGAATAGGAATTGATGGTGAATCAAAAAATTAGACTATCTCCAATTCGTCCATCGTGTCATTCAAGAACAGAAAGGTCGTCCATTTGATATATTAAATGTTCAGAACTGCAAGAGATTTAACCTGAGTGCCTCCGAAGAAGGTCGTCCAAATGCAAGAAGGTCGTCCAACATGGAACCACTTGGACGACCGCCCAACTCTTAGAAATTTTAAGAGTAAATCTCTATCCAAAAGCTTATAATTTGGACCATGTTCTACTATTCTGAAGTGGGAGCAAAATCCTTATTCATCACTCTAACTTCCTAATAAGTTCTTAACTTCTAATAGCAGTTATAGAAGTTAAGTCTGAACCTTCTAACTTCCACCCATGTTGGGGAAGTTATTAAATAAGTAATCACTCCAAAACTCACTATAAAAGGACTCAGCCATATCAAATTAAGGTAAGTTTTCACCACTTATAGAGTTGGAATTCCTGAGTTCGAGAGAGAAAACTAACTTAGGCATCGGAGGGTTCTTGGTTGGTTCACACCGGTCACCTTTGATCTTATGTTTCTTTCTTTTCAGGCCTTCCAAGCAACCTCAAGCCCATTGAAGCCCGGAGCATTCAGCCTACTGATTTTCCATGTATCATCAGGAATCAATTATAGCACTTGTCAATTTAGTTTAGAGAAAATTGATTAAAATATTCACTACCAAATTTTTCTTTATCTATTGAAACAAAGAAAATTTCTAGATGTCTTCAATTGTGTATATTGCATAAAATTTTATTGTGACTGCACATATACTGGTAGAGAATAATTCATTAAATAAATTTTAAAGTGCTTGATTAAACTCCTCTAGCTCTAAAAGGACGGGTGCAAATTCTTTTATGTCAAACTACTTATTTTCACAAAAACTTAAATTCTTAAGAAATTGTGAATTATCACCGCACACCCTTGGTACGATGGTCACTACACAAGTATAAGTGCTTGTAGGGTGTAGGGGGTAAGGGTCAGAGTTCGAGTATTCAAAAGAGAACTTCACATACATATACACTTAGATTATGTTAGAGTAAAAGTTCTATCTTGTATTTTTAAAAAAAATTATGAATTTAATAATCATTTAATTATTATTCTAATATTCTCCCCCACATGGGTTCAAATTTCCTCCTTAATAAATGAAACTTAATTAACATGTGATATTTTTAAATGCGGGGTAGAAAGATTAAGTGATAGATTATGGGAAAAGATTCCCCCATTCCCTCCTAGTTTTAGTTAAATTTGGAGGGAATGAGAGGATAGTCTCCCATAAGGTAGTAAAAGTACTAATAATTGTTCCAAATGTATAAATTGTTAAATTAGCAGTAAAAGTACTACTAATTTATTCATAATTCTAACATCTTCCAACGCCAAAAAATTTTACGACAAAAAATTTTATTTTATGCATGAATAGAAGGGATGAACTTTGATGTTTAGTCAATGAAAGCCATGTTGGCTCTCATGAAACAAAAGGAATGTTACAATGAATCAAAAATATAAAGAGTCTATAGCCATTTTCACCAATGGCAAAATACATGGACAAAATGGGCTTTTGCCCTTTTTGGGCAAATTAATTAGCTTTATACCCCATTTCCTAAACTAAATAGGGAAATGCCCCTCTTTTAAAACTTGATTTATGATAAATCGAGTTAGGCCCTATAGTGGCGTTTTAAGGAGTCTATAGTGACTTTTTAAAGATCTATAGTGACGTTCTTTAACTCGACCTCAAAGAAATCGAGTTATAGGTAAAAAAAATTGCCTATAACTCAATTTCATTGAAGTCGAGTTAAAAAACATCACTATAGGTCTTAAAAACGTCACTATAGGCTCATTAAAACGCCACTATAGGACTTCAGAAATTTTTTTTTTCTAACTCGATTTATCATAAATCGAGTTTTAAAAGAGGGATATTTCCCTACTTAGTTTAGGAAATGGGGTATAAAGGTAATTAATTTTTCCGAAAAGGGCAAAAGCCCATTTTGTCCCAAAATACATAGAGTAAGATCCAAACAAAGGCCTCCTTTTTTATGTGGAAAATTCAAGTGAAAAGGTGGGAAATTTTGGGTAGCCATTGTTAATAATACGATAAAAGATAAAATATGCATTCTTTTTAGCTTTCTTCTTTTTTTTTTTCTTTTTTTTTTTCCCCTAGGAAATGTAACAATAAGAATAAGGTAACAATGCTTATCTCGAAGCCAATTCCGAGTGAAGGGTTTGCCATATTACTTTTAATCATTAAGTTGAACAATACTAGGTTATGGTTAAGATCCTTCTTCGTATAGGGTATCATATATTGAAATGTGAAGTTTAAAAATCAACTCATTTGAAGGAGTTTTAATATATATATATATATATATTTATTTAATTCAATAATGGGGAGAGAGGGTATGTAAACCCAGAAGCCTGGATATCTCTATTGAGAAACATCAAAAGGCTTCAGCTTTACCTACAAAGCTCTTGGCAATGAGCTTTAACTTTTAATATTTGATATAAACTTTTATTTTTATCACCGTATTCTACCTTCTAAGCATCTTTGAATAATTTATAAAATCTAATAAAATGTGGATTAATTGAGTTATTGCACATTTGACCTACTAATAAAACTAAGTAAATACTTTTTTATTTTATAATTCATACAACTGGGAATTTGAACTTTTCATGTTTTTTTTTTTGGAAATATCAAAAGATACCAATAAGTTGAGCTATAAGTCTACAAGGCTATTAACATTAAAAAATTTTAAATAACAAAATCTGACATATAATCTACGCGTTGACATAAGAAAATTTGAAGGGCCTTATCATAAAAAAAACATTATCATGTCCTCATTGTCTTGTCATTTCATATTTTAAAGTTTGCCCCTTCTATTTTAAATTTTTTTTTTTTAAAAGTGAGTATTTTTTTATATGAAAAAATTAGGAAAAAAATCTTTTGTTAAATTATTATATGTTTTTGGCGTTGGTTAAGTGTAGTTGATAAGTTTAGTTTTATAAAGCAAAATTTTTAACAACCCGCATCGTGCGTCAAGTACAGCCAGTGGCGTGACCCATGCAACTGAAATTCTGAATCTTCTAAATATCTCACTAGTTATTAGTTATTACTAATTATCGCTTTCAATGTTTCATAATAAAAAAATTAAGAATGGACTCCAAAACCTATTCATTTTTTGTTAGCCAATTGAACTCTAGTTTATCATATTCAAATCCCATTTATTTTGAACACGGAACACTCTTTTAGCATTACTTAGATAGAAGAACCCCAAAAAAATTGGAATAATCAGTCATTGATTGTTTATACTTTAAACCCTCCATGTCATATACATTCCATACCTTTGATGGTGGGCTCAATGGTCTTGATTTGAGTTATATAGAATTCTTAATGGTGACACAACAAGTGCCTCCGAAATGCTTGTGCCTCAAAGAGACAGACATGCAGCTAACACATGCTTAATTTTGTCCAATTTTATAGTGTTGAATTATGTAAGCAAAAAAAATTAATCATATATTATAGCTTATGAATGAAAATTCCTAAACAAAGTTTAGGATAAGATTGACACGTAGGAACATATAATAGATGAGCAGTTATGGTGTTAATTAGCCATTCCAGGAAGTACAGACATCAGCACAAGTTGACTGAAGAAAAGCATGATAAGGAACATATAATAGATTTAGGAGCAGTTATGGTGTCAATTAGCCATTCCAGGAAGTACAGACATCAGCACAAGTTGACTGAAGAAAAGCATGATAAGGAGATATCTTCTTATGTATTAATGATTTTCTAGTTTTTACTTCTACATCAAAATAATAATCTTTGGCTTTAAAGGGAAATAATTTTGACAAAGTAACCCATACTTTCTGGTTTTTGCTAAGGAAGAGAAATTGAGATATTTAAATCGGTTGTCAAACTTATCTTCTCAATGGATTGTTAATAGAAATGAGTTTTATGACAGCGATGAAATAATTTATAAAATATTTAGACTTGAACTAAAATGGACTTATAATTGTAATAAAAGGAACACAACTTGCTGAGTTACTTTTAGTTAGCTTGGGTTAATTTAGTTTATTAGGAGAGTTGGCTACCTTTGTTGTTGCTTGCTAGACATATATTCACGCACGCGCATACATGCACATGCACTCATGCACATATGCACACACACACTACAAAAGGCCGCGTTTTTACAGAAGTACTACAGCCCTGTTTTTATAAAACGCGGCCCAAATACTCTTCCTGAGGCCCCGTTTTAAACGCGGGGCTATAGAACGCGTCTACAGCCGCGTTTTGTTGAGCTATGGCCATGTTTTAAACACGTGGCTCTAGGACCTGCCTATTTTATTTTTTTGGCAAACAATTTTTTTTTTTTATTTGAACTAGAGCCGCGTTTATAAAATGCGGCTCTAGCTTTCCTAAAGCCGCGTTTTATACACGCGGTTTTAAATTTGGTCTAAAGCCGCGTGTTGAAAAAGCGGCTCTAATATGGTCTAAAGCCTCGCGTTTAAAACGCAGCTTTAGCGAGAAATTGGGCTGCGTTTTTTAAACGGGGCTTCAGGTTTTGCCTATAGTCGCATGTTAAAAACACGGCTCTAGGCTTTGTATAAATAGCATAGTAAATAATGCCATAACCCTATTTCTCAAGCTCTCAGCTCTCACACAGATTGTCAAACTCGATTCCTCCACAAAATCTCATCCTCCACAAACCAATTCCCATCATCCTCATCCACAAACTCTCACTGATTCATCAACCTCCTCATTGCCGCCACTAAATCGCACGCACCATCACCGACACACTTTCTAAGATCGATCTTCAAAAAAGCACCAGCAAGTTGTCAATCACCGAGTCGAGTCAAGCGAGTTCACCCCCCTTTTTCTCTCTTTCCTTCAAATTTCTATTGTATGCAATTTTCAATTTCTATATCTGGATCTTAGGGTTTCGTGTTTAACTTTTATTCTTTGTGCTACGATTTCTAGGGTTTTGGATCTCACCCCTACTTCTCTAATCCGAGTGATTTTCGACCTGAATAGGACGAATACATCGAAGGTCTGCAAGTATTTCCTTTTGCTTTCACTGATTTGATTTTATCCTTTTTTTCCTCCTATTGTTTTTTGGATCTTGCTTTGTTTCGATTTAGGGTTAAGCATTTGTAATTTGTTTTTGTGCGTGTTTTTTTATTTATTTATTAATTTTATAGAAAAAGGGTCGGGACTTTTGTGTGTTTGATCTTAGCCTTGTTATCCCACTTCACCTGATTGTGTATATGGCTCCATTTATTGCTATAACTGCCAAATTTGTTGAGTTCGGCATCTTAATTCATGCTATGGACGGTATGGCCAAATTCCTTTGCAAATAGACCTATACACAACACTTTTCAAAGTACATTTATAATTTATTAATGGTAGACAATAAATCAAAAAGTCTAGAATATCAAATATTTGATAGAAAATTCACACGGATCTCTCCAATTTTTATTGTGACGAGTTCAAGTGAGGTTAAACATGAGAGAGGTTGTGATTCTACCATGTAAGTTTTGGTAGCTGTGAAAATCAATAATAATTGAGTAATTCTAGTTTCACAAATTAAGTTATGATTTTTGTCACAATTATTTTATATGAGAGACTGTAATTGACTGTTTGTTAATTTTACATAAGTTCATCATTTTTTCTTTATTAATTATAATCAGCCAGATAGATAATTGTAACTTTCTTTTTAGCAGGGATAAAACTCAAATTTTTTATTTAATAACAAAAAATTTTACAAGTTAAACTAACTGAAATCTACTATAAATAATTGTGATTTAATTTTTGTTACCAAAATTTTTTATGATAATTTGTCCACTCAGTAGGGGTAGAAAATATAGTTATTGTACTTTGTACGTGTACATGTCACGGGCATCTTGATGCCTCTTATTCAACAGCCTAGTATGTGTTAGCCCTGTTCATATTCTTGCGGTATTAGATGGTTTAGGTTTATGCAAACTTCAAGGCTTGTGATTTAACTGTGATTTTTATTATTATTTCAAAATACAAATTATCAGTACAAAGCTAACCAAAACAAAAGAAAGCCAAAACATTTAATTTTCAGTCACTGCATGACTAATTAAATTTCATACATGCAAATTCCAGAACAGCATACTTCTGGTTTTTTTTTTATTGGTTTTTTTTTTTTTTATAGGCCACAAATTGAATGACCCTTTGTGATTAAACCAATTAATTAATTAGCTAAGTTATTAATTAATCAATTTAACATGCAAATACATGGAAGTACAAACAAATCACCAAATAACTCAATATGCAGCGGAAATTAAATGACACGGTGATTTGTTTACGAATGGGGAAAACCCTTACAGCAAAAACCCCACCGGGTGATTTTCAGGTCACCACTCCCGAAACTCCACTATTATCAAATCAAGCAGTTACAAGTAAAGGAATCCCAAGTACCTTATCAACCTACAGTTAAACCCTTACCCCAATACCCAATTGGACTTGATCTGTAGTGATAGTTCCCCCTTTTGATGCACGGCTCCCAAGTACGTAACTAACCAATGTGCGGATCCCAGTACGCGACTTCAAACACCAACTTAGAAGGAGAGGTTGGCTCCAAAGTTCTTCAGTTCATCCTACACGATGAAGATCAGGAAGATGCTTGGTCACAAAACCCTTTGGTGCAAATACATAGCAACTTCTTCAGAGAAGATGAACTAAGTCAAGAACTTCGTCTTAGATCACAAATTGCTTGAACAGAGTTTTCTCAATGCTTGTGCAACTTGTGTACTATTTGACGGCTCTTAAAATAATCCTTTTATATGTCTAGGGTTATGAGAAAAGAAGGCCCAAAGACACATTCACGGATCCCAAGAAATCAGATCAGAAAATCTGATTTTATAAATCTCGACAAATAGCAGGTGTCGAGGAGTTATCGAGCAAGTGTCGAGCTTTAATGATTTTGCACTTCAGCTTGTTTTTCTTGGACAGACTTGATGACTTCAACACTTGATCTTGAAACCTTGTTTCTTGAAGTATTAAAAACACCTAGAACTATCTAATTACAAGTAGAGTGCGTTTTGTTAAAGGATTGGCCAATTTACATAAATAAGTGACATATGTTCTTAACAAGTGAAAACACATATGTCCTAACAATCTCTCCATTTGGCAATCCGTGACAAAACCATAACAAACAAATGAACATATGAGAGAAGTCATAAATCACTCAACTCATACTCACTTGTTGAATACAATAAAATCTATCCTATCACAAACCCTTGAAAAACTTTGCAAGAAAAGAGTTTATGGAAAGTAGACTTTGACAACCTTTATTTCTGAAACACTTTAAACAAAACTCATCAAGGCATCTTGTGTGAAACAGAAATAATAGATTGCATACAAGTCATAATGAACATGTGTATAAAGATAGAGAAGAAACAACACATGAAGAGATAGATGAAAGAAACATACATCCACATATAATGAATATAAGTACAATGTATGTAAAACTGGTCACAAGACCTCATATACAAGAACAATGTATCTAAAAAGATAAGAAAAGAAAAGATACATCATAACCTCACTACATCCCTCAAGAATCAACACTCCCTCTATAAAAAATGTCCTATACTAACTCTCCCCCTAAGATGACTACTCTCATAACCCAAAACTACTTCCCCTTTTTGTCACGAGTGACAAATGGTAAGTGTGTCAAGTAGACATCTCATCAGTAGAGCTAGCATCTCCATCATCATCCGAAGCATCATCGTCATCACCATCATCATCATCATCCTCAGAGTCAGAAGCCGCTGGAGGAGGTGGTGAAGGAGTAGCCTCAGAAGCAAAACCACCCATGGTAGCCTACCGTCGTGCAATACGACCAACATGAACATTCACCTGATACAACTCAGTGGAGAGTGTATCGAGGCGAGCATCCATGCGCTGCAGTTGCGCCATGATGTCTCTAAGAGATACATTACCCATAGAGGAAGAAGGAGCAGATGTAGATCGAGCAGATCTGGATGGAGTTGAACGGGAGGAAGGAGTGGAATTCGGCTGTCTCGACCTAAATTGAGCCTCACTAAGTTTTATGGTAGCGGCATCTATGGCACAAATGTGTGCGAAGTGGTCGAACACAGGAAAAGGGATAGAAAAATGGCGTAAGATCCTCGTGATAGCGAAAGAAAAGATGAGCTTATCACGGGACGCCGAATCTAAATGAACATTTATGATAGAAAGAATGAAATGAGAAGGAAAATCTATAGTCAGATGCTCAAGAAGAGATAACAAAAATCGAGCACGAGACTCTGTGATGGAGTTGTAGTGAGAGAGTGGATGAAGTACAAAAGTCATCACCATGTTGAGGAATCTAGGACTTTTAGCAAAAGGTCTACATGATGTATACTGATGTTCACCCCAATCAGCGGGGCGCTCACAAAAAGCATAAATGAGCTCATCTTTGGACACAGGCCTTAGACGCTCACAAGAAGGATAGCCAGGAAACTCTATCCTAGGAACCCGGAGCACATCCGCAACTAGCTGTGGTGTGATAGAGATGCGCGTACCTCGAACGCGAGTGAAAATTAGAGGTACTGAACGATCGATCTCGTGCATGTTGGAGTAAAACTCCTGAATGAGCATGAGAGGACATGTGACCGGGACATCACACAATGACTCCCATCCCCTACTATGAATGACAGAGGGAAGGTCAGTGTCGGCGAAGTCTGCCAAAATGACTTGGCGTTCCGAATGAATACCTCGTCTAGAAAAGTTCTCTGAAAATTCCTTGTGGGCATCCTTATCACGGAACCAAAGATTAAGAGGAGTAGAATCAGAAGAGGAAGAAGCTCCAGAACACAGAGGGTTTCGAGCCGGAGTGGATTTACGCTTAGGTGCCATAGACACTATTAACGTAAACAGAATGAGACAGAGAGAGAGAAAGAGACAATCAGAAAAGTCCCAAAGCAGTTCAAATATATCAAATATATTGAATAAAGAGTACGTATGCATGAGGAATGCATGAACATGTGACATGCAAAGTGAAAAGCATCATAGGCTCAGCCCAATCCAAACCTATCAGCACACAAACATAATTCACACATCTAAATGCATGAAAATACCATTCTAATGCATATGTATGACATTTTGAACACATTTAATGGAAAACCCATCCCAAAATTTCAAGAAAAACTCATCAATTTCGAAAAACCCAAAAAATTTTCAAAAACCCCAAAACCTAAGATTCAAAACATGAAATGCATGAATAATGAGGGAAAAAGAGATCTTACCAAGTGATTTGAAGCAAGGAAGGGCCGAAAATCACGTGGGTTGAAGGTTTTGAGTGAGAAAAAGGAGTTTAGGAGATGAACAACCGCAGATAGATCGAGAGAGATCGAGAAAATGAGAATTGGATTGCGACAGAAGCTTATATAGGAGCTTCAGTAATTATCGACAGCTAAGGTGTCGAAAGGTATCGAGACAGCTGTCGAGGTAGGTGTCGAGAAAATGAACGTCGACAGCTACAGGTGTTGAGAAGGTATCGAGGAATAAACACCAAAACCAAGAATAGAAGCTCGATCGATCGACAAGGTATTGAGAAGGTATCGAGGAGACAGGAACTTTCTCGATCGATCCATCAAATGTCGAAGAGGTGTTGAGATTGCGATAAGAAAAAGGCTTGAGAATCTCGACAGATAACAAGGTATCGAGGAGGTGTCGAGGAGGTGTCGAGCTAGCAGTTTTTCGAGAAGTGAAAAACACAGACATGAATGCAATCCAACATACACCTCAACCAATGATCCAATGAACATATTAAGCTCTCAAAAACATCTCTCATCAAACAATTTAAGCACATGGATCCTCAGAAACACACACACACACACTAAACAAGTCTAATTAATTTTATTTTTCAAAAACAAGTCAAGACAGTTTAGTGAGCATACATTAGCACATGTAAACACTTGTGATAGCCAAATCACATTGTACCTGCACATGTATCAATAGTAGCAAAGAATATTGCGTGTTGTGTGTGAAAAACATCGCAAGATTGCATATGTGTATACATGTTATGACGATCTGAGATATGAGAAAATAACTTTAACTCACACACAATCATAACTGTTTGATGGGGACTATCACCTTCGAGGTACATCCTATAACTCCCACATCTCCTAGAAAACACGCTTGCAATCATATTTAAAGCATTTTAATCTTTTTGTTTTTTATTTTCTTTGCATATTTTCTTTTAAGCATATCATGCATGGGCATAAAAAGAGAGAAAAGAAATACCCAACATGTTAAGCATAGACATTGCACTTTTGCTATGCCGAAGCATACGGATGTCTTTAACACTGCACTTTTACTATGCCGAAGCATACAGGTGTCTATGACACTGCACTTTTGCTATGCCGAAGCATACAGGTGTCATAATATGATGACGGGTAACAGTGGTGAGATGGTTATTTATGCCTTTCTCTTAGGATTTTTCAGTCCTACCCGTCAAAAAAGAGTGATATGAGTGTTAAGTTTTAAGAGATAACTTAATATTACTCATCACAAACAAGAGCCACAAAGCTCACTTACTTAATTGTGTATGGAGATGCTCATCTAAGCTACAAAAGATACAAAGTTTAGAAAACTTTGTTTCAATGATCATCCAAGGTAGATAAGTACTAGTGTACACAAAACACACACTGTTTTTGTATTTTTTAATTTTTCAATTTTTTTTTTACATAAAAAAAAAAATAAACAAAACTGAAAATAAACACACAAAAACATGCTTTCAAAACAAAACATAAAACTAGAATAACTCAAAAATGCAAAACACACAAGTAATGCAATAAACCAAAAAAACAAGAAGATAGATGAAAGTGAGAAAATCACTTAGAGTCCTTTTTCTTTCACACCTTGGAAGAACCTTTCCTTTGGTTGAACCCTTGAACTGGCTGTGAGGGGGAAGAATTTAAACCGTTCAAGTTTGAAAGGAACATGAGGGCTTTCAGAAGATCTCCAAGAGGAGCGAGAGAGGATTGAAGCTGATTTTGGCTTCCAGATGCTATCATGCCGTTGCTTTGTTAAGTGGCTAGCCACTTGTAGCAATTAGGTCGAGTATGACCGACAGCTCCACAATGATGACAGAGATGCTGCTTCTTTTGTTTAGACTTTTGAGAGTTAGCCTTCTTAGCCCTAGGATTTTTAGCATCTTTCTTATCTTGCTTAGGGGGTGCTCCTAAGATAGATTTACCCTTGTCTAAGTTCTCACTAGCTAATTCAGTTTTAACAACAGTGTTCTCAATTTCAGTGTTATTAGTAGGAGAAACAAAAACAGTAGTACTAGTAGAAGCAATATGAGAGGAAGAAGGACCATACCCTAAACCTGTTCGATCCGAAGCAGATTTCTGATTGCTGAGCATCTCATTAAGCTTTAAACTTAAAGTCCTCTCCAGTTGAGCTCTAACTTGAAACAGCTCCGCTTCAAGCTTCTTGGTCTTCTCAGCCAAGAAATTGTTCTCAAACCTCAGTGCACCAATAGTTTGATTCGCCTCCTCAAACTTTGTGGACAACTCTTCACGATCAAGTTCCACATCACTGAGCTTCTTGGTGGCTAGCCTATACAATTTCTCATGCTTCTCAGAGAGCTTATAAAGCTTCTCATAGGCTGAATGAATATCATCTTGATCATCCATCTTCTCGAATTTTGACTCCACCAGTTCTTCTTCTTCGTCAACTTCTTCAACAATCCCTTTAGTAGGATTGACTGTGGCGGTGAAGGCATCTAAGATTCTGTCATCCTCATTGTAGGAATCATCTTCAGGCTCAGTGTCACTCAAGGTTGCAGCAAGTGCCTTACTTTTCCCAATACTCTTGAGATATGTCGGGCATTCATGCTTCATGTGACCGAATCCATGACATCCAAAACACTTTGGTCCTGCAGGAACAGTGTACTGACCGCCTTCCTTAGCATCCTTTTTCCCTCTGTCTTGTACCTTAGACTAGAAAGAACTGGATTGTCTGCGGTCCTTATCGAAACTCCTCCCATTGGCATTCTTCATAAACTTCTTGAACTGCCTTGTAATGTAGGACTTCATCTTGGAATCTTCATCATCGGAAGACTCATCTGTATCACTGCTCTTTGCCTTTAAGGCCATGCTCTTGCCTTTACTTGACTTGCCAGTCCTAGATAACCCTATCTCATAGGTCTGCAAGTTTCCAACCAGCTCAGTCAAAGGAATATTGTCAATATCCTTTGATTCCTCTATTGCCGTAATCTTAGCATGGAATCTCTCGGGTAGAGATCTGAGCACTTTCCTTACAATCTTTGGTTCAGGGATGGTTTTCCCAAGATTGAAGGCTGAGTTTACTATGTCCTTGAGTTTGGCATAGAACTCATCAAACGACTCATCCTCCTCCATCTTAATCTCTTTAAAGCTTATAGTGAGCCTCTGAAACTTTGAATCTTTGACAGTCTTTGTTCCTTCATAGGTTGTCTAGAGGATGGTCCACGCCTCCTTAGCAGTTTCAGTTGAGGATATCTTCTTGAACTCCTCATTGGTGACCGCACTAAACAACGCATTCAATGCCCTGCTGTTGAAGTTTGCTACCTTGATCTTGGCTTCATCCCAATCGACCAGCGCTTCCTTTGGCTTAGTCCAGCCAATCTCTACAGCTTGCCACACCTTTTCATCTAAGGACTACAAAAAAGCTCTCATGCGTACTTTCCAGTATGCGTAGTTAGTCCCATCAAATAAAGGAGGTATAATTACGACTGTCCTCTATCCATGACAAACAGGGGTCAATGGATCAAACACAGCAAAGATTAAACCCTAATCGGGGTGTGCCTGCTCTGATACCACTTGATAGGCCACAAGCTGAATGACTCCTTGTGATTAAACCAATTAATTAATTAGCCAAGTTATTAATTAATCAATTTAACATGCAAATACGTGGAAGTACAAACAAATCACCAAATAACTCAATATGCAGCGAAAATTAAATGACACGGTGATTTGTTTACGAATGAGGAAAACCCTTACAGCAAAAACCCCACCGGGTGATTTTCAGGTCACCACTCCCGAAACTCCACTATTATCAAATCAAGCGGTTACAAGTAAAGGAATCTCAAGTACCTTACCAACCTACAGTTGAACCCTTACCCCAATACCCAATTGGACTTGATCTATAATGACAGTTCCCCCTTTTGATGCACAGCTCCCAAATACGTGACTAACCAATGCGCGGATCCCAATACACGACTTCAAACACCAACTTAGAAGGAGAGGTTGGCTGCAAAGTTTTTCAGTTCATCCTACACGATAAAGATCAGGAAGATGCTTGGTCATAAAACCCTTTGGTGCAAATACATAGCAACTTCTTCAGAGAAGATGAACTAGGTCAAGAACTTCGTCTTTGATCACAAATTGCTTGAACAGAGTTTTCTCAATGCTTGTGCAACTTGTGTACTATTTGACAGCTCTTAAAATAATCATTTTATATGTCTAGGGTTAGGAGAAAAGAAGGCCTAACGACACATTCACAGATCCCAAGAAATCATATCAGAAAATCTGATTTTATAAATCTCGACAGATAGCAGGTGCCGAGGAGCTATTGAGCAGGTTTCGAGCTTTAATGATTTTGCACTTCAACTTGTTTTTCTTGGACAGACTTGATGACTTCAACACTTGATCTTGAAATCTTGTTTCTTGAAGTATTAAAAATACCTAGAACTACCCAATTACAAGTAGAGTGCGTTTTGTCAAAGGATTAGCAAATTTACATAAATAAGTGACATATGTTCTTAACAAGTGGAAACACATATGTCCTAACATTTTTTTTTTTTTTTTTTGGTTAATGTCACATGATTATGAACTTGAAGTCTGAGGATGTATCATATTTTCTAGTTCATTTTAGCGGATGCGTCAAGGGCGGGGCTTGTCTAGATTCGAATGTAGATAAAGGAACTCCATTTTGGGTCAAACTAGGCCAAAGTAAGTACTGTGCAACTCAAATACTCATGGTAGAGGACTAAAATGCTTTAGCTAGCTTACGATGTTGTATGCATACCTTTTCATTTAACTAATTTTAATTATGCTTATTTATTTAGTAAAGAAGTTTGAATAAACTTGATTTTTTTTTCACAGTAATAAACTTGAATTTTTTTTTTAGTTTTTCTCTCTCTGTACTGTGGTTTAGTGGTGATGTTTGGATTTAACTCTAGAGGGACTAAAGTCTATAATGCACATACATACATATAACATGTTAAGCAACGAAATTTTATGCTTTAGCTGATTTTCAAGGAAAAGATCCTAAATTTTTTATACTTTCGTTTGTGATTGGTGATTTTTGATGGTCTGGGTTGAGGAAATTTCTCTAATAATAATAAATTAATTAAATTTAAGGGATAGAAGGTCCTAATCAAGTAGAATGTCCATTCTGCTACACACACCGAAAAAAAAGAAGAAAAAAAAGTAGTAGGTCAATTCAATTTAGAAGTGTATAAATATTTTTTGAACTATAAGCCTTCTTTTTCTTTTTCTTTTTTTGTTTCTCAAAAAAAAAAAAGCCTTCTATTTTTTGTTTTTTTTGGGGGTGGGGGGGTGTTCCTATACGAAATTTCTGAAAATGTTTGGAATTTATTAAAACGATTTTTTCTTTATTTCCATGCGACAATAATAAAAGCTTTAAAGAAAGAACTAAAATGGTTTATATTTTTTTATTTATTATTTTATGCTGTAAATGGTGTGTAGAATCATTGAACGTGAAGAAATGCGGGAATTTTCGATTAAGCTGATAGTGCAAGGGATGTAAATTTGGAATCCTAGAATAATTAAGCAGATTGTATAAGGGAATTAATTCTGGACAAGATTTTAGGCAACAGAATTTTGGTTAAGTTTACGAAAATCGAATAAGTGGAGAATGATTTAAACTAGGTTGTACCTCTAAACCACCATTGGAAGATGAAGAGAATAGATTTTATAAATGTCTATGTTCCTATTGAACTTAGTGGTAGTCGTATTCTTATTGACGACAATAGTTGGCATTCCTAAACCCTAGTCTCCATCTTTTCTCATTAATTTAAATAGAAATCTCTTCTTATGAAGAGGAAGAGGAACCTATATATAGTATATATTGCGTTTCCAAAAGCCATAAATATAAGTTTTCACAAAATATTTTTACAACAGTGATGTGGCAAGTTATATATGATATATTATAGTTGAAGTACAATCAAAATCTAAACCAAATACAAATAGGTTTTTAACTATAGTCTAATTTGTACTAATTGTTTGTTTTAATTCTCTTAATGCAATAGTCGAGATGACCACTTTACTCACCTTGGTAAGAGTCGTAATACCATCTAATCATTACTATTATTGAATGATTTCATACATAAACACAAGTTACAACCAGGCTATTAATAGTACATGATAAAATAATGTCAATGTTGGCTTAAAATAAAAACAAATAAAAACCTATTAACACAACTGTTATGAAAATTACTGTGTGGTAGCATTACTCATTACCTTGATACATGACATCTACAGAGTCTTTATTTTTAGATCTACATAACATGGGCTAGATATCAATTTTTAAAGGGATTAGTGGTTAAATGCAAAATTTTTATATTCTCCAAACAGGCAGGCAGCAGTGTCCATAAAGTATTTGTGTCCATATGTGTTGGGCAAGGAACACCAGGGTTTTTGGTCTTTGTTGTGTTTGCTTCCTAGGATCCATCCTCCCTTCCAAAAACAGAAGCCTAAAACATTTTTTTGCACTGCCCTTGTTCACCAAGAGAGTTCATATCCAATCTTCAGCATCTAAAATAGCATAACATTAATGACTGTATGCATTATGAATTCTAAGTAATGAAAATTTATAAATAAATTTCCAAATTGGGGAAAAACGTAGAAACATTTGAAGCTCTGAGGGCAGAACTAAAATTATGCATCTACTCTGCTTCTGTCTCTCTCATTCTCCATTTACTTTACCTTATTTCCATTCTACTCTGCTTCGTTCTTCTTCCAATTTCTTTGTGGTCAAGGGGTTAGGAGAAGAAAGAAGACAAAAGTTTTTGTCAATTCATTAAGAAGGTTGAAATAAAAACTCCTAATCTAGTGACTTTGCAAGAGGAAGGAGTTGTCAATGCCTTAAGCAGATTAAATCAACTTTACAATCAGATCATTAGCTTCCAAACCTGTGATTTCATATAGTCCCTGCTGATCTGCCTTGTAATTTAATCATTGAACTTCCAAATTTGTGATTTCTTCCCCAGTCCCTGCTGCTAATATGTTGATAGGATAACTTCTAATGATTTTTTTTTTAAGTCTTCCAAAGTAATGTGATGCTCGTATGGCTGATAATATAGCTGCATCCAGGTTAGTGTATTGGAAGGAATCTTCAGAGTTTTCGAGTTGAAATTAACGTACGTTAGATGGTACATGGCGACAAGTCATTAGGGTCAATTTGTATTTGACCAAATGCTGGCAAGTTTTGGTGATTGTGTTCAATTGTGGTGTGAGTGATTGGCAATGTTGGTTCTTGTGAATAAGATATGGGGAGCTGTGTGGAACGTGTGCATCCCTGTCTTTTGAGAGGGTAGTCATGGGCTAAAGAATAAGAATTTGTTGTTTTGGGAAATAAAAAAGGAACAATATTTCATCTTCCTCATGTTTCCATTTAAATAGAAATCAAAGCGAAAAAGTCTATAAAGAAATGCTAAAGTTTAGGAGGTTCAATGGTTTTTGCCAAGCTTGCTAATTTTGTAAATTTTTGATGGAAATGTCAGTGAAATTTCTGATACATTTTCTTTGGAGTAACTGGTTTCCCATTTGGCCTGCCGTCTACCATCTCATTTATTATTTAGGGCATTGTTTTTTGTGGTTTGCTTTACAGGCTACTGCATAGGTGAGGTCCCTTGTGTTCTAGTCTAATGTATAAGCTTCATCTTTCCCTATTATAAAATAATTGTGAAGGACGTTTTTGTTAGTGACTGTCCTCTGTCCAACTCTAGACTCTGTTCTTCATACCGTGTGTGGACTAGCATTAAATTATTGTAAGTTTGTAACTTCCCTTTTTTTTTTTCCTAATAAATATTGAAGTTATTGGAAAGATAAGGTGTGATATCAGGGTTTTGTCATTCTAGTAGCATGTTACAGTTAAAATAAATGGGAGGTTAGTTCAGCATTTTGTCAATCTTATATTTGATTTCTGATTCTGGGTATTCTATGGAGTTTCTGTGATTCCATTGTGATTTGATGACATGTAATCCATTTCTTCTTTCATCCCCTACCCCAAACATTAAACATGATATATGACTTCATACTTTTTTTTGGGGTCATTTTTGGCACTCCCGATTGTGTAGTAAGGTGAATAGCTTGGTCTTCCCTGTTCAGTAATGCGGGGCATGTACCTTCATGACCAAATTTATAAGGATTCTACTATTTCAAAGTCAAGAAATTGTAGATCTTTGCAACGATGTGGTGACACTAGGCAACAAGTATTCTTGTAGTTCTATTCTTGTAGTTCTACTCTTTCCTGTAACCTTATAACTTATAAGACGTTTAAATCTTAAGTACTTGATTAACTAATTGTAGGATACTCGAAAAGCATATGCAATGGCACTTAGCATCATCTCGGTGGTGTTACCTATTGAAGTATCTAGGTTCTAGACAGAGGAGAGTGTTCTAGGACTTCAATAGGAAAAAAAAAAAAAGAGTAAATGTAGGAAAGCAGAAAGAAAATCCACTTTAACAGTTTAGTAAAAACTTTGTGGGCTTGAATCTGACATCCACCTTGAGAAATGAGGGGCTTGGATTTGGAGGCCCAACTCCAAATGCAGACCTCTCTGAGCCCCGTGACTTTTCTCTATCTCTTCTCTTCCCAAATGTTATCAGTCTCTAGTCTTGTGGATTATGTTTAAGAATCTCCTAATCTGGTTCTTACTCAATGGCACTGAGCATCATCTTGATTGTTACTGTCCAGAATTTCAATTGATGGGCTCTCCTGTTTCTTTGTTTTTATTTTATTTTATTTTTTCTATGAAATTTTGAAATGACATGGAGGAGTTTTGAATTATGGTTTTAAAAATTAGACTGGATCGGCTCAGGGACGAAGCTATTCTTGGACCTGGGGGGGCAGTGGCCCCCCCAAAAAAGAAAAACCTAACTTACGGCTGAACACAGAGGAGAGGAAATTGGCAGCCAGCGGCAGCAGCAGAAGCAAAGGTAGTCAGCCAGTCAGGGACAAGGACGCTGAGCTGCTGGGGCCTGGGAGCCTGGGGGCTGGGACAAAGAGACCTAATACCAGAGAGAAAGAGTTAAAAGAGAGGTAAATAAAAACTGAACCAACACCATCTTTGTCTTTACCTTTAGTAGGGTAGTGAGCAATTTCACTTCAGAACAAATTAAGGCTTCAATTGATGTTGTTCGACATCTTTCCTTGCAAGCTATTGCTTTTAGAGGTTGAGATGAAAGCTCTACTTCAACCAATCGAGGAAACTTTCTTGCGACATTGGATTTGATGGTGGGCTATAATAATAATATTGTTGAAATAATGGCAAAAGCTCCAAAAAAATGCCACCTACACATCACCTCAGATTCAAAAAGAAATTCTACATGTTATTTCAACCAAAGTGAAGAAGGCAAGAAATTGGTGATGCAAAGTTTTGCATATTGGTTGATGAAGCTCGTGATGAGTCCATGAAAGAGCAAATGGCTGTGGTTTTAAGATATGTTGATACAAATGGCTTTGTGTGAGAACGATTTTTTGGGATTGTTCATGTTGTTGACATTGTAGCAGTAACCCTTAAAAAGGAGATATATTATTTGTTCTCTAATTACTGCTTAGATATCCGAAACATTCGGGGGCAAGGATATGATGGTGCAAGCAACATGCGGGGTGAGTGGAATGGATTACAAGCTTTGATTTTGAATGATTGTCCATATGCTTACTATATTCATTGTTTTGTACATCGCTTACAATTGGCATTAGTAGGAGCATCAAAAGAAGTTGTCCCTCTTAATAGATTTTTCACTAAATTGATTTTGGTTATCAATAATATTCGTGCTTCATGCAAACATATTGAGCAATTAAAAATTGCTAAAGCTTCTGACATTGCATATTTGATTGATATTGAAGAGCTTGAGACTAGGAAAGGACTTAATCAGATGGTCACTTTACAGCGACCTGGAGATACTCGTTGGGGTTCACATTATAAATCAGTTTCTAACTTGATAAAGTTGTTTAGTCCAACATGTGAAGTTCTACTGAAAATTATGGATGAAGGAAATTCTTCACAAAAAGTAGAAGCAGAGTCTGCTTATGAGGTATTAATTTCATTTGAATTTGTCTTCATCTTGCATTTTGTTAATGAAACTATAGGGATCACGGATAAACTTTGTCAAGCTTTGCAAAACCAATCGCAAGACATTTTAAATGCTATGCATTTAGTTTCATCCACTAAAAAACTTATTCAACAATTTAGAGATGAGAAATGCGATGACTTACTAGCTACTGTGATATCATTTTGTAAGAAACGTGGTTTAGATGTCCCTAATATGAATGCTCGTTATGTTGCAAGATTTTATCGATCTCGTCATCAACAAGAGGACTTTAAAAATGAGCATTATTATAAAGTAGATATTTTTAATGCAGGAATAGATTCTCAATTGCAGGAACTAAATCATTGGTTTAGTGAGCATGCCATGGAGTTACTTACGCTTAGCTCAGCTCTAGACCCTCGAGAGGCATATGAATCTTTTCGAGTCAATGATATTTGTTCATTGGTGGGTAATTTTTATCCAATAGACTTCACAGATGATGAAAAGAATGATTTGAAAACGGAACTTGATCTTTATAAGTATGACGTAGTTCAGCATTCAAGGTTCAAGAATTTGAAAAATATTTCTGAATTGTGCCAATGGATGGTGAGAACTAGAAAATCAGAATACCATCCGCTTATTTATAGAGTGGTCAAGCTTGTGCTTACTTTTCCCGTTTCTACTGCAACTACAAAGCGAGCATTTTCAGCTATGAATGTCATCAAAACTGACCTTCGCAACAAAATGGAAGATGAGTTTTTGTCAGACGCTATGATGTTATTCATTGAAAGGGACATTGCTGCGACAATTAGTACGGATTCAATCATAGATGATTTCGAAGATTTAAAAAGACGGCGAGTTCCATTTTCATAAATAACTGCATAGTAATATCTTAAAAAACAATAATTTTGTGTATTTTTCTTTGTTGATGGTTTATTAAATGAATGTTTATTTGGAGTTTCAATTTTTTTTTTTTTTTTGTTTATACTTATGTCTCCCCTAACTCCAAGTCCTGGCTCCGTCCCTGGATCGGCTGGCTTAAAGAAAAAGCAAGAAAAATCAGAAATCATAAAAAATTGATCTGGGCTAATTATCATTAAAAACTGAACATTAAAGAAAAAGCAAGAAAAATTGGAAATCGGCGGTTCACTCAGCAAAACCGAGAATTGGTGCGGATAAAATATGTGGGTGAAAATAAAATAAAGTGAAAACTTTTGTTGGATGAAATGTATGGGAAAGTTGAGCCTTTGATAGGACTTTGATTGGAATTGAGAAAGAATTTGTCTTGAGAGAGTGAGATTGATGTCTTACTGTCTTTACCGAAAAGACTATGGGGGAAAGAAGACTGAAAAGTAAAAGAAATTTGAATCTGATCTAAAGTTAAGTGGTAACGTGTGGTGATAAATTTAGGGGGGGAAAAAGAAGAGTAAACTTGTGTGACATTATGACTGGGAACGAAATTTACTTGTCTAATCATTCTGTCATTTACGTTTTCGTTTTTGTTTTCATTCTGTTGTTTACATTTTCGTTTTCGTTTTCATTTTCTTTTTCGTTTTTTTTTTTTTGGGTTCCTTGAATAAATAGCTAAAAGTTAAAGTTAAATTATTAAACTATTATTTATAAAAATAAAAATATGAAGCTTAAATAGCAAACTTTATTCTGTCAACAACGACTAATTAGAAAAAGAAGGCAGTATATATATATTTTTTATATTTTTTTAATATAACTTATGATAATTCAAAATTCACATAAAAATTATTTAAATATTTTAAATTTTATTAATTATGATATCATTAGTTCGGACTTTTCTGACCTCAATCGGACCAAATAATTGATAACCAGTCTTATTTTTCAGTTCTTTGTCCGTTTTGGTTTTTAAAATCACTTTTGAGTGCACAAAATTGTTTGGCAAAATAGGATTTTTTTTTTTTTTTTTTTTTTTGTGTTCATTTTCTTTTTGAGCAATTAACTTGAGGCATGCAATTTTCACTTACAAAGAGGTTATAGTTATTGTCTGCTCAACATGTGCATGTGAATTTCCAGCTTTCTCTACAAACTAAGTATCATTTAACTCAGGCTTAGACTTCAAATTCCCCTATTTTCAAAAAAAGAAAAAAAAAGAAGAAGTATCATTTAACTAGAATTAGAAATTTTGGTTATTTGACCAATTGGAGACTAAAAGAGTGCACAAACAGGCATCGAAATTTTGGATATTGTTATAGGGACAAAGCCGAAAAAATGAGGTTTCATTTTATTTTGTTTTGTTTTGTTTTAAAAAATACATAATTAAGGAAAAGAGAACCTGGACTATGAATGTCTCAATTGAAAATATCAAAAATTCCAGTTGAGTTATAACTTACAACATTCTTGACAAAATTTCTATTTTATAGGTCTAACAGGTTTATTCATGTTATAGTCCTCCTCGCAACACTTGGTCCTGTCCTTCTATCTACATCCAAGTATTCTTGTAGTTCTACTCTTTCCTGTAACCTTAAAACTTATAAGACGTTTGAATCTTAAGTACTTGATTAATTAATTGTAGGATACTCGAAAAGCATATGCAATGGCACTTAGCATCATCTCGGTGGTGTTACCTATTGAAGTATCTAGGTTCTAGACAGAGGAGAGTGTTCTAGGACTTCAATAGGGAAAAAAAAAGAGTAAATGTAGGAAAGAAGAAAGAAAATCCACTTTAATAGTTTAGTAAAAACTTTGTGGGCTTGAATCTGACATCCACCTTGAGAAATGAGGGGCTTGGATTTGGAGGCCCAACTCCAAATGCAGACCTCTCTGAGTCCCGTGACTTTTCTCTATCTCTTTTCTTTCCAAATGTTATCAGTCTCCAGTCTTGTGGATTATGTTTAAGAATCTCCTAATCTGGGTCTTACTCAATGGCACTGAGCATCATCTTGATTGTTACTGTCCACAATTTTAATTGCTGGGCTCTCCTGTTTGTTTGTTTTTATTTTATTTTATTTTTTCTGCAAAATTTTGAAATGACATGGAGGAGTTTTGAATTATGGTTTTAAAAATTGGACTGGATCAGCTGACTTAAAGAAAAAGCAAGAAAAATCAGAAATCATTAAAAATTGATCTGGGCCGATTATCATTAAAAAATTGAACATTAAAGAAAAAGCAGGAAAAATTGGAAATCGGCAGTTCACTCAGCAAGACCAAGAATTGGTGCTATTAAACTGGTTCTTGTAATTGAAAAAAAAAAAAAAAAAAAAGAACCAAATTGATATGGGGATTTTCACACCTTATCAGCATAATCATTTAAATGTACAATTTCTCCTCAATATATGAAAGATTTAAAATATTAATTAAAAAAAACAAACAAACAAACAAACAAACATTAGAACCAATAAGTAACAACAAATCACAATAAGTTTGGATTTTCTCATAATTTTTTTTTATCTAATCTCATTACACGGACAAAAAGATTAACTCCATTAGAACTCTATAAAGCTTTAACAAAATAAATTTGTTTACAATGAAGTTGTAGATTTATAGGTCCTGTATAACTAAGGTATAGTGTTGCAAATAGCACCTACAATGGGAAATTAGTAGAAATAGAAGTTATTTTTGAATTTACCTAAGAATTTAATCTTTTTTTTGTTTTTTTGGAAACTATGAAACATTAAAATTTTTGGCAGACTAAATGACTTCCATAACCAAGTTAATACAAAATTAGAAGTAAGCACATATATTACAAAACTTCAAATTTTTGAAAAGAAAATTGTGATGATGTCCAAAAGATAGTGAACCCCAAATCTTCTTGCCAAAAAAAGAACAAAAAAGAAAAAGAAAAAAAATTAGAAGATGCATTAAGAAATAACAAAATGGATTCTAATATTTTTAATTGATATATGAAGGATAGCAATTACACAATCATTGAGTTAAGAATTTGAATTATTTTGAGTTATCAAAATAATAAAAATAGCATAATCAAAGAGGCATTGTACATAGTGTAAATCTAAAGTCCTTACTGAATTGTTTCTACCAAGAATTTAGGAAGATACCTATTTGCTCAACAAATGGTTTGATGACAATATCGCATTTGCCAATCTCAATTCCAAACCCTGTAAAATGTGTCCTTAAGATCAAATCCATTGAAGTCGTCAATTAGTTGCTAAAGTTTGGCTTAATTTTTAAAAAATAACCATTGAAAAGAAACGTTTTTGAACGAATTATCAAAAAAAAAATTACAAAGAAAACGCAATATGAGATTGATGAGAATGAAACTAAAATGTGAAAGCATGAGATACTACATAGTAGTAATTGCTTTTTAGTGGGGATGTTGGCTGATAAGGATGGATAAAAGTTATGGTACTGGTTCTATAGTAGGAGTCTTTTTTCTTTTCTTTTTTTCAAAATAAAAAAGAAGATGTTTGAGAAAATAAAAACGTGAGATTAGAGTAATGAAATCAATAAGAACTTTTTTTTTTTTTTAAGAAAAGATAGAATATATTGAATATCAAAGAAAGAAAAATACCCCTAGCATAGCAAACACCTAGCGTAAGAGAAATAGAAAAAGCAATAACTTTTGAAATACAGCCAAAAGAACTAATAACCAGAAAACTACATCCTGAAAGCAGCTTATGAATGTTTTTGGGAAGCAGCCAAAGAATGACCTTTTCATAATTTGATTATATAAAAAAACACAAAGCAAATATGAAACATCCCAAAATCAATTGAAACTATGAATTGAAACTTTTAAAAAAATATATTTGAAAGTATGAATTGAAACTTAAAACCAATAATAATCAAAGCAAATATGAAAATTGAAAGTTAGAACCAATAATAATCATACTTTCAATCAAAATTGCGATTAAAATTTTTGGTTTGAGTCTGCCTGACTCGATTGATGTTCGATCGATTCTCGATCGATCGAAACTGAAAAATTTTCAGTTTCTATGTTTTTGACCAAAATTTTTTTTCCTGCATCATTTGTGTTTAGGATTCACATGCATTGCATTATTTTTGTATCCATCTTGCAGTTTTGCAGTCATATCTCTCATTGTTTTCACACATAACATGCATACACTTTGCTACATTGGGTACTCAACTTGATAAAAAAAATTGATTGATTAATTTTTGAGCTATGTACTTTCTAGTATATGCCTTTTTTTTATGTGTGAACTGTAGAAAATATTTTTCTTAAGAGATATGATGGATAATCAATGTGCGAATATTTTCTCTACTCATGCAACTGTTTATGGGTCACATAGTGCCATGTTTGCATTTTATTGAAAGAGAGAATATTTTTCTTCATGTGTATCCTCACCTTAGTTTTTAATTTTGGATTATGTGTTTTTAACTTTGATCCTGTTGGTGATGCTGCTGATCCCCCCCCCCCCCCTCCTTTATTTTTCCCCAAAACTGTTTTTCTCAACACTTGTTTTGTTTTTCCTATTTTTATAGGGGGAGAAAAGTTTTTTTTTCACCTGTGTTGTTCATAGGGGGAGCTGTCTCTATTTTCTATAGAGTTGGATTGTTCTGTATCCCCTTGATTCTCTATTTTCTCTTATCCTTTATTGCGTATGTTGACTGTTTACTCTTTGTATGAGTTGTCTTTGTCAATACGTGACAAAAAGGGGGAGAAATTATTGATTTATGGGAATCATGTTGATATGTGTGGAAAATACAAAGATATTCATGTTAGGGGGAGTAACTTTGATTGATATACATGTTATATTCATTGATTCTTGTTGCTTTGTGATTCACTGCTTATTGACTTATATTTATGAGTTGTTCATTCATATATGTCTTTATTTTGTGTTGTGTGAATCTTACAAGAATGTTATACCTGTTGTTTTACTCTTTTCTGTCACACATGCGTTTATGCGTTTGTTGAGTATTTCAGGATTATACAGGTTGATTCAACTAAGCTGCTGTCTACACTTGCAACTGATGGATAGTAGTTAGGCTGAATTGAATTTTATGAGCATTATCTTTGTAAAGGGCTTTTCATTTGTAAAACTTTGAGCTGTTAATTAGGGTTTTGTCACGGATTGCCAAAGGGGGAGTTTGTTAGGTTCTAAGGTCTTAGGATTTTATGTATTTAGAATTCTAATTTGTAATGTTGGCAAACCATGATCAAAACATTGTATTTAGTCTTATTTAGACTTGCTCAAAGTTGGTTTAATATTGTAAAGTTGGAATCGAGTGGCTGCAGAAGTACTTGGGACTTTTGGCCTGGCTCGATCGATCGAAGAATAGACTCGATCGATCGAAAATCGCACAGGTTGATTTTTCTGCAGAATTTCCAACTCAGCCCTACTTCATTAAACGTTTAGGGTTTTAGGTTTTTACCCTAGGTATATAAACTAAACCCTAGCCACGTTTTTGAAGGTCGTCCATATTGCTTTGTTGCTCATACATTGCTGTTTTGTGTGAATCTCTTGTGAGATCTTTGAGGAGCTTTCCTTTACACAAAACTTAGGATTTTCAAGGTAGAGATGATTTCAACATCTTGAAGATCATTACTGTTGCAACCATTGGAATTTAAAAGAAAAGCAAGCGGGGAGCTTGTAGCTGATTGAGGAATTCAAGAAAGAAGTAGTCCGTGGATTCGGAGCCTGCGCATGGTCGTGTCAGGAAGTTCTACTGGTGGGTAGCATTAGGAAGTCGAGCGGGGAGCTTGTAGTCCTTTTGTAAGAACTTCAATTCTTTCATAGTGAATTCTGTTATGCCTTGAGGATCGATGGGTCAAATCCTCCCCAGGTTTTTACCGTGTGGTTTCCTGGGTGATCATATCTTGTGTTATTTATTTTCCGCTGCTTTATATCTTGATATGATTATTTGATTGCTTTAACCTAGAATTGCATAATTTGACTAAGTAACAACTTGGCTAATTAATCTAGGCTACGCAATCTGGTTGTTTAAGGGGTCTAAATTTCTGTCAAAAATATAGAAAGTTACCCTTCTGTTTGGTTGCTGAGAAAGTTCAGTGATATATGTGTGATGTTTTGAATTGTATGTTTTGGCTGTTTGATTGGATTTGTTTTGAACTCGTTCAGTGTCTGTTTGGTTGTTCAGAGTCTGTAGTGTTCTTTTGTGGAAACCAATCATCTTTGCACTACCAACTTTCCTTTTGATGAGAGTTTTTTATTATCAAACCAAAATATTGTCTAGTTAAAAGCATTTTCATATAAACACCTTACCAAATGATGATTTGTGCAATTACTTAAGCATGGACTTAATAAAAGTTATCATAACAATTTAGTTTTATGCATCATTCTAATTTTATCATATGTAGCCTATGTGGACCATAATAATTTAGTTTTGAATTCATAGCCAAAAGACTTTTTTAGTAGACCTTTATCGACTTCAAAATATAGAAGTTTGCCACGTTAACATTTAATTAGCTGTGCCACTTGGCGTAGTGTGAGACATTGACAATACATTTTTAAATGGTTATTGCGTTTTCGGGTTGAGGAGTCACTTCTAAAGAGGAGGGTGGTAGCTATGAAGTTTGGGGAAGTGTGGGCGGGATGGACTTCTAAGTTGGGCAGGGGTGTATATGGTTGTGCCGTTGTGGTTTGTGGAGAGGTATTCAAATGGGTTGGGTGGCATTTAGCCAAACCACTCTGTTTGAGATTTGGGTGGCAAATAGGCTGAAATTCTTGCATGATTAGTGGCATAATGGTGTTAAGTAGTCACACAATATTGCTGCTGGAGCTGTATTCTAGGCTGAATCACTTTCATTAAAAAAAAAAAAAAAAAAAAAATTGGTTTCAATTTTTCTAAATCGGAAGGTACATTTTGTTACAAACTTGTGGGACCTTGTGTCGTACCCACGTTCTCTCGCGAGGGGATATAATCCGGTGCGGCGAACCTCACGCAGTTCTGTTCAATCTCGTTCATGCAGCTTAGGTAGGTGTATTTTTATTTGAACTGAAAATTAGTAAAATTTGGTTGATTTCTGTTGATTGTTTCGCTGAATTTTGTAGCTGTTTGTATTCCAATCTAATTTAATTAGATCAATCAAATTAAACCTAAGTGTATGCAAATTCAAACTCCAATGCTTTTCAAATTTTTAAAAAACTTTTATAGATTATTTTAGTTTTACTTAAGTGTTTTTTGGCACATGTTTTGTTGTGGGTGAGGCTAAGTTTGAATATCGTGTAGCAAAAACTTTCTCACCAAAACAGATTAAAAAAGAAAAGTTCCAAAAACTTGAACAACATATAATTCTATACATGAATGTCAGTGGCATATTTTAACTATGAAATCCACCATAAATCCTTCACAATGTGGAACATATGATTTTTTGCTACGAACTCAAATCACAGTCAGAAAATATTATAGTGTATCAGTGTATGATTGATCATAGTGATACCAGAGATATTCACTATATGATCTTGGAGAATTATTTTATTGTTTCTTTGACATTTCCTTTGTGAATTGAATAACTTTTTTGTGAACATTTCCTAGAAACGAAGAACAACTAATATTCTAAAATAATCTTCGTAATGAACTGGGCATTTACCTCTACTACAGCCCAAGCAATGTGTCTACAACTCTACATTTGCCAAACATTTCGTGGAGTTTTCAAATGGATAATAGTTCTTGGGCATGTGATATTCTAACTTCATTGTGTTCCTTGGGTTTTGAACATTTGGGTAATTAAGATAATCAAACATTAGAATGTGATATTTAGATGCATCTTTTTTATTAATTGCATCGGACCCTTTTTTTTCCTTTTGCCTGTCGAAAGTTCAAAGCTGCTTTATGCAAACTATTTTGAAAAATTAAATAATTTCTACATCAAGTTTCTTGCTTACATAACGAATTAAATTAAATAATGGAATTGGTTGGTATGTTAGGGATGAGTTAATTTTCTACACAATTCTCATCTTTCTTTTTTAAAAAATAATCTACACAATTCTCATCTTAATTTTTCCTTTATTAGTGAAAAGAAATAAGAAGAGTAAGTCTTTGTTGAGGGAGACTTAGATCTTCAAGTTGTATAGGGGTATAAGTCTGCGTCAAGTTTAAGGTATTTTCAAGTTTAATAACCAATTAGGTTTTCATTTAACTATTTAAGCTCATTGTTAAATAAACGATTATAATATGCACAACTGAATGTGATATTTCAATTTCATTACTACAGTTGTCCAAATAGGTGTCCTAACCAACCCACTCAAATTGACCTGGATCATCCTATCTGGATTTTGATGGTGGCTAGTAGTCGACGATGGATTAAATGGTCTAAAGCCCTCCTCAAATGGCTCAAGTGTCAGGTTTTTTTACTTGGGAATAACCTGACAATACCAATTTATCTTATGAAAGTCCCATACCTATAGAATCTCCACCCATATTAGTGGAGATCTCTCAAATCTCCAATTAGATTTTGTGGAGATCTCCAAGACATATAAAACAAACTAACGAATTTGAAATACATAAACTTGTCGGGCATGAGAATAATTAACACCATAAGTTGGGTCAAGTTACAAGGGTTAAAAATTTTGTCAACCCAACCCAAGTCCCAAGCTTCAAAACCCATGCATCATTTTGCATTCTCTATTTCATTATAGTAAATTGTATGGGTTTGAGTTTGGTTTAATTCTCATTATATATGCCACAGCTACAACTTATTACATAAAACTTTTCCTACTCTTTAATATTAATAATTTCTTAATTTCAGGTGCAAACAGCTTACAAAAAAGCTGTGTTAAAATTTCATTCAGACCGAGCATCAAAAGCTGACTGTTGTGAGCAGGTTGAAGCTAAAGAATAATTTACACTTATTTCCCGTACAAAGAGAAATTTTTACCATTTTTGAGTCACTAAATGCATGTTGATGGAATGGTTTTTATTTTGTTTAGGAGTTATGAATTTTCTCTGAATATTTAGTTGTCTTTTGTTATTAAAGTATATGATTTTCTATCAGGGACGGACCTAGTAGGGGGCCCTTGCCCCCCTGGCCCAATTGTTTTTTTTTTTTTTTACTAGGTATATTTTATGTTTTTAATAGTTGGGCCCCTCTCTCCCAAAACCTTGGCCCCCATTAGCCAGCCCCGCGCAGACAACCTACAGGACCTTTTTCAAATTTTTGAGGAAAGGGAGATTTAGGTCAATGCATTAGCGTTGGTCATGCATATGCATAGTGGTATTATTTTTAGGGCATAATGTAAGAATCCTTCTTGTGCAATGCATTAGATTCCCAATTAAACACATTTTTGCATTGACTAATAAAGAAGAAAACAATGTTGTTTTTTTCTAAAGATAATTAAGTTCAATGTAACTATGCCTTCATAATTTATATTATTCATGCTACTAGAGTGTCCAAACCCATAGATGTTTCACAGTGGATTTAGTTAAATTACTTGATTAGTTCGTACTATAAAGTGCCTATAATGCCATGATTTTTCAGTAGATTTTTATGTCACAACGACCTCTATGATAGTTGTCGTCTAAGCTAATGTGTACTTATTGTTCTATTTTTAAAATGTTGCCATGTGGTTAGTTGATATTAGAGTCCTACCTTCAAGTTTTTTTTTTTCTTCCTAACTCAAAGGTTAGAAAAGTCTTACCATCTTGATCATTCATCTATAGTGGGTTCAAGCTTTTTTCTTTTAAACTACCAAATCAAAATAGAGAAATAATTATATAATGTAGACAGGTCAATTTAATGGTAAAACGCAGTAGCTAGGACTGCTTAATACATTTATAGATTGAAGACCATAAGGAAGAGTAGCAAGTTGAAACAAGTAGATCAAGGAAAACATTATATGTTAACTAGCTGTGCTTTAATTATCATCAATTTGTCAATCAAGTAGACAAGGCATGTGGCATCTTACAAAAAAAGTAGTCTATAGGTAGAACAACTGCAAGAGAAACAGTCATTAGATCAATCAATTACAAACTGAATTCAGAAAAAAAAATAAAAATAAAAATAAAAATTAGACAAGTCGAGAGAGCGAGAGATTGAGAGACGGATACTGTAGAGAATAAAGACAACCTAGTCCAGCCAACTGATGTAAATCCTCAACCTAAAAAATAATAGTTTAAAAAATGATACAAGGTTTGTATCTCTTACAAATCCTATTCATTGGACATAGTATTAAAACCACACAAAGACATATATCACATATATCTTGTCAATTGTGACATCATGGTTGGTGTCTCGATCTTTCTTTAGAGTCCCACCTTCAAGTTATTTTGTTGCTAACTCAAAGGTTAGAAAAGTCTTGCCATCTTCATCATAGCATCTGTAAAAATTTAAAGCTTTATTCTTTTAAATTATCATATCCTAGTAGATAAATAATTATAGTGCCTGTGCCAATTACAAATGTGGTCTATCTAATAATTCTTCTCCACATCTTAATTTGTGCTCAAGAATGTTAGATATATATAGGTTATAAACAAAGAAAATAATTAAGATACATTGGGTATTTGTTAATTATTACAATTACATGAATTGGGTATCGGCGGTTCATATTTTTAAAACACTTATGCTTAACTACTTTTACAACTTATCACATTGAGTTAGTCTAGGACAAGTGTTATATGTTCTAAGAAAATTTAACCATACTTGGGTATGTCTGTTCTTAACAAATGACAACTGAATGTAATTATAATAATTATTAACTTCGTATTAACAAATCTTGGTGTAGGTCAAATTCCGTAAATATTGTATCGCAATGGATAAAAGTTGGATGGACAAGAGGAGGGGTTCAAGGGAATATTTTCAAGGTGTAAACCACTTCGTGGAATTTGCCTCTCTATCCGCGCGCAATGGGAAGATCTTATGTCCTTGTGCGAAATGTGTGAATTTGCTTCTACAACCAGTAAATGTGGTACGTGATCATTGTTGGGCTTCGGGGATGCTTAACAATTACAAAGTTTGGTAATTTCATGGGGAATCGGTGGCTCCTACGACGGCTACCGAATGTGAGAGCTAGCAAGTGCAAGAATCCGAAAATCTATATGGCGATTTTCGTGGGATGTTGCACGATTTGTGCCCCCCGCATGAAATGCCACCCGAACCAATGGAAGAAGGTCCAACTACGCAACATCCGGCTGAAGGTCCGAATGATGAGGCGAAGAAGTTTTACAAGCTGATAGATGATGTAGACAAACCTTATATGAAGGTTGTACAAAATTTAGCATTTTTTCAGCCATTGTTGTGTTGTTCCAGTTGAAGACTCTGTGTGGTTAGACGAACAAGTCATTTACTATGTTGCTTCAAGTCCTGATGGATATGCTTCCTTCAGATGCTAAGTTGCCAAAGGACCATTATGAGGCTAAGAAGATAGTCCGGGATTTGGGTTTGGGTTATGAGAAGATTCATGCTTGTCCCAATGATTGTATGCTGTTTTGGAAGGAAAATGTTAACCTCAACGCGTGTCCTTGTTGTAAAGAATCAAGGTGGAAAACAAATGAGGCATCTATTGCTAGTAAAAATGCCTCATCCAGTAAGGGGAAGAAGAAAGCTGCAAAGATCCTACGGTGGTTCCCTTTAAAGCCAAGATTGCAGCAACTATTTCTTTCGCCCAATCTGGCTACTTCTATGAAATGGCATGTTATGGTCGTACTGATGATGGGGTTATGCGGCATCCTGCTGACTCAGATGCATGGAAAATGTTTGACAGTAAGCATTTAGAATTCTCGTCTGACCCTTGTAATGTCAGACTTGGATTAGCTGCGGATGGGTTCAACCCCTTCGGAATTATGAGTACTAGTCACAGTACGTGGCCTATCATGTTGGTCCCCTACAATCTCCCTCCTTGGCTATGCATGAAATGGTCATCTTTGATTCTATCATTAGTTATTCCTGGTCCTACCTCGCCAGAGATTGCTATAGATGTGTACTTACAACCGTTAGTAAAAGAACTAAGTGAGTTATGGGATGTTGGAGTACAAGCATTCGATGCATCTTTAAAAGAAATATTCCAATTGCGTGCAGCATTGATGTGGACCATAAATGATTTTCCTGCATATGCAGATTTGTCGAGTTGGAGTACCAAAGGTGGGTTGGCTTGTCCTTCTTGTGCTGTGGAGATCGATTCTCGATATTTGAGAAATGGCCACAAATTCTGTTGCATGGGACATAGACGATGGTTGGATGTTGACCACGATTTTCGGAAAGAAGGTATGTTATTTGATGGATCTAATGATACGCGATCAGCTCCTGAACCACCGGTCGCGTCAGACATTATTCTGGAAACTGAACATTTACTTGGACGTTGTCTAGGAAGGAAATGTCAACTTGCTTACAATAAAAGAAAGAGAGGGGAGGCAGACAAGAGTGGTTAGAAGAAGAGGAGCATCTTTTTCACCTTGCCTTATTGGGAGGATCACAAGTTGCGACATAATCTTGATGTGATGCATATAGAGAAGAATGTGATGGATAATATACTCGGCACAGTGCTGAACTTGAAGGACCAAACAAAGGATAATTACAAGGCGCGCCTTGACTTGGCGGACATGGGGATAAGGAGTGAACTCCACCTACAACGAAAAAGTGCTGATAAGTATACCATACCACCCGCTTGTTTTCATATGATTTCATCGGAGAAAGATGGTTTCTTGTAAGTTTTGAAGGACGTAACAGTGCCTGATGGGTACACTTCCAATATCTCACGCCGTGTGAACATGAAAGAACGCAAGATTTCTGGTTTGAAGAGTCATGATAATCACATCTTGATGCAGCAATTTTTTCCCATAGCCTTATGCGGGTCTTTGCCCTCTCATGTTACTAGGCCTTTGATAAAGTTAGCTTGCTTCTTTAGAGAAATTTGTTCCAAAACTCTTAAGGTTTCAGATATTGCGACTGTTGAGGTAGACATTGCAGTTACATTGTGTGAATTGGAAAAGATATTTCCTCCATCCTTCTTTACAGTGATGGTACATTTGGTCATGCACTTAGCTACTGAAGCCAAGATTGGTGGTCCAGTGCACTACCATTGGATGTATCCCATTGAGAGGTAAGACGTGTGTAATATTATTGATCAACTATGAGCTTCATGTGCACGTTCCAATTACCATTGCCAATCATCAATCTTATCATTCCTTTATAGGTACCTCTCACGCTTTAAGTCCTACGTACGAAATAGAGCTGCTCCGGAAGGGTCTATTGCTGAAGGATACATAGTAGAAGAGTGCTTCACATTTTGTTCACGGTATATGGAAGGAGTTGAAAATATATTCAATCGACCCATCAGGACGATTGAAGAGTCAACAGGGGTGGTTTTGATCGTGACACTAAACAATAGAGAGTGGACCCAAGCCCATCGCTACATTTTATTCAATTTCGAAAACATCAACCACTTTCGTGAGTAAGTACTATGTATACAAATATGATTACACGTCAATACAATGTACGTTAGGTCTATTAACCCTAATACAATTGCATGCACAAGATGCACAAAAGATTGATAGAGGACGAACTCCAAAAAGGCCACAATCGTAACGTTTCCAAGGCCATTATATATAAGCACCACATGGAGAAGTTTTGTAGTTCGTTTAGGGGTCACGTACGTATGACATTTTCAACTTCTTAAACTTGTAACACTGTCCTAACTATGATTACTTGTACTGATGTGAATAATTATGTTTGGATATGTTAGGTGATGTCATTGACTACTACTGATAGGGAAAGGGAGGGAGTTAGTGATACTCTTGCTGCATTGTCCAAATGGCCATATATTTATGTAAAGCGGCTGAAGCATTATGTCATTAATGGCTTAAAGTTTAGGAGTGTAAATGATGAGGTAAACAGGAAAACGCAGAATAGTGGAGTTAGTGTTGCTACTGATGGTGGCATTACGTTCTATGGTGTTTTAAGTGATATAATCGAGTTGAATTATTCTGACAATATCAAAGATGTGTTATTCAAGTGTAAATGGGTTGATGACCAAAATAGGAGAGGATATAGGACTGATGAATTTGGGTTTCCTATGATGAACTTTACACACTTCATACATGGTGGGGATAAAATGATGGATGAACCATATGTGTTGGCATCTCAAGCTACATAAGTTTTTTATGTGGAAGATAAAAGGCACAAGGATTGGTATGTTGTTGTCAAAACTAAAGCTAGGGATGTGTTTGATGCTGGTATTGGTCCCCAACGTGATGAGGATGACACATATAGTTTTTCTGAGACTGTTCCGCACAATATAAGCACTAATGATGTTGTGAGTGACAACCATGGTTGGGCTGGGGATGATGTAGAGGGAATGACAATTGATGCCTCTATCATTGTTGAAAGAGATCGTCATGAAATAAACAACTTAGATGATTGTGAGTTTATTGACGATGAGTCCGACAATGAAGTTGACAATGAGAATGAGTACACCGACGATGAGTAGTGTAATAGTTTAGTAGTGTATCCATTTATGAATTAGTTGGAATGCCTCTGTGTCGTAGTTGATGAATTTGTTAACTCCTCGTAATATTGTTATTTCCTTTAATTTGTGCTTATTATGCATTCAATTCCTTATAAACTTTGCTAGCTATTGGATTTAAAATTCATTTCTTATCAACTTGGATATAAGTTCGTGTGGTGTTAGGGTTTCAGTTTGTCGTTGTTGTGGTGTTTGGCTAACAAAAGCTCTTAAACTTGGATATATGCTTGTATATATTGTTAGATGTTAAAATGAGTTATTTCACTTTGTCTTTTTCACTTACATTGTATGCAAGTTTTTATGTTGTCTATAATTAACATTTTCTTTGTGTGGTAAAGTTTTTGGACGCAGGAATGGGGAAGAAACATCGATTGCCAGTTGGCGAAGGACCCTCACATTCACGACAGAGGGGGGAGGAGAACTTGGAAGCCGCCCATACTGCACCGCAAGCAAGAGCGGATGCTCGTGATGCTAGGACAGTACCCTCAGGTAGTTTACACGTTGATTGTTAATGTAACGTTTGATATTTACTACTGGACGCATAATTTTTCTGTTGTTGGCTGCAGGAATGCAAAGGGAATTTCCATTGACGGTTGTTGAAGTTGGGCAAGGATCGTCACGTTCACGACAAAGCGTGCAGGAGGATCTAAGGGCTGCCCTTGCGGCTGACCAAGCAATAGGGGATGCAAGTGATGATGATGAGACCCAACCCCCTTCTCCAGGTAGTTGACATGTCTTGAAATGTAACGTTTGAGAATAAATACGACATGGATATTTTTCCATTTCTTTTAAGTGTGGTCATTTTGTCCACTTGGGTTCATCGAATTAGCCGTCAAGTGTCCGAAAATGATATAATTTTAGCACTTTTGCATTTTCAAAATAATACTCTTGAAGGACACCTAATGATACCATGTGATTGTGACAAACTGAATAAAAGAATTACATTGAATACACGTAAAAGTTATCATATTAACTTAAAAAGACTGTAGAAGTTAGAAGACTAAATTGAACTTATGACAAACTTAGATGATGTAATTTGTAATTTATTATAACAATTGTATGTAATGAAAGTAAGCTTTAAATTCTGGATTTGTGTAAGCTACTTGAAACTTTAATAGAGTTTCATCTGTGGAAAATGTAGTAGTATTTGGGCTAAGGATAGCATGTAATGCATTTAATTTGTACGGTATGACTTTTTAATTTAGAACCATATTTTCATAACATTGTTTTAAGTTGTTGTAGCCATAGAAGAACTGAAACAGATGTCTATGTGTGAAGTGTTAGGCTAATTTAGAAATAATATGAAAAAGAAATAAATATTAAAATAACTTATGTGTGTCTACGGACATTTTGAATTTTTAGTTAGCAAATTTCCTTCAATTATTACCATTTTTCGTTTATGTCAAAAACTTTATCATAATTGAATAATTTATAGATGCATCTATAAATTACTCATATGAGTAATTTCAATTTTTCTTAACTAACTATAGAGAATCTATTCTCCCTCATTCTCAGGAAAAAAAAAAAAAAAAAAAAGAGATACTATTGTCCTTTTATCTTATTAGACTGATTTTAAAATCAGTCTACACATGCTTTGAAACATGCTTTTTATTATGTGGAAAAGATAACAATGCAAGGCTGCCCATTGCTTCTTTTAGATTCATGAAAATATGAACGACTTAATTCACTTATTGTCTTGAGTAATAAGTAAATTAAGAAAACAAATGGGAAAAAAAGTAAAGATAAAAAGCAAGTATCAAAATGTCCGCATTTACGAACATCACTATCATGTTAAGAGTGTGCACTTGAGCTATATACAGTAACTTTTCTCTAATTGTGAATTTTGAAATTTCATTCCTAATGGCGGTTTACTATATGCAGAAAATTTGGTTCAACAAACCCCAGGGACCAGTAATGTGCGTGCAAAAGATTTGGGTTAAGAAACCCCTACCGGATCCAGTAATGGGAGTAAAAAGCGTGGGAGAACGCTAATGTGAAGAATATGGACACTTCCACTGAACATGAAAATTGACTATCCGTTAATTGCAGACAACCAACCGATTGGGGAGAGCAAACAGACATTCAAAAGGTGGTTGGGCACTTTATGCCTCTGCCCCGCCTACTGCCCACTTATGCCTTTGAATTGGACGCGTCCCTCCTAACCACAAAGAAGATGCCTGGATAGAGATTCAGGTATCAGCATACTTTGTTTGTCTTTATCATTGAAATATTTGTGAGTTAGCTGACCCATATATATATGCCCTAATATGCTCAATGCACAACAACATGCCGAACTCCACCCAATTGACTCATTTAAGTTGAATATAAAAATCATTTGTTCCATATTGAGTGTTGAACTATTTTTTAGTTCTGTTAATCGTAGTCTGTCAAGTTGTAACACATTGAATTTTTTTTTTCCCATTGTAAAGTATCCAAACATATGGAATTTTGATAACATAATACAATTTACAAAAATAATATAATATAATTTACAGAAATAAAATAATACAATCTACAAAATATAAAGTGGAACATTAAAAGTGAAACAAAGTTGGATATATATATTTTTTTTTTACTTTTTTAATATTCGATATATATACATTTGATAGCCTCATACTTCATTTATACTTAAGGTTAATGATTCAACAAGATAAGTGGGCCTTTCAATTGTCATAGCCTTAAAGGTATCATATACTTTTCCTAGCAAGAGTTCCATTAAGATTCTCTTACAATGTTTTCATCAAAAAAAGATTCTCTTACAATGTGAAAAAAAATTTTAGCCCACATCATGTTGTTTTTCTTTTCCTTACTTATAATTTAAGAATGAAGAGAAGAGACAGGAGCAAATATTGGGAAGGAAAACCATCATTTGTTTTAGAGTCAAATGTCATGGGACACATAAAAGTGAAAGTGAAGGAGAAAGAACATAGACGATTTTTTTTCAATGAAAAAAAGATGCTTGTCATCATTCATTTGATTCAAGCCACTCAACTTTCTAAAATGAGATAGTTTATAGATTGCTACTTGATAGGTAAAAATAATAATATCAATGGTGGGTTTAAATAAGAACCAAACTTGCTAATTTAACTATTGTGAAAAATATTGTGAAATTTTTTATGTTTGCACACATTGCTCTTCTAAAATGGGCCATTGTCTATAGTAGTTCAGTACCAACCGCAAAATTAGATTGTGGTTGTTGCCAATTTGTGCTTGTGTATAATTATTGCCATGCATGTTCACGGTTTGGACCAATGTGGAAAATCCATGTGAAAAACAAGCATGATTGGTCTTAGTCTGTTGGTGACATATGCAATAGAAGATGGCTTCTTTGATTTAGCATAAATCAATTATGAAGTATAAGACTCAAGTCTTATATAAGAACAAAGAATTCATACCAATTATTTTATGTCACAAAGCACCCTCTAGTGGATATCAGTAGGACATAGGAAGTAGGAGAAGTCTTTAGGTTTTTGTTTAATTAAATGAGAGTTAACCATCCAATTCATTTTGCTTAGAAATTCAAACTTGTTCAATCTATAGCTATATTAAGCTACTTTTAAATGTTATGTACAACCGTATGTGTGCTAAATGGCATGTTCAGTAGGGTGGACTATTGCACTATGCTAACTCATTTTTTGCGTTTCAGAAAAAGTGGATCATTAACCCAAAAATTATCCATCCAGCTAATCAAATGACCTGGGCAATGCACCTACTAGGGGAACTGAGGAGGAACCGACGTACCAAGTTCAAACAGAAATGCTACCCAAAAGATGCGTCCAAAGAAGAGGACCTTGCAAAAATACCAGAATGGGCTGACGCACAGCAGTATGCGGAGCTAGTTGACTATTGGTTTCATCCAAATCGCAGGTTCAACTATTTTCTTGCTCTATTATCTTTTATTTATAATATACATATGATGGGGTATTTGAATTTACCGAGTACAGTTTATTTAACTAATTTCTTGGTTTTTGGTCTTTGTTGGCAGGAATGTGTTCGTAGACATTAATTAATACGAACAAGAGAAGTCGTGAGTTTCAGAAAGACATAGCGAGGTCATGGCCTATAAGTTTTGCCCAAATTGCTGACAATATGGTAAAAAATGCATTATACAACAACTAGTCAGGGTTTTAATATTCTACTATTTTAGATTCAAATGTAATAAATGTAAACAGTTTAATGAAACTAATTTACTGATGAATCTGAGGATACTGTACAGAGTTAGTATGAAATTTTTACCATTGCTTGCCTCATTAGTATAAATTCGTTATAAAAACTAATGTCAGAGGAGCATGTGAGGTTACATGTTGTTGCAGAGGAGAGCACAGTGTTGGGGTAAGGAAGACCACAATCATATCCATGTTCATGACTGTTAATAAATTCATTTCTTGTGATGTTTCCTGTTCTTGATTAGTGATGTCATTAATAATATGTTTGCCACTTTGTTAGGACGACATTGGTTTGGTATATAGCAATTGGTTGTTCTGTGAATTTCCTTTTCTGTGTTACCTTATATGTGGAAAACTAAATAGGTTGAAAGTGGACAGCTCCAATACAGTTGGCATGCATATGCACATAGAGTAGGGGCACTTATGTGAAGAAATGATTGTTTTGTTTTCTAGCCAAAGAAGTGGCAATTTTATTTAAACAAAGGGCAGGTAGTAAACATTCTTCAAGAAAAATCAATGTCAAAAGCATGGAGTAGAGAAATTGGTTGGAGATAGTTGTGTACAGTATGCTTTAGCTTTATAGGGACAACTAAAAAAAAAAAAAAAAAAAGTTGAAGAGCCATAAATTGATAGGAACATTTCATTTTTCTTCATTTTTTTGTTCATAGTTTTGACGTTGTGACAGCAAAGACAAGTGAGAGAGAGGAAATGTTTGTAAGTTGTGTGAAGGAAATTGGGTTGGGGTAGTAGCTAGCCAATATATAGAACTTTGGGATGGGGCTAGCTAGGGACTATTTCAGCCACTGTCAGAACTAACTGCAGTGAATGTTAAGAGTGTTGGGACCAAAAACCGCTTGATACTAAGCATTCACATAAAGAAAACAACTCACTATCTTTTTGAACATAATCATCTACGGCTTTAAATTTGTTATACATTATATTGCATGTTATGTCCCAAATTCCATTTGCTATGTTTGGTTGTAAATTGCTGCTTCATATCACGAACATATGTTTTCGCTATTGTAATGAGACTGTTGAGTATGATGTAGGCAAAAGAAAGTGGGGAAGCAGTGGAGCGTGCAATTGTTTTCGTGAAAGTATACTCCAAGAAAGAGGGGAGTCCTGTTAGTACTGATGTGGGAGATAAGATTGAAAGCCTTATATGTACCCTATTTCTTTTGTATTTTGTGCGTGAATTGTTTATAGCAAGTAATATGTTATTTGATTCTTGTATGAAAACAGAAGAAAATGACTGAAATTTTAAACAATGGGGGCTCACTACAAGGAAAGCGTCGCCAAGGAATCCTATGGTCAAAAACTGATGCGTTTGCACAAGTGATGGGGAAAGAACGTTGTGGACATGTACGAGGGGTCGGTTTTGGACCAACCCCATCAGGAAGAAGTGGGTCCAACCTTCCATGTTATACATCGACTCCACCGTCGTCCAGTGAAACGGCCCAGCGGATGATTGAATTGGAAAATTCATTGAGGGACGAACTTGCCCAGTCAGAGCATAGGCATCAGGAGCAAATCGCCGACATGCATGCCCAGCATAAGAAGGAAATCGCCGAATTACATGCACGGCATAAGGTGGAAATCACCGAAGCAGTAGCCGACGCAACGAGAAACATGTTAGACCAATTGAAGCCATTTCTAAGTAGTCTTACAGTATCTCAGGTACTTTCAATGTTGTAATTAATTTAATGAAAATTGCGTGTTAATTGCTCCTCATTGTTATGTGCTACTAATACGATGTGTTTAATATATTCAGGGTAGCGCTGCATCACAATGACGACTCTTCGTTAGATGAATCTCTTCTAGAAGAACAACCAAGAGGATTAAATAGTGAAGCCATGCATTGTATTGACTGTAAGTTTGAAATAAATGAATTTTACCGTTTCGTAATTTGAAGTACCTTTTGATGATTCCACATATGTGTACTTTTGTTGGAAAGGCGCTAATACTCATTATTGCTCATTTTGATCATGGCAAGTCTACGCTTACTGACAAGTTTTTGGAACGCACTGGGACCATTAAAAGAGGACATGGTCAGCCTCGGTACCTTAAGAAGTTGCAGGTATATGATCAGCACTTTTAAAAGATTTGAAATGGTTGTTGTTTAGGAAAAACATTTTTTGGGTATTCAATGGAAGACTTTGTATTGTTTTCGAATGGGCTTGTTTACACTTGCTAAGTTTTCTAGGAAGAGAAATGCATTGGGAATGATATCAAATTTATATTGCTTTTCAGTGTATGATGTTTGACATGGGTTTGTTTCTGAGTGAAGTTATAGACTCTTCCTACTTTGTTACAATTATAACAAAATAAAAGATGAGTTTGTGGTGCTTTTGACTTTCTATGGAATTTGTATTGCTCTTGATGAGTTTGGTTAGAATTATAATCAAAGAGAAGACCCATATGTGGTGCTTTTGAGTTTGTATGGAATTTGCATTGCTATTGAGTTTGTGGTTTGTTTGAAGAAATTGTTTCCTAGAGATGTTTGAGTGTTCTTAGGTGATTAGAATGAAGTTATGGCTTTAGGGTGATATATGATACAAGTACCACAAGCAACTTGATTTGAGCCCAAGGTGAATTCTGAATTGATAAACAAAACATGGGTTTCGAAGGAAGCCTACAAGATCTGATTGGGTGTATGTCACGTTATAAAAACAAACAAACTTTACTATCACTACCTCCAGTAATGTTGTTTTGGTTACTTAGTCTGGGCAAGTCGTAATTGTTCATTTTGGTATGTTGGCCTGTGGAAACTTTTTGTTTTTTGCATAGTTGGGCTTTCGTAAATGAAGTTTACTAATTCATTATAAAAATAAGGAATAAAAAGTTCAGTGATATATATATATATATATATATGGAATTTGTACTGCTTTTGATGAGTTTCTTTCCAAGTGAAGTTATAGAGTCTTCCTAGTTGGTTAGAATTATTAAAAAAGAAAAGACGAGTATGCTTACATGTTTAGGAAGAAAACTACTGTTCTTAAGATTGGATTTGATAGTGCTAAAAACTATTTGGAATTCAGTTTGATAACATATATATATATATATATATATATTTGTAATTTTCTATAGGTGATATGGTTATTATAATGAAAAGTTACATGTCATATACTTGCTATTTGGTCATATTCTTCCTGCTACCAAGCTAAATGAATAGGATTGTTTTTGCTTTGTCTGTGTGTGTTTTGCTTTCCAACTTAATGGTAAGTGGGAGGTGAATAAGCTGCATAATGGTTTTTTATTTATTGGGATAACTCTAGATTTTCTCTTGATGTCTATTTGGCTTGTTCCACAAAATAAAAGGTTAATAAACTTCTTGGTGCAGTTGGATGATGACTTTGCTTCGGACTGTGAAGGCAGGATGGTTTTCTATGCAGGCTTGCAGGATGGAAATCATACATTTGAGGTTTTCATCAACGGGTCTGGAGGAGTTGGCTGTGCTAACTATATCTGGACTATTGGATAAGACCTTGCTTGAATGTCCTCGACAGGTATGTCTATGAGGAAATGTTTTGCCTCCCTATGTACCAATTAATTGAATGTGACAAAATCAATTCCCATGAGCTTATAGTGTATTTTTTGGTACCCAATTTTTAATTTATACATTTTTCTGAAACTGGCTCTACAGAGCCCATCTACTCAATTTTCAAGATTATATGAAATGCATAACTTTTTCCTTACTATTATTATTTTTAAAGACTTAAACAGACCCTGTTTACATTGAAGGTTAGTTTGATACTTTATCAAGCCTGCTGAAACAAACCGAGTATATGATGTTAACATTGCAGATTAGATTTTATGGTAATCATGCTAACTTATATAAATATTTCTATAAATATTTTGGTTGACTTGTTCTCAACCTTTCTATTATTGAAGTATGGCTTTAGTTGATTAAAGAAAGATAAAATGGAGTTCCCTCTAGTGGCTTGAGATGTGTCGTCTACTTCACTATTGGAAAAGTAACTTATGTTATTCTTAGTTCTCTGCTTAGCTCGAAATAGCTGACTGTTGCGTTTTACATTTTTACAGTGCCATTATGGACATAAACTGAGTACGAAACCGATGCCCCACTTGTAGACAAGGCACCCTCAGAAATAGTCATGTGCGTAATGTTTGCAATTAAGGTATAAATACATATATGTGTGTGATGTTTGTTGCATCTTTTTTGTGTCAAATGGATCCTAAACTTGATGCCTATTTTGTTGCTGTATTGAAGTACATATATATGTGATTGATAATTTTTCGTATGATAATTTTTCGTATTCCTTAAAGATTGATTGAAATTGTGACAGGTTTGAGAAAATTCCAGCTTGATATTCCTTGAGAATTCTGGCTTGTTATTTTGTTGCATGCAATAAGCCGGAATTTTGCTAGAATAACAACTTGGAATTGTGTGTGTGATAGGTTTTTATAGTAGCGTTTGAAAAACTTTTAGTAGTGTTTGTATTTGCATTCGTCATCTGGCCTAGAAAGGAAAAATAATAAATAATAATAATAATAATAATAAACCTATAGCTGTGTTTTTAAAACGTGGCTATAGACAAATTAAAAAAAAAAAATTCTGGGGGTTTTGGCCACGTTTTAAACGCGGCTGTAGGTCATAGTCCTGTATCTATCGGGCAGGACCTATGGCCGCGTTTTAAAGGCGGTCATATGTGTTGGCATATGGCCGCGTTTGAAAACACGGCCGTACGTGCTGGCATATGGCCGCATTTTAAACGTGGCCATAGGTCCTGACCTTAGGCCGCGTTTAAAACGCGGCCATAGGTCAGGTCCTTAGGCCGCGTTCTAAACGCAGCCATAGGGCCTACCCTTAGGCCGCGTTTAAAAAGTGCGGCCATAGGCCCTCACAGGCCTATAGCCATGGGTTTTAGGCCACATTTAAAAACGCGGCTATAGCCACGTTTTTCTTACCTATTTAAAACGCGGCCACAGAACCCTTTTTTTGTAGTGACACACGCTGTGTGTAATATTATATACACACATGCACCACCTTCTAATAAATAATAATAACAATAATAATCTTGCTTAAAGGACCCTTAGCCTCTCATTTCTTGGCTTGCCTTTAATTTTATAGGATTAAGAAATAAAACAATTTCCCTTAACAAAGATTTTAGCAACATAAAATACCAAAAATGTAATAAACAAATAAATAACAAAAAATAAAAAAATTCTTAAAAACAAATTATGTTTAAATGTGTTTTAAGAGGAGGATCACAAGCTATAGCCTAACTAACCATTTCAACCCCCCCCCCCCCCCCCCAAAAAAAATCATTTTTAGACACATTTAGACTAATTAAATTTTCGAGGGACCAAATTTAAAATATTCATTTAAATATAATTATTATAAAAATAATAATTTTGGGAGAGAAGAGAGGGGTGGAGTTAGGGCCAGAGACTATCTCCCTTTGGTCTCAACGTGAGTTCGTCTCTAACCTCAGAAAGGGATGCGTTGTCAACTTTATCTAGTTTTTTTTGGTTTATGCAGAAAATCATTTCTTTTCATTTTGGTTTCCTTCCCTTGTTTATGTTGTGGATGGGTTCGTATTTGGTTTTTATTTTCTTATTGGTAATCTACACATGCACTCGATAGAATCCAAGACCTTACCTCCATCCAGTAGCGAAGTCAGGATCTGGCTAGAAATTTGGGGGGGGGGGGGGGGTGTGGTGGGGGGGGGGGGGGGGGAGGTGGGAATTACATTTGGCATCACATTTATGCACGTGCAAGCGAATATATGTGTATATATATATATATAGCATTTGAGATCAATTTGCAAAATAACAATTCATTCATGTGTATATTAAGCAATATTTGAATGCAAGAAAATTCAAAATAAAATAACATATTCATTATATTATTTATCTATTAGGGGTTTATTTACATAAAAAATCATTTTGAAATTGTAATTATAAAAATGTTATATTAGGAGGGTTTTGGTTTTGGTCTAAAAAACCATCCTATTTATTAACCATTTTTTTGTATAATTTTTAAATGCATTTATTGTATTATATAATATAATAGAAGAAATACTAAAAGATTTTTTGGGTGGGGCCATGTGGGGCAAGTGCTCCCCCTCGACCCCCCTGGCTTCGCCCCTGCCTCCATCCCATTATTATGGGAGAAGGAAGTTTTAATAGATTAACCTCATGTATGTACATGGACATACTTAAAAGATATACATTAAGATGCATAATATAATTCTCATATATATAATTTAAATATTATTGTTAGTTATTCTTTTTTTTAACTCTTTAAAAAGTCTTGTAAAAATATTATTAGGTAAATAATGCAAATTGTCCATTTTTAAAATTTTTTTTATAGTTCATTAATTCTAAATTCTTTGATTTTTGTACGCAATCACTCGCTTGGATGGATATTTATGATGTGGTCCCACATTTGAATCCATAATTAAAAAATAAAATTCTCTCTAAAAATAAATAATTTAAAACACATGGCGCAAAATTGAACTTTAATTGTAAAATCCAATTGAATTTTCTCTAAGCTTTGCCTCTATATATAGATTGGTAAGCTATTTAATAGGTCTTGAATACATAATAACCTCACCCTCCATCTCATTGTTGTTGGAGAAAGAAGTATTGATTGAATAATAGTTGATTTACAGGTGTTTATCTGCATATTAACCTACATTTGCATACAAGTATACAATTTTTATTACCAAAATCTTTAACTTAATGGGAATTTCCAACTCAGAAAATTTTTAATATACACACTTTACTACAACTTGAACATATGTCAATCAGTAATTGGATTACATTTTTCATCAAGTATCAAGCACCCGTGGTGTGGTAGTGTGGTTTCATGTGTAAGTGATAATCCAATCATAAGTTGACATGTACAAATTGTGGTAAAGTATGTGGTCCTAGACTAATTCTTGAATAATACATAACAAAAATTGACAACTTATTTTTCTCACTTATTGAGTTGGCAAGTTTTTACTAATTTAATTTCAGCTCACTACTGACATCACTTCTTAAACTACCATTAACAATTTGCTACATCTGGAGACGTCAAATTCTTTTCGTCACTTTCTCGTAATTATTTCCAACTCGCCATGAACAACTCAAAGTTGACCAAACCTTTCAAAACCCTGTTCGCCTAGCCCTAGCTGATCACAAAGAAATCGAAGATTGCTGCTTCATTAGTTTTTGGTATATATGTCTGATCCGGGCCCTAGAAACAAGTATTTGGGCTCGTATCAACCTTGGAGAGAGAGGGAACCAAACGACAACTTACGAAATTACTTCAATACTTGTGGCCCACAGCATTGTGTCAATTGTGCATTGGGCTACTCAGTACTCATGGATTATTTACTTATTTGTGGTTTTTACTTTTCAATCCAAGTAAACTCTTGCCTGCACCAAAATTATAAAATAATAAAAAAAATAAAAAAATAAATTAAGAAGACTATTTTTATTGAAGTAGTTTACAATTCAAATTGGGCCTTCAAATGACCCAAAAAATAAAAGCAAAAAAATATAAATTATATGTTTGTTATTTATGTGTTTTTTTTTTAAGTGATAAATCACCTGACATTTACAATAAAATTATTAATGGGAGTGAGTTTTTAAAAGAAGAGACATGTAGGCAGGTAGAATAATTCTTAATTTCTTTCGAAATATGGTGAATGATACTCATTTTTCTCACATACATGGTGGATTTCACTCATTAAATTCATAGTAGAATCTACCATAAATATGAGAGGATGGAGCACAATTTCACTATACTCCGGAAGTACTTAAGAATTGTCCAGACTTGAAAAAATAAATAATAAAAAATGAGAAACATGAAAGGAAGAAAAAGAGGGTCCCACTAGTTTTTAGTCAAATCATGTAGGTGTCATCATTTTCAATATATTTACAACAATGTCACTAGAATTATTACTCAAAAATTAAAATTTTATTTGAATGTGTTCTCAAAATACATTATTTAAACATCCTAAATTGAAAACTACAACTCAAACACTCTTATTTTCTTCAACTCGTATTTTTTTGTGTAGTTTAATGTGGTTTTATGAGTCTTGTACTATGATATTATTGCTTTTTTTAGTAGAGTTTTGGGTCCTTTTGACAAAAGGCAAGAGAGACTTTTACCACGGAGAGGGTAGAGTAGAGAGAAGAGATGATAGGTGTCAGTGAGCTTCAGGGCAAAGGGCAGAGCAGAGAGATGAAATGAGAGGAATGAGCAACAGGCGTCTCACGGATCTATTGAAGGGTAATTTATTGAAGGGTAATTTTCCTATATAAAGGACTCGTAGTTTTCTTCCTTCTTTCCCCCATATTCTGGACAACATGCAGCGCCAGTAGTGGGCTTGTTCCTGGCCAAATTTCCCAAAGATTGCATGTTGGTGATTTCTTAACTCCCTTCTCTCACTATTATCACACTACAAGCCAACTTACATCTCTCGAAAATTACTCCGTAACTTCAAATTACTTGTTTCAAGAGAATGCCAATGACAATTCTTCATATAGTCTAAACCACCCCCATCTTTTTTTCTTTTCTTTTTTCCTTCTCAATAATTAAGAATTTATAAGTGTCCAAGCTAACTTGGATGTTCTTGGTGGACTCGAGGCTTACATCTTAAAACCTTCAACTACTCATCTCTTTCTTCTTAATAACCTAGCTAAATCATCCCATCTAAACATATTCAAGAGAATTGGCTTTAATAATAAAATAAAATAAAACAAACTATGTTGGTTTTGAGAGGGCAACTTGAGTCCACCCTTCTGGCGTATATTACCATTCATAATGATACTTGAGCTGGGGCAACCTACACTCCTACAGGAAGAACTCAGGAACATATGGCATACTCAACATCTCCAAAAAGAGGGGGGCTAGGACTTCCATTCGTGATATTGTCATCTTGAGCCCATTTGGATAAGCGTTCTTGCGGAAGAAACTGCGCGATAACAAACTAAACATAAAAAAGGAAATTGTTTGTTAGAGCAATTTGAGCTGAATTGTGTTTACAAATCACACCATCCACAGTTGAAAAAATAAAAAATAAAAAAGCAGCAAATTTTCAGAATTTTTGCAATTCTCATGATTCAATCAACAAAATATCAATTATCGATCACGCTTTTTTATCAAAAAATCTGTTTTGCCCCCCAAATGCTAGTATATATTCCAGCTCTATGTTCTCTCTCAACAATCCTTCACCAATTTCCCACGCCAGAGGTGATATGTGAGAAATTGGTTGTGTAGAAATGAAACTTATGTATTTGTTTTAATAATCCTTTGTACTGTTTTGTTTTGGTTAGTAATATTGGGATTTTTATAATTTTAAAATTATTGAACAAGTACTAATTTGTTCAGCTGAGCTCATTCTTGATATGAGTAGTGAATTCAAAATAATACATTTTATATCAAATAATTAACTGCATAACTTTCCAAATGGCAAATACATGTTGTTTTCTTTATAAAAATAAATAAATAAATAAAAATTCGTGTGAAAATACGAGTCAACCTGACCCGACTTGAAACCCGATTGACCCGACCCATTTCTAACCCGCTTAAAATGACCTGATTTTGACACCGCAACCTGATTGACCCAACCTATTTATTTACTTTCTTTTATCTATAGGCTGTGTAATCCAGTTATTGATGGAAATGATAAGAATGGATTTAAAACAAGAGAAAAGACAAAAGAGAATCAATGAACAGAAATTTTCCTTTTTTCTGATTACTGAATCAATGCACAGAAACATACTTGAGTAGTTTTTACCACCAAAGCTTGCAGGGAGTGGATCCACATTTCAAGGATGTCAATAGACGTCTTGAAGCAACCATAAATGCACATATTTTATCAGAGACAGTTGTGCCTGATGCTCAATAAATTAAAGCTCTTTAGGTGTTGGAGTCTACATAAACAACCCTGTAAATTGGCTAGTTTACAAGAGCTCCTAATCTGCAGATAAACTGAAAGGAGTATTCTTGATATTATTGAGTTTGTGTCACCAAGAAAAAATACAAAATGCCAAAATCTAAAGAACAAAAGAAATAAATAAGGGCGTTTAAGCACTTCCAACTTCACAAAAACTACCCTTTGGCAGCACTCATCTGGGTAGGGCTCCTGGCTACCTTGTCTCCGTAAGGCAGAACAAACTTGATCCTGATATGACATAAGTCCACAGAGGGACAAGAAATGAGCTCCTTCTCTACCACTTCCTACTAAATGTAAAATTCATGGTCAGACAAGTGAAATCACAAATTCTCTACACTGCAAAGACTGTTCCAATCTCTTACAACAGACACTTTAATAACAATCGCCACACATTCTCATCATGCATACACCAGCATTAGATAAGCCAAGTACCACCACCCTAGAATGAAAATAGTGTCCTATCATCTAACATCGGGCATGAACATCTAAAAACCCACTAAACCATTTTGTAATCCAATGACAATACTTACCCAAAATGGAGCAGCAGTAAGGCAAATACGATAAGTATCATGTTAGATTATGTGGGAGTCATGACAATGCTATCTTTTCATTTTCATTTGTCAAATAGTGAGAATATGTTAAGTTGACAGAATTGTGGAATGAACAGAACACTATATAAGGCAATATATCATGAACTCAAAATACAGGGAATTGATAGGCGTCAGTGAAAACTAAAAATGATATGCCTAAAATTTGATGTAGGTAGACAATATAAAAATTTGAGTAAACAGAAAGTTACAATCCAGACCAAACAAAAATATAGAAAACAAATATACTGTAAAAATACAAATTCTCACCAGAAAAATGCCCAAATGCCCACCAAAGTTCTTCTTGTTCTACAAAAATCTTTACACAGGACCATAACCATTTCTCCTCCATGTCATACTTCAACCACACTAAGATATCCTTTGCGGGTCATAATTGGCTTTACCTTCATTACTTGCATATATCTTTTTTCTATACCTTCGTTTATTCTCTTATGCAGTTCTTCATCAAGCAAGTTGGTCTTCTCCCCACAGTTCAAAATATCACAGACTAGTTTATAAGTATATTCTCTAGGTATCGAACCTCCATCAACCAACTCAACAAGAAAATTCCGGGCCTCCAAAACCCTTCCTGCTTCACAGAGAGCATGTATAATTGGGGTATATGAACTTGAAGTAGGCATTCCATGATTCATTTCTTGCATCTTCCTTAACATCTCAACAGCCTTATCAATTTCATTTACTGCACTATAGTATCTAATAAAAGAATTATAAGTAACCTGGTTGGGAATACAACCCCTTTCATTCATATCTTGAAACAACTCCAAAGCCCTCTCAATCCGGTAAGTTTTACAACAACCATTAATCAAAGAATTGTACGTCACAACATCAGGAACAAATCCCTTGAAAAGCATAATCCGAAACAAATGGTTTGCTTCCCACATCCTTTTCCTAATAGCCTTCCTACACCCAGTTTGCAAGCTATACTTACAATACGAACTAATCAATATAGTGTATGTATATGTATCGGGTGGGCATCTAAAACCCGGCAATTCCATCTGCTCCAACAAAAACCTTGCCTTCTTGAAGTTCCCTACTCTACAAAGAGCATAAATAATCGTGTTATATGCATAAACATCCGGTTTACAATGTAACTGCTTCATCCTATAAAATGCAGCCAACGCTTCATTGACCAACCCTTCCTCTCCTAGAACTTTTATCAAACAGGTAACAGTAGCAGTGGTCACAAGCCCACCATTCCCTCTTCTTGACATTTCATTCAAAAATTCCCAAAGAGCTTTCAATCTATTCCCTTTAGCCAACACACAGGCCATCTCTTTACAAGTAATCTCGTTGTGGGCAAACCCAAAATGGTTCTCAACCCAGTAGTAGAACTCCATTGCTTTGTCCAATCCTAAGTTGACCTTCTGGGGGTCTCTGTGAGCAGCAGGGCCAAGAACAAGAACATTGTTGTGTTGTTTATAGGATTCTTCTTTGAGTTTACGTTGTTTCAAAGGTGCACGGTGTCGGAAACCTGTTTGGCGACCAATGGAGCGAGGAGACTGGAAAAGGAACCTTGGTATAGACCTTAGGACTTGGGAAACTGATTCCACGGTCCATGGTTCAGTGGCGGTTGAGGCAGCGAGCTGGGCATCAAAGGGTCGGTTTTTGATAATAGCAGCTACTACTTGGTTTACTACAGAATTGCGGTTCTGATATAGTGGCCTTGACGTGATCATGTTTTGAGGCCCTTAACAAATAAAACAAGAAAAATTCTCGAGATGAATCAAATCAAAGAAATCAATAAGGCTAGAGTTACAACAAACAATATAGTGAATAATAAAGTAGTGTCACAGAAGTATTAATAACCTGTCATGAAACTTGCTGTGAAAAATGTTGTTACTAGAGATGTTTACAACAAATGACTAACATAATAAAAAAATAACAATTCAAACATTCATTTTAAGTCCACCAATTACATTAATTGTCAAAAGTTGTGGAAAACGTTGCATACATGTTAACGGGTGTGGAACATAGTTGACAACAATGTACCTGTAAGGACGACACTGTGACACAGACTGTTTACTGCTATTGAGGACACTGCAGCAGGTGAGTGAATCAAGTGGACAGAACCTTGGAATTAATGCGACCGGGAATCAGTCTCTATGGCTGGGGGTGTGGTGGGCACTGCCGCACAGTTTCCTCAAAGACTAAAGCTGTTCATTTGGAAGGTGTACAGTACAAGGGTGCTTTACCAACTCCACTGAGGCATTTTTGCAAACATGTTTTGGGTCCCGTTTGGAATCCTCAGGTTTTCTCCTGACACGTGGCACATGCACATCCAAAGGTTCAAAACCACCCACGTCAACTATGGGTTTTCACTCAATTTTTTGGGTCTTTCTTTCCGACTCTCTGTCTGCCTCTTTCTAGCTATCTCTCCAACATTATCACCGGCACCTGAAAATCAAAGGCATCAAAGATCAGAACTTGAGTAAAAGTGAATTATGAATGCTAAGAGAAAACCCAAGATTTTTTTTTTTGGACAAAACCCAAGTTTGCTCTATTTTCATTCTCAATATATAACTGAACTTAAGAAAAGCAAAGCGTGGAGGGAAAAAAATCAATTGAAGTATTTGACGTTGAATAGATTTAGCCATTCGGTGATAAGGTGTTGGGTCTTCAATAGCCCAAATCAACAAGAAATATACAGTAAATTATGCGGTCAAACAATTGCTCAAAACAATAGGAAAAAAAGTGATAAAACAAAATTAAAGAAATTTAAAACAAGAATGGAGATAGAAAAGATGATGGTTTTACAAGCAGAATGAAAATGGCTTTACAAACAGAGGACAATAATCTGCACACCCACCTTGCACAATAAAGCTTCCTTGGCTTTTGGCAGAACTATATTTTATTCTTCTTTAAGTTTCTCATCTATTGTCCTGCTTTTACCTCTCTCTTTTTTTTTTTTTTTTTTTTCTAGAAAGTAATGATCTTGGCGCCTTTGATTCTCAGCCTCTCAGGCGAGTGTGACGACGTTAGAGAGATAGGGGCAAAAACTTAAGAGAAAGGAGAGAGACCAAAAAAATTGAGAGAAAATCATAGCTGACGTAGGTGGTTTTTAATCTTTGGATGTGTCATTTGCCACGTGTCACTCATCTAGATAAAAAGGGGAGAAAACATGAGGACTTCAAACGGGAGGAGGGCTGGACCCGTTTTATTATGCCTGCAGCCACTGAGCCATTCACTACGCCCCGTTTTACTAGTGAAGCTGTAGATCCTGCTTTATTTCGGTTTATATGTAATTTGGGTGTGGGAGCTCAGCTCAGTATAGTGTCAAGGAAGAATAGTTGCCAGGCTTAACTGCCTTTAGGCTTGAAAAACTTATAGGTTTGGGCTAGGACTGGAAACGGGCTGCATAAATGACATAGGAAAACTTCACTCATAATAGTTGCACGTTGCAGAGTATACTGTATAACAATTCTCATTATTAATTAAACTTTTATAGTCAACTAACCTCACCCACCAGAACTAGTTATCGAGTAATCCATAAGCATTTCACCCTTAACGAGCTAAGCAGTTTACCCTTTGACTTACAAAAACTTACAATCTATTTTAGAGGTTGATAAAGGTTTTTTTTTCCCTTTAAGATAGTTTGATAATTGAGAGACTTGAATCTTAGATGTTGTCATTGAAAACACTAGAAGGTATCAGTTGAACTACAAAGCTTCTGGCTGTGAAGGATTAAAATTGAATGGAATAAGCATTTTTTTTTTTAAGAAATGAAGAGGAATAAAGTATTCATCTTTATTGTTTGAACATTTTAAAATAAATAAAAGTGATCATCTTTATTTTAGAGTAACATAAGAAGATATATATCCTTTTATAACATAGTATTTACTACCATGAAAAACTACCCTGTGAAAAAGCAAATCATGTTAAGCATGGAAAATAATCAACTATTCTTAACTAACCTAATCCTAAAGATTCACGAGTCGGCTTCAAAAAAAGAAAATTCACGAGTCAAATTAAATCATAGCATATATGAAAATAATCAAATCGAGCAAATTAAGCAATTTAATCAAAATGTGTCACATCACTTGTCTACTATGAAAACCTTATAATTTCTCCAAAATGCCAATCTCTTTAGAAATTGATTTGAAAATTGAGGTATAAGGTGGGTATTTAATATTTATAGGTCCAAACTAGGGTTTAGAAGTGTTTCTAAAGAATTTAGATTTTATATCCTCCTAAACAACTAAATGGGGCCCAATAAAGAGATTAAATTATTAATATGGACAATAGGCTTTTCAATTTTCTTATGCACCCTTAATAGATGCATATACACCCTGTGACACGTGGATAACATTGTTGCTCTAACTATAAACAGATATATCTCGCTTATTTTAAATTCAAATTGGATTAAATTTGTGCCATTTTTTAAATCACAGCTATCTATTTTTCCATGAAACAAATCTCATTAAAGGAAGGAAAAAAAAACTTATGATTGAAAATATATGAGCAAATGAGTGATCATAGTCATTTTTCAACAGCGCTTTAAGCAATTTCAAACACTTTTGAATTGCATTTACTTTAGAACTAATAAAAATACTTCAATTATTCATGGTTGACACTTGTCAAGATCTCCATTCGGGCTAGGGAATTAATTTAGTTCACTAGATGATATAAAATAAAGTGTCTACATTTGTAAATGAATTGTCTGAGGTTTTTAGATGAATGCTCTTCTACATCTTGTGAGTTTTATAGTTAAATTTTTGAAGCGAATAGATGCTTTTTCTTTTCTTTTCTTTTTTTGTTGGAAACAACGTTGTAGGTTCTTAAGCTTCATGATTACTGATTAGATTTTCTTCTTCTTATGAGCTGTTAGGTATAATGCAAAACTTTGTTTTTCATAAATAATTTTGTAATTCAAATTTACATATGTAAATCTTACAATACTCAATTTGTTGATGCATGAGCTCCTCCACCAATCATGCGCAAAAATTTGATTTTAACAATTGTGCACATCCCGCATGCATGGAGTGATGGGTGCTAAGACTTTTTTATATACACCAAAAGATTGCATATACCTAAAAAGTCAAAAACGACAAATAAAAAGTATTTTGGTTTTGGACAAAAGTTTTCCACGGTTTACTTGCAAGAAAATCATATCCTTGAATCTTTACTTTAAATTTACAAGAAAGGCTCCTCCTTCTAAAATAAAATTAAAAAAAAAGTACATATATTATGAGCTTTTTGACTACTACAAAGTACAAACTCCCATGTGAGTCAAAAAGAAAGTTGAAGGAAAATGAAAGAAGAAACGTCTGAGGGATATTTTTTTTATTTTATGGAATTGACGGGTTTGAATTTGAGAATATTATTTTTAGGTTAAATGGGTCTCATTGGGTTTTTAGTTAAAACCCAATAATTATTGGGTCTAATTGGATTGATGCCTATTTAATCCAACTAATAATTAGGCAGGTTTAAGTAAGCAAATAGGTTTGAGTTTACTTTGCCACCCTATATGTGACATAAAAGAAAGTTGTCTAAGACAATAAAAAATGTGAGAAACAACTTCCCTCCAAAGCTGCAACAATAATACGAAGGTACTACCGTTATGCCCCATCACTAGTAGCCGCTTCTGCTACTTTCTTAGCCAAATTTATACTTCTCCCTGCAAAGAAACCCTGGGTATGTTTGTTGATCCATCTCCTCTGATAATATATTGTAACATAGTTTGATTCTGTATATATACTGGTACAGAATTCTACGCTGAGGCATTACACACTTTACCAAGCTTCTGATTTGAGTGACTGTGTCAAGGCACTACATAGCCTCTGCCGTAATGGCAGTAATTCTAATCTACCAGCAATTAGGGAGAAGTTCAGCCAGCATAAGATATGAATAACCACTATCTCTCTCCGTGTGTGGACTGAAGTGTGAGATGCATTTTCACCATATAATTCTAAATCAATCTTACACAAGCCCTTTGATTACTTCTATAACTTCTCCAGTTATGATCTGGTTCCAGAAAGTTTTAACGACATGTTTTGCTATGATTGCATTTAACAGCCATGTCTTATTACATGAAATACTGTGCTCAGTGGTGATATATAAGAATAAAACTGACACCTAATTATTATCATGAAGTTTGCATGGGGATTATAAGCAGGATCACATGACATGAAAATATTGAAGCAGTATGAATGAAACTTTTTGAAAGTGAATTTTGTAGCGTGGGGTTAGTTGCCCATAGGTTTTTACTTATCAAAAAAGAAAAGAAAAAAAGTTGCCTATAAATTTTACTGGCTAGAGGTGAGTTCAAAGGGCTCTTCTCTAGAAAGGTTCCCTATGTTATCCCAAAAAAAAAAAAAAAAGAGGAAGAAGAAGAAGAAGAAGAAGAATAAATGGAATTAAGTAGTGGTGTTGAACATCAAAAGGAATTGAGCTATTTGACTTTTCATCATCATGAATACGATGTTCTTCTATTTCAATAAAATTCCTATTACCTATCCAAAAAAAAAAAAAAAAAAAACTGAAATATTTGACTCTGTGATGAACATTTACACTTCTAATAAGAGGCATCACATCACCAAAATAATATAGACAGCAGTTTGGTGCTGAATTTTAAATATATGCTCAGATGATTCTTAAACAAGATATTTACTTTCTAAAATGCTTAACACAACACTTATGTTGAATCATTTTAACACCATGAAAATTTAATAGATTTGTCAATTTCCATGAGATGTTAAAAGGCCGATTAATGCAAGTGGTCAAGCTTTACACAAATTAGAGGGTGGTAATCTTGCAAGTTTGCACAAGAGCTAATGCAGTTCTATTTTGAAATTATTATTTTACATTTGCCACATAAACAGAATTACATGACTTGCTCATAGGTGCATGGTGCACCTCAAATTAAGTAGTTTCCTGACAAAATTTATTACTTGAGCTATGGTAATGACTTACTGGATTACGCTGTATAAACTTGTGATGGCTTCGACAATGAGAATGGACTATGAACTTGGCTATAATTCACTGTGATCATATATATTTGGTATTTATATGGACTGCTCTAAACTGAATATTTTTTTCTTTGAATTAGTACAAGTTCGTGGCAAAGAAGTACTGCCCTTCTTCAATACCTCTTGAGTTTTTCCAAGAACCGAGCAACTAGGCATGCACAACATTGTTCCAAATTCAATGTAGCTGGTTTTTTGTTGTGAGTGATATAACTCTCGTCACCCCATATCCTCTGTGTGGAGTGTTGAAGCCAGTAGTTCTGTGCCTCCCATTGGATATTCGGGCGACCTTTTCAGTGTACTATTCTCCTAGACATAAAATCTCCAAGGTTATCTCTTGTACAATTATTGCTTTTGAATTGATTTTCCAGTGTATAGTAAAGTGATAGTGTATACGGAATTATTTTTTCTTGTGGTTTTCCCTCTTTCCTTCATTGATTTATATGCTATAAATACTAAAGAACATAAATTGACAGTTTTACTTTATGAACCCTAATTACATTGGTAAAGCTTAAGTGTAGATGTTTGGCTAAGTTCGCTCTATGGCTAATGAATCAGGTGGAATGCGTGTGGCAAAATTTTGTGCTTGCTATGTGGGTTGCAATGCTCTTGAAGACCTCAAAGAGTAGGAAATATAATAAATAAATAAATAAAACACGCAAATGTCCAAGAATTTCAAAATAGAATTTAAAAGATAAACAAATAGACTACTTGGAATTCTTTTTTGGGTGAAATTTGAATGGGGATATAAGAATTACGCAACGTGCACTAGGATGTATATAAAAATAATAAAATATGTATGCACTGATTAGGTTATGAACAAGGTGAAACCCTTTGGTTTTCAACTGACCGCTTCTAGATAAATGATAGAGATGCTCTATGTTCCTTTAAACGCAAAAATATTTGAATATTTTAGAATAATTGATTAGACTTAACAGTAATTCCATCCCCCCTCCCCCCTCTCCTAAATTTCAATTTATAAACAATCTATTCTTTGTACTAAGGAACTTCTATGTATCACTTTTTTTTTTTTTTTAAGAAAGAAGCAGTTTATTTCATTAAACTGGACAGAAAACAGAGAGCGCCGATAAGATGGCCTTCATGGTCTCTAACCACGGCATCGAGACCTGCCGTGAAAGTGTCTCTGAATAATGCTCCGTCGTAGTTCACTTTGAATAAAGGATTCTCAGGTGGGACCCATTGAGTGGCAGAAGGAATGGGACCCACAGAGCTGAACAAAGGTTCATCTAGGACAGAGTGATATTCCTGCAGGCGCTCCACTGCATCATTAAAGATTCTGGAATTTGGTAGATAGACTTGACCCATCCTACATGCATTAATATACTCCACGCTAGCATGGCGAATAACTCAACGAGGTTTGGAATTTCATGGTGCTTCATCCCCAGGAATAGGTCCCTGAAACTAGCGAACTTTTCTAGGAGGTGCTTCCTACATGTTTTTTCTTCCCACCATATTTCTTTTAGTGACTGACAGCCCCACAAAGCATGCACCGTGTCCTCTACTTCACTCCTGCACGTGTCACATGTTGGACTTCTGGTGACCTTCCTTGTGAACAAATTTTTTTTTGTTGGCAAAGAGTCAGTGCAAGCCCGCCAAACAAAGTGTCTGACTTTATTAGGAACTCTCAGACTCCAGATATCTTTCCAAAATGCTGAATGGGCAGACAGGTCAGAGGGACCTGGCTTTGACATGGTGGCATGCTTCCAAAGTATCTGGTATGCACTTTTTGTGGTGTAATTCCCATGGTTTGTCTCCTTCCAAATGAGAACATCATCCACTCTACGTTGACTTAGTGGGATGGACCGGATTGCTTTAGCTTCATGGGGTAGAAACTCTTCAGACACTCTATCCTCCAACCAGTGGTGGTCTTCCTCGTCCATCAGAGCGTATACGTGGGTGTTGGCGGGGAACCTATTCAGGGGCGAGATGACTCGACCTGTTGACCGGGGGGGGGGGCAGCCAACTATCTCCTCATATCAACACCTTCTTGCCATCACCAATACGCCAAGTAGAGCCCATACGAATAACTCCTCTAGCCTTTAAAATACTTTGCCACGCATAGGAGCCTTTGGTTTTTACATCATCATCCATGATCGTGCCACTGCAGAAGTATTTTTCTCTGAAGACCTTGTAATATAGAGAGTCAGTATGATGTAAAAACCTCCAGACTTGCTTGCCAAGAAAAGCTAGGTTAAAATTCTCAATGTCCCGAAAACCCAAGCCCCCCTGGCATTTTGGTAGACAAAGATTATTCCAGCTAAGCCAGTGAATCTTATGAGTGTCGCCCTTGTAACCCCATCAGAATTTATGTATCATAGATTCTATATCCCTACATAGGCTCTTTGGAAGTTTAAAGCAATTCATGGAGAAAGTCGGCATCGCCTGAAGAACTGCTTTGATCAATACTTCACGTCCAGCTTGGGATAGAAGTTTTTCTTTCCATCCCTGGATCTTGTGCCAAATTCTCTCTCGAATATAGATAAAGCTCCGCTTCTTTGCTTTGCCTACATAGGAAGGAGGACCCAGATATTTTTCATATTGGGTTATGGCCGGCACACCCAACAACTCCTTTGTATGAACCTGCATATGGTGACTGGTATTTGAGCTAAAGAAGAGTTGGGTTTTATCCCTGTTGATTTGCGATCCCGGGGCCTGTTCGTACTTGCTTAGAACTTCCAATATTGCTTTGCAGTCGTGCGGGTCAGCTTTACTGAAGAGGAGGCTATCATCGGCAAAGAATAAGTGTGAAACACGTGGCCCATCTTTACTTATAGAAACACCATGTATCTCCCCACCCATTTCAGCTTGTTGAATAAGAGAGTGAAGCCCTTCTGCACATAACAAAAACAAATAAGGTGATAAGGGTCCCCTTGTCGAAGACCCCTATTAGGTTGAAAGTGTCCATGTGGTTCGCCATTCACCATGATAGAAAAAGAAACAGTTCTAATACAAGAGCTAACAAGAGATATCCACCGACCATCAAAACCCAGTTTTTCCATCAGAGATTCAAGGAAAGTCCATTCCACCTAATCATATGCCTTGCTCATATCTAGTTTTAAGGCCATCAACCCTGTTTTCCCCATTCTTTTGTTTTTTAGGTGGTGTAGAGTTTCAAAGGCCAACAAAATATTGTCTGAAATGAGTCTGTCGGACATAAAAGCACTTTGGGATTCAAAGACTAGTTTTGGGAGGATTTTTTTGAGTCGGTTTGCTATGGTCTTGGATATAAGTTTGTAGATGACATTGCATAGGCTAATGGGGCGGAAGTCTTTGGCTTTTTCTGGAGATTTTATTTTGGGAATTAGGGCAATGAAAGTATGGTTAATGTTTGGTGGTATGTAGCCTAAGTTTAGGATAGAAAGTGCAGCAGATGTTACATCTTGCCCAATAGTGTTCCAATAAGATTTGTAGAAAAGAGGGGGTATACCGTCTGGTCCCAGACTTGTGTTTGATGACATTGGTTTCAAGGCTTGTTCAACCTCCAAAGCCGTGTATTCTTTAGTCAGCTCGGCATTCATTTGAGGGTTGAGCTTTGCTTCAATCCCTTGTAGAATCGGTTCAAAGTTGGTGGGGTTGGATGAAGTAAAGAGATTCTTGAAATAGTCAACCATGGCCATCCCAATCTGCATGTCCTCCTCCACCACCGTACCATTATCCAGGACTAGCTTTGAGATGAAGTTTCGGCGATTCCGTTGATTAGCTCTACTATGAAAATAGCTAGTATTTTGATCTCCTGCTTTCAGCCAACTAACCCAAGACCTTTGGCTCTACATACATTCTTCTTTTGCCATTAGGTCAGCCACTTAGTTCCTAAGTATTCTCACCTGATTGTGGTTCACCCTAGCCATTGAGAGAGCTTTTTCTAGGGCAAGGAGTTTCTTTTTTTCCTGCAAAAGTCGGCGAACATTGCCGAAAGACATTTTATTCCACGTCTGAAGGTTGGAGCGACATGCCTCCACTTTTCGGACCAATCTCTCCATTGGATTTCCCAAAAAAGCCCCCTCCCGTGAATTAGTGATCACACCTTCACAAATTTCATCTTTCATCCACATGGCTTCGAAACGGAAGGGACGACGCTTCTTATAAAACCTGGATTTTTCATCGTCAGAGCATACCCACAAAGGAGAATGATCAGAGAGGGTACCTGCAATATGGTGAACCCGAACCGTAGGGAACATTGTTGTCCATGAATGGGTGGCCACCCCTCTATCCAAGCGAATCCATGTGACTTCCCCATCGAACTGATTATTGCACCATGTGAAAGGTAAACCAACATAACCCAAATCTCTAAAACTACAAAAATCGAATGCCTCCCTGAATCCAATCATTTGTCTTTCCCTTCGGGCAGCACCTCCCATTTTTTCTTCAGACCTGACAATCTCATTAAAGTCACCCACACAAATCCAAGGAAGATTAAATTGAAGGCAAAGGTGTTTTAGCAGTGCCCAAGAGTGTTCCCGGTTGGCAGTTACAAGATTACCGTAGAACCCAGTAAACCGTCAAGCGTCATCCACTCCTGGGTTGATCACAGCATCAATGTCGGTAGGTGAGGAAGTCTGAACATGGAGGTCAATGCCATTCTTCCAGTATAAGGCTAGACCCCCTCCTGTATTGTTTCGTGGAACAATGAAGACATTCTCCAAATGGAGTTTTGAACAAAGATTGTTGAGGTACCGTTCTTTTGCTCTTGTCTCCATGAGGAAAACAATGGTAGGCAAGTGTTTTTTCACCAGTTCAGTGAGCTCTAGAACCGCACGTGGTCGCCCCAACCCACAGCAGTTCCAACTTATACAATTCATTGTGATCGGCGGGGCTGTGCTGCAGCCTCCACCGTTGATATTGAAGAAGATTCATCCTCAGAAGCAAGAGCTTGACGCTTCAAGTTTCGACAATCCAGGATTTCTAAAGGGTCCCTACAATCAGTTGGTTCAGACATAACCACTTCATTTTTGTTTGCTTTTGGGTCACGTGGAATCCTCTTCCATGTTTCTATGTATCACTAATTACCTATGCTAGTAGCAACACCTATATACATAGTGTCAGGGTTTGCTTCATTTAATGTCAAGCACATATTTTGGAGAGTCTAAATCTTCTATCACATTCTTCCTGTTTCACTATATATTCCACAAATAAAAATATGCCACATGTCCATTTATTTTATTTAATGCTAAATTTAAGCCTTTTATTATTCTAATTTTCTATCCGGACTTGGCTTGAGTATAGTGATCTAGTGCATTGATGTCCTCAAAGTATTAGTTTTTGGGAAATGTTAAACAAGCATCGTGTGATGTTTGTTAAGGTTTCCTTAACGAGGGTCTCATTTAATAAAAAATTAAAGAAATAAAAGAAAAAAACATAAAAGTAACCCCATAGTTTTTTTTTTTTTTTTTTTCTCTCTGTGAAGTTGGCTCTACAACTTATAAAGCTGAAAAAAAAAATGACATAAAACTGCAAAAAAGACAAAAATTGCCAAAAAAAGTTAAAAAAGTTGTTAACAGGCACCTTAAGGTGTTCGTTAACACAAACCTTACTTTTTTTAAAGATAACACTACACCAAAATAAGTCTATTACATCAAGGGTTAATACAACAAAATTAGTATAGTAATATTAGACATAATATCACATCTAAAAATTAAAAGTCGTTGCAATAGTAACTTAAAAATAGTAAATTATTACATTAATCATAATTGGTTGTATTAATTTATAATTTTCAGTTGCAATAGAGATTTTAATACTAAATTGAATTTAGGAATTTTTTTGCAATAACTTAAATTAAAAAATCAATTTTTTTTAATAACTTAAATTGAAGAAATCATTGTAATAACTTGATACCAATTATATATATTGCAATATATTATAATAGAAATTTCAAAGAGATGGATTATTGCAACAAATTTGACATTGCAAAAACTAAAATATCAATTATTTTACAATCTATTGCAATGACAAACATGAAGCTGCAATGAATATATTATTACAATGATCTAATTTCAATTATTTTGCAATATATTGTAAGAAAAAATATGAAAAAAATAACTATTACAAAAAATATACTGTTGCAATAATTTGAACCCATATTATTTTTGTCAATTCTTCACAATCTATTGTAATAAAATTCATGAAATAATAGCCTATTGCTACAAAATATTCGAAGTAATAAATTGTTTATTGCAATAGCAAATATATTATTACATCAAAATTTTCATTAAAATATTTAAGGTTTATTGCAACAAAAATTTTTTGTAGCACAAACTTATTACCTCAAATTTTATTGCAACACTTTGCATAAACAATTACAATGACTTCTATGTTATTGCAACAATTTTTTTGTTGTAATAAACATTTATCATCACCTAATAATTGTAACATTATCGAGGGTGTACATGGAACATATGTTTATCTTGTGAAATTCTGAACTTCTATTCCAACTGTAGGTGTACAGGCTTGTACTAGACACATTATATTTGATCGTAAACTACATAGACCGGTACTTTTCAGGGAATTTGATAAATAGGAAATGGTTACAGTTACTTGGTGTCGTGTGCATGATGATTGCCTCATAAGTAAACATTTACCCCTAGTGTGTTATCCTACGATGCACGGACGCGGCAAAATGGGTGCCACACCTACGTCCGACATGGCGAGGGGCGAGCGACGACGCTAACCACACGTCAGTGCCACATTTGAGTTTTTTTTTTCTTTTTTTCTTTTTTTTCTTATAGATTCACGCCAACTTAGCTTCAATTCATGCAAAACCAGGCCTATTCGGCCCGAATTGGGTCGTATCGGCCGGCGGCCAAAACAGACCAAAATGGGCCTTGAATCATGCCGGAACAGCCGAAATTGGCTTTGGATGAGGCCCAAACATCCTAAATCTGTCCTTCCTTAATTTTATTTTGAATATTTGTTGCTTCTTTTGTGTTTTTTTTTTTTTTTTTTTTTTTTTTGTGTTTCTTGCCTTCTTCTTTCTTTGTTTTGTGAACCAAGGACATATAATGTGTTTTTTAAGAATACTTTAATAGAAAAAATACATAGAAAATATAAATAAAAATATTTTTAATAATTTTTTAATCGCCGCATCCGCACCCTACTTTTTCAAAAATTGCAGAGTCTTGCCGCACTCGCACCCGAATCCGAAAATGCACCCGTGCTTCATAGGTGTTGTGCTTGTACATGATAGTCCTTTATTTTGTACTCTTTAGTAAAAATATTAACAAAAAAAATTATTATATTGCCAGCAAATATGAGGAGATTTGCAAACCTCGGGTAGAAAAGTAATTCCATCACCCCCCCCCCCCCCCCCCAATCCTAAATTTCAATTTATAAACAATCTATTCTTTGTACTGAGGAACTTCTATGTATCACTAATTACCGATGCTAGTAGCAACACCTACATACATAGTGTCCGGGTCTGCTTCATTTAATGTCATGCACATATTTTGGAGAGTCTAAATCTTCTATCTCACTCTTCCTGTTTCACTATCTATTCCACAAATAAAAATATGCCACATGTCCATATATTTTATTTAATGCTAAATTTATGCCTTTTATTATTCTAATTTCCTATCCGAACATGGCTTGAGTATAGTGATCTAGTGCATTCATTTCCTCAAAGTATTATTTTTTGGGAAATGTTAAACAAGCATCGTGCGATGTTTGTTAAGGTTTCCTTAATGAGGGTCTCATTTAATAAAAAATCAAAGAAATAAAAGAAAAAAACATAAAAGTAACCTCACAGTTTATTGTAATTTTTTTTTTCTTTCTATGAAGTTGGCTCTACAACTTATAAAGCTGAAAAAAATAACATAAAACTGCAAAAAAGACAAAAATTCCCAAAAAAGTTCAAAAAGTTGTTAACGGGAAGCTTAAGGTGTTTGTTAACACAAACCTTATTTTTTTTAAAGATAACACTACACCAAAATAAGTCTATTACATCAAGTGTTAATACAACAAAATTAGTATAATGGTATTAGACATAATATCACATCTAAAAATTAAAAGTCGTTGCAATAGTAACTTAAAAATGGTAAATTATTACATTAATAATAATTAGTTGTATTAATTTATAATTTTCAGTTGCAATAGAGATTTTAATACTAAATTGAATTTAGGAATTTTTTTTGCAATAACTTAAATTGAAGAAATCATTATAACAACTTGATACCAATTATATATTTTGCGATATATTATAATAGAAATTTCAAAGAGATGGCTTATTGCAACAAATTTGACATTGCAAAAACTAAAATATCAATTATTTTACAATCTATTGCAATAACAAACATGAAGCTGCAATGAATATATTATTACAATGATCTAATTCCAATTATTTTGCAATATATCGTAAGAAAAAATATGAAAAAATAACTATTACAAAAAATATACCGTTGCAATAATTTGAACCCTTATTATTTTTGTCAATTCTTTACAATCTGTTGTAATAAAATTCATGAAATAATATCCTATTGCTACAAAATATTCGAAGTAATAAATTGTTTATTGCAATAGCAAATATATTATTACATCAAAATTTTCATTAAAATATTTAAGGTTTATTACAACAAAAATTTTTTGTAGCACAAACTTATTACCTCAAATTTTATTGCAACACTTTGCATAAACTATTACAATGACTTCGATGTTATTGCAACGATTTTTTTTTGTTATAATAAACATTTTTTGTTGTAGTGTAATTACAAGCACATGGGGAGGTGCCAATTCAACTATAAGGACCTTAACTTTTGACCACATTATCATTGTAATGAGTAAATACATTCGAGCATTAGATCCAAGAATTACCCCTCCTAACCTTTTTTTTTTTTTTTGATGACTTACCCCTCCTATCCTAATATGTAATTAGATTGTTCAAATTAGAAGACTAAGAGCAATTGCATCAATAGGTGTAAAATTTCTTCTATTTTGCAACAAAAAAAAAAACTTTTTTCTATTTTACACTCCCACTTTTACAAAATACCCATATCAGTTTATCTATTCTAAACATTTATTCAATAAAATATTTTTTCTTTTATATTTTTTATTATTTCCTTCACACTCCTCTTTACCCTCTCACAAACCCAACACAACTCAAAATCACCAACACCCAGCCACCATCAACGATCAACCCACACCCATCATCAACCCACCCAGCCACCATCAATAAGATCAATCACCATTATCAACGCACCTAGCCACCATCATCAAGCAACCAACCACCATCATCAAGCCAGCCTTTGAGGTATGTTAGTTTTAGTCTAATACTACTAAAAGCCTTTTCATAATAATTAGGCATCTATAGCTAGTCTAGTCTAGTCTACATATATTGTTCATATGGGTTTCATATTTTAAATTTTGTTTTCCATTGTTTGTATTTTTCTTATCCGTTTAATTCCAGGGAATTTTAGGCAAAGAAAAGGCCTTCCACAGATTTCATGGACAAAATTCAAAAGGACATCAATGCCAGCATGCGTGCAATATTGATTGATTGGCTTGTAATGGTAATTCATTTTTGTTGATAGTTTTACATATTTTGTAAACCCTGAAGACATGCCTTAAGAGATACAAAATTTATAAGGATAATTTTTTTATTATTTTTCAATAGTGGGGATTTTTTGTATTATTAAATTTGTTGTCGGCAATATCATCACCTAATAGTTGTAACTTTATCAAGGGTGTACATATAACATATGTTTATCTTGTGAAATTCTGAACTTCTATTCCAACAGCAGGTGGCTGAAGAGTACAGGCTTGTAACTAACACAGTATATTCGATCGTAAACTACATAGACCGGCACTTTTCAGGGAATTTCATGAATAGGAAACGGTTACAGTTACTTGGTGTCGCGTGCATGATGATTGCCTCGTAAGTAAACATTTACCCCTAGTGTGTTATCCTACGATGCACGGACGTGGCAAAATAGGTGTCGCACCTACGTCCGACACAGCAACGGGCGAGCGACGCCACTACCCACTCGTCAGTGCCACATCTGAGTTTTTTTTATTTTTCTTCTTTTTCTTATAGATTCACGATGACTCAACTTCAATTCATGCCGAATCGGGTCGTGTTGGCCGGCGGCCGAAACTGACCGAAACAGGCCAAAATCGGCCTTGAATCATGCCGAAACTGTCGAAATCGGCTTTGGATGAGGCCCAAACATCCTAAATCTGTCCTTCCTCAATTTTATTTTGAATATTTGTTACTTCTTTTGTGTTTTCTTTTTTGTTTTGTGTTTCTTGCCTTCTTCTTTCTTTGATTTATGAACCAAGGACATAAAATGTGTTCTTTAAGAATACTTTAATAGTAAAAATATATAGAAAATAAAAATAAAAATATTTTTCATAATTTTTTAATCGCCGCATCCGCACCCCACTTTTTCAAAAATTGCCGAGTCTTGCACTCGCACTCGCACTCGCACCCGAATCCGAAGATGCACCCATGCTTCATAGGTGTTGTGCTTGTACGTGATAGTCCTTTATTTTGTACTCTTTAGTAAAAATATTTTAAAAAAAATTATTATATTGCCAGCAAATATGAGGAGATTTGCACACCCCGAGTAGAAAAGTAATTCCATTAGCCCCACCCCCCCCCCCCCCCCCCCCAATCCTAAATTTCAATTTATAAACAATCTATTCTTTGTACTGAGGAACTTCTATGTATCACTAATTACCTATGCTAGTAGCAACACCTATATACATAGTGTCAGGGTCTGCTTCATTTAATGTCATGCACATATTTTGAAGAGTCTAAATCTTCTATCTCACTCTTCCTGTTTCACTATATATTCCACAAATAAAAATACGCCACATGTCCATTTATTTTATTTAATGATAAATTTATGCCTTTTATTATTCTAATTTCCTATCCGGACTTGGCTTGAGTATAGTGATCTAGTCCATTGATTTCCTCAAAGTATTATTTTTTGGGAAATGTTAAACAAGCATCGTGCGATGTTTGTTAAGGTTTCCTTATTGAGGGTCTCATTTAATAAAAAATTAAAGAACTAAAAGAAAAAAACATAAAAGTAACCTCACAGTTTATTTTAATTTTTTTTTTCTTTCTATGAAGTTGGCTCTACAACTTATAAAGCTGAAAAAAATGACATAAAACTGCTAAAGCAGAAAAAAATGACATAAAATGCAAAATAGTCAAAAATTGCCAAAAAAGTTGTTAACGGGCACCATAAGGTGTTCGTTAACACAAACCTTATTTTTTTTAAAGATAACACTGCATCAAAATAAGTCTATTATATCTAGTGTTAATACAACAAAATTTGTCTAGTGGTATTAGACATAATATCACATCTAAAAATTAAAAGTCGTTGCAAAATAGTAACTAAAAAATAGTAAATTATTACATTAATAATAATTAGTTGCATTAATTTATAATTTTCAGTTGCAATATAGATTTTAAAAGTAAATTGAATTTAGGAATTTCTTTGCAACAACTTAAATTGAAGAAATCATTGTAATAACTTGATGCCAATTATATATTTTGCGATATATTATAATAGAAATTTCAAAGAGATGGCTTAGTGCAACAAATTTGACATTGCAAAAACTAAAATATCAATTATTTTACAATCTATTGCAATGACAAACATGAAGCTGCAATGAATATATTATTACAATGATCTAATTCCAATTATTTTGCAATATATTGTAAGAAAAAATATGAAAAAATAACTATTTCAACAAATATACCGTTGCAATAATTTGAAACCATATTATTTTTGCCAATTCTTTACAATCTATTGTAATAAAATTCATGAAATAATATTCTATTGCTACAAAATATTCAAAGTAATAAATTGTTTATTGCAATAGCAAATATATTATTACATCAAAATTTTCATTAAAATATTTATGGTTTATTGCAACAAAATTTTTTGTAACACAAACTTATTACCTCAAATTTATTGCAACACTTTGCATAAACTATGACAATGACTTCGATGTTATTGCAACGATTTTTTTTTTTTATAATAAACATTTTTTGTTGTAGTGTAATTACAAGCACATGGGAAGCTGTCAATTCCACTATAAGGCCCTTAACTTTTGACCACATTATCATTGTAATGAGTAAGCACATTCAAGCATTGGATCCAAGAATTACCCTTCCTAACCTTTTTTTTTTTTTTTTTGTTGATGAGTTACCCCTCGTATCCCAATATGTAATTACATTGTTCAAATTAGAAGATTAAGAGCAATTGCATCAATGGGTGTAAAATTTCTTCTATTTTGCAACCAAAAAAAATAAAAAACTTTTTTCTATTTTACACTCCCACTTTTACAAAATACCCATATCAATTTATCTATTCTAAAAATTTATTCAATAAAATATTTATTCTTTTACATTTTTTATTATTTCCTTCACACTCCTCTTTACCCTCTCACAAACCCAACACAACTCAAAATCACCAACCCCCAGCCACCATCAACGATCAATCCACACCCATTATCAACTCACCCAGCCACCATTAATAGGATCAACCACCATTATAAACCCACCTAGCCACCATCATCAAGCAACCAACCACCATCATCAAGCCAGCCTCTGAGGTATGTTAGTTTTCGTCTAATACTAATAAAAGCCTTTTCATAATAATTAGGCATCTATAGCTGGTCTAGTCTAGTCTACATATATTGTTTATATGGGTTTCATATTTTAAATTTTGTTTCCCATTGTTTGTAATTTTCTTATCCGTTTAATTCTAGAGAATTTTAGGCAAAGAAAGGGCCTTCCACAGATTTCATGGACAAAATTCAAAAGGACGTCAATGCCAGCATGCGTGCAATATTGATTGATTGGCTTGTGATGGTAATTCATTTTTGTTGATTGTTTTACATATTTTGTATACCCTGAAGACTTGCCTTAAGAGATATAAAATTTATAAGGATAATTTTTTATTATTTTTCAATAATGGGGATTTTTTGTATTATTAAATTTGTTGTCGGCAATATCATCACCTAATAATTGTAACTTTATCAAGGGTGGACATGTAACATATGTTTAACTTGTGAAATTCTGAACCTCTATTCCAACAGCAGGTGGCTGAAGAGTACAGGCTTGTACCTGACACATTATATTTGATCGTAAACTACATAGACCGGTACTTTTCAGGGAATTTTATGAATAGGAAACGGTTACAATTACTTGGTGTCGCGTGCATGATGATTGCCTCGTAAGTAAACATTTACCCTTAGTGTGTTATCCTACAATGAAAGAACATGGCAAAATGGGTGCCGCACCTACGTCCGACACAGCGAAGGGCGAGCGACGCCGCTACCCACGCATTAGTACCACATCTGAGTTTTTCTTTTTCTTTTTTCTTATAGATTCATGCCGGCTCAACTTCAATTCATGCCGAACCAAGCCTATTCGCCCGAAATGGGTCGTATCGGCCGGCTGCCGAAATTGACCGAAACAGGCCAAAATTGGCCTTGAATCATGCCTGAACAACCAAAATCGGCTTTGGATGAGGCCCAAAAATCCTAAATCTGTCCTTCCTCAATTTTATTTTGCATATTTGTTGCGTCTTTTGTGTTTTCTTTTTTGTTGTGTTTCTTGCCTTCTTCTTTCTTTCTTTTGTGAACCAAGGGCATATAATGTGTTTTTTAAGAATACTTTCATAGTAAAAATATATAGAAAATATAAATAAAAATATTTTTAATAATTTTTTAATCGCCACATCCGCACCCTACTTTTTCAAAAATTGCCGAGTCCTGCACTCGCACTCGCACTCGCACCCGAATCCGAAAATGCACCCGCGCTTCATAGGTGTTGTGCTTGTATTGATAGTCCTTTATTTTGTACTCTTTAGTAAAAATATTAACAAAAAAAAATTATTATATTGCCAGCAAATATGAGGAGATTTGCACACCCCGGGTAGAAAAGTAATTCCATCTCCCCCCCCCCCCCCCCCCCAATCCTAAATTTCAATTTATAAACAATCTATTCTTTGTACTGAGGAACTTCTATGTGTCACAAATTACCAACGCTAGTAGCAACACCTATATACATAGTGTCAGGGTCTGCTTCATTTAATGTCATGCACATATTTTGGAGAGTCTAAATCTTCTATCTCACTCTTCCTGTTTCACTATATACTCCACAAATAAAAATATGCCACATGTCCATTTATTTTATTTAATGCTAAATTTATGCCTTTTATTATTCTAATTTCCTATCCGGACTTGGCTTGAGTATAGTGATCTAGTGCATTGATTTCCTCAAAGTATTATTTTTTGGGAAATACTATAGAAGCATCGTGCGATGTTTGTTAAGGTTTCCTTAATGAGGGTCTCATTTAATAAAAAATTAAAGATATAAAAGAAAAAACCATAAAAGTAACCTCACAGTTTATTTTACTATTTTTTTTTTCTTTCTATGAAGTTGGCTCTACAACTTATAAAATTGAAAAAAATAACACAAAATTGCAAAAAAAGAAAAAAATTGCCAAAAAAGTTAATAAAGTTGTTAACGGGCACCTTAAGGTGTTCGTTAACACAAACCTTATTTTTTTTAAAGATAACACTGCACCAAAATAAGTCTATTACATCAAGTGTCAATACAACCAAATTAGTATAGTGGTATTAGACATAATATCACGTCTAAAAATTAAAAGTCGTTGCAATAGTAACTTAAAAATAGTAAATTATTACATTAATAATAATTTGTTGTATTAATTTGTAATTTTCAATTGCAATAGAGATTTTAATAGTAAATTGAATTTAGGAATTTTTTTGCAATAACTTCAATTGAAGAAATCAATTTTTTTTTAATAACTTAAATTGAAGAAATCATTGTAATAACTTGATGCCAATTATATATTTTGCAATATATTGTAATAGAAATTTCAAAGAGATGGCTTATTGCAACAAATTTGACATTGCAAAAACTAAAATATCAATTATTTTACAATCTATTGCAATGACAAACATGAAACTACAATGAATATATTATTACAATGATCTAATTCCAATTATTTGCAATATATTGTAAGAAAAAATATGAAAAAATAACTATTACAACAAATATACCGTTGCAATAATTTAAACCCATATTATTTTTGTCAATTCTTTACAATCTATTGTAATAAAATTCATGAAATAATAGCCTATTGCTACAAAATATTCGAAGTAATAAATTGTTTACTGCATTAGAAAATATATTATTACATCAAAATTTTCATTAAAATATTTAAGGTTTATTGCAACAAAAACTTTTTGTAGCACAAACTTATTATCTCAAATTTTATTGCAACACTTTGCATAAACTATTACAATGACTTCGATGTTATTGCAACGATTTTTTTTGTTGTAGTAAACATTTTTTGTTGTAGGGTAATTACAAGCACATGGGGAGGTGCCAATTCAACGATAAGGCCCTTAACTTTTGACCACATTATCATTGTAATGAGTAAGTACATTCGAGCATTAGATCCAAGAATTACCCCACCTAACCTTTTTTTTTTTTTTTTGATGACTTACCCCTCCTATCCTAAAATGTAGTTAGATTGTTCAAATTAGATGATTAAGAGCAATTGCATCAATGGGTGTAAAATTTCTTCTATTTTGCAACAAAAAAAAAAACAAAACTTTTTTCTAGTTTACACTCCCACTTTTACAAAATACCCATATCAGTTTATCTATTCTAAACATTTATTCAATAAAATATTTATTCTTTTACATTTTTTATTCTTTCCTTCACACTCCTCTTTACCCTCTCACAAACCCAACACAACTCAAAATCACCAACATCCAGCCACCATCAACGATCAATCCACACCCATCATCAACCCACCCAGGCACCATCAAAAAGATCAACCACCATTATCAACCCTCCTAGCCACCATCATCAAGCCAGCCTCTGAGGTATGTTTGTTTTAGTCTAATACTACTAAAAGCCTTTTCATAATAATTAGGCATCTATAGCTAGTCTAGTCTAGTCTACATATATTGTTCATATGGGTTTCATATTTTAAATTTTGTTTCCCATTGTTTGTATTTTTCTTATCCGTTTAATTCTAGGGAATTTTAGGCAAAGAAATGGCCTTCCACTGATTTCATGGACAAAATTCAAAAGGACATCAATGCCAACATGCGTGCAATATTGAGTGATTGGCTTGTAATGGTAATTAATTTTTGTTGATAGTTTTACATATTTTGTATACCCTGAGGACATGCCCTAAGAGATATAAAATTTATAAGGATAATTTTTTATTATTTTTCAATAATGGGGATTTTTTGTATTATTAAATTTGTTGTCGGCAATATCATCACCAAATAATTGTAACTTTATCAAGGGTGCACATGTAACATATATTTATCTTGTGAAATACTGAACTTCTATTCCAACAGCAGGCGGCTAAAGAGTACAAGCTTGTACCTAACACATTATATTTGATCGTAAACTACATAGACCGGTACTTCTCAGGGAATTTTATGAATAGGAAACGGTTACAGTTACTTGGTGTCGCGTGCATGATGATTGCCTCGTAAGTAAACATTTACCCCTAGAGTCACTACAAAAAAATGAGGCTATCCCAGCGTTTTCAAAACCGCTGGGATAGCCCCAAAAAGCTCTAGGATATGGTCAGAATTCCTATCCTGGCGTTTTTTCTCCCGGCGCTTCAAACCGCCGCGGTTGGACTGTCGGTATAGGGTCAACGAACCTGTACTAGTGCTTTTCAAAAGCGTCGGGAAAGGCATATGCCCTATACCAGCGCTTTTGAAAGCGCTGGTATAGGCCTTTTAAATTATATTGATTCAAGACCTATACTAGCACTTTCAAAATCACTGGTATAGGTCATGAATGATATAATTTAATAGCCCTATACCAACGCTTTCAAAATCGCTGGTATAGGTCATGAATGATATAATTTAAAAGCCCTATACCAGCGCTTTCAAAAGCGCTAGAATAGGTACAGCCTATGCCAGCGCTTTCAGAAGCGCTAGAATAGGTCTTATATCAATATCATTTAAAAGGCCTATACCAGCGTTTTTGAAAGCGCGGGCATAGGCAGTACCTATTCCAGCGCTCTCAAAAGCACTGGTATAGGGCTTTATTGAATAAAATTTAAAAGGACCTATGCCAACGCTTTCAAAAGCGCTGGTATAGGTCCTTTTTTTAAAAAAAAAATTTTAATTTTAATTTTATAGCATCTAAAATGTACCTACAATACATATTTTCCAATAAATATTTTACAAAACTTGTAATGAACCACAATTCATATTTTCCAATAGCAAATACAATACCACATTAAACCAACAAACTAAATATATTTACTTATAATTATTTACATTAGCAAAAACAATACTTATCAATGATGAAAAATCTTCAAATGTTGAAAAATCTGAACTTAATCATGGGTAATAATCAAGAATATCTTCAAATGTTGGGTGTAATGAAGAGCCATAATTTTGTTCAAACTCAGACCACATATCCCTGGATTTCATTTTTTGGAGCAAATATATATCCATGTCCTCACTTTCTGACTCATCCAACTCAATCTTCCCCTCCAATACTTTCACTACTTGTCTCATACTTGGCCTTGCACTTGAGTCAAAATAGGAACATAACAAGCCCAAGTGAAGCACCTTCTCCACTTCCTCCTCATCTAACCCACCTCTAGCCCTCAATCTCTCATCAAGGGCATTAAGTAATTGTCCTTGTACCATAAATTGCCATGCCCATTCTGAACTTAATCATGGGTAATAATCAAGAATGCCTTGAATTTGACTCCATAGCTAATGTTGAAAAAGCTTTAAAATGCTAGACCACTCCAATCACCTAGGAACCTAGTGTTCACGAAACTAAAAAAATATAAGTTTAAGTCAAGTTAGATCCATACTTGGTCTACCTAGGGCTAATCACTGAATACACCAATGCATGAGTATTACTCAAGCAGCAATAGATAAAAAGTAAACTTAGATGATCACATAAAAGATGGAATTATTAAGGAAATTCCAGTGAGAATGACTAAGTTCATCACCAATAATTATAGCACAATAGGAACAACACAATCAACACTCCCACTAATGAAAAGTAGACCACCTTATATCACCATGCAAGCCACCCGCTTGCTTCAAACCAACAATCCACCACAGCAGAAATTTTAACATATAATTATAGACTAGTCGGGTATTATGAAGTAGATGTTACTCACCCTTTAGCAATTCACTGGTTTGCTCACGGAAAGCTAATACTCAAACTTAGAGCAAGCTACTAATCCTGCAAAATCTAAGTCTAAATTATATTATGCTTTAACATAATAACATCAAGGGAAAATAAATATCTACTAATCAAAGGCTGCAATAAGTTACTATTTGCAGTGATTTAAACTGGATATTATGACAAGGAAAAAGCAAAACAAGCAATAATCAAAGTATAAAGGGCCCTCTGTCATTATTTCAAACAGGAGTAATAGAATGATTTGTGGAAAATAATTTTTTTCACAATCATCAATTATTTAATGTAGCTTTTCATTGTTTGTCTAAAACAACCAATTGGGCAAAGAGCCATCAGAAATCAAACAAAACTAAGCACAAAAGAATTCAAACCCAATTGTGTAAATTTGATAGTGAATCTAAAATCACAAGGAAGGCCACTAGAAAGAAATACAAAAAGGAAAAATGAAGGGGAAGAAGGAGCAACGAGCGACCTTGGAAGCCCAAAGACGATCAGTGGAGGAGACAGCGTGCCAGGCACATGAGACAAGGAGAGAGTGCCACGCTGCATATGTCGAGGTAGCTCAGTATCTTCAACATGATGTCCATACCAAACACCTCCAAAGGGTCCCTTCTTAGAGGAACATCAATACTAAAACCGTAATTTGAGGCAACTTCACATTTCTAGAGTCTTCTTTTCCATAAAAGCTAGCTGCAATATAAAACCAAGATTCTCAAAAGAATTTCTTTAACTGCAGGATGAATATGTAGTGATCATGATAACTACCACTATTGTTCAAGAGAAATAGCCAAATATTCTCTAGTTGTAGTGGCCATAGTATTACTTAAAAAAAAAAAAAAAAATTAAGCCAATTTCAAATTCAAATTACATGCTAGCATGCGCATGCCTACACACACATATGTACATGTATATGCACCACATAATTACTAAAAAAGATTCAAATAACACCCCACCCCAGAACCCTCTCAATAGTTCTACCCAAAAAAAATTAAGCAAAACCCAAATCCAAATTACAATCCCATGTATATACATTTAAAAAAAAAAAATCAAAATTTAGGCAAATCCCATTTCCAAAGTATACTGTGTGTACTGAAAAATAAAAAATTCAAAATTTAAACAAATTCCATATCAAAATTATGCACACAAACATATACGCATTTATACACTAAAAAAGATTCAAAATTTAAGCAAATCCCATTTCCGAAGAATACTCTATGTACTAAAAACACATACACAAGCAATATGCATACAATTACTAAAAAGACTAAAACTTTAAGCATATCCCAGATCCAAATTACACACACATATCTAACATATATCCATATATACACTAAACCATATTTAAAATTTAAGCAAATCACATTGACCTTGAATGAAAGAGGAAAAGCCACACATATAATAAGAAACTTCCTATTTTTATTTCTTAAGAGTTTCAGACATACTAATATATTAGCACCCTATTGTCTGGACTAATTAAAATAAATTTATAATCTGCTTATGTTTGGGAAACAAACACATCTATCACATACCCATCTCTTGGCTTGAGAAACTCAAGTGTAAAATTTTCAATACCTTTGTATGATGGACCTCCCCATGGTGGTGCTAAAAACACTATGTCCCCCTAAAAAAAAGAAGAAGAAATAATTAGAATATTAAACTAAACAATATTAAAAGAAGAATATTTTCCATCTCAAGTTAAATTATTAACTTTAATGCAACATAATCAAACATGTAATATAAGTTTAATTTACTACCTCAACTTGATAACTAAATCAGGTTCCAATATCATATTATGTAGATTTTGTTAGATTCTAAAATGCTTCCAATAAAAGGCAACATCAAATATATTTGACAAGTGCAGTGTATTTATAGAGAGATTTTCCACTTATTAATGCACAATTTAGCACACCAATTCACGCATTCCTTTCCAGCCTCTCCATATGGGCCCATAATATTTCCATACTCATTTTCAATCTATCAAGCATTCAACAACAACAATAATAAGTTTGCAAATAATAATATTAATAGTAATAGTTATAATAACTCTACTTAGTCATAATAAAATGAATATTTCAAAATAGATAAATAGGAACTTCATGCAGATATTTTTATATTTTTTTTTTAAAAAAATAACCTTAATGAAAACAATAAAAACTAAGTATAATTTACTAACCTGAGAAAGAATTACAGGTCCACCTTGTGAAGCAAAGAGATTCTCACGTTTCATCATATCCACGATCAATGTAGTAAAAGTTTTCATCTCACTCTAAAAAAAGTTAAATTTAGAGCAATTAGAAATATTTTTAATTAAGCCAAAAAATAAAACTAATAAATATAAAAAATTTCATATTACCATGTATAAAGGACTTGCTGTCCTTAGTTGAATCCCAGGGATGTTGTGCAACCATACAGGTAATCCACTGGCACAAATCACAAATGAAAATAGAAAAAAAAAATCAAAAATATATACAAGATATTAAAAAAAAAAATACATATACAATAACAAAAACACTTAAATAAAATATTATTACCCATAATTCTGTTCTGCACATGTATATGGTCCAATACTAAGAACTTCTTCTGATCTTTAATGGCTTCTCATCTAAAAGACGTAGATGGTGGCTAAAGAAATAGGTAAGGGATGAGTGAAGAGGAAACATGCGAACAACTAAAAAACTAGTTGAACAACAAAACTTTAAAATGGAAAACATGCAAGCCATAGCACAATGGACAACATTTCACAAGCATTCACACAAGCACAATACTATTGTCACACCCCAAACCCAATCAGTACCTAGAGCGCTTGAATCCTCAAATTTTCTGACCTATATATAAAATAAAATAAAATCTTCCCAACCACAATGATAATGAATTCTTGAGACCCAAAGGAGGTTCCAACAAAAACAATCCATTTCCATTAGTCTAAATGGCTCATAAACTTTTATTACATCCATAATTCTTCAAAATAATAGATCCTTCGCAAAGTCACAAAATTAAAATTCCTCAAACATACAATTAGAGCTCAATGGTAAAAGTTCTAATCTCATGAGGTTTTGTGACTTATCATTTGAAACTTCCAGGGCTTTTTGGTACCAAGCATCATCATTTGTGACATCACCCAATGAACACCTAGGAATAATTTTTAAGTGAGTAAGATATATTTGCAAACCCAAAGATAAATTTTAAGCAAGTGCCACATCTGAGTTTTTCTTTTTTTTTTTTTTCTTTTTTTTCTTATAGATTCTCGCCAGCTTAGCTTCAATTCATGCCGAACCGGGCCTATTCGCCCGAAACGGGTCGTATCGGCCAACGGCCGAAACTGACCGAAACAGGCCAAAATCGGCTTTGGATGAGGCCCAAACGTCCTAAATCTGCCCTTCCTCAATTTTATTTTGAATATTTGTTGCTTCTTTTGTGTTTTCTTTTTTGTTTTGTGTTTCTTGCCTTCTTCTTTCTTTGTTTTGTGAACCAAGGACATATAATATGTTTTTTTAGAATACTTTCATAGTAAAAATATATAGAAAATATAAATAAAAATATATAGAAAATATAAATAAAAATATTTTTAATAATTTTTTAATCGCCGCATCCGCACCCTACTTTTTCAATAATTGCCGAGTCTTGCACTCGCACTCGCACCCGAATCCGAAAATACACCCTTGCTTCATAGGTGTTGTGCTTGCAGTGATAGTCCTTTATTTTGTACTCTTTAGTAAAAATATTAACAAAAAAAAAAATATATTATATTGCCAGCAAATATGTGGAGATTTGCACACCCCAGGTATAAAAGTAATTCCATCACCCACCCCCCCCCCCCCCCCCCCCACCCCAATCCTAAATTTCAATTTATAAACAATCTCTTCTTTGTACTGAGGAACTTCTATGAATCACTAATTGCCTATGCTAGTAGCAACACCTATATACATAGTGTCAGGGTCTGCTTCATTTAATGTCATGCACATATTTTGGAGAGTCTAAATCTTCTATCTCACTCTTCTTGTTTCAGTATATACTCCACAAATAAAAATATGTCACATGTCCATTTATTTTATTTAATGCTAAATTTATGCCTTTTATGATTCGAATTTCCTATCTGGACTTGGCTTGAGTATAGTGATCTAGTGCATTGGTTTCCTCTAAGTATTATTTTTTGGGAAATGTTAAAGAAGCATCGTGCAATGTTTGTTAAGGTTTCCTTAATCAGGGTCTCATTTAATAAAAAATTGAAGAAATACTAGGAAAAAAAAAACATAAAAGTAACCTCACAGTTTTTTTTTTTTTTTTTTCTTTCTATGAAGTTGGCTCTACAACTTATAAAGCTGTAAAAAATGACACAAAACTGCAAAAAAAAAACATAAATTGCCAAAAAAGTTGTTAACGGGCACCTTAAGGTGTTCGTTAACACAAACCTTATTTTTTTAAAAGATAAATATTATAAGCACATGGGGAGGTGCAAATTCAACTATAAGGCCCTTAACTTTTGACCACATTATCATTGTAATGAGTAAGTACATTCGAGCATTAGATCCAAGAATTACCCCTCCTAACCTTTTTTTTTTGATGACTTACCCCTCCTATCCTAAAATGTAATCAGATTGTTCAAATTAGAAGATTAAGAGCAATTGCATCAATGGGTGTAAAATTTCTTCTATTTTGCAACCAAAAAAAAAAACAAAAAACAAAAAACTTTTTCCTATTTTACACTTCCACTTTTACAAAATACCCATATCAGTTTATCTATTCTAAACATTTATTCAATAAAATATTTATTCTTTTACATTTTTTATTATTTCCTTCACACTCCTCTTTACCCTGTCACAAACCCAACACTACTCAAAATCACCAACACCCAGCCACCATCAACGATCAGTCCACACCCATCATCAACCCACCCAGGCACCATCAATAAGATCAACCACCATTATCAACCCACCTAGCCACCATCATCAAGCAACCAACCACCATCATCAAGCCAGCCTCTGAGGTATGTTAGTTTTAGTCTAATACTACTAAAAACCTTTTCATAATAATTAGGCATCTATAGCTAGTCTAGTCTAGTCTACATATATTGTTTATATGGGTTTCATATTTTAAATTTTGTTTCCCATTGTTTGTATTTTTCTTATCCATTTAATTCCAGGGAATTTTAGGCAAGGAAAAGGCCTTCCACAGATTTCATGGACAAAATTCAAAAGGACATCAATGCCAGCATGCGTGCAATATTGATTGATTGGCTTGTAATGGTAATTCATTTTTGTTGATAGTTTTACATATTTTGTATACCCTGAAGACATGCCTTAAGAGATATAAAATTTATAAGGATAATTTTTTATTATTTTTCAATAATGGGGATTTTTTGTATTATTAAATTTGTTGTCGGCAATATCATCACCTAATAATTGTAACTTTATCAAGGGTGTACATGTAACATATGTTTATCTTGTGAAATTCTGAACTTCTATTCCAACTGCAGGTGGCTGAAGAGTACAGGCTTGTACCTAACACATTATATTTGATCCTAAACTACATAGATCGGTACTTTTCAGGGAATTTTATGAATAGGAAACGGTTACAGTTACTTGGTGTCACGTGCATGATGATTGCCTCGTAAGTAAACATTTACCCCTAGTGTGTTATCCTACAATGCACAGACACGGCAAAATGGGTGCCGCACCTACGTCCAACACGGCGACGGGCAAGCGACGCCGCTGCCCACGCGTCAGTGCCACATCTGAGTTTTTTTTTTTTTAATAGATTCACGCCGACTCAGCGTCAATTCATGCCAAACCTGGCTTATTCGGCCCAAATCGGGTCATATTGGCCGGCGGCTGAAACTGACCGAAATAGGCCAAAATCGGCCTTGAATCATGCTGGAACAGCCGAAATCGGCTTTGGATGAGTCCCAAACATCCTAAATCTGTCCTTCCTCAATTTTATTTTGAATATTTGTTTCTTCTTTCATGTTTTCTTTTTTGTTTTGTGTTTCTTGCCTTCTTCTTTCTTCTTTTTGTGAACCAAGGACATATAATGTGTTTTTTAAGAATATTTTAATAGTAAAAGTATATAAATAATACATAAATAAAAATATTTTTAATAATTTTTTAATTGCCGCAGCCCGCCACAGCCGCACCCTACTTTTTCGAAAATTGTCGTGTCCTACACCCGCACTCGCACCCGAATCCGAAAATGCACCCGTGCTTCATAGGTTTGTGCTTGTACGTGATAGTCCTTTATTTTGTACTCTTTAGTAAAAATATTTAAAAAAAATTATTATATTGCCAGCAAATATGTGGAGATTTGCACACCCCGGGTAGAAAAGTTCAATTCCATAACTGATCACAGTTATTCCAAGGAAGAGGTTGGTCCTGCCACTCCTTTGGCTGAATTGTGCTTTTTCTAGATGATTCTTGCATTGTTTCTATCCTGCCTAAGCAGCATGAACATTAGCATTTCATATGCTACAGGTTTTGCAAATGGAATCTGCAGTTTTGAACTACTTGAAGTTTGAAATGACAACACCAACAACTAAATGTTTCTCAAGGTAAGGGCTAGTTCATGACTATTGACTATACTTATGTTTTTCACGCATGCTGCTTCAGATGGTGACTTGTGATTAATTGTGTAGGCAATTTGTTCGTGCTGCTCAAGGAATAAATGAGGTATTGTTCTTGGGCTTGAGTGCTCAATATGTTTGCTTTTGTATCTTCCCTACCATATGCAAGGTCTAAATATCATCAATTTGTTTACACTATTGGGATAGTTCGCTTGAATATAATGCCCCATAATTAATTCGATTATGGATAAAAGATTTTAATATAATGACTAGATTAGTAGTGAAAGGTGGTTGGGAAAAAAATAGCCATCATAATGGTCACTTCATAATATATATGTACACTATTGGTTATTGATTATACTTGTCATGCCCTAACACTTTGATTCTTTGCGTTTTTTTTTTTTTTTTTTTTTAATTATTTGCCATCTTTTAGGATTCCATCATTGCAGTTGGAGTGCTTAGCCAACTTCATTGCAGAATTATCTCTCTTGGAGTACAGTATGCTTTGCTATGCTCCATCACTTATAGTTGCTTCGGCAATTTTCTTGGCCAATTATTTTTTTTTCCCTTCAAAGAGACCATGGGTATATGCATGATAATACATTGATATATTTCTACAACAAAATGTATTTTTAGTGACGATAAATTTTTTTCTAAAAGTCCAGTTTTTTGTCACTAAGAACCTTTAGTGACGAAATTGGACTTTTAGTGACGAAATTCATTTCATTGCTGTAGCCCTGTTGCTCAAAGTCCTAGCGACGAAAAATTTCGTCACAAAAAGTCCGATTTGTTTAAAAAAAAAAAACTTTTAGCGACGAAAACGTTTCGTCGCTAAATGTTTTCCTCGCTAAAAACAGTATTTAGTGACGAAAGTATTTCGTCACTAAAACCATTTCAGTTTATTAAATCATATTTAGTGAAGAACAATTTCGTCACTAAAACTATTTTCGGGTACATATGGTCACCAAAAAATTCGTCACTAAAACTATTTTTAAGAAAATCCATACACATATAGCGACAAAATTTTTCGTCACTAAAACCATTTCTTACAAAATTCCGCTATATTTAGTGACAAAATATTTCGTCACTAAAACAAATTTTTGTTGCTATATTTGTGACGAAAAGATTCGTCACTAAAACTTATTTTCTGTTTTTATTATTTTAATGGCGTTTATATTAACCTGTAACCTGTCATTACATTATTAAAACCTCACATTTGATTAATACATTTATTTCAACAACACATTTATAAAAAAATCGATCCATACATTCCACAAGTTAAAATTAAAATAAGTATCCAATTCAAACTCCTTCCATACAAAAATTGTTTGCAACACATACAATAACTTAAGATGTTTTATAAAAATACAAAAATGTAGCATAATATAATTAGAACCACCGGAAGATGTCCTCATATGTCTTCAAATAATGCCAAAAGTAAATCCCCTAAAGCCACCAATAAGAAATTTGCACAAATATAAAAACACTATTACATTAAAATCGTAAAGTAAAAACATTAACTATGTTATAAAAAACATTTCTAACAATGAATTAAGAGTAGCCACACCAATAAATTAAAATCACAACTCCTAATGTATAAGTTGTAGAAAGCAAATATAAATTTTCAAGTGTAATATAATACAATTAGTTTCAAATGATACATAAAAAATGAAGTGTTTTAACTTAAAGATAAAGTACTAACCAATAAGTGATTTAACTTGAAGATGAACCACCCCCATAGGTAAAAGCGTCATCATAACCCTTGCTCCTCAAAAAATTAAGAATATTCTTTTGGACCTCATCTTGCTTAGCTCACACCTCTTGCTCCTTAGCTCGCTCCTCTTCGTCCCTAACTCTTGCCTCTTTGAGCTCAATTATCTTATTTTCTAACCGATGAATATACTCCACCGAGGAACTAGATGAGGCAATGGTTACTAGAGAAGAGGAAGATCTCATGTCAAGTCCTTTTACAATACCGGATTTCTTCTTAAAAACCAAGTTTGAGATCTCCTCTTGTGTAAAGGGAATTGCATTAGGATCTTGACAATGATCCTCTTGCACTTTGAGAATAGTTTCCTACCATTTGAAAGAGAAAAAAACAAGCAATCACAACATTAATACAACATATGTTATACCTTTACAAACATGATAAGGATGGAATAATAGGGATGCAATGATACACATACATATGTGGCTTCATCCTCATGGTGTATCCACCTATTTGTATTTGGATTGAAATGAACATCTTTGTAGATTTTTGCCAATTTAGGAACTTGACCGCCATTGTTATTTGTCTAATTAATTAACATTCGAGTGTTAGTTAGTTATAGTTAATTAATCACAACATGTAATATACTAAGGTTTAAGAAAATGAAAAAACACACACCTCCTCATCAACCCTAACAGCAAGTGCCTTTGTCCTGCATCTATGTTTGCCTGAAGTTTTGCTCCTATTTTTAGAGTTCTTTCTTGATTTTTCCTAATAAAGAACATTCAAGATATTTATTAGATCATGAATAAAACAATATACATTTACTTCATCTAAGTATTAATCTAATCATTTAACAACATAATATAGTAAATATTGGATAATAATAATATACGCATAAATAATTTACTAGCCAGTCCTTATTGGTCCATTTCCCTTCAATGAGTCTAGTCTACTGCTCAAATGTGGCATTCTTTGGCGAGTGGCTTTTTGCATAGTCAGCACCATGAGATTGTACGAGCTTTTTATAAGTCTGATACAACTTGTTAGAGCCGCTACTCAATAATCTTCCACATTTTGTATTTATTGTTTTCGTTACCAAGTTGGAATCTCCTTCTAGCTCAAACTAATCCTATAAAATGAAGTATATATGTATTATAAAAATATTATTATATGAATTTATTATGCTTAGTGACAACAAAGACGAGTTAGACGTTATCAATATAAATTTACCGCGATATTTTGAAGCACCACATCTCTAGTAGCAGCATCAACACTTTTCCAATTTTTTACGTTGTAACTAGACAAATTACTTCGCACTTGTACACCAATTTGATTGACAAGCTTGCATGCATTCTTCCCAATAGGAGTATCATACTCTGCAGCTATATGTACTAGCAATTTACCACTTTTTTTAACAAGTGCCCGTACTGCTATACTACGTGTTGTTCCACAGGTATTTCTGCTAGTAGATCCTATTTAAAAATTATCAATGTTAAAAAATTATACATTCTATGTACATTAAGTATAATCTCAATAGTAAAGACAAGGTGCAATTGTAATTAAGTATGTTCTGTGTAATTACCAGTCATGCTAGTTAATGCGTCGGTAGCCTTCACACTAGAAGAACTTTGGGCGGGAGGATTTACTTCAGGAGGTGTTTCCGTAGATTGAACCATGGATTGGACCACCGGGATAGATGCCTCACCTCGCGAGCGTGTAAATCGTCCTGATGCCATCTGTAACTAACAAACATACATATAATGGAACAACAAAGTCATTACAAATAATAGATCAACAAAGTTATTATCTATTGTACCTTATGGAACATCTATTGTACCTTATAGATTAAAGAGTTAGATTACTCAACATCATTCTCATCGTCACCAATAGGTGGTACATAATCATCATCTACCACAACACTAGTTCTACTTCTTTTCCCTCTTGCACAATTGGATTGAGTATAATCCTTTAGATAAGTTGAGATGTGCTTCAATCCCAAAGCATCAATTATTTCTTGGTTTGGCCTCATTCTATCCAATCTTGCCATCTCATACCTTGGTATATTATGAGTGTATTTGACCTTTTTGGGCATTTTTTGAAACTATATGTTGACATGAAAGATAAGTACAATTGCTACTAACTTAACATTATAGTCCACACCATTATCCATATCAAGCAATTCACAAGTGCAAAATTTGAACACAATTGCTACTAATTTAACACAACAAATTACCACATCAATATCCATATCAAGTTCAAGATAAGTACAAAACATCTCAATAACAATTACTACTAACTTTACATATCATAGTCCACACCATTATCCATATCAAGCAATTCACAAGTGCTAAATTTGAACACAATTGCTACTAACTCAACACAACAAATGACCACATCAATATTCATATCAAGTTTAAGATAAACACAAAACATCTCAATAACAATTGCTACGTAGATAAGCATAAAACTTTAAGACAAGCACATAACATTTAAGACAATTGTTATGAATTATGATAATTCTACATATCATAATTCATATCAAGATCAACATCAGGTATGTCATGCTCTTCGTTTTGATTGGCGTCTCTTGAAGTTCCACCTTCAGGAACAACCTCAGCTTCAACATCACCCATACAATACTCAATAATATTGTCTTCAACATTGATAGGGACAACATCAACAATTGCTTCTTGTTGGAATGCATCACTATCTTCTGTATTATCATTGGATTCTCCGCCCTCGACTTCTGAGACATCAAACACTCCCCTATATTGGATGCATTGCACAATTTTCCAAGAGTCACGCAATTTCGTATCTTGAAGGTAGAAAATTTGTTTCGCTTGACTAGGAAGTATAAAAGGGTCATTTTGATACCATCGACTTGTAACATCAATACTCATGCAATGTGCATCAGTTCTTATCGTTCTCCTTCAACCATTGTTACCAGTATTGTACCATTCACACCGGAACAAAACAACTTTATGGCGAAACCTATACTCTAATTCCCAAATCTTGCACACATGACCATAGAAGTCGTGCATTTCTCCCTCATGGTCCCTTTCGGTACATACACCACTGTTTTGGGTTACACGACGATTGTCTAAGTCCCTTGTATGGAACTTTACACCATTGACCATACAAACTGTGTACTCCTTCACATGCAGCTTAGGACCATTTGCTAATGATCATAACTGTTTAGTAGCTTCTGATGACTTGTTAACTTTCAATCTATTCATCTATAATGACATACAACAAGTGATATTAATTAGTAATAAGCAATGACGAATAAATTTAAATGTTTTAATTTATTAGTGTGTGATTAAATTTCAAATGTCTTACATGTTCTCTGAACCACTTGGGAAACTCTTGTTGGATTTGAGTTATGGCTTCTCCAGTAGGATTATGCAATGTGCTTTTGTGTTTGCTGTTAAAAATAAGGTGATTTATTTTCAGCTAAGCATTGCAGATAATATTCAAAACTTGATTAAACAATATATGCATATGAAATCACATACTTTAAATAAGGCTCTAGCTCAGGACTATTGTACAACAAGTACCAATGAGCAGTATCAAGTAATGCACGAGACAAGTCGCCATCATTCCGCCTACCACTTGTAGGTCGGGCAATCTGTGAAAAAACTATCAATCCTTTGCTAGATTCACCAAAATCTTCATTTCTTTTGCTTCAATTATGCATAGTTTGATTCCATCAATATACAAAGACCAGTTGTTAATACATTCTTTAAGAATGTAAGCCTCTGCAATCGAACCTTTTGGTCAAGCTCGGTTGGAAACGTATCTTTTCAATTTTTCAAGGTACCTACGAGGAAAAAATACGCACAGAATGTGATTTTATACCACGTGGGAAAGATGCAATTGATGAATGCATCAAAGGATCTAATTACCTTTCAATTGGATACATCCACCGATATTGTACCAGGCCTCCTACAATTGCTTCTCGAGGCAAGTGAACAGCAAGGTAGACCATAACATCGAAGAATGCTGAAGGAAAAAACCTCTCAAGCTTGCATAGTATAAGAACTATACGTTCTTCTAGTTTCTCCAATTCACTCCGCTTTAGGGTCCTTGAGCATAAGTCTTGGAAGAAGTTGCCCAACTCAAACAATACAATACTAATATCTTTATCTGCAAACCCTTGTAACCCAATTGGAAGAATTCGTTGTAGTAGCACATGACAGTCGTGGCTTTTCAAACCAGATAATCTACCATTTTTTGCATTCACTAACCTTGATATGTTGGCTGCATAGCCATCCGGATACTTGACTGATTTCAAAAAGTCATAAAAACTATCCCTTTCATTGGGGCTTAATGAAAAGAAAGCCCGAGACTTGTCATATGATCCATCAGGATGTTGTTTCAAATGCAACGTGTGCCTGAAGTTCATATTTTGCAAGTCTATCCGTGCCTTGTCAGTGTCCTTGTTTTTCCCCTCAATGCCCAACAAAGTACCATAAGTACTCTCATTAATGTTCTTCTCCACATGCATGACATCAATGTTGTGCTTAAGCTTCTTATTTTTCCAATATGGAAGCTTGTACAAAATACTTACCTTTGACCAATTTGGCTCCCCAATGAGTTGTCTTTTCTTGTTACTTGGATGCTTTCCTAAAATTATATTTGGCATTCTATCTAGCTGCTCTTGTATCTTTCCCACTTGTAACTCTAAAGATCTCTTCCATTTCTCCAGTAAACCATTATGCAACCGACTATGTCTCCAACGATGTTCCATAGGTAAATAAGCTCGATGGTTAATGAATCCAATTTTACTTTCCAAAGCTTCTAAATATGGTTAATCATTGCAAGTGTAACAAGAATGATAACCTTTTGTCCTCCACCCAGACATGTTACCAAATTCAGGATAGTCATGTATTGTCCACAACAAAGTTGCACGCATCTGAAAATGCTCTTTACTATAAGCATTATAAGTTTCTACCCCTTCTTTCCACAACTCCTTCAACTCATCAACCAATGGTTTCAAGTAAATATCAATCTCATTCCCCGGTTGATGGGGACAGGGAATAAGCAAAGACAACATAAAATATGGCTCCTTCATAACCAACCAAGGCGATAGATTATAAGGGATAAGTATGACAAGCCACATACTATAATTGTTGTTCATATTCCCAAAAGGATTAAATCCATCTGTAGCCAACCCTAACCTTACATTGCGAGGTTCAAGGACAAAATCAGGATGTTTCAAATCAAACTCCTTCCACTCCTCACTATCAGCCGGATGCCTCATTATTTCATTGTCCACATGTTTGTCTATATACCATCTCATGTCTTTAGCTCTTTGGCCTGACATGTACAATCTCCTCAGTCTCAGTGTCAACGGGAAATAACGCAATACCTTATGAGGAATCTTCTTACCTTGGGTACGTGTATCTTTGTACCTAGGCGCCTCACACACTGGACATTTATCAAGGTTTTCATTTTCCTTCCAAAATAGTGCACCATCATTTTTGCATGCATCTATATGCTCGTATGACATGCCCAAGCCACGTAATATCTTCTTTGCTTCATAAGTTGACCTTGGAACCAAGTTACCTTTCGGTAAAACCTTTGTCAGCAATTCTAGCATCATATCAAGTCCCTTATTACTCAAGTTGGTCATTACCTTTACATTCAACATCTCAATAACAAACTTCAAGATGCTATAATCAGTGCAACCCGGATACAACTCACGCTTTGCATCTTCCTCAAGTTTGTCAAAATGACGCACCTCCTCATCTTCGGTTGCATTTTTTGGTTCCCCTCTAATTCGGTCACCTACCAAGGCATCGATACCATCCATATGATCACCATCCGACATTTCATTATCATGAATGTTCTCGTTCACTACACGAGATTCTCCATGATTATACCAATTAATGTAAGATTGCATAATTCCACGATAAAGCAAATGGATACACATAGTTTGAAGAGATTGTCGATAGCAATTCACACAGTGAATACACGGGCACGGAATATTACCACTCAAGTCCACAACCGCTCTTGTGGAATTAATAAATGCATTGACCCCTTCAATATATGGATGACTTAATCTACCATCGGGTGTTTTACCCATTGTCATCCAACTTTTATCCATGTTTGACTACAATTATAAGATGAATCATACTTTAGTAAAATAAGGACAACTCATGCATAATGTATTCTAACATCTAAGTCTATAAGCTACTTAGATAAAGTTCTATCACATTCATGAATGCATAATGCTTACAAGTATTGAAATCAAATAAAGTAATATTCATCACATCTAATTAACAATATTCATTCACATTTGCAAGAATTGAAAAAAACTCTCAATATGTATTTAAACCACTTTATAACACTATGCAAGCCACCCACTTGCTCCAACACAGCAACCCACCACAAAACCAATCACAAACATCACAACTATAATGCTTACAAGTATTGAAACCAAATAAAATACTATTCATCACATCTAATCAACAATATTCATTCACATTTGCAAGAATTGAAAAACACTCCCAATATATATTTAAATCACCTTATAACACCATGCAAGCCACCCGCTTACTCCAACACAACAACCCACCACAAAACCAATCACAAACATCACAAGTACAATGCTTACAAGTATTGAAATCAAATAAGGTAAAATTCATCACATCTAATTAACAATATTCATTCACATTTGCAAGAATTGAAAAACACTCCTAATATGTATTTAAACCACCTTATAACACCATGCAAGCCACCCGTTTGCTCCAACACAACAACCAACCACAAAACTAATTTCCAACATCACAAGTATAGAGTTTTACAAGTACTTAAATCAAATAAAATACTATTCATCACATCTAATCAACAATACTCGTTCACATTTGCAAGAATTGAAAAACACTCCCAATATGTATTTAAACCACCTTATAACACCATGCAAGCCACCCGCTTGCTCCAACACAACAACCCACCACAAAACCAATCACAAACATCACAACTATAATGCTTACAAGTACTGAAATCAAATAAAATACTATTCATCACAACTAATTAATAAGGTCCATTCATATTTGCAAAAAATTAAAAACACTCTCAATATGAATTTAAACCACCTTATAACATCATGTAAGCCACCCGCTTACTCCAACATAACAACCCACCACAAATCCAATTTCCAACATCACAAGTATAGAGTTTTATAAGTTTTTAACTAGAATTTACTTACTTTGCTCAAGCTAAGTTTATAACTTTTAGAAAAAAATCCAAATTTAACTTGTGTTCTTCACCTTGTTCCTCACAATTTCTTCAGCCACAAAAGAGAGAGAGCTGGAGATAAAAGAAAGATAACTTTTAGTTAGCTTTAGCCCACATACAAAAGAAAAAAAAATTAATCTTAGTATCATAAAGGCCAACAATCATTCAAGTGTCCTTAATTTTTTCCCTATTCACATAAGAGGAGCAACAATTAGTTACCCATGATCCTCATCTTAGTATCAGTTTTTGCTAGGTGCAAATTTGCAAAATTAATAATTGGATAAAAACTGAAGTTCCAAGGGATACAAACCCAGTGGTGGTAATAAAACTGGTTGTGAAGGAACCATCAGAAAAGCGCAAAAGCAAACAACTCTTGCCCACACTTGTAGAGATTTGATAAGAATGTCAAATAACCAAAAAAAAAAAAACTATCATGTTACGTTTGGCCATTTTCAGGAATTTGAAGTCCTCTTTTTTGGCTGTATAAATATATTTTTTGGAAGGGGGGTCTACTAGGTATATAGGTTGCCTACCTAAGGCCATAGGCAAGATGCCTCAAAGCCCTTCAATTACGTACAACCTATCCCTCTAAGAGTTTGATCCCTGGCAACCTCCATGAGAAACTCAGCAGATGCTACTAGGCCATTGGCAATTTGAAGTGCTTTGTTGTAACATAATATTCAAGTGCCCATGACCAGCTTAAAAAGGAGGCATGTAGAATAGAGACCATCCTTAAATTTAAACACTAGCTAAAATCTTCTGTGCAGATATGATGCTAAGTCAAGGATGCATTGTCTAGAATGGTACAAATGTCAAGTAACATGACCTAAAGTCAAATACGTTTGATAAAAATAAATAATATATTTAGAGATTGTGTTACATTGGGTGAATCCATAATCAAAAGATCAAGACTAGGGATCCATGACACTCAGCTTGCAACCAAATAACAAAAGTAAAAACCAAGAACCCGCAAAACAAGATTTGGTAATTTAATATGGGTTTTGATGAGGCTCCAACATAAAGAAGGGAAAAAAAATGGCTCTGAATGTTCAAATAACGTTGAAAACACTATGAACGTTTAGACCCTCAATTACAAAATACTAATTCAAGCTTATTATCAAACAATTAATGTGCGGAACATGAACATAAGCTAAACACAGAATTGATAAACAATCTAAGCCAATTATAATCACATCAACAGCAGAAAATAAAAGGCAAAGATAAAGGGAAGAGAGATGCAAACACAAGGATAATACGCAATATGTTATCGAAGAGGAAACCAAAGCCCTCGACATAAAACCTCTCTGCCGCCCTCCAAGCAATCAATAATCCACTAAAAAATGTAGTTAGGATACATGAACAGTAATAGACTCTCCAAGCCTAATCTACCCAGGTACCTAAGCCCTCCAAGCTTCCTGCTTCAACGAGGTTGCGCTGAACCTTTTTCTTTTCTAGCTTACCGGATTCCGCTATAACCCATAGCATCAACCAATAACCATTGGTCCTTTCCAAACTGCTTCCCTTAGCACCAAAAAACCTTCTCACAGACGTGGATGTGGTGAGAAAAGGATTTGGTCAATAACCTCTCAAGGATGTATCAATGGAGAGGAAGAGAGTAGAGGAATTTGAGGAGTCTCTTAGTGAAGATTGGGGATGAGGCAATCTTGTTTTTCTCTAGGGTTTCTCTCTCAATTTTCTCTCTGGAAGCTCTCTACATTTCGTGGGTATAAGGGTCTATATATAGTGGTGTGTGTTTGGAATACGAAGAGTCAGTTTTTCCCAAACAGGGCTAATTGGCGGCTTGGCCTCGCAATTGGTCTAAGTCACGAGTTCAAGCCGCGAGATAACGGCCTAGCCAGCCTGAGACTTTTGTCTTGTAGTGCAACATCTGGCGTGACCCTTCACCTCCCCGCATGCTTCTCACATGTGCAGCAGTTGGCGGCTTGCAAGCTGCGAGTCAGTCGCGAGTCCTAGCCGCGAGTCCCTGCTTCTTTGTACAAAGTTGAGCAATTCTTCACACTTTCTTCACACACTACCCTTACAAGAATCCCATCTAAATACAAGGTTACTAAGCACTAAATTACAAGCAAATTGGCACGGAATAAAGCCAACAAGATGGTTGATAAAAACTCAACCTTACAATCTCCCCCTTTGGCTATTCCGTGACAAAACCCTATAACAAACTCTAGACTTAACGCGTGAGTTGGGAACAGTTGAAAAACTCACTCACACCTAACTCTAGAATCTGTGAAGCTTTTGAACCATAAGAACAAGAATCTCCTAAAACACAACAACACAATAAGTTTATTGTATGCAGAAAACTTGTAATGCAAATGGAGCAAGCACAATGCGATCAAGCACAATGCGATCAAGCACAATGGAATAAAGTAATAAACCATGGCAAGACCTAAACAGGCAATCACTATAACCAAGTGATCACAATGTTCATTCACACTTGGAATGAACATCCGGACATTCAAGCTGACAAACACAAGGCAAATCAATTGAATGACCAACACTCAACCAATGCATAGTACATGAAGTATGTGCATCTAGGAAAAATCCTACAAGGGCACAAGAGTGACAGTACTTAAAAGGAAATGCATAACATTTAGTTAAAAGTACTGATTTAACAAAGCACAAAGGCTGCATAAAGCAAGATACAAACCATAAAGCCTACAAAGTGCATAGAAACAAACCCTAAAAGCTTACAAAAGCAATATGGGTACAAAACAAAAATAGAAACCTTAAAAACCTACAAAGGTACCAAGTACAAACATAAAGTACTTCCCTTATCATATCACTCCCCCTATCATGAATCATAGGAGCTATGATGAACTTGGAACATATATACCTATAACCTGAAACACTTGCACAAAACACATTAGACCCTCAAGGTAAAGCAAGTAATAAACGGACAAGTATAAAGTAACAAGTAAATTGCGATCAAGTAATCATGATATGAAACATGTGAGCAACTAGATCACACACCAAAACAAAGTTTTCTTATTAGCTTAATGTCTTCTCCCCCTTGGTATATGCATCTCCCCTGTGGAATATCTCTCCCCTTACAAATGTGCACGAGAAATAGAATTTCTCCCCCTAAGAATGTGCACAAGGGTCATATAGAAATGACAAAAACTCTCTGATACACTCTCTAGAATATACTCTCCCCCTTTTTGTTAGGAATAGACAAAGGGTCAAGGAGAAACGACGGCAAGAGATGAAGATATGAACAATGATTATGATGCATGAAGGGTGCAAGATGAATGAGAAAATGAAACTCAAACCTAAGACATGACATGATAGGATGAAGAAACAATGTATGAACCAATGCATGACAAGAGTAGCAAGGTGTGTGCAAGAGGTGGCAATGTGCAATGCATGACCAATGCATGGAAAATGCACATGTGGGGCAAGGTGTGATAAAGACACAACCAATGAACCAAACATGTTCCTAATGAGAAAACATGAGAAACCCCAAAGTTTGATACTCATCGGAGTCCAAACAAGTGAGAAAATGCTTAAGAGGCATTTTATCAAACACCTAGCATGCATTCTAGGAACAACAGTGTGAAACAATGCATGAACATCATGAAATCCACCCTTAAAACATGATCTTTTTGCCACAAGAGGCCAACATCCAAAGCAAATCATCAAAAGAAACCAATCACATTAAAAAATTTGACAAAAATAAAGTTTTCCCAACCCCTATGATGAAAATCTCAACCAAGAGCACAAAACTCTCCAAAACATAGTCTAAGGATCAAAAACAATGAAAAGAGTTCATAATTACCTTAGAGATGTTAATGGAATGAAAAACCATTCAAATTGATTGAGTTTTGATGTAAAAATAGTGAAAGAGGGGTTTAACAGAGGATGGGAGAGGTTTAAAACAGGTTTCCCACGAAAAGCCCTCTAAAAAGCTGTTTTTGGGCGTTTCGCAACTGGGCGAGTCGCGAAGTTCAGTCGCGAAAATTTCGCGAGTCGTGAGTGAGTCGCCAAAGCTTCTGGATGAAACTCGTGACTGGAGTTGGCGAGTCGCGAGTAAGTTGCGAGCGAGTCGCGAGTGGGTCGCGAAAAACTCTGACACCTGTTTTTCAACACAAAACATGTTTAAACACTGAAAAACAATGTAAGCACTAAACATGAACACAAAGAGTGATAAAAATCACTTCCAAAAACATATAAAATGATCAAAAATCTTTTTGGATTGATCCATATATAGTTGAGCACACACACATCACATTTAAACAAGTACAATCGAACAAATGAATAAGGCATTCATTAAACATTAGGCATGTGTGTGTATCAAGTGTAAAATAGTCCTTAGTCTAGAATGAAGTTTCAATGATCAATTCAACCAAGTCATACACAATTAGTACTAAGACAAGTGGTTTATCTCAATTATAGAAATGAATATATATGACCTCCCACAAGAAAATGATTACATATCTTTGAAGCTTTTCATTTGGCTTCTTTACAAATCATAACATTTGATCATTTTTTTTATCTTTACATCTCATTTTGAGATCGATGCCTGAAATTTTTGATATTTCAATTTGATGAACAAGCCTTTGGCTTTTTCGGCACCACACATTTTTATAAAAGTCGCTTTCCCTTTTTCCTAGTCAAATACTAGTATATGCGACGGCTTTTGCAGCTCATTATCTCTTTTCATTTTGAGATTTACATTTGTTGAGCTCTTTAAGCAAAAAAATAAAAGAGTGAGAAGAGATATAGGCACAAGTCTACGCATGTATCAAAACCAACATGACTATTGACTAATCATTCATGACAAGCTTGAAGATCGATTTACAACAATCACACAAAGATGTCAAGATATTTCCCACAAAGATATAAGTGCATAAAGAACAAGCTAAGCTTGTAAATGCATAAAGCCATTTGTACGAAGGTACAAAGCAAAACTCACATGTGATAAGTGCTCAAACATATACGATCAAACTTTTTAAAATTTTTCACTTTTTATGTGGTTTTGGATTTTTTACTCACACAAAACTAAAACATAAAAGTAAGATCAAAACAAATACAATGCATACAAATAAATGCAAAATACACAAATGCATGAAGATGAAGCACCTAATGCATGAAGGGTCCTACAAAGATCGAAAGAATTAGATCAAGGACCAAATAAGCAAAAGCTCAACCATAGGAACCCTTCCTCATCCAAACGGAATGATTGTTTGGAATGAGTGTCTCATGAGAAGTGAGACGAGGGTTGGAAGAATGAGAACCGGAGATACACATAGACAAGGAGGCAAGAACATTAAAAACTTTCTTCAACAACTTACCATTTTCCCCAAAATCCGGTTTAGCTTTTATATCACAACTTCCAAACAGCTCAAGTTTCTCTTTTCTTTTAATTCTTTTAAAAGCTTGAAACTTAGAGCAATGCGATCTTAGATGACCAAAGGCACTACAATAGTGACAAACAATGTGTTTAGGTCCACTAGGCCTTTTGGGAAGGGATCTAGCAACATGAGTTTGTTCTCTTTTTAACTTATGACATTGAGGTCTTATATGACCAATCACACCACAATGGTGGCAAGTAGGAACAAACTTAAATCCACTCAATTCCCTAGGATGGGACCTAAACAGAGGCTTAGACTTAACAGTCTTTCTCTCCACTTTTTGATTTCTTTTATGTGGAGGAATGTACATCGATTTGTCCTTTGAGGCAGAACACACATTAGGCACAAAATCGGGTACCACAACATGATTGCAACATATATTTTCATCCTTTTTAACAATAGGTTCAGTAATCAAACACTTGGCATGCATCTTAAGAGATTCATTTTCAGATTTAAGATCATCAACAAGTTTGTTAGACAAAACAAGTTAAGCATCCAAGTCCATATTAAAACATTCAAACTCTTTCAGCTTTTCAAGAGAATTTTCAGCAAGTTTCTTATATTTTTCAACCAATTTGTTGGATTCATTGAGCTTGGCAATCAAATCATCATTTTCACAAAATAACTTGCTTAAACTCTTTTGAAACTTCTTAGCATTTTTCTTTAAGAGTTTGGTATTAGGAATATCAACAACACCCAAAGATTCATGTAATATAGCATCACAATCATGAGGATTATCACTCATAGAGGCATTTTCACAAACACGTGGCATGTTACATTCATTACCAACCAAGTCATACAAAGAGGCATACAAAGCACAATCCATGGCAAATAACACAAGGGGTCAAGGATCACACTTAGGTATTTAAACCACAACAAGTGTACCCGCTCTGATACCAATTGAATGTTCAAATAGCGTTGAAAACACTATGAACGTTTAGACCCCCAATTACAAAATACCAATTCAAGCTTATTATCAAACAATTAATGTGCGAAACATGAACATAAGCTAAACATAGAATTGATAAACAATCTAAGCCAATTATAATCACATCCACGGCAAAAAATAAAAGGCAAAGATAAAGGGAAGAGAGATGCAAACACAAGGACAACACGCAATGTGTTATCGAAGAGGAAACCGAAGCCCTCGGCGTAAAACCTCTCCACCGCCCTCCAAGCGGTCAATAATCCACTAGAAAATGTAGTTGGGGTACATGAACAGCAATAGACCCTTCAAGCCTAATCTACCCAGGTACCTAAGCCCTCCAAGCTTCCTGCTTCAACGAGGTTGCACCGAACTTTTTTCTTTTCTAGCTTACTGGATTCCACTATAACCCATAGCATCAACCAATAACCATTGTTCCCTTTCAAACTGCTTCCCTTAGCACCAAAAGACCTTCTCACAGACGTGGATGTGGTGAGAAAAGGATTTGGTCAATAACCTCTCAAGGATGTATCAATGGAGAGGAAGAGAGTAGAGGAATTTGAGGAGGCTCTTAGTGAAGATTGGGGATAAGGCAATCTTGTTTTTCTTTAAGGTTTCTCTCTCAATTTTCTCTCTGGAAACTCTCTACATTTCGTGGGTATAAGGGTCTATATATAGTGGTGTGTGTTTAGAATACGAAGAGTCAGTTTTTCCCAAATAGGGCTGATTGGCGGCTTGGCCTCGCGACTGGTCTAAGTCGCGAGTTCAAGCCACGAGATAACGGCCTGGCTAGCCTGGGACTTTTGTCTTGTAGTACAACAACTAGCGTGACCCTTCACCTCCCCGCATGCTTCTCACGTGTGCAGCAGTTGTCAGCTTGCAAACCGCGAGTCAATCGCGAGTCCTAGCCGCGAGTCCCTGCTTCTTTGCACAAAGTTGAGCAATTCTTCACACTCTCTTCACACACTACCCTTACAAGAATCCCACCTAAATACAGGGTTACTAAGTGCTAAATTACAAGTAAATTGGCACGGAATAAAGCCAACAAGATGGTTGATAAAAACTCAACCTTACAAGCTCTCTTGAATGTCCTATTAATGGCAACTGTCCAAGGTATTTAATGCCCTTATTAATGGCTCTCTTGTGTTCGTCCGTGTCGTGCCAAGGTGGACGAGTACATTTGATGAGATCGTCCAAGGAAGTTACATTCATTAGTCCCATCAGCTGCCCTCCGGGTTCTGTGGTCGTCGTGATGTGTCATGATGACCATCAAAAGATGAAAGGTTTTCTGACTGGACATGGCTCTTGGGATTTCGCTCCACATTTAATGCTTGGTGGCGGCGCCATGCACATCATGGCCACATGGCGCATTCTGACCAGTGGAGTTTAATGCTTCAATTGTGTGACTCTTGGGTTTCCCGCTGAATTTCAGTTTTTGTGCCATGGTTTTTAAACTTCCCTTCTTTTCACTTTCCCCTTCACTTTTCCCAATCTCTCAATCATTGCTCTATGTTTCCTCTTCTCCACTTTGCTCTTGCGATTTTCTTTGAACCTCTACATTTTGTGGCTGAGCTGTGGTTGCTTCCTTTAAGGTATGTTTCTCTTTTCCTTTTCCTTCGCTTTTCTTATGGCATAGATAAATAGTGCTTGATTTCTGATTTTTTTTTTTTTTTGTTTTTGCCCCCCCCCCCCTTTTTTTTAGGGCCTTTAGGATTGTTTCCCTTTTCCCCTATTTTCTATTTTTCCATGGTTAGTAGCTCTGAGGTTAGGATAGCTTGTCCCTCAATTTCCTTTCTTTTTGCTCATTTGGGGGCTTCTTTAGGTAACTTTGTCCCTTTAGTTAGAGGGTTTGTTTCTGAAGGTAATGGTTTGAGCGTCGCGTTGGCTGATTTGCTTCCCTTACTCAGTCAATCACTTGATTGGTACAAGGGTTTAGTGAGTAGGCAGGGTACGATGTCTGAGGTGAGATCAAGTGAACTTGAGACCGGGTTGTCATCCAGTGACGATCCTGTGGAGGGGGATACCGCCGTCTCCGTCCCTCAAGAGGTTAGGGCTTTCCATGCCCTTGAGGAGGTGTGTGGTTTAGACGGTGAGACACTCTCTAGGTTTCAAGATAGATTCCAATTCCCTGATAGGGTTAGGATTCGTCTTCCTCGTGATGAGGAATGAGCTTGCCACTTCTCACCTGGGAAGTTTGCTTCTACGAAGCTACTTTCCTGAGTGGGCTTAGATTACCCATCTACCCATTTATTATGGAGCTTCTAGGACATTTTGGTATTGCTCCTGGGTAACTTATGCCCAATTCGTGGAGAATAATGGTCAGCTGTATAGAGATATAGCTGACTGCTACGGATGGAGACATGATTAAGGTGGACGAGCTCATTTATCTGTACCGTTTTAAGGGGTCTAAGGAGCATGGGTATTACGAACTGGTGCCTTGGGAGAGAAGGACTAGGATTGTACGAGATCTACCTTCGTCATTCAGATATTGGAAGTCCCGACTCTTTTTTGTGTCCGGGGATGACTAGGAGTCTCCCTCTAATGAGGTTTGGGGTGATCTCCCTAGGTTGCTCCGTCGGTGGAGAACCCCGAACTTAGGTGCATCGTTATTTCTTCTAGTCCTTTTAACCTTCATTCTTTTCATTCATTATGTCATCACTAACTCTTCTGTCCATTGTCTTGTGTTGTTAAGAGACGGCCCAAGCTTAAGAGCAGGTATAAGGAATGCGTTGAGAATGCCATTAAGTACGCAAGGACAATCGAAGATTTCGATGATCTTGTTGACCCCCGGACTCTAGGTTTCAATTTCCTAGGTCCAGAGCCCTCTGCTTTCATCCTATGAAACATTGATATTGAGGAAAAAAAAGTGTTAAGTTCATCCATGCTACTTCTTTCCTCTTCCTTTCTTTTCTCCTTTTTTTTTTTAACAAGTGTTTTTCTCTTGCAAGGATGACGAAAAAATTTAATCAAGGATTGTATGCCTAAATGAGGGCCAATAAGAATGAGCCCCTTTCCAATCTTGGGGCCAAAACTGTGCGGGTGATGGATAAGGGTGCCTCCATCACTCCTGCTACTCCAGCTACTCCTGGCACTAAGATGATGAGGACAGCCTCCTCGGCTACCTCGGTTAAAGAAATTATTCCTCTTCGAAATAAAAGGCAACGTACCAGGGATAAGTCGAAGGATAAAGCTGATTCTGGATCGTCTAGCGTCTGGGACGATGCTAGGGTTACGGTGGCACGGGCACAAGAGACCTTTTCTGTCGGGGAGATGAAGGTATTCTCAAGCGCGTCTCCCAACAAGGTTGTGTGTTGTCATCTTCACAAACTCGTCCAAGTAGTGTACTTGTGCAAATTCTTCTTCTCTTTTTTTTTTTTTTTTTTTTTTTTTTTGTTGCATTGTTCTGAGGTCTAGTTCTTTCTTTCAAGTGCTGGGAGAGAGCCTTTAAATTACTTCAGAGTATCTTACTCAAGAGGCCAAGGTTGTGTCTGTAGTGTCCAGGGTGAAGGCCTTGGAGGTGGAGAACTCGAAGCTGAAGAAAGACTTGATTGCCACCATGGATGAGGCCAACACCTTGAAGGAGAAAATCAAGGTCATGGGGGACGACCTTAGGGCTGAACAATTGCTGACGATGGAAAAGAACGAATAGCTTCAAGCGTCAAAGGAGAAACTCAAGACCATTTCTGCAAGGCCGTTGAGGCTTTTCAACAGACTAACGAGTACAATACTGTGCTATTCATTTGGTACTTCAAAGGATTTGAACTCCTGAGGCGATACTTCGTCAAGCACTCGACTGGAATGGATCTGGAGAACCTCGATCTTGAAGAAGTAGACAAAGAAATGGCTATTAACGAGGCCTCCCAGTCCACGACCCCTGTAGGTGATGCCCCCGAAAGTACTCCTTTGCCTCCACCTGATGACAACCCAGCTATAGATGCCTGAGCCTGTTACTTGTCTTTTTTTTTTTTTTTTTGGGGTGCTCGATGTATTTTGGGCCTTTTTAATTCTAATTCCAGAACAATATTCTAATTTAAGAACAATGTTTTTGGGCCCAGTGTTTATAGGCTTTTAATTTTAACATTGAAACAATGATGGTTGCCCATTGTTTTTGGGCCTTTAATTATATTCATGATTACATACTTACTTGTTTGTACTCTTGTCTTTGCATGATCCTTGCCGGCTTTGCCCACTTAGTTGCTTCATCTTCATTGGTACCTTGTACTTAGTTAAATTTTCTGTTGTGACTTGCACTTTTGAAGGGGTGTTGACCTGTCAGTAACCTACCCCCATCTAGGCGGAATCATGATAGCCAAAATTTCTTTTTTGTGACTTACACCCGTTTAAGGGATTTTGTCATTTTTATGGCTTCGTCAGTAACTTACATCCTTCTAGGTGAAATCTTGTTACTTAGCCAATTTTTGTGACTTACACCCCTTTACGGGGTTTTGTCATTTTTTGGCTTCTTCAGTAACTTACATCCGTCTAGGTGAAATCTTGTTACTTAGCCAATTTTTGTGACTTACACCCATTTAAGGGGTTTTTTTTTTTTTTTTTTTTTTTTTTTTTCGTCAGTAACTTACATCCGTCTAGGTGGAATCTTGTCACTTAGCCAATTTTTGGCTTTTAAACTGTTGGGTTTTATTCCATTAAGTCATTGGTTGAATAGTTCTTTTATTGCTTTCAAAAACGAATACAATTGTCTGTTACATCTATTGGTGGTACTTCTTCAAGTGCTCAATGTTCCATGGTCATGGCAGTCTCTGCCCGTCTAGGGTCTCCAGGTGATAGCTGCCTTGTCTGGAGTAATGGACGACCCGGTAGGGACCTTCCCAGGTTGGGCCGAGTTTCCCTTGGGCAGGGTCTTTGGTTGCCGGGGTGACTTTGCGTAGGACGAGGTCTCCTATGTCAAGTCTTCTGAGCTTCATTCTCTTGTTGTAGTACTCAGCCATCTTCTGCTGGTACTTCGTCATCTTGTTAGAGGCTCCATCTCTAACCTCGTCCAAGCAGTCTAGGTTGACTTTTAGTTAATCATCGTTGTTTTCCTCGTGGAACATCTCTCATCTGGTACTAGTTGCCTCCATCTCGATCGAGATTACTGCCTCGGTCCCATAAATGAGCCTGAAAGGGGTTTCTCCTATTGGAGTTCTTGTTGTAGTTCCGTAAGCCCCCAAGACATTGGGCAATTCCTCGGGCCATGCTCCCTTAGCATCGTCCAACCTGGTTTTGATGATCTTGAGTAGCGTTCGATTAGTCACCTCCATCTATTCGTTTGTTTATGGATGTCCTAGGGATGAGAACTAGTTCTTAATCCCTAGACTTGAACAAAAATCTCTGAAACCTTGACTATTGAACTGTCGCCCATTATCTGATATGATTGTCCGTGGAATCTCGAACCTGCAAATTATGTTCTTCCATACGAAGCTTTAGATTTTTGCTTCGGTGATGGTGGGTAATGCCTCTGCTTCAACCTATTTTATGAAGTAATCAATAGCGACTAGTAAAAACTTTACCTGTCCCTTACCTCAGGGTAGTAGGCCGATGATGTCAATCCCTCATTGTGCAAATGGCCAAGGGGAGACTATCTTCGTCAGTCTCTCGGCTGGAAGGCGTTGGACATTCCCAAATCTCTGGCACTTGTCGCACTTCTATACAAGCTCCCTTGCGTCTATCTACATAGTAGGCCAGAAGTAGCCTGTTCTGATAACTTTTCTTACCAAGGATCTGGGGCCTGCATGATCTCAACAAACCCCTTCATGGATCTCTTCCAGAATATACTTGGCTTCCTCTTCGTCGACGTACTTCAAATAGGGCATGGAAAAGCCTTTCTTGTACAGGGTGTCATTTAGGATCGTGAATCTGGCTACTCTCTTCTTGACCTTCCTGGCCTCCTCAACGTCCTGGGGAAGGTGTCCATCTTGGAGGAAGGATATGATCGGGGTCATCCAGCTACTTGTGCTATGGATTGCAAATGTAAAGACTTCTTCAATGCTGGGGTGTTTTAGAACTTCCATCTCTAAGCCCATGCTCGTTGACCTTTCTTCTGACGATGCTAACTTCACGATCTCGTCTGCTACCATGTTCTGGCTTCTGGGGATCTGCACGAATTCCACCCTATCAAACCCCTGTGTTAAGTGCTTCGTCAACCTGAGGTATATTTGCATTCTCTCCTCCTTTACTTCATATTCCTCTTTTATCTGTCATATTACCAGCTTAGAATCATTCTGGATGAGAAAATTTTTAGCTCCTAGTGCTTTTCCGACCCTTAGCCCCGTCAATATTCCTTCGTAATTGGCTTCATTATTGGTGACCGGGAATTTTAGCTGAACTCCATATTTAAGCGTTTCTCCGTCTAGGGTGATGATGATGACCCCTACTCCTCCCCTCTTTTGGGCTGACGAACCATCAGTTTGTATCGTCCATCGTTCTGCTTCGTCGGGGAGGCTGTTCTCGTCTAGGATGGTGAACTCGGCAATGAAGTCCGCCAATGCCTGCGCTTTAATAGCCGTCTTGGGGTGGTACTCAATGTTAAACTGGCTAAGCTCGATGGCCCATTGGACCATTCTCCCTACTGCCTTGGGCTTGTTCATGGACTTCTTAATTGGTTGGTCTGTCATTACTAAGATTGGGTTCGCCTGAAAATAGGGTCGTAGCTTACGCGAAGCTAATATTAATGCAAATGCAATCTTCTCGATCTTCAGGTACTTGGCTTCTACCCCTTGGACCTGTCCTCTTCTTGAACCAAGGCTGCACTCACGGCTGTGGCTGATACTACCAGATACAGATAGAAGCTTTCCCCCTCCTTGGATGAACTTAGGAGGGGTGGATTGCTTAGGTAGCACTTAAGCTCTTGAAAAGCTATCTCACATTCGTCAGTCTAAATAAAAGCTTGCTTTAGTGTCTTGAAGAAGGGAAAGCATTTGTCTGTCGCTCTAGAGACGAACCTGTTGAGTGCCACTATTCTTCCTGTGAGCTTCTAAACTTCCTTGGCGGTCTTTGGTGACGTCATATCGAGTATGGCTCGTACCTTATCTAGGTTTGCTTCTATCCCCCTTTAGGACACCATGAATCCCAAGAACTTTCCCGAGGCTACTCCAAATGCACACTTACTAGGGTTCAACTTCATCTGGTACTGTCTGACTGTGGCGAACGTTTCTTTGAGGTCGCCTAGGTGAGCAAGCTCTTCTTTACTCTTGACGAGCATGTCATCCACATATACCTCCATATTTCTCTCGATCTACTTGTTGAACATTTTATTCACTAACCTCTTGTAGGTTGCTAAGGATGATAAGGATGATGATAATGATGATGGGGATGCTAGCTCTACTGATGAGATGTCTACATGACACTTCACCTTTTGTCACTCGTGACAAAAAGGGGGAGTAGTTTTAGGTTTATGAGAGTAGTCATCTTAGGGGGAGAGTTAGTATAAGACATGTTGATAGGGGGAGTGTTGATATTTTGAGGGATGTAGTGAGGTTTTGATGTATCTTTTCTTTTGTATTCTTTATAGATACATTGATCTTGTATATGAGGTCTTTTGACCAGTTTTACATACATTGTACTTATTCTCTTTATATGTGGATGTATGTTTCTTTCACCTCTCTCTTCATGTGTTGTTTCTTCTCTATCTTTATACACATGTTCTTTATACTTGTATGCAATCTTTTATTTCTGTTTCACACAAGATGCCTTGATGAGTTTTGTTTAAAGTGTTTCAGAAATACAGGTTGTCAAAGTCTACTTGCCATAAACTCTCTTCTTGCAAAGTTTTTCAAGAGTTTGTGTTAGGATAGATTTTATTGTATTCAACAAGTGAATATGAGTTTAGTGATTTATGACTTCTCTCATATGTTCATTTGTTTGTTGTGGTTTTGTCACGGATTGCCAAATGGGGAGATTGTTAGGACATATGTGTGTTCACTTGTTAAGAACATATGTCAATTGTTTATGTAAATTGGCTAATCCTTTTGACAAAACGCACTCTACTTGTAATTGGGTAGTTCTAGGTGTTTTTAATACTTCAAGAAACAAGGTTTCAAGAACAAGTGTTGAAGTCATCAAGTCTGTCCAAGAAAAAGCAAGCTGAAGTGCAATTTCATTAAAGCTCGACACCTGCTCGATAGCTACCTCGACACCTACTATCTGTCAAGATTTATAAAATTAGCTTTTCTGATTTGATTTTCTTGGGATCCGTGAATGTGTTTTTGGGCCTTCTTTTCTTCTAACCCTAAACATATAAAAGGATTGTTTTAAGAGCCGTCAAGTGGTACACAAGTTGCAAAAGCATTGAGCAGTCCTTGTTCAAGCAAATTGTGATCAAAAGACGAAGTTCTTAACCTAGTTCATCTTCTCTCTAGAAGTTGCTGTGTATGTGCACCATAGGGTTTTGTAACCAAGCATCTTCCTGATCTTCATTGTGTATGATGAACTGAAGAACTTTGTAGCCAACCTCTCCTTGTCAAGTTGGTGTTTGAAGTCGCGTACTAGGATCCGCGCATTGGTTAGTCACGTACTTGGGAGCCGTGCATCAAAGGTGAAAATTGTCACTACAGATCAAGTCCAATTGGGTATTGGGGTAAGGGTTCAACTGTAGGTTGGTAAGGTACTTGGGATTCCTTTACTTGTAACCACTTGATTTTATAATAGTGGAGTTTCGGGAGTGGTGACCTGAAAATCACCCGGTGGGGTTTTTGCCATTAGGGTTTTCCCCATTTGTAAACAAATCACCGAGTTATTTATTTTTCCGCTGCATATTTAGTATTTGGTGATTTGTTTGTGCTTCCACGCAATTGCATGTTAAATTGATTAATTAATAACTTGGCTAATTAATTAATTGATTTTATCACAATGGGTCATTCAATTTGTGGCCTATCATCCTCTATGATCATCTTCCTTCCTTCCTTTATCACCAGTCTTTTCTTCGTCCTTTATCGCAACTAGAGCATCTTCAGTGTTCATGTACTTCTGTGCCTTCAGGAGCATCTCTGCCATCATCTTAGGAGGATTCTTCGCGAGTGAAACCACAAACTCTTTGGATTTTAATCTAGCTTTGAAGGTCGTTAATTGCACCTTGTCGTCAGCCTCGTCTACTTCTAGAGTTTCTCGAGTAAAGCACTTCACGTACGACTTCAGGGTCTCTTTCTCCCCTTGTCTAATGGTGAGTAAGTGATCTGCTGGTCGCTTCAAGCGTTGTCCCTCGACGAAGTGGCGTAAAAAGGCATTGCCCAACTATTCAAAGCTGTCGATGGACGATGTTGGTAACTTCATGAACCATTCCCTTGCGGCTCCTTTGAGAGTGGTGGGGAAGGTACAACACAGTATTTCGTCAGGTAGCTATTGAAGGCCTAGCGTCGTCTTGAAGGTATTGAGGTGGTCTAGGGGGTCCTTAAGTCCGTTGAACAGTTCGAGTTGGGGCAGGCAAAATTTCGACGACATTGGGCATTCTAGGACTGCCGCAGTAAAAAGCGAATCTGTCGTCTTGACCATTCTATCTAGGCTTCGATCTGTCTTCCCTTTAATGGCATTCCTCAACTCATCCATCTCCTTTCTCATCTCCTAGAGAAGATCCGAGTTTGGTTCATTTGGAGTAGCTGGTCCTTGGTGGTTGTTCCTTCTATGGTTGTCTTCCTCATCTTCTTGATTGGCCCTAGACCAGTTCTCCTCCTGCTCAAGTCGTAGCCTCATCTCTTGATTCTGTCTAGTGAGCTCTTCGACACTAGTTGCAAGTGCCTGGACTTGTAGGGCTAATGCTGCAGGATCCTAGGTAGCCTCAATCTGAATTTAGGAATTGATTGGAAACTACGCTTTCGAACCTAAGTGTGAAAATGTCGTTTCCCACAAACGACGCCAAACTGATGAAGTGCAAATCGTCAGTCTTGTAGGTTCGTCTAGATGGCAGTGAGTCGTCGTCAATATCTCTGCAAACGTGGAACAATAGCTCCCTTAAGATGGTCACCGGTGTGGTGCCTGCCAACCACGCCTCCGATGCCAAAGTCAGTATATAGAAGTTTTTATAGAGAATAATGAAAGTGTATTGAATATCAGAGTATCTATGAATACTTTGGGTGAGTCCATGTACCTCGTTTGTCTCTGATTAGGGTGTATATATACAGCTTCATGGTTCCTAGCCGTTGGGGGCCATAATTCTGGCTTTAGTGCCCTTTTTGTAACGCCTCAGGGCTCATAAATATGGGTTTTGATGAGGTTCCAATGGTTTGCCAACTATTTGGTAATTGTCTAAGGTATTGAATGCCCTTATTAATGGCTCTCTTGTGTTCGTCTGTGTCGTGCCTAGGTGGACGAGTACATTTGATGAGATCGTCCAAGTAAGTAACATTCGTTAGTCCCATCAGACAGAACACTATATAAGGCAATATATCATGAACTCAAAATACAGGGAATTGATAGGCATCAGTGAAAACTAAAAATAATATGCCTAAAATTTGATGTAGGTAGACAATATAAAAATTTGAGTAAACAGAAAGTTATAATCCAGACCAAACAAAAATATGGAATACAAATATAATGTAACTATACGAATTCTCACCAGAAAAATGCCCAAATGCCCACCAAAGTTCTTCTTGTTCTACAAAAATCTTTACATAGGACAATAACCATTTCTCCTCCATGTCATACTTCAACCACACTAAGATATCCTTTGCGGGTCATAATTGGCTTTACCTTCATTATTTGCATATATCTTTTTTCTATACCTTCGTTTATTCTCTTATGCAGTTCTTCATCAAGCAAGTTGGTCTTCTCCCCACAGTTCAAAGTATCACAGACTAGTTTATAAGCTAGGAAACGCGGGTGCATTTCGAGACTCAGGTGCGAGTGCGGGTGCGGGTGCGGGACTCGGCAATTTTTGAAAAAGTTGGGTGCGGGTGCAACGGGACTCGGCGATTAAAACCTTATTAAAAATATTTTTATTTATATTTTTAATATATTGCTAAGCATACTTTTTCACATTATATACACATATACCAAATTTAAGAGCAATAGTAAATACTAACTAAAACATGATGTTCATAAATTAAATAAAACCCACAAGATTAATCTTTTTCTTTTTATTCTCTCCATTCACCTGCCACTCCAGTGCCAACAAGTCAACAACACATCACGTTTGGTCTCATCAGAATATCAACTTTACCTTTTTTTTTTTTTTTTTTATTTCCCCAAGGCTTCCATTTTCCAAAGCTTAATCTACACCACACCTTTTAAAAAAAATCTCTACACCAAGTCAGCCTTTTACTTCTACATATTTTTTCTTCTTTCGTCTTCTACCTTAACCTTCATTTCTTCCATCACTCCCCTTCCAAGTTCATACCTTTTCTTTTTTTAACCTTTCTTTAGTTTTCTAAAACCAGTTTACGCAACATCTAGACTGAGTAGAGGCAGGAAAACAAGACAGAGAGAGAAAGAGAAGAAGATTTTGCACTTTTTTTTTTTTGAATTTTGGCGTTTCGGCGGTTTCGCCCAAGTCGGCCCGATTCAACGCGAATCGGCTGGAGTCTGAGCCGCGTCGACGCGAGTCGAGGAAAAAAAAAAACCACGTGGCAGGACGCGGCACTGACATGCGGTCAGCGGCGTCCCTCGCGTGTCGCCGCGTCGGAAGTGGGTGCGGCTCCTCTAGCGCCGCATCCATGCATCCCAGTTTATAAGTATATTCTCTAGGTATCAACCCTCCATCAACCAACTCAACAAGAAAATTCCGGGCCTCCAAAACCCTTCCTGCTTCACAGAGAGCATGTATAATTGGGGTATATGAACTTGAAGTAGGCATTCCATGATTCATTTCTTGCATCTTCCTTAAAATCTCAACAGCCTTATCAATTTCATTTACTGCACTATAGTATCTAATAAAAGAATTATAAGTAACCTAGTTGGGAATACAACCCCTTTCATTCATATCTTGAAACAACTCCAAAGCCCTCTGGATCCGGTAAGTTTTACAACAACCATTAATCAAAGAATTGTACATCACAACATCAGGAATAAATCCCTTGAAAAGCATAATCCGAAACAATTGGTTTGCTTCCCACGTCCTTTTCCTAATAGCCTTCCTACACCCAGTTTGCAAGCTATACTTACAATACGAACTAATCAATATCGTGTATGTATATGTATCGGGTGGGCATCTAAAACCCAGCAATTTCATCTGCTCCAACAAAAACCTTGCCTTCTTGAAGTTCCCTAATCTACAAAGAGCATAAATAATCGTGTTATATGCATAAACATCCGGTTTACAATGTAACTGCTTCATCCTATAAAATGCTGCCAATGCTTTATTAACCAACCCTTCCTCCTAGAACTTTTATCAAACAGGTAACAGTAGCAGTGGTCACAAGCCCACCATTCCCTCTCCTTGACATTTCATTCAAAAATTCCCAAAGAGCTTTCAATCTATTCCCTTTGACCAACACACAGGCCATCTCTTTACAAGTAATCTCGTTGTGGGCAAACCCAAAATGGTTCTCAACCCAGTAGTAGAACTCCATTGCTTTGTCCAATCCTAAGTTGACCTTCTGGGGTTCTTTGTAAGCAGCAGGGCCAAGAACAAGAATATTGTTGTGTTGTTTATAGGATTCTTCTTTGAGTTTACGTTGTTTCAAAGGTGCACGGTGTCGGAAACCTGTTTGGCAACCAATGGAGCGAGGGGATTGGAAGAGGAACCTTGGTATAGACCTTAGGACTTGGGAAACTGATTCCACGGTCCATGGTTGAGTGGTGGTTGAGGCAGCGAGCTGGGCATCAAAGGGTCGATTTTTGATAATAGCAGCTTCTACTTGGTTTACTTCAGAATTGTGGTTCTGACATAGTGGCCTTGGCGTGGTCATGTTTTGAGGCCCTTAACAAATAAGACAAGGAAAACTCTCGAGATGAATCAAATCTAAGAAATCAATAAGGTTAGAGTTACAACAAACAATATAGTGAATAATAAAGTAGTGTCACAGAAGTATTAATAACCTGACATGAAACTTGCTGTGAAAAATGTTGTTACTAGAGATGTTTACAACAAATGACTTACATAATAAAAAAATAACAATTCAAACATTCATTTATTAGGTCGTTGAAGTCCACCAATTACATTAATTGTCAAAAGTTGTGGAAAACATTGCATTCATATTAACGGGTATTGAGGACAAATTTTTCACACCACATGACTTCATTTCATTGGTGATCCACACCACGTCAACACTATCATGAATTTTGGGAAAATCTCTTCTAAATCCCAAAAGAGCCCATATTTACACAAAAAATGCGTCAAAGCCCATAGTTCAAGCTCATAGCACATCATCTCATTTTTTACTCATGATCCAAGCTCATGAGTCTCATCGAGGAATTTTGGGAGTCGTGGTTTGGAGGGCCAAAAAGTATGTTCAGTAGAGCTCCAGTGGTTCAAAGTTGATAAACGAAAGCATATTGCTTGGCATGTCTTCCCCAATTCCCTGAACTCTGATAGATCAGTGTGCAATAGATAACATTTGGTAAGCCTCTCATATCACATAACACTTAAAATGATAAAACTCCCTATGCTCTTTACATAAAAATTAATGCCCATTATATAATATAAGTTTTAAAATATAACTATATCATATTATTATTTTCATATAAATCAATTCCAAGCACATGGCTAAATATATATTAGTATCTCATATCTAGCATTAAATGCTTACTTTACTCTCCAAGATTTGGTTAAAATATAAAAAGACCATAATTACATCTTTAAAACTTCATCAAATATCAACTAACTAGTCTATTACTTACCAAAATTATATATGGACTAAACATATAATTTTTCCAAGAGAGAAAACATAGTCGAAAATACCCAAAAAAAAAAAAAAAAACTCCAGCGAAAGCTGCAACAACTTCTGCACAAGCTGAAATAGCTCCAGCGAAAGCTGCAAACAGCTTCTGCAGAAGCTGTAACAGCTCCAGCAGAAGCTCCAGCAGATTGACACATGTCCTAAAATGATGTCATTTGCCCATTAATACCCAATCCCAGTAGCTTGCTGTCACTGTCATACCCAGAGAAACAAGAGGATCCTATAAAGATTATCTTGCCACTTTTAGCCAAATTATGAATTTAATGCCAAATAGTTTTTCCTCCAAGCAAGATGTCATTTGGATGATATCATTCAGCTGTGACAACTGTGATTGACAGTTGTTACAGCTATAACATCAGCCTTGAAGTCTCTAACTTTCTTCTTTTGGCTAAAAAACAAAATCCCTCTAATGAAACCACTTACCTTGTCAAGGACTTTTCCTTATTTGCTAATTTTTCCTTCAACTAAGTTCTAATCTAGTTACATAGCTTGGCTCTATATAAAGAGGACCAAGCTACACACTAAAGGGGACCGATCCATCCCTCTCTCACCCCATTATTTTGAAACTCACTTTGCTGCCATATACACATTTTCATACTTCCCCATCTCTTTTGTAAAATCCCTCTTCATAGATAACAACACAACACACATATTACAACACACCATTATCCATTACCCATTTTTCCCACACTCCATTATTCTGAAACTTCATCATCTTGCTGCCCAAAAACACATCTCCATCTCATTCTTCATTTTTCATACAAAATCTCCATTCTTAGAAAGCAACATAACCCATGACATAACACAAAAAACCACTCCAACAGCAACTCTAATCTCATGTATTTACTACATTTAACCTTCATATCATCTATCTCACACTTCCATATATTTCACAAACACATTCCTCACAAAATACCCATACATACTCCTCATATATCTTTAAACTCCATGTCTCACAAAGTATACATATACAAGATCCATGTCTAACAAAGTATCTACATATAATTCCTATACATATTACAAACACCATATCTCACAAAATATATACATATATATATATATTTCTTCCCATCTCCACACATCTTAAAACATATCAAACACTCTTCCAAGAACTTATTACTAAAAGCCCTTTCTCATGGAAGATATATATTTACAATGTCAAAAGTCCTTCTTATGAAAGGCAAAATACTAAAAGTCATTCTCATGGAAGGCAACATCACTCAAACTTGGCTAAAAACTAAAAGAGCATTACATGGGGAAAATCATTTAAGTGCATGATTAAGGGGACAAACTTAACCAACCAATGCGCACGGCTGGACATGCTCTCTCTCCCTCCAGTTGCACCCATTTTTCCCTTTCAAATATGAAGGTTGCTGAAATGTCTAAGTCCACTGTTGTTCTACGGCTGGAGCCCCAAACTATGAAGATAAATCATTACATTTTACCTTCAAACTTGTATTATTAAGTATATTTTATTCATTATCATTATACCACTCAACTAATGTTATTATACTGCTAGAATGTCATCAGCTCATTATTGTTATATGGCTAGAGCCACAAATCATACAAAAGACAAAGTTATGCTATACAGCTGGAGTCAGAAACACATAAGATAAGTCAATATTTCTCTATCTTCAAGATTACATTATTAAGTACATGTTAATTCATTATTATTGTACCATTGGATGCAAATTACTTTAATATTATCTCATTATTTAATGAAACATGATCACACTAATGCTTCATTAATAAACATATATATATTAATAAATTGATCTACCATCGTTGGACATGTTATTCGAACATATACCACCAATGGACATATATTACTTGGACATAAACCATTGTTGGATATATATTACTTGGACATAAACCATTGTTGGATATATATTACTTGGACATAAATCATTGTTGGATGTGTATTACTTGGACATGGACCCTTGCTAGACATACCTTATTATGTTGAACATGAACTATGAACCGCAACTAGACATGGACTATTGGACTCGTCCCATTGTTGGACATTTGACACCTAATTAATTATTTTCTAACAATGGGCATCACTTAATATACATAATAATAACGTATCAACTCACCATCTAATAAAAGCTATCATGCTAAGCATATTATTTATTTATTTCAACCATTATCATGATTCTAAGACTTTGGATTTTATCTATTTTGTAGACTTAAAAATATACCGGAAGCCATTGGTCTATGCGGCTCAATGTCGAGTTCTGGGTTGAAATCCCCAAAACAAGTCCGAGTCTAGCAAAGTCACGCCTCCAATGAAAGACACGTGACTACGCGCAAAAATCGCCCCTGACAACGGGTGTGGAACATAGTTGACAACAATGTACCTGTAAGGACGTAACTGTGACACAGACTGTTTACTGCTATTGAGGACACTGTAGCAGGTGAGTGAATCAAGTGGAGAGAACCTTGGAATTAATGCAATCGAGAATCAGTCTCTATGGCTAGGGCTGAGGTGGGCACTAGGCACAGCTTCCTCAAAGACTAAAGCTATTCATTTGGAAGGTGTACAGTACAAGGGTGCTTTACCAACTCCACTAAGGCATTTTCGTAAACATGTTTTGGGTCCGGCTCCCCTCCCCTCCCGTTTGGAATCCTCAAGTTTTCTCTTGTTTTTGTCTAGATAAGTGGCACGTGGCAAATGACACATCCAAAGGTTAAAAACCACCCACATCAACTATGGTTTTTCTCTCAATTTTTTGGGTCATTCTTTCCGACTCTCTGTCTGCCTCTTTCTAGCTATCTCTCCAACATTATCACTGGCACTTGAGTAAAAGTGAATTCTAAATGCTAAGAGAAAACACAATTTTTTTTTTTTTTTTTGACAAAACCCAAGTTTGCTTTATTTTCAATCTCAATATACAACTGAACTTGAGAAAAGCAAAGCGTGGAGGAATAAAAATCAATTGAAGTATTTGACGTTGAATAGATTTAGCCATTCGGTGATAACGCAGTGGCGGCTCCAGGGAATTTTTTCAGGGTGTTCCTCAACAAGCATAAATTACACAATCTAATAAAAAGAAAATTTTATATATTGACAACAACAACAATCAAAAAATACGCAAATACATAAAATTTACAATTGCCTTCTACGAGTTTTTATATTTTGAAATCGTTGCATAATAGTCTCATTATCAATGCTACAAGCTACATCTTTTTCAATATACACAACCAAGCAATCATTCATCCATTGATCTCCCATTCGATTGCACAGTTCATTCTTTACATATTTCATTGTTGAAAAACTTCTTTCTACTGTTGCAGTAGCAACTGGAAGGATCAAAGCTAGCTTCACAAGTAAGTAGACTAATGGATAAGTCTCGTGTTTCCTTGTGCTCACTAACTTTTCAGCAAGTTCACTAACTCCTTGAAGCTCTAAAAAGAAGTCATTGCTGCGCATATCAAAAATGTAATTTTGCAGTTGAGAGTCAAGTGCCAAAATATCTATCCCAAGAAAATCAGAAGGATAGAACTTAGCTAGACGTATCAACTTTTCCTTATCGAAAGCCACAAATGAATTACTTGGATTCAAGCAAGCCATACAAAGTAGCAAATTGGTATTCGCCTCAGAAAAGTGGTTGTTAAGCTCTTGAAGTTGCATATCTATGACTGTGTAGAATAGCTTAACACGATAATGATGTAAATTTGAATTTTTTTGGATATTGCGTCGCAGCCTCCCACTAACTACAAATATCGCTTCCATGTCCAAGATAGGAATATCATGTGAGGTACAAAATAAAGATACTTCAGCCAATAAAGGTGCCCATCCATCATCTCTCATCACTTGCAACCGTTGCTTAGATACTTTAACAAGATCCATAGCATTTACTATATCTTGATTTTTTTTTTTTTTTTTTTTTTTTTTTTGTAATGCTATTGATAACTCATTTGTGATCCCTAAAATATTTTTCATCAAGTGTAGAGCAAAGACAAATTCAAAAGAGAGAATTGACCTCATAATAGATCGAGCTTCAACTTTTTGGTCGGAGATGCCATCTTCTTCAATAATCTCTAATACATCAACAACTGCAGAGAACATCACAATCAAGTTGAGAATAGTCCCATAATATGATCCCTAACGTGTATCACCAGGACGTTTAAGATTTGTCTCTTGATTCAAACCTTGCCTACTTCTACGTACACCATTTTCTAAATCTTCTTTAATTTTGGCAAATTGTATATCTCAAAGAGCATCTCGTCTCTTACAAGAGCCTCCAACAACAGTTACTAAATTACTAACCACATAAAAAAATTCAGCAATGTTAATGTGATTTTTAGCAACAGCAACAAGTGTCAATTGAAGTTGATGAGCAAAACAATGGACATAAAATGCTGACTTGTTCTCTTTCAAAATCAAAGTTTTGAGACCATTGATATCACCTTGCATATTACTAGCCCCGTCATAACCTTGCCCACGTAGATTCGATAAACTCAAATTATGTTCACAAAGTAAACATTCAATAGCATGTTTGAGTGACAAAGCAGTAGTACTTGCTACATGTACAATACCAAGGAATTGCTCTATAATAATTCCTTCTTTGTTCACATAACGAAGAACGAGAGCCATTTGTTCTTTCACTGAGATATCACGTGACTCATCAACTAATATTGAAAAGAACCCATTGTCAAGATCCTTGATGATGGCTTTGGATGTTTCACGTGCAATTGCATTCACAATGTCTTTTTGAATATCATGGTGGGTAAGCTTGCAATTTTTCGGAGCTTTTTGCAACACTTCATTGATAGATTCATTGTGATCCCCCAAAAATTGTACAAGCTCAAGGAAATTTCCTTTATCACTTGAACCTTGAGATTCATCGTGACCACGAAAAGCTAATCCCCGGCATAAAAGGAATCTTATGCAATCAACTATTGCATCTAATTGAATCCGATATTCAATTTTATCTTGACTTGATTGCTTAACAAAAAAACTTTGAATGTGTTTCTTTTCCTTCAATAGATCTACACTCTTCTGGACAGCTTGGTTATGAGCACTATTAACTCCTCCAACATGAGAATTTAACATATCTTTCTGATTCCAAAGTTTGAATCCCTTCGTTACAAAAGTGTCACCTCCTCCTTACTTTCCAACATCTTGCCCAAATAGGTAGCAATAAAAACAAAATACTGCATCCTTGTCTATACTATATTCCAACCAGTATCTATTTGTATACCATTCGGATATAAATCGACGGGGCTTTCCAGAAAAATATGATATAGGGTAATCATCACTGTGTAAAAAAGGTTGACAATGGCCTTTTGTTAAATAATATTTTCTTATTTCATCATGATGATTAGGATGATAAGATGATATTTTTTTCTCGTAGTCCAGGATCTGAAGGAAGATTCTCTAAGTTAAAGTTAATACGAATTCGCTTAAAAGATGAAGATGAATCTTGCGCAGGAGCTAAATCTTGGGTACGTGGTTTTCTTATCAAATATTTGTCCATAATTCTAGCAAAAGAACAAACAATAAACTATAAGTTTATTTGAAATATTAATAAAATTATTAATTATTGTTGTTTAGTTGTTTCATTAATTTATTTGTCTTTTATAAACTATAATTTTTTATATTATTGTTTCATTAATTATAAAATTATTATTTATTATTTAGCCTAACATAATTTAATTTATTTGTCTTTTATAATGTATTGGTTAATTATACTGCTTTAATTATTGTTGTTTAGCATAACAATAAACTATATTACTTTAATTTGTTTGTCATTAATTATATTGCTTTAATTTGTTATATTATTTAGTTTCTTGTGCACATTACACTAAAAGAGCCAAACATTATACATCCTATGTGCAGCATAATAATTAAAGCAGTGTAATGTGCAGCACATTACACTGCTTTAATTATTATTTACTACCCGGCCCAATGTGTCTATCAGCCCATCTACCCCCACCCCACTCAACAGACAAGCACAAGCCATCCCCAATCACAACCTGCCAATCAGAAAATTTCACAATCACAATACACATTACACATTTACACTAAAAGACAATCAATATCACCAACACCAACACACACGAACCAACAGTACCAGATAAGACAAAGCCAAAAAACAGGCAAAAAGCAAAATAAATTTAAAGAGTAAAAATTGGTTCTCAAAAAAAAAAAAAAAAAAGAGAGAGAGAGAGTAAAGATTCGGCAGCCAATCAGAGAGAGAGAGATACTGAGTTAGACTAAAATAAAGAGAGAGAGAGACATCAGACATGAGACATTCATTTTCATTTATGCATTTCATATTTTTCATTTCAGTGAGATAAAGAGAGAGAGAGACTAAGAGAGAGTCAGAGAGAAAAAGAGAGAGAAATACCTTGAGGCCGAGCACCGGAGCAACTGAGACCGATCTGCGAGCTGCGATCTATGATCTACGACGAGGGGCAAGCGACGAGCGACGACGAGGGGCAAGCGACGAGCGACGACGAGGGGCAAGCGACGAGTGACGACGAGGGGCGAGCAACGAGTGACGACGAGGGGCGAGCGACGAAGCGAGCGACGTGACCGTCTCACCTTGGGTTTGGTTTGCTCTGGGGTTTGGTTTGCTGACTTTGCTCTGTATTGGGTTTTTTCTTTTTCTTTTTTGATAAACACCTTTGTATTGCAGTATTGGGTAATGGGGTTTGGTTTGATTTTGCTCTGTATAGACTGTATTGGGGTTTGGTTTTCTCTGCCATCTGCCAACGAAGTGACCACGGTTTGATTTCTGATTTGCTCTGTACTCTTTTTTTTTTTTTTTTTTTGGGCGAGAATCCATGGGTTTGCTACCTCCGGATTATATTGGGCTTGCTATAGGCAGTGGGCTTGGCTTGCCGTGGGCAGTGGGCTTGGCTCTGTTACAAAATTTTTTTTTTTTTTTTTCAGATTTTAGTTCAAAAAAAAAAAATTTTGGGTTTTTTTTTTTTTTTTGGCTTGAAAGTTGAACAGATAAATTTTTTTTTTTTTTTTAATTTGAGGCTGTTCCTAATTTTATGATTGAGGGTATTCCTAATTTTATGATTGAGGGTGTTCCTAGTATGGATTAAATATAAAATTTTTTTTTTTAATTTTTTTCAGGTCAGGGTGTTCCTGGGAACACCCTGGCCTGTACATGGCGCCGCCACTGTGATAACATGTTGGGTCTTCAATAGCCCAAATCAACAAGAAATATACAGTAAATTATACGGTCAAACAACAATAGGAAAAAAAATGATAAAAAAAAATTAAAGAAATTTAAAACAAGAATGGAGATAGAATAAATGATGGTTTTACAAGCAGAATGAAAATGGCTTTACAAACAGAGGACAATAATCTACACACCCACCTTGCACAATAGAGCTTCCTTGGCTTTTGGCATAAAGATATTTTATTCTTCTTTGATTTTCTCATCTATTGTCCTGCTTTTACCTTCTTCTTTTTTTTTTTTTTTCTAGAAAGTAATGATCTTGGCGCCTTTGATTCTCAGGCGAGTGCAACGATGTTAGAGAGATAGGGGCAAAAATTTATGAGAAAGGAGAGAGACCCAAAAAATTGAGATAAAGTCATAACTGACGTGGGTGGTTTTTAATCTTTGGATATGTCATTTGCCACGTGTCACTCATCTAGATAAAAAAGGGAGAAAACGTGAGGATTCCAAACAAGAGTGGGGCCGGACCCATTTTATTATGCCTGCAGCCACTGAGCCATTCACTACACCCCGTTTTACTAGTGAAGCTGTAGCCTGTAGATCATGTTTTATTTTGGTTTATATGTAATTTGGGTGTGGGAGCTCAGCTCAGTATAGTTAGACTTCTTAAATTGTTGATGTCAAGGAAGAATAGTTGCTAGGCTTTAGCCTTTAGGCTTGAAAAACTTATAGGTTTGAGCTAGGACTGGAAACGGGCTGCATTAGTCCTAGACACTAGCACAAATTATTGCCCCTTTTATTCATGCATAATGCCTTTTAACAAGAGTTTTTTTTTTTTTTTAAATGACATAGGAGAATTTCACTCATAATAGTTGCACGTTATAAAGTATACTGTACAACAATCCTCACTATTAATTAAAATTTTACATGCAACTAACCCCATCCGCCAGAACCAGTTATCAGGTAATCCATGAGCTTTTCACTCATGACGAGCTAAGCAGTTTACCCTCAAACTTACAAAAACTTACAATCCATTTTAGAGGTTGATAAAGGCTTTTTTTTTTTTTTTTCCTTTAAGATAATTTGATAATTGAGAGACTTAAACCTTAGATGTTGTCATTGAAAACACTAGAAGGTATCAATTGAACTACAAAGTTTCTAACTGTGAAGGATTAAAATTAAATGGAATGAGCATTTTCTTTTATAGAAATGAAGAGGAATAAAGTATTCATCTTTATTGTTTGAACATTTTAAAATAAATAAAAGTGATTTTATTTTAGAGTAACATAAGAAGATATATATCCTTTTATAACATAGTATTTACTACTATGAAAAACTACCCTATGAAAAAGCAAATCATATTAAGCATGGAAAATAATCAACTATTCTTAACGAACTTAATCCTAAAGATTCACAAGTCGGCTTCAAAAGAAGAAAATTCACGAGTCAAATTAAATCATAGCATATATGAAAATAATCAAATCGAGCAAACTAAGCAATTTAATCAAAACATGACTTTGACCTTTGTGGGAATAGATACATATGCAAGCTATAAGTATGCGTACGCCTAATTTATTTTCCAAATTCTTCTACTCGATTAATGAATCTTTGGTATGATATTTCATACATACAAGATTATTTCTTGTAGAAAAAATAACTAAACTCCAACGGTCTAACCACGCCAATTCATGAAATACTAGAAAAAAATCATTTAGGACAAAGATGGAACAATATATATATATATAGAGAGAGAGAGAGAGAGAGAGAGAGAGAGAGAGAGAGAGAAATCACAGAATAAAATTTGTCTTGCTTAAAGATTCTATAGGTTTCTTGTACCAGCCCCTCATCGTGGACAATCATGCTTAGCGTGTTGGTGTAAATAGAATTTAAAGAAAAATAGAGTTTTGACAAAGGTAGAAGTCAAAATGCCGAGAAATTATACGTGCTTCATAGTGGACCACATCATTTGTCCACCATTCCACTAAAAAAATCTCACTTATTTAAAATTACTAAATCAATAATCAGTTTCTGTTTTTAAAAAAAAAAAAATTCTGCTGGGCAATTTTAAACAGGTGAGATCTTTTAATAAAATGGCAAACCACATCACTTGTTCACCATGAAGACCTTATAATTTCTCTAAAATGCCAATCTCTTTAGAAATTGGTTTGAAATTTGAGGTATAAGGTGGGTATTTAATATTTATAAGTCAAAACTAGGGTTTAGAAGTGTTCCTGAAGAATTTAGATTTTATATCCTCCTAAACAACTAGATGGGACCTAACAAAGAGATTAAATTATTAATATGGACAGTAGGATTTTCAATTTTCTTATGCACCCTTAATAGATGCATATACACCCTGTGACACATGGATATCATTGTTGCTCTAACTATAAACAGATATATCTCGCTTATTTTAAATTCAAATTAGGTTAAATTTGTGTCATTTTTTAAATCACAACTATCTATTTTTCCATGAAACAAATCTCATTAAGGAAAGGAAAAAAAAAACTTCTGATTGAAAATATATGAGCAAATGAGTGATCATAGTCATTTTTCAACAGCACTTTCAGCAATTTCAAACACTTTTGAATTGCAGTTACTTTAGAACTAATAAAAATACTTAAATTATTCATGGTTGACATTTGTCAAGATCTTCATTCGGGCTAGGGAATTAATTTAGTTCACTAGATGATATAAAATAAAGTGTCTACATTTGTAAATGAATTGTCTGAGGTTTTTAGATGAATGCTCTTCTACATCTTGTGAGTTTTATAGTTGAATTTTTGAAGCGAATAGATGCTTTTTCTTTTCTTTTCTTTTTGTTGGAAACAACGTTGTAGGTTCTTAAGCTTCATGATTACTGATTAGATTTTCTTCTTATTATGAACTGTTAGGTATAATGCAAAACTTTGTTTTTCATAAATAATTTTGTAATTCAAATTTACATATGTAAATATTACAATACTCGATTTGTTGATGCGTGAGCAGTGAGCTCCTCCACCAATCATGCGCAAAATTTTGATTTTACCAATTGTGCACATCCCGCATGGAGTGATGGGTGCCAAGACTTTTTTATATACACTAAAAGATTGCATATACCTAAAAAGTCAAAAACGACAAATAAAAAGTTTTTGGTTTTGGACAAAAGTTTTCCACGGTTTACTTGCAAGAAAATCATATCCTTGAATCTTTACTTTAAATTTACAAGAAAGGCTCCACTTCTAAAATAAAATTCAAAAATCAAAAGTACATATATTATAAGCTTTTTGACTACTACAAACTCCCATGTGACACAAAAGAAGTTGTCTAAGACAATCAAAAATGTGAAAAACAACTTCCCTCCAAAGCTGTCACAATAATACCAAAGGACTATAAATTTTACTGTATAAAATTTACAAATTAATGTAATAATAAATATAATTAACATGAGCATTTGAAGCCTGTTAATCACATCCATTATTACCTCAACTTATAATATTTATGCAGCAAAAGTTGTGTAACCTTAATATTTTTCAAAGTTTGCCATTAAAGCCTATAGGCAAGCAATAGGCTCCTTCAAAAGAGTCCGAACCCGGCCCACTCGGCATCACTCACGGGTCGGGGCGACGACTGGTACGACGAGAACGACGAAGACATTGGTGAATTACGGAACGGCGAGAGCGACCTCCGGCTTGAAACAGACCACCTAGACAAGACCTCAAGATCCGAACTATAATCGGGTTCGAACTCGGGTCCGGGTTTCTGGAGCCTAGTCTTCACCGACTTCCTCTTCAGGAAAGAAGACAAGAAACACCCAGGTTCAACAACCTCGGGCCTAAGAAAGCTGGCGGGTCGGTCAAACCGCCAGCGCTCGGATCGGGTCCTGGAAGACGAGCGGAAAGAGCGGGTTCGGGGCTCCATCGGAGGCACGAAGTGAGACCTGGATGGTGGGGGCCTAAGCTTTTGCGGTGAGACCGAAGGTGGGGTTGGTAATGGTGAAATTTTACGATGATTGTAGTCACGGGGTTTTGGTAGCTCTGGTGGTGATTGTTGTCTTTTATGTTGCTGTTGTTGAACATGTTTTGGAACACCAGGTTTGATCTCCCACTTGAATGGTATAGCACCAGGTTTTGTACACGATTCATCTATTGCCATTCTTTTCTTGTTGTAAAGTAAACTACTACAACTATGATAAGAGTTGGGAGTTGGGTTGGCTCTTTATATAGGAAGTGAAGGTGAGGAAATCGAAAGTCGGATTCGGCGAGATTGGAGGCAAGAAGGGGGCGGTTTGGTGGGCCAACATAGAGAGGGAGTGACTTTGGTCTATATAATGACAAAGAATTGTAATCATGCTATAGGAGAAAGTTAAGAAAGAACTAAATTTGGTTTAAGTGGAAGATTCAAAGGTGGGGGGGATGGGATGGGACGAGTCATGAAGATAGTGGGACTTTTTCCAGCAAGTTTAGTGAGAAATTTTTCAAATTTTTCTTATATTTTTTTTTTTGATATAAATTTTAAAAAGCTAACTATTGGTTTATATATTTAAGAAAATCAAACATCAATAGTTATATTATCAATCAAATGTTTAAATTTTAAATTTTTATGGTCTAAAATTATACATAAAAAATAAGTTTATTGATCAATTAGTAAATAATATTCAATTTGAACAAAATTTTACATATATGGTAAGAACATAAAAAACATACAATCTGAGGATTAGATTTTCAAAATTCACATTCAATAAATAAATATAAGGAGAGTTTGAAGGGTTTCCTTTTGCCATATTTTTTGAGGAAAAAAATCATAGTTAAGCTCCATACTTTTAGTTTCTCAAAAAAAAAAGTCCATGCTTTTTAAATATGACAATTTGTACCCTAGAATTTTATGGATATAAATTTAATGTGTAAGGTTGGGATTTTTTGGGATCTTATTTTGGGTACATTTATAAAAGTTTCAAGGTTTAAAGTGCCTCATTTTCAGTCCAAAAAAAAGTGTCTCATTTAAAAATAAAGTCTTTAATGTGTTCTAATGATAAAACCGTATGTTTTAATTTTGTATTTTCCCCTAATATTTTCATTATCAATTTATTTATAATTTTTTAAAATCTCATTTTCCTGATTTACGTATAATTTATTACCTTTAAAGTTTAAATAGAAATAGAAATAAAACATCAAAATAAACTCATCAACCACTTTCTAAACTTCGTGGAGTAGTGGCATCCGAATGCCAATATTAGGTGGGAATTTATTTTCAAGTTCTATTGCCATTGTGTTTGTGAATAGGTCATCCATTACTGGATCAAATAAAAGAATTCATGATTCTATAAAAATAAAAATAAAAAGAATAATTCTTGATTTGCCTCATGTCATGCGCATGAGATTAAGATCCTGTACAATACTTTATACTTCTATACATTTTTTACTTTTATTTCTTATATCAACAAAATTAATGTACTGTATAATAATTGTACAGAATCCAAATCTCTATTCATAAGTGTGCATGTCAATTAATCCACTAAAATGCTAACATGACAAGCTACTAGTACATACAAGTGTCATTGTAATTGATAATTATCATATACATTTAATATATGTATTCTTCTTCTTTTTTTTTTTCTTATAATACGGTGGATTCAAAAATTGTCTAGGACCCACATAATGTGATATGTGGAAAATATATGTGTTTGTGTGTTATATTTTTTTCATCACAGCCATGAAAGTCTCTTTTGGATAACTAACTTGAAGATCAGATTAAGCTTCATGGTCAAATTGTGAAAGAGATCGAACATGATATGCTCTATTTACGGAACAATTTGAAACCACAGGTGTAGGCGGTTTTCTGTTTGGTTTAAATATAACAATATCACATGACATCAAATAGTAATGACACGTGCGACATTAATTACATTACATTTGTTGGTAACTTCTGTCACTTTTCCTTTTTTTGGTGCAAGGTCCTCATCAACTCACATTACATTACATAGAAACAATCTCACATGTTATAGTAACTGCATCACATTTTTTTGGTAATTTTATGTTATATTCTTTTTAATTCTTTTTTTGTTTAAATTCATTATTATATAGTCACATTTATAGTAATAAAATTTTCAGATCAAAAAAGGTAGTAATAATTTGATATTGGATAGTAACGTCACATTACATTTCTTTTTCTTCTTCTTCTTTTTTTTTTCGTTTAAATTTCTTATATAGTCAAATATATCTTGCTTAGTAAACTTTTTTTTTATTTTTTTCTCTCCTAATTAAGATAACTTTAGGGCAAACTAAGAAATGAGAGGCCTCTTATCAAAAAAGAAAAAAAGAAATGAGAGGCCAGGACCTTCAATAATTTTACTCTTTTATTTATATTGTAAGGTAATTCCTTGCTTTTTAATATAAATATGTGTGCTTCCTTTTCGTCAATATATTTCATACTAGGTTTTCTTTTTCCCCTCAAAATTTTAGTGGGTTGTAAATTTGTAATATATCCAGAGCACGTAGCCACATATATGTTTTTATTCATCTTTTTAAAAAAAAAAAAAAAATTGTGTCAAATAATTAGTAAGGATTAAAAGATCAACAACCTACCAACTTGTTTACTATTAATTACTTGTTTTTTGTATGTACTCTGCAAACATTTCCACCGCAACTATGAAACAAGTTTTTTTAATCATGAATAATTTTGACAAAATTAAGCTTTGCAACAAAAAGGATGATAATTTTCTAAAGGTCTCTTTAATTTATATATTAAAGAGAAATTGTTAGGAATTTTAGTACATCATCAATCATATATAATTTTTGGAATTTAATAGAACTAGTTGCTAACCCGTGCGATACACAGGAATAACTACCAAATGATTTCAAGGAAAAAAAAAGTCATAACCAGATATATCAAAATGTGTTTGTTGAAATGTCATAACTCCTTATATTAGATATATATTAAAGGTGACTATTGAATGAAAATGTGTCTATTGAAGAGTCATAAACATTTCGGTATGAATAGTGGTTCATATTCATTTGGTAATTTTTTTTCAACTTCTTCTTTTTCATCTTTCTTAGAAACACAAGAAACCTGTGAGTTTTCTTCAAAATTGCTATTTGTAGAACCCAATAAACTCGTTTGTGTCATGGGGAGAATTTTGTGCCCATACACTATTGCACATAAAAAGCCAAAAAATATAATTGGACTAAGAACCAGTTATATATAAACTATAAATTTATATGGTGCGAAAATCTAATTCAAACTCAAAATAAATTTCAACTAAAACATAAAATATTTTTATTACAATAGTCAACGATGAAACAATAAGAAGAATAAATTGTGAAGTGCAAATATGCCATAACACACATTAAATGCCACATGTTTGATTTTAACTGCCGTTATACTTTGATTTTACCACCAAAGTCTGGCCATTCCAAGCATGGTAATACAATCTTATACAAATTAGAACACAAGTAATAAAACTGCCAAAAACACAGAATAGTTAACAGGGTATATATTAATATTGAAGACAACGTTTCAACCAATAACAATACACAATACCATTCTTAAGAGGAAAATATTAACATAAAGCAAATGCGCAGGATTCAATTTTTTACAATGGCCAACAATTAAAGTATCAGTATAAAGAGGTATCTCTTGATTATAGTGTCGAAGTCATGGCCATTTCATAAATTATAATACAATCTCGCTCTATATTATGGCCATAAGAAAATATTAAAACAACCTGTAATACTGCTTTAAACCAAATCTCCATTGCAACTACCCGATTCAAACCCAGATGTTAAAATTCGAATGGAGATGAGGAAATACAAAACAATAACTCCAATAACCAAATATGCTTAAATAAATAATCAAAGCCATTAAGTAAAAAAATTGCGAATTTAAACTCATTTTACAAAGTCAAACGGTGCACAAATAACAATATGTTGTGTAACTTTAGCACACAAAGTAAGGCAAAAAGTATGTAACCGAATAGTATAACACCGTCTTCTCAAAAAAAGGAATAGTATAACACCATGATCAATACTTAGAGCAATTCCTCAATCACGGTTGACCGAATTATTTTCTAACCTTTTCATCAAGGCTATATAGCGCCAATAATGTTGTTTTCTTATTTCTGTACTCTTCTAGCAAAAAAGAAACTGGGAGAAATAAGAAGTGAATGTAAATACACAGAGAGAGTTAAAAGATATACTAACGGAAGTAAAATTGTATTGAAACGGTTTGTATAATCCACCAAATGAGAAGACACAATTTTTCGGTGTTTTAAAATGTAAACATGTCACAAATTTATATAGTCACGTGGCATAATAAAAAGTGGTCAACAAAAAGTCAAACGTTTTGACTATTAGTTATTATATAGATTTCAAGTTCCATATTTTTAAATGATTGATTAGAAATGTAGATAGATACAATTAATTTGTGTCTTTTTTTATTCAAATTATTTTAATACTTTGTTTTATTTTGCATATAATTTGAAATCTGAGTACATTTGTTATTTTTTTAGTTTGACGCAATTTTTTATTCATACTTTAGTCCCCGAAGCAAAAACTTTTGGTTTTGTTTCTATGATGCGATGGGGGAAAGTAAAGGTAACCACTTTTGTTTTTACTAAGAGGCTTTAACATTTCATTATTAACTTATCTATACTTTTTTTTTTCAAAATTCTGTGTTTTCGTGCTTTACATATAATTTTTATTTTAAACAAAAATAAACCTACCAAAATAAATTCTTCCAACAAACACTCTATTTCTTGGTTCTTGGAGCAGCAGTATCCAAAAGCTGATCATATGTTGAAATGTATTTCTAACACCATTGTGAATACAGCATGTACATTATTAGGAGAAGGTGTTTAGTATCACCGGTATATATCAGACCCCTCTCGCTCCTATTTGAGAGGAATTTCATATATGATATATTACAATGACATAAATAAAAATGTTATATCTTAATATCACACATGAATTAAGTGTAAATTTAACTATGTGTATATAAATTTTTAGGCACTCTCTCTTCCTTGCAAGCCAATTTTCAAAGGTAAGTTCTACCTATGAATTTGTATAAAAAAAAACTACCATTACTCAATGAAATAGAAGAATATCTAGGCAATTTTGAGTTAAATGATGCAAATATAAAATGTAAGAATAAGTTCTCCATGGGGGCCCTATTGAAACTTGGAAGTCCTTTTTCAATAAGAGTAACTTGAATATCATAATAGCTTCAAGGTCAAAATACTCAACTTATTGTGAAAGAGAACGAACATGATCTCATTGATATGTTATTTTTTATTATTATTATTAATACTCTAACCTAATCTAAGTGTATATGTGTGTGAAACTCCCTCCTAAAGACTTGAACTCTAGTCCTTACCTCCCATAGCCCACAAACACTTATATTATAGAGTGACTATTGCATCAAAGATGCACGGTGGTGATATGAAAAAATTTTAAACCTTAGGTGTGGGCGGAAATAGATAAAAAATTTTAAATCAATTTCAGCTCGTAATGAAGTTAAATTCAATTTGTGCTTTTCTTTCTTTCTCATTTCCAAATCAAACTCTGTTAATTAAGTCCGCAATCGTAGGATCAATATTTGAATCAATTTTGTGGGCTCATTCGTATCAAAAAAAAAAATTTGTGGGCTCATGATGTTGACGTGAAAGACTCGAATTATTGACTATAAACACATATCATTGTCCTACTATCAAGATTGCGACAAGAGCGTTCATAGTTTTTTCCACTAACTACCTGTAAGTTTTAATAACTAATAACTAGTAATAAATTTCAGCGTGAGGCTGAATGCTCTTTATTTTCAGTTTCCTGTACGCCTAACAGAAAACAAACATGGTGAGCCTGTCCTTTAATAATCAATTACCCAATCTTCCATCCAAGGCACCGGCTTTGAGAGGATTTCCATGTGTAGCTAAAAACATGTTATTGAGAACAAGTACAGTGGCACACAGCCATCATCAAATAGGTGTATTTACTACTTAGTTTTAGACATGTTTTCAAAAATCGAATCAGAACAATCAATTTAACCAAGAACCGAACCCTAAATTGATCAGGTAAAAATGGCCAAAACTGGCGGCTCAACCAATAAAAATTGAGAACCGAACCATATTTTTGGTTCTTTGACCATTTTGTTCTTAAAACCATGGTTTTAGGTGAAGTGTCTAACTCCCTAACTTCCAAAATTTCCAAAATTATTCTATACTTCAGAAGGAATATTCTCTTTTCAAATGAAAGCTAGGCCTCCCATGAAATTATCTAGAAAACTTAATATTATATAAGAGAGCAGCATTACTTCCTAAGTACTAAATAAAGGGGTTTTTTTTCTTTTTCTTTTTTTGGTAAAAAGATTTGACAAGTACTTTTAATTCTTGAAGGCCATGATTAGAGTCTTTAGACACGTCTTGAACTCTTAGGTTGTGAGACTTAACATATATTGAACTCTCATTACATCAGGCATAAGAAATTGTTACAAGGAAAGAAAACATTAGAAGGAACAATTCCTCCGTGGATGCCAAGTTTCCTTTCAGCATTTGGCTACTAAAAGATTTTTCGGTTTGACAGATTTAACATCTCCCAAAGTTGAATAAATTGTCTCTACATGAACTGACAAGAAGCTGTATTGAAGTTAGAGTTGCCAAACTACCTAGCACTCATAAGAGAATTCTTGTGGCATGTTACAAAGAGCTCTCATTGTATTGCCAGCTACATCAAGCAGCTGGAGGTACTCATCTGCACCATCAACAAGACACTGCAGATTCACAAATGGAAAAAGTAAGAACTGTTAAATCCCTTTGAGCAAAGTGAGCAAACAGAAATACTAATCTCACAAACTAACCATCAACATTAAAACCATATTACATAGATAACTTTTTTTTTTTTAAAGCCAAGTAGTCATGGATAACTGGATCATCTTACAAGTTCCTCTAAAAAAATAAGAAAAAGATCCAATTACAAAAAGTTTTCGGGAGCAGATTTCAAAACAACAATACTAAGTCAATTAATTGAGAAAGGTGATAAATAGGCCCTAGGCCATTCAGAGAGAAAGCAGAGGTTCTAGGATGCAAACTAGAAGTTCAAGCTTCTGAAGAGCATCTTATCTTTTTGGATTATGTTTTGCCTTCAGAAAACATCAAAAATTCAAAAATATAAGAGCTAATTGTATATGATATGCACAACTTCTTGACTAGGAAGCCACCAACATTATGACAAAGCTCAATTCATTTTAAACCAAAATGATATCAAATTCAAACTCATAATTCTGAACTCTTGGCAAACTCTTAAGTAAAAATAGCAACCTTATCTGCTTCGCCCAATTTCTTGCAAATTCTGGCCTTCTGTTCATCTGATATGTCATCTGCCTCAACAACCACCTCAAGTAACTGGGAAAAAGAATTCTATTAATAGTATCTTTATCTAGCAACTGACAATAGTAAAGAACCACCAGTAGAAGTAGAATCATGAGACCTGAGAAAGCATCTGAGAGACTGGATATCCCTCTGCAATTACATTATTGACTTCCTTGTTTGCCAAATCAAAGTCACCGCTTTTGCATGCTATAAGAAATGCCTCAACGACCTCTTGTGGTACCACCTAATACATTGAGATTTTACATCAGCACATGGCAGGACTTAAACTGATGGAAAAAGTCAAAGATCAGAAAAAGTGCTTAGTATTTTTATCACTTGCAGATAAGTTACACCAAAACAAATAAAAGAAATCAAATGTTCCTATGATGCTACAACTTGCACTGATTCATTTTCACATCAATAAATCATGGAACTGGCTCCATGGAGTTGCCATGACAGAAATCATGCAAGCATGAAATGCAGTGATGCAACTTCAAACATATTGCACCCAGCCTAAAACATCATGTTCATTTTGTTGCAACCTAAGGAGCATGATCACCGACACAACACAGGACTTGGTGATTTTTTCTTTTTTGATAGGTACATGGCAGTTAATTAATTAATTTATACTTTTATATGTATTTTATATTTTTAAGCATATCTTATGTTAAAGAGTGATAACAATTAAAAACATTGCAACTAAACTTTGTAATAATAATCAATGATAATAATTACAACTTTTTAACTTTTAGGTTTCGTTTCGTTGGGGGATGTAAAAGATTTAGTTTTCCCTCATGTGTTTTTGGTTGGGTGTGGAAAAGTGGAGGGATGGAAAGCTCTTTTGTTTGACTGAGTTGAAAAATAAGAGGATGGAAAATGTAGTTTGTTTAAATTTACCCTCATGCTCCTATTAAATTAAAATAAAATACACATTATATTTTTATTAAAAAATTGTATATGGGTGGACACTTCATTATTAAGAATAAATAAAGAAATAAAGATCAATAAAAATAAATAAAAAAAGAGAAAGAGAAATAACAGAAGAAAATGACAAAAACCAAAAGAAAAAGAACGTTGTGTAGTTTTTGTTCCCCTTTTCTCTCCCATTTTCCTCCCTCAACCAAACACCCTCCCATACCATTTTCTCCCCACTTTCCCTCCCTCTTTTCCATCCCCCAATTTTCACCCTAACCAAACACACTCTTAAGTGCCTAACACTATTCCCTATAGCCATTCAGCTTTGTTTTAACCAAGAGAAATAGAAACAAGAAGCATTAACTCAATTCAGTCAACCAGCCCTTGAAAAAAAATTATGCAAAGCTTCAACAAGCATTAACTCAATTTGATGAAGCCGCTCTTGAACCTTTCCTAAACAAAAGTAAATTAAAAAAGAAATAAGAAAAAGACAGAACAGATGGAGCATGACAACAAACAGTGAGAGCCGATGGGCTAAGGCCAGCACTGATGCTGCGAGAGCAATGCCGATGTGCCAAGACGAGCATCAATGGTACCAGTTCCGATGTGTCGAAACCAACACCAATGAGCTTCGCCAGAGTGCAGTTGTAGAACTACAGCAACCAAATCAAGAGAGAGATGGGCCAAGACCAGCAGCAACTTGGTCAAACATCCCACTTTTTTTCTTTCTTCTTTTAAAAAATGATAAAAAAAAGAAATACATAGCCGTGTCACAACTGTGTCCCATATGTGTCTTTGACAGTGTCCAGTATTATATTGCCCAACACCACACACACTTGTCGGACAGGGACACTGAGCTTTTTGTCATTTCCATGCTTCCTAGGTTGCAACTTCACAAACTAGCATGCTCAAGCACAAGGCTCTTTGACCTTAATAACAGTTTTGATATGCCTTACCAAAAGTTACAAAAGATAATCCCCTAAAAGCCTAAAGCAGCCACAAGGCCCACAATTATATCTACTCTTGAGCCTTTCAGGTACATTTTCCTTTAATAGACACATTATGTATGCATGCATGCATACGTACTTAAACATGTTTCTATATGTATTAAGACAAGCAGAACCTTTTAAAACTTCATCATAGCTTACCCCAGACACACTAATCAGGTCCTTGGAAGAAATGGATGATCCAAATAATCGCGCAGCAGACTGAAATTTGCCAAGACACAGAATAAAATTAATTAATTAATCATATACCACATATTAAAGCTCCAACTCGGTGTCCAAGGGACAGGTAGCAAAATAATTAGATGAAGAGGAAAAAATGTCAGAATTTCAATACTATGGTATAAACAATTGAGACACGGCTTTGCCAAGTCTGCCTTCACCATGGCATATAAATGATCCAGGAGAAAATTCTTATTCTCACATTAAAACAATATTGGACAGCACTATTCATAAGAGAAAGATTTGTTTCTCCAAGATCTGATGTACTTCAATCCGACTTTTCTCATTCAAGTTCCATTTAAGAGCCCAAGATGCTACACAAAACCAAAGTGAAGTCCTCCCTTTATTAATTGTCCCTTAATGGACCAACATCCACATAAAACACAAATTTGATAGATATGAATCCAGTGATCGTGCTTACAGTATACATTGTATCCTTCAAAGAAACTTTAAAGGTACATGCTTCAAATCAATCAGTTATGGTAACCAAAAGATCTTAGTCCCTAAAATTGGTATAGTCCCCTGTAAGAGTATCTAGGTTGGTCATTTAGAGAAAATGTAGTCAAATGAGTCTTCCAGGTATACTCTGTCTCTTAGCCACTTAAGAATTTAGGATTTAGAAATTCCATGTAAATACCAGTATTTTGACAAAAAGAACTATTGATGCAGGAAAGGCAAAGAAATATTTATTTTAATTTAGTTTTATTCAATTTTGGAGGCCAATTGTATTTTATTTTGGGTCCTAGTAGTTAATTAGGTAAATAGTATTTTTCTAATAAAAAAAAAGGTAATTAGTATTTTTATTTTATTTCCTAGTGGTTATTTTGTAATTCAATCATTTGGTTTTCCCAAGTCCATTAGAATTAGGATTTTATAAGTCATTTAGAATTATGTTTAGTAGTCTATATAAGTATAGTATAAAATTTTACAGTTTGATTGATTAATAAAATTTCTCTCAGACTTTTCCAATGGTTTGGTGCTGACTACAACCCACCCTTGGTGTTGACTCCAAGGGGTTTGTACTCTCTTGCTTGGTGCTAACTCCAAGCAAGCTTAGGTGTTGTCTTCTAGGTTGCCTATCCTTTATTTTTTTGCTCTTCATTTATTGTTGCATCATTTTGGTTTGTCCTGCATCATCTACACTTTTAATCCTCCATACAAAAAATTTTACATTGATAATTACTAGTGGTTTAATTCATTATTATCAATTAAATAAGTTTAAGCAATGTCATCCCAAACACACAACAACAAAAAATTTTAATTAATGTAAAGCATTGAAGAAAAAGCTAACAATATTGGAAACACAACAGTAAATCATGGTGCATGATGGATATGTGAGGGTGCTCAAAATGCACAAGGTAAATCTATATTTTAAACCACAGGGTTTCAAAAGTAAATATTGAAGAATTATCTGCTTCACAGGTTGGGATTGCTTCATTGATGAAGCATAAAGCATAAACAAAAAGGCTGGAGCACCAGTACATCAAGAATAGACCATTTAAGATGTCAAGTGATAGAAAAGTGAGGAATTTGGCTCTTTCTAGTGTTTATAAAGCCAAATTTAAAAACTTTTTGCACGAGCACATAGAACAAATCATAATATTCATGTAATTAAACACATAAAATAGGAAAAATACAAACCACTTCTCACCTGCAAGTATGTAATAGCCCGACGAAGATCACCCTGTGAAATAGAACTTAAGGTTGAAAGAGCCTACAATTACACATCATACTGATGAAGTTAGAAAACTTAACACCAGTGCACTAATGAAATCTACACTGGAAACCATTTCAAAATACAAACTCTAAGACATCATGTTTACACCTCAGCATCCAGATTGAGGCCTTCTTCGTTGCAAATATGCAATATACGAGTAGTCATTATTTCTTCTGAAAGTGGCTTGAACCTGAACTTTGCACACCTTGAAGCAAGTGGTTCTATGATCCTACAAAAAGGACAATCGTGTAAATCATAAAGTTCATGGCTCACCTCCAATCATCCAGATATCAATGTAAAATTTTAAAAATAAAGACTTATCCACATTCAATTAGGTTTCATGGTCCTTTTGAATTGAATAAGAGAAACTTCCAGAAATATAAGAACTTGTTTAAGTTCTCATCAATCACCACTGACTTTAGCTCTACTTAGTTTGACTGAAGTTCACACAAAATATTCTCATGCGGCTCTTTAATGATATGAGTTTCTTTATTCTCTTTCCCAGGATTAAAACATAATTTAAGATAATAAAAAAATTGTCAAAGATAAAATCAAGAGTAATTTATTAAGAAAAAAAATATGAAAACATGTTGTGGGTTTATATTTTTCATTACAATCAAGTCACCAACCTGATCCTTATCTTTTGCTCTCAGTTAATTTAAAAGGAAAGCAAGTGAAGACATACATGAGTTATTCATTTTCAGTTATGATATTATTTTTTCTATAGTTTGGCATGCAACAAATAAATGAACAGGAATCAATGAAATATCTCACTGATGATAATGAAGATTCTAAAATTTCCTAAGACCTATGAAGCAGAGTATACATAAACTGAACCTCTAACACAACTACAAGTTGTATTAGGAAATTCTATGATACACAAGTCATTACATTAGAAAACTGTGGCTGTCATTCCTATTATTATAAATAAAGATTATAATTCTAATTACAATCTATGGTGATACCAGAAATCATAGATCCTGTAATCTTGGACATATCCAAGTGCTCTCTCACGTCACTTTTTATTGGATAAATCTGTCCTAACAGGACATAAAACAGATCAAGTTGTAAAATAAAGCTCACCTGCTGATGTAATTACATATAAAAAAGAATCTTGTAACTTTGGAGTAAGTTTCCATAGTACGCCTCAGGGCATTCTGTAATGCAGAATATCAGTTGTGTGGCACCCAAAATACTTTTACTAGAAAAAACAAAATGCATAGGAAGCATGCCTGAGCATCTTCAGTCATTGAATCTGCCTCATCTAGAATTATAATCTTGTATGGCGGACATGGATAACCCCTAATGTATTGTACCAAAAAAGAAATAAAAACTTTTTAAATCCAAGCAGAAGAAAATGTAAACTGAAATGGGAATATAACAATTGTTACGAGTACACACCCTTGACGCTGACCAGAACCTACAGCCACAGCAGCAAAACCCTTGATCTTTGTCCGAACAACATTGATGCCACGGTCATCACTTGCATTCAACTCCAGCACCCTGGACTTGTAGAGCTCAGGGCTGCAATACATAGTGGTTTTATTACATAGGGAAGACCAACAAATTGAGGCTAGCAAGTCCACTAAGATGATGGTATTATGCTGTCAAGATGACAGCAAACATGCTCAAAAAAGCTCTAATAGATCAGATTTCCAGATAATAAGTCAGGTATTTTAGATTTTATTATGTCAATAATCTAGAAAAAATTGATTTGCAGACGGGTAAATATTCAATAATGCAAATTGTCATATCAAGGCTCAGTGACAAGAAGACATATGACAGGTTAACTGATTCATTGTGCCAACTCCCAAACTATAGACGGTATGGGTTTTATGATTTGTTTTTAAAATTGAGACAGAAGGTCTATCATATTCCAAATTTTTTTCCATTACTAAGTTCCTGTAAATAGTTTCCAGAAATAATTTTGCCTATAACGCTTCATGTGTCTCAATGGATTTTTTTTTTTTTTTCATGAAGCCTCGTAAAAAATATTTTTATGTTTCTTCCATCCAATTTAGTCAGACATAAACAACCCAAAAAAAAACTTCTTGTATAGAAATTTTACCATTGAAACAAACAGATAAATGCTGTACTTTGAAGCAAAAGTGGGGCTTACACAAAGAGTTGGGAACAACCAGAGACCTACTCTCCTAATATTCCCCAGTCAATATTTCATATATCACTCCCTCCTTTAAGAGGTACATATCTATGGCATTGAATGGGATAGCCAAATGAAAATGTTGATACGCTTGAACAGCTTGATGGGGGTGTGTTTCATTGTCAGAGATCTAAAGCCAATGGTAACATGTGTGTTCAATTTTTATTCCAACAGTTTATAATCTTAACTTAGAAGCAGCATCATTGATCTTGATATAGAATTGGAACTTAAATAATAAAAAATAAAAATTGCTGTGGCCTCCAAAACCATAAGATAGTAGCACCTTTTCCATACCCAAATTGGCTAGTTACTACACAATGCTGCACACGTTTGTCATGAAATCTCTATTTCCATGCTTGATAAGATTCCCTTTAGTCATCCAAGTCAATAAATATACCATCAACTTTGTTTTAAAACTTTGACAAAGCCCATTAACATAACCAAAACTCAAAGCTCAACCACTTTCTCAGCCACATTCTATCTCTTAGAATTTTTTTTTTTTTTTTTTCTTTCTTAATTAACAAGATCCCACACCATAAAACCACATCTAGAGTAACCAAAACACATCATACCAACAAAACCCTCAAAGCATTTGTAATAATGTTCAAATTAAGTAAATGAAACTGAAATTAAAATTGAATTAGAAGCAATGGGCGGAAGTGAATAACAACCCGAAGAGCTGGTGGGCGATGGCGAGTGCGGTGGTGGTCTTGCCGGTGCCGGGCGGTCCATAGAAGAGCATGTGAGGGCACTACATGTAAATACATAATTGAAAAATAAATAAATAACACAAATTTGAGAAAAATAGGTACGAGGTTTTAGGAAAAATGAAAGATTGAAGAGTGAAAGTAAGGGAAGGGAAGAGTAGTAAGTAACATTTGTGGTCTCCAGAGTGTTGGTGAGAACGCGGACCACCTCGTCCTGGTGTGCTACATCTTTCACTTGCTTTGGCCGACTGAACAACAATAATAAAAATTATTATTCTTATTATTATTATGAAAAATGAAATACTAAAAACAGTGAATAGAGAAGAGAGAGAGATGGTACTATTTTTCGACCCATGGCTGAGAGCTCTGCAAAAGTGGCGCCATTTTTCAGTGTGTGTAAAGTAAAATTCCTATATCGCTCTCTCTCTCTCTTTATATTATAGGGCTTTGGCGGATCTATATCGCCCCCAAATGTTTTGAAATTTTTTTACTTATATTTTGTAATATATTCATATTTATAAATTTATATTTTTTGGGGGAAAAAAATAGCTCTTGACCTCTATATGTATATATTTTTTAAACATATAAGTATATCTATAAACAATAAACTGAGTAAAGCGTGTTTAGGATAAATTACAATATCGGTCCGTATCATTTACATTATATTTTAATTTGGTTATTAACTTTTTAATTATATCAATTTAGTCTCTATTTTTTTAAATATTGTGTCAATTTAATCTTTGTTGTTATCTCTTTGGCGGAAATTGTTGACATGCCAAATGGTTTAAATAATAAATTATTCCTTTGTCCCATCAACGGACATATGTATTGCCACGTCAGATTAAGAAAATAAAACAAATTAAAATATGCACTCATGAGATCGTATTCAACTAAAGAAGAGCATAAACTATTTTCTCAGCCCCGCTCATCAACTATTTTCTAGGAAACCAAACAGAAAACAAGTAACCCATTACAATAAACGAAAGTAGAAGCAATTTTGATATTGATTTTTGCAACCCATCTGTTTCCTCTCTCTGTCGATCGTGAGTTTGGAGAGCAAAAGAGTTGTTTGGGGCACACTTCCTAGAACTTGTAGAGTCTGCTCAGTCATTGCATCTATATCTCAAATTTGTAATTTCCACTTTTCACACGCACACCCTTCTCTTTTATTTGTCCAAGTTCTTGTTCCCTTCTGGACACATGCAGGTATATTCATTTCAACTTTTTAAGAATAGATCACTCCTCTGTAAACCTTATATTAAATCCTTTTTTTCCTTGTTTCTTTTTACAGTCTAAGGGTCCGTTTGGTTCCCATAAAATATTTTCCGGAAAATACCTATTTTCCGGAAATGCTATTTTTCGAAAAAGGAAAATATTTTCAAGTGTTTGGTTGTATTATGAAAATTGTTGTGGAAAATATTTTCATGTGTTTGGTTCTATTAGGAAAATACTATTTTCCTACCATTTTTTCACATTTTCTCAGCATCCAAACATATTTATTACAAAAAATTTCAACATCACAGTCAATTCAACAACAAATTCCGGCAGCAAATTCCGGCAACAACACAACAACAACAACAGCAAATTCCGGCAACAACAACAACACAACAACAACAACAACAACAATAACAATTAGTTCATCAAAAAAAAAAAACAACAACAACAACAATCAAATTTAAAAAAAAAAAAAAAAAAAAAAAAAAAAAAAAAAAAAAAACTGAGAGATCAAGGTAGAGAAAGCGTGGAGGCGATGGGTCTGGTTCGTGGATCGGCGAGCTCGAGGAGGCGATGGGTCTGGGTTCGTCGGTTCGTGGGTCGAAGGCGATGGGTCTGGTTCATGGATCGGCGAGCTCGAGGAGGCAATGGTCGAAGGCGATGGGTCTGGTTCGTGGATCGGCGAGCTCGAGGAGGCGATGGGTTTGGGTGAAGGCAATGGGTTGCTCGTGGGTCTAGGTTCGTCGTGCTCATGGGTCTGGGTCTAGGTCGCCTCGATGGGTTTCTCTCTGTCTCTCTCTCTTCGTTCTCTCTGTTTTTTTCCGGAAAATTTCATTTGAAGTGAAAATGAAACTGGAAATCATTTTCACCCGTTTTTGGCATCATTTTCGGTCAACCGGAAATTATTTTCAGTTTGACCAAATTTGAAGTAACAACCAAACACACAATTTTCTGTAAAACCATTTCCTGAAAACGTTTTCACCCGAACCAAACGGACCCTAAATCTTCTCTTAAGTGTAGTTCTCAATATATATAACTATTTTGTTGGTTCAAGATTGGGAAAAGGACATCGTAGCAGCTTTGCTAGGAACCCGATGGTTCTTGTAACCGAGGGAAGCACTTTCTGTTTGGAGACAAAGAGGAAACAAATGAGTTTGCAAAAATTAATCTCGAAATTGCTTCTATGTTTATTGTGATAGGTTCTTTTTTTTTCTTTTTTTACCTGTTTTTTGCCTTTTAACCTAGAAAATAGTTGCTGAGAAGGGCTGAGAAAATAGTTTATGCTCTTCTTTAATTCATTTTTTTTATTCCACATGGGTAGTACATGTTTAATCTGATGTGGCATAAAAAGGTTAAGGACTATTTTGATACAATACCAAAAGGTTAGAGGTCAAATTGAAACAATTGAAATGTTATGGACCAAATTGACATATAGTATAAAAGTTAGGAACCAAATATGTAATTTACCTGCACATTTTTATTTTTTTTGAACGTGACGTGGGTAGTAAGTAAGGGAAGGGAAGAGTAGTAAGTAACATTTGTGGTCTCGAGAGTGTTGGTGAGAACGCGGACCACCTCGTCCTGGTGTGCTACATCTTTCACTTGCTTTGGCCGACTGAACAACAATAATAAAAATTATTATTCTTATTATTATTATGAAAAATGAAATACTACAAACAGTGAATAGAGAAGAGAGAGAGATGGTACTATTTTTCGACCCATGGCTGAGAGCTCTGCAAAAGTGGCGCCATTTTTCAGTGTGTGTAAAGTAAAATTCCTATATCGTTCTCTCTCTCTTTATATTATAGGGCTTTGGCGGATCTATATCGCCCCCAAATGTTTTGAAATTTTTTTACTTATATTTTGTAATATATTCATATTTATAAATTTATATTTTTTGGGGGAAAAAAATAGCTCTTGACCTCTATATGTATATATTTTTTAAACATATAAGTATATCTATAAACAATAAACTGAGTAAAGCGTGTTTAGGATAAATTACAATATCGGTTCGTATCATTTACATTATATTTTAATTTGGTTATTAACTTTTTAATTGTATCAATTTAGTCTCTATTTTTTTAAATATTGTGTCAATTTAATCTTTGTTGTTATTTCTTTGGCGGAAATTGTTGACATGCCAAATGGTTTAAATAATAAATTATTTCTTTGTCCCATCAACGGACATATGTATTGCCACGTCAGATTAAGAAAATAAAACAAATTAAAATATGCACTCATGAGATCGTGTTCAACTAAAGAAGAGCATAAACTATTTTCTCAGCCCCGCTCATCAACTATTTTCTAGGAAGCCAAACAGAAAACAAGTAACCCATTACAATAAACGAAAGTAGAAGCAATTTTGATATTGATTTTTGCAACCCATCTGTTTCCTCTCTCTGTCGATCGTGAGTTTGGAGAGCAAAAGAGTTGTTTGGGGCACACTTCCTAGAACTTGTAGAGTCTGCTCAGTCATTGCATCTATATCTCAAATTTGTAATTTCCACTTTTCACACGCACACCCTTCTCTTTTATTTGTCCAAGTTCTTGTTCCCTTCTGGACACATGCAGGTATATTCATTTCAACTTTTTAAGAATAGATCACTCCTCCGCAAACCTTATATTAAATCCTTTTTTTCCTTGTTTCTTTTTACGGTCTAAATCTTCTCTTAAGTGTAGTTCTCAATATATATAACTATTTTGTTGGTTCAAGATTGGGAAAAGGACATCGTAGCAGCTTTGCTAGGAACCCGATGGTTCTTGTAACCGAGGGAAGCACTTTCTGTTTGGAGACAAAGAGGAAACAAATGAGTTTGCAAAAATTAATCTCGAAATTGCTTCTATGTTTATTGTGATAGGTTCTTTTTTTTTTCTTTTTTTTACCTGTTTTTTGCTTTTTAACCTAGAAAATAGTTGCTGAGAAGGGCTGAGAAAGTAGTTTATGCTCTTCTTTAATTCAATTTTTTATTCCATGGGTAGTACATGTTTAATCTGATGTGGCATAAAAAGGTTAAGAACTATTTTGATACAATACCAAAAGGTTAGAGGTCAAATTGAAACAATTGAAATGTTATGGACCAAATTGACATATAGTATAAAGGTTAGGAACCAAATATGTAATTTACCTGCACATTTTTATTTTTTTTGAACATGACGTGGGTAGTTTTTTTTTTTTTTTTTTAGGAAGTTTATATATATATATATATATATATATATATATATAATGTGGGAATGGGTAGTTTTTGTTTTTTAATAGGAACTGTGGGTAGTTTTTTTTTTTTTTTTTTTAAGTTATAAGAACATGGGGTAGTGGAAGTAGGAAGAAACTTTTAATAGGATTTTTTTTAAAAAAAAAATTATATAGGAGTAAAGGACGTGGGGTTGTTTTTCTTTTATAAGAATATTTTTAATCTTTTGTCGATTTACTATTTTAACCCATGGAATAATGATAAGTTAATTAAATTAGGGGTATTTTTGACAGTGAAAAAAACAATAATTAACTTTCTGAATCCTCTTAATATATACAGAAGAGATAAAGGGTCTTCAACTCTATCAAAAATAAACCCAAGTTGATATAATTTTTAAGAAAAAAAAGTTTTTTTTTTTTTTTTTTGAGAAATAAACACACACACAAGGGAGAGAGAAATGAATTCTAATATAAAGGTATACCACAACTCCACTCAAAAGTTGTGCTAACTTTTAAGGGAAAGTGAGACAAGTTAGAAAGTGAAAGGAGAAGTGGTGCCTAATTTTATGAGATATGAAAAAAGTTGTGGGAAAAAAAACCTTTTTTAAAAAAAAAATTATCTAAAATTTAGGAGCTCTTAACTCTCAAAATATATTTCAAAGCTCAAAATATATTTCAAAGTACTAAGGTATAAAATATAAATATAGTTTATATTGTATATATATATATATATATATATATGAGTGAGTATAATTGCTTTTGTACAAAAATGTAATAATGCTTCTCCTACTTAGTACTTTCATTCATTTTTTATCATTCTATTTTGTTTTCAATAGTTGTGATAATGATATTAATTTTTCTCTTTGGCTCACACCCCATACATATTTATTGGTTTATAAATCAGGTGAATTCCATGACAACATTCCAAAAGTAATGGACACAAATTATGTGATTAAAGCATAAATTCTTATTTATAGAGAGAGAGAGAGAGAGAGAATGATTTCAATAATAGTAAAATTGAACGAAGTGCGATTAAAAAATAATCAAATTTTAACAGGTATGAGTGAATTTACTTCTTTTATTTATTATAATCATTTAAATATTATAGCAAAAATAACTTTACTAAGAATGAGAATATACTTTGTAAAAATTTTAGTAATGCAATATATCATAGTTCAATATAGTTATTTTAAAAAATAAACTTTATTTTGGTGTATCAAAAAATAAATTAACTTTATTTTGACAAGTTATAGTTTTGTGATATCTATATCTATTTCTATATTAATACTCTATACTACTATTTAAGGAGTTTCTTTTATATTGACTATTATTTTTATGTGCCCAAAGAGCCCTCAAATCCACTTGTTTAGAAATAAAATATAAATAAATTGGTTAAACAAGTAAAATCACTAATTTAAAAACTCCTAAATTTTAGAAAAATTTGAAATATAGTTTCTTCCATCCATGTTGTTTTTCCATCTTCCAATTAATAATTTTCAAAATCCTAAATTCCCTCAATACATCTCACACATTTAACCCCACTATGTCACATTTTACTATTTCATTCAGAAATATTTAAATTTTAACTGCTCTTAAACTTTAACAGCTCTTACTAACTTCCTATTCTTATTACTCTATTTCTTTTGGATTTTTGTTTTTTTTACTAGCACTTTTTGACTAACGAGTACTCATGCTTCATAATTTTTGGACTTCCAACTCCAATATAAGACCAACTAGGTAGATAAAATGATAATGAAATCGGTATATTGCTATTTTCTTTCTTGATGTTTCTCCCAAAAAAAAAAAAAAAAAAAGTGAGAGAAAAGCAATGAGATCTTGAAATTTTGGAAGGTTACCAGTCTACGCTTCCACAATTCATTTAAAGTCATTTTCAATCAATTTTTTGTTTGCAAATTTATTATATTCAATTCTATAAGTTAGTTTGTAAATGGTAGAGGACATTTTCTCTCTAACCAAGAATATGCTTCAAAAGTTTTCGAAGGATGATAGACATATTGGTTATTACAATGGAACACCTTTAACCTCTTCATCCATGATAGCATTTAAACAGCCTGCACAATTATTAGAGGATGCGGTAGGACTATTGAGAGACTTCCACCAAAGCTAGGGCTGTCTAGGCAACCCAAAGACTTGAAAAAACCAACCAACTTGATTGGAACCAACCCCTCACAGCCGAGTCAGATACCTCCGGCAGTCAATGATGGGTCTCAACTCTTAGAAACTAACTCTGGCTGGTCGAGTGGTTTCGTCCTCTAAAACCCGAGCCACCCGACCTGACTGACAAATGCTAAAAATAAGGTTGAAATTACCTAGATCTGACAATGATTGGGGCTCCACAGCTCCGATCTAGCCACATTTGGCCTTCCTTCACTCAGATCCACTCAAATCCGCCCAAGATCTACTTTCCTCCTCGCTCAGATTTCCTCAAACCTGGCAATATTTGGTTGGATCTAGCTCAGATCTACTCAAATCCGGTGATACTTGGCTTGATTCGGCTCCGATCTACTCAAATCTGACGATATTTAATGAAATTCGACTCAGCCTCCACTTAGATCAGTGAAGATCTATTCTCCTCTATCCACATTGCTCTCTATCAGACCTGACTGAACCGACCGATGCCCTTCACTTGTATTGGAAAATGGATCAAAAGATCTTCAAAATGAAATTGGGATGAATCTCTAGCTATGTGCTTGTTGGAGATTTCTTATTCTTCGTGTTTTTCGAATGTTCTTGATCTTCTAAGATTTGTGGTGAAAGTTTTTCGGGGTTTTAGAGTTTGAATCCGATGAAGTTTTGATGGATCAAAGTCTTTAAAGTTTCTAGAGGCATTGAAGCTTTATTCCAGTAGAACTTTGAGACTTGTGAGAATGATTTGGATGAATGTTCTTCGTCTTTGAAGATTTGTAGTGGAAGTTCTTTGGGGCTTTAGAGGCTTGGATTCATAGAACTTCAGTGCTTCACTAATTTGTAGTCCCTTGGTGTTTTTGGGGGCTTTTAAGCTTGATTCCAACGAACTTTGAAATCTAGAAGGATGACTTGAATGAATTTGCTTCGAATGTTCTTCGTATTCCAAAGTCGAAGTTGTTGGAGGCTTTGGATCTTGATTCCAGCAGAGATTCAAGACTTTTGAGTGTTTCTCCATCTGTCCCTATAAGACTGAGGAGGTTCTCTATTTATAGGAGTCTTGGGGAGGTGTGATGACATGTGATTGGCTATTATTAATGACGTGTTATAATTTAAATGGAGGGACTTTATGTCTTGTTTTTTATTAGACATGACATTATTTGATTAGCCATAGTGCTTTAATTTAAACTGCTTATGTCATTTAAATTAACACATGCTAACATTTGATTGGTTCTCAAATATTTTTTGTAATTTTTATTCTTTGACACTTGGAATATTGTTATTGACCTTTGAATAATAATAGTGGAACCCACTAAGTAGCATGTGGCACTTTGTGATTGGTTGCAAAATAACTAAAGAATTTTCATTTGGAAATCGATGGACATGTGAGCATGTGAATATATACAAGCTATTCTATGAAATGGCATGTGAAATGTATGAACATGTGAGCAAATATGAATATATACAAGCTATCCTAAGGAATGACATGTAAAATTCATGAACATGTGGGCATGTGAATATGTACAATCATAGGGAATAACATCTTAAATGCATGAATGAATTTGTGAGTAAGTGAATATATGTGAGCTACCCTAAGAAATGACATGTTAAATGCCAAATATTTGAGCGTGTGAACTCTTTGGATTTGTTTTAAGATGATTTGCAATTACATGAAGTTTGTAAAAAAATGAAAAAAAAAAAAATACTACCTATCTTTTGACATTTATCTGCAAATAGGGGTGTGCAAAAAACCGACGAACTGAACAAACCGGCCGAAATCGACCAAACCTTCAGTTCGGTTTTGAATTTTTAAAACCGAAAATATTCGATTCGGTTTTCGGTGGCAGGTTTTTATGCACCGAACAGTATATATATATATATATATATATATATATAATATACATATTTATGTAACACTAAGTCAGGTTCGCGTTTGTAGCTTGGTGGTATGATGTGGCTTTATCGACTAAGTGATCTCTTGTTCGAGCCTTCGCCTAAACGTTTTTGAGTTTGCCTAAACTTTTTGAGTTTTTTTAATTTTTAAAACCATTAAAAGTTAAAACCCAAGCATCTTATGTTTTGACCTTCCTGCCCTTTTCTTTCCAGCCGTCCCTCCATTTTTTTTTCTCTCTCACCATTTTTCTCTCTTCTCAGCGCCGACCCCCTCCCTGACTCCCTACCCATAGCCCACTTTCTTTCTCATAAGTCACAACTTCCACTCTTCAGAGTTCAGCCCTCATCTTCTCTCACCGCTGCACATGCCACTCCACACGTCGGCCTTTCTACACAAGCTTCCACACGTCGGCCTTCCTACGTCGGCCTCAACACGCCGGTCTCCACACGCCGGGGCTCCTTACGCCGGCCTAATCTTTTCATTCTCATGGAGTCACGGTGACCCTCTCTCTCTCTTTAATTTCTCCATAATTTCCTCTCTCTTTTTTATATTCTGGGTTGTTTAATATTGAATCAATGCTATTGTTTCAATTTTTATGTGCAAATAAAGTCTGGGTTTTGAAAAAACCCATGTGCTTGGTTGTTTATATACTGGGTTTGTTTATTTTTTCAATTTCCTTTCTCTGTTTTAGTGTTTTATATTCTGGGTTTGTTTTTTTTTTTCTTTGTTTGATTTCTTAGAAAATAAATAGGAAACCGAAAAAACCCACCGAAACTGACCGAAACCGATAGATTTCCAATTACTTCGGTCGGTTTCGGTTGAGAATTTCACAAACCGAAAATTTCGGTTTCGGTTGGCCAGCACTTAGAAAACCGACCAAAACCGAACCGACACACCCCTATCTGCAAAGCTAACAAAGAGGTAGTGCACATGAACAACATTAATTGAGGTTCTATCTCCAACTGGAGGTTCCAACCTTATTCTAGTATATTCAAATTAAATTAAAATTTCTCTTAATTTGACTAACTCATCACTAAATCAAGTTTTATTTTTTATTTTAAGTTAATAATATTTTTTTTAATAAAAAAGTAATGTCTCACATATTGCACATACAAAATATAACTTACACATCTTATACATCATTCAATGTACTTTTACTACATGCATTCAATAACTACATTAAAATTATGAAAATAATTTATTATAAGTGAAACTTTATAACCAAACTATCCAATTAAAACTCTACTCCAAAAAGTTTTAAGTAACTTTTTTTTTTTTTTTTTTTGAGAATCCAGACCGAGCAACCAAGTATTATTCATTGGAAAAAAAATTACATATTATCCTGTGCAACAAGAGGAGCTAAATCATCAGAGATGGACTCAATTCAAACCTATAGCTCATTACCATACTTGGAGTTTTAAGTAACTTAAAAGGAGTTTTATTATTTGATTAACGTTATTTTAATAATAAATTTTAACATTTGGTTTTGATAAATCTCTATCTTAAACATTACAAGGCTTAGAGTAATTTTTTATTTTTAAACATAAATATATGTTTATATATTAAAACATACATTAATATAAACATAAACATGTGAAATAAATATTCAACTTTATATTCACTCCACATACATAATTTTTCTTTTTTATTTACCAAAAATATAAGTAATATTGTTGCTTTTTAAATTTGAATTGACAAAGAATATATATATATATATATATATATAACCAAAGAATCATATATGAAAGCATGTTGCTTAAAGTTTACGTACAAAGTGAAATTTAAAATTGAGGTAATCGGTATGCAATATTAATACAATACATACATTTCTCATGAAAATATGTAATTTTCTTATAAAAATACTTTTTAATAAGTAATATTTTTATTGTTAATGAATTACTAGCTTCAATCAATAAAAATAAGGATTTTTTTTTTCAAAAATTATTTAATTAATTTTATAGATTTTTTTTTTTAATTCGATCAATTTTATTTTAATAAATCCACTTGTAGTTAGGCCCATTTACACATTGTTTACTAGTGATTCAAAACTTGTCACTTTGCCTACATGAGATTAGTTTTATTTGTCTTTCATAACCCACATCTATTAAAAATAGAGTATATATATATATATATATATACACACACACACCCTAGACTCATCACAGGCACCTTGCGCAAGCAATAATTCTCTTTTTTATTTATTTGTTTTTTTGGTTTAGTGTTATAATGTTTAAAAGTGATATATAAACCATGTGTATTTTTTTTTCTTTTTTTAAAGAAAGAGATAAGGTAACGTGGAATAATGTTTAAAAATGAAATAAAGATAATGCCCTAAGTTTTAGGTCAAATGGAGAAAATAAAGGTAAAAACCTAAAACTTAGAAACAATAAATTACTCTTTTTAACCAGTTTGTGTTTTCTATATTACTGTTTAAGGGGCTTCCTTTTTTGGACAGGATTTTTTTGTAGCTTAAAAATACCCATACATCCTAAGTTTAAGAAGAGACAAAACAAAAAAGATAATCTAGTATAAACACATCTCTAACTCTCACCTACAATATTGCCTATAATTTAGGACTATTTTCTTGTTGGTTTTCAAACTCAACTTCAAATATATTCTATCAATAATTAAAATTTTTTTAGGAGATAAATTTACACAATTATTATTACTATTATTATTTTTTGCAATTAGATAAGTTTACCTAAAAAAATAGGTTTATTAAAAAATAATTGGATTGGATAACTCCCACGGTCCCACTCATCTTCCATAATTCTATCCAACATGGCAAAACACGCACACACAAAAAAAAAAAAAAAAAAAACTCCCATTGGATTAGACTCCCTTGGTTTTCAAATAATCCTTACTAAGAAATTCTACTAATTTAAAAGCAACTCTTACACTAAACCTTTAAAATATTATATTAAAGAACTTGAATTAATGGATCAAGTGAGAAATTATACAATTTAACACTACTCCCAACCGGAGTCCAAATCTTCTGTCCAATTTTTCCTGCTCCTCCACCAATAAAAACTTGCCACATGTTCACCTAATTAATTAATAACTGTAATATTAATAAATCAATAATGATAGTATTAACTTCTCCCATTTCCCATCACTTTCTCATCCTCATTTCTCTCTTCACTTCTCATCCATAACATGCACATGGTTGTTACCACTCTTTCAAAAACATTTTTTTAATTAAAAAAAAATGTGTAACACAAGTGAGACTCAAGTATTAAATTTTTTTTTTTCTCTACTTATTTAGTTTTCTAGTTTGTCTATTTAACTCTCTTGGATTTGATTTTTCATTTCATTATCATCAATTGAATTCAATTTAAATTGGAAGTCTTGCCCTTAAATCTTGATTACACTCGGTGTAAAAAAAAGTTTTTGATGATGCCGAGAAATTCACCAGTGAGCCACACGATATCTACGCGCTTGGATGTGAACCTGCACAGCACAAAGAAAGAAACCTAGCAGAGAGCACCGGTGTGGTGCCGACCAAACACCCTCCGAAGGTTAAGTTAGAAATATTCTCGCAACTCTAGAGTGCTAGAGAAGGTAAAACATGCGTACCTTGATTTTTGAGGGTATTGAGGTTTTTATAGTAGTAGAGGGTGGACCTCTCTTCCTTGGAGTAGAAGTCTTTTCCTTATAGGAGTCCTTATGAGCGTAGATTGCGGAATCCTTTCCTTATAGGACTCTATGAAGTGTGTCGCAAGTATCACATACCAAGGGCCTTTCTGCCTTCCTTACGAGCCTCGGACCTGCTGATACTTCATACTGGACTCATTTTCATAGATCCGGCAGATAATGGGGTCGTCCACTATCGGCCCACAATTGATAACTGTCAGGCCCATCTCTAGCCCAAATTCAGCCTCTTCAGTTGCCCCCTTCACCTTATGGGTCTGTCATACTTTAATGGAGGGAAACATGGGGTGACGGTAATCATTAACGGGGGTGACGGTTAAGAAGCCTGTGGGTCGTCGGCTCCAAGTCGTTAAGGTTGACGTCTCCAAGGTACACCGTCAGTAATTCGAGCTGCTGACAAGATCTGGAAAGCATTAATGGTTCATGACACGCGTCACTCTTCTAGAGGCCATTGTATGGGATTGAAGCGTTGCTTCGTCTTCCGTGCACCTTCCCTATAAATATCAAACCTTCTTCTTTCATTTTCCACTTTCATCAAAAACTTATTTGTCAGAGCGCAATCCGTCATCTTTGTCAGAATACATCGTACAAGTGTAGTGCCCCTCATCGTCAACTTTCCTCCGTTCACGTATTAACTGGTAAGTACACTCTTTCATATATTTCTACAGTCGTATTACTTTTACAGTTCAAAAACTTTACTTCTGTTATCCATTCTTAGACCCGTCAGAGTCTTAGGTTCTGTCGTCACTTGTAGGCAATGTCTAGTGCGTCAAGTAATCAGTCGATTGTCCGTGACGGGGCAGATTATAAGGAGGTATACCCGTCAGGTCACAAAGACCAAGAGAGTCCAAGCGAAGAGAAGAGTACGTCCGCCTCTTCTCCGTCCTCAACAAATGAGGATACGGAGTTAGATGAACCGGTGGAAGGTTCTGATGGCGAGGAACAAATAGGATCCGTCATAGGAGCTGGTGGACCAAGAGAGTTCATTATGCTTAAAGAGTGGACGGTGAATGATTTCACATCCACTATCAAGGAGACTCACTTCAAAACACTTAGGGCTAACTACCAAATTCCAAATAACATTCCCATCCGTCTGCCCTATTCATCAGAGAAATGCTACTATGAAGGCGTACAAGGCCTTGGAGTGTACGAGCAAATGTTGAAGGCAGGCCTCAGATTTCCACTGAGTTCGCTTCATCGCGAGTTACTTAAGTATCTGGGTCTGTCCGTCAACCAAATATCACCCAATGCCTGGAGAGTCTTCATAGCAATGGAGGTCCTGTATGGTGCTTGGTCAGGCGGATCAAGGAGGTTGACGGTGAGAGAGTTCCTTCATTGCTACTGTCCAAATGAAATCGACAAATCTAGGGGTATATACAGTTTTGTAGCTAGGAGTCTGTTATTAAAGGTAATATATGAAACTCCAGACTCCAACAGAGACTGGAAGAGTCGTTATTTTTTCTTAGAAGGTGACGAGTGGATGTGTCGTCCAGGGGAGACAGATCACATGCCCGTCGACACTACTTGGGGCATATTGCCTCAAGCTGGTACGTATCCGTCCCAATATGTAAAGATTTCCATATCCGTTCAGTTGAATAGGTTTTAACCGTCCTCTTCTTTGCAGTGCGACGGCGTCCACAAGTTAACCTTGAGGAGTACAGTTTTTTGGAGAAGATTTTTAACAAAACCACGCTGGAGGAAAGGACCTGGGCAAAGTTGGTCAACCTTAACACAATCCATTGGTACTGTGATGGTCCAGAACCATCAAAACCAGCAATAAAGTACGAAAAAAGGATCCGTCAATGTAAGTCCATCGTTCCAAAATGTGTTTGACCCATTATTGTTACACTTAAAGAAATTAACTTTGTCCGTTCGTCTTCGCAGAAATGGATGATGCAAAAAGAAGGTCGATTATCAGGACAAACGCTGCCAAAAACAAGGGGACTGGTGACGCTGATCCCAAGGAGACGGGTGCAATCAATCCGTCAGCAAAGAGGAAGCAACCCGCCAAAGGAGACCGTCCTCCCAAGAAGCCCAAGATTCCTTTGGAACTCGTCGTGGGACTTATGGCGGAGGGTGCTAAGGCCGTCACCTCAGCCAAATATGGGCCGGTAAGGGCCTCATGAAGGGTCCGTCTATAAGCGAGAAGAAGCCACCCACCTTATTCGAGACGACCCTAAGTACGCCTTGGAACAACTCTCGTCCATCATAACCTTTGAGGACTATGAGGACCTGGGTAATCACTTGACGGAAGCGATGGGTGAGACGGGGCTGTTTAGCATCGCCCAGGTAACTTTGTCCGCCTATCCTTCATCCGTTTATTCATTTGCCTTTGCTTGAGACTAATTTATCTCCATCGATTAGGCCATGGTCATGGTGAAGGGTCTGTTTGGACGGTGCTTAAACCATAAGATGACCTTAGGCCGCATACGGGAGAAGGCAAAGGTGACGAAGAACGAGATGACCGAGCTTCGGGCCTGGAAGGTAATCCAAGATAAGAAGCTCAAGATGGCCGAGGAAGCACGGGATCAGCATCTTGAGGTGATGGAGCAATTGAAGAAGGTTGTTGAAAAGAAAGAAGAAGCACTCCGTCAGGCCAAGGAAGTTGTTGTGCTAGAGTACCGTGATTCTGACACCCTCTTATCCGAATTAGGAGTTTCATATGCCGACGGCTTCGACGAGGCCATCCGTCAAGTGAAGGCTATACATCCTCAACTGGACTTGTCGCTTGTCAATATCAACGCTGCGGAGCAAACGTCCGTCCAACCTGCTCAATCTGAAGATACGGACGAGATCTTTGGCGAGAAAGCTCCCCTCGACGCCCCTCTTGACCAGGTTGTGGTTGAAAGTGATCCCAAAGATGGTCAATCCTATCGTAGTGAAGAGAAGGAACCCTCGTCGTAGGATAATTTTAATCTTATTTATTTTTTATGCCTCTGTAAGGATATTTGGAGAACAATTCATGACTCCGTCATGTTTCCACCTTTTGTAAACACTTTTTATTTTTGGGTATGTACTCCGTTTAACTTCACTCTTTTTAATTTATAAAGTGGTTTGACATATTCCGTTGGGTGGAATTCGTCCGTTCACATTACTTTAAAGTTTGATTTTCGAATGACACTGTTCACATGGACGGGTTTAAATGGGTGTTGTCCTCTGGATGTGATTTTGCCAATTTATTACAGTGGTGGGACAATTATGTCAAGGGGACCTTGTCTTGTATCCGTCCGTGTTAGGGACTAGGAAGTTTACAAGGACTGTCCATTTTGAGGACCTAATATCCGTCCATTTTTGGACAAAGTAGTAACCGTCCACTTTGTAGAATTTTGTATAATCCTGTTTACTTTATGGATTTTGTAGGATCCGTCTGCTTTGTTTACATAATAATTTTTAATCCGTCTAAATTGATTTCGCAGAAAGTATTATTACTCTTTTAGGTTTACCCGTCCACTTTGTTGAATTAAAGTCGTATCCGTCTACTTTGCGAATTTCGTAAAAAAGATTCTCTTTTTGGGATGACCCGTCCGCTTTGCGGAAGTCGCGAAAAGACCATCTTTTGGGATGATTCGTCCGTCTTGTGGACTGAGTCTGATCCGTCCATCGTGTGGACTTTGGAATTTTTTTTTTTTTTATCCTTTTCGGATGGTCTATCCATCTTGTGGACTAAATTTTATCCGTCCTCTATGGGACTTGGGATTTTCATCCTCTTGGGATGATCCGTCCAACTTGTGGACTAAGTTTTATCCGTCCACTATGGGACTTGGGATTTTCATCCTCTTGGGATGATCCGTCCAACTTGTGGACTAAGTTTTATCCGTCTACTATAGGACTTAGGATTTTCATCCTCTTGGGATGATCCGTCCAACTTGTGGACTTAGAATTTTTCATTCCGTTGGGTTGATCCGTACATCTTATGGACTTAGTTTGATTAAGTAGGAAACATAGTAGTGTCTGAATACTTCTGTTATTGAAAGAAAATCATGCAGAAGAAAAAGGTACCTGCCCCCCTGGGCTTAAAAAGGCACTTGTAGAACTGTTTGAAATAAAAACTAAAAAATGGAGGAAAAAATTGTTTGTAGTAAAAGCTACAAAAAACCAAGTAATAAACTGGAAATTAGGGGAGCATCGATGCTCTTCATGTCGTCTCTACTAGTAGTATCTCCGTAAGTGCTCCGTGTTCCATGGGTGTTGCTGCTTCTGTCCGTCCGGAGTTTCGAGGTGGTAGGTCCATTTCCTTTGCCAAGATGAGATCCTGTACGGTCCTTCCCAGTTGAGGCCGAGCTTTCCTTGCGAAGGATCTCTAGCAGCTCCCATTACCTTCCGTAGCATAAGATCTCCGACCTGGAAGTCCCTATGTCTGACATTGGAGTTGTAGTATTTTGTCATGAGGTTCTGATATCGTGCCATCCTCTGCTCTGCTGTAGCCCGGACCTCATCCACCAAGTCTAGCTGAAGCCGTATGGCTTCTTCGTTTCTATCCTTTTTGTAGTTCTCCACCCGATAGCTCGTAAGCCCTACCTCCGCAGGGATGACAGCATCACTTCCGTATGCTAGCCTAAAAGGTGTTTCTCCGGTAGGTGTTCTTACTGTAGTACGATATGCCCATAAGATGCTTGGCAGTTCGTCAGGCCAGATGCCCTTTGCCCCCTCGAGCCGGGTCTTAATTATCTTGAGCAAGGACCAGTTCGTGACCTCGACTTGTCCGTTGGCCTGTGGGTGCGCGGGCGAAGAGTAATGATTCTTAATACCCAGCTCCAAACAGAAGTCCCTAAATGCATTGTTGTCGAACTGTTTTCCATTGTCGGAGACAAGCACTCTTGGTATCCAGTACCTGCAGATAATATTCCTTCACATAAAACTTCAAATGTGATGGATATAAAGATAAATGCAGCGGAAAATAAGTTTTAAACGGATCTACTTCATTCGATATTGATAACACGTACAAAGTAAATTTCAGAATTAGAGAAACAAGAGATCGTACCTTGAAGCGGTGAATTTCAAAACAAAGATTGAAGCACTTGGGACTACTTTTAATCTTCACTCCAATTCCACTAACGCCCAAGATGTGTGGTCTCTCGATTGGTAACAAAGGGATGACTTGTGAGTGACAAAAACTCACATGCACACCATTTCCATGATGTTTTTTTCTCCTATATATTTCTGTACGTTTTTCCCTTTGTATCTAACCAATTTATCTAATTGGGCCGGCCTTTTGGGCCTTACCAATTGGGCTTAAGTGTGTGGCTTGGAGTGGGACCAAAAGGGACCAATAAGACACTAGCTCCAATGGGCCTTGGGCTTTTCTGTCAACTCTTGACAAGTCCAAAGTTACCATTAACTATTTTTAATACCACTATATAAAAATAGTTGCACTCTAGGTCTTATCTATAAATTATATCCCAAGACTTTATTATACATGCAACCCCTTCATAAAATATTCGTAGTAATACAAAGTCATTAATGTAGACTGCCACTTTGTAAATTACTACATCTTAATCCTTGAGTACCCGGTTTAATCCTTTAATGTTATTCATTATATATTTATGAAATCCAATTCCATAAATATATACTTTAGTCTTACTAAAGTGGTTAGGCCTAACTCTCTGAATAACAAACCCATTAAACTTATCTCAAGGGAATATTTTATATCTCCGTTAAGAGACTATGAATTCCATCTTGAGAATACATGTTCCATCAACACTAAATGTAGCTGCCCAACATACTGAGGTTTTGACCATAACTGTAGATCTCACTCCTGATATATCAAAGCAACCTACACCTCATGATCAGGTTCATTATTCTCTCAGGATTAAGAGTTCATGCAAATACAAGTCGTGAGATTTATTATTCATTTGACAGTCTTTAGGAGAATAATAAATCTCACAGCGGTCCAGTTCAATATGTCTTAACTCTTAAAACATATTAACACATCAACTAGAAGTCTCCACTTCCATGATCAAGACAAATCATCGTAGTTGATATGTTATAGTCTTCGCAGATGAAATGCCCAATTTCATCACCGACTACGAACTATAATTCTGAGTTTACAAAGAACTTGTGATTTATATCTTCTGTGACTCTTCACATAAATCACATACTATGCATCTCATGGACTATATGATAATGTCTGAATATTCATGTTACCATTATTTCAGATAATAATAAAACAAATTTATTAAACATAATATTAAGTCATACATAATGTCAAACACAATGTCACACTTAATATTATACATAGCATCTTACAATAGGATTTAAGGGCACCAATCCTAACAATCTCCCACTTGCCCTAAAGACTATTGTGCACTAATCTAACTCCCATTCTTTCCAAATGCGACTCAAAAATCCTTTGAGGCAAAGCTTTAGTAAATGGATCTGCCAGATTGTTTGCACTTTCAATCTTTGCTACCACCACATCTCCACGAGCAACAATATCTCGAATGATATGGTACTTCCTCTCAATGTGCTTTCCTTTCTTGTGATTCCTTGGATCTTTAGATTGTGCAACTGCTCCACTGTTATCACAAAACAATGTGATTGGAACTTGCTCCATTCTTATTACACCAAGGTCAGAAAGGAACTTCTTGAGCCATACAGCTTCCTTTGCTGCTTCACAAGCAGCAACATATTCTGCCTCCATGGTGGAGTCTGCAATACAAGATTGCTTAATACTCCGCCAACTAATGGCTCCACCTCCCAAGGTGAAAACACATCCTGAAGTGGATTTTCTGAAATCTAGATCCGATTGAAAATCTGAATCTGTATAGCCAATAGGTATCAAATCCTCACTTTGGTAAACAAGCATATAATCTCTCGTTCTCCGTAGATACTTGAGAATATGCTTTACAGCTTGCCAATGTTTTGGTCCTGGATTTGATTGATATCGGCTGACCATGCCAACTGAATAGCAGATATCTGGTCTAGTACAAAGCATGGCATACATGAGACTTCCTACTGCAGAAGCATAAGGAACTTGTCTCATCATATCTTCTTCCTCTTGAGTCTTAGGCCTTTGGTCATCAGACAGAGGAACTCCATGTCTGAAAGGAAGCAATCCTTTCTTGGAGTTTTGCATGCTAAACCGTTCTAGAACCTTATCTATATATCCAGCTTGTGATAATCCTAACATCTTATTCTTACGATCTCGCAAAAGCTTGATCCCTAGAATAAAGTTAGCCTCACCTAAGTCCTTCATATCAAATTGGCTTGACAACCAAACCTTTACTGATGACATTACCCCTACATCATTTCCAATGAGTAGAATATCATCAACATAAAGCACTAGGAACATTACTACTTTATCTTGATGTCTTTTGTACACACATGGTTCATCAAGATTTTGTTCAAAACCAAATGTCTCGATTGCTTGATCAAATCTGATGTTCCATGACCTAGATGCTTGCTTAAGTCCATAAATGGACCTTTGCAACTTGCATACCATATGCTCTTGGTTCTTTGCTATGAAACCTTCCGGTTGCATCATATAGATTTCCTCTTCAAGATTGCCATTAAGAAATGCAGTCTTGACATCCATTTGCCAAATCTCATAATCAAAATGAGCAGCAATGGATAAGAGAATTCTGATAGATTTAAGCATTGCTACTGGAGAAAAGGTTTCATCATAATCAATACCTTCTTTTTGTGTATACCCTTTCGCCACTAGCCTTGCTTTAAAGGTTTCAACCTTTCCATCTATCCCTTTCTTCCTCTTGTAAACCCATTTGCAACCAACAGGTTTAATGCCGTTAGGCGCCTTTACAAGATCCCAAACTTGATTGGAATACATGGAATCTAATTCAGATTTCATAGCTTGGACCCAATGATGTGCATCTATATCATTTATAGCTTCATCATATGTGTAGGGATCCGATTCAACCTCTTCTGAGATAGCTTCATAAGTTTCTCCCAAACCTATGAATCTTATAGGAGGCCGAACAATTCTCCCACTACGACGAGGCACCTGAGTACTAGACATGTCATGAGTAGTATCTTGTGGTGTATCTAATACAGCCACATCATCCCTAGTTTCATCTATTGGTTGTTCATTTACAGATTCATTCATTTCAGCCAACACAACTCTACTTCTAGGAGTAAAATTATTCATATAGTCATTTTCCAAGAATTTAGCATTTGTACTAACAAAAACTTTGTTATCTTTACGACTATAGAATAAATAACCCCTAGTTTCTTTTGGATAACCTACAAGCAAACACACTTCTGATTTTGGTTCCAATTTATCAGGCTTCCCTTTTAAAACATGTGCTGAACAACCCCAAATGTGGAGATATTTCATACTAGGCTTACGCCCACTCCACAATTCCATGGGTGTTTTGGGAACAGATTTTGATGGAACCAAATTTAAAAGATGTATTGCTGTGTTTAAGGCATAACCCCAAAAAGAAATCGGTAAAGTTGAGTAACTCATCATGGACCTAACCATTTCTAAAAGAGTCCTATTCCTTCTTTCTGCTACACCATTTTGTTGTGGAGTTCCAGGTGCAGTCAACTGGGATACAATCCCATTCTTAGTTAAGTAATCCTTAAAATCCCCAAGAAGGTATTCGCCACCACGATCAGATCGAATGGCCTTTATGCGTTTACCCAATTGATTCTCTACTTCAGCCCTAAACTCTTTGAACTTTTCAAAGGCTTCGGACTTCCGTCTCATTAGGTACACATAACCATACCTTGAGTAATCATCAGTGAAAGTAATGAAATACTCATAGCCACCTCTTGCTTGGATTGACATAGGACCACAAACATCAGAATGCACTAGCTCTAGCAAATCTTGGGCTCTTCTACCTTTTGCATTAAAAGGTCGTTTGGTCATTTTACCTTCCAAACAAGATTCACAAACTGGAAATTCATCAAAGTCCATGGGCTCTAAGAGTCCATCTTTGATCAGTCTTTGAATCCTATTTGAATTAATATGACCCAAACGCAAGTGCCAAAGATATGCTTCACTAGTAGAAGGAAACTTTCTCTTTAATGATTTTACATGAGAGTTATTATCTAATTCAGAATTATATAATTCATGCTTATCAGGAGTTAAAATATAAAGACCATCCACAATATTGCCAGAACAGATAAACACTTTATCCTTCTTTATTACAACATTGTCTTTCAGGATAACACAATATCCATGTTTACCTAAGTAAGTAGCTGAAATTAAATTCCTACGAACATTAGGTACATACAAACAGTCTTCTAATATTAGAACTCTAGATTCAAAACATAAATTACAAACACCAACAGCTACAACTGGAATCTTGCTCCCATCAGCCAAAGTAAGAAACAACTCCCCTTCTTTAAGCTTTCTGGTCTCCTGGAACCCCTGCAAGGAATTGCAGATATGATTAGTACAACCTGAATCCACACACCAGGAATCCGTGGGATTCTGTACCAAACATATTTCAAGAAGGAAAGTATTAATTATACCTTTGTTCTTGGCAGCCTTAAATATTGGACAATTTCTCTTCCAATGTCCTTTCTCACCACAATGGAAACACTTTCCTTTGATCTTCTTTCCTTTGTCAGCAACCCCTAAGGCAATTTGTTTACCCTCTTGTTTGGTGAAGTTCTTCTTCTTCTTCTTCTTACCCTTGCCTTTCGACTTAGGTTGAGAAGTAGAAGCTTCACCAACATTGGCTTCAACATTGGAAGTACCAAGAATGCCTTCTGCCGCTACCAATTCATTCATTAATTCAGACAAGGTATAAATCTTTTTATTCATATTATAGTTAAGTTTGAATTCCTTGAATGATTCTGGTAGCGACTGGAGTATCATATCCACTTGGGATTCTCCATCTATATCGGCACCTAAAACTTCCAATGTATTCAGATTAGAGATCATTGTAAGACAATGCTCTCTCACTGAACTTCCTTCAGCCATTCTGGTATTATAAATTTGCCTCATGGTCTCTTGCCTTGCAGAACGGCCTTGCTCACCAAACATCTCCTTCAGACTTTGCATTATGTCTGAAGCTAGTTCTACATCCTGCATTTGATGCTGTAGAACATTTGAGATAGATGCTAGGATGTAGCACTTGGCCATCTCATTAGATTTCTGCCAACGATCATATCGTTGTTTTACCTCAGGAGGTGCATCTAATGAAGGAAAGCTAGGACATGGTTTAGTAAGAACATACTTATGCTCTTCAGCAGTAAGAACAATGTCCAGATTTCTTTTCCAGTCAACATAGTTGGATCCAGTCAGTTTGTTTTGATTAAGAATAGTTACAAGTGGGCTAAATGATGCCATGTTCAAATCTGAAAACAATAAACATGAATATAATAAGTAAATTGGACATTATCTATTTAGCATATAAACATATAGTATGGAACCTTAATAAAACCATAATATAATATATGCAACGACAACCCAATCCCGTAATTAATATTCCTCGGAAGCGAGGTCATACCAATCACTATGATCAGGCGAGAATTATTCTCATTATTAATGCTATCATGGTAACTCTTACCAAACAAAAATAATTTGCCGCTATTCCTTTAGCCTCTAAGTAATAATGACATAGCTCCGAAGGGAGGTTAACATCACACTTAGTCTAGTGTACACCATTGCCTAGAATCAATGTGAATCACCAAGTAACTCCACGGAAGCGTGGTCGTTCTTAATGTAAAAACACATTTCATCTATCTTTAAGAAGTTTAACCTGTAGTACCATGAATCAATCACCCTCCGAAGGGAGCAAGGCATATACGCCAAGGCGAGGTGCTTAATCACACTACTTTAAACCGACAATGGAGGCCGTGAGATGCAACCCTTGTATCTCTCTCCCACTAGATGTCTTTAAATAAAAGGTTTTTAATTACTAAACATGCATAATCTAATTACACATTGTCTTAGTACTTTCACATGTGAAAACACTTAGAAAAATTTCTGATTTTCTTTCTTTCGATCGATCGAATGTGCCCCTCGATCGATCGAAAAAATTAAGAAATTCAAACTTGATCCTCTGACTCCTTCGATTGATACTCGATCGACTCTCGATCGATCGAAAAACAAATTCGATCGATCGACTAACAATCGAAAATCTATCGTTCTAAGAAGTCTGATCACTGTCTCATTCGATCAATCGAAAATAATTTTCGATCGATCGAAAATCGCGAAACTTGAATTTCCAGAAATTTTTCTAAGACAGTTTTCTTCGTTTTTCATGAACAAACATCTTTCATACGAACATGATAGACAGAGTTTGATGTCAAAACTGAATTCTATTGATGCTATAGCCTTAAAACTCAATTTAACATACTTAAATTTAAATTTAAACAACATCATAACATCAATTCCAGTTTTCATCAAATCATAGTTTCAACAACATGCAGAAAATTATAAACTAATCTTCTAACAATATGAAACTATCTTCTCCAATTCTAAAACTCACATAACATGTTAAACAATACGAAATTGAAGACCGCTCTGATACCATTTGATGGATATAAAGATAAATGCAGCGGAAAATAAGTTTTAAACGGATCTACTTCATTCGATATTGATAACACGTACAAAGTAAATTTCAGAATTAGAGAAACAAGAGATCGTACCTTGAAGCGGTGAATTTCAAAACAAAGATTGAAGCACTTGGGACTACTTTTAATCTTCACTCCAATTCCACTAACGCCCAAGATGTGTGGTCTCTCGATTGGTAACAAAGGGATGACTTGTGAGTGACAAAAACTCACATGCACACCATTTCCATGATGTTTTTCTCACTTGTATATTTCTGTACGTTTTTCCCTTTGTATCTAACCAATTTATCTAATTGGGCCGGCCTTTTGGGCCTTACCAATTGGGCTTAAGTGTGTGGCTTGGAGTGGGACCAAAAGGGACCAATAAGACACTAGCTCCAATGGGCCTTGGGCTTTTCTGTCAACTCTTGACAAGTCCAAAGTTACCATTAACTATTTTTAATACCACTATATAAAAATAGTTGCACTCTAGGTCTTATCTATAAATTATATCCCAAGACTTTATTATACATGCAACCCCTTCATAAAATATTCGTAGTAATACAAAGTCATTAATGTAGACTGCCACTTTGTAAATTACTACATCTTAATCCTTGAGTACCCGGTTTAATCCTTTAATGTTATTCATTATATATTTATGAAATCCAATTCCATAAATATATACTTTAGTCTTACTAAAGTGGTTAGGCCTAACTCTCTGAATAACAAACCCATTAAACTTATCTCAAGGGAATATTTTATATCTCCGTTAAGAGACTATGAATTCCATCTTGAGAATACATGTTCCATCAACACTAAATGTAGCTGCCCAACATACTGAGGTTTTGACCATAACTGTAGATCTCACTCCTGATATATCAAAGCAACCTACACCTCATGATCAGGTTCATTATTCTCTCAGGATTAAGAGTTCATGCAAATACAAGTCGTGAGATTTATTATTCATTTGACAGTCTTTAGGAGAATAATAAATCTCACAGCGGTCCAGTTCAATATGTCTTAACTCTTAAAACATATTAACACATCAACTAGAAGTCTCCACTTCCATGATCAAGACAAATCATCGTAGTTGATATGTTATAGTCTTCGCAGATGAAATGCCCAATTTCATCACCGACTACGAACTATAATTCTGAGTTTACAAAGAACTTGTGATTTATATCTTCTGTGACTCTTCACATAAATCACATACTATGCATCTCATGGACTATATGATAATGTCTGAATATTCATGTTACCATTATTTCAGATAATAATAAAACAAATTTATTAAACATAATATTAAGTCATACATAATGTCAAACACAATGTCACACTTAATATTATACATAGCATCTTACAATAGGATTTAAGGGCACCAATCCTAACAAAATGTTCTTTTCTGTGATAGTGGCTAGGGCCTCTGCTTCCACCCACTTGGTGAAGTAGTCGATACCTATTACAAGAAATTTTAGTTGCCTTACTGCTGTTGGGAAGGGGCCCATGATGTCTAATCCCTATTGGGCAAAGGGCCAAGGGGCCGTCATGGGTGTCAACTCCTCGGTTGGTTGCCGGATCAAATTACTGAACCTCTGACATTTGTCGCAAGTTTTGACGTAAGCTTGTGCAGCCTTTTGCATCGTAGGCCAATAGTACCCTGCTCGGACTAATTTGTGCACTAAGGATTGTGCCCCTGAGTGGTTTCTGCAAATACCCTTGTGAACTTCTCTCATCACGTAGTCTACTTCCTCGCTGCTCAAACATCTTAGGTACGGTCGAGAGAATCCTCTTTTGTATAAGATATCTTTGATCAGCACAAACCGTGAGGCTCATACTTTTAGCTTCCTCGCTGCGTCTTTCCCATCTGGCAGAGTGCCTGATCTTAGGTACGCCATCAATGGTGTAGTCCAATTGTCCCCAGAATTGTCTTCCTGTATGTTTATTCCTTCATCAATAAGTGAGGCGTGTTGTACGAATGATAATACCTGTTTGGGAACGAGCATAAGTTCTGCCGAGGTTGCTTTCGCCAGACGGTCGGCGCACTCGTTCTCTTCCCTTAGGATTTGGACGAATTTTACTTCGAGGTTGCCGATCCGATTCTTCACTTCCTCCAGGTACTTCTTCATCTTCTCAATCTTGCATTCGTAGCCGCCGTCGATGTGATGTATTACAACCTAGGAGTCGCAGTGTACGACTACGTTTTCAGCACCTGCTGCTCTTACGAGGTCTAGTCCCGCTACCAGCGTTTCATATTTAGCCTCGTTGTTGGTCGTGGGGAAGTCGAGTCAGATCATGCACTCGATTTTATCCCCTTCTGGGGTTTGGATGACAACACCAGCTCCTCTTGCCTTTTTGTTTGATGACCCGTCCATGTGGATGCTCCATTGCGCGGCTACCTTTTTCCCCTCGTCCTCCAATTATGCGAATTCTGCAATGAAATCGGCCACAGCTTGCCCTTTAATTGCAGTTCGCGGGCGATATTGTATGTCAAATTCACTCATCTCAATCGCCCACAAAGCCATCCGTCCGGCTGCCTCGGGGCTACCCAAGGCTCTTCTCAAGGGTTGGTTCGTTAGGACTATGATGGTATGGGCTTGGAAATACGGCTTTAGTTTTCTTGCCGCTGTTACTAATGCGAAGCCCAACTTCTCTATTGGTGGATACCTTTCTTCAGCTCCTCGAAACGCCCGACTTGTAAAGTAGATGGGTTTTTGGGATCCGTCTTCCTCTCTTACTAATGCCGCGTTGACCGCCGCTTTTGAAATAGCTAAGTAGAGGTAGAGTTCTTCTCCTGGTCTGGAGGAGCTGAGCAATGGCGGGGATGTGAGGTACCTTTTTAATTCTTCAAAAGCCTTCTGGCATTCTTCCGTCCACTCGAACGACTTTCTTAGTATTCTGAAGAATGGTAGACATTTGTCCGTCGCTTTTGAGACAAACCTGTTCAGGGCGGCAATTTTGCCGTTCAGTCTTTGCACGTCTTTGATCATCTTTGGCAGTTCCAACTCTATGATGGCCAGAATCTTTTCTGGATTAACCTCTATCCCTCTGTGGGATACCATGAATCCTAAGAACTTTCCTGCCGTTACCCCAAACGTGCACTTGGTTGGATTAAGCTTCATATTATACGAGCGGAAAGTGTCGAAGGTCTCTTGGAGGTCCTTGAGGTGATCATCTTCAAGTAGGCTCTTCACAAGTATGTCGTCGACATAAACTTGTACGTTCCTACCAATCTGGTGCGCGAACATTTTGTTCATCAGTCTCTAGTATGTTGCGCCTACGTTCTTGAGTCCAAACGGCATCACTTTGTAACAAAAAAGCCCTTGGCTAGTGACAAAAGAGGTTTTCTCCTGGTCAACTTCATCCATTTTAATTTGATTATAGCCTGAGAAGGCATCCATGAAGCTCAGGAGCTAGTGTCTGGCCATGGAGTCAACCAAGGTATCGATCCGGGGCAGTGGGTAACTGTTCTTTGGGCATGCTTTGTTGAGGTCCGTGAAATCGACGCACATTCGCTATTTTCCGTTAGCTTTTTTGACCATCACTACGTTTGCCAGCCAGTCGAGGTAGTAGACTTCCTGGATGAAGTTTGCTTCTAGCAGCTTCTTCACCTCTTCTGCTATTGTCTTGTCTCGTTCTTGTGCGAACACTCGCTTTTTCTGTTTGATTAGCGAGAATGATAGATTTACATTTAGTCTGTGAGCTATGACCGAGCTTTCGATTCCTGGCATGTCTTCGTGGCTCCAGGCGAACACATCCTGATTTATTCTGAGGAATGCTATGAGGGCTTGACGGATTGTCTGGCTTGCTAGTGTCCCCACTCTAGTAGTCCGTTCAGGTCTTGATTCATCAAGGGTTATTTCTTCTAGTTCCTCCACCGGCTCTGCTGTTGTCCGTGTGTCCTCTATGCACATGGTTTGCTGCCGGTCCTCCATCTCCAACATGGCAACGTAGTACTCACGGGCGGCCACCTGGCTCCCTCGTAATTCACCAATCCCGTAGTCTGTAGGGAATTTGATCATTAAGTGGTAGGTTGATGTTGCCGCCTTCCATGCATTGAGGGTAGGTCGTCTGATGATAGCATTGTATGTGGATGAACAGTCGACCACAACGAACGTCACATCTTGTGTGATCTGTTGGGGGTAATCCCCTACCGTCACCGAAAGTGTGACCACACCTAGTGGAAACACTTTTGTTCCTCCGAAGCCAACCAACGGAGCGTTTGTTGGTGTCAGTCGTTCCCTATCAATTTTCATTTGTTGGAATGCGAGATAATAGAGAATGTCCGCTGAGCTACCGTTGTCTACCAACACTCTGTGCATGTTGTACTCTCCCACCCGTAGAGTGACCACTAATGCGTCGTCATGTGGGTGGTGAAGACGTCGTGCATCTTCCTCTATGAATCCGATAATTGGGCTATCTCTCCGTGCTATCTTTTGTGCGGAACCTGTTAGCTGGACGTTATGGATCATTCGGAGGTAAGTCTTTCAGGCCTTCTTGGACGACCCGGTGGTTAATGTTCCCCCTACAATCATCCTTGTGTCTCCGATTGGGGGTCTAGGATGCTCGTTATCCTTTCGGGGCTGCTGCTCTTGAGGTGGCTAATCCGTCCTCTCCTTTCTGACGAATTTTTGTAATTTTCCCTGTCTAATAAGGGCCTCTATTTGTTGCTTCAAGTCATAGCAATCTGCTGTATTGTGGCCGTGATCGCGGTGGAAACGACAATATTTGTCTCGTGACCTTTTGCTAGGATCTCCTTTCAGTTTTCCTGGGAAGGTTAGGGCACCCTCGTCCTTGATTTGCATTAGGACTTGTTCTATCGGAGTAGTCAACGGGGTGAAATTCGTGAACCTCCCCCCAGGTGGCCTAGAGCGCCGCTCATCCCTTCGGTCTCCCGTTCTAGGCCTCTTTGACCTTTGGTCCCGTCGTTCGTCTTCCTGCCGCTCCCTTTTCCTCAGTTTGTCATCTCGGGCCTGCAATGCGTCTTCAGCATTCATGTATTTGGTTACCCTGTAGAGTACTTCTGACATGGTCTTAGGGTCATTCTTGTATAAAGAGAATAGAAACTTGCCCTTCCGCAATCCGTTTGTGAAGGCCGCCACCAGGATTTGTCGTCGGCTTCGTCTATTGAGAGTGCTTCTTTATTAAAGTGCGTCATGTAGGTCCTCAGTGTCTCGTCCTCCCATTGCTTGATACTCATCAAGTAGGCTGTGGACTTCTTATACCTGTGCCCTCCAATGAAGTGCGTAGTGAACTGAGCGCCCAGCTCCTTGAAGGTGCTGATGGAGTTTGGCGTTAGTCGGCTGAACCATACCCTTGCGGGGCCTTTGAGCGTGGTGGGGAAAGCCCTGCACATGATCTCGTCTGCTACCCCCTGAAGGTGCATTAGGGTTTTGAAAGTTTCTAGATGGTCCAGAGGGTCCTTCACTCCGTCATAACTGTCTATATGCGGCATGCAAAATTTGTGGGGTAAGGGAAAGGAGTTCACGGCTGCAGTGAAAGGCGAGTCGGTGCGGTTGACTAGATCGTCAAGATCACTGGAAACTCGCCCCTTGAGCGTGTTCATCATAACCTTCATCTGTTCCCTCGTCGCCTGCATCTCTGCTATAATATGTGGTGGAGTCGCATCCGTGAGGGATGGCATGCTCAAGTTCTGCCTCTCTGGTTTGCTTGGGGCGTGGCTGCCTTCAGGTTTCTCCTGATTTTTTCTTGGAGCGCTGGTCCCTTCCTGATCTTCTTGTTGGTTATTCAGTGCCGTATTCTTCTGACGCAACTGCTCTTCTAAGTTGTGGTTTTGTTTGGTGAGACATTCCACGGCGGCACCGAGAGTCCGAACTTGTCTCTCGAGGGCAGGTGTGGGTGTTTCATCTCCTTGAACGTCGTTAGTAGTTGCCATCGAGCGAGTGAGTACCATGCAACCCTTTAGTCCGGGAAACGATAGTATGGCTTATGAATCTCAACTAAGTTTCCCACAGACGGCGCCAACTGATGATGCCGAGAAATTCACCAGTGAGCCACACGATACCTACGCGCTTGGATGTGAACTTGCACAGCACAAAGAAAGAAACCTAGCAGAGAGCATCGGTGTGGTGCTGGCCAAACACCCTCCGAAGGTTAAGTCAGAAATATTCTCGCAACTCTAGAGTGCTAGAGAGGGTAAAACATGCGTACCTTGATTTGTGAGGGTATTAGGGCTTTTATAGTAGTAGAGGGTGGACCTCTCTTCCTTGAAGTAGAAGTCTTTTCCTTATAGGAGTCCTTATGAGCGTAGATTGCGGAATCCTTTCCTTATAGGACTCTATGAAGTGTGTCGCAAGTATCACATACCAAGGGCCTTTCTGCCTTCCTCACGAGTCTCGGACCTGCTGATACTTCATACTGGACTCATTTTCATAGATCCGGCAGATAATGGGCCCGTCTACTATCGGCCCACAGTTGATAACCGTCAGGCCCATCTCTAGCCCAAATTCAGCCTCTTCAGTTTTTCTTTTTCTTTTCTTTTGTAGATGGAAATGCAAAACCTTTGAAGCAACCCAAGTTTGATAATAAACAATATTACAATACAATGAGCGAAAGAGGTAAGTTTTCAATTAATTGAAATTTATGTGAATTTGTGTTTTCAAAGTTTGTAGCTTAATGGATTGGTAATTTGCTTATTTATTTTGAGTGAAAAAGGTTCAAATTTGTTCTCAAAGGGTTTTAATTCTTGGGTTGTTTTTTACTGGAATTTTTATTTATTTATTAATATCTGTTTGGTTACTGAAAATTATGGATAAGAATGGATTTTTTAAAGGTGAAAATTCTAGGTCAGTATAAACAATTGATTCAATTTAATAAAAGTTTTTTGCAGTTCTAAAAAAAATAAAATAAATAAAACAAGGAGCCAACACGAGTATTCAAGAGTTAGAATGGTAAATTTATAGATTTACTCAGTTTATAGGACTAAAATCCCTTGCACATGTTTTTCCTATTCCCTCCACCCTCCCTTTTTCGTTCAAACATTCACAAAATAAATTTTTTTCTATTTTTTTATACATTTTTTTTATTGTGCTATAATACTCCTTTATTTTTATTTTTTTTGTAGAATAAGAATCATGGAAAATTAAAGGAAATTTAAAATATTTATTATTAGTTAATTGTTGAGGATTTTTTTCCACCAACCAAAATAGTATCATTAGTAACTCAATTTTTAACTTATTTGCATATTGATTCTATAGATTAAGAAGGATGGTTTGGGTTTTGCTCGACCAAATTATAAAGACCATTAGACACACATCTTCTTTTTCTTCTTTTTGGTTAATTGGGTGGTTGAAAAATGGATATAGGTGCTTGAGTAGTAATGCACATAGCAAGTCCTTCACTTATTATATAAAGAACTTATACGGTTGAATATCATAGACTCATATAATTTTTTTTTTTGTATGTTTTATTTTGTGATTCAATAGTCTTTACATCAAAATAAATATGCTCACCCTCGATGAATAATGATTACCAGTCTCTAAGCACGCGTGTGCTCAAAGACTCTTCTATTTTTTTGGATAAAAGTTAATAATTTGCAACAATTATAATTTGAAAATATTACATTTTTCAATCACAAAAAATAAATAAATAAAAATAAAAATAAAAATCTAGGGGCATGATGAAAAAATTATTTCACCCACAAATGCATAATACTCATTACACCCCTAGGGTTTTTTTTTTTTTTTTTTTTTTTTCTTTGTGATAGGAAAATGTAGTAATCCCAAATTATTAACCTTTACCCAAAAAATAGAAGAGCCTCTGAGAGGCTAGTTTAATTTAAAATTATTTAACTAAAATATAAGGGTATTATAGAGAGTTTAAAAATTTGTGTGAGGGTATTTTAGTTCGCAAAAAGTTGAAACCCAGATAGGAAATCCTCTTATTAATAGTGTGTGTGTGTATATATATATACATACTACTACTACTGCTGCTTCTTTAAGTAGAGACACACTATTCTACCTTTTATCTTAAAAAAAAAAAAGTAGAGACAAATTAAGTGTTTTGGTTCCAAATTAAAAAGCCACATTATTTTACTATTTAGCTTATTTTTGCGACTATTCATGGGTCTCAATGTACTATTTCATCTAACTTTTACCTTTATTTACAGTATTTTCAGTAAAAAATTTTCAATTTCAGCAAAATAAGCGGATCCCAAACAAACCCTAAATGATGTCGCGGAAGTGTGAAGAAAGCACACATGATGCTCTCTTGATGGAATAGAAATTAAAGTATTAGCTTTTGGTAGTAAACCTCGAATTCACGAATGATTTCCCTGAATTCACACGAAGATAAACTAGAATCCACAAGGAGATAAACTAGAATCCACCAAAGAAATAATTCGACAAAAGTATGTGTTTATTGATAATCATCTGAAAATTGAATTGCCTTTTGGAGGTTACAATGTGTTTAAATAGTAAAAAGAAAACATAAGGTGGCTAGAAACCCTAAGGTAGTTAGGAAAGCATATAAAACTCTAATTTGACTAAAAAAACATTAAAAACACCTGGATCTTGGAAATAAATCATTTAAACTTAAAATAACAAAAATTACATAAAAATTCTAAAGTTAAATAATTACAAAAATTAAATATTAAACCATGTTTTACATCATAACAAGTTATGAGTGGTGAAGTGTATCCCCACATGACCTAGCATTATACGTTTACCAATTATAACACGCCTTGTGGCACAAAATTGTGTATTTTTGTCTTTTGCCCCCACGTGTCATTACTACATGCAGATTGACGGTCAAGATCCCTCCTACCAAAAACCGACGGTCCCGATCTCCCATCCTTTCAAACCCACACGTTTCGCGCTCCATTGCTCTTCAATTAAATATCAAAAAACTCGCTCGCTCTCTCTCTCTCTCTCTCTCCAGTTCTTCCCAAAATTCTTGAACAATCACAGAAGCCAAAATTTCACTCCAAAATTCTTCAACAGCAGATTCTTTTAGTGCGGTTTTCATCCTCAATTGCTCTTTCTTTGTCGTTGTTTTTTGTTGTGTGTGTGTGTGTGTTTTTTTTTTTTTGGGGGTTCGGTTTCTTCATTCTTGGTTTATATGATATAAAAAGCACTGTACTAAACCCTTTCTTGCAGGGGAATCCAGGTTAGGGTTCCGACCCGAAATGTCGACCCGAAACCGTCGTCCGCCACCATATTCTTCATCATCATCATCATCTTCGTCCAAGAAGCCAACATCGGTTTCGGAGTATCCAATAAAGAAAGTGACGAAGCCCCAGTTGGCAAAGAAACGACCCGCTCTTGTTGATGTTACAAACCAAAGAAATGGCCCTCACGCTAATAATTCACGCTCCTCTATCTCATCGTCCAAGCCTCTGGTATTCTTTATTTCTCTAAATTAATTCAACATATATAACCCTCATTTTTTATAAATTTGATTATTGATTATATCTTTTTTTGGAGTGATTATGATATGTATTCATGTTAATTTTAGATTTTCACTTGTTGTTTTTTGAAATGGAAATTAATTTATGTTTAGTTTTATAATTCTGAAACAATTTTACGTTGATTTAAAAATTTTCTTTATTTAAAAAAAATCAATTGGTGTTTCTTTCTGAATAGAGACAGACGGGTTGCCCAATCGTTTTCATTTATTTTATGAATTTCCGAGTTTTCGACAGACTTTTTGTTTTACATGAAAAGGGCTTGTCATTCACAATAACAACTAAACAAGTCACGGAGATAAAGAAACACTTTCACTTGAAATGATGAGTACTTGAGAAGATGTGGATATTACCATTTTTGTTATACAGAAATATTAAATTTCTGAAGATGACTCCTGTTAGTATCACCTTGCAGAGAAAATTAAGTCGCTCGAATTTTAGGCCTTGTTAAAGGAGTGATTATGATTGGTTAGGCCACCATTTGACAATGTCTATAGATTCATAATTATTTTGGGTAAGTTTGTATGTAAAATTGTTTCGCTTCCTTTTTTTTCTTTTTTTGATAGTTGTTTTGCTTAATGGTTCCTAGTTTTGAAAATGATATGTTGATGAGATAAGTTAATGGTGTACATAGACTAATCTGTTTTGATGAGATAAGATAATCTGTTTTGAAACATTTATGGTTTTGTGGGGTTCAATTGGTAACCTTGTGGCAATGACATCCTTTTTGGTGCTCCCTGTCCCAATCTAGGGTTCAAAGTTCAAACCCCACCTCCACTCTCCCACTATATACATATCCATAAAAAAATAATTCATCTTGGCAAATCAATTACATAGTTTCTATTCTTTGTACATGCCCATTTTTACTTTATACATTAATTATGTTTATATTTCTATGACTGGTTTTGGAATTTTTGTTGTATGTGCAACAGTTATTGTGAATTTCAGATTCATCTTGAAATACATTCATTTACGTTTCTTGATGGTGTTAAGAAATTTATTTATTTATTTATTATGTAAACTAAACCTGTTTTCTTAATGAATTCAAACCCGTTCTTTATTGCATAGCTTTCTAAGTGGGCTTTAGCCAAAAAATAATAATAATAATAAAAGAAGAGAAAAATTTAGTTGGAAATTTTGATATATGTAAAATTTTATAGGATTCTGAATAATGAGGTTATATTGTTTATGGCAGTGACTATGTATTTTATTTTGATGACTCTGTTCTAAAGAATGGAGAGTGCTTTTGACCAATATTTGGAAAGATGGAGATGTATATCAGTATATGGTGTTCATTTTCCCTTCAATCATTTTTATAGTATCTAATCTTTCATATATATTGACATGCCACACGTATTGTAGTACTTGTTTTAGATTTTCTGAAAAAAGATTGATTTAAGTTATATATCTGAAGGTACCATGTGTGGCTAAAATTGCCAAGACTAAGAAGGAATTTTCTGCTTCCACTGAGAATACTGGCTTCCCTGGGAAAATAAAGCCAGAATCTTTGAGTGTGAAATCAAGTGTCTTGGTTCCAACCAGGGATATATCTTTCCCAAGAAGCGATCAACCTATGGCTACTGTTGCAGCCCTTCCTGCTCCATGCAGCATGGATGCTGTTCTTACTGCTCCAAATAGCATAATTCATGCACCCAGAGGCATGGATGTTTCTCCAAGTAGATCAGTTAATGGTTCCATTTCTTTGGATGAGAGCATGTCTACTTGTGATTCTTTGAAGAGCCCAGTGTTTGAATATATTGACAACGAGGACACTAATGCAGTTACATCGATTGAAAGAAAGACAAGTAACAGTCTCTACATTTCAGATAATGCTGAAAACGGAGGTTTCTTTTTCTAAAAGATTTAGATTTTGCTTGCATAATTTTCTCTATTTCTATCATAATTTTTATATGTTGAGGGTCTTCCTCATTAATATATGCCCTGAATACTCTTGGCCAACATGGGCCATGATATCTTGTTTTATTTTCACTTATACAAAAAACAAAAAGTCTTGTTTCACTTCATTACTTGCAAAGTGCATGTCTAGAGTATTTGTTGTTATGCCCTTTTAAATTTAGAATACAAAGATACATGTAAACCTGAAATTTAGAATTAGTATTTATTTAGTTTGTAATTTTGGAAATAGTTGCTGATTTTGAATAGAGACTAAAATGATAATAAACATGGGGTCTAATTGTTTACACTTCTAACTTAAAATCCTAACTTATTTTCACTATCAGCATTTGAAAACTTTAATTTTTTTTAATCACAATTGTACTTCTACATAATCTTGATTTTAGGGGATGTCTGCAAAAGGGGTATACTTCTGGAGCAGGAAACATTTGATGAAGTTGTTGATATTGATAACAATTTCTTGGACCCAAAGTTCTGTGCAACTATTGCTTGTGATATCTACAAGCACTTGCGTGCATCTGAGGTAAACATACTTTTCCACACTATAATGAACGTGTTATGTATTCCTTATAATGTCAATTTTCCTGCTTACCACTAATTAAAGAACATTCGTCTTCCTAACTTCTGCTGCTTGTGATTTATTCAATTTTTTTGGGGTTTTAGGCTAATAGAAGACCTTCCACAGACTTCATGGAAAGGATCCAAAAAGATACTAATGTCACCATGCGTGCGATACTGATTGATTGGCTTGTGGAGGTAATTTATGGTGGGTGATGATATTGCCAGGATGATTTATATAATCCAAGCAATTTCCATCTTCTCCACCCCATTTTTCAGGGTTATATTTTTCAGATTTTCCCTTGCATTATGAAAATGCTCATTGTCAATATCATCAAACATTCTTTATAATTGTGCAGCTATTTTGGCCTTATAATTGGTTATCTTACCTTGTGTTGTTATCTGTAGGTTGCTGAAGAGTACAGGCTTGTGCCTGATACACTATTTTTGACTGTTAACTACATTGATCGTTATCTTTCTGGAAATTCAATGAATAGGAAGCAATTGCAATTGCTTGGTGTTGCATGCATGATGATTGCAGCGTAAGATTTTATTGTAGTCTGTAGATGTGCTTACTTATTAAACTCTCTCTCTCTCTCTCTCTCTCTCTATATTGGTGTGCATCTGCTGATCTAAATTTTCATAATGATAAGAAGTATGATTAATAACTTGAGGGGCAATTGTCTTGCCAGTAAGTATGAGGAGATCTGTGCACCAACTGTGGACGAGTTCTGTTACATAACTGATAACACATACTTAAAGGAAGAGGTTTGTTTCCGTTTATATCATCTGAGATTTTACTCTTATATGCTTCTTTGTGTTGCCTCATTTGTCCTATCTTCATAATAATTGTCCCATGTAATTTCTGCAGGTTTTGCAAATGGAATCTGCTGTTCTGAATTACTTGAAGTTTGAAATGACAGCCCCAACAGCTAAATGTTTTTTGAGGTAATAGCTACCTCTCGTATTATTATCAATATGTCAAGAGAAACTTCATTTCTGTTGCTTTGGGTTTTGACTTTTGTGATTCATGACAATTGTTCAGGCGATTTGTTTGTGTTGCTCAATCGACCAGTGAGGTATTTTTTTTCTTGGGCTAAACTGCTATCAGTTCTTCAGTTTTATGTCATTTCTTCAGGACTTGCTTTGTTTAAGAAAATTTTTTATTTGTCATCTCAGTGGATTTTTGGCTGTTGATTACAGTTTTATAGTAAAAAATTTTCAATTAATATTTGTGATTAACTAACTTCTGTATTTTTAAAATATATGGGATACAGAGTTCTGTTTATTTTGTAACTTTTTTGGTATTAGATTATATTAAAATATGACGGTAATGATATTTTTTTTGGTTTCATGGTGGTGGTAATCAAAATCTTGTTACTTGTGCTGATTTTACCTGCTTCTTTTATTTTTTAGGTTCCATCAATGCACTTGGAGTGCTTGGCCAACTACCTCGGAGAGTTGTCTCTTCTAGAATATGGCATGCTTCGTTATGCCCCATCACTAGTAGCTGCTTCTGCTACTTTCTTAGCCAAATTTATACTTCTCCCTGCAAAGAAACCCTGGGTATTTTTGTTGATCCATCTCCTCTGATAATGTATTGTAACATAGTTTGATTCTGTATATATACTGGTACAGAATTCTACGCTGAGGCATTACACACTTTACGAAGCTTCTGATTTGAGTGACTGCGTCAAGGCACTACATAGCCTCTGCCGTAATGGCAGTAATTCTAATCTACCAGCAATTAGGGAGAAGTACAGCCAGCATAAGGTATGAATAACCACTATCTCTCTGTGTGTGGATTGAAGTGTGAGATGCATTTTCACCATATATTCTAAATCGATCTTACACAAGCCCTTTGATTACTTCTATAACTTCTCCAGTTGATCTGGTTCCAGAAAGTTTTAACGACATGTTTTGCTATGATTGCATTTAACAGCCATGTCTTATTACATGAAATACTGTGCTCAGTGATGATATATAAGAATAAAACTGACACCTAATTATTATCATGAAGTTTGCATGGGGATTATAAGCAGGGATCATATGACATGAAAATATTGAAGCAGTATGAATGAAACTTTATGAAAGTGAATTTTGTAGGGTGGGGTTAGCTGCCCATAGATTTTTACTTATCAAAAAAGAAAAAAAACGTTGCCTATAAATTTTACTAGCTAGAGGTGAGTCCAAAGGGCTCTTCTCTAGAAAGATTCCCTATGTTATCTAACCAAAAAAAAATAAGAATAAATGGAATTAAGTAGTGGTGTTGAACATCAAAAGGAACTGAGCTATTCGACTTATCATCATCGTGAATACGATGTTCTCCTATTTCAATAAAATTCCTATTACCTAACTAAAAAAAAAAAAAAAAAGCAGAAATATTTGACTCTGTGATGAACATTAACACTTCTAATAAGAGGCATCACATCACCAAAATAATATAGACAGCAGTTTGGTGCTGAATTTTAAATATGTGCTCAGATGATTCTTAAACAAGATATTTACTTTCCAAAATGCTTAACACAACACTTATGTTGAATCATTTTAACACCATGAAAATTTAATAGATTTGTCAATTTCCATGAGATGTTAAAAAGCTTGATTAATGCAAGTGGCCCAGCTTTCCACAAATTAGAGGGTGGTAATCTTGCAAGTTTGCATTTGGCCAGGAGCTAATTCAGTTTTATTTTGAAATTATCATTTTACATTTGCCACATAAAAAGAATTACATGACTTGCACATAGGTGCATGGTGCACCTCAAATTAAGTAGTTTCCTGACAAAATTTATTACTTGAGCTATGGTAATGACTTACTGGATTACGCTGTATAAACTTGTGATGGCTTCGACAATGAAAATGGACTATGAACTTGGCTATAATTCACCGCGATCATATATATTTGGTATTTATATGGACTGCTCTAAACTGAATGTTTTTTTCTTTGAATTAGTACAAGTTCGTGGCAAAGAAGTACTGCCCTTCTTCAATACCTCTTGAGTTTTTCCAAGAAACGAGCAACTAGGCATGCACAACATTGTTCCAAATTCAATGTAGCTGGTTTTTTGTTGTGAGTGATATAACTCTTGTCACCCCATATCCTCTGTGTGGAGTGTTGAAGCCAGTAGTTCTGTGCCTCCCATTGGATATTCGGGAGACCTTTTCAGTGTACTATTCTCCTAGACATAAAATCACCAAGGTTATCTCTTGTACAGTTATTGCTTTTGAATTGATTTTCCAGTGTATAGTAAAGTGATAGTGTATACGGAATTATTTTTTCTTTTGGTTTTCCCTCTTTCCTTCATTGATTTATATGCTATAAATACTGAAGAACATAAATTGACAGGTTTACTTTATGAACCCTAATTACATCGGTAAAACTTTAGTGTAGATGTTTGGCTAAGTTCGTTCTATGGCTAATGAATCAGGTGGAATGCGTGTGGCAGAATTTTATGCTTGCTATGTGGGTTGCAATGCTCTTGAAGACCTCAAAGAGTAGGAAAAAAAAAAAAAACACGCAAATGTCCAAGAATTTCAAAATTGAATTTAAAAGATAAACAAATAGACTACTTGGAATTCTTTTTTGGGTGAAATTTGAATGGAGGTATTACGCAACGTGCACTAGGATGTATATAAAAATAATAAAATATGTATGCACTGATTACTGAGGATTATTTTGTTAGATACTCTGGTCCCGCATAACTAAAATCTTATAATCAAACAATAAATAGGTCATTATTTGAATTAGGTTGTGAACAACCTTTGGTTTTCAACTGACTGCTTCTAGTTAAATGATAGAGATGCTCTATGTTCCATTAAACGCAAAAATATTTGAATATTTTAGAATAATTGCTTAGACTTAAGAGTAATTGCGCCCCCCCCCCCCCCCCCCCCCCCCCCTCTTAAATTTCAATTTATAAACAATCTATTCTTTGTATAGAGGAACTTCTATGTATCACTAATTACCTATGCTAGTAGTAACACCTATACATAGTGTCAGGGTCCGCTTCATTTAATGTCATGCACATGTTTTGGAGAGTTTAAATCTTCTATCTAACTTTTCTTGTTTCACTATATATTCCACAAATAAAAATATGTCACATGTCCATTTATTTTATTTAATACTAAATTTATGCTTTTTATTATTCTAATTTTCTATTTGGACTTGGCTTGAGTATAGTGATCTAGTGCATTGATTTTCTCAAAGTATTATTATTATTTTATACAAGATAGAATTTCTACTCTAACCTAATCTAAATGTATATGTGTGTGAAGTTTTTTCCTAGAAACTTGAACCCCGGCCCTTGCCCCCCACACCTCACAAGCACTTATACTTGTAGAGTGATCATCGCACACCGGTGGTCAAAGTATTTTTTTTGGGAAATGTTAAACAAGCATCGTGCGATGTTTATTTAGGTTTCCTTAATGAGGGTCTCATTTAATAAAAAATTAAATAAATAAAAGAAAAAAACATAAAAGTAACCCCACAGTTCATTTTAATATATTTTTTCTCTCTATGAAGTTGGCTCTACAACTTATAAAGTTGAAAAAAATGACATAAAACTGCAAAAAAGACAGAAAGTTGCAAAAAAAGTCAAAAAGGTTGTTAACGGGCACCTTAAGGTGTTCGTTAACGCAAACTTTATTTTTTTTAAAGATAATTAACATGGGGAGGTGCCAATTCAATTATAAGGCTCTTGGCTTTTGACCACATTATCATTGTAATGAGTAAGTACATTCGAGCACTAGATCCAAGAATTACCCCTCCTATCCTAATACGTAATTGGATTGTTGAAATTAGAAGATTAAGAGCAATTGCATCAATGGGTGTAAAATTTCTTCTATTTTGCCAAAAAAAAAAATACTTTTTCTATTTTAAATACCCATTTTTACAAAATACCCACATCAATCTATCTATTCTAAACATTTATTCAATAAAATATTCATTCTTTTACATTTTTTATTATTTCCTTCACACTCCTCTCTATCCTCTCACAGACCTAGCACAACTCAAAATCACCAACACCCAGCCGCCATTAACGATCAATCCACACCCATCATCAACCCACCCAGCCACCATTGATAAGATCAACCACCATTATCAACCCACCCAGCCACCATCATCAAGCAACCAACCTCCATTATTAACCCAACTAACCACCATCATCAACCCAACCCAATCACCATCATCAAGTAACCAGCCTCCAATTAAAAACCCAAATGCAAAAAAATCTCAAACTGGCTAAATCAACCCAAATACATATGGAATCCCAAAACTCACTGATCAAACAAAGAATAAAAAAAGGATCAAAACCCACTGATCAAAATCCCAAAACCCACTTATCAAACAAAGAAAAAATAGAAGATGTGAAATCACCACAGAGATGGCAGGGGTGAGCGACAATCGGTGAGAGCAACAGTTATTGGTGGCACGGTTGCGGAGAGAGAGCTTCGAAGATTAGTGGGTTTTGGGAGATCAGTGGCACGACGAGAGAGCTTTGAAAAACCACGGCTGAAGCAAGGGTGAGCGTGAGGTGAGAGTGAGAGGGACCAGAGAGAAGGGGAGAGAAAAAAAACACTAAAATTATAAATGCAAAACTATAGTAACCGTGCATATATGTGGGTGTTTTTTGGATATATACAAAGTTATGCACCCACTAATGTGGGTGTTTTTTTGGATAAAATGTGTAAAAATAACTTTTTTGTATTTTGGAGGCACTGATATGAGTGCTCTAAAGCATAGAAAATAAAAATGGACAATGCATCTTTTCCTTTAGATTATTAATTACATTTTTTTATTTTTAAAATAAAACGTGGAGGTAAAATGGGGAAAAGAGTCAAGAATCAATCTAGCATTTTCCCAGAAAATCAAACTTTTTATTTTTATAATTCGATATTTACAACAATAAGAGTGGTAGTGGTGGGAGTTGAACAATTTTCTTTTTTTGATAAGGTGGGAGTTGAACACAAATACATCCCATATATGCTCAACATATATTTTTGGAAGGAACATATATGATATAGGATTCTCTCCAAATTATGGCACAAATGGTTATAATGATTGTATTGTATTTTGAGGATTTGAGTTATTTTTGGCATAAAAGATCGACTTCCTATGTATGAGTATGACTGACTGGTTAAGATATTCTGCATTGTCTAAGTTACTATAAAGACAGATCTAATGACCGTTTGAATTCAAATTCAAAAACTCAAAACCTAAACCTGACAGTCTTGTGAGTTTCGAAACAGTAACCCTGCGACTTAATCCTAGGTGGCATCTCCACATTAGTCAGTGATGTACAACAGAGCATTTTTCAAACACACAGAAAGCTATATGTCATCCGTGGGGGGCCCATTTCTGCTACGCTCCTAACGATAACCGAGTTGATCCAACGGTCAAGATCTTTTCACATTTCAAACAATCCCAATTCCCCGCCTCAAAAGTATAATTAAAAAAACCATTATTAAAATCACACTGAAACACACACACTGAAACGCTCTCTCTTCCTCACTCTCTCTCTCTCTCTCTCTGCAAAACCCTCAAAAAATCCAAGAATTCTTCAAAGACTCTCTCTTTGAAGACTTGGGACTTTGTTTCTCTGTGTGAAAACTGAAAAGGGTTTTGGGTTTTTTTGTTTAGCTTTGTTGCTTTCTTGTTCTTGAGCTAAAAGAACAAGGGTGAACTAGAGAGAGAGTGTGTGATTGTGAGAGAGGAAAGAGAGGTTCTTGGAGTCAAACTGTGAACTGGGTTTGATTCAAAATGTCAACCCAGAATCGCCGTTCGTCGTTTTCTTCATCAACATCTTCGTCTCTGGCGAAGCGACAAGCCTCATCTTCGACATTGGAGAATCCCGGAAAGGCCACGATGATTGCGCCTCGCTTGGCCAAGAAGCGAGCTCCACTTAGTAACATCACCAATGTCAAGAATGTGGCTCACATTGCTTCACGGAGCTCCGTTCCCTCTTCTACTTTGGTATTTACTAGTACAAAAATGTAGTGCAAAATGAAATGATTTAAAAAAAAAAAAATGTTTGAAACTTTTGGTTCTTGTTTTATTTGTTGTTTTATCTTATTAATGGGGTTTGAGAAACGTTTCTTGTATGTGGGGTTCCCTTCATTTTTCAAAATTTTTTGTGGCATTTGATTTATAGCTATTTCATGTTTAATGTTACTAAATGATTCATCTTGTGCATGTTTTCTTTGCTTTTCTTTCGGTTTATGTTTAGTAAATTTTGTCATTTTCTAAGGAAATTGATGCTGATCCGTTAGGTTGTTGAGAAATTGTGTATATTTTATTCATTTTTAGAGCTTAATGTAACAATTTGATTTAATGGAGCTGAATACACGAAAACTTTGGTGCTAATTCTTGCTATTAGTATAAGGAAATATACTAAAATTATATAACTTAAGCCTCAGTCTTGAATTGCTTGCTCTGTGTTGTATATTTTGCACCCACGAATCACGGACATTCAAATATCTCTGGCATGTCCGTGTCAGACACAGACACACCAGAGACACTTTTGCATTCGTGTTCTTGGTGTGTCGGGAAGAAACTATAATTTTCAATTAAAAATATTCATTTGATTTTAGATATGTTTTTAAAGATTTTGATAGTCGGTACTTATTTTGAAAACTTAAAATAAACATAAATATGCCCAAAAATTAATAAAATATACCTAAAAATATTAATTAATTGTCATATCCTATCGTGTTGTGTCCTAAATTTTTCAAGAATTATTATATCGCTGTGTTGTGTCATGTACGTGTTGGAGTCCATGCTTCTTAGATTAAAGATCCTATTGGATTACGGTCAACTGGTCAAGCCTATTGGATGGCACTAATTAAATTTTTGGTAACATAGATTTCAAAATTTTTGGTTTCAGGGCATCTATTGCATTGATCATAGCGTTTTAAAAATTCATTAAAGGCTCTAATTTTGCTTCTATCAGTGCTCATCATGAGCAGTTTTGATGCGTTCCACTGTGAATGATAAAAATATACGAGTATATTTTATTTTCATTTTGTGTGCAAATGCCATCAAACTCAATGCACATTAGTGTACTTCAATTTTCACTTTGTTGGTGTTGTACATATGATATAGAACTTATAATACTTGCTGCACTTTCAGTTGTAAAGACTAAAGATAGTATTTGGGAGATTGAGTAGCTTTCATATTTGCAGATGCCATCTGCAACTAAAAGTGCCAAGGCAAAGAAGGCACCCTCTGCTAGCGCCGGTAGCACGGCGTTTTCCAGGACCAATTTTCCTGCATCCTTGAATGTTAAATCAAGTGTACTTGTTCCTTGTAGCAAGGTTACATCTTTCCCTAGAAGTAATGAAACTGCCCCTTGCACAACTGCTGTTCCTGCATCTTGCAGCATGGATGTCTCTCCAAGTAAATCAGATGGACTTTCAGTTTCTTTGGATGAGACAATGTCTACTTGTGAGTCTTACAAGAGTCCTGAAGTTGAATACATTGACAACAATGATCTTCCAGCAGTTGATTCTATCAACAGAAAGACATTAAGCAACCTCTACATTTCAGACCATGAAGAGAAAACAGGTATCTTTATTGTAGCAAGAAAATTCAAGCCTTCAGTTTATGTTGTATTTGTCTCTATTCTTTGATTTTTCCCTTAATTTACTAATATATTAATCATGCATCTAATTTTTATATTCATGTTCATTCAAAAAGCTCTTAACATAAAATTGTGGTTTATATTAATTTGGTTGCAGGAAATATCTGCAATAGAGATGTCCTCGCAGAGATGGAAACAGATGATAAAATTGTTAATGTTGATAACAATTACATGGATCCGCAGCTTTGTGCAACCATTGCTTGTGATATTTACCAGCACTTGCGTGCCTCTGAGGTATGTTAGTTTTAGTCTAATACTACTAAAAGACTTTTCATAATAGTTAGGCATCTATAGCTAGTCTAGTCTAGTCTAGTCTACATATATTGTTTATATGGGTTTCATATTTTAAATTTTGTTTCCCATTGTTTGTATTTTTCTTATCTGTTTAATTCCTGGGAATTTTAGGCAAAGAAAAGGCCTTCCACAGACTTCATGGACAAAATTCAAAAGGACATCAATGCCAGCATGCGTGCAATATTGATTGATTGGCTTGTGGAGGTAATTCATTTTTGTTGATAGTTTTACATATTTTGTATACCCTGAAGACATGCCTTAAGAGATGTAAAATTGTTAAGGATAATTTTTTATTATTTTTCAATAATGGGGATTTTTTGTATTATTAAATATGTTGTCGGCAATTTGATCACCTAATAATTGTAACTAGTGAAATTCTGAACTTCTGTTCCAACTGCAGGTGGCTGAAGAGTACAGGCTTGTACCTGACACATTATATTTGACTGTAAACTACATAGACCGGTATCTTTCAGGGAATTTGATGAATAGACAACGGTTACAGTTACTTGGTGTCGCGTGCATGATGATTGCCTCGTAAGTAAACATTTACCCCTAGTGTGTTATCCTTATATGTGATAGACCTTTATTTTTGTACTCTTAGTAAAAATATTAACAAGAAAAATTATTATATTGCCAGCAAATATGAGGAGATTTGTGCACCCCAGGTAGAAGAGTTCTGTTACATAACTGATAACACATATTTCAAGGAAGAGGTTGGTCCTGCCCTCCTTTGGCTGAATTGAGCTTTTTCTAGATGATTCTTGCATTGTTTCTATCCTGCCTAAGTGGCATGAACATTAGCATTTCATATGCTGCAGGTTTTGCAAATGGAATCTGCAGTTTTGAACTACTTGAAGTTTGAAATGACAGCACCAACAGCTAAATGTTTCTTAAGGTAAGGGCTAGTTCATGACTATTGACTATACCTATGTTTTTCACGCATGCTGCTTCAGATGGTGACTTGTGATTAATTGTGTAGGCGATTTGTTCGTGCTGCTCAAGGAATAAATGAGGTATTGTTCTTGGGCTTAAGTGCTCAATATGTTTGCTTTTGTATCTTCCCTGCCATATGCAAGGTCTAAATATCATCATTTTGTTTACACTATTGGGATAGTTCGCTTGAATATAATGCACCATAATTAATTCGATTATGGATAAAAGATTTTAATATAATGACTAGATTAGTAGTGAAAGGTGTGGTTGGGAAAAAAATAGCCATCATAATGGTCACTTAATAATATATATGTATAGTGTTGGTTATTGATTATACTTGCCATGCCCTAACACTTTGATTCTTTGCGTTTTTATTTTATTTTATTTATTTTATATTATTTGCCGTCTTCTCAGATTCCATCATTGCAGTTGGAGTGCTTAGCCAACTACATTGCAGAATTATCTCTCTTGGAGTACAGTATGCTTTGCTATGCTCCATCACTTATAGCTGCTTCAGCAATTTTCTTGGCCAATTATTTTCTTTTCCCTTCAAAGAGACCATGGGTATGAGCATGATAATACATTGATATATTTCTTGTGATTTAGGTTTATTGTTTTTTGTAGTAAGTCTGCATGTAATATAACTTGATTAACAATTTGTTTTGGTACAGAATTCCACCTTGCAGCATTACACACTTTACCAGCCTTCTGATTTGTGTGACTGTGTCAAGGATCTCCATCGCCTGTGCTGCGATAGCCACAATTCTAGTTTACCTGCTATCAGGGAGAAATACAGTCAGCATAAGGTAAGAAAAGTTCAAGTCTTGTACTGTTTCTATCTCTGTCTCTGATAAATTATTGATCTCCCAAAAGTTCAAGTTGTTAGTAAATGGTGAATATCTCTCCCTAATAAGTGGTATGTGGAAATTTTAACTTTTTAAATCATATGCTCTCTAATACCTTGATAAAGTACCAATTCTCCAAAAGCTTAAGCTGTTTGGAAATCAATTAAGCATTATTCCAACACTCACACACATGTCCACCAATGCTCTCTCAATTTGATTATTTTCACTTGAGAGATTGATTAGGGTGTCCTTTGTTGCAAGCATGTTGTGTCAGGTGTATTATAACAATAATCAAATAATTAATAGCTGCAATGGAACTGATCAGTTGCAATTGGATGAGCTGGTTGGTGTAGTCCATAGTCTTAGATGGGTTAGAAATCAGCACCATCATTTTGCTGAAATTTGTATATTTTGGTTGATTTGCTAATGTCCTAGGCTTTAACTGAGATGTTTATTTCTTCCTCAGTACAAATATGTGGCGAAGAAGTATTGCCCCCCTACAATACCTCCAGAGTTTTTCCACAGTTTAAGTCACTAGACATTTGGATTCCTGGTCCAATGCTTCAGTTGGATATAGACTTGACATCAGTTCATGGATACTAGCAGCTAGTTGGTTCCAAGCAATGGAATTTTTTTTTTTCTTTTTCTTTTCTTCCGCCATTTTGTATAATGTCTCTTCTTTTTCATGATTTCATTGTTAATGTAGTACGTTAGTATTTTTGTGCTTACTGTTGGGGGTTCTGCTGATTCCACTGTTTCAGTGAAATGTAAACTCCAAATGTTGTATGATATGCCTTCTTTCTTTCCCAGTGCTTTCTCTGTTTATCCTTAAGTTAGATCTGCATGAAGCCAATATTTATAATGATTTTTAACAACTTAAATAGAATTTATTGACATTGAACAGGCATCTGCTGATGATGGTCTATCCCCTTCTTCCATTGTCAATTTTCAGCAAATTTTAAGAGAAAGAACATACTTTCGATTGGTTACTTCTAGTTTATTAAAGAGCCGATGAAATTTGCTCATACTTAACTACAAATAGAACTTCAACAAGAAACAACTTTAAGGAATCCTTTCTGGTGTAAACTCTGCGGGGTTAGGAAATCATTGAGGCTTAGGAACTTTTTTACATATTCCTGTGACATATAATCCAATGATTAAATTTTCTAAATTCACATCCAATATAAAGATATATGAGCAATTTGAACTCTGTGGGGTTAGGAAATCATTGAGGCTTAGGAACTTTTTTACATATTCCTGTGACATATAATCCAACGATTAAATTTTCTAAATTCACATCCAATATAAAGATATATGAGCAATTTGAAGAGGAACATTTTCCATATATAAAATGTGGAACAAAAAAATTGATGCTTAATTACGGTTGAAACAATCCTTAAATAGCTATATTGTGTTTGCAACCCAGTGAGTCTTTGTAATTCATCAGGGTCCTCAAACAATGGAAGAGGCTTGTTTAAAGAAGGGCAGAGATCATTGGTGCCACCATTATTACACCCTCCCACTACATTATCATAAAACATTCATAATTTCCAGAAGTAACATCAGAAGCTCAACCATGTAATTAAAGCTTGATGAGAAAGTTTGGTGAGTAATCGTCTTTAGGAAAAATTGACGGCATTGTTATCATTCACCAAGCATCCGTCCTTGAAAGGTTCTTCAAGAGCATTACTACCAAAAGCTTCTTCGGTCTTAGCCACAGTTGATACATGCCCTTGTGGTTGAGGGTGTGATCTCATCGGAGAGAACAATATTTTTTTTGTTTGTGTTGCTTACCATCATTGATAAGCTTCCTTTTCATGAAGTGATCCAATAGATTTCTTCATGTAATTATCTACTTTGATTAGGTGTTCTAAGAACCTTTTTTTTTCGTTTGGAAGGAAGGCAATCTAAGAATTTTGAACAGTAACGTTAGAGGGAAAAAAAACTGTCATGCTAGAAGTCTAGATTAATCATATCTTGATCGATGTATAAAAACCACATCGACTTCAATTTAAGGTTAAAATATCCAAAGCTTTATGAAACGTACGGTTAAGGTGGCGCCTAATTACTTAAGTTTTCTCACTTCTCAGGTATCCTTGACTTCTAGTCATCTAACCCTAAACAAAACTTCTTATGGTTTCAGTGCTCTAATCAACAATAAAATGGCTCTAAGCCTCTAAGGTTGTGATTGGTATTGGTTAAAAAGGTCAGCTTTTTTAACTATTTAACTTATTTTTCATGAGTCTCATTGCACTTTTTGGTACTATTTATGGGTGTTATTGTACTATTTTAGCTACCTTTTAGCTATACTTACAGTACTTTTAGCAAAAAGTTTTCGGTTTCAGCTAAATAAGTTGTTCTCAAATAGACTCTAAATATGATTATTGTCATCACAACTCACTAACTTACCTTAATCCAAAACAAGCTTATGTGTCAACTTATGATTTATAAGGCAAATCTTAGAACTTTTTTTTTTAATTAATTAATTATTATTATTATCAAAAACTAATGGTAGTCCTATGTATAAAGTGTTGTAATCCAATGTGGTAAAAAAAGTGTTGTAATCCAATCAATGTTGAAACTCAAACATATTGTGAAAATAATTATGAATTTAGGGAGTAATCATTAAGTACTTGATGCTCTTTTTTTTACATTTATGATGAATCACACTAATTAAATTTATAGAGGGATCTAATATAAATTTAAAATGGGAGAGCATCACTTGATATTTAATAAATTCCCCAAATTTGGGCGTCTCAAGACTGATATTCCGTATTATCCAAGTTACAATCAAACAAACCCAATGGCAACTTATATTCTCTATTATCGAAGTTAAAAAAAACAGGCGAATTCAAATATTGGAAAACGAAATAGCCATCATAATGGAGTCCAAATCTTCTATCTCACTCTTCCTTCTCCACTATATACTCCACAAATAAAAACATGCTACATGTCTATCTAATTTATTAAATGCTAAATTTATGCCTTCTATTATTTCAATTTCCTAAATATGATGGGTTATTTATTTATTTATTTTAGGAAATTGAAATAATAGAAGGCATAAATTAAGCATTTAATAAATTAGATGGACATGTGGCATGTTTTTATTTGTGGAGTATATAGTGGAGCAGGAAGAGTGGGTAGAAGATTTGGACTCATCATAATGGGCAATAATAGGGAAATGTTAACGAGTGCCGTTGGGGCATTGGTTAAGAATCCATTTTAAGAAAGTTTTGATATCACTTTTATGGGAAATGAAAAAAGCTGTCAAAACATTAATTGTTTTTTTTTCTTTTCCCATAAAAGCTTTCTTTAATTGGATTGTTAACCAATACCCTACTGCACTCATTAACATGACCCTATATAATATATGTACAGTGTTGTTTATTGATTATACTTGCCATGCCCTGAAACTTTGGTTCTTTGTGTTTCTTTTTTTCTTTTAAATTTTCTCTCTTCTTAGATTCCATCACTGCTGTTGGAGTGCTTGGCCAACTACATTGCGTAATTAGCTCTCTTGGAGTACAGTATGCTTTGCTATGCTCCATCACTTATAGCTGCTTCAGCAATTTTCTTGGCCAATTATTTACTTTTCCCATCAAAGAGACCATGGGTATGTGCACGATAATAGATCGATATATTTCTTGCTATTGAGGTTATTGTTTTTTGTAGTAAAAACTGCTTGTAACATGACATGATTTTCAATTTTTTGGATACAGAATTCCAGCTTTCAGCATTACACACTTTACCAGACTTCTGATTTGTGTGATTGTGTCAAGGATCTCCGTCGCTTGTGCTGTGATAGCCATATATAGTTCTAGTTTACCTGCTATATATAAGGGAGAAATACAGTCAGCACGAGGTAAGAAAAATGTCTTGTATTGCTTCTATCTCTGATAAATTACTGATTCACCCAAAAGTTTAAGTTGTTTGAAAATTGTGAAATTAATCATTTAACATTTATTCTAATAACTAGTCGTTAACCCGTGCGCTTATCTATTTGTGAGGTAGACTAAAATAATTTTATAAAATCTTAAATTAACTAAAAAACTGCATCATTGCATAATTTGCTCTTGTATGACTTCAATTTGAATGGAGGATCAAGGATTCATAAATTTGCTCTATGAGTCTAGAATGGAGGTTCTTTTTTGGTTGCAAGTAGAAACATTTTTATTCCTAGGACTGCAAATTTCATTGCTTTTACTGCTTTTTGTAATAGTTTACAACAAACATTTGAATACACAATCATTTCAAGCTATACAGAGTATAGCAACATCATTAAGATAATGCAAGATATCCATTTTGCTAATATACGTAGGCTTGAATGTAGAGGGATTTAGAACTTGAATGTCTCAGTTAGAAACAACACCTAGACATACTAATTGAACTGTAAGACTTTTGGTAGGGTGAAGTATTTTTAAAAACTATGATTATGATCTATAGGACTTACACATTAAACCATTCAAATTCAATGTTCAAGTACTCAAATATTTGAGAATTTATCTTACAACTTCTATCAATCTAGAGGAAGATGTAAAAGAAAAAAAATATGAAGTTGTTGAGCATTTTTCCACATTAAATTATATAATATATATATATATATATTTATTTATTTATCTATTTGTAATTTGGTTAGAACTCATTATTTTATTAAAATAAACCAAAAAATTGATTCAATTACGTTCTACTTTTTCTAAACAAAATTTAATTTAATTATGTTACTCCTTTTTAGATATCTTCTAATATGAATTTATATATGACTAAACAATAGAGAAATATAAGAGAAAGATGAGTTACATTCTAAAGAATAATTTCAATTATTGCAAGCTTTTTTATCTTGTAAAAACGGCTAAAGAGAGTTTGGTGGTTCATGTACAAAAATTACTTTTTAAAAAATACATGAAAAACCATAATATATATATATATATATATATATATTTTACAAAGTAGAGGAGAAGAAAATAACATAAGATAGAGTTTCACTCATTGTTAAGTTTGGATTAAACAAAAATAATTTTGTTTAAAAAAAATGATAATGATGAGTTTGAGTTTGAGTTTAAGTTTAAGTTAGACTTGTTAGATAGATAGAGTTTCACTTCTTGTTAAGTTTGGACTAAACAAAAATTATTTTATTTAAATATAATGACAATTTTATTTAAATAAAATGATAATTTTATTTAAATATTGTGCTGACGTGAAAAATTGTGAGAGCTTTAGAGGTTTTGGTTATATATATATATATATATATATATAGATAATCATCTCCCTCATGAGTGAGTTTCGACTCCCCCTTAATAAGCAGCATGTGTGAATTTTTAACTTTTTAATTCACCCACTCTGATTGTTGAGGTGCATAGCTGCACCTAGGAGTCCAGCCCACATGGGACTCTAAGTTCTTATTTAATCAATCCTATTTCAACATGAAATAGGTGAACTTGGTGTACAAGACTTCTATTCCTAATTCAATTAAGAATAGGAGTGTCTGGTGGCATGAATGCTTGATATAAAGCATTGTATGCATGTATTTCAGGAGAGAGATTTAGAGAGAGACTGAAGAGTGAAACACAGTTTTGAAGCCGATTGAAGAAAAAAGATTTGTTCTTTGTGCGGCACCGAGGAAAAAAAGAAAATGTGATTTTTCTTTTGCTCAAGATAAACAAGGAAGATAAATTGAGAGGTTTTCTCTAGGACGATTATTTGGTTGCTACAACCACAGAGAATTGAAGTATTCAGAGTGCAAGATCTTGTTACGGATTTTGTGGTGAGGTATTTGTTCCTAGAGATATTATTATGTGAGACTTTATCATGCCATAGATTATTATTTTTTTTTGGGGAGGGGGGGGGGGGGGGGGGGGGGGGGAAGGAGACTTCTTGTATGGAGGAAAGTTACTCAAATGAGCATTTATGTGTACATTTAGTCATTTATGCTCCGAACATTTATTTTGATGAATAGATAAAGGAATCATTTTTGAAACAGATAAACTAAGCTTAGTTGAGAAACTTGAGGAGGACAATTGTGAGCTTAGAGAAGGATCAAACACTTAAGAATATAAGATAGATTGCTCCACCATAACCACTTGTAGGCTTACCTCTAGAAAGTGTATTAGGCATATTAAGGAAAGAGGTGCTTTTGTAACTATTGGTGATGGTAGTAGGTCCAACATATGTGGAAGAGAAACCGTGACCTTAATTGCCGGGCTTGCCAAGAAGATGTCCTATTTGTTGAAGGTCTTTATGTGAATTTGTTGAACATTTGTAAAATCTGTGACAAGGATCTTGTTGTTCAGTTCTTCAAAAAGGAGTGGCCTGTTGTTTTGGGGTCCGCTCTAATACCCATTTTTGTCATGCCCCAACTTCTCTAGGGATTACTTTGAGCTTCTTGGCTGAGCTGGCATGATATATTGTTCATTTTGGATATCCCCACATGGTGTTAAAAGATCTCATACCAATTAGTGCCCTAGGCCTCCATATAGGCGATGTAGGACTTAATTGGGATTTGGTTCCCCCTCATTTCGCCCCACCTAAGAGGTCTTTTGGACTTTTTGGTCCTAACTAGTGCTTCATTCTTAAGGACAATGAGAACTTTGGAGAAAGATTGATGCCAAGGGTGATGAAGGATTTCTTGTAGGATATTCTTCCACTAGTTGTGCTTAAATGGTATTTGTGGGTGCTTTTTTGCTTCAAAGTCAAGGGCTAGACCGGTTGGATCATTCACCCATGGTTGTCAGTATCGTATCGTGTACAAAAAATTTTTGTAATGTAAGGATGCATTGGAAGTGCTCAAAAATCATAAGATATTCACGTGTATTGGATAAATCGCATTGTATCATACAATACATACATGTGTGTTTAAAAAAAAGGTTTTTTTTAATTTTTTAATTTTTTTATTTATAAATTTTCTTTCTCCTAAAAAAAATTGGACTACGCACTTGACACAACATTTTCATATTTTCAAATTTTTTTTCTACACCATGAATAAGGTATTAATTGACAATATAAATTTTTTATTTGATACTGTTGTTATAAGTATAAGAAACTCGAATGCCAAGAATAAATATAAAAAAAAATTATTAAAGTGAAAGAACAAGAAGTGGTAGTAAATGTTGATGAGCACAAAGAAAATGTTAGTGAAGAAATAATTTTGCAAGATGAAGAACACAGTGATAACATTGATTTCGATGAAGTTGATTATCATAGGTGATGAAAATGATGAAAAGAAATCATTATTTTGACTCATATGTCATATATTATCACTTTCGAATTTAATCAATTTGAATGTTTATGATATAAACATATGTTTTTTTTTTAATTTTAATTTTTATGTGAATATAAACATATGTTATTTTGATTTATTTAGTTAGCTTTGTTGAATGTTATTACATAAGTGATAATTAAATTAGTTATTATTTGAATATATTTTGAATGTGTAATGAATATACTTTTTATATATGTATATCTATATTTTTTTTATAGGCGTTTATGTATCTTATGATACACGATGCAAAAAAAAAAAAATCAATTCACGTTTTGTCAACTATTAGTTGAACTATGCAATTACTAATAAATTGTTGTTATTCTCTTTGTATCTTGTGTGTGTGTGTTTTATTATAATTTTATAAAATTTTTAATCACAATTTACCCTATTCTCAAGGCTCATTGTCAAAACTTATTTACAATTTATATAATTTTTAAAAATTTTAGTTTTCCTAGACATAGTTTGTATTTTTTCCTTTTTTATTTTATTTTATAGAAACTCATTATATTTTAAAGTTCAACAAACCAATGCAAATAAATCAACACTTAATTGTAATTGGAGTCTAAAGTTTTGGCAATGATGGGATTGTACAATAGTATGTAACAAATTAAACTGTAGTTATCTTGGAGAATATAAAATAGGAATTACCAATAAATACTATTGAGGTAGAAAAGGTAACCTTGACAGTCCTTGAAGTCACTATTTACAACTACTAATTTTTAAACCTTTGTTTCTCCAAAAAAATAAAAATAAAAATAATAATGGAAGAAACTTTTCCCTTCTTTTGGAGTATTACTCTAATGAACATACTAGCTTGAATTTGATTTTAGTTCTTTTTTTTTTCATCTTAATTGGAAGTCCAAATAATCCCTGAAACCCTGAAACTCTTGAAAGTGTAGATTGATTTTTCACCTCAATCTGTTACAAGTGTAATAACATTTCCATGGGTCATTATAGCCTAGAGTCTCGTGTAGAATGTAATGCCTCAGATGAATTTCAATGGTTTAATGATCGAATGCTTCACCTTTAAATTATTAGGTGAAGTTTTTTTTTCTGAGAAAAATTATTAGGTGAAGTTGATTAGGAAAGAAGATGAAAACGAAAATTATTTTGTATTATCACATTTGAGTTTAATTAATTTGAATGTTATGTCATAAACATTTGTTATTTTGATTTATTTAGTTAACTTTATTAAATATTATTACATAAGTGATAATTAAATTAGTCATTAGCTGATGAACACAAAAAAATTTCAATGAAGAATTAATTTTGCAAGATTATGAATACGGTGATAACATTGACTTCGATGATTTTGATTATGAAAGATGATGAAAAAGATCATTATTTTGGCTCACATGTCATATATTATCACCTTTGAGTTTAATCAATGAATGTTTCTTATAAGCATTTTTTTTTTTGTATTTATTTAGTTATTTTTGTTAAATAGTATTACATAAGTGATAATTAAATAAGTCATTAGTTTAATAAATTCCAACTTTATAATGAACATACTTTATATATATGTGTGTGAATGTGCATGCGCGCGCGCACATGTGTGTATACATATATTTTATAGGTGTTTGTATATTTTACAATACATGATACAGACAATTAATAAATCAATTTACGATATGATTTATGTTTTGACAACTATGCATTCGCCTGAAAATATTGTGGGTAGTTTGAATGAATTGAACTTTAGAAGAAAGACCATTAACGAAAGTTTCCAATCATGTGACATATTTATACTAATTTATCACAAATTGTATCTAAGAAGGTGGAAGAAGCACTTCAGGATATAAGTTGGTTTAATTGTAAGAAAAATTTAGAGAGTAGCGGAAGAAAACAAACATACATTCAGCTATGATTGTTCAAGTGTTTCAGATATAATTGACTAAAGATTATATATATATATATATATATATATATATATAGGCTAAACTAGGGACTCTCTTAGTTTAAGATTTGTTCCATAATTCTCCTTCCATCAAGGAGTTTAACCAATTGTAATTCCATGGTGTTTACTCACCATGAAGGTTATACCGATTGAGAATTGCTTTTAGAATGTTACACCAATTGTAATTCCATGGTGTTTACTCACCATGAAGGTTATACCGAATGAGAATTGCTTATAGAATGTTACACCATAGCATGTAACTTTCACAAATAGAAAACTTAAGACGAGTTCTCTCCTCTATCACTTAAACGTGGGTCACATAAGATTTCTTAAAGGGGATATAATCTTACATTAATGCCATACTTGTAGAGCTATATGATCAGTTTAAGAGGAGTGAAGTTTGGGAAATTGTACCTAGGCCTACTGACGCTAATCATCATTGGCACCAAATGAATATTTAAGAATAACTGTAATATATTCTAAGGTCTAGTTTATTTGAGCCAATTCATTAATAGAAAAATTGTCAAATAATAAAGTTTGATATTAAGGAAAAAAAAAAACTGATGACTAAATTTTTTTTTTTTTTAAAGAAGAAAACTGATGACTATTTAAACATATTAATACTAGTTTTGATTTTTAATGTCAAGAATAGAACATATTATTTTTTCCTTATATGACCATTTAATCATATATATATATATATATAAACTAAAATACTCAAACTTATTAACAAAAATAGATACAACCACCATCAAAAGAGAATGCTAAGGATTTATGTGGTTTTGACCTTAACTCTATGTCCATGGGTGAAGATGAGGTGAAATTTTATTCAGAAATATGAAGATTAGGTGGTATAGTGGTGCTCTCACAAAACCTAAACTCAATCTTCCCAAAAAAAAAAAAAAAAAAAAAACCCTAAACTCGGGGGTGACTTGATGTATTTGGGGCTTAAGGCAAAAATTAAAATTGAGGCATTTTATATATTTAAATATGACTTTAAAAATAATATTTATTTAAACTTTATTATCTTGTTTTAAATGTAAAATTATTACTAATTAACGTGAAACATGTAGAATTTTTTTTTTTAGAAAGTTTATAGACAAAAAATTTGACAAAACTTTTCACACTTATTGATGCGTGAGAACGATAGTGGTAAGTAAAAGAGTGATGTTGGTAGTGGACTTAGGTGAGAACTAGTTAAAGTTTGCCAATTCTATTGTGAAAAATGTTGTGAATTTTTTGTTGTATTGCTTTTTCCCAACAAATTCTTAAGTGTTAAGTTGTTACTGGTTCTAATTTGAATTTATTATTGAAATTATTTTTTTTCCACCGATAACAACCTATAACAACTTGTTACTTAAGATTGGTTGTAAAAGTGTTGTGAAAAATATTATGAATGTAGCATTTTTATCTTTTTTTTTTTAATAAAAAATATTATTTTATTTATTGACTAATATTTCAGCTTAATTAAATTAAAATTTGGGGTCTTTTTTATACTTATTCCTTAAGGGTCTGCATCAATTACTTATACTGTTTAGTCGGCAAGCCTAAAGTCTACAAATAATCTCAACTCTGTCTCTCTCTCTCTCTCCAATAATATAAGAGTAGAGAAATTTTTTGACTCTAATCTTGTTTGCTGCACAGCTCATTTTTTTGACAAAGTCTCAATACATATGTTAGACTTCTCGAAGTCAACTTGATCAAAAAGAGCCATTCTAGAATTTTTATACAAAAAAACAAACTAAAATTCGGCTAAAAAATTGTTGTCGTGCACGGAAACAATTTTAATGGGAACATAATTCAAGTCCCATGGGATAGAGACAGTGATTCGAGTTTAGTTTGGTCCAACCCCCTAAAAAGAAAATTATGTTAACTGGAAGAAACTGCTTTTTTTTTTTGCATTACCTTTCAAAGATTCCTACGTTAGATTACAAAATATATATAGAGATATATATATATATATATATATATATATATATATATATATTCTTAACATGCACGATAATTTTTATATCAGTCAGATATTATTTACTTTTTGATATTGCAAAAGCCTTAAAAAAATACACACGATACTCTCTTTGATGGACATAAACTAAACGATTAGTTTTTGGGTAGTAAACCTTGAATCTACGAAGGGTTCTTTGAATCCACAAGTAGATAAACTGGAATCCACCATAGAAAAATTTGAGAGAAACTCTGCAATTTTATTCCTAATAATCTATTTTGCCTATGACGGCTATAAAACATATAAATACTGAGAAAGTAAAACCTTAATTCGCACTAATTACGAGATTAGATAGCAAAATACCCTTTTTTTTTTTCCAAAAATGGTAAAATTGAGAGAAATGCAAAATCATAAACTACTGACCTTAAGGGTTCATTTGGTTGGAGGAGTGAAAAAATTGGAAGATAGAAAATGGTGGAAGGATGAAAAAGTGGGATGATAGAAAATATTTTAATTTCTCTTTTTTTTTTGTGTGGATAAACTTCAATATATATTAACTAAGAAACTGAGAAACAAAGAGGGGCATCTTTCTTACAAGCATCTACTATACTAGGAGGAAGATTGCCCGAAATGAAAAAACAAGACATATTAGACTCAATAGCAAACTTTGCAGTTACATGGGCAACATTGTTGCAAGACCTGTTAACCCAAGCAAAAGAACAAGCAGGAAAGGACTCAGCAGCGAATAAAATGTCAAAAATCAAACTCTCAATAACCCAATCTGGATAGCCCTTAAAGTTTCAGGACCCCATCTAAGCAAACCTTACAATCACCTTCAAAAATGACAGAGAACCATCTTTCTCGGCTAGCAAGTTGAACTGCCCAAAGTAATGCTTCAGCTTCAGCTTGGAGAGGAGACCGTTTGGATAAAACTTTAGCCCATACCTTTATAACAGCACCTCGATAATCTCTAGCCATGACAGCTAAGGCAGCTTTCGAATTGGAGATAGCTTCATCAAAGTTGATCTTGATTGTGCCCAATGGAGGTTTAGACCAAGTTTGAGGATGAAACACTGGGACAGAGTGAGGAACTGGTTTGGGGAAAATGATAGCGCATTCTTGGATTTTGGCATGTACTCTGAATTGAGGACTGAAGGTCTGCCTTCCCTTTGTGGTTACACACCACGTTTCTAGTATACCAGATTTCTTCCATAGTGTAAGCGAAATACATGGATACTAACCATTTATCGTACGCTTGAAAAAGTGGTTCAGGAGGATCGAGAATCAGATTGATAATGTCCACTGCCATTGTCAGTTTTGCTTCATCAGCCTTGAAACCCCAGCATATGGAAAACCATAGTGCTCTTGCCATTGGACAATGGAAGAAGAGATGAGCAAACGATTCTACCTCCCGATTACATAGCACACAACAAGGATCTTCCACCTCTAAACGGCTGCTTAAATTTTCCTTTGTGGGCAAAGCATTGATAGCAACTCTCCAAAGAAACATTTTAATCCTTTCCGGTCCTTTCATCTTCCACAGTTTTTTCCAATCCACCTCTAGATTAGTTGGTTGGGATGGTAGTTGGGATATTTTCCTGTAAGCAGATTTTACAGAGAAGCATCCTTTGGGGTCCGGTATCCATATGAGCCTATCAGGGTGGGGTCTTGTCTGCAAATGGATGGAGAGGATAGCTTTGGCAGAACTTGGATCAAATAATTCGAGGATTAAAGGTGCTTTCCACTTTCGCAGGTCAGGGTTGATTAAATGGGATACCTTGGTCGTTACTCGTGGTGTGGATGCAGTTTTTGGGGCTGGTGTGAACCCCTAAATCCATGGCACCCACGGGTAAAGCCATATATCAACAGATTTTCCATCTCCAATAAGGTAGCATGCACCTTTTGATACAATAGACTTTGCTTTCTCAATTGCTTTCCAGATAAGAGATGCATTCTTTGGTGCTTCTGCCCGCAACCAGTCCTCACTTACCTTGTACTTCAGTCTAAGAATCCTCATACAGGTGCTATCCCTTTTAGACGCTATCATCCAGGCTAATTTGGCCGGCAGTGCATTATTCATCTCCTTGGCTTTTTTGAATCCCAGTTCGCCTCGACTTCTTGGATAACAGAGTTTGTCCCAGGCATTCCATGCTATAAACCTGCCCTCCCTCTGACTTGGCTTCCATCAGAATCTTCTGTTTAGAGAATCCAACCTATCACACACCTTGTTAGGGATACCAAAGGTTGACATAGCATAATTGGGTAATGTTTGTGCCATTGAGTTGATGAGGGTTCTCCTCCCTGCCCATGATAAACACTTGCTTCTCCATCCCAAAAGGTTAGACTCAAGCTTATCTATGAGGAAGGTAAAATCCTTACATGGGGATCTAGATAAGAATAATGGTGCTCCCAAGTATACTGCATCTATTTTGAGGTTTTTCATTTGGAGAATGCTCTTTACTGTTCTTCGGGTCTGGCCTTGTGTGTGCTTGGAAAAATAGACCCCAGACTTGCCCATGTTGATAACTTGGCCCGACCATTTGCAATATTTATCCAGATTTTTCATTAGAGTTGCTGCATCTCTCCTAGTAGCCTTTGAGAACAATACGATGTCGTCGGCATACATGACGTGAGTGATAGTTGGTCCCTTGATACTTGTTTTGATGCCGCTAACATTTTTCAAGCTTAGTTCATGATCCAACAGCCTTGATAAAATTTCTTGGCTCAGGATGAACAAGTAAGGGAATAGTGGGTCTCCTTGCCTCAACCCTCTACTCGGCTTGAAGGATTCAAATTTACCCCCATTCATTAACACCTTAAAGGAAACTGAGGAGATGCAAGCTGTAATCCATTTGGTAAAACTTCATTGAAACCAAAATGTAGCAATATAGCTTGAATGAACTTCCAGTTAACCCTGTCATATGCCTTTTGGAGGTCAAGTTTGATTGCCATCAAACTAGGCTTTGTTTTTTGAGTTTTAAAGCTGTGCATTATCTCTTGAACAATAATTTGATTCTCAGCAATCCATATATCTTGGATGAATGTTGATTGAGTAGGAGAGATCATTTTGTCTAGCAGGGGCCGCAACTTTGCAACTAGAAGCTTGGAGATGATTTTATAGACTATGTTACACAAGATGATCAGCCTGAAATGGTTCATAGATGTCGGGTTAGAAATTTTGGGAATAAGGAAAATTAATGAGTTATTTACCTCTTTTGGCATGGAACCCATATAGAAGAAGGATGTGACTGCCTTGATTATATCATTACCCACAGTAGGCCAGAGTTGTTTATAAAACAGTACTGGAAAACCATCAGGCTCTGAGGCCTTTAAATCCTGCATCTGGAACAGGGTGTCTTTAATATCCTCTGGGGATGGAATTCTTTCTAGCATTTCATTCTCTTCTTCAATGGTACAAGGGAGGATGAGGTGTTCAAAGTGCTCTGGGAAGTCAATATCTTCTTCTTTGAACAGGTCAACAAAATTGTTCCTGAATAGCCTTCTTATTTGGTTAGAGTCATGAATCCAAGTTCCATCTTCTTTTTTGATAGCATCAACGTTGTTGTTCCTTCTGTGAATGACTGTGGACAGATGGAAGAACTTGGAATTCTTATCTCTAAGCTTGAGCCATAATTCCCTTGATTTTTGACGCGAAAGAATTTTACTTCTAATCAACCACTTGGATAGCTCTGCTTGCAAGGATTGTTCTGCTAGCTCATTTACCGGACTTGGGTGTCTAATATGTATTTCTTTGATTTTCTGAAGTAGATTATTGATTTTGTCCTGACAGCGGCCAAAAACCTCTTTGTTCCATTTGTGGAGCGCATCCCTTGTAGCAGCTTGTTTTTTATACAACTTAACAAAATCTGACTCGTGAACTTCTTTGTTCCATGCACTTTCAATCACTGGTTTACATCCTTCATCTCTAAGCCATACCGCCTCAAACTGGAATGGTCTGTGAGCAAAACTATCAGCTGGGCAAGTATCCAACAAAATTAGGGCGTGGTCTGAATTGATTGCACTGAGGTGCGAAACTGTTGCTTTTGGATAAGCCAGCCTTTAGGAAATGCTGGCCACTCCTCTATCAAGACTTCTTTTAATTACTGCATTACCCCATTTACCTTTGGCCTAAGTGAACTTATTCCCGGAATATCCAAGGTTGACAGAATTGAGATTGAACATCAGCTCCTTGAGGTAATTTGTGGTAAAGGAGCTACCTTTACAACCCCCAATTTTTTCATCTTCATTCAGAATGCAATTAAAGTCTCCCACACATACCCAAGGGCCTTGGTGAGCTTCTAAAAGCGCCAATAAATTTCCCCAAGCCTTTTTCTTCTTAGTGTAGTATGGTGGTTCATAGAAACCAACTAGGAGCCAGTCTAGAATGGAATCAAAGATTTTGACAGCGATTAGGTTCTTATTAAACTCCATCTCCTTTATAGTCACACCATTCTTCCATAGCATACACAGCCCACCTGCATGACCCTTAGCTTCCACAACAAATTTAATATCGAATTTAATGACATTTTTGACAACCTCCATACGATCCTCATTCGCTTTAGTTTCAAAAAGGAAAATAACATCGGGCTTGACCCCTTTTATTTGAGCTCCAAGGGCTCAGACTGTCAAGGCGTTGCATATGCCTCGACAGTTCCAACCTAGGATCCTCATGGAGAAGTTGGGGGCATGATAAGACCCGCCTCCTCAGCCATAGAGTTTGAAGAAACAACATAATTAGACTAATCAGAGATATGGACATGAGTGGAGATGGTCTTACCATGGTTTGGAGCTTTCTTATTTTCTTCTAAGATGAAATTTTCCAACCTTGAATGTGGGATGAGAATGATCGTGGCTGGATCGACATACACTGGTTCAGGACCAAGAGCTGCATTCCTTAGTCTCTTAGAGAAGTGTTCAAGTTCTGGCTGGTTAATCTTTCTTTTCAGAGTGTTGATTTGAGCTATAGCGGAAATTTGAGACTAAGGGAGTTGGGTATAAGTCGCCGAGGTGGAAGCTGGAATTATGGTGGATTGTGAATCTAGGTCATTAGGAACTAGGAAGGTTGGGTTTTTTGTGTAATTTTGCGAGTTTGGGCTTGGTTGGTGACAATGAAATGTGGGCTTTTGAATTATTTGGTTTCGGCCCATGCAACAGTCTAATGGGCTCGTACTAATGCGCTTGTGTGACAACTTGACTAACCTGCACTTATCTCAGCATTTGGATGGCTGGGGTCCAATCCAATCTTAACCGGTGTTAATAGGATAAGCTCACAAAAGGATGTGTTGGCACTATGGTCTGGCTCTGAAGAGGACAACTGGCACTTATCAGGCACCACCTGCATGCCTTTCCACTCATTCGTACTAACAACATTTCTCGTCCTTTCCCGTAAATTCAGGAGTGTCGTGGCCTCCTTCGGTTATCGAATTTTCGCTAGTTGAACACATGTCGCTTGTTACATGGGGACCACATTATTGCTCCATCGGAGGTTCTTGTCGTGGCTTGCTACTGCCACTAGAATTGGCGGTACTTTCATTCATAGCCTCAAATATTCCCTCTGGCTGATCATCATTATCCGCCCTCAACCACGGTCCAGTCACCTTGAAAAGATTACCAGTTGGATTACTGAGTTGATAGAGCTTTGATTTACAGTTTTTTTGCTCATGCTCGATTATACCACATTGATAGCAAATGTCTGCCACTTTTTCATACTTTACTCCAATCCACAAGTCCTTATTATTCGGTCTGGGGAGGAATACACCTGGTATCAATGGGGACTTAATGTCCACCTTAACTCTAACTTTGATGAATCTTCTTCACGCACCGTCGCTGTCATCGATAAGATCCACTTTAGTGACTGCACCAATTTTAGAGCCTATTTTCCTTAGATTCTCTTCCGTTTTCCAGAGAGGTGGTAGTCCATGGATTTGTATCCAAATTGATGTTGTCGTGAAGTCCACTTCCTACCATGTTAGCTCTGGACTCCATTTCTTTAGTACTAGGTGGCCACCTCTAATGGACCATGGCCTCTTGACAAAGACCTTATGAAGATCAACTTCATGTTGAAACATGAACATGAACACATTTTTGCTCAGTCTTTTGACCTCCATAGGGAAGACTGGCTTCCATGCCTTGTTGGTAACATCTTTGACTAAGTTCAGACTGATGGGTTTATCTGTGATGAGTTTTGCTACTAGAATGAGGTTGGTTTGGTTGGAAAGGTCTTGGTTTGGAGGGAGCTCTACTCTAATATCTTGGCACGAACACTTTTCCGTACGAGTAATGAGTTCGGACACCTCCATTGAAGGTAGAGATGTCTGGGTAGGCCTACAAAGTTTTTTTTTTTTTTGGTGTGTATTCTCCTTGGTTGGTGAGTGGGTAAAAGAAAAGAAGAGACTGTGGAAAAGTCGGTACTGAAATGGGGTAGTGGACAGGCCTGCAAAGTTTTGTTTGTGTATTATCCTTGGTTAGTGAGTAGGTCAAAGAAAAGAAAGACTGTGGAAAGTGGGTAGTGAAATGGGGTAGAAGACGGTGGGGTAGTGGACAGGGTAGGGGAAAAAGTGAGACTAGCTCAGGTTAGAGGGAAAAGGGGAGAGGGTACCATAGTGGTACGGAGAGAAAAATTTTTCAGATCATTTTAGTTTGGTTGGGAGTGAAAAAGTGGAGGGATAAAAAAGTAAGTTTGTATAAATTTACTTATACACCATTGTTAAAAAATGATGGCCAATTAAAACAAAAGTGACAAACAACCCAAAAAAAAAAAAGCAATCACCCAATTTATTAAAAAATAAAAATTATGACCCAAAAAAAAAATCATATCTAGTCCTAGCCCAAGGAAAAAAAAAAAGAAAAAGACAACGTCTAGGGAAGGAAAAGAAAAAAAAAAAAAAAAGATAGAAAAAAAAAATGGAAAAAGGAAGAGGCAACTGCCACGAAAGCAACCAAAAGAAAAAAGAAAAATTAATTGGACGAATTGCTCATGTGCAAGTGCACATAGGCATTTTTGTCCATTAAGTAGCCTAATTTTCTCTTCATTTGGGGGAGAAAACTTTTTAGTGGGCTCGGGGAGAAAACATCTGGGCCCCACCATTTAATTTCCTTCCTCCCCATCCAACCAAATACACTTCAAAAAAGTTTTTATTCTTATTTTCTCTCCAAAGTGTTCCATCCACTCTATTTCATCTCTAAATAAACACACTCTAATTGTCGTCCCAAAACAAGCAATACTTTATTCTGACTTTTCAGCAAAAGTTATTAACACTGGCTTCCATGCCTTGTTGGTAACATCTTTGACTAAGTTCAGATTGATGGGTTTACCTGTGATGAGTTTTGCTGCTAGAATGAGGTTGGTCTGGTTGGAAAGGTCTTGGTTTGGAGGGAGCTCTACTATAATATCTTGGCATGAACGCTTTTCCGTACGAGTAATGAGTTCGGACACCTCCATTGAAGGTAGAAATTTCTAGGTAGGCCTGCAAAGTTTTTTTTGGTGTGTATTCTCCTTGGTTGGTGAGTGGGTAAAAGAAAAGAAGAGATTGTGGAAAAGTGTGTAGTGAAATAGGGTAGTGGACAGGCCTGCAAAGTTTTGTTTTTGTATCCTTGGTTAGTGAGTGGGTCAAAGAAAAGAGAGACTGTGGAAAGTGGGTAGTGTAATGGGGTAGGAGACGGTGGGGTAGTGGACAAGGTAGGGGAATAAGGGAGACTAGCTTAGGTTAGAGGTAAAAGGGGAGAGGGTACCATAGTAGTACGGAGAGAAAAAATTTTCAGATCATTTTAGTTTGGTTGGGAGTGGAAAAGTGGAGGGATGAGAAAAGTGAGTTTGTATAAACTTACTCATACACCCTTGTTAAAAAATGATGGCCAATTAAAAGAAAAAAGTGACACACAACCAAAAAATAAAAAAAAAGCAATCACCCAATTTATTAAAAAAAAAAATTATGAACCAAAAAAAAAAAAAAAATCATATCTAGTCCCAGCCCAAGGAAAAAAGAAAAGAAAAAGACAACGTCCAGGGAAGGAAAAGAAAAAAAAAAAGATAGAAAAAAAAAGGAAAAAGGAAGAGGCAACTGCCACGAAAGCAACCAAAAGAAAAAAGAAAAATTAATTGGACGGATTGCCCATGTGCAAGTGCACATAGGCATTTTTGTCCATTAAATAGCCTAATTTCCTCTTCATTTTGGGGAGAAAACTTTTTGGTGGGCTCGGGGAGAAAACATCTGGGCCCCACCATTTAATTTCCTTCCTCCCCATCCAACTAAACACACTTCAAAAAAGTTTTCATTCTTATTTTCTCTCCAAAGTGTTCAATCCACTCTATTTCATCTCTAAATAAACACACTCTAAGTGTCGTCCCAAAACAAGCAAGACTTTATTCTAACTTTTCAGCAAAAGTTATTAAGGAAACAAAAATTACTATAAACGACAAAATTGCATTTTTCGATGACTAAATGGAGGAATTAGCCATTTTCAGCGGGTACGTCGTGGCATAGCGACGACTATTACTTAGAAGGCTATTTCGCTTAAGCCTGCCAAATTTTATGCAATTCTGATTTTGTCACCCATGATTTCTACTATTGCCTTTTTGCCTTGCGCGATGATTTCAGGCGCGCGTGAGAGTTCAGAAAGGCCGTGGCAATCTGTTCTACATCACTATTTGATCTATAAACTCATCTTTTATGCATTATTGATTGATGACATGGCTATTAATTTTTGATCATTTTTAAAAATTTCAAGAATAGAGAATATACGAAAAGAATATAATTTAATGGTGGATTTGTTAAAATTCGCATTCAATTAAAAAATTTTGAGTGATCTTATATTATTTAAAGTTATACTAGGTGTAACTTGAATTTAACCCATATATATGTTAAAAATATTCCAACTAAAATTGTAAAGAAAAATAGATACAACCACCAACAAAAGAGAACGCTAAGGATTCATGTAGTTTCAACCTTAAGATTATGTCCATGGGTGGCAATGAGGAGAAATTTTATTTAAAAAATATGAAGACTAGGTAGTATAGTGGTATTCTCTCTTTGTAATAATAAAAGAGTTGAGAAATTTCTTGAAAGAGCCCTTGTTTGCTGTACAGCACACTTTTTGACAAAGTCTCAACACATATGTTAGATTTCTCGAAGTCAAATTGAACAAAACGAGCTATACTGGAATTTTTATACCAAAAAACAGATCAAAATTCGGCTATATAATTGTTGTTGCCGTGCACGGATACAATTTTAATGGTAACATAATTCAAGTTCCATGGGATAGAGACAGCGATTCGAGTTTGGTCCGACCCACTAAAAAGAAAATTCTGTTAACCGAAAGAAACTACTTTTCCTTTACATTGCATATTAATGTTGGATACTTGTCACTTCTTTTTGGCCGTCACCTTACCCTTTATGCTTGCATATAAGATTGTAGCAAATCTTCTTCCTTTTCAAGATACATTCTGTAATATTAAGGTTATGTTTGGCATTGGTTGAAAAAGTCAGCATTTTTTACTATTTAGTTTTTTTTCCCCCCTACTATTAATGGGCCTTATTGCACTTTTTGGTATTATTCATGGGTCCTACTGCTAGCTTTTAGCTTTATCTACCGTATTTACAGCAAAAAGTTTTCAGTTTCAACTAAATAAGCTATTTCCAAATAGACTCTAAATGTTTGGAATTATCACATTTCGAAGTTTAAGTCTCAGATCTGAAGGTGGTCCGAAGGTCCCGAAGAGCCATAGAATTTGCTGTGGATGTTGGATTTTCGAGGATGATAATTAAGGGTGACAACATCAATGTTATTCATGCCATCTCTTCATCAGTGGAAAACACTTCACCATTTGGCAATGTTGTGGATGATATTTGAAAGCTCGAAAATGTGTTGAAAACACAAGAGCTGTTTAGACCTCCAAAACAAAGTTACGGTTTGGTTGATTTTACACTAACTTAATACTAAGTGCAGAATAGTGTAAACACAAGCGTATAAGCAAGAGAACTACTCTAATCCATATTTAAAGCAACACAACAGTAAAAATGAAATGAACAAGAGTAGGGAAGAGAAATGTAAACACAGATAACACCAAGACATGTTATCGAAGAGGAAACCGAAGAACTCGGCGAAAAACCTCTCTACTGCCCTCTAAGTAGAAATCGATCCACTAGACAATCAGTTGGGATACATGGGTGAGCAAGAGACCCTCCAAGCCTAATCTACCTTCTGTACCTAAGCCCACCAAGCTCCTACTCCAACAAGACTTTTCGGAATTGTGTCTTGTCTAGCTCTTCGGATCCCGCAGCAAGCTCCATGTTGCATCTGCTATCCTTGGCTTCTTCCAATGCTTCCCAGCAGTACCAAAACTTCACTTGACACTCTGAAAGGGTGCGGTAAGTGTTTGGGCTATCAATCTCTCAATTGTATGGAAATGGAGAGGTAGGAGTTGAGGAAATTCCCAAAACAAATGTGTAGAGGATTGTGGGTATAACAATCTCTAACTCTCAAGGTGTTTGGTTAGGTTTTTCTCTTAGAAGCACTCCTCAACATTTGTGGGTAATGTGGGTATAAATAGTGTAGGCATAGAAAGTGTGTATCAGATTGGACAGGCTAGCAGAACAGAATGTCTTGCGGGTGTCTCGCGGAAAGGCCTTACCCACGAGATACTCGTGAGACACAGCTGTCTCCATTTGGCTTGACTCTTCGCATTCCAGCATGTGTAAGGCACATGTGTTACTTCGCGGGATGCTAAGTCACGAGCTACTCGCGAAAACTTCTTCAGTCTTCAAATGCTTAAGTCTTCGCACCACTCTCTCTATCACACAACCCTTACAATGAAATCCCACAATAAATACAGGGTACAAAAGATTGAATAAAATTACAATCAAATTTGGGATGGAATATAAGCCAACAAAAACACATAGTTGTAAATAACAACTTTACAATCTCCTCCTTTGGCTATTCCGTGACAAAACCCCTAAAACAGACTCTAGACTTAAACGTGAGTTTGGGAACAGTGGCAAAACTCACTCACACCTAATCTAGAAGCTGTAAAGCACTTGCATGTATATACCTGTTACTTAAAACACTTGCACACAAACAAAACTTTCATTAAGCTTATGACAAGTTAAACTCAAGGTACGTACATGAGCAAGTACAGTGCGATTAATTTTGTAAATAATGTAAAACATGTAAGCATATCTTGATCAAACAAAAACAGTCATTAAATAATGACTACAATGAACATTTAGCAAGAAAATGCTCATCCGGACACGCAATGCAATAAAGAACAATCCAAAGGATCAATTGCATGTCCAACACTCAACCAATGCAAATTACACGAAGTACTTGCATCTAGGATACAAAATCCTACTAGGGCACAAGAGTGAGGTACTTAAGACATATTAGCCTGTGAACCAATAAGCAATGTTTCAAAGCCTAAACCTATGCTCCCCCTAACACTGTGCAAGCTCTTTCTCAACTCCCCCTCAAAATTTTCTCCCCCTTTTTGACCGGAATGGCCAAAGGGCTAGAATGCCTCGGACTCGGACTCTGAACCATGATCGACGAATAACTCTGCTATCTGAGTAGATAAGGCTGTGATTTGTCCTTGAACATAAGCAAACTGGTTTGCTGTGTGCTGTACATGTGAATCCAGCAAAGTGTACATTTGCTTAACTCTAGCTATAAGATGATCAAGTCTGTCCGGTCCCTAAGTTGGTGTAGAAGATGATGGCTGAGCTGAGGGCTGATTTGATGATTCTGGAGCAGTAGTAAAGTGCTCTATCTCATCCTCTGTGTCACCTTCCTCCTGCTCAGCACGTGGTTATGGTATGGTATGTACACCAGTCTTGGAGCCTTTGATGTGGGTTGTGCTCCTTTTGACTGTGTGTGCACCAGTGGGATAGTCCTTCTGAACCACAGTAAGACCACTCGAAAATTTCAGTCTTGCCTTAGCAATTAATCCCATAATCAGTGATGGAAAAGGCATTACAGTACTTGAATTCTGCTTCTCAATGCTTTTTTTCAACATATGGATGACATGTCCACAAATATCTATCTCTTTGTGCGTAAAGAGATCATACAAAAATCTTGTCCTTGGAGCTGACAGTGTAGTGAGGTTGGTGACCGGATACAAGTTGTGGATCATCACCTATGCTAATGTCCTCATCTCCGGTGAAAATCGAATTGTATTCATGGATGTCTTCTTCGGTGTAAGACCAAGCATCGTTATCATTTCCTCTGTGGAACCCAATCTATCTTCATATTGTACTGAGATTGGTTGAGAGGGAGGATGAACCTCCAAGAAGTCTTGGATGATCTCCCTTGTAATCATAAATTCTTTGTGTCTTACCCAGCACTCTATCCGGTCTCCGTCGACAGCGGCATTGGAGAAAAATTCCTTATCTCTGAATAAACAACCCCAACCGGGTTCAACAGTTTGGTCCAAGTTCTGTCTTTGAACACCCCAGGTATGAAAGTGCCCTCAAGTGATTCCAGTTGCACGACCCTTTCCAAGATGATCGTCTTGTCCTTATAGCAGTCATTATACTTCATATCAGCTTCAGCAGACTTGAAATGATCAAAATCAGTGTGTGCACGTTTGGAAGATGATTTCTTGGTGGCTGCATGTTTGGTAGGAGACATCTGCACAATTGACCATAGAACAAACCAAGAACATGTACAAAAACACAAAAACAGAACACAGAACTTGATTAGATTCAAGTTAGTTCAAAGCAGGGTAATAATAACCTAAAATAGAGTATAAACAACTCAAAACAAATGCTAAAGGTGTTAAAGCATGTAAACATAATCACAGTGCATGAAAAGAGTGAGCGTGTCTGTGTGTGCATAGGCTGTGCATGTGCTGGTGCATGAGAATGCAACATGAGATGCATTAGGCATGCTAAGAGGTGCCTAGGTGTGTGCCTAGTGTGTGCAACATGGGCAAAGTGTGTGAAACACATAAACAGTGACCAAAACAAGTTAAACACGATCAAACAAGTGTAAACCCAGAGATTGGAATTCACTTGAATCCAATATAGCACACGAATGTCACTAGGACATTCTGTCAAACATCTAACATGCAATAAAGCACAACAAAGATGTAGAATGCATGAACATAGTGAAAAAAATGCCTAAAAACAAGTTAAAACTGCCACAAGGGGCCAACACAGATGCACAAACACCAAATGGGACTTAGCCCAATCAAATATTTTAACAAATTTTGCAAAAATTGATAACCCCAACCCAATTTAAAAAAAAAAAAAAAAACCCAAAATATAGAACCCTACCATAGAATACTGCATAATTAAAGAAAAACATGAAGAAAATGTTTAAGAAAACATACCTTGAAGATGAAAATGTAGAAAATATGCTTGAGAATGATGGGTGTACTCTAAAAATGAGTTTTAGGTTGAAAGGGGTTCGAAAGAGGCTTAGCGAGGGAAGATGAGTGTTTTTGAAAAAACTATCACATCTGCTACATAAAAACTGAAAACACGCGTTTTTCATGGGTTAGGCAGTAGCGACGCGGTCGCGAGAAGGACACCTGATGCACAAAAACTTTTGCGAGAAGCTTTAAGTCGTGAGACAGTAGCGAGATAGTCGCGATAGCTTTTGTCTGATTTTGGAAAAATCCAGTTTTGGCCAAACAGCATTTCGCGAGAAGCTATTGGTCGCGATATAGTCGCGAGGTAGTCGTGAGAGTTTCTGTGTAAAGTGATGAAAAATTTATTTCCCTCAAGCTCATTTCGCGAGAAGCTCTAAGTCGCGAGCTTTTCGCGAAACACCTTCTGAACCAGTTTTTGAAGAAAAACACAAAAATGCATTTTGAACAAAAACTAACAAACACAAAAGTATAAAATCACTTTCAAAAACAAATAAAACACTCAAAAAATCTTTTTGGGTTTGATCAACAAGTACTTGAGCATACACATCACATTTGAACATGTACAATCACACAAATGAGATAAGCATTCATTGAATCAAAGTCTTGTGTGTTGTGGGTGAGTATCAAGTGTGAAATAGTCCTTAGACCAGAGTGAAACTTCAATGATCAATTCAATCAAGTCATACACAACTAATACTAGGTCAAGTGGTCTATCTCAATTATAGAAATGAACATATATGACCTCCCACAAAATGATTACACATCTTAGAAGCTTTTTATTTGGCTTCTGCATAAATCATGACATTTGATCCTTTTTGGATAATACATCTCTTTTTGAGATTGGTATTTGAAATTTTTGATATTTCAACATTGAGAATTAGCCTTTGGCTTTTTGAGCACCATACATTTTAATACAAAAAGTCACTTTCCCTTTTTCCTAGCCAAATACTAGTATGTGCGACAGGCTTTTGCAGCTCAATATCTCTTTTCATTTGGAGATTTACATTTGGTGAGCTCTTTCACAAAAACAAAAAAAATAAAGTGGGAAGAGATATAGGCAAAAGTCCATGCAAGTATCAAAACCATCAAGACTATTGACCAATCATTCATGACAAGCTTGAATATCTGTTTACAACAATCACACATAGTTTTCAAGATTTCTCCCACATAGATATATGTGCATACATAATAAGCTAAACTCATAAATGCACTAAGCCATTAGTACGAAGGTACTAGGCCAAACTTACATGTGATATACACAAAACAAGCGATCAAACCTTTTGAAGATTTTTCAACTTTTTATGGGTTTTTGAATTTTTTGAACACACTCAAAAACAGAACAAAAACAAAAACAAAGCAAAAGCTTGAAAAAGAAACATGAACATACTAAACATGTAAGACCTAAACAACAGGTATGCAACAGAGAGAAAAAAAGGTTCACACACGAGATAGAGTTCAAGGAATGATATCGACACCGATGGTCTTACGCAAAGTCTCAAACTTTGGACCATCAAGAGGTTTAGTAAATATGTCTGCCTTTTGGTTGTTAGTGCTGATGAACTCCAAATACACAGTCTTTTCCTCCACCAAATCTCGAATGAAGTGGTACCGGATCTCGATATGCTTCAATTTCGAGTGTTGGACTGGATTTTTTGACAAATTTATGGCACTTGTATTATCACAGAACACACACATAGTGTCTTCAGTGATTCCATAATCATGTAGAAGCTTCTTCATCCATAATAATTGTGCACAACAACTTGCCGCTGCAATGTATTCAGCTTCAACAGTTGAAAGAGAGACTGAATTCTGCTTTTTGCTCATCCATGACACCAAGTTATTTCCAAGATAAAAACACCCACGGGAAGTGCTTTTCCTATCATCAGTACACCCGACCCAGTCAGCCTCAGAATATCCAGCTAGGCACTCATTCGAGTCTCTTGAATACTAAATTCCATAATCAGATGTGCCATTTATGTAGTGGATAATTCATTTGACCGCAGTCAAGTGGGATTCTTTGGGTGCTACCTGGAATCTAGCACAAACTCCAACACTGAAAGTGATGTTTGGTCTGCTAGCAGTGAGATATAGGAGACTACTTATCATGCTTCAATAGAGTGTTGGGTCCACTTCTACACCTGCTGCATCGTGACTCAGTTTTGTTGAGGAACTCATTGGAGTGGACGCGTGCTTCTTGGAGTCTTGGCCAAATCGCTTTACAAGATTTTTGGCATATTTTTCTTGAGAGATAAATATCCCATTTTCTCATTGTTTCACTTAAAACCCTAGGAAGTAGTTCAGCTCTCCCACCATGCTTATCTCAAACTCCCTTTTCATTTCTTCTGAAAATTCATAAGCTAGATGATCGATTGTGGATCCAAATACAATGTCATCCATATATGCCTGAGCAACAAGGAGAGAATTCTCATCTCTTTTGACAAACAAAGTTCGATCGGTTTGACCTCTTGTGAAACCATGATCTAAGAGGTATGTGGTGAGGCGATCATACCAAGCTCTTGGTGCTTGTTTCAGCCCATATAATGCATTCTTCAGCCTTAACACATGGTCAGGAAAGTGAAGGTCTTGAAACCCTTTTGGTTGCTCAACAAACACTTCTTCGTTTAAAAATCCATTCAAGAAAGCACTCTTCATGTCCATTTGATACAGCTTGAAGTTCAGAATGCATGCTATGGAGAGAAGAATTCGGATTGACTCTAATCTTGCAACTAGTGCAAAAGACTCATCAAAATCTATGCCTTTAACTTGAGTATATCCTTGAGCCACCAATCTCGACTTGTTTCGGACAACTTCACTATCTTCATCAGTCTTGTTCTTGAAGATCCACTTGGTGTCAATGACATGTGTATCCTTGGGCCTTGGTACCAGCTCCCATACATCATTTCTAACAAATTGGTGCAACTCTTGGTGCATGGACTCTACCCAATTCTCATCCTTCAATGCTTCCTCCACTTTCTTTGGTTCAAACTGAGCAAGATGGCAGTTGTATGTCACATGATTCACACTATAAGCTGGTCCTTTTCTCAACCGAAGTCCTTCATCTAAATCACCAATGATATTGCTTGAGGGATGATTGAGGATTACCCTTGATAATGGTCTTTTGGAAGTGGAAGGTTCCTTATCACACGAGATTGGAGGTTGAACTTTCGGAGGGGTGAGTGGACTAGGAGATCCTTGAGTTGATCTAGTCACCCTTCTTGGTATAGGAGGTGTAGACTCCTCTTCCGATAATTCTTTCTCAGCATCCTCACCTTGAGACATATCGTCATCATTCTCATTCTTCTTAAGAGTTTGTCCTTCACCATCATTATCAATACCTTTTTCAGAGATAGTGTCATCGATGTTTACATTTATCGATTCCATCACCATCTTAGTGCGCTTATTATACACTCTATATGCTCGGCTATTTGTGGAGTAACCTAGGAATATCCCTTCATCACTTTTAGCATCAAATTTTCCAGGATTCTCCCTATCATTGAGAATGTAGCACTTGCTTCCAAATATTCGAAAATATTTCATTTTTGGTTTCTTCTCTCTCCAAATTTCATATGATGTCTTCTTAGTTCCTGCTGGGAAGTAAATTCTATTCCCAATGTGACACGATGTATTCACAGCTTTAACCCAGAACTTCTATGGAATGTTTTTGTTGAGTAACATTACTCTTGCCATTTCTTGGATCACCCGATTCTTTCTTTTAACCACCCTATTTTGTTGTGGAGTTTTTGCAGCTGAAAATTCCTTCTTAATGTCGTGTTCATTGCAGAATGCTTCAAACTTAGCATTTTCAAACTCCTTCCCATGATCACTTCTGATTCTAACTATGGGAACTCCTTTTTCATTCTGTTTCATTCTGTAGCCTCTTGCATAGCCTTTCCATCTTGTCATATGCTTCCGACTTCTCCCTAAGAAAGTCCACCCAAGAATATCTTGAGAATTCATCAACAACCACCATTATATAGCGCTTTCCACCCATGCTTTCTGTTCTAGTTGGACCCATTAGATCCACATGTAGTAACTCCAAAGGGCGAGAAGTAGCAACTACGTTTACTTTAGGATGACTTGACTTTGTTTGTTTTCCCAATTGACATGGACCACAAACATTCTTCTTAACTTTTCCAAACTTTGGTAAACCAACCACAACTTCAAACTTCGAGACTTTTGCCACCTGTTTGTAATTAGCATGTCCAAGTCATTGATGCCACAACTCCAAAAGATTCACTCGAGCACTCCTACATGCTACACTTGGTTTGGGAATGACTCCATAACAATCGTCGGTGGTCTTTAGTCCTTTCAAAACTTGAACGCCTTCTTCATTCAGAATTAGACATCCTTTCTTTGAAAATTGGACTAAGAAGTCTTCATCACAAATCTGAGTGATACTAAGCAAGTTCGCTTTTAATCCCTTAACGTACAGCACATCAGTTAACAAAGGCAGTCCTGGTATATCCATGGTTCCCTTGCCAAGAACTTGTGAGTAACTACCATCTCCAAATGTCACGAAACCATCTTCCTTCTCTTTAAGATTTTTGAATAGAGACTTATCTCATGTCATATGCCTTGAACAACCGCTGTCAAGATACCACAAACATGAATTAAATACTTTCAGTGTGGTATGAACAAAAAGACAAGCATGTGAGAGACATTCTTGACCATCAAATGACATCTCATTTTTCTTTGCTTCATTCACAGATGAGTGTAACTTCCTTTTCAGACAATAAATTTTGTCACACAAATGTCTATTCCTTCTCTTATATTCATCAATTACGGAATTCGACTCACACAAGCTATTATGAATATCATGATTCCTATTAACTAAAGATTTCAGCATGTGTATAAAAATTCTAGCATGTTTCTTAGATTTGAATAACTCTAAAAGTTCATTACTAGAACATTCTCCAAATATGCTCATAGAGTCATTTTCACAAACACCTTACTATGCTTCATGTTGGCCTTTGCCAAATCACTCTTCATAGCACACCAAGGGGTGTAGGATCACACTTAGGTATTTAAATCACAGCGAGTGTACCCGCTCTGATACCAATTGAAAGCTCGAAAATGTGTTGAAAACACAAGAGCTGTTTAGACCCCCAAAACAAAGTTACAGCTTGGTTGATTTTACACTAACTTAATACTAAGTGCGGAATAGTGTAAACACAAACGTATAAGCAAGAGACTCTAATCCATATTTAAAGCAACATAGCAGTAAAAATGAAGTGAACAAGAGTAGGGAAGAGAAATGCAAACACAGATAACACCGAGACGTGGAAGAGGAAATCGAAGAACTCGGCGAAAAACCTCTTCGCCGCCCTCCAAGCGGAAATCGATCCACTAGACAATCAGTTGGGATACATGGGTGAGCAACAGACCCTCCAAGCCTAATCTACCCTCTGTACCTAAGCCCTCCAAGCTCCTACTCCAACAAAGCTTCTCGGAACCGTGTCTTGTCTAGCTCTCCGGATCCCACAATAAGTTCCATGTTGCATTTGCTATCCTTGGCTTCTTCCAATGCTTCCTAGCAGTACCAAAACTTCACTTGACACTCTGAAAGGGTGTGGTAAGTGTTTGGGCTATCAACCTCTCAATGGTATGGAAATTGAGAGGTAGGAGTTGAGGAAATTCCCAAAACAAATGTGTAGAGTGTTGTGGGTATAACAATCTCTAATTCTCAAGGTGTTTGGCTAGGGTTTGCTCTCAGAAGCACTCCTCAACATTTGTGGGTAATGTGGGTATAAATAGTGTAGACACAAAAAGTGTGTATCAGACTGGACAGGCTAGCAGAACAGAATGTCTCGCGGGTGTCTCGCGAGAAGGCCTTACTCGCGAGATACTCACGAGACACAGCTGTCTCCATCTGGCCTGACTCTTCGCATTTCAACATGTGCAAGGCACATGTGTTACTTTGAGGGATGCTAAGTCGCAAGCTACCTGCGAAAACTTCTTCAGTCTTCAAATGCTTGAGTCTTCACACCACTCTCTCTATCACACAACCCTTACAATGAAATCTCACAATAAATGCAGGGTACAAAAGATTGAATAAAGTTACAATCAAATTTGGCAGGGAATATAAACCAACAAAAACACATAGTTGTAAATAACAACTTTACAATATTTATCACTTGATGCGGGGATTGCAATGGTTTATTGTTGGCTGTATTAGGAGGGGTAGGAATCGAGTAGCACATGCTTTGGCCTAGTATGCTAGACATAGTTTAGATAAGGATTTGTACTGGTTGGAGGACTCTCCCCCACTAGCAATAGATGCTTTGTATCATTACCTTTCACTTCTTTAATTGAATGAATATTCCCCTTTCAAAAAAAAAAAAAAAAAAGGAAAAAAAAGAAGAAGTAAAGTCTCAGATCTGATTTTAATAAATATTTTAACGTTATTTGTCCCTGTCAATCTCAACCCGTGAGCTAGCTCTCTACAATTATCACTATGAAACAACATATCTATCAAAGTGATAAGAGACTGTTTGATTATGATAAGAACAATATATAATCACCATATAAAAAGGGGAAATTTTTTTTGATACAGCGGAAAGAACACGGCCTTTTACAATAATTAGTGCTTAATGACTTTCTTAATTATGATTGAATTACAGTCCTTAAAATAGAAATGCGCCTGCAACCCAGTATTGTGATTCATCAGTTCACTATACATCATCAAACAATGGAAGAGGCTTGTCCAAAGAAGAGCGGAGATCATTGATGGCACCATTATTAGTACACCCTCCCTCTACATTATCACAAGACATGCATAATTTCCAGAAGTCTGAACCAGAAACATCAGCCATCAAAAGCTCATCCATGTAATTAAAGCTTGATGCGAAGTTTGGTGAGTAATCGTCTTCGGAAAAAATTGACTTGAATTCATCATTGGATTTCGATTCATTTGCAACATTATCTCTCACCAAGCACATGTCCTTGAACGGTTCTTCAAGAGCATTACTACCAGAAGTTTCTTTGGTCTTGACCACATTTGACACACTTGTGTTTGAGTTTGTGATCTCATCATCAGAAGGAACAATGGTTTTTTGCTTGCGTTGCTTACCATCGATCAGCTTCTTTTTCATTACAGTGTTCCAATAGTTCTTGATTTCATTGTCTGTTCGGCCTGGCAACCTCCCAGCTATAAGTGACCATCTATAAAAATATGAAGTAAAAAAATCAATACTCAAAACAATAGCAGCACTGTTAAGAGCCGTATAGCTCAACTAACAGTCTAATACCTCCTAGTTGTAATTATCGAATCATAAAAAAACAATAGTGATACAATCAAGCAATTGCTCTCTTCAATAGAAAAAAAAAATTTAAAAAACTAAGAAAGAATAATTGGGAAATACCTATTGCCTAAGAGCTTGTGAAGCCTAATAATGAGGTCCTCTTCAGCAGGTGAAATGTTACCTCTCTTGATATCAGGCCTCAGATAATTCAACCATCGAAGCCTGCAACTCTTTCCACACCTCTGAAGACCTGTATTCAGCAAAATATTATTAACTTACCAAGCACATTTCATATACATATGCTTCCACACAAATACATTAGGATAGTAAGACTTAATAATAAAACAAAAACCCCAAGAGGGCATTTCAGTTTCATGATGAGTTTTTCTCATACCTGCTTTCTTTGCAACATTGCTCCATTTTCTTTCTCCATGGATTGCAACATAATCTGTGAGAATTTTGTCCTCTTGAGCAGTCCAAGCTCCCTTATTCATTTCCTCCTTAGAGCAACAAGGACGCCTACCCATCTTCACTTTAGAACCCCTCTCTCTCTCGCTCTCTCTCTCTCTCAAACACTCAACACACTATAGAATGGAAAGTTAGCTGGATCCTATAATCTTTAAAAAATGAATGATATTTATAAAGTCTCCTTTAAGAGTAAAAATAGTTAAACAAACGTGCATCAAGCAGGTATATATTATAGAAGAAAATAGCAAGTGGTTCATATCATCATGTGACCACTGGGGGCTGCGGACTTTGATCTTTCATTGAACAAACTTTCTGTTCTCAAAAAAAAAAAAAAAAACATTGTACGTGGCCAATTATAGTGTCTGTAGATTTATTAACTAAGTTCTAAATTATTGTTCAAAATTGTCTCATTGGTCAGATATGGAGAGCATTTCGTATTGTTCGACTCAGAGTCAGAGATCTATATGTTAAATCCTACTTGCTTTCTAGTGCACATTAAAAAACAAAAAAAGCAATAATACATAATACATCATCACCTGTAAAGTAAAAGATGGTCCAATCCTTGATAAAAGAAATTTTCTACTTAACCCACGTGGTTCTGTCTACTCTTCTTTTTTTTCTTTTCTTTTTTTTTTTTTTTTGAGAAAAGATTATAACTTTATCTAGATCAATAGATCATGAAGTTGAAAGTGACAAACACTTGATGATAAATCTATGTACATAGCGGATAAAAATTACGATAACAAACATATATACGATCCTAAAATCTTTAGGAATTAGGATCTTGGCAAGAATATCCATCACATATGTGGTTTTACGATAGGATTTTTCTTATACTATTGTTCGGTGTGTGTAAGATGAGAGGGCTACACATATTCCAAAAAGAAAAAAAAAAAAAAACTCAAATAGTACGTACTCGATTGGACACATTAGGAAAAAACAATAATAAAAAAATCTTTTTGTCAATCTAGAACTAAGTGAAATAAGTGATTAAAGTTGTAGCTAATGACTACAATTCTCACTAAAAAAACTTTAGGATAAATTACAAATTTGGTCCCCTATTCCTTATAGTACTATATTTTAATTGAATTCTTAACCTTTCAATTGTATCAATTTGATTCATAACAATTTCAATGTTGTGTTAATTTAGTCCTTGCAGTTACCTATTGGATGGAAAAAGTTGTGTGCCAAACAGAATAATAAAAAAATATTTTTCATACCACATCAACCGCCAACTGTACCGCCATGTCATATTACATTTTAAGAAAAAACCCCCAAAATTAACATGTTCACATCAAGGTACTCTAGTCATATCAAATTTCGAATATCTTCCCATGTCAAAAAACTCGATTTATTCCTAGAAAATTCAATCCAAGTTTCAGTCGGATTATCGAAGACAAGATGGTGAAGATGGTGGTCATGGCCATGGGCTTAGTGCTATCGACGAGGTTGCCGGCCACCCATGAGTCTAGCATCTCCTCCAGCAAGCTCCGCCACATCAACATTATGCCTAAGCTTAACCCTGCCTTAGAAATTGCCTGCCTAAACCTCCACAAAGTTCAAGAGGTACCCAAAACCTCCACCCCGCTTGACAACGATGCAATATGGACAAATCCATATTCAAGCCGGAAACAAATAAACATCCATGATTTTGCAAATCAAAAGCCCAGATTTGAATTATAATATTTCAATTAACCGAAACTTACAAATAGGCAACATCAAGACCTTCCTAGGACTTCATGATGAGTTCATTCTAACAAAACCCAAACTTTGGATACCAAAGAATTCGAAAATGAAAAAGCAGCCAAAGGAAAGAGGCAAGAACTTGAACTTGGTAGTTTATCTATTGAGCAAAAGAATTAGACTAGTGGAAAAACCCAAAGGGATCACAAAGAATTAGGCCTTTTAATTTGATGAGGCCATGTTTGTTTTCTGGGAAAAATTTTAAGCTTGATTTCTTTTCTTTTCTTTTTTGTTAATTGGGTAAATTAAAATACTATGGATTGAAACATAATTTGGTTATTGTAATTTTGTTTTGTTTGTGTTTGAGTTTGATTTTTGTGTTTCCTATTGTGACCATGTTAATTAGGGTTTTTAAAAAAAAAAAAAAAAATTAATCTGATGTGGTGGTACAGTTGGCCGTTGATATGGTATAGAAAATAATTTTTCATTATTCCCGTTTGACATATCTGTTTTTTCCATTCTAAGGATAACAGCAAAGACTAAATTGACACAGTTTTGAAAATGTTAGAGACCAAATTGACACAATTAAAAAGTTAAGCACCAAATTGACATATGGTGTAAAGGATAGAGACCAACTTTGTAATTTACCCAAAAATTTAATATGACTACATATTTTTGAAAATCTAACAGTTAGATTGCATTTTTTTTTTTAATTTTTTAACACAAATGTCAAATTTCGTGTTAATTAAATGTTATTTACTATTTGATTAATAAACTTATATTTTATGCATAATTTTAGATTATAACAACTTGAAATTTAAACATTTGGTTGATGACATAATTATTAATTTTTGATTTTCTAAAAAATTTGCAAGTATGAAGGACATAAGAAGAATGACAATTATGCAACTTTGGTTGCAAGAATTTTATACAACTCCCACATGTACTATTTAAATAAGTCACATGACACATTAAAAATATTATGCGACTATAAGTACATGTAGTTGGTTTTTTAAAGTGGATTGCATAAGAATTCCTGCAACCCAGGTTGCATAAAAATATTGCTCTAAGGGTGTGTTTGGATACTGCTTATTTTGCTGAAACTGAAAAATTATTGCTGAAAGTACTATAAATAAAGGTAAAAGTTAGTTAAAATAGTACAATTTGGCCCATGAATAGTGCCAAAAAGTGCAGTGAGACCTATGAATAGTAGAAAAAATAAGTTGAATAGTAAAATAATTTTAATTTTTAATCTTAACCCAAATGCACACTAAATAGAAAGAAATAAAATTCAGCATAGGATTTGGTCTTAATCTATAGTGGAATGCATGGGGGAATGAATGGGAGACTTGAGTTAGTTTTAGAAATTCAAAGCCTTAAAGCATCCGCACCTGGAATAGTAAATGTTATATGTAAGCTTCATTTAGCATTTTATCCTCAAAAACCTTCCACATCCGGAATGCTATATACCAAGTATTGCAAATACTGCTACAGTGCAATTCTAAAGGTAGAATTGCACTGTAGCAGCATTGTAAAAAAAAAAAAAAAATTATTCTCTTTCTTCCAAATTTCTATCTCCTCTCTCTCATTATTTCTGTTCTCTTCTCTCTCTTCCTTCTCTCTTTATCATCTGCTCTCTCCTCTCTTTAGACCCAAATACCATCCTACTCCCAATATTAACATCACACATCACAGTGGTTCAAGGAAGAGGTGGGTATGGCAGAAGTGGGTTGTGGGTCACGGAGATCGAAGATCGCTAGTGTTTGGGTCCAGTGTTGCTAGGTTTTCGGGTTGCTCAGATTGGTGATGGGTTTGGTGGAGATCGACGTGGGTCACGTCGAGGTCAATGTTTCTGGGTTTCTGTTATGAGGCTGGGTTTCTGTTGGCGAGTTCGATGTTGGTTGTGGGTTGATGGTGGTGGTTTTGGTTGTGTTGATGGTGGTGATTGGATGAGAGTTTTAATTTTGTTTGGGTTGATGGTGGTGGTGGTGGTGGTAGTGGGCTGTGTGGGTGGCCAGATTTCTTTGTTCCTTGGTTTGGTAGTTGTGGTTTTTGTGAGTTGGTGATGGGTAATTTGATGGTGGTGTGGGTAGTGGGTTGATGGTGGTGGTTTTGGTTGTATTGATGGTGGTGGTTGGATGAGAGTTTTAATTTTGGTTGGGTTGATGGTGGTGGTGGTGGTGGGTTGGGTTGGGTTTGGCTTAGTGGTGGTAGTGGCGGCTTGGTGGTGGTGGCAGTGGGCTGTGTGGGTAATTTATTGGGTAGTATAAATTATATTATTTTATTGTGTAGAAATATTATTTTAATGAGTAGAATAGAAAAATAAAAATTGAGATATTGAGAATGATATAAAATAGTACGGTATAAATGATAAAATAAATTTTAAAATAGTAAAATAAAATAGGTCAGGGAAATCATATATGAATGCTCTTATAAAACGTACATTTAAGGGGGCGCCTAACTCAGGCTTTCCCACTTCTCAGTTCTCACATATCCTTGACTTCGAAGTTCCACCCCAACCAACCCTTAAAAAGCTGCAATTAAAAAAAATAAAGAAGAAAACTTATAAAACTGGTTATGAGTTTCTGTGCCCTGATTAAGAAAAAAAAAAAAAGGGAATATCTTTTGTATAGTTATCATCATGCATCACAACTCACAAGCTAGTTTACGATCAAGAGTATATCTTCTGTGGGGGCAACTTGTGCATTATTGCTCTCTTTAAATGGAAATTTTATGAAGCAAGTACCGATAAAGTTTCTATAGAAATAATATGCCTACCTTGATTCTGAGTTTCTGACAGGTATTATTATTATAATAAATTGAATAATTGAACTAATGCCATATTTGCTAACTAAAGACACAATAAATAAATGGTTTAATTTTTTTTTTGAATAAACAAAACAGCAAGTGTTTAGTTATATATATATATATATATATATAAAATATGAAAATAAAGTGGCAGTCAATTTTCAGTCATTCATTCTGGAAGATAATTGAGTCGGCAGCAAATCCTCGATCTAAGTCATTAATGTAAAAATAATTAAATTTCCATTTAATAATTTTAAACTGTTTACGTGATACGATTAGAACTATAGCAAATTTCAATGATTTATGCAACATAAGACTTAGTAGTGTTATCTTCTGGCATACCATGTTCGACTATAGAATGTTATCTTCTGGTTGGCTTTGATCTCTATCCATTGGGTTTCACTATATAATGGGAAATATATTTCTGTGTAGTGTAGCACATTGTAGCAACGGTTTTTGCAAATTGCAATTCCATAATAATCCAACAGTTAATGGTTTTTTTTTTTTTTTTTTTGATAAATAGGATAGAATTTTAATCTATGACGTTTATTTCTTACCGATTGTTTTTATTATCATAGTAAGATATTAATCGAATTTTGGTGGTGTAGGCAGGGTTCGAACCTCAAATCTTTTACACAATAAACTTTACAATATCAGTTAAATTAATTAAAACCCACAATTAATGTTAATTCCAATTAATTCATATATTTTTCAAAACATAAGAAATCAAAGGTATGTTGTTTAAGCAGAATCCAATTTTTATTATATTTGGCCTCTTATTAATGATTTATAGTAAACTCGAAATGAAAATTCGATTCATATGAGATCTGACTTCGTAGATTAAGGTTAAACGCTTTACTTAAGAGTAGGGCTGTCCAGATCAACCCGTCACCTGCCCCACCCGCCTAGACCCGACTCGGAACCACCCGATCCAACTGCTCTGGCGGTCGGACTCGGGTCCTGACTTCAAAAACTTGTCGCCGGCGGGTTGAGTGGCAGTTTTCTTCTCCAAAACCCGAGCCACCCGACCTGACCGATGTTATCTACAAACCCAGCCAACTCCGGCGAGATCAAGCTTAGATTCGAGGAGATCTGGCGAGATCTCGACTGTATTTGGTAAGATCGAGCTTAGATTCGAGGAGATCCGGCGATATGAAGCTTAGATTCGAGGAGATCTAGTGAGATCAAGCTTAGATTCGAGGAGATCCGGTGAGTTTTTCCAAAATCCGGCTATTTTTTCCAGATTCTAGCTAGTTTTTCTAGAAACCGACGAGTTTTTCAGATTCCGGCAACTATTTTTTTTCAGATTCGACGCTTTCTTTTTATTCCGACGACCCGACCGACCCTCTTCCTCACCCGAAACCGACTCGACCGATTTTCCGGTGGGTCGAGTCTGGGTTCCTCCGCTCCCCACCCAACGCCGGCGGGTTGAGTCCAGGTTGGGTCCAAACCTGACCTGGCCCGACCCGTGGACAGCCCTACTTAAGAGGACTGTTTGTCACAATTCGAGATGAATACTAAAATGACTACAAATCCTAATAAATTAATTATTGAATTTTGAGGCCAAGTCATTTCTAGTGTCATTGATTCAAAGTAAACCAACTTGAAGTGGGTTGGTTTGAAGTAAACAGATCGAAACCTAAGACAACTCACTAACACTAAACTAATTGAAAGCAAGCGTAGCTCAGATCAAACACTTCTAACAATTAAATACTCGAATCAAACTTGATTGAAGATAATTACAAAGAACTAATACGCATAAATTATTTGTTGCTACATAGAACTAGAAGATTTCCTAAGAAACTAATTACAAATGATCTTAGTAAGTTCTTTGCTGTGTTTTTGGTGCATTCTTCTGCAAAATGAGGCTTTTGTGATTACCGTCAATTGTACTTTCCTTGTGTTACTTCCTTGTGGAGTTTCAACGACACTTTTTGCACTATCGACTGGTATTGATAACCACTTATAACTTTTTTGAAGCAACTGTTCCAAAGTTGACTATGTCAATTTTGTGTGTCACTATCACCAATGTTTGTTTTTTTTTTTTTTTTTCCTTAACCACTTCAAATTATACAAGATTAACACTACTTGTTAGCATCTGAGGGCATTATTCATAAGTTTTTATTTATTTTACTTGGATTTCCATGTTATTTACACTTTTTTTGTTGTTGTACATCTCCTATTGCGTCACATCTCTTATTTAAAATTAAGACAATTTAGTTACAAAATTGATTGTAACTTAAAATTACAACTTTACTCAATATCATTTTATTAGAGGTGAATTTTGATAAATCCACAATTGGATTACATCTTCTTCTTATATACTCCATGCTTGCAAAATTTCTACAAAATTAAAGATCAATAGTTATATCATTAATAAATTATTGGCATAAATGCACTTTTAGTTCTTACATTTTGCATGTTTTCCATTTTGGTTCCTAAATTTTCATTTCACCACTTTTAGTCCCTAATTCAATTATCGCGTTCCATTTTGGTCCTTACCGTTACTCACTTAACAGAAATTGCTGATGTGGCAAACAGAGTCCACTGTTGGCACATTAAATGCTGACGTGGCCAATTACATAATATTAAAAAGTGCCACATCAGCATAAAATTATTAATTAAAAAAGACACATTAGCATCCACATCAACCTTTGATTTTTAAAAATTAATTTATCAATTTTAACAAAATGAAAAATGAAAAAAAAAAAAATAGAACCCAAAATACACATGAATTCAGATCTAGTTTCATCTTAAACATGAACAAGAAAGAAAACAAACCTAGAAAATTCAATCACAATAACACAAACCCAGAAAAAATAAATTTACCAACAAGAACATGATACTAACATAAACCTTTCTTGCATTTTCTTATACTTAGAACCAAACACAAATTACCAGCAAAAGCATCCAACCAAACACCACCAAAACCAGCAAAGACATCCCTAATAACTCCACTGAAAAAAGGGAAAAAAAAAAAAATCTCGGTTCTTAAGATTTCCCCTCTCACGTTTCTACCTCTCCATAAAAAAACACTTAAATTTCCAGCCAAAGATACTCATGAAAAATCTATAGAAAAGCCACAAAAAAACCCATTGAAAAAACCAGAAAAAAATCCTAGATGGATCTCCAAAAATATCTCTGTAAACTCATCAAATAACCTAAAAAATCATACCCAAAACCTCAACAAAATATTCCCAAAATTTCGCTACAAATCCAGCAACAATAGAACAACAAGCACAGCCTAAATGAACGAGGGGTTGCTCGCCATGGTCGATCTTCCACCATAAGGTCTGATCTGCCACCGCCACCACAAGGTCAGAAGACATTGCTGGGAAGAGCGAAAGGGTCGGGTTCACTGCCGATCTTAGCCCCTCTCTCTTTAAACCCAAATCCAAACCACCGCCGACCTCAGCCCCTCTCTCTCTCTACCCAAATCCAAACCACCACATCTCAGCCTCTCTTTCTCTAAACCCAGATCAAAGCCATATCTCAAAAACTACAACCTGAACTTAAAGAGAAAAAGTAATGAGAGAAAGCAAAGAGGGAGAGAGCGGAGTTTGAGTGTTTGACCCGAGAGAGAGAGAGAGATAGGAAAATGAAAATGAGTTTGAGTTTTGTGTTTTGTGTTTATTGATGATGTTGTGTTTGGTTGACAAGAAAATTTAAGAAAAATTGAGATAGTTACTACAAGTTTTTTTTCTTAATCTTTAAAACTGAAAAGAAAAAAAGGTTCTTCGTTTTTCTTTTTTTTCATATTTAAATTAGAATTGCAAAATTAAAATTTAATTTTTTTAAAAATTTAAAATGCTGATGTGGCATATTTTAAATACTAAATAATTTTTAATATTATTTTATTGGTCACGTCAGTATTTAATGTGCTAACAGTGGGCTCCGTTTGCCACATTAGCAATTTCTGTTAAGTGAGTAACGGTAAGGACCAAAATGGAACGCGTTAATTGATTTAAGGACTAAAAGTGGTGAAATGAAAATGTAGGGACTAAAATGGAAAAGATGCAAAATGTAGGGACTAAAAGTGTAATTACGCCTAAATTATTTAAATTGCAAGTTTTTATAGTTTAAAATTATGGATAAAATATAAACTTCTAGATCATATAGTAAATAATATCCGATTGATACAAAATTTGACATGTGTATTAAGAGCGTAAAGAACATACAATTCAATGGTTAGATTTTCAAAATATGTAATAATATTTATTTTATTGAGTAAGCTTATAGTCTTAAACTACAACTAGTTTTATAGCTACACTTTATCCTTAAAATTATATCCGGCTCCAACATATGTATTTTTTATTTTTTCAAAAAGAGGAGCAAGTCAAAATTTGACTATAATGAATTAATATAATCAATCGGAATTGGCCCAAATGACCTGGAATGACCCATAATGGATTAGAATTTAGCCTGAGGGGGTTTCTTGTTCCTATTTACTATTGGTACAATATTTTCCAACCGAAACATAATAGAATCCACAAAAATTGTTAGTAACTAATCTTATTTTCCTTCCTCCTACCTAATGTTATCGCCTTTTTATTATTTAATATTTTAGTTTAATTATTTGTTTCATGGTTTAGAGTACCATACATTAGGGTGGCAATTCGTGTTCGCGTGTCGGGTTCATGTCATGTCAACTCATACGTATCTGACTATATAGGTTAACACTAACCTGACATGTTTATTAAACGGGTCAAGATTCCTCAATCCTAACCCGACCTATTTATTAAACGGGTTAGTCGTGTCGACCTGTTTATCTAATTTTATCAAAATGAAGAAAAACATTTATGAAAAAATAAGCAAATAAATATTTTAAATATAAAATTCAAAACTAATGAGTAATTGCATCACAAATAATCATTCAAAATTAAAGCATATCTCAATATCATAAATAATCAATCACAATATGTCAAAGAAAATAAATTACAATAACTAATAAGTTTATATACCTAGGGTTTGAATGGTATATTGGTAAAATTTCATTTAATTAAACGGGTCAGTCGGGTTAAACGGGTTCCATAGGTTGAACCCTAACCCAACCCATTTATCAAACGGATCTGTCGTGTCAACCCAAATATAACACGAACTCATTAAGCCTCAACCCATAACTTGCTAATTTCGTGTCGTGTCGTGTCGTGTCAAATTCGCGGGTCGTGTCCAATTTTGCCACCCTTACCATACATTCTTTCATTTCCTATATATATATATATATAATTTTTTTTTTCTTGGGGAAAAAAAACTTTCTCCTCTTTATGTTTGAGGTAGTTCACAGTTCCCCTCTTATCTTTGAAAATAACCAATTGCCTCCTCTATGTTTGAAAAATGAACAAATACACTTAATTTATTACTTTTTTCAGTTAAATTCAACAAAAGGTTTTTCAAGAAATTATTAGTCATGCATCACAAGAAAGAAAGAAAAAAGGTTAAGGATATCATTTTTTTTCTTGGATTGCATTTGTAATTGTTGTGATTCCATTAGATTTAATTGAAAAGGTAATGAATTTGAGGTATTTCCTACCTAAATTGGTTTAATAAAAGAGGAAATTAGTTGACCACAAAGAAAAAGGGTATATGGTCAACTTACCAAACATATTCTTACTTCTATTCCTAAGTAAAGACAGTTGCTGTGGTGTAGTGGTTATCACGTTAGTCTTACACACTAAAGGTCCCCAGTTCGATCCTGGGCAGCAACATTTTACTTATGTTTTTAATTTTATGGAGGATTTGTCATTTGTAACTTGTAACTTCGAAAGACACCCACGGCCCACGGGGTTACTTTAACGACATTATTTTATTTTATTTTTGACAAAACAACAACGAAATTTCATGATGCATAGATAGATGTTGCAACCTAATCTTTTTTTTGTGTGTGCTTGCAATACAGCCAACATACATTTTGACATATGTTATTCGTGCTGATGCTGCATTCATAAAACAACAAATGAAAATATAGAAAATTGAAGAGCTCTAGATTCCTCTGCCCCTTGCCCCCTTGCCCCTTCAAGTTCTTCATACCTATAGTTTCTAATCCATTACTAAATGACATTTGTAGCATCAATGCCACGGGAGTGGTTAAGAGCTAGAATCTATTTTTTTTTTCCTTTCAAAATTCTAAGTGTTGTTGATCGTATATTATTAATTAAAAACTATGACGGTTCAGGCCTCAAATCTTGGTTTACATAACACATGCATAACAAAAATTGATGTCTTTTATATCTTAATCAACACGGGTCCAAGCAAGGACAAAATATATAGCAGATATTGGACCCCAGTATGTTTTCCATTGGAAGAGTTGAACTTCATTTTTCACTGTGGCTCCTTCAATTAAAGTTATAAATTACCTAAACACAATACAAAATTAGCTTAATGCCTCCTTGTTTTCGTGGTTATTATTTTCATATCATCATTAATATTTTGTACAAAAAGCACCAAAGGTGCACACCTACTATAGTCACACAGACACATTACATAGTACTCTAGCTTATAAAATATACTAATTAACATAAAACCACAAAAACATTTATGCACGACATTGAGGCTTGGTTGAGACATCACCGTGATTTTGATTAGGCGTCTGATTGAGCCAGTGACAATCCTCAAACGAGCACCGTGGCCCACCCTTTAACCACTCCACATCAAGTGGCTTAATATACCTATGACCCCACGTAGGAGTCCCATCCTCGAACGAATTATGTGTCAATCTCTTCAAATCAGAGCCGTCCAATTTCATTGTGAAGATCTCGCCGTACGGCTGGTAATGATGTGGGTTCGAGATTGGCTCAGCTGATACGCCAGCATAGTCTGAAGTAAACACTACACTTTTCCCATCCGGACTAAAAGTCGGGTGGTTCGCCCGCCCACCCGACCCGCTTTGAAACAATTTCCTCAGCCCGGTCCTATTCGGGTGGATCAAATATAGCTCGAAACTCCCACTTCCCGGGTTTTCACGATCCGATGCAAAAGCGATCCAATCACCATCAGGTGACCAACTACACATCGTGTCACTCCATGGACCCTCAGTTAACCTTTGGAGCCCACCTCTCTCCCCATCCACAGCGTCCATAATATAAAGGTTCTTGTAACCCGATCGACCCGAACGAAACACGACCCATTTACCATCGGGCGAAGGGAAAGGAAAGGCATTGTTTTCCCCATTGGTAGTTAACTTTTTGAACTTTGGTTGGCCGTCAAGATCATCATCATCAACATTGATAGAAATTATATCAACCTCAGTGGTGGGCTCAGCAAAAGTAGGGCCCGTGCTGGTGTATACAACCCCCTTGCGCACCTGGTCCCACACGGTCGAGAATGCTGAATCGGGATAAACTTGACGCCGGTTCGAACCGTCCCGGTTCACGACGTAAACGCCCGGAAATTCCACGTAAGCGATACGGTCACCTGCGGGTGAGAAAGAAGGGAAGGAACCGTCCATTCTAAAGAGCGACACGTCAGCCACTGGGCTTTGGAGATTCTCAAGCAACAGCTGTGTGTTTTTTCTTCCATTCGATTCGCCTCTACACCTGTGGTACCCGACTCGGTTCGAATCGGACGAGAAGAACGGGTTGAAGTGGTGAGTCTGGGGTGACACGAGCCGAGTTAGCTCCTTGAACTCGTTCTTAGCCAGGTCGAAAAGCTCTATGTGACGGAATTTCGAGGTGGATCTTCTCGTAGCCACAGCGATGAAGTTCTTGTTCCCTGGTGACGTGGCTGGTGTGAACGCGTGGAGACCCGGTGGGGTGACTCGCTCAACCACAACCGACACAGTAGAAACCAAACCCTCACTCGGCAAAATCGCCCTGTAAATACTCCACCAATTATCACTACCCCTCCTGTGAAAATACAGAGTAAACTCGTCGACCCAGCACGGCCACCCACCGTGTTCAACAACCTTGACTCGCTGAGTCCCATCCCGAGTCAAGAAAGCATAGATATCCGTACTGAGTTCCTCCACATCACCATTCCAACCTTTCTCTCCATACGAAGCCACGGCAGTCCAAACCCCAGACGGAGACACCGCGGGACTAAAATCGGCGATTCCAAGAGGCGTCAACCTCCGAGTTAACCCGGTTGTCAACTCGGTCGAGTACACCGCTGCCCAACTCGTCCTCGGCTCACCCGTGTCCTCGTGAGTGGACACGTAGACCAAATAGTCCCCACTCAAACTGGGCTTATCTTTCATCGAAATCTGATTGTTGCTTTGCATCGAACCCAACAAAGGGAGTTGTAAACGTACGAGGTTGTCTTCTTCTTCTTCCTCTTCCTCTTCAAGTGCCGACCGGGATCTGGGGCTTCGCGGAGTGTTGCGAAAAACGGCGTCGTAGTAGATGTTCCACGTGCCGTTTCGCTCCGTGACGTAGATGAGTTCGGTTGGAATCGGTTCGGGTCGGGTCTGGATGAGGGATTGGTTGGTTAAGAGAGAGAAGAGAGAGGAGGGAGGGAAGTGGCCATTGAAATTGAGAGATCGACCATCGGTGATTCTGATTTCGGTGGTGATTGAAGGTGGGTCCCACGTTGGGAGCGCGAAGACATCGAAGGCGTTAGCTGATCTTCCGCCAAGCGTAGCGAAGAGTATGGTGGTGCTGATGCTGGTGCTGCTTGAAGATTCGTGGTCCGCCGCTGCACACAACACTAAAAAATTGAGCAAGAGGGACAAAGCCAGAGGGATTATGGGTTTCATTGTGACTGTGGAGTGTGTGCCTGTGAGAAGTTGTGGAGTGTGAAGATGATGATATCTTTGAGGAGGTGGGGGTTTTTGGTAGCGTAAGAGATGACGTGGTGTGAGATGATTGGGTCCCACTTGGTTCAGGATATGACACGTGGTTTTGCTGCTAGCCACGAAGATTTGAGGATTTTTTATTTTGTGTGGTGGGATTGGATTTCTTGTCTTGATCCAATGCAGTCAATTTTTATCGAGATTGCGTTGTTGGATTCGGGGTAATCAATTCCTTTGTTGTGTGTCTGTTAATATTCTCAGACCTTCTCTGCTTTGTTTTGGAATTTTTGGCCTGTCTTTCTACATAATTAGCCAACAATGTTTTTGCCGTTTTTTTCTTTGGCTAAAGAATAGTGTTGTAATGTACTCCGTAATTGACAAGAGAAAGTACACACTATTAATAGCTTGGTATAAGGTTGATTTCCAACTCTTTTTTATCTTCTTGACTTTTTCAACCCGGCCTTAAAATATCATAACATTTTTTTTTTTTTTTTGAGAAGAAACTGATATTTCATTCACTTAGAAAAGGAGTACAACAGAGGCCAACTGCTAACAGATTTATCCAAGGCCAGACTGAAACAAATCAACTAAAAAGGGAGGAATAACATCCTTCCAAAGATTAGAAACTTGATAACATTTGGCAACTTGGGCTGGCTCATGAGTAGCCCTGTTGTAATCCATTTTCACGTGTTGGAACAAGCAGCAGGAGAAGGAAGATCTTGCTGACCGAATGCTTTGAACAAAGTGACCCATTGAGCCACCATTTTTCCCTTGAGAGACAGCTAGGATGACAGAGGAAGCATCAGATTCAAATATAACATGAGTAAGGTTCAGCTCTTGAGCCAAAAGAACTCCCTGTTCTAGCGCAAGGAATTCAGTCCACTCAGCAGGGAAATGCGAAGGAAGAGCCTTACAAAGTGCCGCAATCACCCTACCAGAATCATCTCGGACAATCACTCCAACACCTGATATGCCGCTGCCATCAATAGAACAAGCACCATCCACGTTAATTTTAATAAAGCCCAACGGAGGAGCAACCCAGCCATGAAGAGGAGGCTGTAAAGGTGTAAGATCCCACATGGAAGCCTCGTTAAACTCCTCAACAATATTCTTAGCAAAATCCTAGATTTGAACAGGAGGCAAACCACTTTCACCATGAATGACCTTATTCCTGTTATGCCAAATAGACCAGGCAATGGCAAAGAAAAAATCCAAGTGCTTATCTAGCAAGGGAGAGCAGAAATGGAGCACAAGATCATTGAAATCTTTTACATTCAGCAGCTTCTCAATTGGACAGTCTTGCCAAAGTGACCATACCGAGAGAGCAAAATCACATGATATTAAAGCATGGGTAAGATTTTCGGGCTCTTCATCACAAAAAGGGCAGATGCAGGACGTTTGAATGCCTTTTGCAGCCATATTGGATAGCACAGGAAGGCCATTAACACAAGCATGCCAAGAGAAGATCTTAATCTTTGCTGGGAGTTTCAGAGACCAAACTTTTTTCCAAATCCGAGCATTTGGGTCACCAATAGAGCATTCCCCATCTTCCTTCGTGTCTAGGATCTTTGATGCAACAAAGTAGGCACTCTTAACTGAAAAATCACCCCTCTTGTTTCCCATCCAGATGAGTTTGTCTTCCGACAAATTGTGGCATAGCGGAATTTGTAAGATTACACTAGCCTCAAAAGGTAAGAAAAGGGCACGAACCGCCTCTATTTTCCACCATCTAGTCACCGGATCAATGAGAGAGGAAACCATTGGGTATTCCAAATTGGGACGAGGGGGGGAAATGACCTTGTATGTTGAGGGGGTTGGGAGTCATTTGTCCTCCCAAATGTGGATTAGGCGCTCATTTCCCACTCTCCACCTTGTTCCACTACGAAGGACCTCTAGGCTATTGAAAATACTCCGCCAAGTATAAGAGGGGCTGCAGCCCAGGTTTGCGTGGAGAATGTCACAAAATGGGAAATACTTTGCCTTGAGGATGCGGGCGACAAGGGTGCTCGGATTTGAGAGGATTCTCCAAGCTTGTTTTGCAAGTAAAGCAAGATTAAAGGCCTTTAGGTTTCTGAATCCCATACCCCCTTGTGACTTCGGCTTGCACATTGTTTTCCATCCGACCCAGGCCATTTTGGGCTCCTAATGCTTTTGCCCCCACCAAAAACTCCTAACCATTTTTTCAAGGTCATCGCAAAGACTTTTTGGAAGTTGGAAGCAGCTCATCGTGTAAGTAGGAACAGCTTGGGCCACAACCTTGATAAGAATTTCCTTTCCCCCCAAAGAGAGCAATTTGCCCTTCCAACCAGCCAACTTCTTGCAAACTTTGTCCTTGATCTCCACAAAGACAACCTTCTTTGATCTACCAATGATAGAGGGAAGGCCAAGGTATTTAGTATGGCTTGAGTCATGCATTGGCCCAAGAATGCTTAGAATCTCATCTTTGAGTTCCTGGGAGGTGTTTGGGCTGAAAAATATGGAGGATTTGTTGGTGTTGATTTTCTGTCCTGAAGCTGACTCATACAAACCAAGAATTTCCTTCAGCTTGTTGCACTCGTTACCATTGGCCTTGCAGAAAATCATGCTATCGTCTGCAAAGAAGAGATGAGAGACTTTCGGAGCCCCCCTACAAATAGAAATGCCATTGAGCTGGTTGTTTCTTGCCGCTTCATTGATAAGGGCAGAGAAGCCCTCTGCACATAGTAGGAATAGATACGGAGATAGCGGGTCGCCTTGTCTGAGTCCTCTATTAGGAGTGATGTTTCCATATGTTGTGCCATTTATAATGACTGAGTATGACACTGAGGAAATACACTTCATCACTAGCATGACCCAATTCTCATTAAATCCCATCTTCCTCATGACTTTTTCAATAAATGCCCATTCTACTCTGTCAAAAGCTTTACTCATGTCTAGCTTTGCAGCCATAAAGCTATCATTCCCCCCTTTCTTATGCTTCAAAAAATGCATGATTTCATACGCCACCAAAACATTATCAGTGATAAGCCTATCGGCTATAAATGCACTCTGATTTTCTGAAATAATATAAGGAAGAATAGCTTTAAGACGGTTAGCTATAGTTTTTGAGACAAGCTTATATATCACATTACATAGGCTTATTGGCCTGAAGTCAGTCATTCTCTGGGGATTATTTGTTTTTGGCACAAGAGCAATATTAGTTTTATTAATATCAGATAAAGGCATGCCAGAATTAAGAACATTTAAAACCATATTCGTGACATTAACACCAACTATACTCCAGTATTTTTGAAAAAAGAGAGCGGACATACCATCAGGGCTGGGTGATTTTGAGGGGTGGAGCTGCTTGAGGGCAATAACCACTTCTTCTCTGGAGAAGGCTCGAGAAGGTCAGCATTCATTTCAGGAGAAACCAAGGGAGGGATGGGAGCAATGACAGATTCTGACTGACTCGGATGAGAGGAGGAGTATATCTCTTCAAAATAGGAAATAGCAGCCCTAGCAATACTGTCCTGATCCCTACACCAGTTTCCAATATTATCCCAAATACCCAGGATAGTATTCTGCTTTCGTCTTTCAGAGGCCCTTGCGTGGAAAAACTTGGTATTTTTATCTCCCTCACGGAGCCAGTGAGCTTTTGCACGTTGCCCCCAGAAAATTTCCTCACTATCAAGGAGATCATTGATTTCCTTTCTTACTTGATTTATTTCTTCACCCAAAGACCCATCCTGATCAAGCTGAATCAAGGAAGTGAGCTTTTTCCTTTTTTCCTGAATTACCTTTGGAATTTGCCCAAAAGCAGTCGAACTCCAAGCCTTAAGATCAGCGGCACAAGCCGATAAAGCGGAGGCAATCCCGTTCGGTGTACTCAAATCACTTTCAGAGCACCAGGCTGCTTTAATAACTTCCTTACATTCCTCCCTCTTTGTCCACATGGACTCAAAATGAAATCTGCGAGAACGTGGTAGTTTAGGAGCTTTAGGGTCGGATAAAAACAAAGCACAATGATCAGAAGTAGAGTCAACAAGGTGGTGGACTCTGGCCTCCCCAAATTTGTCAATCCAATCACTTGTAGCAAACACTCTGTCGAGCCCTAAGTACACCCTACCAGCCCCCTCTTGCATGTTACACCAAGTGAAGTCTGGCCCAACATAGCCTAAGTCTTTAAAACCACAGTAGTTAACCACATTTCTGAACTTCTCCATCTGGCTTTGGGGACACAACAACCCACCTGATTTTTCCTCCATGGATAGAATCTCGTTAAAGTCTCCAAAACAAATCCATGGAAGTTGGTACTGGTCTTTCAAAAAAGCCAGCAAGTCCCAAGAGAATTGCCTCAAGTGAGCCTGGGGATGGCCATAAAATCCTGTGATTCTCCATTTAAAATTTGAGTTTGCCTCTGTTATGATCGCATCAATATGGTGACGACCAAAACTTTTGATTTCCAAATCAGTCTCTCTTGACCAGAGGAGTGCCAAACCTCCACTACGACCATGACACGGAATAAACAGCCCATTTGTAAACCCAATCCTATCTCTAATTCTTTCCATACGCTTAATTCTTAGCTTAGTTTTCGATAAGAAAACTATTTTGGGAGCCCATTGTCGCACAAGAGCGTGCAACGCTCGAATTGACCGGGGGTTCCCAAGCCCCCGGCAGTTCCATCCTAGCGAATTCATGGCTCCCGGCGGTGCTGCACAGCAGCCACCGCCGATATATATTCATCGCTGGAATTTCCAATGACACCATCACATTTCTTTTTTCTAGCTATCTTCTCTTCACACTCTGAGAAAGTTTGGGACCCCAGGCGTTTAGCTCCTATGATAAAATTATTGGCTTCAGAATCCTTACCTTGGGTTGGACCGAGCTCTCTAGCAAGCTTTTTTATTCTGCTTCTTCCTACTTGGGCTTTTGTAGTCCCCTGGTCAGGCCGTTGCCCCTTTTTTTCTTCACAAGCATGGGCCGGTTTTAAAGGCTTGTGTGGGCTTGTAACCTCAGTAGGATCATTAGCCTCTTGTGCATTTTGGCCCATTTTGGATAACATATCACTCACACCTTTCTGTGCGCTTTGGCCCACTTTGGGTAACACATCACCCTCACTTTCCCGCGTTCCAGAGACTTCCATTGGGGATGGTGTAGGCTCCCCATCACGTGAGACCACTTCTTTTCTTTGAACTTGCTTTCCTGCCTCCAAAGTGTCTAATCCGATACCACTTTCTGCTCTCTGACATGCTGCAGTGCCCAACACGTCGTATCCCCATACCTGATCGGACATGTTAGAGGATTTTGAATTTTTTGAATTTTTTGAGCCTTGCACACTGTCAAAGCCGGTGTTTCCTCTGCCGTATGAAGGCTGAGCAGTTTGGGATTCATTCTTAAGAATTTTGCCTCTTTCAGTACCATGATTATCACTACCAATATTGTGGCTGTTGAAGGAGAAGCTCTTTGCTCCATTGTTTCCACTTTTAGAAGAACCATTCGCCCTTAACCATTCTCCATATTGGGGCGTAGCATTCTGTCCATCCAAGCAAACATTACAGTGTTTCATATCATGACCCATCTTGCCACAAAAGAAGCAAAACGTTGGTAGTCTTTCATATTTAAAATGGACCCAATATTTATCTCCTTCCATGCCCACAACGTTACCTCCCCTCCGTAGAGGCTTGTCAACTGGAAGTTCAACCCTTATCCGCATAAACTTCGCCTGGTCCGACTGGTTAGCTCGCTTGTCAATCTCCTTGAAGCGCCCCATGCTATTTCCTATGTCTCGACCCACCACTTCAGTCATGAGCTCAAAAGGTAGGCCCCAAAGTTGAACCCAAAACAGGGAGTGGGTAAAAATTATGTTTTCAGGTGTGAGACCCTTCTTCCATCTGCAAAGAAGCAACAAATTATTTTCAAAGTTCCAAGGCCCACAGTTTTCCACCCATTCCATCTGATAACGAGATCCAAACTTGAACTGAAAAGTGTTGTTTCCCACTTCAATAATTCTGAGATCCGAACCCATTTTCCAAGCCGCCCTAAGTGTGCTTTTTAGGGCTCTTGTGTTCTGTTGCCTGTCCATGAGAAGCCTTCCAAAAAGGCTAAGAGAACATTCTTCTAGGAGATCTGCCATGCTATGATCTGAGATTGAAATTACCGTTTCTTCTTCCTTGGTGAGGCTGAGATGTTGAAGACTATTCACCACTTCTTGTTCCATGGTGAGGTAAACTGGCGAGGCTGGGTTTGGGACGCCCCACAAGGGGTAGGAAAGGACTCTACCAGAAAAAGGAGAGGAGAGAAATCTCTTACCAGGGAAGAGAGAGAGAGAGACTCCTACGAGGGAGAGAAAAAAGAACTATAAAGGCTTGTCAAGTGTCTGTTCTCTTTTAAATATCATAACATTTTCATAATGTGCTGAGCTTTTAACTCAATTTCAGTTTTTTTTTTAAAAGATACACCAAAACTCAACACAACTTAAAAGAAAGAATGTTACGAAAATGTTCAGATTTTATTGTGTTCGTAAACTTCTTTTTTTTCGTTTTCTTTTTTTGGGTAGGATATCTGTGCAAGTAAGAAAAGGGATGGATAGTTTAAAAGAGAATTTAGGTTCAAGTACCTGCTCTGCACTATGGAGAGTGGAAACTGACCATCTATGCAAGGCTGAAGTTGCTGATATGGAAACTGATATAGGGCATATTGCTAGTTGAGAAAATGCTACGGGCAAAGATTTCCAATTCAGAAATGATTACATCCTGACCTAAAATGTTTTGCTTAGTTGAGAAAATGCTCAGGCAAAGATTTCCAATTTAAAGCATATGCCATTTAGTTTTAGAATGTTTGCTCTTGGCAAATCATCCGGCAATCATTACATATTTCTCTAGTGTCCCATAACTAAGCAAGTGTGGTTAATGTCATCTTGACCTATCTTCAAATGCAGAAATTCTGAAAACATCAATATATTAATGCATTGGGTGAAACTAACAATTGGTCCTAGTTAATTACTGATGTCGCAGAAGCCTGAAGAAAAGCACACACGATGCTCTCTTGATGGAACAGAAACTAAACTATTAGTTTCTGGTAGTAAATCTCGAATCCACGAGGAGTTTCCTTGAATCCACAAGGAGATAAAACTGGAATCCACCAGAAGAAAATTTGACAAAAGTCTGTTTTTTTATTGATAATGGTCTCCTTTGCCTCTGACGGCTATAAAACATATAAATACTGAAAAAAAAAAAGGTTTAAAATCCTAATTCGCACTAATTAAGCGATTAGGTGACAAAATTACCGAATTTTACCAAAAATGGCAAAATTGAGTTAAATGCAGAATCATAAACTACTGACCTTACGGGTCGTCCCAAAATAGACGGGACCTTATTCTGACTTTTAAACTAAAAGTTATTAAGGAAAAACAAATAATACTATAAATAGCAAAAACACTGTTATCGGGGCCTTAATGAAGGAATTCGCTTAAATTTTGGCGACGTTCATGACATGAGTCTGGATCAGAACGTCGTTTCCCTTCAACCTGCCAAATTTCATGCAATTCCGACACTGTTACCCCGATGGCCCCTACTGGTACCCTCTTGTGATCTTGCGTTGTGACTTCCTGCGCCCCTGCTGCTCAAGGAAGGCATGTGCTGTCTGTTCTACATCAGTCCCCCCCACTTGAAAAGAACTCGACCCCGAGTTCCCACTATCTGGTTCATCAGGCGGATGATAGTCATACAAGTCAACAACATTGAAGGTAGAAGAAATGCTCATGTCTGGAGGAAGAGCAACCACATAAGCATTGTTGTTGATCTTCTTAGTAATCTGAAATGGTCCATACTTCTTGTCCTTCAATTTGTTGTAGGTACCAACAGGAAATCTCTCCTTTCTAAGATAGACCAGCACTAAATCCCCAACATTGAAGATCTTCTCACGCCTCTTCTTATCAGCAGCTTCCTTGTACTTGGCATTTGTAGCTTCAAGTTTCTGCCTCACCTCCTCTTGCATAGCCTGAATACGATCAGCCATATTTTCTGCTGCTTGACTCACTCCTGGAAGCTCAGGTAAAGGTACCAAGTCCAAAGCGTGTTTTGGGGGCACGTAGTAGACGATGGCAAATGGAGACTTACCAGTGCTTCTACTGACTGAGCTATTGTATGCAAACTCTGCTTGGGACAATGCAAGATCCCACTGCTTAGGCTTCTCGCCTGAGATACACCGGATCAGATTCCCCAAAGTGCGATTAACCACTTCTGTTTGGCCATCAGTCTGTGGATGACTGGTGCTACTGTAATTCAAGGAAGTGTCAAAACGCTTCCACAAAGTCCGCCAGAAGTGACTAATGAACTTGGTATCCCAGTCAGAGGTGATGGACTTTGGCACTCCATGCAAACGCACCACTTTTTTAAAGAAAAGATTGGCCACTCGAGTAGCATCTGAAGTCTTCTTGCATGCTATGAAATGGGACATCTTCGAGTACCTGTCAACCACAACAAAAACAGAATCCATACCTCGCTGGGTTCGAGGAAGACCCAGTATAAAGTCCATAGACAAATCTTCCCATGGTGCTTGTGGAACTGGCAAAGGCATATATAAACCAGTATTCTGAGATTGACCCTTAGCAGTTTGGCAGATTGGACACTTCCTCACATGATTGCCAACATCCCTCTTGAGTTGTGGCCAATAATACCTCTCTTCCACCAGTGCTATAGTCTTATCTCTGCCCATATGTCCACCCAAACCTCCACCATGCAGCTCCCTAATAATCTGCTCCCTCAATGAACTTTTAGGGATGCATAATTGGTTACCCCGAAAAAGGAAACCATCCTGGATGTACATACTATTGATAGCAGTATGAGTTTGTTGACACTTACCCCAAATATCACCAAAATCCTCGTCATGCTCGTACAGCTCCTTGAGGCAATCAAACCCTACAACTTCAGTACGTAGGGTGGTCAACAACGATGCTCGCCTGCTGAGTGCATCAGCCACCTTATTGGTGACACCAGACTTGTGCTTCAAAGTGAAATGAAAGCGTTGTATATAAGCTACCCACCGAGCGTGCATCCTGTTAATGCTAACTTGACTGTTGATGTGCTTTAATGCCTGATGATCCGTGTATAACACAAACTCCCTCTGAATCAGGTAGTGCTCCCAATGCTTAAGAGTCCGTACTACAGCAAAGAACTCCAGCTCATAGGCTGACCATTTACTTCGAGCTTCACAAACTTTCTCACTGAAGAATGCCACTGGTCTGTTGTCTTGTGAAAGAATAGCGCCTATCCCGACCACAGATGCATCACACTCGACCTGAAACACTTTATCGAAGTTGGGCAATGCCAAAACCGGGGCTGTGCTTAACTTCTCCTTGATCAAGGTAAAGCTCAATTCTGCCTCCTTCCCCTATGAGAACCTCCCCTTCTTCAGACACTCAGTGATAGGGGCTACTATGCTACTGAAATCTCGAACAAACCTCCGATAAAAGGTTGCTAGCCCATGGAAGCTTCGCACATCACTCACTGTCTTTGGGGTTGGCCATTCTCTGACTGCACGGACCTTGTCCTCATCAACATGAATCCCATCCGCACTGACCACATACCCTAAGAACAGCAACTTATCAGTCAAGAAGCTGCACTTCTTCAAGTTGATATACAACTCATTGGCCTGCAACACCGCCAATACTTCTCGCACATGATTATAGTGGGCTGCTTCTGTCTTACTGTAAATCAAGATATCGTCAAAATAAACTACCACAAACCTTCCAATAAATGGTTTCAATACCTGATTCATAAGTCTCATGAAAGTGCTGGGAGCATTAGATAATCCGAAAGGCATAACCATCCACTCATACAACCCCTCATTTGTCTTAAAAGCTGTCTTCCACTCATCTCCAGGTCGGATCCGAATCTGGTGATACCCACTCTTGAGATCCAGCTTAGTGTAACACTTGGACCCACTCAGCATATCAAACATGTCATCTAGTCGGGGAATAGGAAATCGATACCTGACTGTGATCTTGTTAATGGCTCGACTATCCATACACATACGCCAGCTCCCATCCTTCTTTGGTGTTAACAGTGCTGGTACTGCACATGGACTCATACTCTCCCTGATCTGCCCCTTGCTCAAAAGCTCATCCACCTGTCCTTGTAGAATTTGACCCTCTTGAGGATTCATCCTGTAGTGTGGCAGATTAGGTAGACTAGCTCCCGGAACTAAATCAATGCAATGCTGGATGTCACGCATTGGTGGTAAACCTGCAGGCAGCTCTTCTGGAAAAAGCTCTTCAAACTCCTTGATCAATGGTTGAATTGCCTCAGGTATCTCAGTAACCTTCTTTGGCTCGCCATCTGTCACCACTGCAGCATATACCTGTTTCAACTCCTTACACTCCTTGTCAAACTCATCTTCATTGTTCACTATGAGAAGTGCTGGCTTCCCCTCCACTTTAGAAGCTTTGGGTATACTGCCCTCCTTAATAGGACCAAGGACAATTTTTCTGCCATTCTTAAAAAACACATACACATTATCCTTACACCTATGAGTAGCATCTACATCATACTGCCAAGGTCTACCCAGTATTAGATGACATGCATCACCACTGCAGCATATACCTGTTTCAACTCCTTACACTCCTTGTCAAACTCATCTTCATTGTTCACTATGAGAAGTGCTGGCTTCCCCTCCACTTTAGAAGCTTTGGGTATACTGCCCTCCTTAATAGGACCAAGGACAATTTTTCTGCCATTCTTAAAAAACACATACACATTATCCTTACACCTATGAGTAGCATCTACATCATACTGCCAAGGTCTACCCAGTATTAGATGACATGCATCATCACAAACTACTTCATCTACATAACATTTACCCATAGAAAAAGTAACATGGCATTATTCAGTAACAAGAGTTTCCGTACCTTTCTTGATCCAACCTATCTTGTACGGAGAGGGATGCTTTTCTGTTTTCAGTCCTAGCTTGGTAACCAAACTCTTCGACGCAATGTTCTCTACACTGCCACTGTCAATGATCAAATCACAGACCCTCTTACTGATGGTGCATTGTGCTCGGAAGATCTCATTCCGCTGATCACTATATTCCACCCTTGGTGTGAGCAACAACCTCTGAATCACCAAAGACTGCCTTAGTGACATGCCTTCCTCATCCTCTTGGACCTCATTGGGATCATAGGCATACGGATCTGCTTCATTATACACCTCTTCACCCTCCTGTTCACCTTCTACCTCGCCCTCTTCTGCCACCACCAAATTCACTGCGGCTCGCTTAGGGCAAGTACTAGATCGATGTCCTGGTTCTCCGCACCTGTAGCACTTATTCCCAGTTGGCCTAGCATAGGGGTTGGCATTTGCTATCGGCTGGGCTGCGGAACCTGTTACTGCCACTGTGGATTGGTTCACACCACTATTCTCCCTAACCACAGGTTGTGATCGTGGTGTAAACATGGGCTGTTTACCTTTGTTGGCAGTGGAACTAGAGGACTCCGAATTGCGGTTGGAAAACTTCGAACCTGCCCTGAGATGCTGATACTCTATTTTTTTGGATAAGGTTACAGCCTCATTTAAAGTATATAGGGTTTGTAGTGATACCTGATCTCGGATGGAAACTCGTAACCCGTGTACAAATCTGGATATCCGTTGATCTTCAGTTTCCTCCAAATCATTGCGATTCGCCAACCTGTCAAACTCCTCCATGTACTCATTAACTGTCCGCGTACCCTGCCTGCAATCCTGGTACTGTCTGAACAACTCCTGCTGGTAATCTGGTGGTAAGAACCGATCTGCCATTAGTCTTTTCATTCTCCTCCATGATCGTATTGGAAGCTTTCGTTCATGGGTACGGTTTAATTGAACACGATCCCACCAGGCAGATGCTCCTCCTTTCAATTTGTAGGCCACCAAACACACATGTTTGTCATTTGCTGTACCCATATAATTGAAAAACTTTTCCACCTCACTGACCCAATCCAGATACTCTTCAATGGAGACATTACCATTAAAGGATGGTAACTCTACTTTCATCCGATAGTCCCTTTGTTCCTGGTAATCTCGGTCATTATCCCTTGCGGGACCACGATGATTTCCAAAGACTTTCTCTGCATACTCCTCGTCTTTACTGTCTTCTTCGTTGTAGTCCTGCTGCCTATTCCGGTTTGGACCACGATAGGGAGGACCACGCGCTCGGTTATCATGTCGTTCTCCGTCATCGCGATTAGGGTTTCGGTTAAGCAAGGTGGCAAGTGCTTCTTGAATCTGGTCTAGAGTTTGCTGGGTTGAATCACGAAATTGTTGATGTTCATCACGAAATTGTTGATTTTCATCACGAAAATCAAGGAACTCAGCCCTAGTGAGGACTGGGTTGTTGACGTCATCACCGCCGTCATTGTTGTGGTGGTTACCGTCTCGCCGGTTAGCCATCAGACCAGGGTAAGTCAAGGCTCTGATACCAACTGATGTCGCGGAAGCCTGAAGAAAAGCACACACGATGCTTTCTTGATGGAACAGAAACTAAACTATTAGTTTCTGGTAGTAAACCTCGAATCCACGAGGAGTTTCGTTGAATCCACAAGGAGATAAAACTGGAATCCACCAGAAGAAAATTTGACAAAAGTCTGTTTTTTTATTGATAATGGTCTCCTTTGCCTCTGACGGCTACAAAACATATAAATACTGAAAAAAAAAGGTTTAAAACCTTAATTCGCACTAATTAAGCGATTAGGTGACAAAATTACCGAATTTTACCAAAAATGGCAAAATTGAGTTAAATGCAGAATCATAAACTACTGACCTTACGGGTCGTCCCAAAACAGACAGGACCTTATTCTGACTTTTAAACTAAAAGTTATTAAGGAAAAACAAATAATACTATAAATAGCAAAAACACTGTTATCGGGGCCTTAATGAAGGAATTCGCCTAAATTTTGACGACATTCATGCCATGAATCTGGATCAGAACGTCGTTTCCCTTCAACCTGCCAAATTTCATGCAATTCCGACACTGTTACCCCGATGTCCCCTACTGGTACCCTCCTGTGATCTTGCGTTGTGACTTCCTGCGCCCCTGCTGCTCAAGGAAGGCATGTGCTGTCTGTTCTATATCAATTACTGGGATTGCATAGGATAGAAACCGGAGATTTCACTTTATATGCAGCCCTTGAGATGGTCAGAACAAAGAACAAAGAAAAAAGAATCTGTGTGGGGATAAAATTGTGAACCCTTTTAAATTATGAGAAATGTTAATGGAGCTTACATGGAATGTCGATTGGCTTGGAAAGAAATCAAGATGAATATGAAAAAAAATCAGATTTGGTAAGGACTACCTCCCTTTTTGGTTGGTTTCAACTAAATTTTGATGCAAAGAGACAAAGTAACAGAGTGATACTAGCTATGATTTACAGAAACAAGAGGGGAAACTTAGTATATAAGCACGAGTTCATGAAGATGTTAGAGGGCTACTAATTTGGGGGGAAGCAATGACAACTTTATTAGGAGTAAAATGTGCTCATCAAATGCGATTTTAAAAGATCATTTTTTAACACTACAACAAACATGGACTATAGTAACAAAATCTAGTGAGAAAAACAAATTTCATCTCTAAATGATAACATTTAGTGAGGAAAAACAAAATTCATCACTGAATTCAATAAAATATTTAAATTTGGTGATGAAATCAATATTTCGTCTCTAAAGATATTCAAATTTGTGACAGAATATTTTTTCGTCACTATAGGTCATGAAAAATTAGGCACCATCAGAAATTTTAGGGCGCGAGATGCACTAATGTCTATAGTAACAAAATCTTTCATCTCCAAAAGTGAGATCTAAGGTGGCAAAAGGTTCACGTCACCAAATACTTATTAGAGATGACGAAATTCTAATCTTGTCACCCAATATATAAGATTTAGGTTCCATTGGTGAGGAAATAATTTTTTTGTCACCCAATATGTAAAAAATAATAGTGTGTAGATACCGTATTTTGTCCACCCTCAATTTATGTGATGGACCCCAAAAATCTAAAAAAAAAATTGACCTTTTTCCAAGGGGCCACGGAAACATCTAGATTGGCATGGTGCAATCCACTCGGGCATCGGAGCACTTAAAGTGTCATTTTAGGTCAAATTGACCAAGATGCCTCTGGTCAACCTTGGGTTGACCGAAAGTAAAAGTTGGTTAAAATCATCCCAAAACAACATTTTTCATGTTTCTACATCAAACCTGGGCTTAGGGGTGTCCAAACCCACCCACCAACCGACCCACCCGGCCAAGTTAGCCGATCCGAACTGAGAACTGGCTGACCCGACGCCGGTGACCGGTCGGTGGCAGGTCGCCACCCTCAGAACCCGAGACCAGCGGGTTGGTTGACGAGTCTGAACATGAAAACCCGAAAAAAACCGATCCAATCGTATTACACTGGAAAAATTTGTCGTTTTCCATTATGGGAGCGTTTCGCCGGTGATTTTAGTCCGATCAGTCGAGAAATGGCTAGATCTCTTCGAGATCCGGCGAGATCTCGTCGAGATTCGGCCTGATCTCTTCGAGATCCGGCGAGATCTCGTTGAGATTTGGCCAGATCTCGTCGAGATCCGACCTGATCTCTTCGAAATCTAGCCAGATCTCAGCATCTCTGGCCCGATTTGGTATAAATCCGGTGGATTTCATCAGATTCCGGCATAGTTTTGCAACTTTCAACCCTGACAGAGAACTGACGGGTCTCCGAGGAGGTCCGACCACCCGAACCGACCCCTTTTACCGGTCGGCGACGGGTCCAAAAATGGTAGACCCGAAGTAGTCGGGTCGGTTCCGGGTTGGGCACAAACCCGACCCAGACTGACCCGTGGATAGGCCTACCTGGGCTACCTAGATATTTTTGTCAACTTCAACCAAGTTTGACCCGAAGTTGACTCTCAAGGGCCCTAGAAACCCTAATTTTGATCTGACCATTGGAATGGGTTGAAACTAGCGTCAACACAAATATTATTGACTTCCATTTTCAATGACTATTCATGGGTTGAAATCGGAGTCAAAACGGTTGAGATATCTTAAAAATCGTGTAAGGCGCATCAGCTCTCTTCCCGAGACCATAACTTTTGATTAGACTGGTGGATTTCAAAGTTCATTAGCCTTCTAGAAACTACACATCTAGACATTTCCAGGGACACCAAGATCAACTAATCCAAGCTCGAGAAGGCCTTCATCAAGCCATTACAAGGCAGTGGCCACTAAGTGGTCGCTGAAGTTGAAGAGTCACTTTTCCTCTATAAATACCCCCAGACTCTCTTTACTGACATTTGACACCTCATTTTGCATCCCGCATTTAACCTCACATGGAGGGTAAAATGGTAATTTAACTTTGGAAATATGCATCTTAATTCTGGCCATTAGATCCTTAATCTCATTTCACCAAAATAATTTTGATATTGTAACGATCAAATCAACTGGTCATAAGCTCTAATCAGGCCATTAGATTGAAAGTTATTATCAAATCAAGTTTTAATAGCAGATGTGCACTACCACAAATTGAGTCTGACTATATGTGATTATGAACAATTGATTTTAATTGGTTATAATTATAATGAATTTGAGATTAATGACGTGTCATAATTTGATTGGCTAGGACTACATTTTATGGTAAGGTTGCACACACCTAATTAATTAGATAGTCAAACATTAATTATTCAATGAGTAATTTGTGCAATTAACTTTTTAATTAAGGTAAATTTGGAACTAATTAAGTCTAGAATGGGAGTGATTGGAGACTATTAATGTTAATTGAGAATTAATTTGGAACCTATTAGGGTTTGTTTGGATACTGTTTATTTTACTGAAATTGAAAACTTATTGCTGAAAGTACTGTAGAAAAGGTAAAAGTTAGCTGAAATAGTACAGTAGAACCTATGAATAGTACCAAAAAGTGCAGTAAGGCCCATAAATAGTAGCAAAAATAAGCTGAATAGTAAAATAATTTTTCATTTTTCACTAGTATCCAAACGGAGGCTAAATGTTAATTGTACTGAAATTATTTTCTAACAAATGACCTCTGCTCACCATTTCGTTGATATCTCTCAGAATATTTTGAATCTATGAATGAATTAATTTTTCTAGAAATTAGACATCTGGGGCTTAAATTTGAGCGCAAGAACGAGACAATTCCAATTAGAATTGAGTAAGATATGATTTTTTGAATTTGGCTCTGCAGGTTGTTATAGTAATTACAGGAAAACCGAATTTTGCTTACTTCTCATTCCCACCAATCTCTACATTTAATGCACTAGATTTCTCCAAAATTTGAAATAGGGTCTAGGTTCATGATTCTTTTTGATTCTTTGTCAACTCTCATTAAATGACATTCCATTCATATTTTTTCCACTACTACTATATAAACCCCCCTCTTCTATTCCAAAACACAAAAGAAAAACTCCATCTCTTTTCCTGTCTTGAGTTCTAATGAAGTAAAGTAGTCTTGTCATATCTTGATTTTTCTAAGATTCAAGGTATTGAGTGAGACTCACTCTCCTATTTCTTCTTTTCTACTTCATCCTTAGGATCTCCATCAAGAGTCTCCTCCCCCACCTTGTGAATCTTACATGCAAGTATAATCCCTTTCCCTAACTTGTTTTTTATATTATTATGATGAGATTAAGATGAGAGCATGCTAATGTTTATTTAAATTCCATGAATATGTTTGAATGTTCTTAAATATTCATATGCGTTCTTTACATGTTCTTGGTCGTTCATCACATGTTTATGCATAATACTAGTTTTGATTTTAAATCCACATAAAAAATATGAAAAACATGCTTGTTTCATAATTCTCTCAAATCCTTGAATCTAGGATATCATCATCCATACACATTAAATTCAACTTGCAAATTGATTGACATATTAGATGATATATTATGAATGTTGGCCACCATATTCTAGAAGACTGGTTTCATCGGGCAAGGTGGGTGTCTAACACCTTTCTACCTTGTAACATAGCCTCCGAGTTTAGATCAAGGGTTGATAGATCAATGCTTATCCTTGTAATTTTCAATTTCTAGATTGTAATTAGGAAACAAAGCCATGTACTTTATTTTAGATTATATCTAGAACCAAAGCCATGTTATTTCCTATGGTCAATGTAAATTCAATTTCAAATAAATAAAATGATGAATTTTTTAATTATGGTTTTCTTATTTACTCCACCAATTAAATAAATGACGACTTTATTATAAAACCCTTAATCTAAAGGGGAAAATATATTTAGTTGAACCTCCATTTTGAGAGGCAATAACACGACTCCACCTATTCACGTGGGTTTGGCACAACACCCATAAAAAGGGGTCGGGGGACGCAATCTCTCACGCCTTTAGATAAAATTTAAAAAAAAAAAAAAAAAGATTTTGGGCATTTTCTAGAAGTTTCCTGGGCAAACTCTCTTTCTTCTTCTCTCTAAATCCTCTCCCAAATGCATCAAAAAATCTTTAATTCCTCTCTTTTCTCAACAATTAAAAGGTAGTATTCTTGCACTCTTTTTCCTCTCTTTGGTCTTAGGACCTTGGATCTAAGGTTCAAGGGGTTTAGATGTAGCTTTTTAGCTACAATCTACATCCTTTGTTTTATCTTGTTCATAATATGCTTTATTGCTTTTCATAGCTTGTTTCTTGCTTTATCTTGACCTTGGATTTGAGGTTCAAGGGGTGTAGATGTAGCTTTTTAGCTACAATCTACACCCTTTGCTTTATCTTGTTCATAATATGCTTTATTGGTTTTCCTAACATGTTTCTTGCTTTATCTTGTTTCCTAGCATGTTCTATAGCTTTCCTAGCATGTCTCCTTGCTTCTTATCATGTTTTAATGCTTTGATGATGTTGGCCTAGCCTTCTTGGGCTAGGATATGTCTAAATATTGTGTTTTTGCGTAGATCCATTTGTTTAGATGCTTTTTGCCATGTTCTTGCTTAGATCCATGTGTTTATGTGCTTTTTGCCATGCTTATGCCCAGATCCATGTGTTTATGTGCTCTTTGCCATGTTCTTGTACATATCTCTATCTTTGAGTGCTCTAATCTTTGTTCATGTGTCTAGATCTACATATTGGTTGCTATGTACTTCTAAAGCCTTTCTATCTCTTGTTATCTCTTTTTTCTTGTGTTTTGGCCCTTTTGGTAGGGTGTAGATCTAGATCTTGTGGTCTAGGCCTACATCCATACACCTAGGCTTATATCAAAAAGGTTTGGATAGGCTTTGCCATGCTTTGTGCCCTCAGTGGGCTTGTGCTTGTCAGTCTTTGGGGCCACTTGCTTGTGTGGTTACATCTATCCCTCTGAGGGCTTGTTTGGATGTAACCATTTTTTATTTGATTACATGTTTACTTGCCCCCGTTTGGCATCTTTTGCTAGCTTGTCTTTTAGCATGATTTCCTTCTATTTGCTTCTTTGCTTGTCTGCTGACTTGTTTCTTTTGTCATTGCATGTACATGCATGGAGCAAGGGTGTAGCCTCCTAGGCGCAAGCAAAAAGGGCAGGGATGCAAGCCCACAAAGGGCAATGTTCAGTAGATTAGGGGGCCTAGCCCCTCCTAAGTGGTTTTCTCTCTCTCTCTCTCTCTAAGCCTCTTCTCTAGAGCATGTATTAGGGTTCCCCCTTTCCTTGTACCCTTTCTCTTTCCTGCTCTTTGCTTGGGCCGCGTTCCTTGGATATGACAATGTCTATTTTACATTTTCTGTACCTTACTGGGTCATACCCTTGGAATGTTGGCAATGTTTGTTTTACTTTTCGACTCTGTATGATAGCATTATGCATGATGTATGTATGTGTGTGTGTGTGCATATATATATATATATATGCCTGCGTGTGTGTGGGTGATTATGCACTTTGTATGATGGACTCTCGTGGCTACGTGAGCAACCCTCTCTAGTCATATGGGCGCTCTGGACCTTTGGCATGAGTATGTGCTCAAGGCATTTGTTGTGGGTGCATATTCATGTTATACAATATGCATGGTCACCGCGGTGTGACCGTCCTGATCCATGTCACCAAGTGACATCGATTTCCCCGTGTATGTGTCATGTATCAACGTGTTTAATGCTTTGAGGGGCTCTGGCTTGTCCTAGCACGAGCATGTTGGCACGCGTTGTATACACAGGCATTTAACCCTACCAGTGCACTATAGTGCACCAAACGCGAAACTCTGTCAGATTTTTGCCGTGAAAATAGGTATCCCTATTGCTGTATTCTCACGTCAAAAGCTTGGTGAGAATAGCATTTCGTATTCTATGACGCATCTGAGGCGAAGTGCTGTTGGATTTTCGCCGTGGAAATTTGGCAATGGTTCCAAACACACTTGGAAAGAATTGATCGAGATCACATCCTTTCCGAACCCAAACCTCAAAGCCCGATTTGATTAAAGCCTCAAAAGCTAATGCCAATAGCTCGTTTTCAACTGCCAATGTTTGAAAATTATGTCTTTACCAAAACAAAAAAGTACTATCTACGGACAGGCGTTGTGGGGTGCCTAACACCTTCCTTACACGTAACCAGACTTCTAAACTCAAGAATCAAGATTTTTTATCCATTCACATTATATTAGGAAAAACGATCTTTTTCTTAGCCTAGTATTAGTAATAAAATCAAATAGAATCAGGTGATCAATCATACCTTAGAAAAACCAAATGATTGGTGGCGACTTCACTTACCCTTAGTAATTTCCTTAAAATCGACTCATATTTTAGTCACACACTTGAGGTATGACACACCTCCATATCATTTCTTGCATCGAGAGAAAAAGCGTGTGAGCGTCGCTGCGATGGGTGGTCGAGCAGCCGCGAGGTGTCAATAGAGTGCATGATGCTCATTTGGGCGTCAAAGTACAAAATAGTTTTTCTTTATTTTTCCTTTATTTATTTATTTTTTTGTAAACCCTAAATACCCAAGTACCCAATTACTCTCTCTCACCTCAACCTCATCCTTATGCCTCTTACTCTCGAATCGTTAAGATCTTTCTCTCTCTCACCATAACCTCACGCCCAATCACTCTCTCTCACCTCTCACGAATCAGTAAAATCTCTCTCTCTCTGTTTCCATGTTTTCCCTTTGTTGTGACTTGTGACTGTCTTTATTATTCTTTTTTATTTAGAAATAGCTATAAATATCCATTTATTGCTGCAATAATAATCATTGATTGACGGCTTTAGTTAAAAACGTGTCTTGTATTTTTAGCATTTTGTATTATAATGAGTTCCTCCTTGTTAAAAGGAGGCCTTTACACATATTTGTAATGAGTTGGTGTTTTATTAGGTTGATGCTTTTAATGTCTTAAATTCCCTTAAAAACCCTAGTGAACCTCTATTGTGGACAATAAGTTCTATAATAGAATATAAAAAAACTTAGGGTAAAACTTAGGGTATGTTTGGTAATTGTTTTTTTCCCTTATTTTCTTTTTTTAAAAACAATTTTCTTTTTTAAAAAACAATTTTCTATTTTTGAAACTAAAAAGTTTATTTGGCAACCCAAAATGAATAGAAAACAAAAACTGTTCTCAAAACTCATTTTGTGAAGGAAACTAAAAACATGCAAAATGCTGTTTTTAGTTTCTAATTTTCAAAAGTCAATGAAAACACGCATTTAATTTAATGAATCTATCTCATTTAATGAGTTAGCATCAGAGTTCAAATCCTAGTAATAACACATTTTAGTATTTTCTATTGTTTTCTTCAAAAAACTATCTTTTTAATTTCAACTAACCAAGCATGTTTTTGATTTCAAAAATACAAGATTTTTTTTTTTTTTTTATATTCTCCAAAACAAGTTTTTGAAAATAGAAAATAAAAATTGTTACCAAACATAACCTTTATGTCTATATTTGTTTACATGTGTTTAGAAACGTCATAGGTGTGCCGTTACATAGAGTAGGACAAGCAGTACAAGTGTATAATTAGGGGTGGGTTGATACATTTGAGGGCTTAAAGTGAAAACTGAAATTGAGACATTTTATATAGTTAAATATGATTTAAAAAAAAAATAAATATTACTTAAACTCTATTATCTTATTTTTTATGCAAAATTATTACTAAATAACATGAACCACATAGAATTTTTTTTAATAGAAAGCCTATAGACACAAAAAATTTGACAAAACTTTTCACACCTCTTGATGTGATAGATTGATAGTGGTAAGTAAAATAGTGATGTCAGTGGTGGATCTAGGTAAGAACTAGTAAAAATTTGCCAAATCAACTATTGTGAAAAATGTTGTGAGTTTTTTTGTGTATATTGCTCTTTTTTTTTAGAAGTGCTACATTCATAATATCTTTCATAACAAATTTTAGGTGTTAAGTTGTTATTAGTTCTAATTTGAATTTATCACGAAAATTATTATTTTTCTATCAATAACAATCTGCATCAATAATAGTTTGTAACAACTTGTTATTTAGAATTTGTTGTGAAAATGTTGTGAACATAATATATATATATATATATATATTTTTTTTTTTTTTTCGTTTGATAAAAAAATATTAATTTATTTATTAGCTAATATTTGGGCTTAATTAAATTAAAATTCAAGGCCTTTTTTTCTACTTGAGGCCTTAAGCGACTGCATTGATTGCGTATAGTGCAAAGCCCCGACATTGAGTACAATGATAGTATAATAATACAATGTAAGTTGTAACAAAGCGTGCATACTAATACACTAAACATAAACAAGCTATGGTTTGGAGTCTTTGGACGGTTGGACCTATGTTTTACCTAGGGCTGGCCCTTCCACTAGGCCAATTAGACAATTGCCTAAGGCCCCCAAGTGGAAGGGGGGCCCCAAAATTTTAGAAAAGAAGGGATAGTAGGGGGGGAAAAAAATTGGTTTTAGATGAATCTAAAAAATCCGGAAAATCCTTTTGACCAAAAAACAAAATTTCTATTATACCCGGTTAAATATTGGTAGCACAAATTTTTTTTTTGTTCTAAATACAATCAATTATCCCAAAAATAACATCATTATCCTCTAGACAAACCAAAATTCAACAAGATTAACTACAAATCTAGTCTAAGAAATTAACCACAAAACAATCAATAATCAAAACAAATAAAAAACCTCAAATCCCTAAAATTTTTATCGTTTCTCTTTCTCATTCTTACTCTACTTTTTTCTCTCAACTCTTGCTCTTTGCCTCTCTCATTCTTTCTCTCCACTATTGCTGGCTGCCTGGCTCAAACTTCCTTTGATCTAAATCATCTGATCTGAAAACTTTAAGGAGTGAGGACTACTGAGCTGAATGCCTTTTTATTTTTTCGCCGTTGCGTGCGTTTTGATTTTGTAGAATGGGTTTTGACTTTTGAGGTATAACTTATAAGGCTTGGCTTTCTCTAGTTTAGATTTGTTAAGACTGGGCTGTATTTATTGAGTTATGGTTGGACGTTTCACGTTTGGGCCTTCAAGATTTTTTTTTTCTTTTTTGTTTGTTGTTGTTGTTGTTGTTGTTATAAGTGTAATAGGATTTATTTTATGTTTTTTGTGGGTGGGTCTTATTAATAAGACTTGTGTGGCCATCTTGGTATCTTCTTGGTTGGGCTGGGCTGGGCTGTGCTTAATTTTTTTTTTTTAAATTTTAATCTTGTGTTTATATATATATATATATATATATATATTTAGTTATATATATATATATATATATATTTTAGTCATTGGTAATATAATGAATAAATCTTTATTTATGCAGGTTAAGATTGCTAAAAACTTGTTATTATTCGATGAAACGACAACAATACTTTTTATATAAATTAGGTTTTATTTCTCATTTGCTCTACATTTGAAAGTTATTTTTTATTTTAGTCTTTATAAATATATTGTTTGATTAGAAATGCCTACTAGAAAATATGCATCTGGATATGAAAAACTTAAAAAAAGAAAAAAAGAAGAAAAATGAATTAAGTCTCAAAAAGGATCAATAGATAAATTCATTATTAGTAATAAACAAAATATAACACAAAATTTAGATGAAAATATCACAAATGAGCAAGAAATTCACCAAAAAGAGTTAGAAGATAATGAAATGATACAATTGCAAGATAACAATGATATTCAATTTTGCAATACAACAAATCTTGATAACGAACTTCAAAAGAATTTAGAAGAAAATGAAAATAATGATGAAAATGTCACAAATGAACAAGTTCACCATAATGATGTTCAACTTGAAGAAAATGAAAATAATAATGACATGTTGAATTATATTCCTTCAAATATTTATGATCCAAGTAATTGGAAAAATATTGACACAAAATTAGGAGATTTATTAGTAGAAAGAGGTCCAATTAGAGACAATGATATAATTTTTCCTAAAGGTGATGACACTAGACATTTTTCTACTATTCATTACACTTGAATATTATCAAATGGGGAGAAGCATGATAGAAAATAGCTGCTGTATTCAAAAGATATGGACCAAGTATTTTGTTTTTGTTGAACGTACTGGCCAACTATGTAATAAATGAACTCGAGATTGGAAAAATATTAGTTCTAAAATTAGAAACCATGAAACAACTAGAGAGCATATTACTAACATGAACGCTTAGCTAGATTTGAAAATGAAATTGTCAAAAAATAAAACAATAGATTTTAAATGAAATATATTATAATATAAAATATTAAATACATATTAAATTAATCAATACATAATGTATGGTCAGTTTTGGCGGCCCAAGCCCAAAGTATGGATTCAGCGCCCACTGAGCCCAAAACAATAAATTTTGTAGAGAGTGGGTGAAAGAGCTAGGCTAATAATGAGAGTAACAGTATCAAACGGCCACACCAATGGGAGAATTTGGATTAATATGTCCTCGGACTGATAGAAATGCCATGTCCGAAGAGGTGCATTTCATTGATAATTCAATATTACAATTCTTGGAGCTACCATAATCAAATATATTCCTTTCTCTCCCTCATTTACTATCAGAGGCTTCCTTCCCTTATATAGTACTGCCTTCCTACATCTTCTCCGTCCACTTGTTCATCATCCAGGCGTTCACTTGAGTGCATGTCCCATCACCCCACTCTTAGCCTTATGTGAGTGGTGGTAGCTGAGAAAGCACTGTTCAGGGGTCTTATCCACATAAATGCGGCTAGAAAGGTAGGTGCAGTGCATTAAATGTGGTGGCTGAAGTATGCCTCTTTGATATTTTTCTGTTCCCATTATCTTTACGCGCGTCTAAGGTTCCTTTCTCTCTTAACACTTGTCAAGCAGGTCGCTTGAACCTCCCAAGCTCGTGTTGGATCAAACCTCTTCGGATCCGAGGATGTTGGACTGCTCGGACATATGAACATCTCCTCGGATAGTACACGTTCATCTCTAGGCATTCCCCTTTGACATGGGCCGGACTGAAGACCTTGCCTCCTCGGACGAAAAGTGTTCCTCATTCAGGGCCTTGGGCCCAATAAGTTGGGTTGGGTTTTTCTCCCCCCACAATAGCCCCTAAAAATTGTATTTTTTCATTCGTATCCGAAGAGAAAAAGTAGAATTTTGACTTGCCATGGAGCAAAGGCCTGCAAACAGGTAGATTCGAACTGGCACGTGCATAAATGTAGGAACTGTCGCTTCATTAATGCCGCTGCGGTTTCCTCATTTCCCAGGCGCTGCATTAATTGCACCAGGTGGCGCTTTGTCCTTCATATCCAATGGTAACTGACTAATCCAACGGTTGCGGTTTTTCTTCGAAATTTGGGCGGGAGTGCCCCTGACCCTTCGTTTGACCCCGTATAAAGCTTCAGAGGTCATTATTCCTTCCTCACTTTGCGAATCTTCAGACGCTCCAGAGAGAAACAAACGCGCCGCTCCGTCCAAACTTCTGAGTCGCTGCTTTCAGGTCTTCCCAGAGTCATCAAGAACCTTCCTACAAGCCTGAAATCTTCTTTCCGATTTGGTCCCGGTGAGTCATCGTTCACCAAGCCATTTAATTTTCTCTTCGGCCAACAGTTTCGTCTAAGCACCATGGGAAAGCTTGAGTACATGGTGGATACCCCTGAGCGACTAGAAGCATTTAGGGCCACGTATCGCATACCTCCCAACGTGGGTGTGAGGTATTGCCCCCCAGAAAAGATTCTAACAGACCGGAAGACGAGAGAGGTGGTTATTCCCCTTATTGCCTTCAAAGAAGGGGGAATGACCATTCCCATGGGTCCTATCACCATTAGCTATCTCCGAAACCATAGGCTCACTCCCTGGCAGTGCGCACCCAACATGTTTAGGATTCTAGGGGGCCATTGAGGACCTTAACCTTCACCTAGGATTAGGCCTCACCTGGCTCGACGTAGTACATTTGTACGAATGCCATAGCCAGCGAGACGCGGGATATTACCTGAAATCCCGGTCGGACGTGGTCAGGCTCATTTCTTGCCTCCCCAAATCCAACAAAGGGATGAAAGACGACTATGTGATCGTCTCGGGCGCATGGCATGACGGCCATCACTGCCCAACCAAGCATGGAAAGCCAGGTGGGCCATGTTAGATTTAGGCACATTAACTATAGGCCTAGGGTCCTCGTCCTTTAATCGTTTTTGGTTTCCTTTGTACTGCTATTTGCGAGTCTCTAACATAGCTTTGCTGTGCCTTGGAACAGATAAAAACTTCGTAGCTCCTCGGCTGAGTCTTACGAACGTCGCTGCCCTCAATTTCCTGTTGAGATCTGAGATTTTTGTGAGCGAAGACGGGCAGCTCCGATCAGCTCCTCTTATTCTGGGCTACACAGGAAATCCAAAGGGTTTCCAACCAGTCGGCAACGCAATTGTCCAAGGAGACCGCCGCCTTGCCCGTATTGACGTCGGTCAGAAGGGTTTTTTGGCGTCATATGATCTAGAGCCCGTACCACATCCACGCCCTCAAGCTATACCCCATCTCGTCCAACCACTCCAGCAAGTCCCTCTCGGACAAGCAGCTGAAGGCGAAGGGGTCGGTTCTTCCACCTCCTCGCTAGAGGAACAGATAGATAGATTCCAGTTTGGGGGTGAGGGTTCAAGAGCCGATCGAGTGATAGAGGTTTCGGACGCTGAGGAGGATACCGACAAGCAATCGGGCATTCACCTTAATCTATTAGCTGCTCATTCTGAAGGCTCTTCGGACGACAATATGGACCTGAGGATTTTGATGAAAGGCAGGGGGAAAAAACCCGAGCAGAAAGACGTTGGGTCGTCAAAAGTGGTAGTGACACTGCCTCCTGCGCCCACGCAAGTTCCTGACCCAAGTCTGAAGCCCATTCCGGACTTAAAGAAGAAAAGGCCTCACGTTGAGGTTGGGGAAAAACAAAAGCTGCCAGACAAGGGGGCTAAGGAGCAGAAAGTGGTGGACAGCCGAGCCTATAGGGCTTCATCCACTGAAAGCCGAGAAGAGGGGCTTTTGTGGCAAATGTACGCCGAGGGGGAGGACCGAGAATCTGGTCTCCCAAGTTGGAGCTGGAGGGCGCTCCAATCCTGTGGGATACCTCCCTCAGGAATTATGACGGAGGGAGGGCGGGCTATGTAGCTGAAGCCTTGCAGCAACCACTCCTCCTCCCCCACGACATGGAGTCCTACAGGCGCTTTAACCAGCAGGAGCTCTTCATGTCTCTTAAGAGGGACCTAGCCATGGTAAGTGCACCATTTATGAGTTTAAGTTTTATACTTGATTGGCTTCGTTTTTCTCCTTAACAGTGAAAGTGTTGTCATGCAGATTACTCAGCAAGTCTATGTGGCTGAGGGGTTGAACAAGGAGTCTTGGATCAAAGCCCAAGCAGCGATCCAGTCCCAGCATGAGGCAGAGGCATCCCTTGGAAAGCTGAAGGAGGAGCATTCTCAGATGTCCGAGGAGCTTAAAGAGGCGATCTCCCAGAAGCGAAGCCTCGATGCTGGGCTTAAAAATGTTGAAAAACAGGTTGAGGAGCAGCGAAAACTGCTGAATGCCTCGGAGGTCAATTTGGCGACCGAACGGGAGCTGGTGAAAAGACTCAGGGCCGAGCTGCAAAAGGCCAGGGATAACGCCAAAGCAGCCGAGCAGAAGGTTCAATTGGCCAAGGAGTCAATTGAAACCGAGAAGAAGGCAGCGTACCAGTTGGGGGCAGATGTGACAGCGCGGGAACTCACTGAGCAGTTTGCCTCTGTTTGTCGCGAGTACTGCGACAAAACCTGGGAAAAAGCCTTGGACGCAGCTGGGGTACCCTCGGACTCTCCCTTGAGGTTACCTGGGAGCATCTACTATGATCCTGATATCCAAGAAATCCCAGTGGATGATCCCTCTGCCCCCCAGCCTCCTGAGGCTTCTGGGCCAAGCCAGGCCGATCAGGCTCCTCCGTCCACTCTTGGTGCAAGCAAGGAAACTGGTCAGCCAGGCACCAAAGATAGGCCAGCTGAACCAGCCAAAGGCAAAGACCAAGGGTCAGGCGGAGAGAAAATTTCTTCTGAGCCCAAGGAAAAGCCTACTGAAACTACTGCTCGGACAAGCCAGGCTGCTGACCCCGTGCTTCCTCCAGCGAAAGAATAGATATATAGGGTTTTTATTTTGCACTTGCACTCTTGTTCTTTGTTTAAGAAACTGTAATCCTTTCTTTCTTGTTTTGCTGATTAAGTACATACTTTTCGTTGAATGGAATGGCTCCCTATTTGTCTTTTGATGTCTTTGATACATGCTTTATCACTTACTGTTTCCGTATATACAATCATACATTGCAATTGTGACATAATAATATAAACAACTTGACTGATACATCATACTGGTGGTATGAGTAATGAAAATTAAAATTGAAAAGGGTAGGCCGAGTAAGAGTTATTGACGAGAAATGATTAGAATAAGTGCATACGCGAGTTTCGCATGTCCTTCCAAGTAAAACATAAGGTATTACCCCTCGGTTTCACACTAAACGTAACGGAGGAAGACATTTATAACTTAGAACCAATTTAAGCTCAATTAGGAATTTTAGCACTAAACCCCAGTGACAGCAACTGCGCGGGGGGGGGGGGGGGTATCGACTAACCTGTCGTTTGGTTCAAGGATCATGGGGTTCGACTGTATTCGAGTGTTAGCTAACACTAATCACTTGGTCCGAGGACTATGTGCATGATTGGATTTAAGTTTAAACACTATAGAAATGTAACTGAGTGCTAACTAACCCAAATCATCTGGTCCGAGGACTACATGCATGATTGGATTTAAGTTTAAACACTATAGAAATGTAACTGAGTGCTAACTAACCCAAATCATCTGGTCCGAGGACTACATGCATGATTGGATTTAAGTTTAAACACTATAGAAATGTAACTGAGTGCTAACTAACCCAAATCATCTGGTCCGAGGACTACATGCATGATTGGATTTAAGTTTAAACACTATAGAAATGTAACTGAGTGCTAACTAACCCAAATCATCTGGTCCGAGGACTACATGCATGATTGGATTTAAGTTTAAACACTATAGAAATGTAACTGAGTGCTAACTAACCCAAATCATCTGGTCCGAGGACTACATGCATGATTGGATTTAAGTTTAAACACTATAGAAATGTAACTGAGTGCTAACTAACCCAAATCATCTGGTCCGAGGACTACATGCATGATTGGATTTAAGTTTAAACACTATAGAAATGTAACTGAGTGCTAACTAACCCAAATCATCTGGTCCGAGGACTGCATGCATGATTGGATTTAAGTTTAAACACTATAGAAATGTAACTGAGTGCTAACTAACCCAAATCATCTGGTCCGAGGACTACATGCATGATTGGATTTAAGTTTAAACACTATAGAAATGTAACTGAGTGCTAACTAACCCAAATCATCTGGTCCGAGGACTACATGCATGATTGGATTTAAGTTTAAACACTATAGAAATGTAACTGAGTGCTAACTAACCCAAATCATCTGGTCCGAGGACTACATGCATGATTGGATTTAAGTTTAAACACTTGAGAGAATACTTTACGCAGAGAATTGACACGTCGGTTGAAGAAGAGACTTGGTCAATAAAAGTACCTCTTGAGATTATTTACATTCCATGGGCGCGGTATTACATGACCATCTAGGTCTTCTAAGAAATATGCCCCAATGCCTGCTCCTGAGGTAATACGATATGGTCCTTCCCAATTGGGTCCAAGTTTTCCCCAAGCAGGGTTTTTTGCAGTGCCTACAACTTTCCTCAACACTAGATCACCAGGCTCTAGTGGCCTCAGCTTTACGTTAGAATCATAGCCTTGCCTGAGTTTCTATTGATAATGTGCCAGCCGAACCATTGCATTCTCCCTTCTTTCCTCAATCAAATCTAAACTCCTCTGTAATTGCTCATCGTTATCGGCCGGACTGAATGAACTAGTCTTCATCGTTGGGAACCCGGTCTCTAAAGGAATGACGGCTTCAGCCCCATAGGTCATTGAGAAGGGTGTCTCCCCAGTAGATCTGCGAGGCGTAGTCCTGTAGGCCCAAAGTACGTGCGGCAGTTCGTCTACCCATTTGCCCTTTGCATCATCCAACCTCTTCTTTAAGCCATTTAGTATGACCTTGTTGATGGCTTCTGCCTGTCCATTACCCTGAGGATAGGCTGGAGTGGAGTATCTGTTCAAAATTCCCAGCTCACTGCAGTAGTTCCTAAATGCCCTGCTATCAAACTGCAAACCGTTGTCCGAGATGAGAGTGTGAGGAATTCCAAACCGGGTGACAATATTCTTCCACACGAATTTTTGCACATCAACGTCTCTGATATTGGCTAAGGGCTCAGCTTCAACCCATTTGGTAAAGTAGTCTGTTCCGACCAGGAGGTATTTCTTGTTTCCTGCAGCTTTGGGGAAGGGTCCCACAATATCCAAACCCCATTGGGCGAAAGGCCATGGGCTAGATAACGGATTAAGTTTTCCCCCTGGCTGGTGAATGTTTGGAGCGAAGCGCTGACATTGATCACACTTTTTAGCGTATTCGTGTGCCTCCTTTTGCATGTTAGGCCACCAATAGCCTTGGGTGAGGGCTCGGTGAGCCAAGGACCTGCCTCCAGTGTGGCTCCCACAGATTCCTTCGTGCAGCTCTTCTAGCAACGTCTCAGTTGCCTCGGGATGCATGCATAACAAGTATGGCCCCGAGTAGGAGCGTCTGTAAAGTTTCTGGTCCTCGGATAACCAGAACTTAACCGCCTTCCTTCGAATTTTATCAGCTTCTCCCCTATCTTCAGGCAATACATCTTCTTTGAGAAATCTGACTAGAGGGTCCATCCAGCACGGCCCGGCTCTGACCTGGTGAACCTGAACTGCCCCTGACTTCGCCTCTGTAGGCTTGTGCAAATCCTCGACGAGGATGACCCTTGGAAGGTCTTGTGCCGAAGAGGTGGCAAGCGTCGCTAGGGAGTCAGCATGTGAGTTGCCACTCCTGGGGATATGCAGCAAACTGAAAAAGTCGAACCCTGACTGCAGCTGTTTAACACGACCCAGGTACCCCTGCATTCTTTCGTCCTTTGCCTCGAACTCGCCTTGTACTTGTCCTACTACCAATCTTGAGTCCGAGAAAAATTCCACGGACTTCCCCCCCATCTTATGGACCATCGTCATCCCCATCAGTAGGGCCTCATACTCCGCCTCATTATTCGTTGCCGAGAAGCCCAGCCTTAATGACTTCTCGATGATGATTTTCTCGGGGGATATCAGTACCAGCCCAACTCCAGATCCTTTTTGGTTTGCCGCGCCATCAACGTACACTTCCCAATGGGAGGGATTCTGTTGGGAGACCAGGCCAACTGATTTTTCATCCATGCCTGACGTGGGCTTTACTTCTTCTAACTGGGGCTCCGTGAACTCAGCCACCAAATCTGCGAGGACCTGTCCCTTGACCGAGGTGCGGGGCATATATCTTATATCGAAAGCCCCTAAGATTGTACCCCACTTGGCAATTCGACCGGTGTAGTCAGCACTTCGGAGTATAGCTTTGAGTGGGAGTTGTGTGAGAACGATGACCGTGTGGGCTTGGAAATAGTGGGGCAGCTTCCGTGTGCCCAGCACTACTGCCAGGATGGCCTTCTCCAGAGGCAAGTAGCGAATCTCGGCCTCATGTAGCGACTTGCTTACATAATAAACAGGCCTTTACACACCAGAATCTGATCGTATCAACACCAGGCTCACTGCATAGGGAGCTACAGCTATGTAGGCGAACAGTACCTCATCAGGCTCAGGACTGGACATGATAGGTGGCCGAGCCAGATAATCCTTAAGTTGCTGGAATGCAGAAGCACATTCCTCAGTCCATTCGAATCCCTTCCACTTGTTGAGTAGGGAGAAAAAGGGACGACACCTGTCTGCTGATCTAGAGATGAACCGATTGAGGGCAGCGGTCATTCCGGTTAGCTTCTGAACCTCCTTGGGGTTCCGAGGAGCTCGTAGATCGTTGATGGCCTTTATCTGGTCGGGGTTGACTTCGATTCCTCTGTGCATGACCATGTATCCTAAAAATTTTCCGGACCCTACCCCAAACGAGCACTTAGAAGCATTCAATCGTAGCTTGTACTTTCGTAGAATCCCAAAGGTAGTTTCAAGGTCCTTCACATGCTCAGCTATAACTTTGCTCTTCACCACCATGTCATCTATGTAAACCTCGATATTCTTGCCCAGCTGTGGCTCGAACATCCTCGTCATCATCCTCTGGTAGGTAGCTCCCGCGTTCTTCAAGCCAAACGGCATTACTTTATAGTGGTAGTTGCCAACAGGGGTGACAAATGCAGTCTTCTTCTGGTCATCCGGGGCTAATGGTATCTGGTGATAGCCTTGGAAGGCGTCTAGGAAGCTCATCCGAGGGTGGCCGACAGTGGCATCGACCAGCTGATCAATTTTTGGCATTGGGAACGGATCTTTGGGGCATGCCCTGTTCAAATCCGTGAAGTCTACGCATACTCGCCACTTCCCACTCTTCTTCTTCACCACCACGGTGTTTGCTAGCCATTCGGGATAAAAAACTTCTTTGATAGCCCCGGCCACTTTGAGTTTCGCTACTTCGTCTCTTACTGCATCAGCATGCTCCTTGGACGGGCGCCGAATAGGCTGTTTCTTGGGGGTGATCAGTGGATTCACCTTCAAGTGGTGGCATATAAACTCCGGGTCTACCCCTGGGGCCTCGTAAGGACTCCAGGCAAACACGTCGAGATTTCGCTTAAGGAACTCCATTAGCTCTTCCTTCTCTTGAAGAGGAAGCTGAGATCCGACTTGAAAGAACCTATCAGGATCATCTCCAATGACCACTTTTGTTAGATCCTCACATCGAGTGCCTTCATCTGGTTCTCCAAAGGGCAACCCCCGAGACTGTAGTTGCTATGAATCCCTCCTGGCTGAGTCCGAGGACTCGGCTGTGGTCCTATGCTGAATGGTAGCTACCAAGCACTGACGAGCAACAGACTGGTCTCCTCGGATCTCACGTACCTGCCCTTCTGACGGATATTTGACCTTTTGGTGCAAAGTAGAGGGAACAGCCCCTAGTGCGTGAATCCAAGGTCTGCCCACGAGTGCCGTATAGGGCGAATATGCATCCACAACTATGAAATCCAACTCCACCACCTCGGTGCCAGACTGCACTGCTAAGCGTATCCGGCCTTTTGGAATGACAGGCCTTCCTTCAAAGCTCAAAAGGGGGGAATCGTACGGCGTCAGGTCCTGGGGCTTTAGGCCTAGCCCCTTGTAAAGGTCTGGGTACATTACCTCCACAGCACTGCCCTGGTCCACCATCACCCTCTTTACATCGTACCCTCCTATCCTGAGGGTGATAACTAGTGCATCATCATGGGGTTGGATGGTGCCAATCATGTCTTCGTCCGAGAATCCCATGACCAACGGGGCACCACACTTAGTTCTTTTAGGTCCTCGGCTTGACTCCCCTACGGGTGGCCGACCTACTGACATGATTTTCAATGGCCAGGATCCTGTTCTTCCTGGCGCGGCGAAGACGACATTTATAGTCCCTAGCGGCGGCTTTGGGGGGTCATCTCTGCGTGGCCCTGGTCCCGTCTGCCCTCAGCCGCTGGAATGATGCAGGAGGTGTTTCAATTTACCGTCGCGGACCAGTTGGTCCAAGTGATCCCATAGGCTCCTACAATCCTCCGTGGTATGCCCATGGTCTTGATGGTACTGGCAGTAGAGATTATAGTTGCGTTTCTCGGGGTTTCCTATCATCTTGTTCGGCCACCTGAAGAATGACTCGTTCTTGATCTTTTCCAGGACCTGGTGTACTGGCTCTTTGAACACGGTGTTAACCGGTTGAGGGTTCATCGATCCTGATTGCCCGGCAAAATCCCTCCGTGGTTTATTATAATTGTAATGGTCCGACCGCGAGTCCCTCCTCTCCTGAGAGATAACCTTGTCCTTTCCCTTACCCTGCTGCTGATCTTCTTCAACCCTCTTATACTTCTCTATGCGGTCCATTAGCTGACGCACGTTTGTGACCGGTTTGCCAGATAGAGATGCCCTCAAACCGTGATCAGTAGGGAGGCCGAGCTTGAATGTGCTGAGGGCCATTGCATCATTGTTACCTTCTACCTCATTGAACATCTCCCAGTACCTGTCTGAATATGCCTTCAAGGATTCACCTTCCTGCATGAACAAGGATAGCAGGGAAGAGAAAGGTCTGGCCACTCTTCGGCATGTGACAAAACGGGAGCCAAATGCCTGAGTGAGCTCTTTGAAGGAGTTGATGGAGCCTGCTGTCAAGCCGTCGAACCACCTCATGGCCACAGGCCCCAGACTGGAAGGGAAAACCTTGCACATCAGGGCTTCGTCTCTGGCGTAAACAGCCATCCTTTGGTTAAAATGACTCACATGCTCCACGGGGTCAGTCTTACCATTATAGATGGTAAACGTTGGCTGGTTAAAGCGCCGAGGGAGTCTAGCCTCCTCTATCCTGCGCGTGAAGGGCGACTTAGATATCTGGTTCAGAGCCCTGTTCATGGCATCGTTCTCCATGTCTTCGCGTGATGGACTCCTACGTTGCCTCTTACAATGGGATTCTTCCTCATAAGTGTAGGACTCGCTGGCTGGTGTTTTGGATTTGTGCTGATAAGAGACATCCCGCTCATCATCAAGATCATCCTCAGAGTATGAGGAAGCCCGCCTCCTCTTTGCATGGCGCAGCTCTCTCTTTAACTTTTCTACTTCCAGTTGCAAGTCGCGGTTTTTCTTTGCATGGGACACATGACTTCCGCTCTGTGATTGGCCCTGGCTAAGGCGCACTGTGTGTACGCTACCTTCACGATTTTGTCTCCTCTCTAGGTTGGCAAAATGGTCCACGTGTTGGGATGCCCTGGATTCCGCTTGTTGTTCACCTTGTCCTGCCATCATCAACTGTTACTTTCACTCTGGCACAAGCTCTCCCCACAGACGGCGCCAATTGTATGGTCAGTTTTGGCGGCCCAAGCCCAAAGTATGGATTCAGCGCCCACTGAGCCCAAAACAATAAATTTTGTAGAGAGTGGGTGAAAGAGCTAGGCTAATAATGAGAGTAACAGTATCAAACGGCCACACCAATGGGAGAATTTGGATTAATATGTCCTCGGACTGATAGAAATGCCATGTCCGAAGAAGTGCCTTTCATTGATAATTCAATATTACAATTCTTGGAGCTACCATAATCAAATATATTCCTTTCTCTCCCTCATTTACTATCAGAGGCTTCCTTCCCTTATATAGTACTGCCTTCCTACATCTTCTCCGTCCACTTGTTCATCATCCAGGCGTCCACTTGAGTGCATGTCCCATCACCCCACTCTTAGCCTTATGTGAGTGGTGGTAGCTGAGAAAGCACTGTTCAGGGGTCTTATCCACATAAATGCGGCCAGAAAGGTAGGTGCAGTGCATTAAATGTGGTGGCTGAAGTATGCCTCTTTGATATTTTTCTGTTCCCATTATCTTTACGCGCGTCTAAGGTTCCTTTCTCTCTTAACACTTGTCAAGCAGGTCGCTTGAACCTCCCAAGCTCGTGTTGGATCAAACCTCTTCGGATCCGAGGATGTTGGACTGCTCGGACATATGAACATCTCCTCGGATAGTACACGTTCATCTCTAGGCATTCCCCTTTGACATGGGCCGGACTGAAGACCTTGCCTCCTCGGACGAAAAGTGTTCCTCATTCAGGGCCTTGGGCCCAATAAGTTGGGTTGGGTTTTTCTCCCCCCACACATAAGTATAAAAAAGACCTTATTTTAGTTCTCGCCTTAGGCCCCAAAATGTCTAGGGCTGGCCCTGGTTTTACCGTTCTCTATTAAACTATTGTTGGGTTGTGGGAGGCCAACTTAAATCTGGATGCAAGATTTCTGAAGTGTTCCGGTGGAGAAGGCTTGGTGAAGATATTAGCCAATTGATCATGGAAGGAAAATGAATGCGACTCCAAGAAATGTGGTGATGAACGAAGTGACAATCAATTTAAGAATTGTTGTTATGTCCATGAAAAGCATCATTGTATGCAATTTATATTGCAATCTAATTGTCATGGTAGATAGGCATGCTATAAGAGATAAGTCATAAGAGCATAAGACACATATTACATAAATCACCATAGCTACCAAAGTTATGATAAAAAAATGCGAACGACATCAACATAGTGAGAAGTTTGTGGAGCTGTCATGAATTGACTAACAATGTGCATTGCATTGAAGACGTTTAGTTGTGTGATAGTGAAATACACTAGTACAAGTAGAACAAGAAAAAATCAGACCCATTCAGATTGAGGTTTATAAAACTATAGTAGTGGTCCTTGAGCAACGACTCTAAGGCATGCGACACCGGCATCTCTGTTGAAGAAGAAAGGAAGTTTGATCTACTGAAAATATTATTGTGATTGACAAGGAGAGAGCAAACTGAGATTCTTATGGTAATTAAAGGAAAATTTTAATTTTGTTGTTAAAGTAAAGGGGTAAATTTCGGATTTTAAGAGAAAGTTAAGGGTAATTGAGTGATAATGTGTAGAACACCTAACGGTCATATCTAAAACATACAAAACTTCTTTATTGCGTTTATGCAAGACTCTTTTCCTCAAAAAACTAGTGGCGACGCCACGTTATGATAATAATTAATTTTATATATAATAATTAATTTTTTTATTTGTTTACCCTTAAAAAAAAAAAAATTAGGAACACCCTCAATAAAAATTAGGAACACCCTCAAATTAAAAAAAAAATTTTATTTGTTCCACTTTCAAGAGAAAAAAAAAAAAAACCCAAAAAAAATTTGAACTAAAATCTTAAAAAAAAAAAAAAAAATGTAACAGCAAACAGCAAGCCCACGGATTCTAAAAACAAAAACGGATGGCAAGCCCAACCAACATCAAGCCCACGGCAAGCCCAACAGTAGCAAAGCCACGGATTCTCCAAAAAAAAAAAAAAAAAACCAAACCGCAATAAAGGCTAAAGCAAACCTTAAGCTCCCAGAATCTCCTTCACAGTCCCACTAAGATCCTTTGCCATACTTATCAAAAAAAAAAAAAAAAAAAAAATCCTCCATCATAGACCTAGGCTTCATCACCATATCGATCTCGATGACATCATCGAGCGAGATGTTACCGTTGTGCTTGATGTTTTTCGTCTTCTTCCGGTCGCGCTCTGGCTCCTTTAGCGCCTTGATGACTAGCGCGGCGGCAGAGGGCACCACGAACACCTTGGCCTGACAGTTCTGGACCGTTAGCTTGATTGTTACGCAGAGATTGACGACGGTATTTCAGTTCTCTTTCCTTTTCCGGTTTTCCCTATCTCATCTCTGCTCTCTCTCTGTCTCATACTCGATTCTCATAGTCTGAGTGTCTGACTTGTGTGTTTAGACTTATCTTTTGACAATATAATTATATAAATTTCTTAGCTTTTTACTGTTTGTGTAAGTGTATGTAAATATAAAAATATGTAATTTTGTTGAAATTGCTGATTAGCTCTTGTCTCTTAGTGTAGGGGTGGATGGGGCCGTGGTATTGAATTGGAGTAGTGGTTTGTGGTCCCTTAAAAGTAAGTGAATACACAATATAAAAGACAAAAAAAAAAAAAAAAAAAAAAAAAAAAAAAAAAAAAAAACTATGTTAAGCAGTTTTGCAATTTGCAGTGGGTTGATACTTGATATACATACACTTTTATTGTACTATTTTTAGTTGTTGTTTTTCATTATTTAATTACATATTTATGTTTTAATATTCTAAAATAGTAATTGTTATGTAATAACTAAATGATTTGAGTGTCAAAAAAGAAAAACTAAATGATTTGTTTTATTTGAGGTTTATTTATTTGGATCAATAATTTTATGTTGTATAAGAAAATATAATTATATATTATTTTTAATTTTTTTTAGAAACCCTGAAACACACTGAAACGGTATGTCGAAATAGATCGGTATCAAAATATTCCATTCCACAAAACAAACTGAAACAGGGTCCAAAACAGTATTCATAACATTGCTTTCAAGCAAAAAGAAAAAGCTAAAAAAAAAAATTTGAAGTAAAATTTAAAAAAGAAAAAATTGTAACAAAGAATTTGAAGAAAAAGTCGCCAATGTAAAAAACGCATTTCCATTCAGGGGCTATCCTTCCCCCCCCCCCCCCCCCCCCCCCTCCTCTCTTTCAAATTAGCCTTTTTTTTTTTTTTTTGCATGTCCATATTTTAGAGTTTATAGTTGGCCCCCCTCAAATTTTTGGATTGGTTCAAATAGCTCAAAGGAAACTAATCACTTAACCCTTTTTTTGGACTCATGGCCCCTCCATAGTCCAAATACAACACAACGAAAAATCCACAAATCACCAATATCATAATTCAATAACTCATAACCAAAAAAATCTCATAGAAAAAAAAATTCCCTTACGGGGGTGATAATAATTTATATAACTTTTTAATTGATTTATAAATTATGGGAAAGTCAATTACAATATTTAATTTTTTTTCAAAAGATAAAATGCAAAATTCTTTTAGAAGCCAATATTGATGATGTAGTATTGCCAACTCTTAATATTAATATCCCAATTTTTTAAAATCCTCAAACAAAGTTTTGAAAGCTTCATTAGTGTGATTTTTAGTTGCATCCAAAAGTATGGGTTTATCATATTGGTGAGTTGGTCAATGTGATAAAATCAACATATTAATTCCAATTATCCAAAATTTGGAGATCTAAAGTTCTTTTTTTTTTTTTTTTTTATTCTTCTTCGAAAAGATTTGAATATTATATTGTAACTTTCAATTTTTTTGGTTCATATTATTTCCTTCTTGACTTAAATATTTATGGTAATAAAGTGCAATTGTTTTGTCTATCATGATTTTTTTTTTTAATAAATCATGTCACTTGAAATTTTTTTGGTTCACGCTTTTGCCCCCCCTAGATTCAAATCCTGGTTCCGTCCCTGTTTATTGCTGAAAGTACTGTAGATAAAGGTAAAAGTTAGTTGAAATAGTATAATAGGACTCATAAATAGTACTAAAAAGTGTAGTTAGCCATGAATAGTAGCAAAAATAAGCTGAATGGTAAAATAATTTTCATTTTTAAGTAGAATCCAAACGGAGGCTAACTTGCCAAATGTTAAAAGAAGGTAAAATCATTCGGTGCACCTACCCCTCTTTCAAATGGGATCTTAATAATTTTTTTTAATTGAAATTTATTTGGAAATAAAAATCTAGAGAATTTAAATTCGATTTGATATTAATTATATTTCCTTCATTTAAAAAAAATGATAAGTATAATAGTAGAGAAGAAATTTGAATCTTTAATATCTTCATTAGAAATACTAAAAAGTTTTAGTTGAATTACAAAGATTTTGACATGTTTACTTTATTTTAAATCATATGTGTCATACTTGTAAATACCATTTTTTTATTAAAATAATAAGATCAATGATTTTTTTATTTATTTAAAAAGATGAGGGATTAGTGATGTTGAATAGTCATGGTTATAACTTATAAGTGGAATGAGATGGAGGATCGATAATTCTCACTTTTAGTATTTTGTTAATCATCTACCATATAAAAAAAAAAAAAAAGAAGTTATAATCAATCATTTGAAAAGTCAAAGTTAAGCCTATGGATTAGTGTACATAAGTCTCACAATCGAAAGAAAGTTGCAAAAATTTTTAACCATTAATTGTAAGTTTGGATAGGGCAGATAAATGAAAATCGAAGCAGATAACGTTTTTTTTGGTCCTGTGTACTGTTTATGAGACTTATAAATATACAGTTCATCAAATTTTACTTTAAAATTCGGTCTCATGGTACTATTTATACATTTAAAAATTATTTTTGCTACAATATTTTTAATTTTCAATAATAAACGGTATCCAAAAAAACCCTAAATATCGACTTTAAATCACGTTCTCAGTTATAAAAACGGTAAGTGTGTAACAAATTGGGTATATAATTTTTTTCTTTCCAGAAAATTACATTCCTCGCTTGATATATATATATATATATATATATATTGTTTTAAGAAGCTTCATCCCTAGCTTAATATGTTATTCACGGAAAATTATAGCATACTCCGGGACTATGCTCCCTGCCTCTCACAGAGGGGGTGGGACCGCAATAACAGCCCGTTCTTCACTATGCACCTTTTCTACACGGTACATATATTTTAATAAATAAAAAGGCCAAAAAGAAGACAAAGAAAATCATCTGAAATTTGACTCTATCTTATTAACAAGAAAAAATCTATGATCAGCTCGATAAAACTGGTGGCATTTGACTTGTACAAAATAGCTGGTGTAGAAAAATATGCACAAATGGAAGTCAGTGTCACAGACCATAGTCCATGACAGAAACACTGACAGCAACGGCTTCGTAGAAAGCCAAGAATCCATCCGACTGTCTCCCAATAAGGCAACTTAGCCAACAAGAAACGTCAAATGGTTAACGCTCACTGTCTCTCTCTCTCTCTCTCTTTCTCTCGCCCTCTCTATGTTCTGTAGAGCTGAGGAGGCCTCGCATAGCTATGTTCGATTAGCTCGCTCTCATCTCACTAAGCTAAATTTCATCAACCAAGAAAGACCCTTTTTTTTATTTTATTTTTTTTTTTTTTATAGAACTTTTATACCAGTAATTGTTGTGCCTATTCTCTCCATTTCCTCATGCTCCTCGGCTTCTCTCCCTAACTTTTCAATCCAAGCAAACCCCATTTCTTACTTCGTCTTTGATATCCAAAAACCCAACATTCAAGCTCCTCATCAAAGAATTCAAACTCTGTTAACTTTGATCACTCTTCAATTCACTCATTCCAAAAGAAATCAACATCTTGTATAATCACTAGCTTCACAGAATCCGAATTCTAACCCTTTGAAGCTTAAAACCTTCATTTCAATCTTTCCTGTTGTTGTTGTATTTGTTCTTTGAATTCTTGTTCTGGGTCTTGATCATATTCTTTGTTTGTTCCCTCAATTTGCTGCAATGAGTTTCATGAAGCCCTCCGCATTGTACATGTTTCTTACCACCTACGTTTCGTTCCGGTGGATGCCTTGCCAGAGTTGGGGGTTTCTCCGGTGGCCAGGGCTTGATGGGTTCTTGAGGCTTTTGGTGGTTGTGCTTTTATGGTCTATGTTTTCAGAGATTCGGTACATTACCTCAAATTCCATGCACCCAACTCTTCGTGAACATGATCGGGTGATCATCGAAAAGGTAAAGGTTTCTACTTTTTTTTTTTTTTTAATTTGCTTCTGAGTTCATTTACTCTAATGACTATTACAATGTTTTTAGAGGTGTCTTGGTTCAACGTGAATGGAAGAAAATTGCTATGAGCCTTGAGCTATGAGCCTTATAGCTCAAGTGAATGGAAGAAAATTATGGTTTGCATTGTCTTGTAGAATATTTATTAATGCGGAGTGGCTAGAAAGATCATAGTTTTAGAATCTTGAGAATGAATTTGCAAATTTATATCTCAATGTTGTAGCTTAATTTCCGTTTAACCATCACATGAAGGTAGCAGTAATGAGGCTAACTTTCCCATTTTAGGAATACAAGAAATAATTACTTCATTTGTCTAACTGGTAATGTTCAATGAATGAAAATGAAAACGAAGAATATTTTAGAGGTGAATTGAAAAATGTTGAGGATTAGGGTTAAGAGAGAGAGAGAGAGAGAGAGACAGAGTTGAAAAAGAAGATTTAGGAATTAATCAATCAGTGCTTCACCTTAGCACATATTTATATTAGAGTGATATGCCAAGATAACAAGAATACCCCTATGCTAATATAATTAACAAGCTAATTTAAAAATATCAACAGTAACTCTAACAATTAGAATGTTGTTATGTTGAATTCACTAATTGCTCTTTGTGCATTTTCATTCAAAAATCGTCATTTGCATGCTTCTTTCTGTGTAAGGGAATATCTAATCCTTTAAGTGATTAGACACACTAGGCTACTTGCAAATCTTGATTGATGTTGAATCAATATTTTGTATTTCCTTGCTATGCTTCCTTTTCGTAGGCAGTCTCTACGAATGCAGCACTGCTTTTGTGATTAATATGATCTGCACCATCATCATAGTCATATAGCACCGTTATCTATATAGCCACTAGCATCTTGGAAGCAAGACGGATGTCTCACTGACAACCTAGTGGAAAATTAACCATAACTACTTGATGTACTTGTCCTCTGCAAGATTGTGGTGATCAGCACATAGTTCATCATCAGTATTAGGTTATTCATCTTTGTAGGGCCATATTGAAATCTAAACTTCCTTCTTTGACAATTTTAGTTTACTTCACCAAACTTGAAGGACAGCACGCTTTCTTGGTAATTTGATTTAACCTTTGTTGCCCTTGTCTGGTGTTCCTCACCAGATTCAGTTGAGGACTACCCTGGGTTCAGTTGGGTACCTTGACTTTTAGCACGTTAATATGTTTTTGTCCTATCTGGAAATTTTCTTTTGGGTCCAACTTTTACAGTGACTGGAAGTGGATATAGACAGATTACCTAAGTAACCTCAAATTAGAGTACCCGGAAATTTTGAGGTCATATTGTTTCAGTTACTTTTAAAGGTTCTCACTAGTTGCTTCAGGGTATACTGCAAGTCTAGTGCCCCAAAGGAGCTAAGGTTCTTCTTTATTTTTTATTGATACCTGTTCTACCTAGATATTTTCAAGCTGCTATTGAATTATCTGAAATGCTGGTTGAAAAAACAGGGAAAAACTTGGAATGAGTCCATAAATTTTATTAATGACTTGCTTGCTTGCCCTGCAATCTAGATGGAACCACTTTCTTGAGTACAAATGGGGCCACCTTATAGGACTTTATGATCATTCTCTAATGTCCTCACGGAAAATCCCAGTAGCCTGTTGGACAAAAGTTTGAACTCTCTGGATATTTCTGCATTTGATATGAAAAAATGAATTTTGGGTTGCTTCACTTCTGAAATCACCCTTGAGATGCATTACACATAGGCTGTAGATTGAAGTCAACAAGATCTGGATGCTATCAGACTTTGTTTTTGGCGTTGCTTTATCTGCATCTTAATTTGAAGGACTGAGAAATTTGCTAAAATTTTCTGTGATCAATGCCTAATTCTGTGATTATCATACACCTTGTATCTTTCTTTATTGGAAGTGAATAACCAATAGTGTGAACTGAATGAATTTGAGGTAGCTAGTTACTAGACATTTTCCAATGTGAGCAATCACCCTAACATGCAAGGAATTTCCTCTCATATTGGTGGGTGGAATAAAATTCTTGTAGCTAAAACTCTGACCCTCAGATTGCTAATTATTATCCCTACAGCAGCCATGAAAGTATTCCCCAACAGATTGAACTTTTGCTTCTTACTTGTCAGCTTGCTCTAAATGCAGCTTCAGGGGAACTTCGTTTATATGATTTTTTTGGTGGGTAGCAATGTATATCTTTTTCTTTATTAGCTCTTTGTAAGCACTATTTGTGGAAAGTGTGGTCAATAAATGAAGCTGTTTCCGAGTCCATCTATTAGACTAGAAGGTTCAGCTCCAATTTCAAGAAAAAAAAAAAAAAAACCAAGATGAAAATGAAATAGTTATATCTATGTATAGTTTTAATGTTCATGTCATAGACAAATAGAGGCTGACCATATGATATCTCTGCGTCTATTAAATTGCAGAATGAGGATAAGATTATCATCATACGTGGGATATAGAGAATCTCAGTCTTTAAATGGATCTTTTAATTTGATCTATGTACTTTGCATGTCAGTGCATGTATTCAAAAATCGCTTAGTGGGGTTAGTCTTTATAAGAACACAAATGTGGGTTGGTGTTCTTAAGGAGATTCAAGTGAAGTATTGATGTGGAAAGATGGAAATTTAGGAATTGTACGGCCTTGAGGTTTTGGGTAGGGTTTGGAATTAAGAGGCAATTGATGTTTGATGTGAGCTGGTGCTAGGTTGAAGACTAGGGTTAGAGTTTAGTACTCTTGGAGTTTCAGTTATGTTATTGATTTAGAGAAATATGGATGCTCATAAGGATTTACGAATGCGATTGATGTGATACGTGTACTTGAAGCTTATCTAACTCACTCTAGTATATCTACTTGTAACTAACCAACCTTAACATGTGCAACTCTTGTAATCTCATCCAATTGAGCTCCAAGCTGCCACCTCAGGGTTGAATCACGTGCATGGGAGTGAGAGAAGGCTGCCACAGAGATTTGGGAATAATTTGCCAACGAAGTGGCGATCAGCACTTTAAGTTGTTAGGGAAGTGCCAATTGGGCTCCTTGGAGTGCCGATCATCCTTTAAATTCTCCAATTCTGCTTCTGTTTGACTTAAAATCAAGGCCCTAACAAGTCTGGTCAATTAGGGTAAGAGATTTGCAAATTTTGTAATAGTTCTCTATGGTGTAGTCTGGTCACTTATAGTAGGATATTAAAAATTTTGTATAGCTCTGTTTTCTTTGCTATTGCCTTTTGATTTAGGAGTGTGTAAGTCAAGCAGTTGATGGTTTTGTTATATGAATCCAAAGGATGAGATTATCATAATACATGTCACTTAGCGTAGGAGATTACAAAATATGTAATAGCTCTCTTTGGGGTGGTCTGGTCAATTATAGTAAGATACTGAAGAATCTGTAATATCTTTCTTTTCTTTGCTATTAGTTTGGGAATTCGTCTATCATCATGTGTGCTATATCCCAAAACGACTAATCAAGTTACAATTAAGGTTCCTTGCAATCGTTTATAAAGTCCAAATTTACTTTGTACATATCTGATGTGGGACTCAACATATGACCATGCAACACACGCTCATACAATCCAATTCAATCCAATCCGGGGTATCAGTGTTGGTCAAGTATTGAGTGAAATTGTTTTTATGAATCCATATTAAGGCCAGCAGGTTTAAAGAAACAGTTGCACAGTCCTTTGATGTTTGAAACGTTCAAGTAGAGTTCATTTATGGTTTTATGACTTGGTAGAGTTCTGGTGATTTTCCACTTGGGGTGATGTTGAAAGCAGCATCCATCTATAAAGTTTTTTCTTGGTTTTGTGTGAAGCTTTGGATGATATGTTGGCAATTCATTTTTCATCTTTGAGAAAAATGAAATCTTCCAAAGATCTTGTTTTTGAACTCTAGAGACAGTTGACTATTTGATAATTTATTTTCAAATAGCCAGTGGAGATGTTGCTTGTGGCTTGACACATCTTGGGCAGCCTTTTCATCAAAGTTTTCTTATCTTTTCTCATTCTTAGCTTTGAGTAAGTAGTAGCACTATTTGGAGGCAAAGGACCATGAGAATCAAGATATACTTATTAGTCATACATTATAGTTGTTCTTAAAAGAGTTTTTGTTGCATGGAATTTTGGTCATCTGTGATCAAGGACCAGCAGGGATCCGCTTTGAGGACATTATTCATGATTAATATCTGGCTCTATATGCGTTGAGTAATTGTTCTTTTTTCCTGGCTCCTGACTATATATCTTGCACATTTTTTGTTTCCATCAATGCCAATAGTAGTTATCAGAGATGTTTTTCTGCTGTACAAGAAGAAAAACAATTGTCGCTGGAATGATCAGAAGTTATATACTTGCGGCTCTTACCTAAACAGAAGTTGGAAATCAGTAGTTGATGGTGATGGGTTCCCATGAAGATATACTTGCATGTATGATAACTAACTAAAAAAAAAAAAGAAAAAGAAAAAAGAGAATCAATGTGAGACTGTTTTAACAAATTCACCTGCATTCTGTTATCTCCTAAGTGAAGTTCAATGAGCCTTTATGGTGGCTGTTTGGTACAAATGTTGTGGACCTTAAAGCATCAAGGGATGCCATTGATCATACTCCTAGTTCTCAACTCCTGATTAAAGCAAGCAGTGAGAATCAACTTTTTGATAGAGATTACAACCTGCTGGATAAACAATTTCAGATTATTTAAGCTAAACAAGGTGAAAGAAAAGCATGGAAATGAGGAAAAAAATATCTCCTGAATGAATCCTTTCTTTTTTCATTCAATTGGTTCTTATATTGTGTGACGGATTTCAAAGATAAATTTCAGTAATTGGGGAGAAATGATGAGGACAAGAATGCTTGAACTGTAAAAATTACTTTGCTGTGTATGACCAAAATTTATTAAACCAAATGCAAAGTTATGGCAGCTGATTTTGGATTCATGTTAGTGATCAACAGGAAATTTAAGGGCCGACAACATATGAATTAGAAACACCACTTTGTGCCATGATAGAAGCAAAATTTCGAAGTTTCACAGAATCACATGCGTATTCAATTGATTTATAAAACAATATTCATTCTTCTTTAAGGAGCATTAGAATATTAGCCTATTCCCATATCTTGTGCTCTGAATTTTGAAATTCTATTAAAAAATTGGAGTCAGCAGAACCAAGCAGATTTTTGTTTTATGATCATGAAGAATAGAAATGATTATATGGGTGATTATTTTCAGTTTTTTCCATCACTGTAATTGTTCTTCACTTCAAACTTTGACCACCGTTATGGTCACTTGATAACATTTCAGGCCTCATATTACATTAGAAGTCCTGCTGTACATGATATTGTGACATTCCGAGATCCAACACAGGTTTGTAAATATGGTACAATAATTTTACATAACACCTGCTTTCTGGTTATTTTTAGATAAACCTCTGTTACTTTCTTGGTTTCTGTAGCAACTTGGTGACAAGGAGGAAATTGTTTTCATAAAGAGAATTGTTGCAAAAGCAGGAGATTTAGTTCAGGTAGAACAGCTTCATAGACCCCTCTTCATGTATATTATGCCATGTTTATCCTTAAGTAGTTATGTGTTAATCTAGGTTTGGTTAGTTAGTTAATCCTGGAAATGCCTTTGGTCACTCTTTGCACTTTGAGATGTCGTTCATTGCTGACTGGACAATTAGATGGTCATTATATCATGTATATCTTTTATTTATATTTCAATATTTTGAATTGATCCAAAGGAAGCAATACTTATGTCTGGGTTTATAATACCTTGCAGGTCAATGGTGGATGTCTCTATGTCAATGGAATTGCTCAAAATGAAGATTTCATAGCAGGGCGCCCAAGATATGAATCAAATCTAACTGTATGCTCCCTATCTATCATTACTGCGTTTCCATTTTACTTGCAGTCTTTCCAGCATTTTGCCATGTGAGCAGGTCCAAGGGAGTAGCTAATTATCAATAATGAGGGCCAAGTAGCTGATTAAAAGAAAATTTAGGAATACTATAATGTACATTTTTTTTGACATTAATACAGATAGCTAATGAAATTACCTGGATAGTCTTTTTCTGGAAAAATAAAGATAAAGTAGATTATGAGTAATTTTTTTTGTTTGAAATAAATCTATATGTTTTTTTTTTTGGATGAGGAAATAAATCTATATGTTGATTATATGGTTGCCTCAAATAAAAAATCTAACAAACTGTCAAATAACTCAGTTAGTAAAGTCTTTTGTCATCAAATATTGAAGCCTGCCTACACTAGGGAAGGGGATTTTAAGGGAAAGGGGAGGACCACCTCTTTTATGTAGCCTGGGTCAATGGACAAGAAAAAAGAAAAAGAAAATATTTTGCAGCTGTAATGCAAAAATATGATATGACTATGGTGCCTCCTTATGGTGGAATGCATGTATGATAAAAAGGGCATCGAAAGGTGTTTTCAAAAGGTTGGGGAGCCTGTAGGTCTGTGCATGAACCAATCATGGTCTTGAACAGCATTATCGGAATGGAACTTCTGGGGCAAATGATTTCCCACAATAATAGCCAATATCCAATGAAGCTACAGGCAATGTGTGCGCTGTGTCATTAGATAAGGTAAACAAAGTGAGAATGACAAAGCCTTGCTGGAAACCATGTTGACATCTGCTTATTTGGGTTCTTCATGGGCTTCAGATGGTCCAAATTATGTTTGGCCCTGTCTAGTGTTCTTATCTTCACTTGGGCCTGCAATCCACATCATTTACTTCATACCTAACTCACCTATTTTTGGTTTTGCAGTATGTGCCTAAAGGTCATGTTTATGTCTTGGGTGACAACAGAAACAAGAGTTATGACTCCCATGATTGGTTAGTTTACAAGTGCCATCCTTCAATTTATTTTCCTTTTATTGGCAGTGTGTTTGGGGGTTTGGGTATGGTAGGTGTAGGTGCTGATATTTTACAGGATGTATTGGAGCATTCTGGTTTGAACTACCTTTAGAGAGAGGGACATTTCACCTCAACTCTCAAAAGGACAATGTCCTTTTCCATGGGAGTTCCTCTTGGATGCTGATTTGGAAGCACTACACTCCCTTTTTCCCCCTTCCTTATTCAATTTGGATATATTGATTTTAACTTTACACTTCATTCCTTTTTAGTTTTTTAATCCATTCAAGTGATTGATGAACAGGGGGCCCCTTCCGGTCAAAAACATTGTTGGAAGATATGTCATGTGTTGTTACAGACCTTCAGAGAGTTGATGATGGAAAACAGTCTGCAGCCATTTAAACTCTAACAAGCTTTGGCAGATTAGATGAGGACATTGTTAGAAGTCTGTGTGCTTTTACATTGATGGAGTCACTGCTTATTTGCCTCCACCGGCTAATTTTATGGTTCTGGAATTGTTCACTAAAGACTTGCATGATTTTAAACTGCTGAATGTGGATGCGCTTTACCCTTGAATAATGAACAAAAAATGGGGTTTAAAAACACACTTCTTTGAACACATCAACCAGATACATGACACACAAAAATTACCAAGCTCTTTGTATATTCGAAATTTCTTTAGTTGTGGTAGTTCATTTAAATTGTTTTGTTGTGGTTCGGTTTGAGGGTACTATTTGTGCTCTCTCCTGTTTGTGTCTTTGGCCTCTGTGTTACATACACCAAATATCTGGATTGGTGAGGCTTCTTGTTGTTGGGATCGTTACAATATTTAGCAACTTGGAAAGTTGACAAGCTAACCAACTGGATAGTTTTAACGTGTATGAAGTACTGCTGGAATATAGTGCATTGGTCATTGGTGTCATCTCATCGGTTAGGTGCATAAGCATTCTCCTACTTTTTGATGGGTAAGTCCACAATTGTCTGGATTCTTCTACCTAGGTGACATGAAATATCGAAAAAGACAAGCACCTACCTGTGCAGTCCTTTAACTCTCCCACTACCAAGCCTGCTTAAATCTAAAAAGGACTAGGTAAAGCATAGCTACAATGCATACAAAAATCTTGAATAGTGTAAGTTGAACTTGATTAATTAGCTTTCCCTTTTGTTTTGTGTTTATCAAACGGAGATCAGTCTAAGAATTGGACTATTTCTTGAACATGCCACATTATATAACCATCTGTATACCCTTAAATTTGTAATATTTAATTTTAACAGTGAAGCAATAACCGTTAAAGACCAATAATATAAATTTTCCGAACAGTGCTTAACCATGTGGACACAATTTCTCATCAAGTATGTCATCACTTAGTAATAATCTTGCATTATGCATCAATGGGACTGACCTGTTCAATCATTCGGTATAATATAAAATTGATTTGAGCAATTTAATTCCTGCCAACCTTTTGTAGGTTACCTAAAGTTTTGAGATTTTTGGTTAACAGGGTTACGGGAGGGGAAGAACTATCTCCCATGTGACCACTAGTTAAAAAACAACAAATATTTATTATAAAATCATATTATACAATAAAAATTATTAGACTCTAGACATCTTGGTTTTTGTCAAGTATCTATCTAATCTATATGACAAGTAGACCTTTTATTAGAAGAATTAATAAATTACATAATTCTTCTATAGTTTGGAACGGAATTTTTATTGGGAAAATATTGCTTATAGGCTAGTATTTTCGGACTATATTGTATGTGTGATGTTATTTGGGAGAATGAGGGAAGAAAAATATTTCAACATAACATAAAAACGCAGAAATAAAAGTATGATGAGAAAAGTACAGCGTTATATGGCATTTTTAATGCCACTTAAAGTACAATGAAATTCTAAAAAAAAAAAAACGTTGTTTTCTCACTATGCGGTGCTAAATATCTTAAGCTATTATTACACAGAATTTGAGCATTCCTTATATCATTGAAGTTCTCAAAGAATATGGGCATCAAAGAGAAAACGAAAACACATTCTAAGCTAAAATTTTTGAGTGTCCTGAACCTGTCTGTGTTCATAACACAGTACTTTAAATTGAAACTCCATAATCAAAATTAAAAAAAAAAAAAAATCAAATTACTATTTCGATTAGAACCAAGGTAATTAAATATGTTTTATTATTTATTTTATATTATTATATAATATAGAATAGCATATAGTTTTTAATTTTACTTTTAAAAAATAGACTTGAACAATATGCATTTGTTATATAACTTAAATTAGGATTAGCTTGTTTATTTCTATTATTAGATTTTAATTTTATTATTAAACATTTTCTATTGTTTAGATGTAATTCTTAATTAAGTTGTGCATCACATATGCATTACATGCACTTGTGTTTAATAATGCAATAGGCTATGTAATATTGTTTTCCTATTTGTTATATAAAAGTCTTATCTATTGAAGTAGACCATGGGAATTCAAACACGAGTTTCTTCATAAAAATCAAACACCTAGTTGAGTCCTGACCCTTGTCTTTTCATTTTAAAAGCCACACTTTCTCTCACCGTGTTTCGAATTTCAACGTTGAAATTGGGTGTGAAAAATTTAAAAATTGGAGGCATGGCATTAAGGTCAAACAAACCTGATATACCTCACACATATACTGATTAAAACAGAGACAGACATGCATACGGTAGTCGTGACTCACGAGTCACGAGTCCATGACATGATTGAGAAATTTTCTAAGTCCTAACTCCTACCTTCCACTTTCTTCTGCTCAAACCAACCAGGCCGAATCGCCGCGTGAACACAGGAAGAGTCAACCCAGAGTCTTCTCCTTATCTCCACGTAAAACAGCACAAACACTAAATCCCCCCAAAAAAAAGCAAGTCAATAACTATCAAGATAGCAAATTTTAAATGATAAATAATATATAAAGTGATGTTCGTGATATATGAGTCTATATGAAAATTAATAAAAAGCATATTCATGCTATTATGAAAACCGAATGAATGTCAAGAGTATTGTAAGTTTGTAACTCAACTGATTGACTCCTCAAATCATTCTATTCCCAACTATTGAATTATATACATAAATAAAAAAGGCTTAAATGTAAAAACACCCTATGGGGTTTCAATTCTTCTTTATAACTCTATGAGGTTTTTATATCCATCAAATTACTCTTGTAACCAATTTTTGTTAGTTATTGTGTGTGGAACCATCACATGTGTAATGTCATGAATCAATTTATGAGTCTTTTTTTGTTATCACGTATAGAGATGACAATTTAAACTAGCTCCCCATGGGGATCCGCCTCACTCACCCTTAATGAATGAGTTTTACTTGCCCCACATAACAAATGGGGTGGGGACAAGGGTTAACATTTTCATCCATACCCACCTTGTTTATATTTAAAGGTTAAGCAATTAAAAAAAAAAAATTTTATAGGCTTAATGTTAGAACTTGTTTTTTTTTTTTTTTTTTTTAATAAATGTTTTAAGAGTTTTAATTTAATGTATTTAAAATAAATTATATATATATATATATATATATAAGCTTACTTAGTGTGTAAAACACTAGTGAATGTTTAGACCCTCAATTACAAAATTACCAACACAAGCTTATATTCAAACAATTGATGTGTAGAATGATAGGATTCGGATCCTCTCCATTTCTATTTGAAATGGAGAATGTCCAGTTAAGGGTCAGGACGTGCTTAAAAAGAATCTAAGGTCTACAAAGTGCCACCTCAATTAAAAGTTTTTAACTTAACCAAATAACAAATAACTATGGTAACCAAAGTTAACTATGGTTCAAAAACAAAAAACGCCCTAGATCCTCATCCTTGTATCTGGATTTTGGATCCCCTTCAAGACTCAATTCTTCAATCCCGATTGCCCATCAACCATCGGCCACCATCTTTGGTATTATTGCGCTACTGTCGTCCCCTGCGAGACGTGAATTTCATGTTTATTTTATGTTCTGTGGTTGTGATTTATGGCTTGTTTTATATATTCAACTTTTGATGCTTCGACATTCAAAAAAAAAAAAACTTTTGATGCTTTGTTAGTCTTTTGGTGTTTCTGAATATGATGAACTTGTGGTGAGAAAAGAAAAAGAAATGAAAAGAAAGTGAGAAACCAACAAAAGCGGGAAACTTTGAATTAGGAAAAAAACTACCACATTGTCAAGCCGCCCACACCAACATTGTATATAAATACTTTTTAAATTTTTTTTTTTTAGGGTTCAAAACAAAACGTTTCTCATAGCTTCCACACAGTGTGGTTTAGGTTTGCCGTGGACAATGTTAGGGCAAGCTCAGCTTGGGTCGCCACCCACTCCTTCCATGTCATCTTCGACTTCGCAGGTTTTAGGTGCATGGCTAAAAATTTGGTTTTTTGCTTGTGTGTAAGTTCTGTAACAGTGATATTAACAATGCTGCATTTGGAGGCTGAGGAATGTTGGTTATTTGTGCAGGGATTGAGAAAGTTGTGGACAATCCAAAATCCATATACAAGGATGAGGATCTGGTGCGTTTTTTGTTTTTGAACCATAGTTAACTTTGGTTACCATAGTTATTTGTTATTTGGTTAAGTTAAAAACTTTTAATTGAGGTGGCACTTTGTAGACCATAGATTCTTTTTAACCACATCCTGACCTTTAACTGGACACTCTCTATTTCAAATAGAAATGAAGAGAAACTGGATCCCGGAATGATAAATATAAGCAATACCCAAATTGACAATACACTCTAAAACATAATTAATCACAAACACAGTAGCAATGAAAAGGAATAAAATAGGGAAGAGAGAAGCAAACACAAAGATAACATAGAGACGTGTTATCGAAGAGGAAACTGAAGAACTCGGCGAAAAACTTCTTTGCCACCCTCCAAGCGGTAAAATGATCCACTAGAAAATCAGTTAGGATACATGAATAGCAATAGACCCTCCAAGCCTAATCTATCCAATGCACCTAAGCCCTCCAAATTTCTAGCTCCAACAAGGTTATGCCGAACCGTGTCTTCTCTAGCTTTCCGGATTCCACAATAAGCTTCATATTACATCTGTCATCCTTGGCATTTTTCAATGCTTCCCAAACTCCAAAAACCTCTCAACACTTTGAATGGGTGTGAGTAGTGTTTGGGTACAAATTTGCTCTCAATGAGTATAATAATGGGAGAGGGAAGGAGAAGAGACTACAAAGATTTCTCTTTAAGAATGAGTAGCTCTCTCTTTAATAAGGTGGGTTTGTTGTAGAAACCTCTCTTAGGGTTTTTTCTCTCAATAGGCTTCTCACCGTTTCTGTGGGTAATGAGGGTATATATAGCATGAGTGATGGGAATACGAAAAGTCACAATTTTCGGTAAAACAGGGGAACTTCTTGGGTCACTCACGACTGGTGCAAGTCGCGAATCCAAGTCGCGAGTTACCTTCCTGGACAGGCTGTACTGAGCTGGAACCTAGCCTGACTGTTTAACTTCTTGCATATGCTTCTCATGTGACCTTCAGCTGTCTTGGTCAAATCTTCATCACTTAACATTAAACCTGTTACAAATAAATCCCACAAAAATATAAGAAAATAAATTAATGCAAATACAACACTTTTTGTCATGGAATAAGCCAACACTAATGTTATGAGAAAAATCATAGCTTAACAATATATGTGGGGATAAATGGCTCGGATAAGGGAATTGCGCTGTGGGCCGTGCCCGAGGACGCCAAAGCACTCAAGGACAAACAAGTATTAGTCAAGGCAAGTAGGTTATCAGGCCGAGGACGAGAGCTGGTCATGACAAGTAGGTGATGTTGTTTGAGGAGACAAACCTCCTCGAGAAACAAAATGGAAGCTTGAAGTTTGACCACCCAACAAGTACTACGCAGTGGACAACCATGCTTGGAAGGAAGATAAGCTTCAAAGAAAGGTGAATCAACAGAGAATTGAGAAATATATAGGAAGAAAGCTGCTACCACCACATTGAATGCTCTGCACCTAACCAACTAGTTACATTAATGTGGAGGTGATGCCTGAACAGTGATTTCTAGCCCTACAGCTGCCCACACATTCTTCAAGAAGGTTTTGATGGGACAAGTATTAAGAAGATTAGTTATTTGATCAACAAGTGGAAGACTAAGATGAGAGAAGGTGAAAGAGTATAAAAGGGAAAGGATTTCATTACAATAAAGGGGAAAGAGAAAAAGGATCACTTTGTAACCAAGAACTTGAACATTTGTATAAGCCTTAGAGATAAATATAAGAACATACCATCCTCAGATTTGACCAATGAGTGTTTTTCTTTTCAACTTGTTCTTCTCAGTCATTCCTACATTAAACTAACCTGTCGTGATTCACATTTGACTTGTTAAACGTTCAATATTACCCTACTCTCTAACAAATTTATTGTTGTGGACCTGTTGAGCTAGTGTCCAAATCTTTTGGGTTGTGGATCAATTTGTCCCCCTACAATATATATATATATATATATATAGATAGATAAATAGATAGATAACTTGAGTGTGGCGAAATAAGTACCCATAGGTATTTGCTAGAATGGGACCTTAAAAAAAACCTTGCTTTTAACATCCATGATCATGTGATAGTCATGTGATTTTTTCATATATAAAAGGTGTTGGTGAAAACACAATAATAATGGAAATAACACAAAGAGAAATTGAATAATGCTTCTGAATATTATTAATTTGAGATTAGAAAATAAACAACACTATTTGGACTGAGGCGCGACACTCGCTTTCTTTAAGGAGAGTCAAGCCCTTAGTTGGCTAATCTTTGTAATCGTTGCATACCTTCTCTGACTTGTCTCCCCTAGAATACAACAACCCAACAAAAGTCGTATAACTAGAACAACCTCTGCACAAAGTGTACAAGCCCAAAACTCCACTAGAAAGAACACCCTTCCTTGCCAAGGACCTCTAATTTTTTTTTTTTTTTTTGAAAGAGTTTTAACTTATAGCGTTCGCTTTTGATGATAGCTCTTTATCATCAGATCAAGATGCCAATCAGTTTTTAGTGTAAGTGGAAATTGAACCCTAGATCTCTTATACAACCATCAGAGACTTTACAAGTTGAGCTATCTGAAACCTATAACCTTTCTAATTTTTAGTGTATAAGAGTGTTTGTAATTGCTGATTTTTTTTTTGGTGTAACATTGTTACATGTGTTGGGTCTGAATGAGTCTATTTATAAGCTCAATGGGCCTCGCGAAATTATTACCCAAATTAATCTGATTAATTAAGTTCATAATTCTGATGTAGTGGGTGTTACAAGATTAATTACTGGATATAAATCTGATGGGCTGGAGTCACACAATTAAATGGATCAGATAAGGAGTTTCTGAAGAAATAAATAGACCTAACAATTAATCCATTAAGTGGGTGAATGACTCATTATTTTCCATAATAAAAAGGTCATTTACTCACTTATGGATATTGGAAAATATTCTGAATGTATTTAGTTTAATATTTGAAGTAATACATATTAGCTCATTAATCACTACAATTAAAAAGTTTAATATTTGAAGTAATACATATCAGCTCATTAATTACTACAATTAAAAAGAATAAAATAGTATTTTTCATTTTCAATATGAAATTAAACATTTTTACTAACTTTTTATCTTTCATATTAACTCGTACATCTTTACGTTTATATTGTCATATAAATTTATTTTAATTAAATAATATTAAAATACTTAAAAAAAAAGGTAATACAATAGAGTCTTAAGGAAGAATTGAAACTTCAACGGGTATTTTGTAACTAGCGTAAACTGAAGGGTGTTTTTACATTTTGGCATATATATATATATGTATGTATGTATATATATAAAATAAAAATTAGTGTCCCCTTGAAGTTTACTTGATGACAAGAGGGGTAATCATACTGTAAAATAGTCAAGACTCAAGACAAACACATAATAGACCCATTTTGTCAAGTATTCTTTTCAACCGAGTAGGTGGAGTATTATATAATTGAATTAAAAACAACGACCCCGCAACTAACAAATGCCAAAAAAAAAATGTACAAACAAGAAGTTGCCCCCACCAATTATCAATAAGAGAGAGAGAGAGAGAGAGAGAGTGTGTGAGTATGTGAGATAAGAAAGAATTAGAGATAAATAGATAGATACATTGTTCTATATATAAAGTCCCATTCCTTTCTTTAAATGCATGAGATGCGGAAAAAAAGCACCACAATAATTAATAATAGACGAGACACTAAGACAGCCAAAGTTGACCGTCGTATCATTCATTTAGCTTTTTCGTGTGGTCCTACTCCTACAGTCCTACTCCTATCTGTGGCCCCTTCAATATGAAACGTTGACTGTCTATTTACCGTCCAATGAGGTCTAAATATTTGGGCGGCTCAGATCGCGACCTCCACTACCTAAAATTTCCTTACTTATATTCATTGCTCTACACTCTACAATTTTGTTTTGTTTTGTTTTCATTATTTTAGTTTTTGGAATTGGGTGTGTCTTTGTTGTTTTCTTTTTTTCCACTACTATAATAATTGGTAAAATAATGTGGAAATCTTGTAATTCGGTAACTCTTTCTTCGTTTCGGTGCCACCCTCATCATAATTTTTTAGAATTGTGATGTGCGAGACCTTTTCAAACTAAAATTGGAAATTTACAAACTCAAACCTGTTGATACTTATATGGTATAAAGTTCTTCCATTTCCTATAAATAAATAAAAAAGTTCTTCCATGAAATTTATGTATTTAATTTATTTTAATAAATTAAATAATTACAACTAGAAAAGAGGGAATTCAAATCCTAGACGTCTCCATTAAAAATATTAAAAATTGCTGATTAAGCTAGCTCTTGGTATGTATCTAACTTGATTGAATTTAATTCTTCTTGCTTAAATTATTGCTCTGAAAAACTGTACTAAAAATCCTATCTTTTTGATAATTCATTGGTTAACTTTAGTATAAAGTTTGCAGTTTTTAAAACCATTGAAATTTAAGAGATTTAGAATATTCTAAAATCATAACAGAAGTGTTGATTCTGTTAGTGAATTGGTTTCAGACATGATGATAACTTTTTCTTCTTTACTTTAAATAATGTTGTATCAATTCAGCTTTGAACATAGCATTCCCCATTATAAATTAAATGCAGCAATAATTGACTATGTTTCTTGTTTTGGTAGCAATAATAGAGCTTGTTTCTTGTTATGGTGAACATTTTTAATAAACCTCTATTTTGAATTTTGGAATAAATAAATAAAATGAAGGGTGACTCATCTTTTTGTTATGCATTAAACTGGTCATTATGAATTTTTAATGTGGTTTTCACCAGGTCTATATGAACACCTGTTGCGTTGTTCCTGCCCGAACCATACCTAATTCTGTCTGAAACTACTAGTCCTTCAGAGAAATATAGTAAAGTTTCAATTTCTACATTGAAAAATGAATAGAAGTCCAACTTCTAGTGTATTCAACCCCAAGCCTACTTTTTGTCTAAGAAAAAAACCCAAGCCTACTCCTTTTAGCACTTAACCCAACTCGAGGGACTCTCATTTTATATACAGTGTCTTAATTTCTTACCAAACATATATTAAATCTAGTATCCACATGCATTTAATTGTTAAACAATCATGAACTTAAAGCCATGGTTTGACTTCATTATATTCTTAAAACAGACTCGATCGAGATGAGAATGAGATGAGATTTCGTAGCTCAATTCTTTAAATTTACGAATTTGAATAACTTGGTTAATTGGGATGCTATTGAGTAGGATCCAAATATTTATGCAAGAGATTATGTATCAATATCTTTGTTATTGATGATAAATATTTATTATTGATTGTTTAAGAAAAAATCATTCCCTAAATTCCCTTACCTGTAGTTCATTCTCATATGGTTGATAATTTTAATAAATTTACTCTTAAGCATTTATAGAGGCACTTCAAGCATTTATGTGTTTTTCCTTTTAATTATTATCCCTCCCTCTCTCTCTCTCTCTCTCTCTCTCTCTCTCCCCCCCCCCCCCCCCCCCCCCAAGTTTTAAATTTGGATTATTTTTTCCTCACAAAGACAATCACATTATCGATTATTATTATTATTATTATTATTATTAATCTAAGGGCTGCTTTAAATGGTTCTACATCATGATTTGTTTAGCAATAGTGAAATATGTTGAAGTTTAAGGAAATAAATTTTTTTATTTTTTATTTTTTATTCTAGGTAATAAATATTGTAGATATCAATATGTATATAGTATATCCTTAAAATATAGAATTATCATGTATTTTATTTTGTAATGCTTATCTCTTTCGTGAATGATGAAATCAAGAAGACTTGACAAAAAAACAAATCTAAATCATTGCACAGCAAAACAAGAGAAGTTACCAACATGGTTTGGTATGACATGTGACCTTTACAAATGGTATATAGACAGCTCATGCCTCAAAACAAATTATCTATCGATAATTTGGGAGACACTTAATGTACCAATACCTATCTTTTTCCGGCTTTTGCCCTGTTTATATCTTTTTATTCTTTTTTTTCTCATGATTTCCATGACACCTATGTACTAATGTAACTATTCATCAAAGATACCTATTGTACTAATTGTTTTCTTTAGTCATTCCTATCTTATTGTATTTTGTCTTCGTGCATCATCATTTTTCTATGTAAGAGATGCAATTCATTTCTAAAATAAAGCAACATTATAAATATATATAGCTTTCTTCTTCAGTATAGTCTGTCTCATGGTGCTTGTGTTATTGATTTTTTTAGGTAACCAATTTGCATTCATTTTAAGCTTCCTCGGTTCACCAATAATTGAGCTTTTTTAAAATTTTATTTTTAGAATCAATAATTGAGATTTGAGATACCAGGTTTAGGTAATTAGTAAGTGACAAACTCAGGAGAAAAAATCATAGTATATTATAATAGGTAAAATTAGTAAGGTCTAACATGATGCGAAGAAGATTGTTTTTGTTAGGTTTTTGGACCCCTGTAAACTAGATTGTTTAACCTAATTAATTAACCAAGTGAATACTTAGATTTATTATTCAGATTTAGGTTAAAACAATAAAGCCATATCATGTAAAGCAGTGGAAAAATAAATAACACAAAAATTTGATGACCTAGGAAAACCAAATCAGTAAAAAATCTGAGGAAGATTTAACCTAGCTATCCTCAAAGTAAAAAGCAAATCCACTATAGAGAATCAAAGTTTACAATAAGACTTAGACCACTAACATCCTATTGTTATCACATGTAGAACTTACTGACATAACCATGTGCAAACTCCGAATTCACGAACTTCTTCTCTATTAGGCCTTTGCAACACAAGCACCGATACTTGTGACTTTGAGACTCCATTCAAAAGTTTATCAACACAAACTCTCCTGTTTGTGACTCTAAGACAACTCTTGAAGGTTTAGATTATCAACACCTTTGATGACTAGAGAAGGCAGCAACTTCTACAACACCGAATCTTGAAATTTTTCAAGAAATAATACCGGTAGAAGACATGAGAGAGCTTTTTGGTTACAAAACCCTAGATACAAAAGGGGCACACTCTTCTCTCTCTGAAAAGCCTTATAAAAATGTGTTTAGAGTTTCCTTTATATACTAGGAGAAGTAGATCTGAAACCCTAATCCTTTTTGGGATTGAATTGCTGTTGGGCCGAACTTAAAATTCTGCAAACCCGTATTTCGATCGGTCGAGCCTGTTCTTCTGATCGATCGAACTAGGCAAATTTCGAATTCTCTTTTCTGTAGCTTGCTAGTTCTTAGATCTTGACTTGTATCACCTTGAGTATTGTCTAATAATACCTATAAACTCTAAGATCTATATCTAAACAAGTTTGTGTTCACGATTTATCAATTATTCTAAATTTTTAGAACCTAACAATTTAAAAAAAAAAAAAAAAAAACCTTAAAAGTCAACATAATTATAATTTCCAGATAGGAATTCCAAACTACTTGGTTTCTTGAAATGAGATAAAAATTTGTTTTGTATGCAAGATTTAATATATCTTGGGTAAGGATTAAATATATAATGGACATAGTTTGGTTATAAACTTAGTTGTAGCCTTAGGCTACAACTTCCTTTTAAAAAAAATAAAAATAAATAACATTGCTATATAATTTGAAAATCTAATCATTAGATTGTATGTTTTTTATGCTCTTAACATACATGTCAAATTTCGTATTAATATATTATTTACTATATGATTCATAAACTTATTTTTTATGCATAATTTTAGACTATAAAAACTTGCAATTTAAATAATTGATTAACGATATAACTATTTATCTTTGATCTCCTTAAAAATTTTCAAGTATGGAGGATATTATAACAAGATAATGTAATCTAATGATGAATTTGTCTAAATTCACATCCAATAAAAAGATATTTAATAAAATTGTAGTCCTAAGTTATGACCAAGATTGTAACAAAACTTTGTCTATTGGAATCCTGCATATATCTGAGCCATTATATTTTGAATAATTAAGTATGGTCTGTAAAATTAAAATTTGAACTTACGTTTATGGGATATCGAAATATCCATGGAGGGATTAGGATTAATTAGACTATAGATATCATTATAATCGTCCTTGACCTCACCGTGAGACATTGGTTGTATGCAGCCGATGTAATATAAGATAATTCTTGCTAACCATAGCCTTTTCTCTTCCTCATATATATATAGTCTCTTCATCAAAATATATATATATATATATATATATATATATATATATGGTCTTTACATGCACAGGAGAGATTAGAAGTGATATTTTATACAGCAGTTAAATAATTAGACCTGCTTGATCTTATTAGTATCCTTTTTTGTCATGGCTTGAACGGCATGCCACACCTCTTCTGCCTTTGTTATTGCTATTTGCTGCCTCCAGGCTACTACACAAACCTCTTTATCTGCATTCTCCATTCTCCATGCTGATGATGCAGAGAAATTAACCAGTGAGCCACACAATATCTATGCACTCGGATGTAAAACCTGCACAATACAAAGAGAGAAACCTAACAGAGAGCACCGGTGTAGTGCAGGCCAAATACCCTCCAAAGATTAAGTTAGAACTATTCTCAACTCCAGAGTGCTAAAGCAGGGGTAGATTATGCGTACCTTTTTCTTAAGGGTCTTTGGGTTTTTATAGTAGCGTAGGGCTAGACTCTTTTGTTTGCGGAACAAGTCTTTTCCTTATGGGAAAGATACTCATTAATGCGTGTATATTCTAGAATTCTACTCATATTGGGACTCTACAAACCAAGGAAAATCGTGTGTCGCAAGTATTTTCCATTTAAAGTTCCTTGGAGACCACATAATAATGAGATGGATGCTACGTGGCTGTTCGGTTCATACATGCCACATCTATCCATGCCACCTCTGTCCAGATAGCTCTGTCATGCATAATTTTTCCTCTTCAGTTGCCCCCTTCACCCTATGGGTCCGTTATCTTGGAGTGAAAGGACCCGTGGGGTGACGGTTTGATTTGGATCCTGGTAGACTTGCTAGTCTTTGACAGGCTGGCCTGAAATTATTTATGGCACAGGGGATCTAAATTTTGACGAAGGCATTTTTCGGTGACGTGGTTCATCTGTCCTCCCATAGGTAGGAAAACTTAGAATTTTCACCAAGGCACTCGCGGGTGACTTGGTTCGTCCTTCCACCCGTAGGTAGTAGGACTTAAAATTTGTACCAAGGCACTTGTGAGTGACTTGGTTCGTCCTTCCACCCATGGGTAGTAGAACTTAAAATTTGTACCAAGGCACTTGTGAGTGACTTGGTCCGTCCTTCCACTCGTAGGTCGTAGGACTTAAATTTTGTGCCAAGGCACTTGTTGGTGGCTTGGTTCGTCCTTTCACTTAAAGGTAGGAAGACTTAAATTTTGTACCAAGGTACTTGTATGTGACTTGGTTCGTCCTTCCACCCGTAGGTAGTAGGACTTAAATGTTGTACCAAGACACTCGTGAGTGACTTGGTCCGTCCTTCCACCCGTAGGTAGTAGGACTTAAATTTTGTACCAAGGCACTTGTGAGTGACTTAATCCATCCTTTCACCCATAGGTAGTAGGACTTGGATTTTGTACTAAGGTACTTGTGAGTGACTTGGTTCGTCATTCCACCCGTAGATAGTAGGACTTAAATTTTGTATGAGAATCAGGCGCCATTGGCATCCTTGATTGTCGGTATCCTTGGTTGTCGATCCATCCCATTGGGATGAGGATTAGGTGTTTGTCGGCTTCCTTTTGTAGTGTTTAGCCTTGAGGTCTTACTAAAGCGTTGACATTTGTCTTATGCTTATACATAGGATTGGGCATCCTTCTGCACGGTAGGCCATTGATACACTGCCCCCGGGATGCGTGATGGAACTTTCAACCTTCGGGACGCGTTGTAGTCCTCTATTAGCGTCCCATTCTTAAGGTATTTTATCCGTCTACTTTGAATTATGGACTTGCCGATGTGACTGAGTGTTACCTCGTCATGTTTTTTTTTTTTTGTTGTGTGTGTCCGTCCATCTTTGTTCATGGACTTGCATTCGTCCCTTTTTTCTTTCTCTTTTTTTTTTGGTGGCCATCCATGCATGCATCTTTTTTTTTTTTTTTTTTTTGGGGGTGTCCGTCCCTACGTGCATCTGTCAGGATTTTTTTTTTGGGTGGCTGTCCATGCATGCATCCATCAGGCCTTTTTTTTTGTCCGTCTAGGACTTCATCATTTTCTTTGTCCGTCCACTTTGGTCATGGACTTCATTTTTTTTTTTTTGTTTTTGTCCATCCAGGTCTTCATCATTTTTTTTGTCCATCCACTTTGGTCATGGACTTAAAATTTATTTATTTATTTTTTGGTCCGTCCACTTTTGGGTCGTGGACTTGTTGTTGGTACCAAGTGTGACCTTGCACCTTGTTGGTCATCCACTTGAGGTCGTGGACTTGTTGAGGTAACTATGTTACTTTGTCACCTCGTTGGTCGTCCACTTGAGGTCGTGGACTTGTTGAGGTGACTAAGTGTTACCTCGTCACCTTGTTGGTCATCCACTTGGGGTCGTGGACTTCTTGAGGTGACTAAGTGATACCTCGTCATCAGATTTTTTTTTTTTTTTTTTTTGTGTGGATGTCCGTCCACTTTCTTCATGGACATGCATGAACATGCAACTGTCCATTTTTTTGTTAATGGACATGCACCCGTCCTCTTTTTTTTGGGTGTCCATCCATTTCTTTTCATGGACGTGCATCCCTCCTTCATGCACCCGTCATCTCTTCTTCTTTTTTTTTTTTTTTTGGGGTGTCTGTCCATTTCTTTTCATGGACGTGCATCCCTCCTTCATGCATCCGTCATCTCTTCTTTTTTTTTTTGGCTTTTCGTCTCGAGCCAAAAGTGCGTCCTCAGCGTTCATGTACTTAGTAGCCCTGTAGAGGACCTCCGACATCGTTTTTGGGTCATTTTTGTATAGAGAGAAAAGGAACTTACCCTTTCGCAACCCGTTTGTGAAGGCTGCTACCAGTATCTTATCGTCGGCTTCATCGATCGAGAGCGCTTCCTTATTGAAGCGTGTTATGTAGGATCTCAGCGTCTCATCCTCTCGTTGCCTGATGCTCATCAAGCACGTTGTGGACTTCTTATACCTATGTCCCCCGATGAAGTGTGTAGTGAACTGAGCGCTTAGCTCCTTGAAAGTGCTGATGGAGTTCGGCGTCAGTCGGCTGAACCATACCCTTGCGGGGCCCTTAAGCGTTGTAGGGAAGGCCCTACACATGATCTCATCTGCTACCCCTTGAAAGTGCATTAAGGTCTTGAAGGTCTCTAGGTGATCTAGTGGATCCTTTACTCCGTCATAACTGTCTATGTGCGGCATGCGAAATTTATTAGGTAGAGGAAAAGCATTGACGGGGGCAGTGAACGGTGAGTCGGTTCTATTGACTAGGTCGTCAAGGTCGCTGGATACTCGTCCTTTGAGAGCGTTCATCATGACTTCCATCTGTTCCTTCATCGCCTGCATCTCTGCGACAATAGAGGGTGGAGCCGCGTTCGTGAGGGATGGGAGGCTCATGTGTTGCCTCTCCGGTCTGCTCGGGGCGTTACTGCCCTCAGGTCTTTCTAGGTTCCTCCTTTCAGCGCTGGTCCCTTCTTGATCTTCTCGTTGATCATTTGGCGCTGCATTCTTCTAGCGCAGCTGTTCTTCCAGGTCGTGGTTCTGTTTGGTTAGGCGCTCCACGGCAGCAGCGAGAGTTTGGACTTATCTCTCTAGAGCCGTCGTGGGTGGTTCCTCTCCTTGAACGTTGTTAGTGGTTGCCATAGATCGAGTGAGTACCATGCAACTCTTTTGTCCGGGAAACGATAATATGGCTTAAGAATCTCAACTGCGTTTCCCACAAACGGTGCCAACTGATGATGCCGAGAAATTCACAAGTGAGCCACACGATACCTATGCACTCGGATGTAAAACCTGCACAATATAAAGAGAGAAACCTAACAGAGAGCACCGGTGTGGTGCCGGCCAAATACCCTCTGAAGGTTAAGTTAGAACTATTCTCAACTCCAGAGTGCTAGAGCAGGGGTAGATTATGCGTACCTTTTTCTTGAGAGTCTTTGGGTTTTTATAGTAGCGTAGGGCCAAACTCCTTTATTTGCGGAACAAGTCTTTTCTTTATGGGGAAGATACTCATTAATGCGTGTATATTCTAGAATTCTACTCATGTTGGGACTCTACAAACCAGGAAAAATCGTGTGTCGCAAGTATTTTCTATTTAAGGTTCCTTGGAGATCACATAATAATGAGCTGGATGCAATGTGGCTGTTCGGTCCGTACATGCCATGTTTGTCCGTGCCACCTCTGTCCAGATAGCTCTGTTATGCATAATTTTTCCTCTTCACATGCCATGCTAGCTAGTGCTACCTTAAAAACCTCTAGAAAATTATTAGTCAGAGTATAATGATATGGTGCTCCATTCATACGTGAAAGATTAATCCCACCATATAAATTTAATTAATTAAACGACCTATTATTCTCTGAGAGGAAAGAGTTCCGCATCGCTCTACTTTTAGAGTATTGAATAATCATTTCACTCAATCATGCCTGCCAGTTTTACAGCTGAGATTCTTCAAGAATGGCGCCTGGCATGGGGGCCGTACAATAGTTAAAGGACTCTCTCCTTTTAGGAAGAGTAATGCTGGAATCTGGATACGTTACGTTTTAGGAATATTACTCTGTGGAGTGGAGGACGTATATTAAGAACGATTAGGGTTAAATGTGCGATTTAGTTTTTTTTTTTAATAGAAAAATGCGAATAAGTTGAATTGTTGAACCTGTTTAATTATTGGCATATATCACTGACGATCTTGCTAGTTTAATTGACGGTGTCAAGAGTTTAGCAAAAAAAAAAAAAAAATTGACGGTGTCAAGAAAAAGGCTGAAAACCAATATTCGGACCGACAACCAGGTCATCATTGATATAACAGTTACCCAATCAAGTTTGGTTTTTTCATATTATACAATCGCATTTGCCAGCCTTATCCGATATAGCCTTTTCTTATTCACTGTATTAATGGTCTTGTAGTTCAATGATAACATTATCGGCTTTTTCATTTCCCATTATTTTAACCATCAAATTAAAAGATTTAAAAAAAAGAAAAAAAGTCACTGTAATTATTCATAGTAGAGTAATGCATTCAAGCAAGGTAAATAAATGAGAATCCTACTCCTTTTTTTTTTTTTTTTTTTGAGGAAGAATGAGAATCCTACTTGATAATGAGATACTTCAAGAGTTTTGAATACCCTCAAATTTTTTTTTTATACAAGATAAAATTTTATTTTAGCATAATTTATGTATATAATACCCTTAATTTATTAATTTTATTTTTTTATACAAGATAGAATTTTATTTTAGCATAATTTATGTATATACGTGTGTGAAACTCTCTTCTGGAAACTTGAACCTTAGCCTTTGTCCTCTCACACTCATTAAGCACTTATATTTAAAAAATGATCATTACGCCAAAGGTACATAGTGGTAAAAAAAAAAAAAATTGATAAAAGTTATTTAACATATTTTAATTAATATGTTGAACATGTCACGACCACTTGAAATAAGTTGAATGGTTATGTAAGCATTTCATATTAACTAGTTCTAATTTGAACTCACCACTAAAATTATTTTTTTATCTACCAATAACAACTAATAATAATCTGCCACTTAAGATTTGTTATAAAAAATGTTGTGGGCGTAACATTTTTTTTTCATTTGGTAAAAAAATATTATTTTATTTATTTTCTAATTTTGGGCTTATTTAATACTATTACAATGGAAAGATAATTCTATTTGTTAAAATTTGAGAGCCTTTTTACCTATACCATTGGTTAAAAATAACCTTATTTAATTGGTCTTTTCGCCTTTTTGTTAAAAAAATATTATTTTATTCATTCTCCTATACTGTTGAGCCCTCTATTCGTATCTTTCTCCATGGTCTTATCTGGTTAGTTATTACTATTAGTCCTTAATTATTATTATTTTTTTCTTTTGTTTTTAATACTAAAATAGTGAGTATGCTAAAAGATATGAAGAATAGAGAAATGTGTGATGTAAGGTTAGACAATTAATAAGAGTTAATGAGATAATAGCAAAATTAAGTTAATGTGAACTTTTGGGTAATAGGAAAAAAAAAAAACATAATGAAAAGAGGTAAAAAAAGACTAAATGCAAACCCGTATGCACTTTTGTATGAGGTCTTTATATATGTATAGTCTAACGGTTATTCTTCCTCTTCTTCCAAAAAGAAAAAAAAAAAAAAATCCAATCGATCAACTAATTTCTCAATTTTCTCTCTCTCTACATTCTCTATGTCTAACCAACTCTCTCCCTCTATTGTTCTCATTCTCTTTCTCTGTACGAACTGTCACTCAGCCTCTTTCAATTTTCAAACTTTTTTTGGGTTTTTATATATATATTTTCACCGATTGGGCTTCAAACGGTGTAGCGATTAGGCTTTTGCCCTATAAAAATGTATTCATGGCATAAGTTTAGGTAGAGACTTTTCCTACATGGAAGAACATCCTTATTTGTAAGACCTAACTTTCTCGCAGCTTCTACTTTTCTATATAATATTAGATATTGATTTTGTAGTGTTTGAAAATTTATTGGCCTTTTAGTACACCCTATGCAAAAAATCTTTTATTTTCTTAACTTTTGGGGTTAATTTTTAATTTCTGGTATAGAATTTTATGCATGAGAATATATTTACAAATAAAATTCCTTTTGAGAACTAAACTTTCGTCGGAGTTAGTTATTTTGGAAACGTACCTGTTTTGACAAAATACTAGTTTTAAAATGTGTGTTTTGAAAACACGATTTTTGACATCCTTACGGCAAAGTGCTCTCTCACATCACATGTTACTTGATCTTTGAACCAATTGTTTTCTATCAAGATATTCCCTCCATAAAGCCTATAGCATCCTTTTCACCCAAAATATGATAAATGATCCCTAGCCAGGTAAGCATACGTATTACGTAAGGTATTAGCTGCTGAAACTTCTTTCCTTTCAGCTTCATCAGAACATCTAATCTAAGAATCCCAATTTTCCACATAAGGCACCTACAAAAGATTGTTCCCAAACTATTTTGCAAGAGTACGCTGATCATAAGTTAAATGATCCTTCGCTTTCAACTTATTCCTATAGAGAAAATTAAAGGACATTAAATCTCCATTATAAAACCATGCTGCAAGTCTATCCTTAGCAATTTGTACTGCATTGTCAGCGAACTAATAAAAGCATACTTTGCAATGTTTAGATTCCAACTAGTAGTTTGAGGCTTGCAAACCCTCTTAACATGCATGGTACATCGCGTGTGAGACTAAGACATGAGAATTTTAATTTTTTAAATTTGAGGTAGGGAAAGATAGAGTTCAATCTATTATTCTAATATCATTATCAAAATACCACTTATCCAAAAAATTTAAGATGTAAGAAAATAGTGAATTTAATCACTTAACTATTATTCTAATATATACTTATTGTACCTGGCTAGAATTTTGTAAGCAAGCCAAGCTAAACCAAGTAGTAAGAGTTTAGGATTTCATTTAATTTAATTTAGAACATGAGTTGAGCTTGAGACATTAGCAAACTAAATTATATGTATAAGCTTGGTTTATTTTCTTACCAAAAAACCTCGACATTGTTTATGATCTACTTGATTAAATTTGTTAAATATATATATATAAATCTCTAGTCTACTAAATAATAAATAAATTATAGTTGAAATTATATTATTTGAGTTAGTTAGATTGAATGACTTTCATTTATGAACTTTTAAAAATCACATTCACCTTCCTTGTATGGTTAAAATTTATATATAGTTTTTACTACAAAATTGACTATTTTAATTATCAATAAATTACAAATAATAATTTGATATTTTATGAACTTATTTAAAAATGTATACAATGTGATATCAAATCAATATAAGTGTATTATATATATACACACACACACATATAATACTATATATGCTTAAATTGAACCTCAAACTTAAATACGAGTTGTTTATGAATACATTATTATATTTTAGCTTAGTTCATTTAACAATTGAGTCAAAACTTGGGCATGTGCTTGATTTTAAAGAAAGGCCTAGCTTCCTCTCTTAGAGGCAAAATTCCCAAGTTTTGTTTTAGTATAACTTGAGTTTCTTGATTGATAGCTGGTTTTATTTCTAAATAGTACTTTTATATATAATATGATCTTTGGTGTCTGTGTACTTACTGCTCAGCAAGCTGTTGTACGTACTTGTATTTTGATCTATGAACTTTATCATTATTTTTAAAACACAGTTTAAGCATATAGTAAAATCTATTAAAAAGTGTTGTTGCAAATGAAAATAATAATGCGAAGAACAGTTTAGCTTTACAAATGGGTGTTTTAAAAAAAACCTCCAATGTGTATTGCAATTTGAAAACATGCTTTTAATTTGCCCACATCCGAAAGGAATTTGCTTAATGCGTATAGTATCCATTCTATTATGAATCGTAGTTTTCTCTTTTCGACTTTTCGTGCACGAAACCTTGAAAAAGATACTCTTTTCTTCTACTTCTCCTCCTCCAGCTTCTTCATCACCAAGATAATGACCGATACTTCCTTTCACACCACAAAAACACGCAAATATACATACATACGTGTATATATATATTAGCAAGTGCCATTCTGGGTTCTTCAAGGGTTTATTCATTTTCAAGGCCAAGACATCAACCATATTATTTAAAGGAGCAGTTCCATTTTAGTCTTGTTTGGCGAAATTTAGTGAATTAAAGTCAAAAGAAAACAACAATTTGCACATGCATGAACACAAACGTAGCCATATATGATAAATTATACAACCATATAATAATGCGTATATTCTCATCCACCACTATGATTTATATCACACAATTTATCCATTATTGCATATCAACCATATTATATAAGCATATTTTATGACAAAATATCATGGATATATCACACTAGATAATGATTTCCATCAAGATTTATAGATTGATATGTTGCATCATACTTGAAACTTTGTATCTCTGGGTTCATACATGATATACACGATATTCTCCTAATAAAAATAATCTATGCTATTAAGTTATTATGAGACCGGTTAACGGGCTGGTGTTCTTAGAACATTTGTTAAAATACTACTTTAAAGAAAATTTTAATATCATTTTCATAAGAAATATAAAAAGCTGTATCAGTTATTTTTTTCTATTTTTTTTTTTTATAAATATTTTCTAAACTAATGCATTTAAGGCATTTGTTAAAAATTTTTCCTTAAATTATACGGCTTTTAGCCAATTGAGTGATTTAATTCCATTGAAACATCAAACTGAGAGATATATGCCAAAAAGAACAAGTGGATATCTGCATTATCTTTTTTTTTTTCTTTTTCTTTCCCCCTTTTTTATAAGTTTTAAAAAGCATAAGAATATAACTAGATATATATAATTGTGAAATAAAGCCTAGAATTGATGCTCGTAAGCTTAATCTATCTATTAATAAGTTAAAAAGCGGATGGTCCTTGTCTTTCAGGCTTTTAGCTCTTTGAACTTTAAATTTGATGAATAACTTTTAAGAGCTCAGTTGATCAGTACTGATTCGCCTAAGAGGACATTGTTGACTAATTGGAAATACTTTTTATAAATTTTTTGAAAGAAAATTTTCTTTGAGCAGTATTATGGATATAAATTTTTTGAAAGAAAATTTTCTTTGAGTAGTATTATGGATACAGATTTTTTCACATTTTTTACAACTTGTTAAGATGACAAGTTGCAATTAAAGCAACATTTGTTCATATGGACTTATTAATGACATCAATTTTATTACGTACAAATCACAACTAATCACAATACTAGACATGAAAAACAATTGTGAAAACTTTTATATCTCGAAACTTATTGATTCGGATTGATTCTGTCCACGTCGAGAAAAACAAGACAATCATTATTCTTCAATAAAATTTTGATAAAATGTATGTTAGTTTCAAAAAGAAAATGAATGGCCGAACATCATTGCAACTTGAATGATGAATATATGTACATAAGACAATGCGAGGTTGTAGGACAGGGAGGATTAAATATCTATACTTGAGGCAGTAGTTTAAGGCTTCAAAGGTATTGCTGGAATTTTATTATTCAATATCACTTTCGAAACCAAGTCCAAAAAGACATACATATAAAGGCAACCACCTAATAACACCCTTTCAAAAACATGAAAGAGTGTAAACAGTACTCTTCCAAGGATTCTCAATGGCTTTGTGAGGATTTATCAATTTATAAACTTTTTCTACATTCTAAGTGCTTGTCTAGTCTTTCTTGGACTCACTTTTGAGGCTCTCCATTATAACTTCAACATTTCATTCGTGGGTGCAATATAAACGATCTAAAAGAGAGTGGGATAAGCACTTATTCTAATGGTGCTTTTGGGGATAGAGAAAGAGGGTCACTCTCTAATCTCTTTGAAAAAATAAAGTATTCAAACATTGCAGCTATTCGTAAGATACCTTTTGACTGATCTCAGGTTGGTCTGGTTTTCTCTTTCAAAACCAATACCTTAACCGAAGTTCATGCACCAGTATCGCACCATTCTACAGTTTCATTTTGATATTTTTAGGTTTTTTTTTTTTTTTTGGGTCTATAAGTTGGTTAATTTTCTTGGTTGATGTTATGAATCTCTGTCATCAACTTTCATAACTAATTGTACACTTGGACTGACCCAAGTTAATCCACAGGGAATAGAACAATAAGAAAAGATACTTCAAAAAAAAAAAAAAAGAGAGAGAGAGAGAGAGAGAGAGAGAGAGAGAGAGAGAGAGAACTTGCGTGACAGGGTTACACTAAAAATAACATTCGAGCAACCTCTAATTATGCAACCTTGTTTTCGTGATTTTCAAATTTTCTTTTAGAAAATGCAAAATCTACTACAAATATTTCTTTTGTGCTGGAATGAGGATTTTGCTTCTAACATTATAAATCAACGTTCAAGCCGAGGGTTTTATGGTTGATAATTACAAACCGGCTTCAGTGCGGTTAATGTACTTCTAATTCCAATTAACTCCTACTTGCTTCTCACAAGAAATGTTTATAAATACTATTTAAAAAAAAAAAAAAACTTGATTTTGTTTTCTAAACAATTATTTTTAATCTTACTTATTTTTCTCCTAACATCAATTAGGCAATACTCAATATTTTTCAGGAATTTCTTTAAAGCAATTGGAAATTATAATTTTTTCATTGTCATTTTATTGAGAGAGAGAGAGAGAGAGAGATTCATAAATCTCCATGCCCTATTAATTTCAAACCCATATTTGTTCATGCATCTTCTAGATATGGTGTCATTTCAAATTTGAAATATATTTCTATTTCTTGAAATTTATCAGCAGGGTCTTCTTCTTCCTCTTATTAAGAGATAGAGAGACAGAGAGAAACGTGAGTCTTCTAGATATAGTGTATGATCTCTACCTAGCTAACTTGTATATCAGTCTCGTTGAAGTGTCTTGCACCCTCAAGCTCTTAGTTTTCTTAGAACTTCTTTTCCTCTCAAAAAATCAAGGCCACTTGTTATCAATAATAATATTCTTATATATCAATGTTAACCGCATTTATTTTTTTCCATCCATTATGTAATGGTAAAGACTATTTTGACACAATACAGAAATAGATTAAAGGGAATAATTATCATGGGAGTTAAACCAAAACAACAGTATATATAAAAAAACAAACATAACTTCTGATAAAAAACTTTCTTTCTTTCTCATATATTCTGAAATTAATCAATAATCCCTTGAATGTCATAAGTGGCATATATTAAAGTCCACCGTTCACGTCCTTATTATCTTGATATGTCTGTTATTCCTAATAATATCCTTTATCCTTAATTTATACTATCTGGGACAAAATTAAGCCAACAAAAATTCCTAATATCTTTATAATTCCCAGAAAGACTTTTATAAATATATTAAAACACCCCTATTACTAAAGTTGTGTTCTTCCCCTAATCCAAGCATAATGTTATTTTTCATTCGTACTCTCTGTCCTAGTTCCCAAAGATAGTTTCTAAGGCACTTGCCAAGCAACTAATATATATTAATTTTGAAAAATGTGAAAAATGATATGAATGCTTGTATAATTTTAAATAAATGATCAGATATGATATATCATATAAATATATATATATATATATATATATATATAGTGGGATTCAAGTTACACCCAGTGTCAATATTTTTTAATTGGACATGAATTTTGACAAATCAACCGTTGGATTATATTATCTTTGTGTATTCTTTATACTTGCAAAATTTCAAGATAATCAAAGATCAATAGTCATGTCATCTATCAATTGTATAAATTCAAGTTTTTGTAGTTTAAAATAACGCATAAAAAAGAAGTTTATGGATTGAATGGTAAATAACATCCAATTGGTATGGAAATTGACATGTGTTTTTAGAACATATAGAACATGTAATCCAACGGTGAAATTTTCAAAATATAAATTTATTAACAAGTTATTAGGTGGTTTAACATTACTTAAAGTTATACTAGGTATAACTTAAACCCAATTCGTGTGTGTGTGTGTATATATATATATATATATATATTCTCGTGTATTTCTTAATCTTCACCAAAAAAAAAAAAAAAGTCTAATCATGCAGAATCTTAACTTTGGACAAACAAGTTGATTGGTATATGTTTTCTCAAATATCAACCACACAAGATTGAGTTAAGCATAACAAGACGTTTCTTGACTAGGATATAAAAATAGTGAGATGCTTCCAAGAACAACCAGACAGATAACTCATTTGTTCTTAGTGAATAATAATATACTCAATATTGTCGCTACTACATGTGTAGGAAAAAAAATTGTGTGAACACCAATTATTAGGTTGAGCATAAATTATGGATCGAAATTTGTGGTATATCGTATTAGAGCAAGACTTAGGTACAGTACTTAGGTACTGTTCTTTAAGTTTTCCTTTTAAAATTCTGTCATGTGAATTTTTTCTCATGGAATGGAAGTATATTTTTTAGTTAAGTAGTCATATGGCTGAATTTTAAAAGCGAAATATAAGAAATAGCATCTAAGGTACTGTACTTAAATTTTATCCTATTATTAATTACTTATCAATCAAAGTCCCTCTACGGATGGCGAGTATGCGTGATTTAATGATTGAGGTTCCTTAAAGGGACAGCTATTTTGAATTACTGATCCTAAATAAAGGAACCCCAAATTGAAGTTGGCTTCCAGATGTTTATTTTCAGTCCGTACGTAGCTAATCGCTTTTTCCTAATGTATCCTACCACTTAGTGAGTGAAGTGTCAAAGCAGAAATCTCAATCATTATGGTAATTTCTACTCTCTATTTCTCTAATGAGAGCTAAATGTTAGTGAAGTGGTCACGAGCACCCATGGCTATGGTTATATCAAGGTAAATTCAAAATCAATTAGGCAAGATATAATGATTTCTGATTTTTTATTTAATAGAGTTTTAACTTATGGTGTCTGCTTCTGATAATTGTACTATTTATCATCAGACCAACATAATAATCAATTTTTGGAATAAATCAAAAACATTAACTATTTTTTTCTTATTATGAAACTAGGGTTCAAATATTCTTTCCACCATTGTTATAACTATCAAATTATTATTAAAAAAAAAAAAACTCTTCCAAATTAATTAAAGAGACAAGAAATATATATATATATATATATATATATATATGTGATAAAGGTAAATTTGTAATATTGATGAACTCGTCTATATTAGGCAAAGGTGATGGTCCTGATGAACTCGTCGGCCTCGCATTCATAAACAACCAATGAAGTATAAAGTCGATGGTTCCACCTCAAAGCTGACGGCTGCACCTTGATGCCAACAAACATCTGGACGAGATGACTAGAGTATGTAGATGGCATAAGAAGTTGACAGAAGGCAATCTGAAGGGAATAAGCAAACCTTTGACGAGTTTGACATGGTTTTACTTGACCTTCATGCATGAGTATATAATGAAATATCTTGTACTCCACGCATGAGCTAGTGGATATGGGGCGGAAGATGGTTAGGACCGGAGAACGGTGGGAGGACAGGCACTCCAAGCCCCCCACAGGGAAGTTCACGAGCTTCACCCCGCTGACTGCCCCGATCGATCAAGTCTTGATGCAAATAAAGGACGAAGGAGCCTTGAACTTCCCTGGCAAGCTGAAGGGAGATCCTAATAAGAGGTCTAGAGACAAGTACTTTTCTTCCACCGTGACCACGGACATGACATAGCCGACTGCTACAACTTGAAGCAACAGATTGAAGCTCTCATCAGGCAAGGAAAGTTGCAAAGGTTTGTTAGCAAGGAAAGAGCGGACCCACCTTAAGAGCAGGTTCCCCGACGGGAGAACGAGCATCCTAGGCCGCCCATAGGAGACATAAGAATGATTGTAAGAGGCGCGACAACCACTAGTTTGCCCAAAAAGGCTTGTAAGACTTACCTCAGGATGGTTCAAAACGTCCAACTAATGGGCTTCATTCCAAAAATGGCGTGGGTCGACAACCCCATCAACGAATTTTCAGAGGAAGATGCTCGACGTCTCCACCACCCGCATGATGATGTGCTTGTCGTTAGCATACGGGTAGGAGACTACAACAACACCGGGCCCTAGTCGACAACGGAAGCTCTGCTGACATCCTCTACTACCTGGCATTCCAGCAAATGAGGATTGACTAAAAACGGCTGGTGCCGACCAATGCCTTACTCGTTGGGTTCGGAGGGACTAAAGTATACCTCCTCGGCGCAATCACGCTGCCCATTACGGTTGGTGATTATCCTTAGCAAATCACTAAAGATGTTACATTCCTTGTCGTCGATTGCTCATCTGCCTATAATGCCATCCTCGGACGACCTACCCTCAACTCGTGGAAGGCCATAACTTCGACCTACCACCTAATGATCAAGTTCCCCACTGAGTATGAAGTAGGAGAAGTACGTGGAGATTAGGTCGTTGCATGAGAGTGTTATATATCAATATTAGAGATGGACGATCATGTGCAAACAATGAACATAGAAGAGTCGCGAACGGTGGCGAAACGGTGGCGGAGCCAGTTGAAAGACTTGAAGAGATACCTCTCAACAACTCTAAGCCAGATTGAACAACAAGGACTGGCACCCTCGCCAGCCTGATGGTCCGCCGAGCACTCACGACTTTCCTTAAGGAAAACCAGGATGTATTTGCCTAGAGCCATAAGATATGCTGGGAATCGACCCTTCGGTCATGGTGCATAGGTTGAATGTGTCACCCTTCTTTCCACCAATCCATCAGAAGAAGCGGGTGTTCGCCTCAAAACGAGAAGTTATAGCAAAAGAAGTCCGCAAGTTACAAAAGGCAGGCTACATCAAGGAAGTTTACTAACTTGACTGGCTGGCTGGCAAATGTCGTGATGGTCAAGAAAGCCAACTGGAAATGAAGAATGTGCGTAGACTTCACAGACCTGAACAACGCATACCTTAAAAATAGCTACCCCCTATCGCAGGTCGATGTCCTAGTTGACTTTACGACTCAACATTAGTTACTGAGCTTCATGGACACTTTTTCAGGTTATAACCAGATCAAAATGGAGGAAGCAGATCAGGAGAAGACTTTGTTCATTACTAGCCGGAGCCTCTTTTGTTACAAAGTAATGTCGTTCGGCCTCAAAAACTCGGGTGCGATATATCAGAGGCTCATGAACAAGATGTTCACACAGCAGATTGAAAGAAATGTCCAAGTCTACGTTAATGACATGCTGGTAAAAAGCCAAAGGGAGGACGATCATTTGGATGATCTCAGGGAAACTTTCGACACCCTTCGCTCTTATAACATGAAGCTCAACCCAGGCAAATGTGCATTTGGGGTGACAGCAGGAAAGTTCCTAGGATTCATATGTTCACACAGTAGATTGAAAGAAATGTCCAAGTCTACGTTAACAACATGCTAGTAAAAAGCCAAAGGGAGGACGATCATTTGGATGATCTCAAGGAAACTTTCGACACCCTTCGCTCTTATAACATGAAGCTCAACCCAGGCAAATGTGCATTTGAGGTGATAGCAGGAAAGTTCCTAGGTTTCATATGTTCACACAGCAGATTGAAAGAAATGTCCAAGTTTACGTTAACAACATGCTGGTAAAAAGCCAAAGGGAGGATGATCATTTGGATGATCTCAGGGAAACTTTCGACACTCTTCGCTCTTACAACATGAAGCTCAACCCAGGCAAATGTGCATTTGGGGTGACAGCAAGAAAGTTCCTAGGATTTATAGTGTCTTAGAGGGGTATTGAGGCTAACCCAGATAAGATCCGGGCCATAATAGAGATGACACCCCTAAAGAACATGAAAGAAGTACAAAGCCTCAACGACAAGGTAGCTACGCTAATAGGTTTGTGTCAAGAGCAACGGATAAGTATCTACATTTCTTTCAAACTCTGAAGAAATCTTTTAAATGGACGACTGAGTGTTAGCAGGCATTCGAAGATTTAAAGGCCTACCTCTCTTCGCCGTCGTTGCTGAGTCCGTCAAAACCAGGGAAAGAATTGTTCCTCTACTTGGCTGTATCCTCAGCCACCATTAGTGCGGCCTTGATCAAGAAGAAGACTAGGTGCAAAAACTCGTGTACTACGCCAATCGAGCACTTCGTGGTGTAGAAGAGAGGTACCCACCAATGGAGAAGCTCGCCTTCGCTTTAGTTACAGCAGCCCAAAAGCTCAAGCCATTCTTCCAAGCCCATACGATGATCGTCTTGACTAACAAGCCCTTACAGAAACTCATGTACTACGCCAGCCAAGCACTTTGTGGTGTAGAGGAGAGGTACCCACCGATGGAGAAGCTCGCCTTTGCTTTAGTTACAGCAGCTCACAAGCTCAAGCCATACTTCCAAGCCCATACGGTGATCGTCTTGACTGACAAGCCCTTGTGGCGAGCAATGAGTAATCCTAAAGCCGTCGGACGAATGGCGCTATGGGCAATAGAGTTAAGCGAGTTTGACATATAGTACCGCCCGCATACTGCCATTAAGGGGCAGGTGGTTGCTGACTTCATTGCAGAATTCACTAACATGGAAGGCCAAGGGGTAGAAGAGTATCCTCAGTGGAGTGCACACAAAGACGGGTTGTCCAACAGACAGGCTGGTGGAGTGGGCATTGTACTTCATTTTCCAAAAGGGGACGAGATCGAATGCATGGTCCATCTCGACTTCCCTATTACCAACAATGAAGCAGAGTACGAAGCTCTAGTAGCAGGACTAGATTTCGCTAAAGCAACAGGGGCCACAAGAGTGGTTATTCATTGCGACTCCTAGGTCGTCACAAACTAAGTAAACGATGATTACGAATGTAAGGGAGAAAGGATGAAGAAGTACCTGGAGCAAGTAAAGAGAAGGGTAGACGACTTACAGGCCAATATCATTTAAATCCCCAGAGGTGAAAATGAGCAAGCCAACCGTTTTGCCAAGGCCGCATTAGCTGAGCACATGATCATCCCCTACAAGGTACTTTCTTTTGTTCAGATTTCACCATTAATAGATCCCATCGATGTGCATAAGATTGGCTCTGAAAACAACTGGACCACACCATTAGTCTCCTACTTAAAAAACGATGCATTAACAGGCGGCAAGGAAGCCGCAAGGAAGCTAAAGTTCCAAGCAGCATGGTTCGTTTTGATAAAGGGCATCTTGTACAAGAAAGGCTTCTCCCGCCCATACCTAGGGTGTTTAAGCCCCAAAGAAGCGGATTATGTCATAAGAGAAGTCCATGAAGGGATTTGTGGGAACTACTCAGGGTCGCGGTCGTTGGTACATAAACTGATTCGAACTAGATACTACTGGCTTACTATGCAAAAGGATGCCCAGACTTATGTCAAAGCCTGCGATAAATGTCAAAGGTTTAGCAAAGTCATCAGACAGTCGACAGAAGAACTAACCCGAATGATGGCCCCGTGGCCATTTGCTCAATGGGGACTCGACATCATGGGTCCATTCCCAATAGTAGTGTGGCTGCTGAAGTTTCTTATAGTCGGCATAGACTATTTCACCAAATGGGTGGAAGCCGAAGCCTTAGCCACCATCATAGAAAAGAATGTGAGAAGCTTCGTATGGAGGAACATCGTCTGCAGGTATGGGATCCCTAGGGTCTTAGTCTCAGATAATGGGAAGTAGTTCGACAATGACTCCTTCAGGGATTTTTGCTCACAATTAGGAAACAAGAACCATTACTCCTTCGCCGCCCACCCTCAAGCCAATAGACAGGTTAAGGCCATGAATCGATCCTTGCTTAAGATCATCAAGACTCGGTTCGAAGGGGTAAAGAGTATATGGCTAAAGGAGCTGCCGAGCGTACTATGGGCATATAGAACGTTAGCAAGGACTCCAACCGGGGAGACACCGTTCTGACTAGCATACGGATTCGAGGTAGTTATCCCAGTTGAGGTCGAACTCATAAGCTATAAGGTAGACAATCATGATGAAAGAAAGAATGATGAGGTGATGCATTTATAGCTTGACCTAGTGGACGAGTTAGGGCAACAGCTGAACAAAAGCTCGCGTGATACCAGGACCTCATGGCTAAACACCACAATTCCCAAGTCAGACACAGAGACTTCAAGGTTGGGGACCTCGTCTTGAGGAAAGTAATGGGCACCACTAGAGATCCCACCTAAGGAAAGCACGGTCCTAACTGGGAAGGACCCTACAGAATCGCCTCATGCAGAGGAAAAACACTTAACACCTAGAAATGCTAGACGGACGAAAGCTGCACCATCCATGGAACACCGAGCATCTCAGGAAATACTACCAGTAGATGACAGTAGGAAGAGTGACACTCCTCATTTCCAGTTTATTTCTTTTAGTTAAATTTTGCTTAAAGTAATTTCTATGCCCAAAGGGCAGTATTTCTTTATCCTTTTTAAGAAATTTTTTTTACTTATGCATGCATTTATCATAATAAGAGGAGTTATTCAGAAATGACCTACGTATACATTTGTCTCTACAAAACTACGTTTATTAAGTCCTTAAGTGAATGAGCTCATTACTAAGTCCTTAGGTGGACGAGCTCATTACTAAGTCCTTAAGTGGACAAGTTCATTGTTAAGTCCACAAGTGGACAAGTTCATAGTTAAGTCCACAAGTGGACAAGTTTATGATTAAGTCCATAAGTGGACGAGTTCATCCCATAAGGATAAATTAATATTATCAAGTCCACCAGTGGACGAATTCATTATTAAGTCCACAAGAGGACGAGTTCATCCCATGAGGATGAGTTAATATTACCAAGTCCACAAGGTGAACGCATTAAAAATAAAAAGTCCATAAGTGGACAAGTTCGTGGTTAAGTCCACAAGAGGACGAGTTCATTGTTAAGATTATTAAGTTTGACGCCTCAATTTATTAAAGACCAAGTGGATGAGTTTCTTATTTTGTCCTCAAACAGGACGAGGTCTTTGTCGTGGCTTACAAATTCATCCTATGTCCTCTTACATACAGGCACAAAGATTGAGCAAACATATATCAATACATAAAGATCAACACATGCTAAAAAAGTGACGGATGTAAAAAGTATACCATACTTAAAGTAAGGTCTTTACAAAAAAAGGCCCAAAAAAAAAGGGGCATTTAACATTGTCTGGAAATTAGTCTAAATGTACAATAAAATAATCATTAAAAATAAAAAGCTAGGTTAAGGAAGCCGGGGCATCTTGAGGGTTCTCGTCACCTTTAGGAGGAAGATCTTAAACATCCTGGGCAAGGGGACTTTCAACATTCAGAGGCTCAGTAGACGGGACCAAAGGGGTGACGGGAGGATCCGCAGCAATTTGAGCAAGGACAACACTAACATCTTTTGGATCAAGCTCCGACTTTGTGGAGTCTTCAGTTTCATCAAGGATAGTGTCGCCGACAGGAGTTGACGGCAGGGGATCGTCCATAGTGACCTTGGATAAATCCAAGTGAGGGTAGATGGACTTAATCTGTTTAAGGCAATCCTCAAACCTGTCACCATAGTAAATGGCGCAAGAATTATTATATGGCTGTGAAGCCTTGAATTCCATCACAGCGTCAACCCTAGCCGTCTCCACCTGCCTAAGAAAGGCCGTCATCTCCTTTTCTACCGTCACCTTAGCTTTTTGCTCCTTTTCTTCTGATGACCCTCTTCCTCCAGCTTCTCCCTCAGCTCCTTCACCTTTTTATTGAGAGTACGAAGGGCTTCCTTGTACTACTCTTGCTCGTCTTTTATTCTGATGACCCTCTTCCTCCAGCTTCTCCCTCAGCTCCTTCACCTTTTTATTGAGAGTACGAAGGGCTTCCTTGTACTATTCTTGCTTGTCAGTCAAGGTCCCGTTGCACTTGCATAGACGGGCAATCACCCCTTCTTGGGTGATGCTTCTATGTTGCAGCGCCTTTATGCGGACCAGTGCCTACAAACAGAACAACCGTCAGCTGTTGAGCAGTAAATAAATAAAAAAGGAGAAAAGAAAGAGATGTACCCGTGCAAGGTCAAAAAGGCCTGACGCCCCCAAGCTCTTTCATCATCTGCTCTGCACAAGGATCCACGTCCATGTCTTTGATGATTGATTCAATCACCTCAATGACGTGTTCTTTGTGAGTAAGAAGATGACGGATAGATCCTTGAGTAATGAGACTTGACGTCATCATTAGTCCCTTGCCTGCTCCGTGGCTTGGCTTGGGAGGTGACGACTTCTTGGGTAGTTTATCAGCGGGGGTGACAGATACCTTTTTGGGAGAACGGTCTTCATTCCCGTTAACCTTCCTTTTGGGTGCACCCTTTTCGACAGCCTTAGGGGTTGATAAGGACGCCCCTTCCTTCCCCTTTGCCTTCTTCTCTTCCTCCTTCCTGCGCGCCATAGCTGCCTTTACCAGTGCCTTCTGTCTGGCTGCCTCCATTTTTGTAAAGGACAAGTGACGAGTGTTAGGCCTAGAGACGACAAAAAGAAAAAGCGACGGAAAAAAATAAGTGATAACTTACACTGATGAGAATAAGTATTTAGTCTACGTGCTGCAGGCGTCGGCTCTGGGCCACCGCAATATACGTGCAACGTATCAAGGGTGATCAATCTACACTTCCGTTGCTCAAATGGGATCTTAAGAACCCGATGAATAAAGGCCTCTTGCTCGTCAGTATTGTTCGGACGAACAGTAGCTAAAAAAGGAAAACGACGACGTTAAAACACTTAACAAATAAATGGAAAAAGTTAAAGTAAAAATTGACGATGCTAAACCTGAATCTTTGACAATACCCCAAGTATTGTCAAAACCATGGGGCATTGTAGCCCACTCTTCTGGACGGCATACCCAATCCGTCCCCTAAACAAAGAAGTATCTACCTTTCCAATTCCTGTTAGAGTCGGGCATGTCTGACACGAGCCTTAAAGCTTTCTTCCGTGCAGCAAAGTGGTATATTCCTTGGGACGAGACGATGTGCTGAGGTCTGTAGCAATAAAAGAACTCGTCCAACGAAAGCTAACAGTTCCCACCACTCAGATGACCCCACAAAATCTCAGCTCCTATAAAGATCCTCTAAGCATTTGGAGCAATTTGGTTGACAGATAATCCAAGAAAATTAGCCAACTGACGGTGCAACGCCGTTAGTGGCAACCTTAGTCCTACTGCAAACATAGCGTCGTACATGCCGACGTCCGCAGTCTTTCCTGAGTAGCATTTCTCAAATTTCCTAGGGAGACGGATTGGGATATGGTCAGGAATGTGGTAACGATCCCTCAGATTCTTAAAGATATTGGCTGTCATCATCAGCAAGAAGTCATTGACTGTCCATATTTTGGGGAGGATAAATGGACGGGTATGCCCATCCCTAGGGCTTCCTGAACTTCCACCTTTGAGGATTCCTTCATCAATATCACCCTCGTCCCCGTCATCCTCCCCCCCCCCCCCCCCCCCATCACCTTTATCCTCACCCACATCTATCTCCTCTTCCTCACCTTCCTCTCCACCACAACTTTCCACTTCCTTGTTAGGAGAATAGGCTAACGTTTCTCTCTCTGACGACTAGGAAATTGGGCTCATGACCTGTTTGGAAGACCTTATTGTAGCCCGCTCCCTCACGGACTGACGACTGCTCACTCGTCGCTTTTCTAGACATCTATTTACCTACAAGCGACGGATGTATTCTAAGAACCTAAGTTGAAGGCTTCTCTAAAAAAAGTTAAATGATCAACTAGAAAAACAAATATCAAAGACAGTATCAAATAAAAGAAAAGGTGACTTACCAAGTTAGTAGACGGTTCCTTGAAAGGTGACGGTCTCAGCAAAAGAACGACAACAAAGGCAACGAGGCAAGATGATGCAAGAAAAGTTCTCGAAGTAACGAGCTCTCTCTGAAGATCAACAATAATGAAATAGGAGAAAATGAGGAAGGAAGTGAGATATATATAGGGTGTAAAATGCATGGAAGACAAAGTGACACCCTCATCCAGAAACGGGGCCAACCAGCTTATGCCATGTGTTCAAGAATTTAATAAAAGGCTGCTAAGGAATCACCCATAAATGCCCTCTCTTTTTAAATAAACAAAAACTAATGATAAAAAGCTACAATAACTCCATAACTTGTTGGCTGAAGTCGACGGGGCTATGGAGTAGGGGCGAGCTGATAAGGGTAAATTTGTAGTATTGATGAACTCGTCCATATTAGGCAAAGGCGACGGTCCTGATGAACTCATCGGCCTCGCATTCATAAACAACCAACGAAGTATAAAGTCAATGGTTCCACCTCAAAGCTAACGACTACACCTTGATGCCAACAAACATCTAGACGAGACGACTAGAGAATGTAGAAGGGATAAGAAGTTGACAGAAGGCAAGCTGAAGGGAATAAGAAAACCTTTGACGAGTCTGACATGGCCTTACTTGACCTCCACGCATGAGTATATAAGGAAATATCTTGTACCCCACGCTTAACCCTAATCAAGGGGAGTCCTATAAGGAAATATTCCGCAAAATACGTGAATTAAAGAGGATCTCGCTCACAAGGAAACATCTTCTTAGTCAAGGAACGGATGTCAACCCTATGCTACTATAAAAACCCCAAAACCCTTACAAATCAAGGTACACAAAATTCCCCCAACTCTGGCACTCTAGAGTTGTGAAAAGTTCCATAACTTAACATTTGGAGGGTCTTTGGCTGGTACCACACTGGTGCTCTCCTAAGGTCTTCTTTGTTTTTGTTTCGCAAGTGTTGTCTCGAACACGTGAGGACTATGTGACTTATTGATGATTTTCGGTATCATCAATATATATATATATATATATATATATATATCTAAAAAATTGGATTTAGAAGTGGTCTCACATTTATAAAATGTTTAAATGGTTCTTAGTGATGTTACATCTGTGGTAAAACAGAAATCCCTAATTTGTTTGTAGCTAATTTACGTATGTTAGGCTCTTTTGGATATACATCACTGTCAATTTTTTTAAGACATTTTCTCTTTTTTCCATGTGTGTTAAAAATAATTAATATTGTAAAAAAAAAATTAATGTATGTTGATTAAATAAATAATTTCCCACTTTACTTAACTTAATTAATTTAATCTCCCAGTGGGACAACAATGAGCAACTACTTGAATTTAGTTATTTTAATTTCCTAATGGGGCAATAGTGAGGCATCCATCTATTCTGGAATGTGGGTTTCCCAATAACTTGAAATCCGACCAAAGAAAAATGCCACTCAAATTATCTCCTATGGGAATAGATTTTATGAGTGGCGTTTAATGGTTATTGTTTATAGAAACTGTTCAAAAAAATCTCTAAAATGATTGTTTTTCGAAATTGGAAATATAAAAAATAAAAATATATGTTTTTTTTTTGGGAAAGAATTTCAACTTATATATAATGTTTGCTCATGATGATAGTTTTTTATAATCAGACCAAAAAATCAATTGGTTTTTAGTAAGCGAGGATTGAACTCCATATTTCTTATTCAACTATAACAAATTTTACCAACTGAGTGAATTGAACTATATATATATATATATATTTAAAAAGATGCAATTAAAAAAAAAAAACAGTTTTCACTTTTTAGAAAATTAAAAACCATACACTTGTTTGGTTACCATACAACACCCTCCTTTCTTCCCCAGTTTTTTTCCCCCTTACAATCTCCATACAATATCTAAGATGAATCCCAATTCACCAAATTTCCTCACCACTACAAACCACTCCTCCTAGGCATTTCCAATATAAAAAACAAAAAAAATTAACATGTTAGGGACAATAGGTAGAAGTGTTGGGTGACAACGTAATGAGTCTTGTTGAGTTATAGTGTGTATTTTTAAGTCCAAGATGAAAAGTCAAGATCAACTCAAGGAATATTTTGGCAGCTCAACACATAGTTGATTGATTGAACTATGCGTTAAAAGACTTTTAACAGAGTCTCAATCAATCGAGTATCGAGAATCCTAATTCCCACAAAAGGCTTTTAAGTAGGTTAAGTGATAGACATTTGAGCCCAACATGGAAGAATATATAAAGACTCATTATATATAGTCGATTGATTAAGACAGAATAGAAAGCATGTCTTGTACCAAAAGGTTAAAACCCTAGTTTTCTCTCTAATAACCATATATGGAATATCTTAAAGACGAATATGAAGAATGACGGAGACTAATTTAAGGATGTTCGACCATGATGATCATCCACAGTCACCGCGTCCAAAATTTGATCACTCCAGGAAACCTTAAGAAGATGAGAGCAAGAACATTGTACTTAGGAACAATACAAGTCCCTTTATAACAAGACCAGGTAGGTCGTCCATAGTACAAACATAAGGATGACCAAATAACGCTTGGTGAATTCTACAAAAGGACTTCTAATAAACTTCTTTATGATCTGACCATAGTGTACTACTCTCAAAACGTGGAAAGTGTTCCTCGTAATTCACTCTACGTACTCCATTTACTTATTTTCTCCATTAACTACTCACATCACTCATGATAGTGGTGGATCCGAACAAGTAGACACACTTCTAACTCTCTATAAAAGGGACAAGTCCTATCTGCCCAAGGTAAGTACCACCATTCACTATTTTTTCTTTGTGTTTTAGAGAGAAAACTGATTTAAAGAGAAATCTATTTTAATTGTAAAAAAATCAATTCTAATTGTGGATTGTTCCTTAGGGTAGGTGGTTAACCCTTGCAATGGTTTTTCTCTTGAATTTTGTTCCTTGAATTTTTCACTTCGTCGCCATCTTGTTGTGCACTTTATTCTATTGTGTTATTGTGATTTGTGACTTGCTGTTTACTTCGTGGAAATTAACTGTAACCCATTGCACATCATAACTAGTTAATTAATCAAATTTGGAATAACTTTTTCTTTACCCCCTATTTCACCTACAACTATTAAAAAAAAATACTTAAAAAATTTGAGGGACAAAAATAAAATTTTAAAGTTTAGGAAACAGAGAAAGAAATTCACGCAGGTTTTAGAGATAAAAACAATTAAAAAAAAAAAAAAAACTCTTACACTTAATTAAAGCTAAATAAAAGTATACATAAGAAATTCGACTAGAACGATTATTTCCTAAAAGTATAATGAAATAAATTTCCTAATCTAGCTACTGCAAGTTTATTCAAGTTCCCAATTAGTTGTTTAGCCAAAAAAAAAAAAAAAAAGGTTCACAATTAGTATTTTTGGCATCGAAAGATGTGCCAAATTAATGTTTAGGTATCAGAATAAATTTTGGGCACCCCTTTGTACTAAAACTTCTAAATTAGTTTTATAAAGATAAAATTTTCCTTCAAACCAAATTTGAGGGAACTCCTCTAACCAATTAAGTGGTAGTTCATAAGACCTAATATATATATTTTTTTCATATGACATAATGTTATTTAATCAAATCAAGTGATTATTGAATAAATCAGGCAATTAAAATTTGTCCAGATACTCATTTAAGATGACATGACATATAATGAATTGAAAGAACTCAAACTTATTTTTAAAGGAAAATTCTGTCATTTATTTAAAATATATGTTAATTAGTTTGTGCCATACAAAAATATGATTCTATATTATACAAAAGTTTTGTAGTTGATTAAATTATTAACTCTGAATAAGTTGCGTAAAAATATTATATGAGTTCATATTATATATATATATGCCTTTTTTTTAATAAATTTTTTTTTTTCAAGAGTCTGGACTGTTTGTGGAATGTATTGAAAAGCTAGGGACTGGATTTATCATACTGACAAACATGAAACCCTTTCCAAGAAGATCTCCTTTTTTTTTCTTTTTCTTTTTTTTCATAATGTAGAAGATCCAAATTTGCATGTGATGAACCACTATAGCACTGTCATACTTAATTATGAGTGTATACTTTAATCATAATCTGAGTGTAAAATTAGCAGTTTGGCACTTTAATCACAAAACCTTTTTAATTAGCAGTTTGGCACTTTAATTAAGAGCACTTATATCAACTTGTGTAAAATGACATATATAAAGGTTAAATTTTACTCAACCAATCTAAAAAATCACTTACATCAACTTATGTATCAATTGTGCAAAATGTATATTTACTGTAGTATTTGTGTAAACATACACAAGTATTATTGTTGAGCATTTCATTTTTTGATTATTTGTTTACGTTTTTTGAGGATGAAAAAAGAGAGTGAATGATAATCATGACGTATGAAAAAAGAGAAACAATTAAAAAAAATAATATTTTAATAAAATAGAAATTAAAATAAATAATTTGATACGAGTGTTTTGAAAAAGTGGTTAAATAAAACAAAAAAAAAGTAGATTATTATACTAAAATAAATATAAATTTTTTGCATAAATTGATGTAAATGGTCTAATGTTTAATCCTACAAAACGAGCCCAGAAACTTCAGACAAAGAGATTATAGTGGTTCCCATAAAAAAATAAAAAAAAAAGTATTTCACAATGAGAGGTCTATTGCCAAAGGAGAAAAGGTTGTCGAATTCCGTGGAAAAATAAAAGGAAATTCGAACCTTTTAAGATACTGCGTTTGCCTGCTGCGATTTCAGCGCTTGTGTTTGTGTTTGGCTGGTCCCATGGCATTATTCATGAACCAGTCAAGTTGCACAAAACGTGTGAATAGTATTTTGATTGTTTAAAAAATATTTTACTATAATATTTTTAGCAAAAAGTTTTCAGTTTTCAATAAATAAACAGTATTTAAATTGACCCTGATTCTCAAAAATTGATAAGTGGCTATTTTGATTGTTTAAAAAATATTTTATTATAATATTTTTAGCAACAAATTTTCAGTTCTCAATAAATAAACAGTATTCAAATTGACACTTATTCTCAAAAATTGAGAAGTGGCTTTGGCTAATAACCTTTCTTCCCTCAGTCATTGGGAACAAAAAAATGAGAATAAGATTCCACTTGTCCACCAACAGTGGCTAGAATTTCTGCAAATAGTGATGGAAAGCAAAGGAATGGTAAATTAGTACTAAACCCTCCCTCCAAAAAAAGAAAGGAAAAAAAAATTCCAGATTATATAATATATATATATATATATATATATATATATATATGTAAATTAATACCGTCATACAAAAAGAAACATTTGACTGTTTTTTATTTTATTTTTTACATTTTCATATTTTTAATTTCCTCGTAATGGCTAGCTTTATATATATACTTTGTGTCCGTTTGACATGATTAATTTTGTCAATTTATTTTACTATTTAGTTTATTTTTGCTATTATTCGTGGGTCTCACTGTACTTTTTGGTACTATTCATGGGTCACACTGTACTAATTCAGCTAATTTTTATATTTATCTACAATATTTTCAGCAAAAAAATTTTAATTTCAACAAAATAAACGGATCTCAAACAGACTATCTATATGCTAATAGGATTAAATAATGAAGGAACCGTATTCTCTATCAGTAAGGATGGATGAGAAGCTACACACGTGATACTATTATTGACATATTCAGATGTGGGGTTTTTTAAAGTGATAGATTTTTGTATGATTTTTGTCCATGTGAGTCCTACGTTCAACTATATATAAAGGACTCGGTTTGATTCAAGAAAAGCACAGCTGAATAACCTTCTGTCTATCCTCTCTATAAGAGAAGTTCTTGCAGGTTTTATTCATTTGATTAAGGAAAGAAGCATAGGGAAAGAAGGGTGAAAATGAAGAAGGTAATAAAAGAACCTCGATCTATTTCTTAATTACTTTTTGTATACTGTGGCATGTAATTGCATTTTAGGTGTCCTTATAATTTTGTGATTTTTTTTTTGTAATTATCAATTCAAACTTAATTTAGCGGTATAACCCTACTTAGCTTTTTTTTTTTTTTGGTGATATGATAAAACCCTAGTTAGTTTATCCAACAAATAGAAAATTACTAAAATGGAAACTCCTTGTCCACATCTATATAGTAACTTTTATCCGAGGCTTACCATTGGTTGATTTAAATACACTTTAGCTTCAATTAGACTTTGAGTGACAAGTTTATACAAAAAGGGTTTGGTCTAATTAGCAAAGGGTCTATGATATGTTGAATCATAAAGATTTGAATGCCTAGAGAAGACAACTTCATTATTCTATTGTGAAGGAACCAAAAAAAAAAAAAAAAAAAAGATATTCGTTCAAAGCATAAAGTAAAACATCTTCCCAATCCTCAGATCAGAAAAAAAAAAAAGAAGCAAAAACAAGTTTAGATCATACGTACTACAAAGCCAAGTACGGGAAAGATGGTTAAGGAATCTCACTTTAAAGTTTAAACGCAACGTTCTCTATTTGTATTTCACTGAATATAATAGCTCATGCATTTCTAGTATGCGAAAGAAGCTAAAGGTCTAGCAAAATAGGGAATTATTATAAAGGGCAAGATTTAGACACAGTACTTAGGTGCTGTTTCTTAGATTTCCCTTTTAAGATTCTGCCGTGTAGATAATTTTCTATGAGATAAAAGTATATTTTTTAAGTAAGTAGCCACATGACTGAATCTTAAGAGTAAAACCAAAGAAATAATATTTAAGGTACTGTACCTAAATTTTGTTCTATTATTAACTGAAAAAGCTTTAGGTGGTGTTTTCTTGTAACAAACAAAAACTCTAACTTAATTAAACCTAGATCCCTTTTTTTTCTCCTTCTAAATAACCTAGAGCGATCCTTCCTCAATCAATCCAAATTTAAAGCTTTTCATAAATAGCTACTAGCTTCTTCTTTTTTCTTTTTTTAGAACATAAATAGCTACTAGCTTTGTTTTTCAAGAACCCCAGGAATGTTGTGGTTACATAAAAGGTTAAAATTGAATTACAAAATTTGTAAGGGTTTGCTTTACAAGCATCTGCTTCATGGCAAACTTTTTAGCCTCCACAAATTTAATTTGTTACACTCGTGCAAAAAAAAAAAAAAAAAAATGGTTACTTTTGATTAAATTTATACAAAGTAATAAATTACTTTTCCTCACTTTTTGGTTGGTCCAACCATAAGAGAAAAAGTTGAATGATTAGGAATAGGGAATTGGAATTTGAAAACTATAATTTTTTTTACAAAATAAGGCTCACTTATTATCTGGCTAAATACAAGAAGTAAAGGGATCCCAAAGGAGTGCTTTGTTTGATCCCCGTTCTTGGCTTTTAAAAAAAATTAATAATAATAAAGTGCATTGACTTATGTCAGTATTTGGCCAAAGAATTCAGTAAAGCAAAAAACAAAAAACAAAAAAGAATTAAAAAAAAGGTGAATCTTTTTACAAGTTCTAAGTTCTACTTCTAACTACTTGCGGTGATAATAAGGATCAATACTTGTATTTTACTATTCAAAGCCGAAGTAGTGCTTAGTTGGGGGGCAGTTATGATTTGTGAACGGGTATACAAAATGATAAATTTAGGTGAGTTTGGGATTTATATATGCATGTAAATAATCATAAATTAGAGCTCCCATTAGGTGAGTTTGGGGTTTATATAAGCATGTAAAGAATCATAAATTAGAGCTCCCATTACAAAATCCAAAAATATAAATAAAAAATTAATAGTTTCAAAACTAAATACAAATTTTCTGTTCTACTTTTCGTATGTAAAAAAATATATATATATATATAATTAATAATTTTAAAATTAAATACAAATCTTCTATCTTTTTTGTATTTTCCTATACCCACCAGTAAAAAATCAGAAAAAAAAAAAAGAAAAAAAAAAAACAAAAAGAAGAAGAAGAAGAAGAAAAGAAATAGAATTGAACCCGGTTTGAGTAAAGGCGGTGGGTGTCAAGTAACACGGAAAAAATGCGTTGGTCGTTGACATGAGCGCACTCGTGGAGTACGTCTTTTACACCACGTGGTGGTCTGCGCTATTTTCCTAGTTCTTGCCTCTCATAAATAGTAACACACGCTTCTAGGCTCTAGCTTATATAAATACCCCACTGCCATAGCTCTCAATCCACACCAAATTGAATTCACTGCAAGAGAATAGTCTCTCCGAGACACAAATACTCAACTCTCTCTCTCTCTCTGAATTTTGTAGCACACCCCAGCCGAAGCCGCTGAAGTCTGAATCACTTTGGGGTTGGGAGGGGTGTCAATTTCAGTGTCAGTATTTTGTAGCAGCTGAGAGTTAAACGTACCCAAAAATAAAAAGAAGAGGACCTATCCCTCTCTCTCTCTCTCTCTTTCTTTGAATTTGTTGTGCTCTTCTTTAACTTAGATTTTACATATTATAAAGTGCTCCTCAAACTTTAGGGGCACTTAAAAAAAAGACGTTAAGGGGCTTCTTTTGTAACTCATACAAAAAGACTTGCTTTGTTTTGTTGCTCCCTTTTCATAACAAAAAAGATGGTTGATAACACTGCCACAAAGAATCAGCTTCCTCATCATCAAGTTTTCGACATAGATGTTATCCCACACAGCGGCTCCAAGTGCTACGACGATGATGGCCGCCTCAAGCGAACTGGTAAAATCCCATATCATATAATTCTTTCTTAAAGTTTTTTATGAGGTGTTTGATACATATGTTTGAAAACATGTATTTTGTTCTTTGAAAAAATGTGAAGAAACACGTGTTGATGAAAAATAGTGTGAAATGCGTATGATGTTATTTAAAAACTGAAAACATGAAGTTTATCTACCAAATAGCCCCTAATTGCCCATTTGGTAAAGCAGTTTGAAACCGCACTTTTTAAGCTCATTTTGTCTAGATACAACCTCTTAATATTTTTCAAAACAACAATTAAAGAAGTTTTTTTTCCTAAATATATGCTAACCAACAGTAGTTTGGTGCTTAATGTGTTTGATAGTACTCATTATATATGTTTTTGTTTTTGAACCAGGGACGGTTTGGACAGCAAGTGCTCACATAATAACAGCTGTGATTGGGTCTGGGGTTTTGTCCTTGGCATGGGCCACAGCTCAGCTAGGATGGGTGGCTGGTCCTACTGTGATGTTCTTGTTCTCTTTTGTGACATACTATACTTCCACACTCCTCTCTGCTTGTTATCGTTCAGGGGACCCAGTCAATGGCAAAAGAAACTATACTTATATGCACGCAGTTCGATCCAACCTTGGTATATAAGTTTTACCATGTTTTGATTTTCCACTCAAATTATATAATAAAACAAGTGGCTACTTTTATTTTATTTTATTAAAGTTCTAATTTTTATCTATGTTTTTTGATTTTTAGGGGGATCAAAGGTCAAAATATGTGGGCTAGTTCAGTACCTAAACCTCTTTGGTGTTGCCATTGGCTACACAATAGCATCTTCTATAAGCATGATGTAAGTTTTTTTTTTAATAATATTATTATACATAGCTACGTAGCTAGGATTTTGGTTTGTTAATTGTTATTTGGAGACTAACGGGTCATTTGGTTTTTGATTAAACAGGGCAATCAAAAGGTCTAATTGCTTCCACAGCAGTGATGACAAAGATCCATGCCATGTCAATAGCAACCCATATATGATTGCATTTGGCATTGTTCAAATCATATTCTCTCAAATTCCTGACTTTGATCAGCTATGGTGGCTCTCTATTGTCGCTGCTGTGATGTCCTTCACTTACTCAACAATTGGTCTAGCCCTTGGCATCGCCAAAGTAGCAGGTCAGTATTATGTCTACTTTTTGGTCATTTTTCTGAATTAATCTTACCTTAATTTTGAGAATTAAGTTAAAAAAAAAAAAAGAAGACTTGGATTCTAATATTTTTTGCTTGATCAATTACCAGAAAATGGAAAGATCAGCGGAAGTCTGACTGGAATAAGTATTGGCGCTGTGACTCAAACCCAAAAAATATGGAGAAGCTTCCAAGCACTTGGGGACATAGCTTTTGCATACTCTTACTCCCTTATCCTTATTGAAATTCAGGTATATATATAAATATCTATTCCCAAATTTAACTTTTTTTTCTTTTTCTTTTTCTGTTCTTTCCAAATTGAACTAACTAATATAGTATAAAACAGGACACAATTAAATCCCCACCAGCAGAGTCCAAAACAATGAAGAAGGCAACTCTAGTCAGTGTTGGAGTCACAACCCTTTTCTACATGCTTTGTGGTTGCATGGGTTATGCTGCTTTTGGAGACAGTTCCCCTGGAAACCTTCTCACTGGTTTTGGCTTCTATAATCCATTTTGGCTACTTGACATAGCAAATGCTGCCATAGTAATCCACCTTGTTGGTGCATACCAAGTTTATTGCCAACCCCTTTTCGCCTTCATTGAGAAAGAAGCAGCAAACAGATTTCCAGATAGTGATTTCATCACCAAAGATATCAAAATCCCAATTCCCGGCTATGGCCACTACAAACTTAACCGCTTCAGATTGGTATGGAGGTCAATTTTTGTGGTCACAACCACTGTGATATCAATGCTTCTACCCTTCTTTAATGACGTGGTTGGACTTCTTGGAGCTTTGGGATTTTGGCCTCTCACAGTCTACTTCCCTGTGGAGATGTACATAGCGCAAAAGAAGATACCAAAGTGGAGCACAAGATGGCTTTGCCTTCAAATTCTTAGTGTTGCTTGCCTTATCATTACCATAGCTGCAGCTGCTGGATCAATTGCTGGAGTTGTTATTGATCTCAAGTCCTACAAGCCCTTCGCAACCAGCTATTAGGTTGAAGTTCAATGCTAGCTACCAACCATTGACCAAAAATTCCAAACAAGGAAAAGAATTGGTCTTTTGGATTTCAATTCCTCTTCATGTTCATGTTCATGTTCATAACAAGCTTATTTAATGAGTGAAGTTAATTTTCATGGTTGTTGCTCAATAGACTTCTGTTAGTTTTTACTGTTTTTCATCAAGAAAGGAAAGGGCAAGGATCTTGGATGTATTTATGTGGAATGATAGCACTAATTTCTATCGCAATACTGAGTTTATGACTCTATTTTCGACCACGAGATGAAGAACTTAAATAAACTTGGGTTCTAATCCATCACTCCCACTTATTGTAAGAAATTTTTATTTTTTATTATTTTATTTATATAAAAAGATAATTACTTAGTTCTTATCACGAAGTGAATCACCAACAATTTCTAATACCTATATTTCTACAAAGCAAAGAAAGTCTAAACCATTCATATATGTAGATTGCTTCCATGAAACGAATGCAGGGGCGGCTCTATACTTTGTTCAGCTTCAGGGGGTTCAAATGAACCCCCTAACTTCAAAAAAAAAAAAAAAAAAAAAAAAAAAAAACAAAACAAAACAAAAAACAAATTATATATATTTATAATATTATTTTGTTAGTTTAATACTTTAATTTATTCTTAAAAATATTTTTGCACACCCTGACTTAAATCTTATTCACCCTTACTACAAGTATTACCAACTCTAAGAGTACGAGTAAGTATTTGTGAACTGTAAGTGTCACTCTTTATTATAAATTTATATTATATGTGTGTGAATGCGTCTAATATTAATTGTGTGCATTACTTTTTGTTATAATGTTATTTGTGTAAATAATGATGTGTGTAGATGCTTGTGTGTACTATATAAATATAATATAACTTTATATAATTTAATAATTAGGAAATAGAGATGGTTTATTACATGTATGTGTATTGTTATCATGTTATAATAACTTTTTGTTATAAATTCAAAAAAATTCAAGAAGAAAAATTGTAAAGTTAGTGATTGTTCAAGCATTTAATTGGTTAAGTAGACACGTAGTGTATTATTTTATTTATAAATAAGTGTGGTCGTGTGCATCAGTAATTAATTCAGTGCTAATGAGTTAAGTTTATTCATTTAGTTTAAAATATTTTTGTAAAAACAATGACAAATTACTAGATAATAACAATTGTATAAAATTAAAAATGTTTGACAAACTTAACAAAACAAAATGGTCATAGCCACTCACATTGGCAATAAATTACTCATAATGAATTATCATGCAACAGTTCAAATTTTGAAAACTTATAAAAGGAAATTGTAAAACTTTTTTTTTGGTCGATAACTCGATATATTCAAGTTCTCTTTTTATTAAATTTTTTTTTTTAATTTAAGCTTCTTAATGACCCATTAAACAAAATTCCTAGAGCTGCCATTGAACAAATGGTCCAGTTCCTTTCATTACAATGAGTGTAGGTAGCAAGATTATAATGAATATGATGCTCGATTCCAGCTACTAATATTACAGTTACTTCCATTAACATAAGAGGCTGTGAGTGCTTTGAGCGTGTAGAACTCCAGAATTATCCATAGAATATTTGTCCCATCTTGTGGGCCGTGAGTGTTTTGAGCGTGTATGAGCTTTTGGGTTATTTGATGGCATCTCTGTTTCATTGGGACATATGCATCTCTTGTATGTGCCCTTTTAGGAGAGCTCAGTACCCATTGTTATAATTTATTATTTTGTTTGACATGCTTGCGTGCAACAACTTAATGAACCTCTAAAATGTAAAAGGCATCTCTATATAAAATGATGTTGCAGGCAAAATGTTACATTTAACGATCCCGTGTCTTTTGGAGAAAATTATGGAATACTCCGAGAGTACCATAAATGTGTACTTCTTCCTCTCACATAAATTTTGAGTTTCATCATGAATTTAACTAGTGGAATTTACAATTATGTGAGAGGAGGGAGTATGCATTTATGGTACTCCAAGAGTATTTTATAATTACCCGTCCTTAGGGCATTCATTAATATACTATTTTAGAAAAGTTTTGATACAACTTTCATGAGAATGGAAAATACTTAGGTAGTCTCGGAGTATAGTGAAATGAATTTAATGGGTGGATTCTACCATTATTGTAATAAGAGGAAGCACCATTCAATGTGTTGCAAAAGTAACTAAGAATTATTCCAAAAAAATTCAACGTGTTGCAAAAGTAACTAAGAATTATTCTAAAAAAAAAAAAACCTGTTAAAAAATTAGCTGCTTAATTGTTTATTCCTAATAAAAAGTTTCTAAATATATTTCTTAAATTAATATCCTTAAGACACCCATTAACTTTTCTCTACGTATAATATTACCTCTTTTACTATAGCCAATGACAGAACAAGTTTTAATTTGCTTTAGGATTTGTTTGGAAAAGAGGGAGAACCAAAGTAGACAGTATATCTCTTATGCCGGTTCATGAAGTGAGCCCATGAGATATTTATTTGAGCAAAAGGGATCCAAATCTAAAGTTAGGGACTACCAAGTGGCAACCCCAATGCTCAAAATGAGTATTGAAGTGTATCTTTTTCTATTTTTCTTTTATTTTTTTGTAATAAAATTTTCTTACAAAAAAAATCTGCCTCTCGCATGCTGTGTTGTAATAAATCCAGCTGTTTATCAAGGTATTTGAATGTGCACAAAAAAGGTCCCATCCGCAATGGCCAGCATAAATATATATACAAATGGCATAATTGGTATCTTCATAAACACCATTGAAAGTGCACATTTATATTCACCACTGACAAATAAAGGACCATGCACAATCAAGACCACACAATGCAAACTATCGAAAGGTATAAAGTGATGGATCATGAGCCAATAGACAAGTGATCTAATGGTGGGGGGATGGGCTAGCTTAGCTAGCTAGATATAGCTTGATACCGTAAGTACAACCATGATAAAGCTTTATGGAGGATCCAAGAATATATGATAGAACTTATAACAGTAAAAGAATGGTCAGCTTCGGCATCTAATAACCATCCAAGTGAAAAGTCCCACCACCATTTTAATAATGGTGGTGAAGAAATACAACTTGAAACGAAATTCTTCCATGGACAATAACGCACATCTAGAGCATGCTTGATCTCCATTTTGGGATCCAAAATTTCCATAGGGGACTTGAAACGCATAGTATACATTAGGATAATGTACGGACACTTCATTTAGAATGTCGTATCCGTGTCGTACTCATATTATATCGATGTCATACTTGCTGTTTCTTGTTATAATTTTTCAAAAATTACTTGTGTCACTGTATCTTACTCATACCTGTATCCATGCATCATAGAATATACAAGTAACCTAGAGAAAGGAAAAAGTAAAAGAGCCATTCACATGAGTGATGAATCTCCAAACATGTACAGACTACAGTACTACTCACTCAACCTCAAATTCATCATCGTGGTTACAGGCTGAAGTGCCTGGTCCATGATGTTATAAAGAAAATTTATGTAATATATGGTTTTATTGTGATGCCATTATGTGGAAGATATGGAGAATCTAGAGAACAAGGTTTAGCCGTTTAGCATTTTTTTTTTATCCTCTTTTTCTTTGTTTAACAATACATAACCCTCCCTTAATGGTGATGTATAATTTATAGTTTTATAATTTTTGTTTTTTGTTTTTATTATTTGCATATATGATATAGCATCCTCTAGCTCTTTTAATTGCTTTGTAATTATATTTAATTTATTGTTGATCCCATTATAATATACATGGCTTCTCTTGTCTTTTGTGTAAAATCTTCATAATTCAAATATAATCCCTCCCAAAGTTATTCAACATTGGTAGGATATGTAATTAACAACATAGTCAATTCACAATTAAAAATTTTATAAATTTATAATTGAGTAGGAGGCGTTGGTCTATCACCATTCATTTGTTTACATTATGCACTTTTTTTTTTCTCGTTTGCAATAAGTGAGGGTGGGAATTATAAGCACTGACTGTATAGAGAATCAAATAATATTATTGAACCATAAAAATTCTTATTGTTTACATATAAATAATGTTATTGAACCATAGGATTCTTAGTGTTTACATATATATATAACTATGAATTTCAAACTTTAAGAATGGGTTGTTGGCGCGTGTTCCAAGCACTTAGTCTTTTCTTTTGAGCCCCACATTCAATAAGAGTATATTCTTATTATATGAGTTTATATACTATTATGGATTTTTCTTAGTATCTTTATATATGGGACCTAATTTGGTATTGAACCTTATTTATCTCACACGTCTTGAGTGTAGGAGTTTGGCTTTGTTTTGCTTTGGCAAGTTTATTTTTCTTCCTCTTTCAAATTTTTTGCTATTGGACATAGCATTGGCCTATATATATAGCCGTTTGTGAGTGTAGGGTTTTTGGCCTATATATATATATTAATTATTTTTAGGTGTAGTACATTAAAGTTTTCAATTTAATTCAAACACTTACATGTATTGAATTTAATTGTTCTTGAAAAAGAAAATAATGTTTGTGTTTACTTGGTCAATACATTTATGTGTTTAAATTTAGTTAGGGAACCTAATATATATTACATATAAGATACAGTACTTAAGTTCTGCCTTTCATTCTTCAACGTCTTTTCCACTCGAATAGACTTGAATTCTATTTGACTCCATCTTCTCTCCCTCACAGATTGCTCGTATCTCTCAAATAAGAACAAACTGTTTGATTCTCTTTCCATGTTGAAAGTAAAATATTTTACAGAAGGTAGTTCTTAAACTTTTGTAGATGAAAGTATGCTAAATACAAAGGTCGAAGCTAAAATACTTGGGGGTTGTTCAACCAAAGAACGTTCTCGCCCTGAGTTTTACTAAGTGCTAAAAATCAATATTTAAGAATAATGCATTCATGTAATTCTATAGTCTAGTGAGATTATTTTAAAACATTTATTTAAGTTTCTGTTTTTGTTGTTGATTTTCCATATTAAACTATTTCTTGATTACCAATCCAGCCTTGAATATATATATTGTTTGTAGCATTAGTGAATCTTTCCATGTAATAACAGTTTTTTAGCATTAGTGCCTGGGCCAATAGAACAAAAGCGAATCTTTCCATGTAATAATTTCTGAAAAACCTCAACTGAATTAGTAGGTCCAAGAACTCTTTCTAGTGTACCACTTCTGGACTGAATTGTCCTGTACGTAGTGTTTAGGACACACTTTATCCTTTGTAAAAATTAACCTAATGATCCCTCCCATAGTGGAGACCCTGTTTAGTAAGCGCACCCAAGCACAAAGTGCTCTTGATTGTCTAAAAGCGATTTTTAAGCAATCGTTATTGCACGTTTCTCATGCACTGCAAAGGACATAATCATATGGATATGTATGATATTGTGATAAGGGCACTTTCCCCATAAAAAATTAGAAAGCGAGGGAAAGATGGAAATTATGGTTAGTAGTTTTCCTCATCAAATTTGATCCTTGAGATCATCAAATATAGCTTTTCTTGTAATGATACATAGCGTATCTAAGAGCTTTCCATTTTACCCAATGACAAGAAAAGAAAAGTAGTATGATTGCATGTAATATGAAAAATGGGCACATGTTTTCGGACCTAATAGAAAAGTAATTTGACTTGTTTTGGGGCTGCAACTTTGGAAGAAGAGGTAGTGGGGGAAGGCGGCCAAACCCGCCGCTATCGGAGGCTTTTGGAGCAAAGTGGTGGGCCTTCAATCGCAATCGTAGGATGGGCAAAATAATTTTTTTGGTATTACTTTTCTTAAAGTCCAATGGTAGAAAAATCTCAAAAACACTTTGGTGGGTTGTTGGTGGAGTGGGCTTTTTGGAAACTCCCTCACGCTTCTTGTACCTAATTAAAGATTAAAAAATGTGTTATATTCTACTTAGCTAGTCTTTTATACCATAATTACTACTTTATTAGTAGTGGAGACGTAAAGAAGAATCTCCAAGATTCAAGGCAAGGCTAGCTAAGATTCTTGCATCATTTTACTGTACAAATTTTCTTGGAAAATTTTTTGTTTACATATTTTTTAACATTTTTACGACAAATCTTATGTGTTATGTTGTTATTGGTACACAAAAAAGTAATTTTAGTTGTAAATTCAAATTATAACCAATAACAACTTACTATCTAGAATTTGTTGTGATTTTAGTCTTTTATACCATGATTACTACTTTATTAGTAGTGGAGAGGTAAAGAAGAATCTCCAAGATTCATGGCAAGGCTAGCTAAGATTCTTTCACCATTTTATTGTACTATTTTCTTTGGAAAATGTTTTGTCTATAATATTTTTCAACACTTACCTTTTTTATTTTTCTTTTTTTGACTGAAAGGTAGAATTCAACACTTATTTTAAGTGTTAAGTAGTTATTGATAGGTAAAAAAGTATTTCAGTGATAGTTTCTAATTATAATCAATAACAATTTACCACTTAAAATTTATTGTAAAAATATTATGAACGTAAAATATCTCATTTTTAGAAACTATTGCTAGCACAAAGATAAGCGGAAATCATGATGATTTTGTAGATTCATTCTTGGCCTTTCTTTAAATAAATTTCAACCAAAAAGGGGAAAAACAGTTCGGGTTTTGAAAAAATCAAGAGAAAGTAAAGCGAGTATTAGCTTGAATCAATGGATGGTTCATTGTAAATCATTTTGCCACCTTACTTGGATCATGTGACCACATGGTGATGAAATATAGTGACATATATGGATGCGTAAGCATTGTTTAAATAAAAAGGTAATGCAAGTGGTTTATAAAGTTGATTACCATTTTATAATTTTGACGTATAATAATAACAAAATTTGTAATAGATCCACAATCAAGTAACTAAATTTTATTTTAATCATCAAGCTATTATGAATAAAGAAAAATGGTAAGGAATGCTTTCAAGACATTGATTTAAGAACAAATTTTAGAAATATTTTATGAAAAAATGATGAAGCAATTATTTTTGCGGACAGTTTTTTATATTTCCTGTAAAAGTGACGTCATTTTTTTAATATTGTCTATTAACAATTATGTTAGGTTCTAAAGATTTAGGAACTAATGTATTTAGAACTCTAATGTGTAATGTTGGCAAATCATGATCAAAACAGTTGTTAGTCTTATTTAGACTTGCTCAAAGTGTGTGCGTTTATGTAAAGTTGGAATTGAGTGGCTGTAGAAGTATTAATGACTTTCGGCCTGGCTTGATCGATCGAAGCTTAGACTCGATCGATTGAATATCGGGTAGAATGTTTTTTTCTGCAGAATTCCAACTCAGCCCTAGCTCATTAAAACGTTTAGGGTTTTATGTTTTGCCCCAGGTATATAAGACAAACCCTAGCCACATTTTAGAGGTTGCTCATATTGCTGTTTGTGTGAATCTCTTGTGAGATCTGAGAGCTGCTTGCCTTCACGCAAGCTTAGGATTATCAAGAAGGAGATTTCTTCAAGAGCTTGATGATCATTCAGTTGCTGCCATAAGAGCTTAAATATACACAAGTGGGAGTGCTTGTACTTGCTAAAGAATCCAAGAAAGAAGGAGTTCGTGGTCTCGGAGCTTGCACGTAGTCGTGTCAGTATGTTTTCTATTGGTGGGTAGCAATAAAATGTTAGTGGTCTAAGTTCTATTATACAAACTTCAATTATTTCTATAGTAGATTCAAGTTTACCTTGTGGATAGCTAGGTTAAATCCTCCCCATGTTTTTTACCGGTTTGGTTTTCCTGGGTCATCATATCTTTGTGTTATTTATTTTTCCGTTGCTATGCATGATATGATTGTTTGATTGTGATAACCTAGATTTGGAATTTGGACTAAGTAATAACTTGGCTAATTAACTAGGTTAATCCAGTTGTGTTTTAAAGGGTCTAAAAAAAAACAAGTGGTATCAGAGCGGGTTGCTCTTTTGTTGTAGATCTTTTAATCTCTGAGCTGATCCTTAAACCCTGTTGTTATGGAACATAGACACTCTCTTGTTATTTCACCTCACTTTGATGGGAATAATTATGCTTATTGGAAAGTAAGGACAAAAGCATTCCTGAAATCAATTGATGAGAGAGTTTGGAACTCCGTTGAATATGGATGGGAGAAGCCCACTACTCCTGTGAGTGAGTGGCAAACTTCTCAAAAAGAAGCAACAGTTTTCAATAGCAAAGTTATGAATGCTATTTTCAATGCTGTTTCTATGTAGGAATTTAAAAGAATATCTAATGTTGAGGTTGTGCACACTGCTTGGAATATCCTCCAAACTGTGCATGAAGGCACAAAAGCAGTTAAAATTAATAAGTTGCAGCAATTAACTTCTAAATTTGAAACTATTAGGATGTTTGAGGATGAATCTTTTGATGAATTCTATACTAAGCTTAATGACATTGTTAATTCTGCATATAATTTGGGTGATATCTATGATCAACCTAAAATTGTTAGGAAGATTCTTAGATCTTTAACTGAAGATTTTATACTGAAAGTGACTGGCATAACTGAAAGCAAGGATGTGGACTCCATCCCTGTTGATGAACTTGTAAGATCTCTTCAGTCTTATGAGTTAGACCTACCCAAAACTACCAAATCCAAATCAATGGCTCTTAAGTCAGTTGATGATGTTGATGTTGGTGGATTTGATGATGAGCTCTCTGCTACAGAGATTGCTTACCTTGCCAAGAACTTTAGAAACTTTCTTAGGAATAGTAACAGAAGGGCAGGAGGTACGAACACAGCTGAACCTAGAAACTTTAGGAAGAATGATTCCACTAAGGTTAACAACAATGAAAAACCTAGAGAAAAAGTTGGTCAATCTTCTAATAATTCTATAGGTCCTCAGTGTTTTGGATGTCAAGGGTATGGTCACATGAAATCTGAATGTCCTACATACTTGAGGTCTAAGGGTAAGGCTATGGCTGTAACCCTTAGTGATAATGAAGTTTCTGATGATGAGTCTAGGTGTGACGAGGATGGAAACTTCATTACTTTCACTGCCACTGCTGTAGTCAATGAAAGTGTGTCTGTTGAAGAGAACCCTTCTGATGGGGAACTCTCTGAAGATGTAGATCTTCAAGAAGCCTACAATAAAATTTGCAAAGTTGCTGCAAAGGATGCCATGAATGTTGAATTAGGCTTAAAGAAAATTGCATCTCTTGAGCTTGATAAGAAAAATTTGCTTGTGAAATTGTTTGATACTAATGAACTTTTGAACAATGTGAAAACTGAGAATATGCTTTTGATTGATAAAATTAAGAATTTGGAACTTGATTTATATGTTGCTAGATCTGCTAGTTCTAAACTTGATCATATGCTGAGTGTTCAAAAGTCTTCTTCTGACAAATCTAGATTAGGTTTTGTTGAAAGCATCTCAGTGTCTGCACCCCATTCCATAAACTTTGTTCATTCTTCTTCCTCTGAACCCCCTGTGAGTGAGGTTTTGAGTGAGACTGTTAAACCTGTAGAGGAGGTCACACCTCCTAGGAAGATTAGGGTTGATCTGAAAGAGTCTAAACCTAGGGAGTCTACACTTTCTAAGGACAAGTTGCATGGTAAGCCTGTTTGGGTTTGTCATTTTTGTGGAAAGTCTGGGCACATTTGTCCAAACTGTTACTAGCTGCAAGCTGCTAAGAGAGTAAACAAACCAAAAGTACATGTTCCTCAAGCACAGGATTCTATGGTACTCATTAGTGAATTGGTAAAGACTTTAAACCTTTATTCTAATCCTGAAGTTGGAAATCATTCCCATGTGAATAAGAACTCCAATGCTCGTGGTGCATCTAAAAAGTTTTGGATGCAAAAGGCTCGATCTAATTGAGTCTTTCTGATATGGTGCTTGTGCTTCTTTGCTCTATCCTTTGCGACCATTGTTCTTTGGTTTTTTTTTTTTTTTTTTTTTGTTTCTAAGATTTGCATTGCATATTCATGCATTTCATTCTAGGACTGTTTGTTGTTTCTTCTTTTCAAAATTAAAAAAATATATATATAAAAATAAAAAGGGAAAAGAAAGCAAATTGTGTTTTGTATTTATTCTCTTGGTTTTTGAAAACAAGGTTGGTCAATTTATTTTCACATAACATGTCTTTGTACCTTGTTTAGCTTGGATGAGCTTATTTACTGCACTTTACTAGTTGAAACTTTGTAGTGCATGTTGTGTGGGAAAGCTGTTTATGGTTTTTTATCACTTTGTCTTGATCTTGAAGTCACATGTCTTTGACTGTTGGACTTGAACCTTTTGAGAAAAGCATAAGTAACCATCTCACCACTGTTCACTAGCCAATCGTGAACACCTTAGTACTTATCGTAAGATTTTGTGCTCGAGAAAGTGTAGCACATGCACAAAAAGAATATAAGGTGTAGCCTCGGTTTAAATGCTTAAAATTGGTGTGTACATTATTGGGCTTAAAGTTAAAACAAATAAATAAAATTGGTGTGTACATTATCTCGGCTATTTTAATAAGTTTCTGCTCAATTAAAATTGATGTGTACAATATGAGGCAAAATCAAGAAACTTACATGATTGCAAGCTTATGATCTAGGAGATGTAGGAGTTATATGATATAACTCTTTAGGTGATAGTCTCTTTCAAATTCTATGTGATGAATTTTGTGGACTTTGTGTTTGATTTCTATTCACATATCACCTCACATGTATCTCAAGCTTTTGCTAGCTGCACACACTACACACGTTACTCTTTGCTAAACATTGTACATGTAATTGTGTGTGTTTTTTGTTTGACCAACCAAGTTTGAAAATACCTTTTTTTTTTATGCAAAATATATTTGATGCTTGAGAATTTGAAAGAAGAATGTTTGAAAATCTTCATTTTCGAAAACTAGGTTTAAAACTTGTGTTTTTGAAAAGCATTTCATCTCATACTCATGCATTTTATTTATAAAATTCAATGCTTTGAGGAGTTTCTTGAAACACTGCTTTGTTTTTTTCAAAAATTTTGTTTTTCCAGAATTTCAATTGATCGAGGCTGTTTTTCGATCAATCGAAATTGCAATTAAAATTTTAGGTGAGCCTCTGTTTGTTTCGATCAATTGAACCTAAAATTTCGATCAATCGAAAATCGTATGAAAAGTTTTTTAAAAACTGATTTTCAGTTAAGTCAAACACTTTTTCAAAAAGTTCTTTATCTTTTCTCTTTCCATACGACTCAGTCAAGGCTAAATCTCAATTTTTTGTCGTTTTCGTCCATTCTTTTTGCAAGGTTTTCCTCTCCCAAGGCCGGTAAGACCTTTATACCCTTTCTTTTGCATTTTATTTCATGTTTCATGCATTAATTCATGGTTTTTGGGTAAAATTTTCAGACCTATGCAAAATTGAGATTTTTGATGATTCAAGCTAAATGTTCTGAAATTGATCAATGGGTTTTTGTTCTAGGATGTTATAAACTTGATCTTGATGGTTTAATTTGATCAATTTGCTGAATTTTGAGAAATTGAAAATTCTAGGGCTTGTATTTACCTGAATTGGGGATTTTGTTCAAATTGAGTTTAATTGATGAAATTGGCTTGTTGGATTGATGTAATTGATCATTATAATATGTATTCTAACTTGTGTGATGATCAATTGGTCAATTCATTACAAATTGAACAAGTGGTTTTTTCTAATTTTGGAGTTTTTGTTAGAAACTCTATGCTCAAGCCAATTTTATGAATTTGAACTTAAATTGAACTTATTCTCACTGCATTAGAGCATACATCATCACATTTAACTGTTCATGCATCATATAGATTGATATTTCTATTTTTTTTTTTGTGCTAACTTGCAGTTTGCCCTTGGTTTTTCTTTTTGTTCTTTTTGTCTCTGTTTGTGTCTTTGTCCTTACCCTAGCACCATGCCTAGGAAGACTAGAGCCCATAGGACACCCTCCTTTTCTTTTGAGTCTCCTTCTAGGAGTGAGTTGTTTTAGAGTGACAAAAGCAGAGAGACCTATAAGAAGCTGAACTGTAAGCGAAAGATTTGGTCTAAGCGGAAGGTTGTGTTAGATGAGTTAGATCCTGCCATTAGGGCAAATTTTGATAGTAGGGGCTGGTTGTCTTTGTTGGAGATAGATCATCCACTCCCATCTGCCCTGATTAGAGAGTTCTACTAGAGCCTCTCTTGTCACATCTATGATGCCAACACCTTGGTTCAAAGTTGGATACGAGGTGTAAAGTTCACCATTGCCCCTAGGGTAGTGGCTGAGGCTCTTGGTGTTCTGATTGTTCGACAGCCCGTCTATTCTTATATGGAGTCTCCACCCCTTGATGACATTAAGTCATACATCACTGGGTTTTCTATCCAGTGGGGTTTTGATCCTCGGATCACGTCCGCTGAACTTCATGAGACTACCTATCTCTTCCTTCGGATAGCGTGTCATTTTTTGTGACCTATTTCTCATCTCCACACTATCCCTATTGAGCGATGTGTGTTTTTGTACGCCCTTGTTTCTGGTGCTTCTATTAGTTTTCCTCATCTGTTTCTTCATTCTTTGAACGAAGTTCATAGGAGTTCACCCGTCGCTCATGCTCTTGTTCATCCTATTTTCATTCATAGGATTTTGCTATTTTTAGGTTTAGATGGCTTCCCTGCTTTTGAGCCCGTACATGTAATAGCTCCCATAGATGCCACCTTCCTTAGGCAGAGGGCTACTCATATGAGAGCTCCTAGAGTTGAGCCTTTTGGTGTTGTACCCCCTCCTCCCTCTTCTATAGGTGTTGCTTCGGCTGAGGCGTTTGGTGCTGCTGTTGCTGATGCTGATGTTCCTCCATCAACTACTTTGAATGCTTCAGACATTCGACGTACGTTGGATCATGTCTTGACCGTTCAGGTCGCTCATGGACAGATTTTGGTGGACGTGCTCGATGAGATCCGTGCCTTGTGAGAAAAGTTGGCATAGTTTAGACGATCCTCCCCGCCACCTCCTTTTGATGATGGTTTTTAAGTGCCCTTTGGCATTCCGTCACAAAAAGGGGGAGTACATTAGGACATTTGTAGAGGGTTTTTGATCTCAAGGGGAGAGTTTTTGTTGGAGCTTATGGAGTTGATTAGATTGTATCTAGGTGCTTCACATTATTTTTACCTTTTTGGCTCTTGATACATTTTTGTTGGGCTATTCATGTTAGGGGGAGATACATTTATTGTTTTACATGTTTTTTGTTTCACTGCTTATTGATTTATATTTAGAGTTATTCATTGATATTTGTCTTTATTTTGTGTTGTGTGAAATCAAGAATTTATTTTTTTTACTTGTATTTTTCACACATGCGTTTATGCGTTTTGTTTAGTGTTTCAGGAAATATACAGGTTGATTCAATTGAGCTACTGTCTACACTTGTAACTAATGGATAGTAGTTAGGATTGAATTTGTTATAATGGGCAATTTTTTGTAAAGGGCTTTTCTTTGTAAACTTTGAGCATTTAGTTGTGTTTGCCACAAATTGCCAAATGGGGAGTTTGTTAGGTTCTAAAGATTTAGGAACTAATGTATTTAGAACTCTAATGTGTAATGTTGGCAAACCATGATCAAAATATTTGTTATTCTTGTTTAGACTTGCTTAAAGTGTGGGCGTTTATGTAAAGTTGAAATCAAGTGGCTGTAGAAGTATTAGTGACTTTCAGCCTGGCTCGATCAATCAAAGCTTAGACTCGATCAATCGAATATCGGGCAGAATATTTTTTTCTGCGGAATTCCAACTTAGCCTTAGCTCATTAAAACGTTTAGGGTTTTATATTTTACTCCAGGTATATAAGGCAAACCCTAGCCACGTTTTAGAGGTTGCTCATATTGCTGTTTGTGTGAATCTCTTGTGAGATCTAAGAGGTGTTTGCCTTCACACAAGCTTAGGATTACCAAGAAGGAGATTTCTTCAAGAGCTTGATGATCATTCAGTTGCTGCCATAAGAGCTTAAAGATACACAAGCGGGAGTGCTTGTACTTGCTGGAGAATCCAAGAAAGAAGGAGTCCATGGTCTCGGAGCTTGCACGTGGTCGTGGCAGTAAGTTTTCTACTGAAGGGTAGCAATAGAATGTTAGTGGTCTAAGCTCTATTGAACAAATTTCGATTCTTTCTATAGTGGATTCAAGTTTACCTTGAGGATAGCTAGGTTAAATCCTCCCTAGGTTTTTTACCGGTTTGATTTTCCTGGGTCATCATATCTTTGTGTTATTTATTTTTCCGTTGCTACGCATGATATGATTGTTTGATTGTGATAACCTAGACCTGGAATTCGGACTAATTAATAACTTGGTTAATTAACTAGGTTAATCCAGTTGTGTTTTAAGGGGTCTAAAAACAAACAAATTATTCTAACTTCTAAGAGCAGTTGTTAACATAATCAATGAATAAAATATATGATATTAATTCTTTTTGAAATACTAGGGGATCAACTAAATGGTGCAAGCCCAACTCTTAGGATCCTTATTTTTTTGGGTCTTTATTATGCATGCCGAAATCGTGTAATAATTATGATATGATAACTTAGAAGTCTTGTTAATCATTTAGTTTTAATTAATTTGTAGTTAAACATTACTTAATGATTGCTTTTTTTATCACCATGCCAAGACATTCATAGAATTCTTTTAGTGAATGCGATATTTGAATCCAAATCCGTTATTAAAAAAAAAAAAAAAAAACCAAGCTATAATGGAAACCACAAAATTAAACTTTAACTCAAGTTTGCTGGTTAAGCCTTAACCTTCTTTTGAGATTGCCATTACTTTTTATACGGAGCAGTAAGATGTCCACAGCCAAACGGTCCAACTAACAACCATTAGGCCTTGTTAGAAACCCAGAGCTTGTCCATAACATGTGTTTGGCTTAATACTATCATGTTGCTTATTATGTATGCTGTTAGAGTAAATTTTTTATAGTTTGTCCATAAAATTTGTGAAGACCATGATAAATTTAAAATCTTGCTAGGAATTTTGTGATGGACAAAGTAGAAACATTGACCATAACAATTAAAACTAAAAGATTTCCCATGAAGTCTTGAGTCTGATATCTTGAGAAACATGGAAACAATATATGAGAGAACACTGATTTTTATTTTTGGAGTTTTCAAAGTAAGATATGCGTATGCTTAAGGCAAGTTTCTATAACTAATGAATAGGGCTGGCATTATACATTTTGAAGTCTAATGTGATAAATTATAATGGATTTCTTAATATTGAAATAAGAATTAATTAGTATTTAATTTAACTTTTATATGTTTTAGTTTAAAAAAACCGGCCTTTTTGTTTTTTAAGATGCAAAATTGTTAATCCAATTTTCGTATTTAAGTTTTATTCATAGCTCCTTTACATGTTAGGAAAATTAATTATCAATAATTATTTAGCACATTCATAACAAATATATAATGAAATTTTATTTACCATATCTGATGGGGAACTTTTTAACTAACTCCATGGTCAACCTTCTGAAAATAATCTTCTTTCGAAAGTAAGCTATGCCTTTTGAATGTAAGCTATGTCTTCCGAAAGTAAGCTACACCTTTCGAATGTAAACTACGTCTTCCAAAAGTAAGCTACATCTTCCGAATATACTAACTTGTCAGAAATGGAAGACTTAAATGCAACAAATGCAGCCTATAATGTCTACTCCAATAAGTCATCTGTCACATACAAGAATGGATGAGTAAGCACTTGCGAGCCTGACCTTGACATTTGTCCGTCACCCCCATGGACAGATGGGTGAAGATGGGCATACAAAGCCTACTTCACTACTATGCTCGCATAGTAGCTATTACCTAAGACTCTCCTACATTCACGCAAGTGCCGGCAAAGGGATAACTCTCATCTTCTACAAGTCAGTTGAGGGATCTCCTACAAGTTAGCTAAGGGATAACTCCCATCTCCTTCAAGTCAGCTGAAGAATAACCCAAAATCCCTACAATTCAGCTAATGTGGTCATCCACAAACCCCAATATAAACACCAAGATACCCCAACTTTGAGGTACGTGAAAAACACAATGCGAAATCTCCTATGTTTTGAGAGTTCTAAGAGATCTTGTGAGGTACTGACTTAATCATCAAAGGGTAGTCGGCTAGTAGGCCAACCCCACACTGATGCTCTCTAAGAGTGTGTTCATCCTTGCAGGTCTTCAGGAGGTCTCTATTTGGACAGTTGGCTCACTGGCGATTTTTTATGCATCATCAATATCAATCATCATTCCATAATTTTGGAAAATTTTTATATAGATTTGGAACCTTATGTTCATTTAGGCTATGTTTGGTAATATGTAAAATGTTTTCCAAGTGTAAAATATTTTCAGTTGAAAATATTTTACGAAAAGGGAAATATTTTCAATTGTTTGTTTGTGTTTTGGAAAATTTTCCAAAAAAGTATTTCAGTTTTTGGTATTGCATGTAAAAACCTATTTTCAGAAAACTTAGACACTACAGTCACCACCACAAACCTAACCACCACTGGCCACTACAAATCCAGCCACCAAAAGCCACCATCAACCACCATATAACCAATTAAACTGAAAACCAACATCAATATCAAAACCCACAACTCACCACAATTGAAACCCACAAACCATCCCAGCCACCGATCCACCACCTCCAGTCGGCCACCATCAACCCACCACCCACTAAAACAAAATTTATTTTTAGCAACAAATATTAGTGAGGAAATATTTTTTGTTGCTAAAAATAAAGATTTAGTGGCAAAATATGGATTTTGCCACTAATAATGAAAAAAATTATAACATTTAGCAACAAAAAGTAATTTTCGTCGCTATTGTTGATCTGAAATATGGGTGCTAGCGGGAAAAAACTTGGTGCGAACTTAATTAATCTATAGTGATGAAATATTTTGTCACTAAAAGTTGAAATTTTTAGTGACAAAACATTTCGTAGCTGTAGGTGTTGCTATGGATAGTATTAGCGACGAAAATCATTTTGTTGCTAAAAGGAAGAATTAGCAACGGAAAACAATTGTTGCTAAAAATAATTAGGGTTTTTCATTTCACAGTTTTGGTGATGAAATCAAAATTTGTATCTAAAAGTAGGCTATAGCGATGAAATCTGAAATACGTCGCTAAAAATTGTAACAAAATCTAGCTTCTTTGGTGACGAAATTAGAATTTGTCACTAAAAGTATGTTATGGTGATGAAATTAAAATTAGTCGCTAAAAGCTTAACAAAAATTTGGCACCTTTTGCAACGAAACCGGAATTCGTTGCTAAAGATGTTACTATTAATATACTTGGTTCAATATTTTAGATCAAACCCTAACATTTCTCTCTCTCTCTCTCTCTCTCTCTCTCTCTCTTTGCCGTTCACCACCACCGTTCACTACCGCCATTCACTGCGCCATCGAGCTCCCTTTGCCACCATTCACTATGCCGTCAAGCTCCCATCACCGCCGTTCACTGTGCCGTCCATCTCTCTTCCTCTTTCTCTCTGAATCAAAGCATGTTGCCACTGTCGAAAGAGGACCACACTGCCACCGAAATAGGAACATGCCTTCGCTGATTGTTTGGGTTCTTCAAGCTCGAAGTCCTCTCCCCCAAGCTACATTGTTTGGGTTCCCAACAATGTTGCTCCTTATCGCAATTTCTCCTTTGGTACTTTTCTTATTTCACAACCCTCTTTTTGACCCCCTTTTTGGTTTCCAAGAAAACCGTCGAAAACTTAGGATTATATTTTCTGTTTCTAATTTATTTGCTGAAAAATTTCTTTCACATTTGGAACTGGGAATCTACTGGAAATATAATTTTCTATTTCTAATTTATTTGCTAAATGTCTTCACATTTGGGAATCTTCAGTTTACTGGAATCTGTTTATAATTTATTGCTATGTCTTTACATTTGAGAATTTCCAGTTCTGATAAATGTCTTTACATCTGGGAATTTTCAGCTTGCTAGAAGTTTATATTTGCTGTGTCATTATCTACGTTATTTATGGATTAACAACTATCATTGTGTTATTGTGAATAACTCTAGTTCATACATGGGAGTTTTTATTATTTGAGCAAGACTTTTATTATTTTGAATCTTCATTTGCATTGTGATTGAGGTTTTGATAATTGAGCTTTTAAGCTAAGTTTTGTGACGAATTAATGAAATGTTGTTTGGTTTTTGGGGTTTACAGGTGGTAATATAGCAATTCTGATTGCTTTATGTGTTGCATTTGGGTGCTAAGCTAAAGGGACCTAGAGAGCATCCACCTTCATTTACATTTGATTGCTTTTTCTGAGTTCTAAATTTTTGTTTTTGCTTTTCTGTCTTAATTTTTGTTTGGGGTCTTTTTTTGCACAATAAAATGACATATTGGAAGTTTAAATCAATGCTATAAAATCTAATATGGATGCTGAAATGGAGAAGGTGATTGATGCTCTAGTTGTTACCATTCCTTTGTAACCTTGTTGGGGTTTAATAAGCTCAAAGAGAGATTATAACACCTTATTATACATAATTTCCCAAATTTAGCACACACTCACATACTTATATATACATTTACTAAATTTTGATAATGGTATTGAATGGTCACTTGGTTTCACTTTATGTAAAAGGTGATTAAAATGTATGCAACCACCTTTTAAATGATGATCATTGATTTGTGGAGATACTAAAAGTCTAAAAATGAAGGAAAAGGAGAGCCTGTAGAGTCAACGAATGGATCTATAATGTGTTGATTTCTATATTGAGAATATATTATTTTATCAAGTTCTTAGAAATGATAACTGAATACTGGGAGTTATTATTAAATATAGTAAAACATATAAGTTTGAGAATGGATACAAGTCTAGTTTAGGGGGGAAAAAAATTGTCTAGAAATCATCATTAGTACTAGTAACTTACAAGCATAGTAACTTTTTTTTTTTTTTTTGGGTAGGCAATTCATTACTTGTTTGTGGTCACTTTGGATTTCTTTGGTAGATGTGTGTGCTAGCTTAAGCATAGTAAGTAATTTCTTATTAAATTCTTGTAAACATTATATTTTGGGATGTTGATAATTGGTTTTGTGGTAAGTTGTTGTGTTGGAGCAAGCAGGTGGCTTGCATGATGTTATAAGGTGATTTAAATTCATATTAAGAGTTTTTCTTATTTTTTGGAATTGTGAATGGATATTGTTGATTTATATATGATGGATATTATTTAATCATTTTCAATACTTGTAAGCATTATATATTGTGATGTTAATAATTAGTTTTGTGGTGGGTTGTTGTGTTGGAGCAATCGGGTGGTTTGCGTGGTATTATAAGGTGGCTTAAATTCATATTGAGAGTTTTTCTTTTCTTTTTGGGAATTGTGAATGGATATTATTGAATTATATGTGATGGATATTATTTAATTGTTTTCAATACTTGTAAGCTTTATATATTATTTTGTTGAGAATTGGTATTGTGGTAGGTTGTTGTGTTGGAGCAAGTGGGTGGCTTACATGGTGATATAAGATGGTTCAATATCATATTGGGAGTGTTTCTTATTTCTTGGAATTGTGGATGGATATTGTTGAGTTACTTTTGTATTATTATTCGTTTTTTGACAAATATTTGCTAAATTTAACAACATCCCGATGGATCATATGACAAGCCTCGGGCTTTCTTTTCATTAAAACTCGATGAAAGGGATGGTTTTTATGACTTCTTGAAATCAGTCAAGTATCCGAATGGCTATGTAGCCAGCATATCAAGGCCAGTGAATGCGAAAAATGGTAGATTATCTGATTTGAAAAACCATGACTGTCATGTGCTATTACAAAGAATTCTTCCAATTGGGTTGCGAGGGTTTGTAGATAAAGACATTAGTGTTGTATTGTTTGAGTTGGAGAACTTCTTCCAAGACTTATGCTTAAGGACCCTAAAGCGGAGTGAATTGGAGAAACTAGAAGAACGTATAGTTCTCATATTATGCAAGCTCAAGAGGTTCTTTTCTCTAGTATTCTTTGATGTTATGGTCGATCTTGCTGTTCACTTGCCTTGAGAAGCAATTCTAGGAGGCCTGGTACAATATTAGTCGATGTACCCAATTGAAAGGTAATTAGATTCTTTGATGCATCTATTAATTGTATCTTTCCCTTATAGTATAAAATCACATACTCCCAATACTTTTTCCTCGTAGGTATCTTATAAAATTGAAAATATACATTTCTGACCAAGCCCGACCCGAAGGTTTGATTGTAGAGACTCGCATTCTTAAATAATGTATTAACAACTGGTCTTTGTATATTGATGAGATCGAAACTGTGCATAATCGAAGGGAAAGAAGGATCTAGCGAAGGGTTGACAGTTTTTTCACAGACTGCTGGACCTACAAGGGGTAGGCGGAATGATGGTAACTTTTCTCGTGCATTGCTTGATACTGCTCATTGTTACTTGTTGTACAATAGTCTTGAGCTAGAGCCTATTTAAAGTATGTGATTTCATATGCATATATTGTTTGATCAAGTTTTGAATATTATCTGCATTGCAAATAAATTACCTTGTTTTGAATAGTGAACACAAAAGCACATTGCATAATTCTACTAGAGAAGCCATAACTCAAATACAACATCAAGAGTTTCCTAAGTGGTTCAAAGAACGTGTAAGACATTTGGAATTTAATAACACACTAATAAAAATTAAACATTTAAATAGTTTCATTATTGCTTATTGCTAATTAATGTCACTTGTTGTATGTCATTATAGATTAATAGATTAAAAGTTAACGAGTCATTAGAAGCTATTAAACAGTTATGGTCATTAGCAAATTGTCCTAAGCCGCATGTGAAGGAGTACACAATTTATATGGTCAATGGTATAAAGTTCCATACAAGGGACCTAGACAGTCACCGTGTAACCCAAAATAGTGGTGTATGTATCGAAGGGGACCATGAGGTAGAAATGCACGACTTCTATGGTCATATGTGCAAAATTTGGGAATTAAAGTATATGTTTCACCATAAGGTTGCTTTGTTCCGGTGTGAATGGTACAATACTGGTACCAACAGTCGAAGGAGAACGATAAGAACCGATGCACACTACACGAGCATTGATGTCACAACTCGATAGTATCAAAATGACCCTTTTATACTTCCTAGTCAATCAAAATAAGTTTTCTACCTTCATGATACCAAATTGGGTGAACCTTGGCAAATTGTACAATGCATTCAACATAAAGGAGTGTTTGATGTCCCAAAAGTTGAGGGTGAAGAATCCAATGATAATACAGAAGATAGTGACGCATTCCAACAAGAAGCAATTGATGTTGTCCCTATCAATGTTGAAAACAATAGAGTATTGTATTAGTGATGTTAAAGCTGAGGTTGTTCTTGAAGGTGGAACTTCAAGAGACGCTAATCAAAATGAAGAGCATGACATAACTGATGTTGATCTTGATATGGATTATGATATGTAGAGTTTATAAAAATTGTCTTAAATTTTTTGTGCTTTTCTTGATCTTGATATAGGTAATGATGTGGGTTATAATGAGTCATTTAAGTAACAATTGCTTTAAAATTTTGTGTTTATCTTGAACTTGATATAGATAATAATGTGGATTATGATGAGTAGAATATTAGTATCAATTGTGTACTTTGCATTTGTCTTGATTTTGATATGAATAATGATGTGGATTATGATATGTAAAGTTAGTAGCAATTTCTTAAAGTTTTGTACTTGTCTTGAACTTGATATGGATATTGATGTGGTCCTTTGTTGTATTGAGTTATTAACAATTGCTTGATATGGATAATGGTGTGGATTATTATATGTAAAGTTAGTAGCAATTGTACTTATCTTTTATGTCAATACATAATTTTGGAAAATGCCTAAAAATGCCAAATATACTCATAATATACCGAAATATGAGATGACAAGATTGGATAGAATGAGGCAAAACCAAGAAAGAATTAATGCTTTGGGATTGAAAAACATCTCAACTTCTTTAAAGGATTTTACTCAGTCCAATTGTGCAAAAGAGAAAAAAAAAAATAGAACTAGTGTTGTGATAGATGATGATGATTATGTACCACCTATTGGTGACGATGACAATGATGATGAGTCATCTAATTCTTTAATATATAAGGTACTATAAATGTGACTTATTGTTTGCTATAATAGATGTTATTGTTATTAGAATGATTATATTAGATAATAACTTTGTTGTTTCATTATTTGTAATAACTCAATTCCTCTATATGTATGTTTGTTAGTTACATATAGAACCAGGACGACTTAAATGCTTGTGAGGCGAGACATCTTTCCCAATGGTCCAATCTACAAGGACATCATCGGGGCCACCTCCTGAAGCAATTCCTCCCGCTCAAAGTTCCTCTAGTGTGCAGTCTACCGACACATTAGCTAACACGACTGGTAATTACATAGAACATACTTAATTACAACTGCATCTTATCTTTACTTTTGAGATTATACTTCACTTAATTTAGCTATAATGTACATGGAATGTATAATTTTTTTACATTGATAATGTCTAAATAATATCTACTAGTTGAAATACCCATGAAACAACACGTGCTATAGTAATACGGACACTTGTTGAGAAAAGTGGTAAGCTGCTAGTACGTATAGCTGCAAAGTAAGCTGCTCTTGTTAGGGAGAATGCATGTAAGCTTGTCAATGAAATTGGCATACAAGTGTGAAGTAATCTGTCCAATTACAACATGAAAAATTAGAAAAGTGTTGATATTGCTACTAGAGATGTGGTGCTTCAAAATGTCACGATAATTTTACATTGATAACGTCTAACTCATCTTTGTTGTCACTAAACATGTTAAATTCATATAATAATATTTTTATAATATATATACACTTCATTTCACAGGACCAGTTTGAGCTACAAAGAGATTCCAACTTGGTGACGAAAACATTTAATACAAAAAGTGAAAGATTATTGAGTAGCAGCTCTAAAAAGTTGCATCAGGCTTATAAAGACCTCGTAAAATCTCATGGTGCTGACTATGCAAGAAGCCACCCGCAAAAGAATGCCACACTTGAGTAGTGGACTGGACTCATTGATAGGAAATGGACCAATGACAAATGGCTGGTAAATTATTCATGCGTATATTATTATTATCCAATGTTTACTATATTATGTAGTTAAATGATTAGATTAATACTTAGATGAAGTAAATGTATAGTGTAAGATTCATGATCTAATATATATCTTGAATATTCTTTATTAGGTAAAATCAGTAAAAAAAAAAAAAAAACTCTGAAAATAGGAAAAAAACTTTAGGCAAACATAGATGCAGGACAATGTCACTTGCTATTAGGGTAGATAAGGAGGTACGTGATTCCCCCCCCCCCCCCCCCCCCTTAAACCTTAGTATAATATATGTTGTGATTAATTAACAATATCTATCTAACACTCGAATGTTAATTAATCAAACAAATAATAATGGAGGTCAAGTTCCTAAATTGGCAAAAATATTCAAAGATATTCATTTCAATCCAAATACAAATATGTGGATACACCCTGAGGATGAAGCGACATATGTATGTGTATCACTCCATCCCTATCATGTTTGTAAACCTATAATATATGTAGTATATATATTGTGATTGTTTCTTTCTTTCTCTCTTTCAAATGATAGGAAACTATGTTCAAAGTACAAGAGGAGCATTGTCAAGATCCTAATGCAATTCCCCTAACCCAAGAGGAGATATCAAACATAGTTTTTAAGAAGAAATCTGGCATTGTAAAAGGACTTGGCATTAGACCTTCATCTTCTCTTATAACCACCGCCTCATCTAGTTCCTTGGTAAAATATATACATTGTCTAGAAAGTGAGATAATTGAGCTCAAAGAGGTATGAGCTAGGGACCAAGAGGTGCAAGCTAAGCAAGAAGATGTGTAAAAGAATACCCTTAACTTTTTTAGGAGCAAGGGTGGTTCATCTTCAAGCTAAAAGACATATTGGTTAGTATTTTATCTTAGCAGTTGAGCAACATTACATGGTATGACTACTTTTAATGCATTATTTGAAACTAATTGTATTACATTACACTTGAAAATGTATATTTTCTTTCTACAACTTATATATTAGGAGTTGTGATTTTAATTCATTGGTGTGACTACTCTTAATGTGTTGTTAGAAATGTTTCTTATAACATAGTTAATGTTTTTACTTTACAATTTTAATGTAGTATTGTTTTTATATTTGTGTAGATTTCTTATTGGTGGCTTTTAGGGCATTTTCTTTTCTCACTACTTAAAGACATTTGAGGACATTTTCTTTTGGCCCTAATTATATTATGCTAAACTTTTTTTATTGTTATAAAACATCTTGTGTTATTGTATGTGTTGCAAACAATTTTATGGATGGATCGAATCAGATACTTGTTTTATTTTACTTGTGGAATGTATGGATCATTTTCTTATAAATGTGTTGTTGAAATAAATGTGTTATTCAAATGTGAGGTTTTAATAATGTAATGACAGGTTATAGGTTAACATCAAAGACGGTTAATATCAAAGACAGGAAAAAAATGAAAACAGAAAATTAGTTTTAGTGATGAATTTTTCCGTCACCAAGTATAGCCAAAAAAAAAAAAAAAAAAAAAAAAAGTTTTAGTGACGAAATATCTCGTCGCTAAATGTAGTAGACTTTTTTAAGAAATAGTTTTAGTGATGAAAGTTTTTGTCACTATATGTGTCCGAATTTTCTAAAAAAATTGTTTTAGTGACAAAATTTTTTGTTGCTATATGTACCCGAATTTTCTTAAAAAATTGTTTTAGCGACGAAATAAAGTGTTTATGGCAGAAATAGTTTTAGTCTTAAAAAATAGTTTTTCGTTGCTATAGGTACCCAAATTTTCGTCACTAAAAATGATTTAATAAAATAAAGTGTTTTTAGTGATGAAATATTTTCGTCGCTGAATAGTGTTTTTAGCGAGGAAAACATTTAGCGATGAAATGCTTTCGTCGCTAAAAGTTTTTTTTTAAAACTAATCAGACCTTTAGTGAAAAAAAATTTCGTCACTAATATCTTTAGCGACGGGGTATTAGTGACAAAATGAATTTCGTCCCTAAAAAACAGATTTCGTCGCTAAAAGTCCTAGGCAACAAAAAACTGGACATTTAGTGATGAAAAAATTTTGTTATTGAAAATACATTTTGTTGTAGTGACCATTGAAACCCACAAATCACCCCAACCACCAATCCTCCAAAACCCAAGAACAAATGTTATTTTACCAAAAAAAAAAAAAAAAAAACCGTTTAGAGCAATGATGGTGTGGGTGGGGGACTGGTTGAGGTGGCGCCATCTGGGCGGTGCAATCATGCTCACCCTCATCTTCATGACCATCGACTTAAGCCTGAGATTGAGAGTGAGTGGATGAGCTTGGATCAGAGCTGAACGAAATCTACTCGTTGGTACTATCTTGGCGGTGTGATCTGGGGTTAGGGCAGTGCCATCTGGGCGGTGGTCTGATAACTTGGCTTCTCTCTCTCTCTCTCTCTCTCTCTCTCTCTCTCTCTCTCTCTCTCTCTCTCTCTCTCTCCAGTGTGTGAGTCTAGAAAAGCATTTGAGGTAAATGAGATATGTAAATGATTTTCTAAGTCAAGAGGCTTATTTACAGTTCGTTATTTTCAGTTTGACTTTATTTTACATATGCACCCAAACACACAATATTTTCCCAATTCCATTTACACCCGAAACAAACACAGCCTTAACAACGACTTTCAAAACTTTTTAGGAAAAATTTGGAACAAGTGAGGGCCTAGCCCTAGCCTAGGCCTTGAGTAGTTTAGCTAGGCCTATTAATGTGTTTTCTATTAACCTATACAAGGAAATTATAAAAATAATGAAAAAGTATGTTACACACAGTGCGTATATTTATGAACTGAAAGCGTGAGTTAAACATCCCCTAAAAATAATTCAAACGGTTAGTGCATTATCCATCCATATATACCATGTACCTTTTTTGCATGAATATAATATGTACCATATACCTATTATACCATATACCTTAACAGTGAACACTGAACAGGCAGACAGCAGCTGAAAATGTACAAAAATCTCTAACTTCCAAATACAATGATGAAATGTCATGGAAGAGGAAACAAAAACATTCAATGTCTCTAAGTACATACTAATTGGATACATAACTTAATTTTCCTAGTCTCCAAAAGGCAATCAATTATTCCAAACCTTAATTGTAGATATGAAAATTTCTAACCCCTGGAGATTAGCTTTGGGAATAAGAACAAGAGTAATCATACATCTACAACATTTTCATAATATTTTTACAACAAATCTTAACTAGTGAATTGTTATTGATAGGTAAAAACGTGATGTCAGTAGTTGGTTTGATTATAATCAATAACAATTTTGCAACCTAGAATTTGTGGTGAAATTGTTGTAGTAGTATTACTCGCAGGAACATCTCAACAACTTAGATCCAATCCTACAGGTAAGGAAAGCCTCAACAGTAGCATACATAACTACATCGTCTGAAAGCACATCATAATACATTTCGCTCCGCCATATCAATCCATTAGGCTTTTCAAAATGCATGTCTTCACCCAATACCTCTTTGGCTAAAGCTGCTAATTTAGGCCCACTGAAATTATTTCCCTTCGAACACTTTTCTTCAGCCCCAGCCAATTCTAGAAGCTCCACCCAACTCTTTATGAACAAACCCCTCTCCTTTCCAAGCCTCTCTACCACCTCTTTGATCCCAACACTAACCACAGTGATGTGACCATCGTAAAGAAAGTCCTTTAAAAGTTTATGAATGTATCTCTTTCTGTAAGAGTAATTATTTACAGGCTCAAATCAAGGCAATAGAGAAGGCAGTGACTGCCAACGCAAAGCTGTAACAATTCAAGTGGAGCATCTTTTGCTTTACCTTCAATGAAAAAAAAAAAACCAAAGGAAAACAATTAGAATTAAATTTTTGAGTTGCTTAATTGGGCCATTAAAAAAATTTATTGGGTAAATTACTGAAAAATCTAGTTTAGAGGTATACGTGTTTCACTCAGCGGAATTTTTGGATTTATTAATTAATCACATGTTCACACAAGTTATGATTAAATCCATACAAATAAACATTTAATTACATATGTCAAATACCAAGTCTAACAATTAAATTGTCAATGATACAAGTTTAGGATGCTTTCGAATTAAACTGCACACTTTTAGATGATTAAAATTAAATCATAGATCTTCAAAATCCTTTTAGTTTAATCCATAAATGAACTATGTATGTTACATTGTAGTGATGTATGTGGAAAATGCTAGCTAGCCATATCAGTGTTTACACCTCAAAAAGACTCTTTATCGTTGTTAATAAAGCACTAATCAATCCAATATATGTTAGATATAGGACTTGGTACAAACTCACATAAGACACAATACACAATGCTGCCGTTATTTTTATCAAATTATCCAAAAAACACACACATATAGACTGAAATCAATATCCAAGAAACTCGTGAAACAATGTGATTCTTTCTCAACATATATGTCTATTATGTGTAAATATGATCTCAGACATGTGAATTTAGGGTTTCAATTGAGAAAAACTTCGGTTCAACTTATAATCATCCCTAAATTATAAGGTTTAAACTTTAAACTATAGTTTGAGAAACGGTCACATTGATATATACCTTTACAGCGACCTCCTGTATAGCCATGAGTACTGCGATCAGCAGAGTCCAACAACAAGATTTCTACGATTTTTCTTGCCATATATTTCATGTATCTCGTATATCCATCTACTGAGTTGGTAGACTTGGCAGTCATTCTGTACAACCCATGTGGTATTTATCTTGAATTTTTCACCATTAATGTTAACTTCGTAGTCCAATGAGTACTTATCGTTCAAGCCCAACTTAATGCTAATTAATCTCCATGTGTACGTGCTTCTTAGCCAGGGAGTGCTGCAACACCCTTTTATTTATGATGAGAAACCGGTTTAGAGGTGAGAACTTGTATCCTTTTGTATCCTTTTTTTAGTTGGAGAAGGATTAGAGTTGGACTTGTCTACGTATTTATTCCTTTCCCTCCAAGTTTTTTTTTTTTTTAATATCTTATTTTCTCAACAAAAAAAAAATACTACTAGAATAATAAATCCTAATGTAAGTAGATTTTCAAAAAAATTTAAAAAAGCTAGGTCTACAAATTTTTTTTTAACAAATTACTAATGTGGTAAATAGTTATTAATAAGTGAAAAAGTAATGTTAGTAATGAGCTTAGATGACAATTAATAAGAATCGATGGAAACAATAATTTGTAAAAATGTTCTAAAATCAATACGTTTAACTTCGATTTTACTGGAAGAATAGAAAGCAATAGAAGAATCAATTCCAAATTTCACTTCCAATATATAATTATATTCCCATCCACTAAACAAGGTTTTTGTTTTTTTTTTTTTTTTTTTCTTTTTCAAATCTCTTTGTCCGCTTTACCATCAGTTAGCTGGCAGGGGTTGTTAGCGCGGCTTTATTGCTGCCGGTACTCCTGGCGTTGGTCAGATATTTTGAAAACCCTAGGTCATTATTCAACTTTTAATAATAAAGATGGATGACATTCAATGCCATCCATCTTTATAGTGAGAGAGATAATAAAAACAACAAACCTCCTTTCAAGAATTAAAATTTAAATGGCACAAAAGAAAAAATATATATACACTAATGAGATCGATGAAGTTTGCAATACTTTTTTTTGTTTAATAAAAATGTTGGCACCATAGAGAGTTAGGTAATTTTTTTGAGAATAGAGAGTTGGGTGATTAAAATTGAAGAAAATAACAATAACTACCCAAATATAAGGATAGAAAATTAAATAATTCGAGATAAAACGAATTTTTGATTTCAAATAGTAATACTCCTAAATCCTAATAGAAATAGTGCAGCCAAAATGGGCAAATGCCTTTTTCTCCCAAATTAAGTAGCGTTTTGCCCATTTTCCCAAACTAATTAGGAAAATGCCCCTCTTTTGAAATTCGATTTTAGATAAATTAAGTTAGGCCCTTTAGCGGTGTTTTTAAGGAGTCTATAGTGACGTTTTAAAGACCTATAGTGGCGTTTTGTAACTCGACCTTCATGAAATCGAGTTATAGGTAAAAAAAATTGCCTATAACTTGATTTCATGGAGGTCGAGTTACAAAACGCCACTATAAGTCTTTAAAACGTCACTATAGGCTCCTTAAAAACGCCACTATAGGGCTCTAGGAAATTTTTTTTTTTTTTTTAACTCAATTTATCTCAAATCAATTTACAAAAGAGAGGTATTTCCCTAATTAGTTTGGAAAATGAAGCAAAATGCTGCTTAGTTTGGGAGAAAAGGGCATTTGCCCATTTTGGCGGAAATAGTGCTAGTTTAAAGGAAATTTTAACAAATTATATATATAGGGGTGTCCAAATTTGAATTGGTTCAATCAAACCATTCAACTCGTGGTAGCTCGATCCAAAACTAGCTTGATTTGATGAGAGCAGCAGTTGACACCAAGTCTGCTGAGCCCAAAACTGATTTCGGCGGGTTGAGTATCGGGTTTTGCCCTCCAAGAACCAATTGAACTTATTTGATCAACCCTGCAATCTCCGTTCAAATCTCTGTCGTCTAGGTTTAAATTTCCGACCCTTGGACACTCCTATATACAGAGGATTTGAATTTATGGTATTTGTTTAATGATAATTGCTTTTTATTATCATGTTAATACAATAATGAAATTCTTTTTTCTGTAGGTGAGATTCGAATCCAATTACATTAATAACAAAAATAATTTACCAATTAAGCTCACATAAACCCACAAAGTTAAACTTAACCTCAATTTTGTTAGATAAACCTTAACCTTATTCTTAAGATTCCTTGTTTACCATAAGTTCATTCGGCTAACACCTAACAAAAAGGCGGTGCGACCCTTCTCCTTACAAACTTCTCCCCACCTATTAATATTAGCCTAAATCAAACCTAACACTGCATGGTGTAGTACGATGTCCGTAGCCAAACAGTTCTCTTAACTGCGATTGGAAAACATGGGCTAACATTAGGCCTCATAAGAAGCCCCTAGCTTGTCCGTAACATCTACGTTTGGCCCAACACTAATAAAAAGCCTTGCATGTGGCTTTTTATGTATGTTGTTGGAGTTAACAGAGCAAAAATTAATTAGGCCCACTAATTTTCCCATAGTTTGTCCATGACATTTGTGTAGGCCATGAAAATCTTACCAGTAATTGTGTGATGGATAAACATTGACTGTAACAGTGAGAACTAAGAAATTTCCCATTAAGTCCTGATATTCTGTTTTCTATTTTTGAAGATTTCAAGCATCTATTATGAGAAAATACACTTTTTGGTCCTTATAATTATGGGCCAATTTTCATTTTAGTCTCTATTTTTTTTTCACAGTTTTATTCCTTATCATCATTTCACTAATGAAAATTGTTTTTCTATCCCATAGATAGTTAGTTGTTATTGATTCTGATTTAAACTTACCATTAAAATTACTTTTCTACTCTACCAATAACAATCTGTAATAACCTGCCATATTGAATTTATTGTGAAAATGTTATAGACATAACATTTTTTTTTAAATAATAATAAAAAAATTATTTGAACAATAAAAAATACCACGCATCCAAATAAAATAAAAAATAAAACTAAAATAAAAATTAATAAAAAAAATTATAAGTATTTTTTAGAAAACAAACACCAAATACACACAAACCCATAAGATGAAAGAAGATTTATCATTTGAATCTTACTAATTACCTACTGTTTTTACCACTCCCAACTCTCAAAATTCAGAATGCCTCATGTGGCGCTGGACAGTGGAACCGCTGTTTTCTTCAGACATGTGTTATGATTGTAACGGATCTAGTGCACTAGATAGAAGCCACGCCCATTGAAAAATATCGAGATTTTTTTTTTTTTTTTTTTTTTTTTTTTTTTTCATATACGATCAAGAGATGTTTAGTTGAACTACAAGTCTGACACATGTTAGCCACTTTTTTTAATGTTAAAAATATGAATTGAAAAAAAAAGAAGTTTTAGAACCATGATTAATGTCAACTACAATATGCAAAATAAACCAAGAGCCCAATGGCCGATTGGCTGTTTAACGTCTTGAATAAATGACACGTGTTCAAAATTAATAACATATATCTATCTACTCAACAAATAACAACCACAAAACAAATGAAATGCTAACAACATTATGGCAAATAATTATCCCCACACCACCAGAGAGAGGAGGGGGAGGGGAAGAAGGGTCCTTGCATCAAAATGGTTGTTGGCTGATTGAATTTCGATGGGGATGCACCCAGTAAACCTTGAAAATCCTAGAAACCTACAAATTTCTGTATCAACATTACTTTACTTGATATTTAAGTACATTTTATCGAGGTGGTATCTAGTGAGATGGTGTGGGACTCAGATGTATGGGTTCCACATGCTGTGAGAGGGAGTACTCATAAGACCATCCCATAAGATATTTATTCCCACCTTATCGAGCATTCCTGCAGCTAGGGAAAGAATGTTTCTTAAGGAATGACAGTAAGCAGAACTCAGCCCACAGCTTTTTGAAACCTGCAAAATAGCCATTCTAATGGCAAAGCACATACATCTTCCTCACCAATATGAGACTTATTTGCTAACCCATGTGGCCCATAAAGGAATGATTCACCAGAGGTATCTAAGAAAGTTCTTCTTTATTAAATTTGTTCCAAGCTTCCTGTGTTAGAATTAAGTAAAATGAAGAATCAAAATAAGAATATAACAAATAAGCAGTGGCAACATTTGTCAGTTAGTAACCAATAAATAAAAAATAAAAAATAAAATTTATATTGCCGCAGAAGTAGAGAATAATGCAATAGTAGTCATGTTAATTAGAAGAGAATCATAATCAGATATGTGATGGCCAAATTCTAAAACATTTTCAGTTTCTTAGCCTATGTAGAACATAAAGCATAGATATTGCCAGTCAAGAGAAGGCATTCTGGATTATTTTCTCATAAGGCTCAATTACCAAGGAACATGAACAGCCTTCCAAATTACATAAAGGAAAACCAAAATAACTGAAATTGTTAATGACCAGCAAGTTCTAATAAACCCCACCGGCTAGACTTTTTATTCCCTCCCTATACAACAAAGTGTGAAACTAATTTAATGGATACAAGACTGTAATGGAGTTGGAAATACTAGTGATTACTAAGGATATTTACCAAAATTGGATTCCATTATAAATGATGAATTTGCAATATACAAAAGCAACCACACTTGATAAATAATTTTTCACATTCCAAGGAAAAAAAACTAAGCACTCATCATAAGGCATGTTTGGACCTTCAATGAGAAGAAAACACCTACATCATTTTTTTTCTATGTAAAAATTAAAGACAAATGTTACTTATCAAAAAAAAGAGAGACAAATATCCACCACCTGCCATGGTCACATAGAGGACACTTTAAATGACGGTGGAATCTTTCCTTTAAAAGTCTGCCACTTGAGAACTACATCTCAAAGAGTTAATATACTATCAAGGGGTCAAATTGTGGAAATAATTACTAATTCCTATATTCTTGTGGCAAAATGCTCTAAAACCATTTATAACTACAGGATTCATCCACAGACAGCAGCAACTTGTCCTATTAACAAACTGCATCATGAATTAGGGCCTTTTTTCTGGGTCAAAAAGGAGGATACATTTGAAATAACCATCGGTAATGCAGGAATTTATGGAACATAGTAAAAGAGCAAGAAAAAGATAAAAGTTTGAAAAGAATAAGACCATCATATGCTATGTGCAATGCTTGTATCCAACATCACTTTTACTGAAATTTCATTAATTCTATTAACAAACCAAACCAAAATTAAAGTCTTATGCCTAATCAGTTCTTTTTAATATATTTGAAATGCTGATGGGTACCTTAAGGATATCAAAAACCTTCTCTGCAGTATATTTTTGTTGGAGACTGGCACCTTTTTGCTGAACCTTATCAGGATGAACGTATAATGTTGCTTTTCTGTAAACCTTTTTAACCGAGGCAGAGGTAATCATATCTGTCAAAGACACTGGCTGCCAACCACATTCAGGCCAAAGCACCTGTTCATCATTCCAAAGACAAATACTTTCATTTATTTTTTTGGATAATGTAGTTAAAAACATCAAATGCTAAACTACTAAGGACTCAGGAATCAATGAGGTCATAATTCTAAGGAAGATAACAGATGGTTTTCTACCAAGAAAATGACACTTCTTTTTTCCTGTAAATGCAACCAGTCACTCTTTTAACAATATCACAAAATAGAATTAAGGGAACATGGCTTTCAGGGATAAAATTAGGAAAATCCTATTAGGCTTGGAATTTAAATCTATAGGAAGTATCATTGTATTTTATATTTATTTTCCCTTTTATAACTTTGTGGAACATGGATAAGGACATAGTTGTAATTTTAAAACATAGTATTAGACTCCTATAACTCTTCCTTCTTCCTTGTCGTTGAAACTTATGGAAGAACACTGGCTGAGCAACCCTCCACATTAAAAAGTGTCTCAAAAAAATGAGGAATAACTTGAGAGGATTATAGGAGGCACAAGCCATTACTTCAAAAGACTTAAACGAGTTTCAACTGAAAATATATATATTTTTTAATAAGTAATAATTATCTTCCAGAAGATATTATTTAGATTATGCTAGGATCAGATAATTCACAAATTAATAAGCAAGGTATTTAAATTTCAGTTTGCTATGTCATTTCAGTCAGCCTAAAATATTAGGGAAAATTACACTTTTCCACCCTAAATTTCACCCCCCCCCCCCCCCCCATCATTTGTTTTGGTGTTATGTATGACGGATTTAGCATTGAAAGACCAATTTACCCTCTAAAACAGATGGTAGAGGGGTAAATTAGTCTTTCAATGCTATATTCCATCAGACTTAACAACAAAATATATGACAAGGGGTTAAGTGTAACTTATGTTTAAAATTGGGTGGTCGATCGTGTGTTTCAATAGTTTATGAGGTTAACTGTAATTGAGGTGATAATTTAGGGTGAAAAATGTAATTTTTCCAAAATATTATTAATCTGGAAACAGAATGGAGGTGGATAAAAACTTTGAGAGCTACTGTAAGTCTACACACCACACAAGACTGGGGATAACCCTGCAAGGACTTTCAAAATAATAGGCGTTGTAGATGTGGTCATACATACAGATCCATACATGCATACATACATAAATATATTTTTAAAATAAAAAATAAAAAATGCATACATATTGTTCTGTATGCAAGCCATACAATGTTTATTAATCTATTTTTTAAAAATTTTAAAAAGAAAAAAGAAATGAGTTGAATAGATATGCTGTAATTAGAAATACTCATTTTCTAGGGTTAAATCAGCTTTGCCTAAAATTCACTCTTGGTTTGTCCTTATCTTTTTACATATATCAAACATAAATTGTAAATGCAGACAAGATAAAAATTATCTTTAAGAAAAGAAGATGATTAAAAGAAAATGAGTTAACAGATGTCATATAATTTAAAATATATGTTTTTGGAGGAGAAGAGGAGAGGGTGTTGAATTAGCTTTTCTTAAGACTTTTGGTGCTGTTCATTGTCTATTACAGTGATATGGACTCTCAGGCTCTTACTACTTACAACCAAATAACTCAACAAATCTTAAAAGTGAATATCCCAATCAACTTCTTATGCACCGTAGCAACTCTAATTGATTTGAAAATCATTTATAATTCTCCAAGACAAATATTGGATGTACTCAGTCCACTTGGCTTGGGTTCAAGTGCCAAGGTTCAGAAACCCTCACGGCACCGTGTTTATGGCCCAAGGAATGAAATTTCTGCTGGCAAGAATGGTGAGTAGTGAGTTTATAAGCTTATATTGTGTTTAAGTACTAGGCTCTCTAAAAATTACAAGGTGTATTACATTACACCATCCTACCCTGACCTGGCATCACCCAATGCACTGGGCAAACACTCTTTCCATAGATGTCTTAAACATACTCTTCAGTTCCTCTCCCTGTAAGTAGTTCTCTCATAATTTATTTCCCTGGACAATAATTTCATGAGGAGGCCCGGCTACCTCGAACTAGTCAGAAAATTTGTCTTTTCCCTTGCTTTTTTGTATCTTTAGATCGACATGGGTGGATTTCGCAGTTTTTTTATTGAATCTAAATTCTTTCAGTTAGTAGTTGAGGAAGGGGGAAACTTTTTCTCTCTTAAGATTTTTGAGCGGGGAAAATACTTTATGAAATCTGTTTTTATGGGCAATCACGCTGCACAATGGCTCATGCACACTGTAGAACACTCTGTGATTGGGGTTAAACCTAAGCTCTTCTTCACGTTTAGAGAAGGAGACACTGCATACACAGTGCAACGGGGTTCCAATCAGTTTGGTCAGTACTTATCAGTGACAGAAATCAAAGTCGGTGGGCTTAGGAGAACTATTTTTATCCCGGCGGGAAGGGCGCAACAAGGTTGGAGGGTGTTTGGGATTGAATTACGTAGATTATTAAATCCTTCTCAATATGCGATGGGTGATCCGAAGTTCATTCCTTATAGGCTTAAGCTTTCCTCTGAGGTTCACTCTTCTCGGACCTTTGTAGAAACACTAAAAGGTCCTGTGCAGAGAAGAGATATGAAGCAAACACAGCAGCCTATTCTCAGAGATAAGGCTATAACTCGAATAGCGGAGAGTTTGACTAAGTCCCCAAGAGATAATCCTCACATGCAGGTGGTGGTTTCTGATTCTCAAACTGGAAATCCTGCTCCGACGGCCGTGGGTGGTGTGGAGGGGAGGGATCGGCGTATTAATGGGGAGAAGCAACTTGAGGCGAAAATCCCGCATGGAAATAAACTCAGATTTCCTTTGAGGTTTAATACGATATCAAATTCAAAACATATTGCGTCTGGTACGGAGCGTGATCGTAGGAATTATGGTTGGTTAAGGAAAGCTTTGATTGTAGAAGTCAAAGAGAATTGTAGGAGGCGGGTTTTTTGGGAGCACGTTAAAAAGGGTGAACAAAAGTCTATGTGGGTCTCCAGGGGGATTACGACACCCTTCTCAAACAGTGTGGGGTTGGGCCCAGGCCCAAAAATATCAAGCCCAAGTGTCTTTGAGGCTGGTGATTGCTCTAATACTAGTCACCCTGGACTCGGCCCAAGCCAATTGAGTGATCTGACTGTGTGCCCCTCAAGCCCAGGCAAAGAAAAGGATGTAGTGCCTTCTACGATGCTTCCCATGTGTTCTGAAGATTCCTCTCTGCCACCCGAGGTGCATGTGAAGCCTACGATGGACACAGAGTCAATCATCTCGGCATCGTCTCTTCTTCCCGAGGTACAGATGAGTGTGAACCAGAATACCCACACGTTTCCCGAGCCGATGCATGTAGCGGATGTGTCCCATTCAGCCACCGAGCTAGTACCGTCAGCGGTGGCTTCTATAGTATCTTCGGTTGCAAAGGACGATGGGGGTGAGAAAAAGGTAGGCATGGATATGTCCCTTGTTGAGTGTCCAGATAGCTCATACCTTGAGGGGGTCCAGATTTGCTGCCCCACTATTCGAGAACTGGTTGAAGATTTGGATAAATCATGGGGTAATTCTAAAGATTGGATGTTACAACTGAGGGATGGTAGGCAGATTGTGATTCCACTTTCACTCTATCGGTCTTCAGGGAGTGAGTCGGATTGCTCAGTCATGGAGGGTGAAGCTACTACAGGTAATTTTTCTTGTGTCACCAAAGGGCAAATTGTTAGCTGGGCAGATGAGTGCGATGGGGTGGTTGATTCCTTGTCTGTTGCTACTGGGTCCGAGGATGAGATATGGGAATTTGATGAGAGATCGATGACTTGGGAGAAAGGGGGTGAGCCTTTAGTTGTGGAACCATTGGCCACAGAAGCTCCTTTGGAAATTGAGGGTGATTCTGGGGAAGAGTTTGGGTGTAAGGAAAATATTGACAGCAAACTATTATCACGATGGGTAACTAAACGGATTAAGGCTTTCCAAAAATCTGTGGGGACTTCATTAGAAGGTTTTGAGGAACAAATAACGGGTCTGTTCTTAGCTTTAGAGGCAAGGAAAAAAAATAATAAAAAGCAACAGATTATGGTAGGTAGTCCGAAGAAACTAATTAAATCGGGGCAGAAGGGCCAACGGGAATTGAAGAATTTGATGAGCTCTTTCAATGTGGAGTATGGGTCAGCTAAGTTAAGGAGAGCCAGTAGTGAGAGGGCTATTGTGGTGCGTCAATGAATCTGAAAATTATTTCTTGGAATGTTAGAGGTTTGAATGAACGGGATAAAAGGCTTCGAGTTAGAAATTTGATTAGAAATTGGAGGCCAGATATAGTCTGTCTCCAAGAAACTAAAATGGAGTTAATAACTAGAGCTGTGATTGGCAGCTTGTGGGGTGGACCACATGTTGATTGGTCATATTTAGGCTCTTGTGGGGCTTCTGGAGGTGTGTTGTTGACATGGGATACTCGGGTTGTGGACAAAGTGGAGGAGGCAGTGGGTCGATTTACAGTGTCGTGTAAATTTAAAGTTGTAGTTGATCATTTTGAATGGGCGTTTACCGGAGTTTATGGCCCTAATTTAGTAAGGGAGAGGAGGCTTTTATGGGAGGAATTATTTGGTCTGAGCAGTTGGTGGAATGTTCCATGGTGTGTGGGCGGTGACTTCAATGTGGTAAGATTTCCTTCTGAACGTGCTGGTTCTACTGTTTATACTGCTGCTATGCGGGAGTTTTCTGATTTTATTTCAGACAAAGGTCTGATTGATCTCCCTTTGGAAGGTGGAACTTTTACTTGGTCTAACTCTTGAGAAGTTGAGTCAAAGGCAAGGCTGGACAGATTCTTGTTTTCTGCAGATTGGGAGGATAAGTTTCCTACTATTTGCCAACGTAGAATGTCTAGGCTTCTATCAGATCACTTTCCGATTGTCCTAGAGGGTGGTTCCTTTCATCAAAGGGGCAGAAGGCCTTTTAGATTTGAAAACATGTGGCTTAAGGATGAGGGATTTGTGGATAGGGTGCGATGTTGGTGGGATTCTTATCATTTTCAAGGTGCTCCGAGTTTTGTTTTGGCAAACAAATTAAAGCTATTGAAAAATGATTTGAAAAAATGGAATGTGGAGGTTTTTGGAAATGTTGAAGAACGGGGAAAACAATTGTGGAAGGAACTTGGTGATTTAGAGAATATTGAAGAAAGCCGTGGTCTAACAGTGGAGGAAAGGTTGGAGTTGGATCGAATTCGAGGGGAGTTGGAAAAAGCATCTCTATTGGAAGAAATTTGTTGGAGGCAAAAATCTAGAGTCCTTTGTATTAGAGAAGGAGATAGGAATACTAAATTCTTCCATCGTGTAGCCAATTCTCATAGAAGAGTTAACTCCATCAATAGTCTTATGGTGGATGGAGTTTTGTCTTCGGATCCGGAGGATATAGCTGAGTGTATTTCTCGGTTCTATAGGCAGCTCTATTCAGAAAATGTGGCTCATAGACCTGTCCTAGATGATGTGGAATTCTCTAGAATTTCGGAGGAAAATGCTATTTGGCTAGAGAGGCCTTTTGATGAGGAAGAGGTGTTTGGGGTGATTAATAGTTTTAATGGTGATAAGGCCCCAGGCCCGGATGGTTATTCCATGGCTTTCTTCCAGTCTTGTTGGAGTATTTTGAAGAAAGAAGTTATGGAAATATTTCAAAACTTTCATACTCAAGCTGTGTTTGAGAAGAGCCTTAATGCTTCTTTTCTTGCCCTGATTCCTAAAAAGGTAGATGCTGTGGAGATCAAGGAGTTCCGTCCAATTAGCTTAGTTGGTGGGATATACAAGATTATTTCAAAGGTGTTGGCTAATCGGTTTCGAAGGGTAGCACATGGGCTTATTTCAGATTCTCAGAATGCTTTTGTGAAAGATAGACAAATCTTGGATTCAGTGTTAATTGCTTCTGAATGTATTGATAGTAGATTGAAGACTGGGATCCTAGGAGTGTTGTGTAAGTTGGATTTGGAGAAGGCGTATGATCATGTGAATTGGGGTTTTCTTATGTATATGTTGCAGCGTTGTGGGTTTTCAGATAAGTGGAGAAAATGGATTTTGTGTTGCATTTCTACTGTTAAATTTTCCATACTTATTAATGGGAGTCCTTCGGATTTTTTTGGTAGCTCTAGGGGGCTTAGGCAAGGGGATCCCCTATCTCCTTTGCTTTTTGATGTTGTTATGGAGGCTTTGAGTCGTATGTTGGATGTGGCTGCAGCTGCTGGGCAGTTTTCGGGCTTCTCTGTAGGTTCTACAGCTACTACTTCGATGATGGTGTCTCATCTCCTATTTGCGGATGACACTCTTATTTTTTGTGATGCTGATCCTAATCAGTTAGTTACTTTGAGGGAGATTTTGAATAGATTTGAGGTGGTTTCTGGGTTAAAAATTAATTTGGGAAAATCAGAGTTGGTTCCAGTTGGAGAGGTGCATAATCTGGATGTGCTGGTGGGGTTGTTGGGTTGTAGGCATTCTTCCCTTCCTTTGAAATATTTGGGACTTCCTTTGGGCGCCAAATTCAAGGAGGTATCAATATGGAATCCTATTTTAGAGAAGATGGAACGAAGACTTGCAGGTTGGAAGAGGCTTTATTTATCTAAGGGAGGTAGGGTCACTCTTATTAAAAGTGCCTTTTCCTCCTTACCTACTTATTTCCTTTCCATTCTTCCTATTCCTAGGAAGGTTGCTAATCGTATGGAGAAATTACAAAGAGATTTTCTTTGGAGTGGTAGTAATGGTGATTCTAAATTTCACTTGGTGAAATGGGCGAAGGTTTGCAAGCCAATGCAGGGTGGGGGGCTTGGTATCAAACGATTGAGAAGCTTTAACACTGCTTTGTTGGGAAAGTGGTTGTGGAGGTATGGTTTAGAGACAGATGCGCTGTGGAGGAGGGTCATAGAGGCGAAATATGGGAATGTTTGGGGTGGTTGGTGCACGAAAAAGGTGACTAGTCCGTATGGTGTTAGCCTTTGGAGGTTTATTAGAAGTGGCTGGTTGAACTTCTCTAAACTATTAAGGTATGATGTGGGTGATGGTACTAGAGTGAAGTTTTGGAAGCACTTGTGGTGTGGGGATTGTTCACTCAAAGAGACTTTTCCAGAACTTTACAGCCTTAGCAGAGCAAGGGATTCTTCAGTGGCGGAGGTTATGGGCTGGTCTGGTGGGCAGCTGCATTGGAATTTTCTTTTTCATCGTTCACCACAAGATTGGGAGGAAGAATCTTTTGATCGGTTCATGGACATTGTTTACTCTTCGAAAGTGCGGGGGGTTGGCCCTGATAAGGTTTGTTGGAAGCTAGCTAGGAGTAGAGGGTTTGAGGTTAGTAGTTTCTATCTCTCCTTTTACCCTCCTTCCCTTTCGTTTCCTTGGAGGTTGGTGTGGCACTCTAAGGTTCCCCCAAGGGTGGCTTTCTTCTCATGGTCAGCTTCTTTAGGTAAGATTCTTACAACTGATAACCTTCGCAAAAGGCGTATTGTTGTTCTTGATTGGTGTTACATGTGTAAGAGGTGTGGAGAGTCAGTGGATCATCTTCTTCTTCATTGTCCTTTGGCCTGGGAGTTGTGGTCATTGGTGTTTTGTTTGTTTGGGCTGCATTGGGTTATGCCACTTAAGGTTATTGAGTTGTTTGAATCTTGGCAAGGTAAATTTGGGCGGCATCGCAATATAGATTTTTGGAGACTTGTGCCGCACTGCTTGATGTGGTGTATTTGGAGGGAAAGAAATGCTCGCTGTTTTGAGGGATGTGAACGGTCCTTGCTAGAGATTAAGTCTTTTTTCTTATACACTCTCCTTGGTTGGAGTGTGGCTCTGTCGCATTTTTCTTGTTTTTCTCTTCCTCTTTTACTTGATCATTGTAACTTGGGTTCTTGATTTTCGCCCCCAAAGTACATCCCCAATGTACTCGGGTTGGCTGTTTTTTGTTTCTTAATAAAATGTTTAGTTATCTATCAAAAAAAAAAAAAAATATTGGATGTACTCATTACTATCTGAAAGGATAGTCCAATTAAAAACATATAGGAGCAAGCACATATGTATGTGTGTGTGTGCGCGTGCATGCATACATGCATTGACGCACACATGCACATTTATGTGTCTCACCAAGTCCAATCATTGGTATGGACTATGGAGGCTGAGGCAAATGTATTAGAAACCATGTTAGTGCCAAAGCCTTTCTGAAAATTGCCTGAAAGTATGTCAATGACTCAATGCTGTAACTCCAGAATTCCTGTTCCAGAGTTGATGAGTCTACAGTCAATGATCAAGAAATAAGGTGTACCATCTATGTGAATCCTGTTTTTTTTTTTTTTTTTTTTTTGGCACAACTATTTTACTTATCTATCTTGCACCGATAATTACAGATCTGCACAGGAAGTTAGAGAGACCTATTTTCTGTCTTTGATTAATACAATATATTTTTTAACCCAGACTACTGAAATCATATTCCACCAATAAAACCTGATACTATGACTTCAATTTCATAAGTTCTAATTCTTGAACTTTTTTTCTAAGGAAAACCAGTAGGGTGTGAAAAATCAGCTAATGTAAGATAACACAATCTACTCAAGAAGTGAAAAGTAAGAACACACATGTTCCAATGATGATAGCAGTGCACGCAGATTGCCTTCTCTTCCTGCTGCCCAGCTCTTTATTTTTATGTCTACCGTCTCGGAAATCCTCTGCCCACAAAATCATTGAAATACACTAAGCAGTTATAAAAGAAAAGAAAAATAATGATAATAAACACAATAAGAAGTAGCACAACATAAATAAACATGCTTTATAAGTGATCTCCACCCAAGGGGAAAATGTAAAGAAATAAAGAAAACAATATATGTTTAAGATTGATGAAAAGAGATAAGCCGTGAATATTTGGAAAATCATTATATATATATATATATATATATATATGTATATATATTAGATCCCAAATGAAAGCATCAGAACTCCAACCCAACACAGCAAACACTTACACGCCTCTCTTCTTGCTCCTGCAGTGTTTGAAAGTCACGCTGGTTCATATCAGCCACAGCTTTTGCCTGAAAATACAACCAACACACATTATCAAACCATCCCACTCAAAAGTACGTACAAATATAACCCAAAACACAATAATCGATAGTGTCAGTCAACCCAGGAAGCAAATTGGCCATGTGCTGTGAATATAAATCAAGATCATGCAGCTAAGCCAGGAAATCCGAAGGTAGTTAATTGGACTGCAAATGACTTAAAAGATGCTGTTGTATATGTCAAGAGTTGAAAGGCTATTGTAGTGGGGGGATTACAATGCGAAGAAAGCCAACTGAAGTTTCACTATCTCAGACTGCTAATTGAATAAATGGAATTTGTGGAAATAATGATGACTGAATACATATAGCATAAGAGATTATCATAATTTTTTCCTTTAAGTTCTTATAACTCCCTTTTGACTGTGTATTTTCACTTGCAAATTCCCCTTCACCTTTATATCAAATAAAATTTCTGCATTCATCTAAACAAGAACAGAGAAACAAATGAAGCTCATGCATCCAAGAACATAAATGTGGTTACATCTAAGAAAAAAAACACTAGCATAAGGATAAGGTTAAAATATACACCGCGCGCTCCTGGGTCCTTTGGTGACGCCCCAATCTGGCTCTTCTTCTTTCTTCACTTTCCCCTTCAACCTCTTGAAATTCTCCAAGTAATGAAGCATCTTTTGCGAACAAAATTCACCATAGAAATTAAAACTAGAAGAGATATTCCCTACAAAGAAATTTTCCATGCTAGAAAAGAAAATCACATTTCAAAAATAAATTACCTCCAAAAATGGATGAAAGGTCATCATTTATGAATGAAGCAGAAGGAGACTTCTTTATGCTGACTGAGGACCCTGAAGGCTTCCTCTGGGGCACTTCAGGGGCTCTCTTGTATATTGATGCATCAAATAAAGGGTCCTAAAAAGTGCATGAGAAAAAAAAATATATAATCTGATTGGTGCAAAAAAAAAAAAGAGGTCAAAATTGTACATCTATGGTTCCTACCAAAGTTGTAGCCCTTGATCTTGGTACACTGCTTGATCTAGAACCTGAACCGAAAAAGGACTCTAGATCATCTCCACCCCTTTGCTGATTACGGTGTGAAGTATCTACTGCTTCATTATATCTACTAGATTTGGTGGCTGAGTTCTTTACCACCTTTTTACTAGTGGATACCTCTGACCGTTCACCAGCTTTATTACGCACCCTACCCATGGCAAAGTCCTCAAGTTCGTCAATTGAAGACACATTTGAGTTCTTAACTGCATCAAAAATCATCCCCCAATTATTAAAGTTATGTGGGGACTTAAGGGATTAAGAATCTCAAAAATTTGAGGAAGCAATAAGAACCTTTATCTGCCTTTGAAACTTGCATTGGTTTTGGGGGAGGCCTCAATGATGGGATAGCATTTGATGAAACACCAAGTTTTGTGCCACCAGATTTACTCAGCTTACTCATTTCTTCAAGTGGATCTGAGAACAGTTTTGAGGAGGTATATGCAGTGGTTGAAGTTGATTCTAATATTACAAAGGGGTCTTCTGAAGTGAAGGCCGGTTTAGTTGAACGAATAGATGATTGCTGAGCCTGATTAGCCCTAGCATTTGTCCTGTGAAAAAAATTGTGAAAATGAGGACAACAAGATTTGTCTAGCATGTTAACAATACAAAAATATTGAAGTAATCATGTAGTAACATTTGATAGATGGAAAGGACCACAGAAGATGTAGATCTTTGCAAGTATGCATGGCAAACTATGATGAACCAACTCACTGATAAGCTTCATGTAGACAGATCTGGAACTGGTCAACTGATTAAGTAAACGGTATTTGTAATATTACGAACAATGGTAATGGTAACAGTCATAATAAGAATATGAATACTACCGATCAAAAATAATAATAAGAATATGAATAACAGTCATGAAACTTGCTTAGAAAGCAATAGCACCACATTCAAAGCTTGCAGAATTAACCATCCATCTAATGCATCATTAGAATGCATAACAAGGAAAGGAACCACTTATGCATGTAATACTGACTAAAGGCATATTTATCCTTTAGTTAAAGCCACAAATACAACTTGAAAGCAGGTGCTCTATCCTTCAGTTGCAACCGCAAAATACATTAGTGGCAGACAAGATGCTTCAATTGCATTTGTTCAGTTTATTTAAAATCTTTCTTGGTCATTGTACCCTTCAGCTTTCATGCGTTTATATATATATATAATAAGTTACTATTTTGACCATCCTGTTGGATCTAAAAGTCAATACTGCAAGAATGGAAAGTGCAGGATGAATATTTCTTTTCTCAATTACCTTGTACTTTCTAGTATCTTATCTCCCAAGCATCTAGGCTCAAATCCAAACCATCATAGCTAAAAAACCCATAACCAGAGTAAATTGAAGTAAAATGTTCTTGAGACCAACCATCTACGCTCACTCCATTTTTTTGCATTTAGATTAAAAATATTATAGTCTAAGAATCCATAGATTTAATCATTGTTCATCTGATAGACCTTTCCAGCCTTGGCCAATCATTGGGGATCCATTAGTTCTCCCAACAACTATACCTTCACAGGAATAAAAGGTAAACAAGTGGCATTTGTTAATAAGACAACAAACAGAAAGCAACAGTTGGTTATGAACTTATTATTAACACATGATTGGCAAGACAAATGCCACTCAATAACAATCATATGTTATATTATTGTTATTTATTCTCTAATAATCCACAAGTCAAGTCAGTAGGTCATTTGTGTAAACTGCTATCTTCCATAAGCAATCAAATTGAATGACGATTTATATGTACCAATCCCATTCATATGCAAGCCCATTCCTGACTCCACATATCAATGCTTGAGAACAAAAAGAAGATTACTACATGCATCTGCATGCGTTAAGAGTTGCTATTATTGTTATTCTAGTATCCGCTAAAGGCATTATTAGAGTAGGGTAAATGAAGCAGAGGACTGTTTATTTCTTCCAAATGATTAATATCATTCTACCAAAATGCAAGCAAATTTTATGACATGGGATGTTAGGCACTTAATATAAACAAAGACTTTTAATAAATGTAAAACATTTTGAACCAAACCCATTTTAAACCATCCCCAGACTTCAATGACATTATTGACAAAGCCACATTTTCCCATCATATATAGCAAATTCAACAACTTCTTCAAGAATTAAGGTCACTACAATAATAATCTATACTCAAACTAATATTAAATTGTTAAACTACTACTGAAGAAACTAACCAGAAGCATTGTCATTATGAGCAAAACATTGGCATTCTAATAGTAAAATTGAACAATGTGACTGATCAAAATTCTTTCTTATCGAACAATTACATACCCGATATTCGGAGGACTACTTCCACCAAATCCAGGTATCAAATCATCAAAACCATTGGCATTCTTCACCGATCCATTCCGGCTCGCACTCTTAGATTTTGCACCCAAATTACCAAACAAATCATCAATGGGAGCACTCTGCTTCGACATTGAAGCAAACGACGCAAACACATCATCATTATTCGGAGCCGAAGCAGAGCTCTTCGAGCCAGGCATTCCACCAAACACATCATCAACACCATAAATAGGCACCGTCGAAGGCTTCCCATGCAAATTATTCGAAAATATCGAATCGTAATCGAACGAATTAGATTGGTTTGTGGATTGACCAGGTCCCCCGAATAACAAATCATCAAACCCACCAAAATTCTGGGTTTTGGAATCGCCGTTGAATTGAAAGACTCCATTTTGATCATCGAGGAAAGACCCAAAAGCAGAATTTGAATGCAGGGAGGATCTGGACGAAGAGGAAGAGGGCTTGGGGTTTTGACCCGAATTGAATCCGAAATTCCGGGTCTGGGCATTGCTTGAATTTGTGGGTTGTTTTGAAGTGGCCATTGGAGCAGCTTTACCTTGAGGCTTCAATCCAAACCGCTCGGTTAAGACACCAAACTCGTCCATTCTTGTTGTTTTTTTGTGAATCAAAGCTTCTGAATTGGAATCTATTGGATTGTAAAGATGTGTATTTCACAAGAATTTGAAAAATGCCAAATGGGTTGTGTTAATATGCACGTGTTTGTGTTTGTATGTGTGTATAAACGTAAAATTTCACAAAAATAGAAAATGGGTGTGGTTTAGTTTTGTTTGTTTGTGTGTGAAATGGGAAAGTTGGATCTGAAAGAAGCGTGATCTTGATGAATTGGCGGGAATGAGAATTGGGTGACGAAGAAAGATATCAGATAGGGAAAGATGGGTTTCTTTCAAGGGGAAATTCGATCAAAGATCGCTCTCTCTGTTTCTGCTAAGTCTCTGTTTCTTGGTCTTTGTCTATGGCTTTCTTTTTCTCTCTGTTTCTTTGTTTTCTCTGATGTGCGTAGGAAGCTGGGTAAACGAGGAGGCCATTCTACAACGATGAGTGGTTTGCCACAATATGTGGCACACCTTCACAACTTTCTTTTACTATATAATTCCTTTGTTGTCTCTGACATGTAAATTATTTTCTTTGTCGGTGACAATTGATCTCTCTCTCTCTCTCTCTCTCTCTCAATTTCTATCACACTTTCACATTCACCTATATGAATCATTGAGTTGACCGAAAGTCAATTCAAAAAAAAAAAAAAATTTAAGTATATTTTTTTCTCCAAAAAAAAAAAAGTTGGTTAAAAATTTAAAATTGTAAATGTGAATGTGAATGTATAAGCTAATTTTTTTCCCCCTGGTCATAGAAGAAAGAACATAAACTTCATTAGGAAGGCAAAGCCAAAAATTAGCCAAGTACAATTTTTTTAAACATTTGGTTGGGTATCTTCCATCCAAACCAATAAATTGGGAGATAAATTTTTGAGAAGCTAAAATCTTAGGACGTATTTGTTACATGTGTTTAAATAACAGTTTTCAATTTTTTTGAAAATACGTGTGGGTGAAAAAGTCTGTAAAAATACGTGTAATATTATTTAAAAACTAAAAACATGTATTTAACTTGCGTACCAAATAGGACCTTAGCATCTTATTAAACACTCTTTATTACTCACTTCCCTACAAGCTTACTATAAAATAGTGTTTTTAAAACATTATTTTAGTTATAATTGTGAGATAATAATTTTAGAGAAAAAAATTTTCTCCAAACTAGTTTAGAAAGAAAACTTTCAATTTTCTCCTATGTTATGAATTTTAAAAATCTTAATCGTTGGTTTACATGTTCATATTTTATCTTTTATACTTGCAAAATTTCAAGAAGATCAAAGATCAATTACTATGTTATCACTCAAATGTTTAAATTTCAAGTTTTTATGGTCTAAAATTGTGCATTTAAAATAGGTTTATTGATTTTTTTTTTTTTTTTTAAGAAAAGGTATCAATCCACTTTATTGAATTTTTTTTTGGAAAATTAAGTCGTTACATCAACATACACTAAATAGGAAATGTCTGGTAGAACAGATTCCATCCAAACGGACAAAGGGGAAGACTTTCTTGCTCTCCTAGCTAAAGCATGAGTAACTCCATTGCTCTGCCGCCTCACATGAGAGAAAGAACAGGTTTGAAAACAACCCATTAGAGACTTACAGTCTTTTACAATGTGCCCAATAATAGACCGATCTGGGCAGTCCCCTGATAAAGCCTTTACAACAGTCTCCAAATCTCCTTCAAAAATGGCCCTTTGCAAACCCAATTCCTCCATGAAGATCATAGCCCTCCTTGCTGCCATTGCCTCTAGAATTTCCACTGATGGAGGCATGATAAGCTTCTCTGCTAAGGACGCCATCACCTGTCCCATTTCATTGCTCACTACGACACCAATTCCTGCTGCTTCTTCCTCCGCAAAGTAAGCCCCGTCGTAATTTGCTTTATATATACCGGATTCAGGTGGTGACCAGCGTTGTGGCTGTGGCTGTGGTCTCACTGTCCTGGTCACGGGTCTGTCTTGAGATTCTTTTAAAACTGATACTGCCGCGTCCAAAATCTTCTCAGGTGGCAAGCATTGCTCCTTGAAATGGCATTTATTTCACCTGCACCAAACGAACCATGCAATCACCATGAACAATTCCAAGTCTTCCTCATAATGGCGTACAGCGGACACTAGATCAATGAAGGAACCCAATTGCAATTGAGCTTGTCTCACTTTATTAAACACACGACCCCAGCAAACCTAAACATGGTCACATTCCCATAGAGCATGCAAAACAGTTTCTCTGCTAATTCCACAGCTGTTGCACAGAGGAGAGGTGACAACATTACGCCAATGTAAATTCGCCAAAGTTGGAAAGGACTCGGTACAAGCTCGCCAACAGAAGTTTTTTATTTTATTTGGAATCCGCATCTTCCAAATTCCTTTCCAAAAAATTCTCGTGTTGTTGCTGTTAGACCCCAAAGCTTCCTCTATGTTTTCTAAGTCTCCCAATAGCTGATAACCCGTCTTTACCGAGTAGTTGTCGTCCCTTGTTCGTGGCCACACTATACAGCCCTTCATCACCGATCTACATAGAGGAATGGCTTTTATTTTCTGAGCCAGAAATGGTGCAATTTTTAGATCAATCAACTGCCCATCCCATTCCATTGTGGTCTAATTTATGAGTGAGGAAACGATGGAATCATCCTCAAAGCCTGGTGTGCGTGATACAGCTCCTGTTGGGAAACATCCAGGAATCCATTTATCATGGAACACCTGAATCTGTGTGCCATCTCCAACTCTCCATAGCATTCCTTTTTCAATGACATGCCTAGCTTTTAGCAAGCTTTGCCAAGCAAACGAAACCGTGGAGCTTCTTGCTTCAAAAACCGAACCTGAAGGGAAATACTTGGTGCTGAAAACCTTATACAGTAAGGACTCCTTCTCAGTTTGTAATCTCCAAATTTGTTTTGCCAACATAGCTTCATTAAACCTAACCAAATCCTTGAATCCCATTCCTCCCTCGAATTTCACTTTACATAGGATCTCCCTACTTTTCCAATGGATTTTCCTTTGGCCACCATGCTCACCCCACTAGAATTTTCTTATTAGCATTTCAATCTCTTTGCACAAACCCATCGGCAATTTAAAGCAACTCATCACGAAAATAGGAATTGCTTGAACCACCGCCTTTAGTAAGACCTCTCTTCCTGCTTGAGATAGAAGTTTTTCCCTCCAACCTTGAAGTTTTGCCCACACCCTTTCCTTGATGTAATTTAGGCTCGCCTTTTTATTTTTTCCCACCACAGCAGGCAACCCTAGGTACTTCTCATACTCCTTTATTTCTGCAACCCCTAGGAAATCAATAATTTCTCTCTTCATATCATCGGACACAGCTTTATAAAAGAAAAGTGTTGTCTTCTCACGATTTATTTTCTGCCGGATGCTTGCTCATAGCTGGTTAGGATGTTTTGGATGGCTTGTAAATCTTCCCTCCTTGCACGAAAAAATAATAAGTTGTCATCTGCAAAAAATAGGTAAGTAATCTTTGGACCATTTTTGCATAATGAAAAGCCTCTAATAATGTCCTCCCTTGCAGCCTTCTGAATCATTCTATTCAAGCCTTTCGAGCATAATAAGAACAAATATGGTGACAGTGGGTCCCCTTGGCGAATTCCCCTAGAAGGGAAGATTTCACCCTTAGGTTCCCCATTTACCAAAATTGAGTAGGACACTGTGCTAATACATTCATGAATGAGATTCAGCCAACTATCACAAAACCCCATCTTCCTCATAATTTCCACCAGAAAATGACACTCCACCCTGTCATACGCCTTGCTCATGTCTAGTTTAAGGGTCATAAAACCTGCTTTCTTAGACTTCCATGTCTTCATATGGTGAAGCAACTCAAAAGCCACCAGAATATTATCTGAAATAACTTTATTAGATTGGAAAGCACTTTGTGAATCAAAAATAATAAGGGGTAGGACTTTTTTGAGCCTATTTGCAACAACCTTAGAAACAATTTTATAAATGACATTACAAAGAGAAATGGGGCGGAATTCTGAAACTACAGATGGGCTTTTAACTTTAGGTATTAAAGTTATAAAAGTGTGATTTATGGAAGAAGGGATTGAACCTGAGTTTAGGCAATTGAGAACTGCCTTTGAAACATCCTCACCAATAGATGGCCAAAATTTTTGGTAGAACAAAGGAGGTAAGCCATCGGGTCCAGGTGCCTTTAGTGGTGCCATTTGGTGAAGTGCTTCCTCCACCTCAGCCTTAACATATCCTGCAGCTAACATTGCATTTTGTTCATCTGTAATAACTGTGGGAACTGCCATCAGCACTTCTTCCAAATTTGATGGTGAGGCCGAAGCAAATAGGTTCTGGTAGTAATCAATCAGTATCTTCGAGATCTCCTCTTCATCAGTACATACCATTCCTGCTTCATTCGTTAATTCCTCAATTCTATTTCTCTTATATCTATGGGAGGCCTTATTGTGAAAAAAATTTGTGTTTTGATCGCCCTCTTGTAACCACAAAGCCCTTGAACAAAATTTAATAAGTATGTTAAGAACATAAAAAACATGCAATCTAATTATTAAAATTTTAAAATTCATACCCAATAAAAAGATATATAAATAGTTTAGACCTTGTTCCAATTTTAATTATACTAGTGAAATGTAGAAACCAATATCTCAGCCCAGCGTATGAGAGGTTGGGTCAGCAAAATGTTTCGTTCTAGAAGGAGGAAAAAAAGCTTTCATAGACTATTTAAGCACTTTTTAAAATAAATTATAATAATTCATACAAATATGCTTAAATTATATTTCAAATCTCTATATTCTTCAAAGCTAATTCTTAAAATACCAAATTAATCAAACTAAAAAAATTAATATAAGGGTTATAAAATAAATTAATATAAGGATTATAAAAAAAATTCATATGTATCTTGGATCGAATTGGGTAAGATGAATTGAAAAAAATTATCAACTTAAACCCACTCCAACTCGAGACTTAAAATAAAATTTCAATGCAACTAGATGCCTTGGGTTAGGTTGGGTTGATTTCATAAAAAGAATGGTTTGGATGCACAGACCTTTCCTTACCTCAAGAGATCTATTTTTAATAATAAAATTAAAAGCTAATTAAATATTATTGGTGACTGATGAGTAATACTTGTCCAGGCAGACCCAAAAAAGAAAAAAGAAATGTCAAGCGGTAGTGGTAGCAAGTTGGATATTACATATACATATATATAGTGGTGGGTGACCAAAAGTGTGATTCATGTTTGGAAAGCAGTAGACCCTTTTAAGCCAATACATCTGTGCAACATTAGCTGTGCAATAAGACTGCTAGATCTACGTCTTACCTAACTAATAGCGACGTTAAGTGGGTTTCACTCATTTGAGATTCCATGCTTGCCTTGCCTGTTGTGGTGGTGGAATGGGACGAAATTGCCAAATGGGCTTAAGTCTCACATTTTATATTCTTATTATAGCTTTTAACTCATGCATATGCATTTAATAAGAGAATTTAATATTAATTATCAATCTTAATTACTTTTGATTTAGCAAAATTTTTGGCTAAGGTATGAAATCTTGGATTTAAAACCACTTATCAGTGTCTTTGGGCCACCCCTAAGGAATTCATTCTTGTTATAACTTAGTGTTTGTGGGAAGGGAATAGTCAGAAACTCAAAGAGGTTTAAATACCCTCGTTTATCACCCAAAAAAAAAGAAGATAAACTGCTATTAACCTTGCTTTACAACTAATTTTGATGTATATTATATATATGGGTAAACTACCTATTTAGTCCCTATTCTATACATCATATTTCAATTTGGTCATTAACTTTTCAATTGTATCAATTTGGTCCCTAAACTTTCAGTACCGTGTCAATTTGGTCCATGCCGTTATCTTTTGAATGAAAATTGATGACACGTCTAATGGCCAAAATAAAGAATTAACTTTCATTGATGTGACAATACACTAAAATTTTATTTTGGTCGTTTGCCATGTCAACAATTTTTATCCAATATATAACGATATAGACTAAATTGACATGACATTGAAAGATTATAGACCAAGTTGGCACAATTGAAAAATCAGGAACTAAATTGAAATATTGTGTAAAAGATATGGATCAAATATATAGTTTACCCTAGATATATTAATAATCTTATCTTCAGCAACCCGCAGCAGTAGTTGGTTAAAAATATTGATTAGCAACTTATTACAACTCATGTAAGTGAGAATCAAACATGCAAAGACAAATAAAGATATCAAACAACTTATGTAAGTGAGAATCAAACATGCAAAGACAAGTAAAGATATCAAACATGTAAGTGGGGTCATTCTATAGTACCCACTTGTTTTTTGTGTGGGTACGGTACCCACCCATATCTGGACCGTTAATTCTAAATGTTTTAATCTTAGCCGTTTAACTGAGTTTTAGTGGCTTACCGAGTACCGATAAACCAAGTTATATTATAAAAGATGAAAAAGAAAAAGAAAAAAAAAAAAAAAAGATGTTGCGTTCTCTCTCTCTCGTTCTTTCAATTCAGAGGCAATGTCAATGAGGACGATGCTCGAGACTGCCTCCATGAAGTTCAAGATTGGCAAGGTGTGAACTCTTAACTTGTTTTTCGTTTGAAATTTCAAACTTCGTTGTCTTCTTTCTTTCTTTCTTTTCATTTGCGGTTTTTATTTTCGTGTATTTGGATGAATTTGGAACCCTAAAATCCCTAATATATGGTTTTGGTGTTTGGATATCATTGATTTTAGATCCTTCGGATTCATTACTGAAGCACAATATTTCAGCATTATGTTGCTTTAGTTTTTTATTTTCTAGATATAGGCAAGTTGAAATCGCAAATTTCCTTGAGTAATGATTGGATTTTGCTTTATTTTCTATTTGGATATCAATGAATTCAAATCCTAAATTCTAACCACTGGATTGTGATATTAATAGTTCTATACATACATAAACCTCCATAAATCCCTGTATGTATGTGAAGAAGGTAAGGATCAAAACAAAACTCGTTTGTTTTGTTCCCTTTTTTATTTGTTGTTGGATTTTTGCAGCAACCCATTACATCACTGATCTTGTAATGTATTTTAGTCTCTTAATCTATAAAGTATAGATGATAACCCCCTTTTCTTAAATTAGAATCTAAGTTTCAGATCCTAGTAGTTTTTTAGCACAGATTTCTTGGAAATAATTTTTTTTTTTTTTTTGAACACATCAATTTTGTTCCCCTTTTCTTGTTTGTATTAGTAAATTTCCGTGGCTTACCTTACATGATCTTTTTCGTTTATATTGCGGTCCTTGGTTCCCATGAATATAACATATATAAAATATATATATATATATATATATGTATGTATGTATATATGTTAGTCTACAATTTGTATTAGTCTGCAATTTGACATTCACTCATTGGACAATAATTGATATTCTCATAGGATCTTGGTTTGTTTGAATTGGGAACTAGTATCTTGTCTTCAAATAAGAGACATGGGGTTCAAATCTCGCCTACACCAAAAAGGAATTAGTGTCTTAGCCTAATGATAGAGAGCAATTATCATAGAGTGGATGCTATAAGTTTGAATTATATCCTATGTCTAAAAAGGTAGTAGCTTTCCTCAATTAATGCTGCGCTAATTTTTTTCTTTAAATTTCATGTGCACATTTTTTTATCTTCCTGGGCTGTTAAGATTTTTGGTAGCCCAAGAAGATTAATTTTCTTGGAAGGGGTTGATACTTTCTGAACTGTAATGAAAAGGGGGTTATAGAAACAATGACAGTTTCTTAATAAGGAAATACAATAGTTCATCAAATTAGGTTGTCTTGTGAAAATGCAGTTATGTATGCATAGTTTAAAGTAACAGAGTTTAACCTAAAACAAGAATTGGGGAAAATAGAGAGAGAGAGAGAGAGAGAGAGAGATTTGCTTGATGACCACCTTGATAAAAATTCTGATTTTGATTATGATAACCACCTCTATAGAATCTTCCTCCACTGCCTCACTTATTGGTGATCTACCTCTTCCTCTATTTGCTTGGAACTGACCATTAAAGGTTGGAGGAGACAAATTTGGCCTAGGTCCTTGACCAATCATAGCCATATAAACAGGGTCTTTGATTAGCTCAGAGGCATGCTTTAGTGATTTTTCTTCAGAGATGAGAAGAACATGAACTTGTTCATATCCTATAGGACCATTCCTGGTTCTTAGAGCAGAACTGGAGGAATAGTACCCTTGTGGCAATTTATCAAGAACAATGTGTAGAAGCACTTCATCTTCAACATGAACTCCTACTGCCTTCAATTTGGTTATGCAATCTTTGATTTTGGCCAAGTACACGTCAATAGAATCATTGTTCTTCCTCATGCTATTTAGTTCTCTCTTCAAACCAATAATGTTAGATCTAGACATAGAAGTATAGCGCCTTTCCAAAGTATCCCATACACCTCTAGCTATAGTTTGCCCAACAACAAGAGCAAGAGCTGAGTGAGACAACATAGCACTGATCATTGACATTAAAGCTCGATCTTTTTATGCACCATTGAAGAAAATCTGGATTTTCTTGTGTGATAGGAAATCCCTTATCATCTTTGAGAAATTTTTCTGGACATGGATAAGAACCATCAACAATATCAAGAAACGAGTAAGCACTTAGAGTAAAGGTAATCTGAAACTTCCACTTAGATTACCTATCAAAAAAAAAGAAACTTCCACTTAGATAGAGGTAATCTGGCCCCCTTTTGGGTTTGCTAGGTAAAAACTAAGAGTTGTATTGCTGTTGGAAAATCATCACTAGGAGGCCTGATGCCTCTTCTGTTTATGTATTAAGTACATATAATGAGAGCTTATTATTACTTGATTGTTAAAAGTGTGGAAACATAAATTGTGATGTAGGATTTAAAATTCTAAGTTGCTTTTGGTAGATTGGCACCAAATTTATTGTTATGTTGAGAGTTTTTTTTTTTTTTTTTTTTTTTGAGAAACATGTTGAGAGGATTTGTTGTAAATCAGGTTCCTTCTTTTGACGTTGGCAATATGTGGTCCCGAACAATAATAATGCTACATTATACACTTAATAAGAGCAATTTCTTGTTCTGATAATAATATATGCTTTTTTATAGGCATGATATGTAGAGAAGATGGCAAACATGTGGGAGACGCTTGCAGAAGAAACCAACACATATGTGAAAGATGGCAGCTGAAGTATTTGGCTGTAAATTTTTTTTTTTCAGACATTACTTTCTACTTTTTCCCTATGTTTGTCTGGAATTTTCAAATAGCTTATAAAGTTGAGTTGTTCATAAACTTCTTTTCCTTCTTTGGGCTAATATAGTTGTCCATATCCTCCATTGTGGATGTATTCATTATTCAATAGAAAAAAGTATTTGTAATTTTTTCTTGTTGATTTTCTCTGACTTTTAAGCCATTTTAGATTCTCTATACAACTGTTGAATCAAATTTTCCCTCTTAGATGTTATGGTAATTGTCAAAAATCTGAGAAGGCCATGTGCAGGACAAAAATGACTTCATTAAGACTAATCTAGTAATCCTTTTATAAAAAAGACTCTTTAGAGTTGATATAAAATTGCAAAAGAGTTTCATATAGAAGATTTTTTTTTTTTAGGAAATCATATAGAAGAATTAAGTGGTAAATTTAATGAGCAAATAGTGAAACCCTAATGTGGCGTTTGGTACAGGGTAATGTTTTAGGATTCCTAGGAATGTTTAAAGATTTTCATGTTTGGTTGCAAATCATGCTAGGGAATCAGATGCCAGGGAAATCTGGATTCCCCCCTTAAACCCCTCTCAGTGGGAATGTGGATTCTCTTTAAAACAAGTGGGAATCCAGATTCCCAAGCTTAAAGGAAATTGTATTTTTTATAAATTGACAATTTTAACCCTTTTTTTTAAAATGACTTGGCAGTTCACATTCAAATCTAAGGATAGAATGGGAAAAATAAATAATTTATTTAAGATTCTTGGAAATAAACCAAACATAGAAATAGCTACATTCTTAGGAATGTGATTCCTAGGAATCACATTCCTAGGAATCTGGATTCTAACCCATTTACCCTTTAATTTCTTTATAGAAAAATAAATAATCTTAAGAATTTCTCAAACTATGAGACGATAATGATGATATTTTGAAACTTACACAAAATCACTATCATGAATTTTATTAAAATTAATGAACACTGACAATTTGAGCCACTCATTCCAAAGAGTTACTTGGAGAGATAGAGAGAGTGATACACATACCCCCTCTATATACAAATCAATATTTTTTTTTTTTAATAAAAATATGAAATTTAAAATTTCAAAATATTTAAAATATCTTAAATGCAAAGAGGGCAAGAGAGATACCAATACTCAAAGATAGAGAAAGAGAGAAGCTCAACAATGAGAAAATTCAAATAAGCGTTTTTAATATATATATATATATATATATATATATTAGGTCATGTGGCATCCTAAGTGGCATAGTATATATATATATATATATATATATATATACTCCTAAGTGTGTGTGTATATTATTTTGATTCCTAATTGCGATAATTTTTTAAAAGAGAAAAATGCTAGAGTTACAAATTTTTTTTTTTACAAATTGCTATTGTGGTGAGTAGTTATTAGTAAGTAAAAAAATGATGTAAGTGGTGGGTCAAATGCAAACTAAAAAGAATTTACTACATCAAAAGTTTTGAAAAATTGTTGTAGAAAAGTTTGTGGCTATAAAGCATTACTTTTAACAGAATCAATAATATTGTTAAAAGAGGCCAAGTGTAATTTTATGGAACAAAACTTCTAAAATTGGTATCTATGTATATAATAATATATATATTTTTAAATAATTGGGGGAAGGGGGGGGGTGTGGGGGGGAGGCATTGCCCCTGAACATCCAAGTCTCCCTTCGGCCCTAGTTGATACTACATAATGTGAAGACTGAACCTTTAAATGTGAGTAAAAACTAAGGGTACTACCGAATGTGATGAGAATACAGTCAGATATGATGTTGGTACCGCATGATGTTGATAAGCCAAAAACGAATTGACCCCTTGTGATAAATTAATTGATTAATTAGCCAAGTTTATTAATTAATCAAATTAACATGCAAGATGCGTGGCAGCATAAACAAATCACCAAATAACTAAGTATGCAGTGGAAAAATAAATTGACACGATGATTTGTTTACGAATGGGGAAAACCTACATGGCAAAAACCCCACTTGGTGATTTTAAGGTCACCACTCCCGAGAATCTACTATTATCACAATAAGTGGTTACAAGTAAAGGAATTGCAGTACCTTATATCAATTTACAGTTGAACCCTTACCCCAATACCCAATTGGACTTGTTCTGTAGTGACAATCTCTCATTGTAATGCACAGCTCCCAATACGTGACTAACCAATTGCACAGATCCTAGTACGCGACTTCAAACACCAACTAGAGAAGGTTGTTGACTGCAAAATTCTTCAGTTCATCACATGATGAAAATCCAGAAGATGCTTGGTCACAAAACCCTACGGTCTGCAAACACAACAACTTCTTCACAAGAATGATGAATTAGGAAAAATTCTGTCTTCAGTCACAATTTGCTTGAACAAACTTTGCTCAACACTTGTGCAACTTGTGTCACCTTTGACGGCCCTTAAAATAATCTTTTTATATGTTTAGGGTTGTGAGAAAAGAAAAGCCCAAACACATAATCACGGATTGGAAGAAAACAGAACAGAAAAATCTGTTTTTCTTAAACCTCGACAGATGCTTATCTGTCGAGCTGCTGTCAAGCTATGGGCTTCAACAGCTCTTTAAGCTCGATAGATGGCTAGCTATCGAGCTTTAATGACAGGCACTTTTTAGCTTGAATCTTAGACAGACTTGCATGGCTTCAACACTTGATCTTGAAACAAGATTTCTTGAAGTATTAAACACATCCTAGATCTACCCAAATACAAGTAAAGTACGTTTTGTCAAAGGATTAGCCAATTATATAAAATAGTGACATATATTTCTAACAAGTGAATCACATATGTACTAACATATGTTAATATAGAACTGCCAAATGTGTGTAAAAAATAAAGGTACCATGAAATATAATGAAAGTACGGTTAGATGTGATGTTGGTACTACTTGATGTGAAAGTGGAACTATTAAATGTTATAAAAAATAAGAGAACCATCGAATTTGACAAAGTACGGTCACATGTGATGTTGGTATTGCATAATTTAATGATAGACTGTTAAATGTGAAAAAAAAAATAATTGTCTCACTAAATGTGATAAAAGTACAGTTAGATGTGATATGTCAGCCCTTTCTAAGGTTTTTAGGGTCATTTTAGTCATTTTATAGGTACTAAGGATATTTTGGTCATTTTCAAGTTTCTAAAGGTATTTTAGATATTCTCTAGGTATAGGGGGCATTATGGTCATTTTTTTTTGTTCTAAGGGTATTTTGGTCATTTTTTAGATTTCTTGGTTATTTCAATCATTTTTTATGTTTTAGGGTAATTTTTGTCATTTTTTAGGCTTTAGGGTCATTTAGTTCTTTTTTTAGGTTCTAAGGCAATTTTGATAATTTTTTTAGGTTTTAAGGGTATTTTGATCTTTTTTTAGGTTTTAAGGGTATTTTGATCATTTTTTAAGTTCTAAGGGTATTTCGGTAATTGTTAAGGGTTTCGAGGTATTTTAGTCATTTTCAAGTTTTGAGGTATTTTGGTCATTTTATAGGTTTTAAGGGTATTTTGTAATTTTTTAAGGTTTTAGTGTCATTTTGTTCACTTTTGGGACTCTATGGGTATTTCGATTATTTTTTTAGGTTTAAGGTGCATTACAATCGTTTTTTAGGTTCTAAGGGCATTATAGTCACTTTTTGGTAAATGATATGTTGGAACTGTCACATGTAATATTGGAACTGCACAATGTGATGATGAAACTGTCAAATGTGATAAAAAAAATAAGGGAACTACCAAATATGAGAAAAGAACTGTCGCATGTGATATTGGAATTGCACAATGTGAGGATGAAACTGTCAAATATGAGAAAAAAGTAAGGGAACCACCAAATGTGAGAAAAAAACTGTCACATGTGATCTTGGAATTGTACAATGTGAGGATGGAATTGTCAAATGTGAGAAAAAAAAATAAGGGAACCACCCAATGTGACAAAAGAATTGTCACATGTGACAAAAGAATTGTCACATGTGACAAAAATAGAATAGATGCGATGTTGGTACAACTTAATATAAAAATGGAACTATCAAATTTGAGAAAAAAAAAAAAAATAAAGGAACCATGATATGTGATAAAAGAACTGTCAAATGTGATATTGGAACTGCACAATGTGATAATAGAATCGTTAAATGTGAGAAAAAAAAATAAGGGAACCACCAAATGTGAGAAAAGAACTGTCAAATATGATGTTGGAATTGCACAATGTGATAATGGAACCATTAAATGTGAGAAAAAAAGTAAGGGAACCACCCAATATGAGAAAAGAACTATCATGTGTGATGTTGGAATTGCACAATGTGATGATGAAACTGTCAAATGTGAGAAAAAAGTAAGGGAACCACCAAATGTGAGAAAAGAATTGTCACATGTGATATTGGAAGTGCACAATGTGAGAATGAAACCGTCAAATGTGAGAAAAAAAAAAGGTAAGGGAACCACCAAATGTGAGAATCACCAAATGTGAGAAAAGAACTCTCACATGTGATGTTAGAACTGCACAATGTGAGAAAAAAGTAAGGGAACCACCAAATGTGACAAAAGAACTGTTATATGTGATGTTGGAACTGCACACTGTGAGGATGAAACCGTCAAATGTGAGAAAAAAGTAAAGGAACCACAAAATGTGAGAAAAGAACTATCACATGTAATGTTGGAATTGCACAATATGAGGATGGAATCAGCAAGTGTGGGAAAAAAAAATAAGGGAACCACTCAATGTGACCAAAGAACTGTCATATGTGATATTGGAATTAAACAATGTGAGGATGGAACCACTAAATGTGAGAAAAGAACTATCGCATGTGATACTGGAACTGCACAATATGAAATTAGAACCATCAAATGTGAGAAAAATGTAAGGGAACCACCAAATGTGAGAAAAGAACTGTCACATGTGATGTTAGAACTGCACAATGTGAGAATGGAACAGTCAAATGTGAGAAAAAAGCAATCTTATATAGTAGGTTACTTAATAGTGGGTACCGTACCCCCCTTTTTTTTGAAGGGGTACTGTAGAATTACCCATCAAACAATAGATATTTAAAAATTAAAACCACTTAATCCCAAACCAATGTTTAGTGTGTGTTATTATTTAGTCCCCTTGGCTTTTGTGATTGACTTGAAAATTAAATTAGGCATGTGACATAAAATTAGATTATAATTAGAAGCTAATTTTGGATTTGATTTGAATTCTAATTGTGTTTCAACTTCTTTTTTTTTTTTTTTTTTTTATTTAAGAAGGATTGTGTTTTAAATTTAATATGATATAAATGACTAGTTTGTAATCTATGCATTTGTATAGGTGTATCCAAGAACAAAGATCAATATGTATTTAGTCATTGTCCTAAAAACAAAATTGCCTCAAAATTTTGTAAAATTTTAACTAAATGGCTTTAGTTATTTTGAATGAAGGATTTTAAATTTGGCTAACCAAAAAACAAAACAAGAAATATAATACAAAACTCTCATACTTGAAATCATTTAATTTTGTTTTCAACCATTTTGGTAAATAAGGAAATGAAGGCATTTGTTAACTAACTTAACTTTTTAAAGTAGGGCATTTTGTTGACTAATTTATTACTTGGTTTTTCTTTCTTAACATAATTTCCATCATTTTGGTATAATGAATTTTTTAAATATTTATTATATTTTTTAAATTAGTTATTATAATTCAATCATTATGAAAACCCATTGAAATTGCATAGTTTCTTTTGAGAAATTATTAGGTCCACTGGGAGGATTGCTGACATGGTCCTCCCTGACCTCCCAACCAATAAAATGCCGTTATTTATGCAAATGTGACATCACTTGATAATTTTTATTTTTTATTCTGATAGGCCAAGAATGTATTGATCCCTTGTAACGAATTAACAAATTAATTAGCCAAGTTAATTAATTAATTCAATTAGCATGCAATACGCATGGTAGCACAAACAAATTACTAACTAAGTTAAAGTGTAGCGGAAAATAAATTGATATGGTGATTTGTTTACAAATGGGGAAAACCTACACGACAAAAATCTCACCGGGTAATTTTAAGGTTACCACTCCCGAGAATTCACTATTATCACAACAAGCGTTAAAGCAAAGAAATCTCAGTACCTTATACCAACCTATAGTTGAACCCTTACCCCAATACCCAATTGGACTTGTTCTGTAGTGACAATCTCTTCTTTTAATGCACGGTTTCCAGTATGCAGCTAACCAATTTGATGTGCGGATCCCAGTATGCGGCTTACTCACCAACTTGAGAAAAATATTAGCTGCAAAGTTCTTCAATTCATCACACGATGAAGATCATGAAACTCCTTGGTTACAAAATCTTACGGTGTACAAACACAGCAGCTTCTTGAATAGAAAGATGAACTAGGGCAAATTTTGTCTCTGATCACAATTTGTATGAACACAACTTTGTTTCACACTTGCGCAACCTTTGACGGCCCTTAAAACAATCCTTATATATGTTTAGGGTTGTGAGAAAAAAAAAGCCCAAACATGTATTCACGGATTGAAGTGAAATCAGCTCTGAAAAATTGATTTTCATAAACCTCGATAGATAGCTTATCTGTCAAAAAGCTGTCGAGCATCGAACTTCAACAGCCTTTTAAATATCGATAGATACTAATTGTCGAGTTTTAAAATCCAACACTTCTTCACTTGTTTATTGGATAGACTTGCATGGTTTTAACATTTGATCTTGAAACCTTGTTCCTTGAAGCGTTAAATACATCCTAGATCTACCCAATTACAAGTAAAGTGTGTTTTGTCAAAGGATTAGCCAATTTAATATTAACATATGTTCCTAATATTGATTCACATATGTCCTAACATATTCCTTATGCTGATTAGGAAGCTTACTCACGCATTTGTGTAGGTGGCATTGTCTCATTGGTTGGGAGGACCATATCAGCAATTCTCCTAGTATACCTAATAATTTCTTGTTACTTTTGAACAAGACATCAGCACTAAACTTCTTATTGAAATTTGTATTTGAGCTGATGAGGAATTTCAGAATTCCAAAATAACGTGTATTTTTTTTTAGAGACCCAAAATAACGTGTTTAGAGCATTGGTATTGGTTGGTAGTGCTAAAAAGCTATATTGCTATTTTTACCCCCGAAAAAAATTTCTCTTCAAACTTCACATATATCTCTTTTTTTATGTGTGAATTTTGAAAATCTAACTGTTAAATTTTACGTTCATTATGTTCTTAATATGCAATTTAACGGTTAGATTTTCAAAATTCACACTAAATATAAAAATATGTGACGAGTTTGTAGTGTTTCTCTCCAAACTAGTTTGGAGAGAAACTTTGTTCTTTAGCATCACCAAATACAAAAATATGGTTACATTGGTGGAGCCAAAGACAAATAAAATTAGAATGAAAGTAATCTCAACTTGGAGGGAAACGATATAAGATTAAAATGAATTAAGTTTCTATTGAGCTTATAATTTAATTATTTAGGACATATTTGGTAGACTGTAATAGGCACTGTAATGTAACAGTTATTCTTATAGTTTAGTTATTCAATAGTTTAGTTATATTTTTATTACAGAGAATACTCATTCCTTATGAATAGCTATTCTTTAAAATGAGGAATAATTATTCCTCTTTAAAAGGGTTTTAATAGCTATTCCTTAGTAGATGTAATAATTTCTAACATTAATATATTTCTAAATAAATCAACTTTCCATATCCACCTAACAATTATGGAAATAAAAAATCATCAAAAAATTAACTCAACTCTCTAAAATTTTAAAAATATTATTTTTAAGGAAATATAATTGTATGAATGAGATATTTCCTAAAACAGATCATAAGTTTTATTCTAATGTTATAACTCACAACTAAACTAATAAATAGGTTTAGTTATTCTATTACAATACATTTTATTTCCGGTAATAAAGATTACCATTCCTGTTGTAATTCACATTTAGTGTACCAAACATAGCCTTAGTGTACGTTTGTCATTGGCTTAAAAAGCCAACATTTTTTTTTTAACTATTCAGCTTATTTTTGCTTCTATTCATGGGTTCCATTGCACTTTTTGATATTATTTATGAGTTTCATTGTACTATTTTAATTACCTTTTTAGTTTTATCTATGATACTTTTAGCATAAAGTTTTCAATTTCATCTAAATAAATTATTCCCAAACGGACACTAATAAATATGGATTAGTAGGTGAAAGAATCTATATGTTCCAAGACATATTAATTATTAATACAAAGGAGTGAATGGCACTCACGAAATGATAAGATGTTGCGACAATAATGTCTCCTTTTCTATAAAATATTGTGAAATTTTTTGTACGTAGCATTATTGCTCTATCTATATATGGAAATAATGGGATTTGATACATAGCCATGTACGATTCAAGAATCAAGATTCAGCTGTATGAAAAAATCTGGTTCCACTTCCATCATTTATTTCTGCCCTTTGTACTGTTGTATAATAGCACAAATAGGATACTCTTCATTTCAAGTCTTCTCAATTTTGTCATTTCACACTCAAAGTTTTATATTTTATATCTAAAAAATAATGTGGCAAATTGTGAGCGTTTATATTTTTAAAATTTAATCTGAATTATGAAATAAATGCACTTTAATTGTAAAGAGGAGTTAGTCCACGTGAGTCACCTCATTACCGTCATTATTATAAAAGTACAAAATTTATGTCCAGTACTTTAGATGTTATTCTTTAGATTATATCTTAAAATTCTGTCATGTGACTGCTTAACTAAAAAAATACATTTGAGAAAAAATGTATTTTTTTAGTTAAATAGCCATATGAAAAAATTTTAAGAGAAAAATCTAAAGAATAACATCTAAGTAAGTACTGTACCTAAATCTTACTCATCACAAAATAACGCATTGATAAAGAGGCAAAGGAGAAAGAGGGGGATACCATCTATGTTATGAAGGAATTTGGCTAATGTTCTTTCTTCTTGTGAAGGATAGGAATTTAACTCCTAATTTACGTACAAAGCAATATTTAATGATTATCTATTGATGCTTTTTGACTCTAAGCATCCAGCAAACTCTGTCACAATTAGTATAACAATTAACAATCCTGTTCAGTTGAGGCTTTTGACTAACGAGAAATTTGCGGTGTGAAATTAAAATTGTTCAATTAATCCCAGATCTCATCCATAATTTTTCTTTGGTGAAACTATTTTAAAGAAAATAGAAAGCAAGAATTCAAAGGACTTCGTAACTGTTACTGCTACAGGGCATCTTAACAATCATGAAAAAACGTTCTCAAAAAATAAAAATAAAAAACATGATAAGAGAGTCAGAAAGATCAAGGTACAACTAGTACTAAAAATAAGGCTCTTGTCCTTTGGAAAAATACATCTTGTTACGGGTATATATTTTCTCACACTCACAAATCTATAAAAGGAAAAAATAAATAAAAAGAAGAATAAGTTAAAATGAAATAAAAAGGAGTGGATTGTTCCTTTTAAACGTGTGGAAATTTATAAACTAACAGAAAGAAAGAAATATATAATTTTATTATTATATGTTTACTTATTTTTCCTTTTTTTTTTCCCCTAATTGAATAGTGCTAATGGGATAGAACATAGAAAAGATTTAACTTACTTTTGGATGGAATCATGGAATACAGAATTAATTCTTTTCTTTTCTTTCAAATGACCAAATGGTTTGCATCTATTAACCCCTTTTTGTTTTGGAGATTGGAGGAGATTTTTTTTTTGGTTAAACTTTATTTCTTTGTTTATTTGGTTGTGTTTAATTTTTTAAACCTTTTTTTAGTTATTATCATTTCAATTTTATCGAACGTCTTGAAGGGACTTTTTTAGGTAGATTCATATTTTATATAATTTAATTTAATATTTTTTAAAACAAAATACATCAACAAAAGTAATCTCAGCCAGCGCACGTGGAACTCGTGGATTTATCTTCTATCATCTCTTACTTAGTGTGCGTTTTGCGCTTCCCAAACGCGTTTGCGTTTCTATCCTCTTTTTTTTTTTTTTTTTTTTTTTTACTTTTCAGCATTCCCGGAGAGTAAAGGCTGATTTTTTACTGTTTACTGTCACTGTGCGGTTACTGTTCAATGAACAGTAGCCGTATTTGTTGACTTTTGTCGATGAACAGTGCATTTGTGCACTGTTTATGGACCCACTATTTTAACTTTTCAACAATTTTTTTATTAAAAATAGGTCCCACGGTACTATTCACACATTTAAAAACTATTTTGCTACAGTGTTTTCAGTTTTCAGTTTTCAGCTGTATCCAAACGGACCCTTAGAAGAAGAAAGGCAACAAGTTTAGCAAAAAAAGAAAAAAAAGAAAGAAAGAAAGGCAACGAGGTGGGGTCTGCAATTCATTTTACTGGCTTGATTTCTACCCAAATTATTCCTTCGTTTCAAACTATATGAATTAGTGCTTTGAAAATCAAGTCCTTCCATCTGTGAATCAATATGGAACATCAATTTAAACATGTCGGAAATTTAACACGTGACAATTTTTTATTTTTTTGGGAAGAAACAAGGAAATCTAAACTTATTCAAGACTCAATTCCCTAGTCTTTTTTTGGGGGTGTGCAATGCCCATGTCTCACACACCAAATATTATAGAGAATCCTTTAAGAGGACTCTAAAATACTAGTTAGAGGTTTCAAACTAAGATTTCATGGATATCATAAGGGTTTAATAATTACTAAACCCACGTTTTGGGATTGTGAATCTTGTGATTTTAAAAGTATGAGTAGTAAATTTCAGAAGCTTTCAATTTTATTGTTGATTTTTATTAGAAGACTCGAGCTTTCTTTTGGACATATTGTTTTAATTTTGGGTGTTCTAGTTAAGGAAAATGAGTAGGAAACAATGATACAACAAAAGAGTTTGATGAGCAATTCAGGGTCCATTTGGTAATGTTGTTTAAATGTTGTGAAAATACGTGTGAGTGAAAAAGTGTTGTCGAAATACATATTGTGTTGTTTAAACAACAAAAATTGTTGTTTAAATAACACTATCAAACAGGCCCTCAATTACAAGATATATCAAAGTCACTAATTGCAAATAGCAATTTGAAAGTGTCTTTTTGACTGTATGTTTGGATGAAAAGTAGAGTAGTGTGTATAAGAGGAAGGGGTGCGAAGAATTTACAGAGGGAGAGGGATTTTTTTTTTTTTTTTTTTTTTTTTGAGAAAGGGAGAGATCCTCTCCCCCTCTGTTTTTGATATTTTAAAATTAAAATGAAAAGAGGAAATGATAATATATTGTTTAATTACAATTATACATGTTCAATTTAATTCAATCCATAAGTAAATTAACATGTGATCTCAATTTATACATAGACTAGTATGTAACCTGTGCTTACACATAGGGATGGTGAATTGTAGTGGTGTTATTAATGTTAGCTTGGGTTATAAGACATATAGGATATTAATTCGACCAGGACATTTGGAAGTACTAAAATAGTTTTTTCTTGCAATTTTCATGATATTGGTTACGTTGAGTTTCTCATTACACTACTATTTATGTATTTAATGTTGAAAATCACTATTGGATACTACATATACAATATCAATTCACAATCACTATCCGTGAAATTCTACTAAATACAACACAAAATAAAAGAATAAATTAGTCCAATAGTTTCTCCTAAATTGAATAGGGATAGGTGCATGGATTGTTCAACTCAATTAAAATTTGTTACGTTTAATAGAAATTGTGTGCACCCAATATGAGATTAACTGGCTCGCTCTCCCTTGGGCTCATAATCTATTTGTAATATGGGTTTTGGATTTTCTACTCTGGGTGATTCTTCCTTGAAGACCCAGCAACAACTCCTAAACTTTCGTATTCTCCCCCTCTCTCTTATGGCTCTATCGCTCTCAACTCTAAGCAGCCTTCTCGCCCTCTTTTGCCAACCCCTTCTCCTTCCTTAGCTTCTCCTATTTATAGCCAAGTGTGAGTGGAGGGATTATGATTGCTTTCAATATTAGTGCAATAGGAGGTCCAATGTCATTAATCGTAGGTGGGCATTTAGGTGGGAGTGGCTTTGGAACTGGTTCCCACTCCAGTGAATATGCTCGGCAGCGATATTCCCTAGGGCACTGCCGTGCATACGAGGGATAGTGTATTTGAACTTGCTCGGGGAGGTTCACCGAACAAGGACCAGGTGGTGAAGTACGGTGTGTGCCAATGTAGATTGCCTACTCAGGCTTTTGACTAATACGAGGCCTAGGTCCGTGGCATTTGTGGGCTCAGGCTGGAATCCTTGGTGGAAAGAAGTTGGGTCCAAGGACCACACTGTTGGGTTAAAATCCAAGGCCCAAATGGGTTGGGCACCATAGTGCCGTATAGAAATATTATAAAAAAAATATGCTCATTAGTTCAAGAAAAAAATAACAACAAAAATCTAAACAGTTTAATTTGTATGGAAAGCTAACATAAACAAAATTCATTGTAGAAAACGAAGAGTCAATATAAATAAACTTACATTAGATGAGACATGTGACGCAAAATTAAGCTCTAATTGAATTTCAACTTTTTATACTGAATTAATTAACTTGACACAAAAATTTAAAAACTTAGATTAGATGGAACACGTGGCGTAAAATTGGACTCTAATTAAATTCTAATTTGAAATTTAATTAGATTTTTTTATTTCTCTTAGTTTTGCCTATATATATATATTAGGATTTATTGAACATGCAGGTTACACAATAATCTCTGTTTGAAGCTTTTAATTATTTTGTATGATTTTCATGAATTTATAATTAGAAAAATCAATTCTTGCTCTGCCAATTTTGTTGGTCTTTTCTTACAAAAAGTTGTCCTGAAACTCAGATCAAATGGAACACGGACTATAATAAACTGATTTTATTATTTAGTAATGGCCCTTATCCATATTCCATACCAGCAGCCAAACTTTCATAGAAACTTCATTGGCCGGTGGGTTTGATAGGTCAATGTTGACCCAAGGACCATTGTGAAGATTCTGAAGACAAAGTTGTTGTAACTACTAAACTGGGTAATCTCAGCTTACCAAAGAATGGCACATCCACATTATCTTAGTGTTGTTGTTGTTGTTGTTTTTTGTTTTTTGTTTTGTTTTGTTTTGTTTTTTTTAATTTTTTTAATTTTTTTTTTTTATAAGAAAGCACATTAGCTTAGTTTGTACAGTGTTTGACCAAAATTACTTATATTCTTATTTATTTGGTAGAAGGTGATCCAAGAGAACTCACAAAACCAAACATGCTTTATTGACTAAACTACAGGCAGCCAGCCGTCATAGTTTACTTCCCAGAACTCCACTCTATAATACGAGTCCAACTTGTCCTAACACCAATCTTTCAATGTTTGAGAATATGGGCAAGTCCCTCACGTTCTCTTCCCTTCTCTTCCTCTTCTTCTTCTCCAATTTTTTCATTGATTCGGCCACTTCTTCATGCCCCATAGATCTTAGCTACGTTGAAACGTTCCCATGGAACACTACAATGTGCCGAGAGGCCCGTGATCCGAATGGGACTCACTGTTGCCAGGCCCTTCTTAGCCTCTTTGGCATAGGGCTAGCCCAACACCTCAAAGACACCTCTATGTTCCAACTTGCTGATTTAGCTTCTTCTTCTTCTTGCCTTTCCAATCTCCAAAACAAGCTTGAAGCTTTGTCAATCCAGCCTTCTTTAGTCCCACAATGCCTTGGAAATGCAACAAATTTTGTTGCTAGTACTTCACAGTGTGCTGGAATCATAACAATCCAAGATTGGAACCAAAGGGTTAATGGAACAACACAATTGGATTCATCTTGCCAAGGAGACATGACAGGGCTGAGTAGATGTGGTTCATGTGTTGATGCTGGCAAGCAAGTGAATTCCCAGTTGGCCAATTTTGACCCAAATAACACACAAAAATGCTTCTACTTCACAGTCATATATGCCGCTGGAATTGCTAATGAGTTTGGTCCAAAGGATATCAGGACTGCTAGTTGCATACTGGGCATACCATTGTCTAGCTCTGCATCAAATAAGTCAGGGAACCATTTGAGTAGAACAACTCAATTAAAGTTGATTTTTGGGTTATTGGGTGCTCTTGTTGGAGTTTTGCTTGCTTTAGGAGTGATCATCTTGTATAGGAGATGGGACAAGAAAGAGAGGCAAAACGATGTGCATGAAGAATATGTAAGCAGTGTCAAAAGTAGTGTGTTGCCCAACGCAGGTGCAAAATGGTTTCGGGTATCGGAGCTTGAACAAGCCACAGATGGATTTTCTCAGAGAAATTTGATTGGTCAAGGTGCATATGGGGTTGTCTACAAAGGAACTCTTTCAGATGGGACTTTGGTAGCGGTGAAACAAATTCTTGATTTGGAGTCAACAGGGGATGAAGACTTTTGCAATGAGGTTGAGATCATAAGCAAAATAAGGCATAGAAACCTTCTTGCTCTTCGAGGTTGTTGCGTTACAAGCGATAATCTGAAAGGTAAGAGGAGGTTTTTAGTTTATGATTTCATGTCAAATGGTAACCTTGGTGATCAATTGTTTATATGTAGGGAGAGATTAACATGGCCTCAGCGTAAGAATATAATTCTTGATGTGGCCAAAGGGCTTGCTTACTTGCATTATGGAATCAAACCTGCCATTTATCACCGAGACATAAAGCCCACCAACATACTTTTGGGCCCTGCAATGAAGGCTAGAGTGGCAGATTTTGGTTTGGCAAAGCAAAATAGTGAAGGTCAGTCTCATTTAACCACAAGGGTTGCTGGCACACATGGTTACTTAGCACCTGAGTATGCTCTCTATGGGCAACTAACAGAGAAGAGCGATGTGTATAGCTTTGGGATTGTAATTCTAGAGATCATGAGTGGAAGGAAAGCACTGGACACATCAAATTCCTCTATACTATTGATCACAGATTGGGCTTGGATGCATGCAAAATCAGGAAATGTGGAAGAAATTTTTGATGAGTCAATAAGAGAAGAAGGGCCAAAAGGGGTCATGGAAAGGTTTGTTCAAGTTGGAATACTTTGCGCTCATGTTATGGTGGCTTTTAGGCCTACTATAGCTGAGGCCCTTAAAATGTTAGAGGGTGACATTGATATTCCTAGAATACGAGACAGGCCATTGCCACTTAGTCATGAGTCTTTTAGATCTTCTTGGCGGAGGAGTATATCAAAAGAGAGATGAAGGCTCAATTATCTCAACCATGAGTATAGAGCAGATTGCATCTATGAATTGGACTGGAAAACCTTGTTTGTGAGAAAACTTGGATTTGCATCCTTTGGGTCAAAAATTAACTTCCATCGACCAGCCAACCTTTGAACATTCAAATCAAATGGTCAACGCTGGCTAAAGATACGTAATGGAATTTGACTTTTTCTTATTTTCTTTTTTTGTTATCTAATTTATATATAGTACCATTCAACCCTGAAATCACACAGAGAGAAGGTAATGTTAGAAAGAAGTTTTTATTTGTTTTTTTAACCTTATAAAATGTGCAAAGGTTTAATTCTTGCTGAGAAATGTAATCAATTACTACTTTATATTATCCTACAAGAAAATTAGTGATGCTACCGTCATTTTTCTCTCATTGAAAAACCAGTGTTCAACAAGTTGTTTGGTTAGGTTATTAGTGCAAGTTTCTTTTTAATTAATTTTATATCTTTTCTGGTAGTAGTTTATCCTAGCTTCGAAATTATTACTTTGTTGTTATTCATAACCATAAATGCATACTTCTCCTTCTCATATAATTGTGAGTCTCATTAATTAAATTTATAGTGAGACCCTCGATTAATGTGAGAGAGAAGATATGCATTTTTGATACTCCCAAAGTGTTCAATAATTTTCCATATCTATTTAGTCTCAAATACATTAGAGTTATATTTTACGCTTACAGTTAACATAATTAAAGCAACCTAACTTCGAATAGTTTAATTTCACACGCTATGACCATTGAACTTACGTTATGCAATTACACCCATAAAGTCCTCTTCCTTTACGCATTTCTGGACCCATAACCCTTAAACACGAAGTCATATACATCCTCAAGACCGCCTTGTGGGTTAGAGCAAGATTTAGCCTTAAAGCTACCTTGAATCACAATTTTTTTCATTGAACAAACAAATTAGCGACCACAATGGGAGATGACAAGGAAAACAAGAAATGTATAAAACATTAAGAGTACAAATAATGAGACTCAAAACCCAGAAGGAAGCCAATTCAAGCTCCTTTAATTTTACAAACCAATGCCACAATTATGTTGGCAGCAGCAATTTGGGGATCATAATGCCTCTTAAATAAGAGTGTTGAAGGTCAGAACTACAAAAAATACCATCAAATGTCTTATTGATGTGGCAGGCAACAAGAATGAAGATATGGGGCAAATCAGTAAAATGGCTTTTAACCTACTTCTCAAATACTGATGAGATTAAATAAAAAATCCAAAATATTTTCTTTTAATGATGAGAAAGCTCTAGGCCCCAATGGCTTTAATGCCCATTTTTTTACAGTCGGCTTAGTGTGTTGTTTGAGATGAAGAGATTCACGCGAAGATACCATTAAATGTTTCTTTGAATGAAGTAAACTATATTGGAATGATGGGTTGGGTAGGATTGGATTTTAAATCTTTTGGAAACTCAGATTGGATTAGATTTGGGATGTAAAATATTTTTTTTTTGGTAAACTGCATATTCATTCAAACAAACTAAACAGAAGAACAACAGGAGGCATCTCCCTTACAGACCGACTCTAAGCTTGGGGGGAGATTGCCATTAGAAAAACAAAAATGGTCCCTAGAGTTCAAAGCAAATTTTGCAGATACATGGGCTGCATAATTGCTATCCCTCCGAACCCAACAGAAAGAACAAGACAAGAAAAATGAAGATAAACTACGGATATTGCAGATAAGTGTGTCTAGAGCCCAATTTGGAGTGTGATCTGGATGATTCAAGGCGTCAAAGCAGATTTTTGCATCTCCCTCGAAAATGACTGATCTCCGTCGCTGTTGGGAGGCGAGCTAGACTGCCCAAAGTAGTGCCGAGGCTTCTGCTATCATGGGAGAACACAGATGATGGACTTTTCCCCATAAGAAGAGCACTTCTCCCAAGTGGTTTCAGGCCACAACAGCTAAGGCTGATTTAGTGGAGTCTAAGGCAGCATCCACATTGTTGAAATTAAAATGCAAGCTCGAAGAAGGTTCAGCAATGGTGGAAAGCATGCAGAGACGTGAAGGCATGCAGAGAGAAAGAATGAACATTCTGGAGCTTTTGGGAAAATAATTTCGTACATAAATATCTCACTCTGTTTCTTTATTTATAACAGAAACAGAATAACCAATTTGACTAACAATATTCAATCCCAAATCATCAGCCAATACAAACATGACAAGTGGCTGGTAGCTTAACACTTTATTTACAAACTACAATATAAAACTACTAAACTAAACTAATATCTACAAGTACAGATATCTACAAGATTACAAGATATTTAATTCTCCCCCTTAAGATGAACAGTATATGTTAATAAAGTTCATCTTGGAGAGCAAATGATGAAATTGCTTCTGCCCCAGAGCTTTGGTAAAGAAATCTGCAATCTGGTGCCGTGTAGGAATATGAAATGTTTTGATAACCCCATCTTCAATCTTTTCTCGAATGAAATGGCAGTCTATTTTAATATGTTTTGTACGTTCATGATACAAAGGATTAGCAGCTATATAGAGGGCTGCTTTACTATCACAATAAAGGAAAGCAGGTTGAGAGTGATTTAAGCCAAAAGTTTTGAGCAAAGAGATGAGCCAAACCACCTCACTAGTGACTGTTTCCATTGATCTATACTCTGACTCAGCAGAGGATCTGGACACCACCTGCTGCTTTTTACTCTTCCAAGAGATTAGTGAATCTCCTAAAAACACACAAAAACCCGTGATTGACCTTCTAGTATCAGGCAGGCTGCCCAGTCAGCATCGCAATAGGACTTCAACTGCAATTCTGATCTTGCAGACAAGAACAAGCATTGACCTGGTGTTTTCTTCAAGTATTTGAGGATTTTGTAAGCAGCTTGAAGGTGAGGTACTCTCAGTGAACTCATGAATTGACTTAACTTATGCACTGAGTAGCAAATGTCAGGCCTAGTCAATGTCAAATACAAAAGTCTTCCTATTAACCTTTTGTACAGTGAAGCATCTGGGACTGCATCACCAACCGAGTTACTGAATTTAATTGATTGATCAATAGGAATGTTTGTTGGCTTACAAGCTAACATACCAACATCAGACAAAAGCTTAAGAGTGTATTTTCTCTGACATAATGAGATTCCATTGACAGTTCTTACTACCTTAAGACCTAGGAAATACTTCAAGGTTCCCAAATCTTTGAGCTTGAACTTGCTGTCCAGAAATTGCTTAAACACCTTCACAACATCCATATCATTACTGGCAATAAGAATATCATCTACATAAACGAGTATGATGATCATAGAGCCTCCCTTAACCCTGGTAAAAACAGAATAGTCTGACTTTGATTGTACAAAACCTTGATCCACAATTGTAGAGGATAACTTGGCAAACCATTGTCTACTTGCCTGTTTAAGCCCATAAAGGGACTTTGTCAATCTACAAACCTCCCTCTTGCTACCAAACCCGGGTGGAGGAAGCATGTAAACCTCTTCATGTAAGTCCCCATGCAAGAAAGCATTGTTGACATCTAACTGAGTTAAATGCCAACCATGAATAGTAGCAAGAGCCAAAAGAGTTCTGACAGTAACAAACTTAACCACCGGAGAAAAAGTCTTATAAAAATCTATTCCTTCAGTTTGTGTAAAACCTTTGGCCACTAACCTAGCCTTATACCTCTCAACAGAACCATCAGCCTTTAACTTGATTTTATAAACCCATTTACACCCAATTGGTACCTTACCAGGAGGAAGCTTGCATATAACCCAAGTGTGGTTAGCTTGAAGTGCATCAATTTCAGCCTTCATGGCATCAAGCCACTTAGGATCATTCAAAGCTTGAGCATAAGTTTCAGGTTCCTTAGCAATGGTTAATGCAAGGGCAAAAGATTTATGGGAAGAAGAAAGTTTGGCATAGGAAAGTGTTGAAGCAAGAGGATAAAGAATACCTGTATCACCAGGAGCAATGGAAGCATCTGATTAAGGAAGTGAAACCGAGGCAGACACATGTGCAGAAGCCAACAATTTGTCCTGAAGGTAACTAGGAGGTTTCTTAACTCTAGTGGATTGCCTAACAGGTTGATCATCAGGTTGGGATTGAGGAACATCACAAGAAGAATTAGAATGGTTAGAATCAGGATGAACAAGGTCAGGGAACTCATCAGGAGGTACAGTCATATCTGTGGAGAAAGAGGGAGTGAATTCTGCAGTGGGAAAAGAAGAAGGAAAATCTAGTATGATAGGTTGAGAAGGAAACATTTTGGGGCAAGAAGAAATGGGAACAGACTTAGAATTGAACAGCCAATGTTTAAAAGGAAAGATATTTTCTTCAAAAACAACATCTTTAGAGACAAAACAAGTTTTAGTAGTCAAATCATAAACATTATAGCCCTTAGTGCCGAAAGGATAACCAAGGAACATACAAGGCTTAGCCCTAGCATCAAACTTAGTTCTATCTCTAGATAAGGTTGAAACTTAGTTGCATAGTGCCAATATGTGTAACTTTTGCCATGTCACCATTGGGAAGTCTAACAGAAATTTGTACAGCAGAAGTAATAGAAGTGAAAAAGGCTAAAGAAGGAATCATGTGATCAGTGGCTCCACTGTCAAGAATCTAATCAGTGGACTGAATATGAGAAGTACTGATGGAAGAAGAAAATACTGAATATTCAAGAGAGGGAACAGACCATATACCTGATATCTCATGACTTTGAAGATCAAATGAAGGCTGAGTGATGATATTAGCAACCTGATGGGTATCTGCAGCTCCCTCAGAAGGTCCTTGAGTACCAAAATGGAAGTTGGAGTTTAACAAACCAAGTAACTGCTGATATTCTGACTTAGTAAGACTAACACCTCCACTTACATCATCTTCAGGACCAATTACATTGTTAGCAAAAGGTGGTAGAGTAGCTACAACTTGGCCTTTAGTGGACTTAAACTTATAGCCAGAAGGGTATCCATGCAACTTATAACATTTGTCAACCACATGACCCATTGCACCACAGTGAGTACATTGTGGCCTACCCTTCTTGAAATGCTTGACATTCTTTGCTGCTAATACCGATGCCAAAGCAGCTGCTGTGTCAAGCTGCATTTTCTTGGCAGCACCAACCTTCCTTTGCTTCTCATCTTGAAGTGTAAGAGAAAACACCTTGCTCAAGGGAGGCACAGGATCCATAATCAAAATCTGTCCTCTGACAGCAGCATAAATCTCATTCAACCCCATCAGAAAAGACATAGTACACTCTTCCACTTGATGACCACAGGTACATGTCCTATAATTGGAAAATTCATCCCAAACACCCTTAAATTTGGTGTAGTATGCATTGATGGTTAAATTGTCTTGAGTCAAAGAACTGATCTCTTTTCTCAACTCAAAGATCCTAGGGTCATTTCCTTGTCCAAATCTGAACTGTAAGTCAATCCACACATCTCTGGCAGTCTTGAAGTAGACTATGCTTGGTTGTAAATCCTTGGAGACAGAATTAAACAGCCAAGCCAAGACTATGCTGTTACATTTACACCAAGCTCTGTAATAGGGATGATCAACAGATTGAGGTTTAGGAATAGAACCATCAATAAATCCTAGTTTGGTCTTGGCATCTAGAGAAATGAGGATTGCCCTACTCCAGGTTCTATAATTCTCCTCAGTGAGAGGTTGAACCACCAATGAAATACCAAGATTATCACCACTAGATAGAAAATAGAGGCTAAAGGAATTTTCCCAAGGCTGAACAGTCGGAGCATTAGCACTGAAAGTACTTTCAGTCATACTTAGTGCAATGTTTATCAAGAAAATGATGAAACTTGATTGAAGATTCAGAGTCCCAAACAGAATTTAGCAAACGAAAAATCAAGAATTGTCCTTTTAGAGAAAAAAAATGTTCAAGGAACAAGTAAGGAACACTTTGACACAATGTAATGTCCGATCAAATCAAGATTCAATTTACAATCTTGATGAACTCACTGCAAATTGGGAATTAAAAAAAAAAACCCTAAGATTGAAAGAAATCAATTTCCAATTATGAAGAGCGGAATCTAGATTTCGATATGCTAAAGAAATCCAAATCTAGAAGATGATGAACTTAGTGCAAGAATCAATCAGAAACACAATGAAGAAAATTTCTAATCGATTTGGAAGAAGCACCAAGAAATCAAAAGAAAACGAATTGAACTAGGAAGAATTAGAGAATACTAGACTTGAATGATTCTCTAAGCTAGTTCAGCTCTGATACCATGTTGAAATTAAAATGCAAGCTCGAAGAAGGTTCAGTAATGGCGGAAAGCATGCAGAGACGTGAAGGCATGCAGAGAGAAAGAATGAACATTCTGGAGCTTTTGAGAAAATGATTTCGTACATAAATATCTCACTCTATTTCTTTATATATAACAGAAACAGAGTAACCAATTTGACCAACAATATTCAATCCCAAATCATCAGCCAATACAAACATGACAAGTGGCTGGTAGCTTAACACTTTATTTACAAACTACAATATAAAACTACTAAACTAAACTAATATCTACAAGTACAGATATCTACAAGATTACAAGATATTTAATACACATTAATTTAAATGTGGTCTGGAGGGGGAGGAGACCAGATAGAGGGGCCAGCAGTCGAGGCGGGGAGGGAAGTCAGGGAAAACACCTTGGAAAGTTCCTGAAACCTCGCTTGGACATTCAAACAAGCCTTATTTATACTAGCTTGCTCCAGATGAAAGAGCTAAATATTTCTAGCTTTCCAAATCTCATCAACAATGAGGGCCATGTTAAGGGAGATAGTTCAGTGTTCCTATGCTGGAATAGGTGCATTTGGTGGATTTAGAATCAGCTTTAGAATATCCTCCCCTGAGTTTAGCGATGCTACATTTATCCTTAGACCCCAACCTGAATTTGTCCACAGGGCTCTTGCGAAGTGACACTCAAGGAACAGGTGAATTGATAACGCCTTAAAATGTATACTTGCTATATATTTATGTGGACAGTATCTCCTTATTACTATGCTTAATTTGTATAATTAAGTCATGATTTGCATTAGTCCCTATTATTTATCTTTACATAATTTCTTGAATAAGATGTTATTCATTGTGTGTAATTTTCTACTTTCAGGAAATTGTGAGAGAAAGATGAGTTTACAAGAATTTATGAGAGAATGGAGGCCAAACTAGAATTAAAGTGGAGCTAAAAGACCATGCTTAAATTTCTAAGGAGGTGCAGCAGGAGTGCTTGGATCATCTACCATGATTGGAAGCTTTAAATAAGGAAGGAAATCAAAGAGGCAGAATCTGAAAAGGAAAAATCTGATTTGAGAACTAATCAGTATTTTGGGCGTATCTCTCTCCTCAAAAATCCAATTGACACAAGGTTGGATGCGTTGGAACCATGACTTAAATATCTACAACTTTTCAGTTTGGAGTTTTTCAAAATTCCCAATTTTTGAAGGCTGAAATTAACTCACAAGTTACTGCTGTAAACTTGGATGGAAATTAAAATAGTAAAAAGTTTTATTTTCTTTGGACACTTAGACATTAGGGTTTTGAAGGGAGGCTGTGAGAACGAATTTTGGGCAGAGAAAAACTTGTGTTTTCCTTTCTCTAATGGCAACCTAAACTCTTTGCTATGGCTAGGGGTTATGTTTCTTCTATACGGTATGAATATTCGATGTGATTTTTTTCTAGGATTTTATCAACGACATATTTGATTGTTCAATTAGATTTCTTTTGATGTATTAGTTCTTCCATGCTTTCAATAAGTTCAATCATGTTTTTCTTATTGTTTAGATGAATTTCTAATAGTTTCAAATAGAAATCAGGTTTTAAAGTGAATGGATTTTTCAGAAAACTTTTCTAACCGCATTATCAATCTAGGTTATCATGCATTCTTGAATTGTCTTAGTTCAACCAAATCATAAGTATTTAATTGTATAAGAACAATCAATTATGAAATATATAATTTCTTAGATCACAAAGAATTTCACATCGTTATGGGAAAACACCCCGATGCCCTAGTATTTACATTATTGATTTAAATAAGTTTTTATTATTATTCTTGTTAACAATCACCAAGAAAAAATATTTTTCTTCTTCACCCAAATTGTTATTTAATTATATTGTCTTTGAATTTACCCTGCTCCTTGTGGTTCGACCTCGGTACTTCGAGAATTATATTGCTACGATCTCCTGCACTTGGGAGTGAGCAAACATGAACATAGCTCTCAACTTCTGCAGAACAGAAAATGCAAGATGGATCAATGTGTTTTATTTTTCGCTGGAGATTCTCTCTCCTAAGGATGGCATTGGCCCCGATTCTCCATAACAGCATTTTAACACGTTTCGGCAGCCTTGCCTTCCACAGTCTTCCAATGGGACAAGTCTTGATTCCCATTGCTAGCATGGGAGAATGCCACTCTGTGGACTGATTTGATAGAGAAAATTCCCTTGGCATCGAGCAGCCAAATGAGCTTATCTTGCCTTGGGGAGTGAGGGATTGGAATGGTGAGTATGGCTGCAGCATCTTCAGCAACAAAGATTTCTTTTACTATATCTTCATTCCAAGCTTTTAAGGTGTGGTCTAGGAGATGATAGGCTTTGATGGGTAGCTGGAGGTAATCATCAATTCTTGACCTGGGCTTAAAGCCATCTATCCAAGGAACCCAAGGGTCCACCCATACATTGATGGTTTCGCTATCTCCCAAAAGAAAACACGCTCCTTTTCCAATCAAAAGCTTTGCTCTTTCTATCACTCTCCAAGTGGGGGAGGTAGATTTACTCGGGTTTGCTCTAAGCCAGTCATCGCTGACCTTGTACTTTGATCGCAATACCTCCATGCAAATGCTTTGATTGCCTGAGACAACCGTCCAAGCAAACTTGGCTAGGAGTGCATCATTCACTTTCTTTGTTTTTTTGAAGCCCTCCTACACATTTGGGCCTACAAAGTTTGTCCCACTCTTTCCATGCAATAAAACTACTTTCTTTCTTCTTAGGTTGCCACCAAAATCTTCTAGCCAGAGCATCCAGCTTATCACAGTTCTTGACAGGAATATTAAAGGCAGATAAAGAGTAGGTGGGAATGGCTTAGGTTACCGAATTTATAAGTGTGCATCTACCTGCCCAGGAAAGGCATTTGCTTCTCCACCCCGTGAGTTTTGCTTCTACTTTGTCTATCAAAAACTTGAAATCTTTAGACGGAGATCTTGACAGAAACATGGGAGCTCCAAGGTACACAACATCCTTTTTGCGGCTTTTCAAATCAAGGATTTGCTTTATGGCTCTTCTACTACATGGGCCAGTGTGCTTTGAAAAGAAAATACCGGATTTGGAGTTGTTGATGCTCTGCCTTGACTATAAGCAATACTTTTCCAGGCAATCAGCTAATCTTTGGGCATCATTCCTTGTAGCTTTAGAGAAGAGAATAATGTGTCATCCGTGTACATGACATGCGTTATGGCAGGACCTCTAGCACAAGGTTTGGTACCACTGATGCTCCCTGCCCCAAGGTCTTTCTCCAAGAATCTTGACAAAACTTCTTGTCCAAGAATGAACAAGTATGGTGAGAGCAGATCGCCTTGCCTTAGACCCCTACTTGGATTGAATCGCTTTGTCTTGTCACCATTGGCCAGGACTTCAAAGGATACAGAGTTAATGCAAGTCAAAATCCAATTGATGAACATAGGATTGAACCCCAAGTTTTCGAGAATAGCGTGGATGAACTTCCAATTAAATCTGTCGTAAGCTTTCTGGAGATCGATTTTAAGGGCTATAAAACCTGATTTGACCTTTCTCATTTTGAAACTGTGTAGGAGTTCATGGACAAGAACCTGGTTTTCAGCGATCCATCTTCCTGGAATGAAAGTAGATTGGCACGGAGAAATGATTTTGTGCAGAATAGGTTGTAGCTTTGCAACAAGGATCTTGGAGATTACCTTATATATGACATTGTAGAGGCTTATAGGGCAGAAGTTATTTGCTGATGTTAGGTTGGCTGTCTTTGGGATGAGGACAATGAGAGAGCTATTGGCTTCTTTGGGCATGCAACCATCTGTGAAGAAAGATAAGACTGCATTTGTGGCTGCATCCCTAACTGTTGGCCAGAATTCCTTATAGAACAGAGTAGGGAAGCCATAGGGGCCCGAAGCTTTGAGGTCATGCATTTGAAAAAGAGTTTCTTTAATATCTTCACGAGATGGAATTTTCTTCAGCATGTCATTATCCTCCTCGGTGATACAGTTAGTCATGAGATTGTCGAGGTGTTCCGGGAAGGACACATATTCTTCAGCATACAAATTTTTGAAGGATGAAAGAATGGTCTGCCTGATTTGAGTTGAGCTCGTGACCTATTGGCCTTCCTCTGACTTAATAGCATCAATGTGATTCCTCCTCCTTCTAATGATGGTAGAAAGGTGGAAGAATTTTGTATTTCTATCTCCTTCCTTCAACCAAAGCTTGCGGCATTTTTGCTTCCACATGATTTCACTTCTAAACAACCATTCTGATAATTCAAGATGTAGCACCTCCTCAATTTTGCCATTATGCTCCAAAGGTGTTTTCTTTGAACTTCAATGATCTTTTCCATCAGAAGATTTATTCTTGCTTGGCAATGCCCAAACACTTCTTTATTCCATTTTTGAAGTGCATCCGTAGTGTTAGCTTGCTTTTTAAGGAGTTTAAAAAAAGCTGGACCCTTAGCTTGCACATTCCAAGCCTTATCCACAATGGAGTTGCATCCACTATCCCTGATCCAGGCTGCTTCGAATCTGAATGGTCTATGGGCAAAGCTATCTTCTGGATTAGTATCTAATAGGATTGGGGTGTGGTCTGATTTGAAGGCTCCCAAATGAGCCACAGCTGCACTAGGGAAAGCAAGGCACCACGAGATACTAGCAATGCTTCTGTCCAGTCTTCTCTTTATAGCAGAGTTTCCCCATCTCCCCCTGGCCCATGTGTAAGAATTACCAGAGAATCCCAAGTCTATAGCACTGAATTCTAAGATAAACTCTTTTAAATAGTTGATGGCCGAGGATTCTCTACTTCTATTTCCTCTAAGAATCTCCTTGTCATTAGTAGTGAAGTTGAAGTCACCTACGCAGACCCATGGGCAAAGGCAGGAGTTAATAAATGCCATGAGATTCTCCCAAGCCTTTTGCTTCTTGGCAGGGTAGGAAGGGCCGTAGAAACCAACCATGACCCAATCATAGAGTGCATCAGACACTTTGATCGCGATGAGATTTTTGTTAAATTCCACTTGGCTTATCAACAAACCATCTTTCCACATAACACATAAACCTCCTGTTGTACCTTTAGCCTCAATAACACACATATCAACAAACTTTAAAGAAAACAAAACTTTTTTCATCCTAGCTTTAGTAGCTTTAGTTTCACTAAGAAAAATAATGTCTGGGCTATTCCCTTTTATTTAAGCCTTAAGGGCTCTGACTATCGCAGCATTACAGATGCCACGACAGTTCCAGCCTAGGACTTTCATGGGGAGGTTGGGGGATTGATAACGCCCACCTCCTCGACCGTACAGAAGCATCAGAGCATGAAAAGTTTTTGATAGAAGCATCATCATTGGAGCTACCAATTTCGAAGGACTCACCTCGATGTACTAGGTAGCACTAGCTTGTTAAAATGGCCTCACCTGTACTAGAATCAGAGAAAATTGCTTCGGGAGCGTGAACGATGATCTTGAGTCTTTTGGCGAACTTTCGAAGTTGTTGTTTCGATACCTTTCTTTTGTGAGTAAGGGTTTGGTTTGAAGCATTCTCCGAAAAGGTTTGTGGTATTGATACTGGTGATGGCGGTGTGATGACATGGTTTTCTGGCAAATGTGGAGGCGATGAAGGTTGAGGTGTGGCTGCATGGATAGAGGAATGGCTTAGGTTAATATGACTATAAGGCTCTGTTTCGTTGTTGGGCTGTGGGATTAAATTTAGGTTGTGCATGGGTGGGGTGAAGCCAGGGGGAAAAGGAGGGCTTGGGTTATCGCTGTGGGCATTGTGGGGAAGGGGGGGGGGCTGATTTGGGCCTTTGGGTCCATTTGTGGATTTGAAGGGATAAGTGAGGGGTTGTCTATGTGTGAGGGTGAGATCGCCAGTTGGTTCTTAGTGGTCCCCTTGGGTGTACCTACCTCCTGGGTAGTGGCTTGGTACAGCTCTATCTTGTTAGTACAACGCTCCTAAGGTACACTGTTTTGACATGGAATTTGTGGTGCGGCTTGAAATGATGACGTATCCTGTTGCGCTGGCAAGGCTGTGACGTCATCAGTTGCGTTTAAATCGTCACCATCGGTGGGGGCTGGTTGAACCCGGTGGTCAGGTTTATGGAATAACTCTGCCGGGGTGGTGGTGTTCTCTGCGCTTAGCCATGGCCCTGAGGCAATGAACTCATGGCCAAAAGAGTTTTGAATGAAGAATAAACTACCATGACATACATGAGACTCATGACTAATTAACCCACAACGATAGCATACATCAGCCAATTTCTCATATCTCAGACTAATCCAAAGGTGAGGGAGGTTATTTCTAGGCAGGAAAATACCTAGTATAAGGTCGTGAGAGAACGATTTTGATTTGCATGCGAATAAACCTTTTCCAGGCTCCTCCACCTTCTCCAGCTAAATCAACCTCAACGACCTTTCCAGCTTTCTCGCCTAGCAAGCGAAGGTTGTTTGGGGATCTTCATAGTTTAGGGAGACCATGAACCTGTACCTAGAATGCAGAGGATTTGAAGTTGATCTCTTGCCATGCGAGAGAGGGATTCCATTGCTTTAAGACTAGGTGTCCTTCTCTAATGGACCATGGCCTTCTTCGGTAGGTGTTTTTCATATCCGCTTCATGTTGGAAGTGAAAGGTGAATACATTGTTATCAAGGCGGCTCACCCGAATCTGAAAAGTTGGTTTCCATGCTTTGTTTACCACATCGGAGACTATGGATGTTCCTACAGATTTATACGTGATAAGCTTCCCTAGTAGAACCCAGAAGGGAGATTTACAATCGTCTTGGTTTGGAGGGAGCTCTAGGCAGGCATCAATCCATGTGCTATTCTTGGTGCGAGTAATGAGGTATGAGACCTCCATTGTAGGAGCACCGGAGAAGAATACCAGTTTGAAAAATAACAGTCGAAGTATAGGGTAGATAAGGAGTGGAGTCAAGTGGAGAAAGAAAAAACAAAAATAAATGAAGAGGATGGTGACAGGTATAATAATAGAAACAATGGTGATACTAGACGACAAGGTTTGTAGTACAGCTTGGTGACAGTGGGATTTTGGAGAGAGGGGAAATGGTAAGGGTGCTACAAAGAAAGGGAAAGGGTGCTATAGAGAGCACGGAAATAACATAGTCCTCCTCTATTGAGTCCCTTCTTTTGGGATGTAAAATATTTAACTTCAGTGATCTGACCCAACTCATGTTAGTAATAATAAATGCATGTATTTTAAAATTGTTAGTTGATTTATTTTAAACTTTGAGACTTTGTTTTATCGTAGGTCTGTATTTCTTTTTAAGTAAAAATAAAATAATTTTTTTCCTCTTTCTTCCTCTATGTGCTATTTCTTTGTCAACAACACCATCATGACCTAGCTTGACTCAACAGGTGACTAGACTCCAAGGTTAAGGGCCTGTTTAGTTTAGACATGACTCAATTTTCATAACTTAGTATTCATAACTCATCACTCAAACTCAAAATCCATAACTCATAACTCAAAACCCACTATCACTCAAAAACTCCAAAATTTTTGTTTGTTAACAAAACCCAATCATATATCTCAACTTTTAAGTCCACCTTTTGCCAAAATGGTGGAGCCCACCGATCAGTCTTTTTCAACTGTCTTCTTACCTTACCTGCATGACTCTACACAAAGAACATGAAATCCACACCCAAACCCAATTTCATCACCACCACCAACGACAAACCCATATTCCACTACCATCAATGACAAACCCATATTCCACTACCATCAACACCACCAACAACCACACACAAAATCCAAAAGAATGCACAGGAAACCCATAACCAAATCTCACATTGTCGAAGAAGAAGAAGAAGAACAATGTAGAGCAAAAAAAAGAACGAAGCCAAAAAATGGAGCTTCGATTATTAACAGCTACTACGAGTACTAGTACTAGAACTAGTAGTAATAATACTAGTAGCTCTGCTGATGTGGCTACACCGCCCGAAGATCCAACCCGAAACAATGAAATGATGGTGTTTGCTACTACTGCTATGGCGGCGAACGCGAAGTACAAGCTGATGTCACCAACGAAGCTTCCGATCTCGAGGTCCACATGTCTCACGATCCCACCTGGGCTCAGTCCGACGTTGTTTCTCAAATCCCCTGTTCTCCTCTCCAACATGAAGGTCTGGTCTTGCTCTCTCTCTCTCTCTCTCTCTCTCTCTCTCTCTCTCTCTCTCTCTCTCTCTCTCTCTCTCTCTTTGTGATGCCACACAAAAAATCCAAAAGAATGCATAGCAAACCCAAACCACAAACATAGCAAACCCAAACTCCAAATCCTTAGATTGGAGACCCAACTCATGAAATTAGACACAGAGATGAACTGATTTGGGTTGAGCTTGAACTGATCTCACGGTGGCTCGTGGTGGTTGCTCATGATGGAGAAGATCTGGTAAAAGGGATGAGAGAGAGAAAAAACACCTGAGAGAGAAACCGATCTGGCAAATGGAGGAAAGAGAGACAGAGAGAGAGAGAGAGAGAGAAAACGAAGGCCCAATCTAGTGGTTGCTCATGATGGTGATGATTGGTGTGGTGGTGGCGGCTTGTGAAAGAGCAATGAAGGGTCAGTGAGAAGAGAGAGCTCTGGGTAAAAGAAAAAAAATGGAGGAGAAGAGACAGAGAGAAGAACACGGACTATAATAAACTGATTTTATTATTTAGTAACGGTCCTTATCCATATTCCATACCAGCAGCCAATCTTTCATAGAAACTTCATTGGCCCGGTGGGTTTGATAGGTCAATGTTGACCCAAGGACCATTGTGAAGATTCTGAAGACAAATAGTCGTTGCAACTGCTAAAAAGGGTAATCTCGGCTTACCAAAGAATGGCACATCCACATCTATTATATTAGTGTTTATTTTTGTTTTGTTTTGTTTTTTGTTTTTTGTTTTTGTTTTTTTTTTTTTTTTGAGAAAGCACATTAGCTTAGTTTGTAGTACAGTGTTTGACCGAAATTACTTATATTCTTATTTATTTGGTAGAAGGTGATGGAAGAGAACTCACAAAACCAAACATGCTTTATTGACTAAACTACAGGCAGCCAGCCGTCATAGTTTACTTCCCAGAACTCCACTCTATAATACGAGTCCAACTTGTCCTAACACCAATCTTTCAATGTTTGAGAATATGGGCAAGTCCCTCACGTTCTCTTCCCTTCTCTTCCTCTTTTTCTTCTCCAATTTTTTCATTGATTCGGCCACTTCTTCATGCCCCATAGATCTTAGCTACGTTGAAACGTTCCCATGGAACACTACAATGTGCCGTGAGGCCCGTGATCCGAATGGGACTCACTGTTGCCAGGCCCTTCTTAGCCTCTTTGGCATAGGGCTAGCCCAACACCTCAAAGACACCTCTATGTTCCAACTTCCTGATTTAGCTTCTTCTTCTTCTTGCCTTTCCAATCTCCAAAACAAGCTTGAAGCTTTGTCAATCCAGCCTTCTTTAGTCCCACAATGCCTTGGAAGTGCAACAAATTTTGTGGCTAAAACTTCACAGTGTGCTGGAATCATAACAATCCAAGATTGGAACCAAAGGGTTAATGGAACAACACAATTGGATTCATCTTGCCAAGGAGACATGACAGTGATCAGATGTGGTTCATGCGCTTATGCTAGCATGCAAGTGAATTTCCAGTTGGCCAATTTTGACCCAAATAACACACAAAAATGCTTCTACTTCACACTCATATATACTGCAGGAATTGCTAGTGAGTTTGGTCCAAAGGATGTCAGGACTGCTACTTGCATACTGGGCATACCATTGTCTAGCTCTGCATCAAATAAGTCAGGGAACCATTTGAGTAGAACAACTCAATTAAAGTTGATTTTTGGGTTATTGGGTGCTCTTGTTGGAGTTTTGCTTGCTTTAGGAGTGATCATCTTGTATAGGAGATGGGACAAGAAAGAGAGGCAAAACGCTGTGCATGAAGAATATGTAAGCAGTTTCCAAAGTAGTGTGTTGCCCAACGCAGGTGCAAAATGGTTTCGTGTATCGGAGCTTGAACAGGCCACAGATGGGTTTTCTCAGAGAAATTTGATTGGTCAAGGTGCATATGGGGTTGTCTACAAAGGAACTCTTTCAGATGGGACTTTGGTAGCGGTGAAACAAATTCTTGATGTGGAGCCAACAGGGGATGATGACTTTCGCAATGAGGTTGAGATCATTAGCAAAATAAGGCATAGAAACCTTCTTGCTCTTCGAGGTTGTTGCGTTACAAGCGATAATCTGAAAGGTAAGAGGAGGTTTTTAGTTTATGATTTCATGTCAAATGGTAACCTTGGTGATCAATTGTTTATATGTAGGGAGAGATTAACATGGCCTCAGCGTAAGAATATAATTCTTGATGTGGCCAAAGGGCTTGCTTACTTGCATTATGGAATCAAACCCGCCATTTATCACCGAGACATAAAGCCCACCAACATACTTTTGGACCCTGCAATGAAGGCTAGAGTGGCAGATTTTGGTTTGGCAAAGCAAAATAGTGAAGGTCAGTCTCATTTAACCACAAGGGTTGCTGGCACACATGGTTACTTAGCACCTGAGTATGCTCTCTATGGGCAACTAACAGAGAAGAGTGATGTGTATAGCTTTGGGATTGTAATTTTAGAGATCATGAGTGGAAGGAAAGCACTGGACACATCAAATTCCTCAATACTATTGATCACAGATTGGGCTTGGATGCATGCAAAATCAGGAAATGTGGAAGAAATTTTTGATGAGTCAATAAGAGAAGAAGGGCCAAAAGGGGTCATGGAAAGGTTTGTTCAAGTTGGAATACTTTGTGCTCATGTTATGGTGGCTTTTAGGCCTACTATAGCTGAGGCCCTTAAAATGTTAGAGGGTGACATTGATATTCCTAGAATACGAGACAGGCCATTGCCACTTAGTCATGAGTCTTTTAGATCTTCTTGGCGGAGGAGTATATCAAAAGAGAGATGAAGGCTTAATTAGCTCAACCATGAGTATTAGAGCAGATTGCATCTATGAATTGGACTGGAAAACCTTGTTTGTGAGAAAACTTGGATTTGCATCCTTTGGGTCAAAAATTAACTTCCATCGACCAGCCAACCTTTGAACATTCAAATCAAATGGTCAACGCTGGCTAAAGATAAGTACTGGAATTTGACTTTTTCTTATTTTCTTTTTTTGTTATCTAATTTATATATAGTACCATTCAACCCTGAAATCACACAGAGAGAAGGTAATGTTAGAAAGAAGTTTTTTTTTTAACCTTATAAAATGTGCAAAGGTTTAATTCTTGCTGAGAAATGTAATCAATTAATACTTTATATTATCCTACAAGAAAATTTGTGATGCTACCGTCATTTTTCTCTCATTGAAAAACCAGTGTTCAACGAGTTGTTTGGTTAGGTTATTTGCGCAAGTTTCTTTCTAATTAATTTTATATCTTTTCTGGTAGTAGTCTATACTAGCTTCAAATTTATTACTTTTTTGTTATTCATAGCCATAAATGCATACTTCTCATTCTTATATAATTGTAAGTCTCATTAATTAAATTTATAATGAGACCCTCAATTAATGTGAGAGAGAGAGTATGCATTTCTGATACTCCCAAAGTGTTCAATAATTTTTCATATCTATTTAGCCTCTTGAGTTATATTTTGCGCTTAGCTACAGTTAACATAATTAAAGCAACCTAACTTCGAATAGTTTAATTTCACACGCTATGAATATTGAACTTACGTTATGCAATTACACCCAGATAAAGTCCTTCGTTTACGCATTTCTGGACCCATAACCCTTAAACACGAAGTCATATACATCCTCAAGACCGCCTTGTGGGTTAGAGCAAGATTTAGCCTTAAAGCTACCTTGAATCACAATTTTTTTCATTGAACAAACAAATTAGCGACCACAATGGGAGATGCCAAGAAAAACAAGAAATGTATAAAACATTGAGAGTACAAATAATGAGACTCAAAACCCAGAAGGAAGCCAATTCAAGCTCCTTTTAAAAACCAATGCCACAATTATGTTGGCAGCAGCAATTTGGGGATCATAATGCCTCTTAAATAAGAGTGTTGAATGTCAGAACTACAAGAAATACCATCAAATGTCTTATTGATGTGGCAGGCAACAAGAATGAAGATATGGAGCAAATCAGTAAAATGGCTTTTAACCTACTTCTCAAATACTGAGGAGATTAAATAAAAAATCCAAAATATTTTCTTTTAATGATGAGAAAGCTCTAGGCCCCAATGGCTTTAATGCCCATTTTTTTACAGTCGGCTTAGTGTGTTGTTTGAGATGAAGAGATTCACGCGAAGATAACATTAAATGTTTCTTTGAATCAAGTAAACTATATTGGAATGATGGGTTGGGTAGGATTGGATTTTAATCTTTTGGAAACTCAGATTGGATTAGATTTGGGATGTAATATATATATATATATATATATATTTTTTTTTTTGATAAACTGCATATTCATTTAAACAAACTAAACAGAAGAACAACAGGAGGCATCTCCCTTACAGACCGACTCTAAGCTAGGGGGGAGATTGCCATTAGAAAAACAAAAATGGTCCCTAGAGTTCAAAGCAAATTTTGCAGATACATGGGCTGCATAATTGCTATCCCTCCGAACCCAACAGAAAGAGCAAGACAAGAAAAATGAAGATAAACTACGGATATTGCAGATAAGTGTGTCTAGAGCCCAATTTGGAGTGTGATCTGGATGATTCAAGGCATCAAAGCAGATTTTTGCATCTCCCTCGAAAATGACTGATCTCCATCGCTGTTGGGAGCCGAGCTAGACTGCCCAAAGTAGTGTCAAGGCTTCTGCTATCATGGTAGAACACAGATGATGGACTTTTCCCCATAAGAAGAGCACTTCTCCCAAGTGGTTTCGGGCCACTACAGCTAAGGCTGATTTAGTGGAGTCTAAGGCAGCATCCACATTAATTTAAATGTGGTCTGGAGGGGGAGGAGACCAGATAAAGGGGCCAGCAGTCGAGGCGGGGAGGGAAGTCAAGGAAAACACCTTGGAAAGTTCCTGAAACCTCGCTTGCACATTCAAACAAGCCTTATTTATACTAGCTTGCTCCTGATGAAAGAGCTGAATATTTCTAGCTTACCAAATCTCATAAACAATGAGGGCCATGTTAAGGGAGATAGTCCATCGTTCCTGTGCTGGAATAGGTGCATTTGGTGGATTTAGAATCAGCTTTAGAATGTCCTCCCCTGAGTTTAGAGATGCTACATTTATCCTTAGACCCCAACCTGAATTTGTCCACAGGGCTTTTGCGAAGTGGCACTCAAGGAACAGGTGAACTAATAACGCCTTAAAATTTATACTTGCTATATATTTATGTGGACAGTATCTCCTTATTACTATACTTAATTTGTATAATTAAGTCATGATTTGCATTAGTCCCTATTATTTATCTTTACATAATTTCTTGAATAAGATGCTATTCATTGTGTGTAATTTTCTACTTTCAGGAAATCATGTAAGAAAGATGAATTTACAGGAATTTATGAGAGAATGGTGGCCAAACTAGAATTAAAGTGGAGCTAAAGACCATGCTTAAATTTCTAAGGAGGTGCAGCTGGTGCTTGGATCATCTACCATGATTGGAAGGTTCAAATAAGGAAAGAAATCAAAGAGGCAGAATATGAAAAGGAAAAATCTAATTTGAGCACTGATCAGTATTTTAGGTGTATCTTTCTCCTCAAAAATCCAATTGACACTAGGCTGGATGCATTGGAACCATGACTTAAATATCTACAACTTATCAGTTTTGAGTTTTTTGAAATTCCCAATTTCTGAAGGCAGAAATTAACTCACAAGTTACAGCTGTAAACCTGGACGGAAATTAAAATAGTAAAAAGTTTTATTTTCTTTGGACACTTAGACATTAGGGTTTTGAAGGGAGGCTGTGAGAATGATTTTTGGGCAGTAAAAAACTTGTATTTTCCTTTCTCTAATGGCAACCTAAACTCTTTGCTATGGCTAGGGGTTATGTTTCTTCTATACAGTATGAATATTCAATGTGAATTTTTCTAGGATTTTATTAACGACATATTTGATTGTTCAATTATATTTCTTTTGATGTATTAGTTCTTCCATGCTTTCAATCAGTTCAATCATGTTTTTCTTATTGTTTAGATGATTTCTAATAGTTTCAAATAGAAATCAGGTTTTAAAGTGAATGAGTTTTTCTAAAAACTTTTCTAACCATATTATCAATCTAGGTTATCATGCGTTCTTGAATTGTCTTAGTTCAACCGAATTATAAGTATTTAATTGTAAAAGAACAATCAATTATAAAATATATAATTTCTTAGATCACAAAGAATTTCATATCGATATAGGGAAACACCTTGATGCCTTAGTATTTACATTATTGATTTAAATCAGTTTTTATTATTATTCTTGTTAACAATCACCAAGAAAAAGTATTTTTCTTCTTCACCCAAATTGTTATTTAATTATATTGTCTTTGAATTTACCCTGCTCCTTGTGGTTCGACCTCGGTACTCCGAGAATTATATTGCTACGATCTCCTGCACTTGGGAGTGAGCAAGCATGAACATAGCTCTCAACTTTTGCAGAACAGAAAATGCAAGATGGATTAATGTGTTGCATTTTTCACTGGAGATTCTCTCTCCTGGGGATGGCATTGGCCCCCATTCTCCATAACAACATTTTAAAACACTCTGGTAGCCTTGCCTTCCATAGAGTCTTCCAATGGGACAAGTCTTGATTCCCATTGCTAGCATGGGAGAACGCCACTTGTGGACTGATTTGACAGAGAAAATTCCCTTGGCATCGGGTAGCCAGATGAGCTTATCTTGCCTAGGGGAGTGAGGGATTGGAATGGTGAGTATGGTTGCAGCATCTTCAGCAACAAAAATTTCTTTTACCATATCTTCATTCCAAGCTTTTAAGGTGTGGTCTAGGAGATGATAGGCTTTGATGGGTAGCTGGAGGTAATCATCAATTCTCGACCTAGGCTTAAAGCCATCTATCCAAGGAACCCAAGGGTCCACCAATACATTGATGGTTTCGCTATCTCCTAAAAGAAAACACGCACCTTTTCCAATTAAAAGCTTTGCTCTTTCTATCGCTCTCCAAGTGGGGGAGATAGATTTACTCAGGTCTACTCTAAGCCAGTCATTGCTGACCTTGTACTTTGATCGCAATACCTCTATACAAATGCTTTGATTGCCTAAGACAACCATCCAAGCAAACTTGGCTAGGAGTGCATCCTTCACTTCCTTTGTTTTTTTGAAGCCTAGGCCTCATACATATTTGGGCCTACAAAGTTTGTCCCACTCTTTCCATGCAATAAAACTACCTTCTTTCTTCTTAGATTGCCACCAAAATCTTCTAACCAGAGCATCCAGCTTATCACAGTACTTGATAGGAATATTGAAGGCAGATAAAGAGTAGGTGGGAATGGCTTGGGTTACCGAATTTATAAGTGTGCATCTACCTACCCAGGAAAGGCATCTGCTTCTCCACCCCATGAGTTTTGCTTCTACTTTGTCTATCAAAAACCTGAAATCTTTAGACGAAGATCTTGATAGAAACATGGGAGCTCCAAGGTACACAACATCCTTTTTGAGGCTTTTCAGATCAAGGATTTGCTTTATGGCTCTTCTACTACATGGGCCAGTGTGCTTTGAAAAGAAAACACTGGATTTGGAGTTGTTGATTCTCTGCCCTGACTATAAGCAATACTTTTCCAGGCAATCAGCTAATCTTTGAGCATCATTCCTTGTAGCTTTAGAAAAGAGAATAATGTCATCCGTGTACATGACATGCGTTATGGCAGGACCTCTAGCACAAGGTTTGGTACCACTGATGCTCCCCGCCCCAAGCTCTCTCTCCAAGAATCTGGACAAAACTTCCTGTCCAAGAATGAACAAGTATGGTGAGAGTAGATTGCTTTGCCTTAGACCCCTGCTTGGATTGAATCGCTTTGTCTTGCCACCATTGACCAGGACTTCAAAGGATACAGAGTTAATGCAAGTCAAAATCCAATTGATGAACATAGGATTGAACCCCAGGTTTTTGAGAATAGCGTGGATGAACTTCCAATTAAATCTGTTGTAAGCTTTCTGGAGGTCAATTTTAAGGGCCACAAAACCTATTTGACCTTTCTCGTTTTGAAACTGTGCAGGAGTTCATGGACAATAACTTGGTTTTCAGCGATCTGTCTTCCTGGAATGAAAGCGGATTGGCATGGAGAAATGATTTTGTGCAGAATAGGTTGTAGCTTTGCAACAAGGATCTTGGAGATTACCTTATATATGACATTGTAGAGGCTTTTAGGGCGGAAGTTGTTTGCTGATGTTAGGTTGGCCGTCTTTGGGATGAGCACAATGAGAGAGCTATTGGCTTCGCTGGGCAAGCAACCATCTGTGAAGAAAGATAAGATTGCATTTATGGCTGCATCCTCAACCGTTGGCCTGAATTCCTTATAGAACAGAGTAGGGAAGCCATCGGGGCCCGGAGCTTTGAGGTCATGCATTTGAAAGAGAGTTTCTTTAATCTCTTCACGAGATGGAATTTTCTTTAGCATGTCATTATCCTCCTTAGTGATACAGTTAGTCATGAGATTGTCAAGGTGTTCCGGGAAGGACACATATTCTTCAGCATACAAATTTTTGATGGATGAAAGAATGGTCTGCCTGATTTAAGTTGAGCTTATGACCTATTGGCCTTCCTCTGACTTAATAGCATCAACATGGTTCCTCCTCCTTCTAATGATGGTAGAAAGGTGGAAGAATTTTGTATTTCTATCTCCTTCCTTCAACCAGAGCTCGCAGGATTTTCGCTCCCATATGATTTCACTTCTGAACAGCCATTCTGATAATTCAAGATGTAGCTCCTCCTCAATTTTGCCATTATGCTTCAAAGGTGGTTTTCTTTGAACTTTAGTGATCTTTTCCATCAGAAGATTTATTCTTGCTTGGCAATGCCCAAACACTTCTTTATTCTATTTTCGGAGCGCATCCCTGGTGTTAGCTTGCTTTTTGAGGAGTTTAAAAAATGCTGGACCTCTAGCTTGCACATTCCAAGCCTTCTCCACAATGGAGTTGCATCCACTATCCCTGATCTAGGCTGCTTCGAATCTGAATGGTCTATGGGCAAAACTATCTTTTGGATTAGTATCTAATAGGATTGGGCTGTGGTTTGATTTGAAGGCTCCCAAATGAGCCACAGCTGCACTGGGGAAAGCAAGGCGCCACAAGATACTAGTAATGCCTCTATCCAGTCTTCTCTTTATAGCAGACCTTCCCCATCTCCCCCTGGCCCATGTGTAAGAATTACCAGAGAATCCCAAGTCTATAGCACTGAATTCGAAGATAAACTCTTTTAAATAGTTGATGGCCGAGGATTCTCCACTTCTATTTCCTCCAAAAATCTCCTTGTCATTATTAGTGAAGTTGAAGTCGCCTATGCAGACCCATAGGCAAAGGCAGGAGTTAATAAATGCCATGAGATTCTCCCAAGCCTTTTGCTTCTTGGCAAGGTAGGAAGGGTCATAGAAACCAACCATGACCCAATCACAGAGTGCATCGGACACTTTGATCGCGATGAGATTTTTGTTAAATTCCACTTGGCTTATCAACAAACCATCTTTCCACATAACACATAAACCTCTTGTTATACCTTTAGCCTCAATAACACACATATCAACAAACTTTAAAGAAAACAAAACTTTTTTCATCCTAGCTTTAGTAGCTTTAGTTTCACTAAGAAAAATAATGTCTGGGCTATTCCCTTTTATTTGAGCCTTAAGGGCTCTGACTATCGCAACATTATAGATGCCATGACAGTTCCAGCCTAGGACTTTCTTGGGGAGGTTGGGGGATTGATAAGGCCCGCCTCCTCGACCGCAATAGAAGCATTAGAGCATAAAATTTTTTGATAGAAGCGTCATCATTGGAGCTACCAATTTCGAAGGACTCACCTCAATGTACTAGGTAGCACTGGCTTGTTAAAATGGCCTCACCAATACTAGAATCAGAGAAAACTGCTTCAGGAGTGTGAACGGTGATCTTGAGTCTTTTGGCGAACTTTCGAAGCTGTTGTTTCAATACCTTTCTTTTATGAGTAGGGATTTAGTTTGAAGCATTCTCCGAAAGGATTTGTGGTATCGATACTGGTGATGGCGATGTGATGACATGGTTTTCTGGCAGATGTGGAGGCGATGAAGGTTAAGGTGTGGTTGCATGGATAGAGGAATGGCTTAGGTTAATATGACTATAAGGCTCTGTTTCGTTGTTGGGCTGTGGGATTAAATTTGGGCTATGCATGGGTGGGGTGAAGCCAAGGGGAAAAGGAGGGCTTGGGTCATCGCTATAGGCATTGAGGGGGGGGGGGGGGTGATTTGGGCTTTTGGGTCCGTTTCTGGATTTGAAAGGATAAGTGAGGGGTTGTCTATGTGTGAGGGTGAGATCGCCACTTGGTTCTTAGTGGTCCCTTCGGGTGTACCTACCTCCTAGATAGTGGCTTGGTACAGCTCTGTCCTACTAGTACAACGCTCCTAATGTACACTGTTTTGACATGGAATTTGTGGTGCGACCTAAAATGATGACGTATCCTGTTGTGCTGGCAAGGCTGTGACGTCATCAATTACGTTTAAATCATCACCATCGATGGGGGCTGGTTGAACCCGGTGGTTAGGTTTGTGGAATAACTCTGTCGGGGTGGTGGTGTTCTCTGCCTTAACCATGGCCCTGAGGCAATGAACTCATGGCCAAAAGGATTTCGAATGAAGAATAAACTACTAGGACATACATGAGACTCATGACCAATCAACCCACAATGATAGCATACATCAGCCAATTTCTCATATCTCAGACTAATCCAAAGGTGAGGGAGGTTATTTCTAGGTAGGAAAATACCTGGTATGAGAGGTCGTGAGAGGTAGATTTTGATTTGCATGCGAATAAACCTTTTCTAGGCTCTTTCACCTTCTCCGGCTAAATCAACCTGAACGACCTTTCCAGCTTTCTTGCCTAGCAAGCGAAGGTTGTTTGGGGATCTCCATAGTTCGGGGAGACCATGAAGTTGTACCCAGAATGCAGAGGATATGAAGTTGATCTCTTGCCATACGAGAGAGGGATTCCACTGCTTTAAGACTAGGTGTCCTTCTCTAATGGACCATGGCCTTCTTTGGTAGGCGTTTTTCATATCCGCTTCATGTTGGAAGTGAAAGGTGAATACATTGTTATCAAGACGACTCACTTGAATCTGAAAAATTGGTTTCCATGCTTTGTTTACCACATCAGAGACTATGGATGTTCCTACAAATTTATATGTGATAAGCTTCCCTAGTAGAACCCAGGAGGGAGATTTACAATCGTCTTGGTTTGGAGGGAGCTCTAGGCAGGCATCAATCCATGTGCTATTCTTGGTGCGAGCAATGAGGTCTAAGACCTCTATTGTAGGAGCACCGGAGAAGAAGACCGGTTTGAAAAATAACAGTCGAAGTATAGGGTAGATGAGGAATGGAGTCAAGTGGAGAAAGAAAAAACAAAAATAAATGAAGAGGATGGTGATAGGTATAATAATATAAAACAGTGATGATACTAGACAGCAAGGTTTGCAGTACAGCTTGGTGACAGTGGGATTTTGGAGAGAGGGGAAAAGGTAAGGGTGCTACAGAGAAAGGGAAAAGGTGCTATAGAGAGCACAAAAATAACAAAGTCCTCCTCTATTGAGTCCCTTCTTTTGGGATGTAAAATATTTAACTTCAGTGATCCGACCCAACTCATGTTAGTAATAATAAATGCATGTATTTTAAAATTGTTAGTTGATTTATTTTAAACTTTGAGATTTTGTTTTATCGCAGGTCTGTATTTTTTTTTAAGTAAAAATAAAATAATTTTTTTCCTTTTTCTTCCTCTATGTGCTACTTCTTTGTCAACAACACCATCATGACCTAGCTCGACTTAAGAGGTGACGAGACTCCAAGGTTAAGGGCCTATTTGGTTTAGACATGACTCAGTTTTTATAACTCAGTATTCATAACTCATAACTCAAACTCAAAACCCATAACTCATAACTCAAAACCCACTATCACTCAAAAACTCCAAAATTTTTGTTTGTTAACAAAACCCAGTCATATATCTCAACTTTTAAGTCCACCTTTTGCCAAAATGGTGGAGCCCACCAATCAGTCTTTTTCAACTGTCTTCTTCCCTTACCTGCGTGACTCTACACGAAGAACATGAAATCCACACCCAAACCCAATTTCATCACCACCACCAACGACAAACCCATATTCCACTGCCATCAACACCACCAACAGCCACACACAAAATCCAAAAGAATGCACAAGAAACCCATAACCAAATCTCACATTGTTGAAGAAGAAGAAGAACAACGTAAAGCAAAAAAAAACTGAAGCCAAAAAATGGAGCTTCGATTATTAACAGCTACTACGAGTACTAGTAGTAATAATACTAGTAGCTCTGCTGACGTGGTTACACCGCCTGAAGATCCGACCTGAAACAATGAAAGGATGGCGTTTGCTGTTGCTGCTACGGCGGCAAATGCGAAGTACATGCTAATGCCGCCGACGAAGCTTCCGATCTTGAGGTCCACATGTCTCACGATCCCACCTGGGCTCAATTCGACGTCGTTTCTCGAATCCCCTATTCTCCTCTCCAACATGAAGGTCTGGTCTTGCTCTCTCTCTCTCTCTCTCTCTCTCTCTATGTGATGCCGCAAAAAAAAAATCCAAAAGAATGCATAGCAAACCCAAACCACAAACATAGCAAACCCAGACTCCAAATCCGTAGATTGGAGACCTAACTCATGAAATTAGACATAAAGATGAACTGATCTAGTCTGAGCTTGAACTGATCTCATGGTGGCTCGTGGTGGTTCCTCATGATGGTGAAGATCTGGTAAAAGAGATGAGAGAGAGAAAAAACACCTGAGAGAGAAACCGATCTGGCAAATGGAGGAAAGAGAGAGAGAGAGAGAGAAAACGAAGGCCCAATCTAGTGGTTGCTTGTGGTGGTTGCTCGTGATGGTGATGATTGGTGTGGTGGTGGCGGCTTGTGGAAGAGCAATGAAAGGTCAGTGAGAAGAGAGAGCTCTGGCTAAAAGAAAAAAAATGAAGGGTGAGAAGAAACACAGAGAAGAACACGGACTATAATAAACTGATTTTATTATTTAGTAACGGCCCTTATCCATATTACATACCAGCAGCCAAACTTTCATAGAGACTTCGTTGGCCGGTGGGTTTGATAGGTCAATGTTGACCCAAGGACCATTGTGAAGATTCTGAAGACAAATAGTTCTTGCAACTGCTAAAAAGGGTAATCTCGGCTTACCAAAGAATGGCACATCCACATATATTATATTAGTGTTTTGTTTTGTTTTTTGTTTTTTTTGAGAAAGCACATTAGCTTAGTTTGTAGTACAGTGTTTGACCGAAGTTACTTATATTCTTATTTATTTGGTAGAAGGTGATCCAAGAGAACTCACAAAGCCAAACATGCTTTCTTGACTAAACGACAGGCAGCCAGCCGTCATAGTTTACTTCCCAGAACTCCACTCTATAATACGAGTCCAAGTTGTCCTAACACCAATCTTTCAATGTTTGAGAATATGGGCAAGTCCCTCACGTTCTCTTCCCTTCTCTTCCTCGTCTTCTTCACCAATTTTTTCATTGATTCAGCCACTTCTTCATGCCCCATAGATCTTAGCTACGTTGAAACGTTCCCATGGAACACTACAATGTGCCGTGAGGCCCGTGATCCGAATGGGACTCACTGTTGCCAGGCCCTTCTTAGCCTCTTTGGCATAGGAATAGCCCAACACCTCAAAGACACCTCTATGTTCCAACTTCCTGATTTAGCTTCTTCTTCTTCTTGCCTTTCCAATCTCCAAAACAAGCTTGAAGCTTTGTCAATCCAGCCTTCTTTAGTCCCACAATGCCTTGGAAGTGCAACAAATTTTGTTGCTAATACTTCACAGTGTGCTGGAATCATAACAACCCAAGATTGGAACCAAAGGGTTAATGGAACAACACGATTGGATTCATCTTGCCAAGGAGACATGACAGTCAGATGTGGTTTATGCGCTTATGCTGGCGTGCAAGTGAAATTCCAATTGGCCAATTTAGACCCAAATAACACACAAAAATGCTTCTACTTCGCAGTCATATATGCTGCAGGAATTGCTAATGAGTTTGGTCCAAAGGATGTCAGGACTGCTAGTTGCATACTGGGCATACCATTGTCTAGCTCTGCATCAAATAAGTCAGGGAACCATTTGAGTAGAACAACTCAATTAAAGTTGATTTTTGGGTTATTGGGTGCTCTTGTTGGAGTTTTGCTTGCTTTAGGAGTGATCATCTTGTATAGGAGATGGGACAAGAAAGAGAGGCAAAACGCTGTGCATGAAGAATATGTAAGCAGTTTCAAAAGTAGTGTGTTGCCCAACGCAGGTGCAAAATGGTTTCGTGTATCGGAGCTTGAACAAGCCACAGATGGATTTTCTCAGAGAAATTTGATTGGTCAAGGTGCATATGGGGTTGTCTACAAAGGAACTCTTTCAGATGGGACTTTGGTAGCGGTGAAACAAATTCTTGATTTGGAGCCCACAGGGGATGATGACTTTCGCAATGAGGTTGAGATCATTAGCAAAATTAGGCATAGAAACCTTATTGCTCTTCGAGGTTGTTGCGTTACAAGCGATAATCTGAAAGGTAAGAGGAGGTTTTTAGTTTATGATTTCATGTCAAATGGTAACCTTGGTGATCAATTGTTTATATGTAGGGAGAGATTAACATGGCCTCAGCGTAAGAATATAATTCTTGATGTGGCCAAAGGGCTTGCTTACTTGCATTATGGAATCAAACCCGCCATTTATCACCGAGACATAAAGCCCACCAACATACTTTTGGACCCTGCAATGAAGGCTAGAGTGGCAGATTTTGGTTTGGCAAAGCAAATTAGTGAAGGTCAGTCTCATTTATCTACAAGGGTTGCTGGCACACATGGTTACTTAGCACCTGAGTATGTTCTCTATGGGCAACTAACAGGGAAGAGCGATGTGTATAGCTTTGGGATTGTAATTCTAGAGATCATGAGTGGAAGGAAAGCACTGGACACATCAAATTCCTCAATACTATTGATCACAGATTGGGCTTGGATGCATGCAAAATCAGGAAATGTGGAAGAAATTTTTGATGAGTCAATAAGAGAAGAAGGGCCAAAAGGGGTCATGGAAAGGTTTGTTCAAGTTGGAATACTTTGTGCTCATGTTATGGTGGCTTTTAGGCCTACTATAGCTGAGGCCCTTAAAATGTTAGAGGGTGACATTGATATTCCTAGAATACGAGACAGGCCATTGCCACTTAGTCATGAGTCTTTTAGATCTTCATGGCGGAGGAGTATATCAAAAGAGAGATGAAGGCTTAATTAGCTCAACCATATGTATTAGAGCAGATTGCATCTATGAATTGGACTGGAAAACCTTGTTTGTGAGAAAACTTGGATTTGCATCCTTGGGTCAAAAATTAACTTCCATCGACCAGCCAACCTTTGAACATTCAAATCAAATGGTCAACGCTGGCTAAAGATACGTACTGGAATTTGACTTTTTCTTATTTTCTTTTTTTGTTATCTAATTTATATATAGTACCATTCAACCCTGAAATCACACAGAGAGAAGGTAATGTTAGAAAGAAGTTTTTTTTTTTTTTTTTTTTTTTTTTTTTTTTAACCTTATAAAATGTGCAAAGGTTTAATTCTTGCTGAGAAATGAAATCAATTACTACTTTATATTATCCTACAAGAAAATTAGTGATGCTACCGTCATTTTTCTCTCATTGAAAAACCAGTGTTCAACGAGTTGTTTGGTTAGGTTATTAGTGCAAGTTTCTTTCTAATTAATTTTATATCTTTTTTGGTAGTAGTTTATCATAGCTTCGAATTTATTACTTTGTTGTTATTCATAGCCATAAATGCATACTTCTCCTTCTCATATAATTGTGAGTCTCATTAATTAAATTTATATCTTTTCTGGTAGTAGTTTATCCTAGCTTCTAATTTATTACTTTGTTGTTATTCATAGCCATAAATTCCTACTCCTCCTTTTCATATAATTGTGAGTCTTATTAATTAAATTTATAGTAAGACCCTCGATTAATGTGAGAGGGAGAGTACGCATTTCTGATACTCCCAAAGTGTTCAATAATTTTTCATATCTATTTAGCCTCAAATACATTTGAGTTATGTTTTGCGCTTAGCTACAGTTAACATAATTAAAGCAACCTAACTTCGAATAGTTTAATTTCACACGCTATGTGTAGCACCCCGACCCAACTTTAAAATTTAACTATGTGTTTAAGCAGTTAATTACTATTTTAAGCCACTTTCTTTTTATAATTAGTAGAAGAGTATTTAATAAACCTATTATTTTATAATGCCATTGAATAAGAATGGTATAGATTTTAAATAATGTAATGGCTATTTGTATTATAAATATATACTAAGTTTAAGTATGTACAAAAATTATATTAAGTGGTTTAAGTTATTAGATATATAGTTGTTGGTGTTTAATTAAGTGTATTAAGGTAAGGATATATATATATATATATATATATATATATGCAAGGTGATATTATTCTTTGTTGAAAAGGTGAGTTATCCTTTCTTTCCTTAGCAATATACGTGAATCACCCAAGATATTTTGCTTGACTTCTTGGCTGCAGAAACTTTCTTAGTCTTCTTGCTTTGCTTCTTTGTTTTCTTCCTTCTTTGTTCTTATTGGCTGCACCTTTAGCTCTTCTTTGACTTTCTCAAAGAAAGAAGACTCAAGAAACTCTCTTGCTCTCACTTTCCACGGGTCCAAACATGCAAAATCAGAATTTCTCACTCAACTTTACACTCTTTTCTCTTAAGGAAATTGCTAGGAAGCTCTCTTAAGTCTTCCCTCAAGTCCACGGGTTCACACGTCAAAAGGAAGATAAGGCTCATCTCATTTCTTCTTTCTACTCTTTTAAAGAAACTAGAATAGTCAAGAACACTCTCTCCCTTTCATTCTCACGGGTCCTAAACCAAAAGAAAGAAAATTCTCTCAAGCTCTACTTCTCACACCTACGGGTCCAACATCAAAGAAAGAAAACACTCAACTCTTCCCTTCCTCTCTCACTAAAACCATATATCTCACTCTAAGGAAGGGGAAAATAGTTAACTAATTTTATTTTTCTAACTATCTAGTTAGTAGTTAAAGTTTTGGAACTATATTTTTTACTAGCATCTCGAGTCTCTTAGACTCGATTTTGGCTTATAAATCGAGTCTCCAAGACTCGATTTTTATAGTCTAATCACCTATGATGTGGCATCTTTTTCCACGTAGGACCACTCAAAAATCGAGTCTCTAAGACTCGATTTACAAATCAAAAATTTTTTTCATAAATTTAAGTCTATGCGCACCTCACCTCCCAGATCAGATCAGCGAGAGAGAGAAAAACTAGATCAGAGATCAGAGAGAGAGAGACCAGATCAGGGAGAGAGAAAGACCAGGGAGAGAGAAAGATGGCCTGGGCAGTCGCCGCGCGGCCGGGGCTCACGCGACCCGGGCTCGCGCGCCTGGGTCGCGCCGGCCTGGGGCTCGCCTGGCCTGGGTCGCGCCTGGGTCCTTTCCACTGCTTTTTTTTTTTTTTTTTTTCCTTCTGGGTCTGATTTGTTTTGGCTGGAGCTGGTTGTGAAATATATATGGGCTTATAAATCGAGTATCAGATACTCGATTTCCATGTAGATGCCACGTGGAAAAAATGCCAATTGAGACCTGATTAAAATATAAAAATCGACCCTCAAAGACTCGATTTATAGCCCCTAAATCGAGTCTCTTAAACTCGAGATGCTAGTAAAAAATATACTTTGAAACTAATGACTATTAACTACATAGTTGGGATTTTATGGTTATTTAGCCATTTCGTCCCTCTAAGGAAGAAATTAAAAGTTTAGCCCTAAGATTTCAGCTTCAAAGTTGTGGGTAAGTAAATAAAAATCTCATCTTATCATGGGTATTTTAATGGTGGTATGGTTTGCTTTAATTTCACTTCTATGTTTTTCTATTATGATTGTTAGAAGTTGGTTTTTGTGGTTTGTAAAAAATTGGGAAGCTTGTAAGTGTGTATATATATATATATATATGCTGTTTTAAGAAGCTTTGAAATTGTGTTGGTGATTTGTTGAAGGTAGATTAGGGTTTTTACTAATTAATGATTGTATATGATTAAGGAAGTAAGAAAAAGTCAGGATGAGTGCTTTTGATGTTATTGCTGGGATTTTTGGTTGTATGTAATTTTGCTCTAAATGGTTAAATGACTGTATATAAGTGTTTTCTAACATGTTTAATGAATGAATAAAAATCCCCATATGAAAATACCACCCTTTGGTAATTGTTTGTGAATTTTCAAGAAAATATTGCAAAGCTGTCACTGTGACAGATTCTGTGTTTATGCATGATAAATTATGTATTAAATTGTTTATAGTGAATTTGGATGCTAGGGTTATTTTCTATGAAATCTAAGACACATACGGTTGTTATGTAAGTGGTCTTACAGCATTTGGATGAACATAAAAATAATGGTTTAATTTGTAAGTTGCATGAAATTCTGTCATGACAGATCCGAGTGTGCTATATTGTATGATTTATAGTAAATCATGGGTTTATTCTTTGACTCCGAAATTTTATAGTTTATACTGGACATATAGGGGAGTAGTTATATAAAATTTCATAACAATTGGATGTGTGTGGACAGCCCGTTTGTATTTTACAAATGGAGCATATTCTGCTGAAATGAGCAGTGAACAACATATGCTATTCCTGACTTTGTGGATTTAATTCTCAAGTTAGGATGAATGTTTTGAGCTATAATTTAATATGCTCATCCTTTGGTATGTTAGAATCATATATAAATTTTATGAATTGGTCTGTGATTTAGTACATCATGTGGTCTGATGAATGTATTTTGTATTTGTGGAAACCTCTTTGAGGTGGGATTAGGACTTCCTTGATTTTATGAGAGATAGGCTTTGGGATAAATGTGTAAGTTATGATAAGGAGTAATGGATAGTAATAAGTTTTGATTTTGGTTTACGTGTTACCAGTCGTCAGGTCTAAGCTCCTTCGACTTTAGGCTCTCGGTTCCTTTGCTTTCAGGTAAGGGATAAGTTATATGGGCATTTGGTAAGTCATGAGGTTATTTTAAAGTATATTATGCATTAAAAGGTTTTGATTAGAGATATGACATATAATCATTATTCAGACAAAGATATGTTCGTGGGCTTTCGAAACCCTATGCATATGATTTAAGCATATTGATGCTATGACTAATTCCATGAACATGATGTTTAAAGAAAACAATGGAAATGCTTTTATTATGAAATATTATGCAAACTACGAATTTCAGTATGATGTATAAGTATGAAATGTTTTCGGGTTATATTCTCTGGTGATCTGAACTCTGCTAGTAGGGGTCAATTACTGGCTTTCTTTGGAAAATGTTATATAATTGGCCATTAAGTGGGACTGGCTCTGCTGTACCCGCCCTTGTTGGTTACGGCCAACTTGTGGAGAAAGCCAACCTACCCCCATAGTTGGAAGATATGTATTATGATGTGATCCCGGGAATACCTGGCATTGTGGAGAATGCTAGATGCCTAGCACCGTGGTGCTAGAAGCCTCACAAATAAGTACAAACTTATCAGATATGGACTAACCAATAAGTTATTTATGAACAACTATGCTATGTTATTAAGCATGAGAGAATTATTTTGTTTAAATGCATTATGAAAAGTTAAAAGCTCTCATGAAAAGAAGAAGTTTCTAATGAAAAGAAGGCTGTTCATTAAAGATAAAAGTTTTTGAAATTCTATTGTACTATAAAGATAAAGTTTTTGATGAAAGTACAAGTTTATATTAAGAAGTTACCAGATATCTGTTTTCTTTATGACATGTTAAGTTTTATGATTATGGAAGTTATAATATTTTACGAGAAGAAGTTTATGAAGGAAAGTTTTATTATTCTGTAAGATGCTTTCAGTTTAAGAAAAAGTTACCGATTATTTGATTAAGTTAAAATGATTATTTTGTAATAAAAATATATGTGGTGACTTTGTAAGAAATGAAAGAAATTCAATCCGAAGGGTTTCGATAATATTATTCTGATAATAAAAAGGAGAATAATTATTTTTCTACGAGTAGCGTATAAATTATTATTCTAAATAGTATAAAATACTATGCATGAAAAGATGTTCTCCTATCTGAACAATTATAAAATGAAATGAATTGATTTACATGCATCCTTATTAAATTCTCATATATCTTACATTTACTGAGCTGTGTAGCTCACCCCTTCCACTCTTTCAGTCAACAGGTTTTATTTTGGAGCAGAGGGAGCCTTAGTTGAGTTTTTGGAAGGAGCTGATTTTAGTTTTAAAAGTATAGATCCCAAATTAGCAATTCGATGTTTAGCTTTGTGGTATTGTGTATTTGAGGATCTAAAGAAAGTTGTGTACCTTACAATATTAAGAGATGTATTATGTGAGATATAGAATTTGAGTAACTGGTGGATTATATTACTCTTTGAGTACAGTGTAGATGCTCTGAATGTCAAGTGAAAGGTTATATCATTTAAGCAAAGATATAAGAATAAAAAGTAAGAGGGAAGCTTTTGTAAAAGCTTTTGTTAAAAGTTAAGTTAGTTCTTGTTAATATCAAGTTTAGGCTTGATATTAGCATGCCGATCATAGTCACAAATCTGGGTATCGGGTTTGGGGCGTGACACTATGACCATTGAACTTACGTTATGCGATTACACCCAGATAAAGTCCTATTCGTTTACGCATTTCTGGACCCATAACCCTTAAACACGAAGTCATATACATCCCCAAGACCGCCTTGTGGGTTAGAGCAAGATTTAGCCTTAAAGCTACCTTGAATCACAATTTTTTTCATTGAGTAAACAAATTAGCGACCACAATGGGAGATGCCAAGGAAAACAAGAAATGTATAAAACATTAAGAGTACAAATAATGAGACTCGAAACCCAGAAAGAAGCCAACTCAAGCTCCTTTTACAAACCAATGCCACAATTATGTTGGCAGCAGCAATTTGGGGATCATAATGCCTCTTAAATAAGAGTGTTGAAGGTCAGAACTACAAGAAATACCATCAAATGTCTTATTGATGTGGCAGGCAACAAGAATGAAGATATGGAGCAAATTAGTAAAATGGCTTTTAAGCTACTTCTCAAATACTGAGGAGATTAAATAAAAAATCCAAATATTTTCTTTTAATGATGAGAAAGCTCTAGGCCCCAATGGCTTTAATGCCCATTTTTTTACAGTCGGCTTAGTGTGTTGTTTGAGATGAAGAGATTCATGCCAAGATACCATTAAATGTTTCTTTGAATCAAGTAAACTATATTGGAATGAAGGGTTGGGTAGGATTGTGAATGTTCAAAATGTGTGTAAAACATCCTTGAACGTTTAGACCCCAAATTACAAAATATCAATTCAAGCTTATTATCAAACAATTAATGTGCGGAACATGAACATAAGCCAAACACAGAATTGATAAACAATCTAAGCCAAATATAATCACATCCACAACATAAAATAAATGGCAAAGATAAAGGAAGAGAGATGCAAATACAAGGACAACACTCGATGTGCTATCGAAGAGGAAACCGAAGCCCTCGGCGTAAAACCTCTCCGCCGCCCTCCAAGTGGTCAATAATCCACTAGAAAATATAGTTGGGATACATGAACAACAATAGACCCTCCAAGCCTAATCTACCCAGGTACCTAAGCCCTCCAAGTTTCTTGCTCCAACGAGGTTGCGCCGAACCTTTTTCTTTTCTAGCTTACCGGATTCTGCTATAACCCATAGCATCAACCAATAACCATTGGTCCCTTCCAAACTGCTTCCCTTAGCACCAAATGAACCTTCTCACAGACGTGGGTGTGATGAGAAAAGGATTTGGTCAAGAACCTCTCAAGGATGTATCAATGGAGAGGAAAAGAGTAGAGGAATTTGAGGAGTCTCTTGGTGAAGATTGGGGATGAGGCAATCTTGTTTTTCTTTAGGGTTTCTCTCACAAAATTCTCTCTAGAAGCTCTCTACATTTCGTGGGTATAAGGATCTCTATATAGTGGTGTGTGTTTGGAATACGAAGAGTCAGTTTTTGCTAAACAGGGTTGGTTGGCGGCTTGGCCTCGCGGCTGGTCCAAGTCGTGAGTTCAATTCGCGAGGTAACGGCCTGGCCAGCCTGGGACTTTTGTCCTGTAGTACGACAGCTGACGTGACCTTTCACCTCCCTGCATGCTTCTCACGTGCACAGCATTTGGAGGCTTGCAAGCCGCGAGTCAGTCGCGAGTCTTAGCCACGAGTCTCTACTTCTTTGCACAAAGATGAGCAATACTTCACACTCTCTTCACACACTACCCTTACATGAATTCCACCTAAATGCAAGGTTACTAAGTGCTAAATTACAAGCAAATTGGCACGGAATAAAGCCAACAAGATGGTTGATAAATTTCTACCTTACAACCTCCCTCTTTGGCTATTCCGTGACAAAACCCTATAACAAACTCTAGACTTAACGTGTGAGTTAGGAACAGTTGGAAAACTCACTCACACTTAACTCTAGAATCTGTGAAGCATTTGAACCATCAGAACAAGAACTCCTGAAACACAACAACACAATAAGTTCATTGTATGCAGAAAACTTGTAAATGCATATGAAGCAAGCACAATGCGATCAAGTACAATGGAATAAAGCAATAAACCATGGCAAGACCAAAACAAGCAATCGCTATAGACAAGTGATCACAATGCTCATTCACACATGGAATGAACATTCGGACATTCAAGCTGGCAAACACAAGGTAAATCACTTGAATGACCAACACTCAACCAATGCACATTACATGAAGTATATGCATCTAGGAATAAAGTCTTACAAGGGCACAAAAGTGACAGTACTTAGAAGGAAATGCATAACATTTAGTTATAAGTACTGATATAGCAAAGCACATATGTTGCAAAAAGCAAGGTACAAACCATAAAGCCTACAAAATACATAGAAACAAACCCTAAAAACTTACAAAATCAATATGGGTACAAAGCATAAACAAAAACCTTAAAAACCTACAAAGGTACTAGGTACAAACAGAAACACATAAAGTAAGCTGAAAGACCTCATATTATATACTGAATAACTACTGAAATAAATAACTATACCAGAGAATCACAAGTTTTCCAAAAGTATTAAAAACATATCAACACAAGATAAACACTCGCAGCCAGATAACAATAAACACATTAGATAAAACAAGAGTATATAACAACTATAATAACTCCCCTTTCAGTATGCTGCCTATCTCCCCCTTTCTATGTACTGCTCTCCCCTTTTGTCAGGAATAGCTAAAGGCTATCTTCGAGCTTTTGCTGTATAGCATCCAGTTGAGTCTCGATGGTTGTGAATCGCATCTAAGTTTGACTGTGAAACGTGTGAAGAAGCCGTTCTAAATTAGATATCTGATGAGACACATTTGCAATTAAGTGGCTCTGCTTGGCTGTTTGAAATCCAGGAGGAACAGATGGAGTCCCAGTTGATTGGACAGGAGTAACTATGGCATGAGCAAATGGAGATGCATGTGTGGATGGCTCAGTCTTAGGTTTCTTGGAGGAGTGACTCTTGCTTGCTTAAAGAGTGTACATGGATATTGGTCGAGGACGAGGCAGGATTTTCTCATCTGATGAAGGACTAACACCTTCACGAAGGACAATCTTCATGACTAGACTGCAGAATGGAAGAATTGTCCGTGTTGCTGAACGAGCTACTGTTTTCCTAATGATCTGAAATATGTGAGCATAGATGTCAATTGGGGCACCAGTAATGAGGTCACACAGAAATTTAGCCCTTCCAAGACTGATGAAGGCAGTATTTAACAGTGGGTAGAGATTGGACAACATGATCAGTTTTAGAGTTGTCAGTTTGGGTGAAAACAATGCAGTGCTTATAGATGATCCTATGCTTCCCACTTCATGTTCATTCCCAAGAACTTGAAGGATGTCTTGTGCCTGAAGTACTCTGTCATCGTATGGAGTTCGATCCACATTATTTGGTCAGGTGATGCGAAGTACCTTAGCAATGTAGTTTGCATTTATGGAAAATTCTGTTCCTCGTACCCAGCATTTCAACTCTACCCTAGTGTATCTGGCATTAGAGAAGAATTCCTTGACCAATTCTTCAATTGGATCCTTAAAATTTCCGAAAAGGTCAGCCCAATCTCTTTCTTCAAAAATCTTAGGGATAAATGTTGTCCCTAGAGTATCAAACTTGACAACTCTTTCCACAATGGCAGAAGCCTCTTTGAAAGTGTCTGTGTAAGTATTTGAATCAATAGGTGTCCTGAATCTCTCAATGGAAGAGTCCCTAGATAATTTAGATGACAGTCGTGTTCATTTAGCAACCGGGGTTCACGGGTCATCGATTACAATGTCTTTGCATTTGGATGAACAACGTGTCAACTGATAAACATCAAACACACAGCAGAGAACCAAATGCAATGCCACAGGATACACACATTAGTTTGATTAGATTCAGATATAAGAGTGTGAAACAAAGAGATTTCATAGAATCATAAAAGCATTAACTAGTCTAACACCAAGAAGACATAAGCAACACAGACAAAAGAAATAGGCAAACAAATATGATGAATGACAAAGACAACTTAGAGTCAAATGGGCAATGTGCATCACAAAGTCACAAAAGACAAAAAAAAAAAAAACCAAAAACATGATATGAATGGAGCAACACATTCATGAACCACATCATAGAGCACAGTCTCTCAAAAGACAGAAACAAGATAACACACATGTAGAATAAGAAACAAAGAAAAGCTTAGACAAGAACATCAAAACACAACACTCACAAACCCTCAAACCAAGTTCGAACCCATAAAAACTCAACAGCACAAAAACACCTCACAAAACAAAACAAAAAAAATGCTCGAATCAAGTACAATGAAGTGAGATATAGAAAACCCATACCTTTTTCTTGGTGTTTGATGAGGACATGATGCAAAAAATGAAAGCTTTTTTAGAGAGACACGGAGTGTTTGATAGAGAGAAATGGGGAAGATAATGAACAGTCACTGATATTCGAGGGAAAACTGAAAAAAAAAATTAAAAACTGTCTTTAAAACGCAAAACATGCATTTTTCGCGACTGAATTAAGTCGTCAGTTAGTCGCTAGGGTAAGCCACAAAACACTATGAACCCAAGATTTTCAAAAAATCTTCTAAGTGTTTTTCACGATTGAAAGGTCTACCCGTGAGATAGTCGCGATATGAGTCGCGAAAATCTCTGAGTACTCCTCACGACTGGACCTTCCACCCACGAACAAGTCGCTACATTGAGTGGCGAAAAACATAAAAACTCAAATTTTGAAAAAAATTCTAAGTATTTTTCGCGACTGAGACCTTGACTCACCAGTGAGCCACGAAAAGTCTCGGAGTGAGCTCGCGACTGGAACATGCGACTGGTTTTACTCGCGACTGAGTCGCCAAAACAAGGCAACACTATTTTTGAACTTTTTGACATTTTTGTAAAAACAAAAAACTTTCCAAAAACAAACTAAAACACTCAAAAATATTTTTGTGTTTGATAAATAAAGATTGAGCTTGTGAAAACACATTTAAACAAGTACAATCATACAAATGAATATGGCATTTATTGAACATAGACTTGTGTGTTATGTGTGGATATCAAACATGAGATAGTCCTTAGTCTAATGTGAAACTTCAATGATCAATTCAATCAAGGCATACACAACTAGCACTAGATAATGTGACCCATCTCAATTATAGAAGTATGCATATATGACCTCCCACATAAACTTGAGTACAATTCTTTGAAACTTTTCATTTGGCTCCATTTTCAACATATCATTTGATCCTTTTTTTTTTTTTAATAAACATATCTCATTGTAAGATCGATGCCTGAAATTTTGAATATTTCAACTTGATGGGTTAGCCTTTGGCTTTTTGGGCATCAAACAATTTATTTTGGTCGCTTTTCCTTTTTCCGAATCAAATACTAGTATATGTGACAGGCTCTTGTAGCTCAATATCTCTTTTCATTTGGAGATTTACATTTGTTGAGCTCTTTGAGTAAAGCAAAAAAAAAAAAAAAAAAAAAGTGGGAAGATATATAGGCATAAGTCTATGCATGTCTCAAGATTAACAAAACCATTCACTAATCATTCATGACAAGGTTGGAGATCTATTTACAACAGTCACATAGATTTCATAATTTCTTCCACAATGATATGAGTGCATAAAAGACAAGCTAAGCTCGTTAAATGCACAAAACTATTAGAACAAAGGTACAAGGCAAAACATGCTTTGAGACAACACTCAACAAAGTTGATCAAGCTTTTTAGATTTTCTACTTTTTATGTGTTCTTGGATTTTTTGACACAAAAGAAGAAAAGATTGATAAAAAACAATGTAAAAACATTTTAGAAAGAAACAAATAAACAAGCAACAAATCAAAACAAACAGAAGCATAAAGCAAACAACTAAACATATTCACAAAGCATAGGAAGAATTGATGCATGGACATGTTATGATGCTTATGCATGAGTACCATTCGTCACCCACACGTCACATGCGTTTGGGGTGATATCCTTGACGGATTGGGTACGAAAGTTAGGACTGTCAAACCTCTTTGTGAAGCTTTCCAAGCAATTTGTGAAGGCACCAATCATCTTCATCATGTCCATCATTCTGGGATCACGGTTTTGACTTCTTGACTGTTCACCACCCCAAGACCTATTGTCATTTCTTCTTCCTTGTGACCGAGGAGCGCTTGCATTGTTCAACGCTTTCAGCTTATGACAGTTGGGTCTGGTATGTCCTTGCAATCCGCAATAGTGACAACTGTGATTTGTTCTAGGACCCCATTGAAATCTTGGAAGTGATCTTCCTTTAGCTTCATGTCTGGCTTCTGATGGATCACGGACTGTATTGAACACCCGTTGATCAGCCATATTCTTCTTCTTTTCAGTCTTAACCTTGTCAGGAATAGACTCTTCCACAATTGGCTCTTTAGCCTTCACAAACCTCACTTCTTTGGTGACATTGGCTGATAAGCTACTCCCTCCGGTATATCCCACTTCGGACTTGTCTGAGACTGATTTTTGATGTGCAAGCATTTCATTCAATTTCTTGGATAAGACACGATCAACCTTAGCATTTGCTTGAAGTACTTCATGCTCAAGAAATCGAATCTTTGAATAAGCTTCCAGCAGTTCTCCATTCATTTTCTTCACTTCACATTTGGCCTCTTTGTATTGCACTAGAAGAATTTTGTAATCTTCCTTGGCCCTCTTCATCTTCTTAATGGCTGCATTAGCCACCTTAGCATATTCACCGGTTTTCTCAAGGAATGAGTTGTAAGTCTCTTGCAGTCCCACTGCTTCTCCAACTTCCTCATCTTCAGACTCCTTAACTATTCCACTAGACTCCAAATTAGAATGCACACCAAGCTCCTTCACAAGTGTACCCAAATCATCTGAGGACTCCATATGTGCAATGGTCATGAATGCGGAGTAGTTTCCTTCTCCGTCACAACTCTCTTCAGAATCAGAACTTGAAGAATTCAAATTACTCAGCGTTGTGGCATACGCCTTGCCTTTCCCTCTTAAGAAATTGGGATACTCCTTCTTGAGATGTCCATGGCCATTGCATTTATAACACACAATATCCGAAGGAGATTGAGAATCCTTCCCTTCTTTCCTCTTAAACTCTTTCCTATCACCTCTTGAAGATGAAAACTTCCCTCTATTAAATGGTTTCCCACTGTTCTTCATCTTCAGAATTTTGCGGAAGTTTTTCGCAAGATATGCTACTTACTTCTCTACTCCATCTTCTTCGGAGGAATCATCCATTCTTTCGGTGATGGTTTTGAGAGAAAGCGATTTACTCATCTTGTGGGAAGGCAGTCCCAGTTCATATGTTTGGAGAAACCCAATTAGCTCTTGAATTTTGATCTCATCCATGTCTTTACTCTCTTCTATGGCTGTGACTTTTACTCTAAAGCTTTCAGGCATGGACCTCAAGATTTTTCTCACCACCTTAGTATCTTCAATCTTCTCACCAAGATTGAGCTTAGCAATGACAATTTCGTTGAGCTTCCCATAGAACGAATCAAAAGATTCATCTTCACCCATCTTGAGTTATTCAAATTTAGTGGTAAGCATTTGGAGTTTTGTGTCCTTAACTTTCTTTGTACTTTCATAGGTAGTCTCCAAAATCTCCCAAGCTTCCTTGGCAACTGTCATGTGAGATATCCAGTGGAATTCATCTAGAGACACACCACAGAAAATAGCATTTAAAGCTTTACTATTAGCATTGGATGCCGCAAGAGCTGTCTTATCCTAAGTAGATTTAGCAACCTCCGGCCTAGTCCAACCTACTTCAACCGCATCCCAAACGGTGTCATCAATAGAACATAAAAATGCCCTCATTCTGACTTTCCAGAAATCATAATTGTTACCATAAAAAAATGGTGGAACATTTAAGGTTTGAGACCTATCCATCTCAAAAAGGGTCAAGGATCACTCTCAGGTATTTAAATCACAGCGAGTGTACCCGCTCTGATACCAATTGAATGTTCAAAATGTGTGTAAAACACCCTTGAACGTTTAGACCCCAAATTACAAAATATCAATTCAAGCTTATTATTAAACAATTAATGTGCGGAACATGAACATAAGCCAAACACAGAATTGATAAACAATCTAAGCCAAATATAATCACATCCACAACATAAAATAAATGGCAAAGATAAAGGAAGAGAGATACAAACACAAGGACAACACTCGATGTGTTATAGAAAAGAAAACCGAAGATCTCGGCGTAAAACCTCTCTGCCGCCCTCCAAGCGGTCAATAATCTACTAGAAAATGTAGTTGGGATACATGAACAGCAATAGACCCTCCAAGCCTAATCTACCCAGGTACCTAAGCCCTCTAAGCTTCTTGCTCCAACGAGGTTGTGCCGAACCTTTTTCTTTTCTAGCTTACTGAATTCCGCTATAACCCATAGCATCAACCAATAACCATTGGTCCCTTCCAAACTGCTTCCCTTAGTACCAAATGAACCATCTCACAGACGTGGGTGTGATGAGAAAATGATTTGGTCAAGAACCTCTCAAAGATGTATCAATGGAGAGGAAGAGAGTAAAGGAATTTGAGGAGTCTCTTAGTGAAGATTGAGGATGAGGCAATCTTGTTTTTCTCTAGGGTTTCTCTCACAAAATTCTCTGTAGAAGCTCTCTACATTTCGTGGGTATAAGGGTCTATATATAGTGGTGTGTGTTTGGAATACGAAGAGTCAGTTTTTGCCAAACAGGACTGGTTGGCGGCTTGGCCTTGCGGCTGATCCAAGTCGCAAGTTCAAGTCACGAGGTAACGGCCTGGCCAGCCTAGGACTTTTGTCCTGTAATACGACAGCTGGCGTGACCTTTCACCTCTCCGCATGCTTCTCACGTGCACAGCATTTGGCGACTTACAAGTCGCGAGTCAGTTGCAAGTCCTAGCTGCGAGTCTCTGCTTCTTTGCACAAAGATGAGCAATACTTCACACTCTCTTCACACACTACCCTTACATGAATCCCACCTAAATACAGGGTTACTAAGTGCTAAATTACAAGCAAATTGGCATGGAATAAAGCCAACAAGATGGTTGATAAATTTCAACCTTACAGATTGGATTTTAAATCTTTTGGAAACTCAGATTGGATTTGATTTGGGATGTAAAATATATATATATATATATATATATTTTCCTGATAAACTACATATTCATTCAAACAAACTAAACAGAAGAACAACAGGAGGCATCCCCCTTACAGACCGACTCTAACCTTGGGGGGGAGATTGCCACTAGAAAAACAAAAATGGTCCCTAGAGTTCAAAGCATATTTTGCAGATACATGGGCTGCATAATTGCTATCCCTCCGAACCCAACAGAAAGAGCAAGACAAGAAAAAGGAAGATAAACTACGGATATTGCAGATAAGTGTGTCTAGAGCCCAATTTGGAGTGTGGTCTAGATGATTCAAGGCGTCAAAGCAAATTTTTGCATCTCCCACGAAAATGACTGATCTCCATTGTTGTTGGGAGGCGAGCTAGACTACCCAAAGTAGTGTCGAGGTTTCTGCTATCATGGGAGAACACAGATGATGGACTTTTCCCCATAAGAAGAGCACTTCTCCCAAGTGGTTTCGGGCCACAACAGCTAAGGCTGATTTAGTGGAGTCTAAGGCAGCATCCACATTAATTTAAATGTGGTCTGCAAAGGGAGGAGACCAGATAGAGGGGTCAACAGTCGAGGCGAGGAGGGAAGTCAGGGAAAACACCTTGGAAAGTTCCTGAAACCTTGCTTGCATATTCAAACAAGCCTTATTTATACTAGCTTGCTCCTGATGAAATAGATGAATATTTCTAGCTTTCCAAATCTCATCAACAATGAGGGCCATGTTAAAGGAGATAGTCCAGCGTTCCTGTGCTGAAATAGGTGCATTTGGTGGATTTAGAATCAACTTTAGAATGTCCTCGCCTGAGTTTAGCGATGCTACATTTATCCTTAGACCCCAACCTGAATTTGTCCATAGGGTTCTTGCGAAGTGGCACTCAAGGAACAGGTGAACACAGCTCTCAACTTCTGCAAAACAGAAAATGCAAGATGGATCAATGTGTTGCATTGTTCGCTGGAGATTCTCTCTCGTGGGGATGGCATTGGCCCCGATTCTCCATTACAGCATTTTAACACGCTTCGGCAACCTTATCTTCCACAGAGTCTTCCAATGAGACAAGTCTTGATTCCCATTGCTAGCATGGGAGAACGCCACTCTCTGGACTGATTTGATAGAGAAAATTCCCTTGGCATCGGGTAGCCAGATGAGCTTATCTTGCCTAAGGGAGTGAGGGATTGGAATGGTGAGTATGGCTGCAGCATCTTCAACAACAAAGATATCTTTTACCTTATCTTCATTCCAAGCTTTTAAGGTGTGGTCTAGGGGATAATGGGCTTTGATGGGTAGCTGGAGGTAATTATCAATTCTCGGCTTGGGCTTAAAGCCATCTATCCAAGGAACCCAAGGGTCCACCCATACATTGATGGTTTCACTATCTCCCAAAAGAAAACACGCTCCTTTTACAATCAAAAGCTTTGCTCTTTCTATCGCTCTCCAAGTGGGGGAGGCAGATTTACTCGGGTTTGTTCTAAGCCAGTCATCGCTGACCTTGTACTTTGATTGCAATACCTCCATACAAATGCTTTGATTGCCTAAGACAACCATCCAAGCAAACTTGGCTAGGAGTGCATCATTCACTTCCTTTGTTTTTTTGAAGCCTAGGCCTCCTACACATTTGGGCCTACAAAGTTTGTCCCACTCTTTCCATGCAATAAAACTACCTTCTTTCTTCTTAGGTTGCCACCAAAATCTTCTAGCTAGAGCATCCAGCTTGTCACAGTTCTTGATAGGAATATTGAAGGCAGATAAAAAGTAGGTGGGAATGGCTTGGGTTACCGAATTTATAAGTGTGCATCTACCTTCCCCGGAAAGGCTTCTACTTCTCCACCCCGTGAGTTTTGCTTCTACTTTGTCTATCAAAAACTTGAAATCTTTAGACGGAGATCTTGACAGAAACATGGGAGCTCCACGGTACACAGCATCCTTTTTTAGGCTTTTTAAATCAAGGATTTGCTTTATGGCTCTTCTACTACATGGGCCAGTGTGCTTTGAAAAGAAAATACCAGATTTGGATTTGTTAATGCTCTGCCCTGACCATAAGCAATACTTTTCCAGGAAATCATCTAATCTTTGGGCATCATTCCTTGTAGCTTTAGAGAAGAGAATAATGTCATCCGTGTACATGACATGCATTATGGCAAGCCCTCTAGCACAAGGTTTGGTACCACTGATGCTCCCCGCCCCAAGCTCTCTCTCCAAGAATCTTGACAAAACTTCCTATCCAAGAATGAACAAGTATGTTGAGAGCGAATCGCCTTGCCTTAGACCCCTGCTTGGATTGAATCGCTCTATCTTGCCACCATTGACCAGGACTTCAAAGGATACAAAGTTAATGCAAGTTAGAATCCAATTGATGAACATAGGATTGAACCCCAGGTTTTTGAGAATAGCTTGGATGAACTTCCAATTAAATCTGTTGTAATCTTTCTGGAGATCTATTTTAAGGGCCATAAAACCTGATTTGACCTTTCTCGTTTTGAAACTGTGCAGGAGTTCATGGACAATAACCTGGTTTTCAGCGATCCATCTTCTTGGAATGAAAGCGGATTGGCACGGAGAAATGATTTTGTGCAGAATAGGTTGTAGCTTTGCAACAAGGATCTTGGAGATTACCTTATATATGACATTGCAGAGGCTTATAGGGCGGAAGTTGTTTGCTGATGTTGGGTTAGTCGTCTTTGGGATGAACACAATGAGAGAGCTATTGGCTTCTCTGGGCAAGCAACCATCTGTGAAGAAAGATAAGACTGCATTTGTGCCTACATCCCCGACCATTGGCCAGAATTCCTTATAGAACAAAGCAGGGAAGCGATCGAAGCCCGGAGGTTTGAGGTCATGCATTTGAAAGAAAGTTTCTTTAATCTCTTCACGAGATGGAATTTTCTTCAGCATGTCATTATCCTCCTCGGTGATATAGTTATTCATGAGATTGTCAAGGTGTTTCGGGAAGGACACATATTTTTGAGCATACAAATTTTTGAAGGATGAAAGAATGGTATGCCTGATTTGAGTTGAGCTCGTGACCCATTGGCCTTCCTCTGACTTAATAGCATCAATGTGGTTCCTCCTTCTACTAATGATGGCAGAAAAGTGGAAGAATTTTTTATTTCTATCTCCTTCCTTCAACCAGAGCTCGTGAGATTTTTGCTTCCACATGATTTCACTTCTGAACAGCCATTCTGATAATTCAAGATGGAGCTCCTCCTCAATTTTGCCATTATGCTCCAATGGTGGTTTTCTTTGAACTTCAATGATCTTTTCCATCAAAAGATTTATTCTTGCTTGGCAATGCCTAAACACTTCTTTATTCCATTTTCGGAGTGCATCCCTGGTGTTAGCTTGCTTTTTGAGGAGTTTAAAAAAAGCTGGACCTCTAGCTTGCACATTCCAAGCCTTCTCCATAATGGAGTTGCATCCACTATCCCTGATCCAGGCTGCTTTGAATCTGAATGATCTATGGGCAAAGCTATCTTCTGGATTAGTATCTAATAGGATTGGGGTGTGGTTTGATTTGAAGGCTCCTAAATGAGCCACAGCTGCACTGGGGAAAGCAAGGTGCCACAGATACTAGCAATGCCTCTGTCCAGTCTTCTTTTTATAGCGGAGCTTCCCTATCTCCCTTTGGCCCATGTGTAAGAATTACCAGAGAATCCTAGGTCTATAGCACCGAATTCGAAGATAAACTCTTTTAGATAGTTGATGGCCAAGGATTCTCCACTTCTATTTCCTTCAAGAATCTCCTTGTCATTAGTCGTGAAGTTGAAGTCGTATATGCAGACCCATAGGCAAAGGCAGGAGTTAATAAATGCCATGAGATTCTCCTAAGCCTTTTGCTTCTTGGCAGGGTAGGAAGGGTCGTAGAAACCAATCACAAAGTGCAACGGACACTTTGATCATGATGATATTTTTGTTAAATTCCACTTGGCTTATCAACAAACCAACTTTCCACATAACACATAGACCACCTACTATACCTTTAGCCTCAACAACACACATATCAGTAATCTTTAAAGAAAACAAAACTTTTTTCATCCTAGCTCCAGTAGCTTTAGTTGCACTAAGAAAAGTAATGACTAGGCTATTCCCTTTTATTTGAGCCTTAAGGGCTCTGACTGTCGCAGCATTACAAATGCCACGACAGTTCCAGCCTAGGACTTTCATGGGGAGATTGGGGGCTTCATAAGGCCCACCTCCTCAGCCGTAACAGAAGCATCAAAGCATGAAAAGTTTTTGATAGAAGCATCATCATTGGAGCTACCAATTTCAAAGGACTCACCTCGATGTACTGGGTAGCATTGGCTTGTTAAAATGGCCTCACCTATACTAGAATCAGAGAAAACTGCTTCGGGAGCGTGAACGGTGGGGTGAAGCATAGGTGGGGTGAAGCCAGGGGGAAAAGGAAGTCTTGGGTCATCGTTGTGGGCATTGGGGGGGGGGGGGGGGCTGATTTGATCCTTTGGGTCCATTTGTGGATTTGAAGGGATAAGTGAGGGGTTGTCTACATGTGATGGTGAGATCGCCAGTTGGTTCTTGGTGGTCCCCTCGGGTGAGCCTACCTCCTGGTTAGTGGCTTGGTACAGCTCTGTCCTACTAGTACAACGCTCCTGAGGTACACTATTTTAACAGGGAGTTTGTGGTGCAACCTGAAATGATGACGTATCCTTTTGCGCTGGCAAGTTTGTGACATCATCAGTTGCGTTTAAATCGTCACCATCGATGGGGGCTGGTTGAACTCGGTGGTTAGGTTTGTGGAATAACTCCGCCGGGGTGGTGGTGTTCTCTACCCTTAGCCATGGTCCTGAGGCAATGAACTCATGGCCAAAAGGATTTCGAATGAAGAATAAACTGCCATGACATACATGAGGCTCATGACCAATCAACCCACAATGATAGCATACGTCAACCAATTTCTCATATCTCAAACTAATCCAAAGGTGGGGGAGGTTATTTCTAGGTAGGAAAATACTTGGTATGAGAGGTCGTGAGAGGTCGATTTTGATTTGCATGCGAATAAACCTTTTCCAGGCTCCTCTACATTCTCCGGCTAAATCAACCTCAACGACCTTTCCAACTTTCTCACCCAACAAGCGGAGGTTGTTTGGGGATCTCCATAGTTCAGGGAGAACATGAAGCTGTACCCAGAAAGCAGAGGATTTGAAGTTGAACTCTTGCCATACGAGAGAGGGATTCCACTGCTTTAAGACTAGGTGTCCTCCTCTAATGGACCATCGCCTTGTTCGATAGGTGTTTTTCATATCCGCTTCATGTTGGAAGTGAAAGGTGAATACACTGTTATCAAGGCGGCTCACCCGAATCTTAAAAGTCGGTTTCCACGCTCTGTTTACTGCATCAGAGACTATGTATGGTCCTATAGATTTATATGTGATAAGCTTCCCTATTAGAACCCAAGAGGGAGATTTATAGTCATCTTGGTTTGGAAGGAGCTCTAGGCAGGCATCAATCCATGTGCTATTCTTGGTGCAAGCAATGAGGTCTGAGACCTCCATTGTAGGAGCACCAGAGAAGAAGACCGGTTTGAAAAATAACAGTTGAAGTATAAGGTAGATGAGGGATGGAGTCAAGTGGAGAAAGAAAAAACAAAAATAAATGAAGAGGATGGTGACAGGTATAATAATAGAAACAGTGGTTATACTAGATGGCAAGGTTTGCAGTAAAGGGTGACAGTGGGATTTTGGAGAGAGGGAAAAGGGTAAGGATGCTACAGAGAAAGGGAAAGGGTGCTACATAGAGCACGGAAATAACATAGTCCTCCTCTGTTGAGTCCCTTCTTTTGGGATGTAAAATATTTAACTTCAGTGATCCGACCCAACTCATGTTAGTAATAATAAATGCATGTATTTTAAAATTTGTAGTTAATTTATTTTAAACTTTGAGACTTTGTTTTATCGCAAGTCTGTATTTTTTTAAAGTAAAAATAAAATAATTTTTTCCCTCTTTCTTCCTCTATGTGCTACTTCTTTGTCAACAACACCATCATGACCTAGCTCGACTCAAGAGGTGACTAGACTCCAAGGTTAAGGGCCTGTTTGGTTTAGACATGACTCAGTTTTCATAACTCAATATTCATAACTCATCACTCAAACTCAAAACCCACTATCATTCAAAAACTCCAAAATTTTTGTTTGTTAACAAAACCCAGTCACATATCTCAACTTTTAAGTCCACCTTTTGCCAAAATGGTGGAGCCCACCGATCAATCTTTTTCAACTGTCTTCTTCCCTTACTCGCGTGACTCTACACGAAGAACATGAAATCCACACCCAAACCCAATTTCATCACCACCACCAACGACAAACCCATATTCCACTACCATTAACACCACCAACAACCACACAAAAAATCCAAAAGAATGCACAGGAAACCCATAACCAAATCCCACATCGCTGAAGAAGAAGAAGAACAACGCAAAGCAAAAAAAAAAACCGAATCCAAAAAATGGAGATTCGATTATTAACAACTGCTACGAGTACTAGCACTAGTACTAGTAGTAATAATACTAGTAGCTCTGCTGACGTGGCTATACTGCTTGAAGATCCAACCCGAATGAATGAAACGATGGTGTCTGTTGTTGCTGCTACGGCGGCGAACACAAAGTACAAGCTGATGTCACTGACGAAGCTTCCGATCTCAAGGTCCACATGTCTCACGATCCCACCTGGGCTCAGTCTAACAACGTTTCTCGAATTCCCTGTTCTCCTTTCCAACATGAAGGTCTGGTCTTGCTCTCTCTCTCTAATGCCACACAAAAAATCCAAAAGAATGCATATCAAACCCAAACCACAAACATAACAAACACAAACTCCAAATCCCTAGTTGGAGACCCAAATCATGAAATTAGACACAGAGATGAACCGATCTGTGCTGAGCTTGAACTGATCTCACGGTGGCTTGTGGTGGTTGCTTATGATGGTGAAGATCTGGTAAAAGGGATGAGAGACAGAAAAAACACCTAAGAGAGAAACAGATCTGGCAAAGGGAGGAGAGAGAGAGAGAGAGAGAGAGAGAGAGAGAAAACGAAGGCCTAATCTAGTGGTTGCTCGTGATGGTAACGACTAGTGTGGTGGTGGCGGCTTGTGGAAGAGCAATGAAGGGTTAGTGAGAAGAGAGAGCTGTGGGTAAAAGAAAAAAAAATGAAGAAGGAGAAGAGGCAGAGAGAAGAATGGGTTGGAGTGAGAATGTCAAACTGATTTTTGGAGAGAGACGTTATGTGATGGGACAAGTCATATAGGTGGGTCCCATTCTTTGCTTAATTTTACAAAAATGCCACTAGAACTCAATTCTCAAAAATTGAAAACACCAAAAATTATGTTTTCGTTTTCCATCATCCACATCCAAAATTTTGAGTATTTGAGTCATGAAAACAATGATCCAAAACTAAACCAAACAAATGGTCATTCGTGGGACCCACTCGGTTTGGATGATGGATCATGAAAATTGTGTGATGTCACTCAGTTTTCATAATATCCAAACATGCTCTAAATGTCTCACATGGTCATGAATTGGTACCTTTTTTTTTTTTTTTTTTTTGAGAAAATGTCAAAAAGAAATTATTAATTCAACATAATTCAAAACAACAAGAGGCTGAGTTGGGAAAAAATGTGCACACCAAAGGAAAATGGTGGGTTGGGTTTCCGAGATCTCAAGGCCTTCAATTTAGCTCTATTAGCTTAACAAGGGTGGCGATTACAGATGAACTCCTACTCCTTGTTTCATAGAGTACGTAAATCCCGTTATTTCCTAAATACATATTTCTTACATGCGAAGTTGGGCACAAAACCATCATTCGCATGGCGAAGTATCTTGTCTGCTCAATCCGTTGTGCAGTCAGGCTACCGTTGGCAGGTAGGAGACGGTAAATCCATTGAGTTTGGACTGATCGCTGGCTGCCAAGACCCTCCACTTTCCGAGTGCTAACACCTCTTGCCTTAATTCCAGCAAACACAATGGTAGACTCTCTCATTGACTCGGATAGCGGTGATTCGAACATCAACCTGATCAACCAAATTTTTCTTCCCGACAATGCCACTTACATCTTTAGCATTCCACTAAGTCGCCACAAACTGCAAGACCGCATGATTTAGGCATACACTCCTAGGGAGCGTTTCACTGTCAATAGTGCATATAAAAGGGTGCTGTCCATGACCCAGACTTCAGTTTTGGCAGAAACATCCCATGACACCGGTCAAAACCCATTTTAGTGCCAGATTTGGAACCTCCACATCCCTAACAAGATTAAACTCTTCACCTGGAAAGCATGCAAAAATATCCTTCCTACCGAAGCCAACCTCTACCATAAACGAGTCATTGAAGACCCCACCTGTGAAGCTTACGTTCTTGCACCGGAAATTGTTGGACACTTGTTCTGGGATTGCACTGTCGCTAAGGATGTTTGGAATCTCTTGGATATACCATTCGATAAAAACGGGATCAACCACAAAGACTTCATGGACTTCCTTTGGAATTTGCTCTTCAAGCAACACATGGGTACCAAACTTAATGAACTTGTCATCAAAACGACATGGAGTGTATGGTTCAGCCACAACAAGACACAATTGGGGGAAGCTCACCAATTAGCACACAAAATCCTGATGAGAGCTCGCTCACTGCTGCAGGAATACCAGCTTGCTCATCTTTGGCCCACCTAGTTCAAGGAAGCCACGGATAGTCACTGGGTCCCACCTACGTTCCCCTGGTACAAGGTCAATATGGATGCTGCAGCCTTCTCCCACCTCAGCATGATTGGAGTCGGTGTGATCATTCGAGACCACGTTGGATCGGTTATTGCTACCTTAAGCAAGCACCTCCCTCTCCCTTTGGGTCCTTTGGAAGCGGAAGCTAAGGCACTGGATGAAGCCACTATTTTTGCATGGGACATAAGGGTTAGAGATGTCATTTTTGAAACTGACTCCACTACTATATGTCATGTTATTAAGAGTCCCACTGATGCCCTGATCTCTATCTCTACTATAGTCTCAGGAACTTGCTCTAGACTATGTGAGTTTCGTACTTTCCAATCATTACACGTGGGGAGACAAGGAAATTGACTAGCTCATACTTTAGCAGCTTTTGCTAAGAATATTAACTCTTTTGTAACATGGATGGAAGAGTGTCCACCTTTCATCGCATCCTTTGTTTCTCAAGATGCTATGTTCTTTTTTGCAATTTAATGAAATGCAAGTATTTCTTATAAAAATAAATAAATAGATAATAACTACAAATTGACATGATACCCATCAAGGGTATGCAGGCAACTTAAATACATTAATTAGGTGCAATCATAAATAAATACAAAAACATATTTTCACTTAAAATACTAAAAAATTATAAAGACATCATGATTAGAATCAAAGGATTTCTCATTGAAATAAGTAATTGTAACTAAAAGATACATGATCTTGAATGGGTACTACACATTAATAAAGCTCGTATAGACGTACACCTAAAGACATACCGGTTAAATGTGGTTTAATAATTTTATTTGGTAGAAACAGTCACTCCGGAAACCAAGTCTTCCTCAATAATACATGTTCCTTTGATAGGTAATGGGCTTGAGGAAAGAGAGTGGGCTGGGAATGATCTAATTGTGAGAAAACTCATTGCACTCCGTTGTCACCATCATCGCTAGCTGTAGTCCTCATATATGGGTTGTGCGACGACTTGGGGTTTGTGGTGATGGGTCAACATAGTCAGGGTTCTGGGCGGTTTATGACAGCAATTTGGGATTAGGGTGGTGTTGTGAGATGGCTAATTTGCTAAGGCTCCAACAACACCACCACCAAACCCCCCCCCCCCCCCAATTCTTCTCTCAAATTGCTAGTGTGTCTAGAAATGATATTATTTTAATCACTACAAAAAACTTGACCTATAGTGGCCTTTTTTTTAGTGGCGTTTGTAAAAAACGCCACTATAGGTACCCTATAGTGGCGTTTTCTACAAATGCTGCTATATCCATTCTATAGTGGCGTTTGGAGGGACCTATAGTGGCGTTTTAAAAAATGGGTCTATAGCAGCGTTTCTCACGACCTATAGTGGCGTTTTCAAAACGCCACTATAGTTATGGGCCTATAGTGGCGTTTGACAAACGCCACTATAGCCCAGAATAAATAAAAAAAAAAAAAAAAAAAAGAATCCAGCACAAACAGGAAAAAAAATAGTAATAAATATATAAAAGAGGGGGCCTATAGTGGCGTTTGACAAACGCCACTATAGGTTCTAGTCTTACAAATGCCTATAGTGGCGTTTGTCAAACGCCACTATAGCCTAGAATAAAAAAAAATTAAGAAAAAGAATCCAGCACACAAAAAAAAAAAAGAAAAAAAAAATTTAAAAGAGTGGACCTATAGTGGCGTTTTGGGTGGACTATAGTGGCGTTTACTAAACGCCACTATAGGTCAAAAAAGGCATATATATCTTCAATATTAAAAAAAAAAAAAAAAAAAAAAAAAAAAAAAAAAACCAACTGAATGAATTCCAGCGTGCATAAAGAAATGGAATATGCCATAGAATATGCCTAGAATATTCTATGGCATATTCCAAAATATTTGAATATATTATAAATATATATTTATTTAAATGTATATATTATTATATATTTATATTTAATTGAGAGATGTTAGATTCACAATAATTTTACAGCATTTTGACAAAAAATCATAAGTGGTTAGTTGTTATTTGTTTAAATTTGAATTTAACACTAAAATTACTTTTTTACTCCAGCAATAACAATCAGTAACAACCTACCACTTAAAATTTGTTATAAAAATGTTGTGAAAATGTTGTTGACATATCATTTCTCTTTATATATATACATATTTTATTTTTTTTATGTATGAAAAATGCTACATCCACAACATTTTCACAATATTTTCACAACAAATCATAGGTGGTTAGTTGTTATTTGTTTAAATTTGAACCTAACACTAAGATTACTTTTTTGCCCCAATAATAACAATCAGTAACAACCTACCACTTAAAATTTCTTGTAAAAATGCTGTTGACATATCATTTCTCTTTATATATATATATATATACATATTTTATTTTTTTTATGTGTGAGAGATGCTATATCCACAACATTTTCACAATATTTTCACAATATTTTCACAACAAATTATAGGTAGTTAATTGTTATTGGTTTAAATTTGAACATAACACTAAGATTATTTTTTTGCCCCAACAATAACAATCAGTAACAACCTACCACTTAAAATTTGTTATAAAAATGTTGTGAAAATGTTGTTGACATATCATTTCTCTTTATATATATACATATTTTATTTTTTTTATGTATGAAAAATGCTACATCCACAACATTTTCACAATATTTTCACAACAAATCATAGGTGGTTAGTTGTTATTGGTTTAAATTTGAACGTAACACTAAGATTACTTTTTTGCCCTAATAATAACAATCAGTAACAACCTACCACTTAAAATTTCTTGTAAAAATATTGTTGACATATCATTTCTCTTTATATATATATACATATTTTTTTTTTTTTTTATGTATGAGAGATGCTACATCCACAACATTTTCACAATATTTTCACAACAAATTATAGGTAGTTAATTGTTATTAGTTTAAATTTGAACCTAACACTAAGATTATTTTTTTGCCTCAAAAATAACAATCAGTAACAACCTACCACTTAAAATTTGTTATAAAAATGTTGTAAAAATATTATTAATATATCATTTATATATATACACACACATACATACTTATCATTTCTCTTTATATATATATATATATATATATATATATATATATATATAAATTTTAAAAAAACATTAAAGCCCCCCACCTACCCCCACCTACCCCCACTCTCCCATATCTCTCCCTTATCTCTACGCCAAGCCTCAGACAAATTCCTTTCTCTTTTGCTTTTTTTGTTTTCTTCATTTCTCTCTTTTTCTCCCTTAACTCTCCACGCCAAGTCTCAGCAGACTTCCTTTCTCTTTTGTTTTTTTTTTTTTTTTTCTTTCCTTCTTCTTCTCCCTTATCTCCACTCCTCCATCTTTCTTCTTTACTTTTTCTTTCACTCTTCTTTCAATTCACACTTGAATTGATTCTTTTTTGTTTCTCTCCATTTTGATTTTATTTCTTTTGTTTTTTTTGTGGTGGTGTTAATATTTGTGGGTTTTGGATTTGGAGATGGTGTTGTAGCTTACTGATTTTGTTCAAATTTGTAGATGGTGTTTGAAGCCATTGGTTGTATAGTTGCAGGTAAGCTTTTTTTATTAAAAAAAAAATTATGATTATTTTGGTCTATTTATTTTCTGGTAATAGTTTTGGTCTATTCTTTGTTTGCTGTCAACTTTGCTTCGTGGGGTGGATTTGCTATGTTTTTTTTTTTTTGGATGTGAGCATGTTGTGTTTGATTTTGAATTTTTTTAGGTGGGTTTGTGTCTCATTTTGAATTTGCTGGGATAGGTTTAGTGTTTGTATTTGGAGTTGCTATTTTTTTAAAAAAAAATTTTGGATGTGAGCACGTTGGGTTTGATGTTGAATTTTTTTCAGGTGGGTTTGTGTCTCATTTTGAATTTGCTGAGATTGCTATAGGATTTGTATTTTGTTTTATGTATTTTGTTTTGTATCTTTTAATTTAATTAAAATTATAATATTAATTTAATTACAATCTTAATTCAACTAAGAAAAACTTTTTCACGTCAAAAAAAAAAAAAAAAAAATCTTTTGATTACCAAAAATTAATTTTTAGTAATCAAATTTTTTTTTTGGTGGTTTTTTTGGCTATAGTGGCGTTTGTAGGGTCTATAGCGGCGTTTTACAAACGCCACTATTGTACCGTCACTACAGACCTATAGTGGCGTTTGCAAACGCCACTATAGACCAATTTTTTTATTTGTTTTAAAAATGCTATAGTGGCGTTTAAACTAGGGTCAAACGCCACTATAGACCAATTTTTTATTTTTTTTAAAAATGCTATAGTGGCGTTTAAACTAGGGTCTATAGTGGCGTTTGCAAACGCCACTATAGGCCGACCTATAGTGGCGTTTTATGAAAACGCCATTATAGGTCTATAATAGCGGTACAATAGTGGCGTTTGTAAACGCCACTATAGCAAACGCCACTATAGCCAAAATGGGCCTATAGTGGCGTTTTTAGTACCTATAGTGGCGTTTCACAAACGCCACTATAGGTCCAGTTTTTTGTAGTGAATGGGATATAAACCAAAATAAAGAAAATTAAATAACGTAGGTGTGAAAGTAGAAAATGTGAAAAGTAGAAAATGTGACTTTTTTGGGTTTAGAAAAGAAAAAGTATGTCCAAGTCCAACCAGATGTGAATGTGCTAAGAAACATACAAAATAAATAGTATTGGATAAATGGAAATTGGCTAATAGAAACGAGAAGGAAGAATTATTAAATTGTAGATAGTATAGGTTCTTCTACAACTACAACTTTTGGCACAATTTGATGAGATTGTTGGAATCATTTTCATGTGGTTTTATCATTTTTATTTACCACTTATAGTCAACTATTAGAAATTATGGTAAAAGTTGCGGCACAAAAGTTGTGTGCCTAAACTTGCTCAAATAGAGTATAAAAAATTGACAAAAGAAATTAAAATAATATAAGAGAACACAATTTTCATCACAACTTTTGTTATAATTTGTTGAATATCAATAAGTAGTTATTAAAGATAAACGATAACTCTATGTGAAAAATTTTCCTTCCTTTAGCAATGATTATTTCAAAAAATTACAAACAAAACCATGGGAAAATTCGAGAGCATGCAAGAACCGATAATATAATTTTGTAAAAAGATAAAGTTGACAAAACATGGAAAAGTGAATGAGAAGAATATAAGAGTACTAGCATTAGATGGTCCAAATATTAAATTTTTAGCATTTAATACATCAAACATAAAAAATACCACTATATCTTTCTTTCTTTCTTTTTTTGAGAACTCTAAGTACTTTACTACACACAAAGAGAGGGGAGAAGGTCTTAAAGAAACTGACAATGGTATATATTCAAAAAAGACAAAACTTAGATACAGTACCTTAGGTGCTGTTCCTTAAGTTTTCATCTTAGGATTCAGCCATGTGGCTACTTAACTTAAAAATACACTTTCGTCCTATGAGAAAAAATCCACATGGCAGAATCTTAAAAGAGAAACCTAAAGAATAATACCTAAGTCTTGCTCATTCAAAAAACACCGCTATATCAAATGTTCTAAATGACAAAAAAAAAAAAAAAAAAAGTATTTATGACCGTACACTTTTATTAGTAGAAGTGTGTAGTAAAAAAATGCTAAAATTAAAAGTTAGTGTTAATGGATGTCCTTAGGGTAATTGTTAATAAACTACAACAGGAAGGTTTTGACAATACTTTCATGGGAAATTAAAAAAAAAAAAAAAAAAAAAACTAGCAACAACATTTATTGTTTTATCATTTTCTCAATAAAATGTTTTTAGAAATAGTTCTTAAAGAACATTGGTTAATATTTCCCTTTTCTTATCTAACCTCTCTCTCTCTCTCGGTAAGTGGTTCGATTTGCTAAAACTTAATTTGGGTATTATATGATTACTTTCTCTATCTTTTATTAATAAAGAAAGAAATAATAAAAAAGAATATTTAAATGCAATGAAAAATAATAGAAAAGGTGATTAGAGTGCATTGTTAAGTGGTGTGTCAAAATAGCAGTTCTTGCACAGCTAATATTAATGCTAATGCTAATAGCCTAATACTGGCAACAGTGCAACAAACAGTGATAATGAAATTGAAATATGATAATCAAGAAAGATTCATAAAAATAATTGTGAAACAGTGAAACAAATTTCCAGAGGCACAAATTCATCAATGAAAAAGCGAAGAGAGACGAATCAGATAAGATAATACAAGAACGGAGGCAGAGAGCATGAATCACAAGAACAAATAAAGGAGTTTGAACACTTTGACTTTCTCTATTTTCAAATAAGGGGGAGAAGTGATTAGGATCTGTGTCCCCGGCCACCGTAGACTTTAGTGGGTGTTTTGAGTCTCGCTAGCTACATGCAAATTTCTTCGTCTCTTAGCTTCTTGGTACAAACAAGTCTGCTGCCTGGTCCCTTCAAACGATTAGTGAGGGCAGCAGAAGTGTGGCAGCAAAATCTCTGCAGCTTCCAGCGTTCACAATGAAACTTTTCTTTTTTATAAATAACAAATTTCATTACAGAAAATAAATAAAGAAATCTTCCATGCATGCAAAATTAACGAAACATTTGGTCACCATACAGGGAAGTTCCTGGTTCAAAAGCATTAGAGAAAATGTTGTTTATAGCCAGTATCTATCTGCATAATTATTATTGAGCACTAGTCAAACTAAGTAAACTTTTTCTAGAAATCTCTTTTTCTATTTTAGCTACCTACAAAATCTATCAGGGTTTTGATTCTCATATATCTTTTTTTTTTTCTTTTTTTTTTTCGCATACACTTTTATATGTTAAAAATATTGACAATTTTAAAATATGAACTTTCGTATATCAATTGTGGATGACATTTGTAAAATAGTGAAAGTGAACTAATATAAGAGATTAATATTTTTCCTTTGGCTTAGTAAAGTTAGTATAGTAACTCTAAAATTATGATAACAGTAACTCTAAAATACATGATATTAAAAAACTATGGTACCCTATGGTCTTTTTTTTTTTTTTTTTAAGTGAAAGAACTTTATTGAATTTAAAGAATTAACATATACAATATATGTTAATTTCCAACAAACTTATCCATGATTCAAATCAGCACCCTTAGTATTCTAGAAAACCACTAAATGTATGGTACGCATTATCTGATATATATGATAATGTTCTAAAATATTCTAACATATATCTGCTTTGGTGGTAGTGAGACAATTCTTCACCTTCTTAACTTCTTTTGAGAGATTGACCTACAATGAGTTTTGTAATAAACACCAAATTATTCAAACCATGTTATGTAATAATATAATTCTATATTTTATATACCATCTTTATAATACAATATGATAACATCTATGAAATCAAAGAGAATAAAAAAGATAACAACTTAAAAACACAAAACTTAATCACATTAACCGAAAGTAGAGTTTCAAATAATTATGGTTTTAAAAATCGAACCGGACTAGTCGGCTCAACCGGGAACCGAGTACCAGTCTGGTCCAATAAAAATGCTCAAAACCGGTCAAAAATCGAGAATCAGAGGCGAATTCGGTTTTGCCCCCGGTCTGGTTTTTAAAACCATGCCAATAATACAAAAATTCATCAACCTAAAGTAGAGATGCACCAAAAAAAAATTTTGAGAGAGAGAAATAACATTTTTTGTGTGGAAAAACTATGTATAGAATGGGAAAAAGAATTGTAAATTTATAGTGTGGGGCCAGTAATTCTTTCGGCCCAGCCCACTTCGTTCCTGAGCTGAAGGCCCGAGCCGAGGAGGCACCTAAAGTCCGAGGAGGAAAAGAAGAAGCCCAGGCGCCAACTGGCCATGCCGAGGACAACCCCATCATCGGACATTCGAGAACTTAAGGCAACCAGCAAGCACCCCCAAGGAAGCCCTCCTGACTACTCCAAGAGCCGAGAAGGAGTACCACATGCCAGCAATATAAATCTGATGGAGGGACAAGCTCATGACAAACTGTCACCTCTGCATTTAGTGCACCTGACTACCGCCCTGGCCGCATTAATGAGGAAAGGACTCCACACCAGTGCCACCTTGGTTGCCGCGACTCTCAAAGAGAATGAGAGGGCGGCTGATGAGACAAGCACCTGAGTAAATGTCCTGATCGCTCAACAAGTGTAGGGCTAGGATTGGTTGGGTAAAGGGTATATAATGTAAAGGAATCCCTCCTGAGGAAGGGGATATAGAAAAAAAGGAGGACAAAAGGAAGGGAGAAAAAGCCTCCTCAGCCCATGGCCAAGGAGCATCCCTCAGTTGTAAAATATTCTAAGTGTTTCTTCAATAAAAGAGAATGGAGTTCACCCTTCGTGAACGCCGGCCAGTGCCTAGACCTTCGATCTACTCTCTACAAATTTATTGTTTAGGGTTCGTTGGGCCTTTGACCCATATCCTTTGGGCCCTGGGCACCAAAAGCAGACCCTACATATAGTAAGAGACAGGGAATAAGAAAAACCAAAAATAAAAGAAGATTAAGGGAGAGGAAAAGTGATATTAAGGTAGTTAGTAGCGAGGGGATGAAAAAGTAAAAGGGAGGGGAAAAGTTAGAGAAAATATAAAAATAAGTTGGGAAAATTAGAAGAAAAAAAGAGAGTTTAAAATAAGATATAGAATGTTAAAAATTGGTGGATAATGTGGCTCAATAAGAGTGTAGTAACAATAAATGCTACGTATGCTTTTGCTTTTAAATACATATAGATATAGATAACCTGGTCATCCTTGGAGTAAAATCAGTTCAAATGGGATTTTTGTCTAAATTTAGAAAGTTACAGTTTCTCATTACGAGGATGTAAATTTTGTCTTTAATTCCATTTGGCATTGAATTTAGTAATAAACCTAGAAACATATACAATTTCACACTATTTTGCATAGTGGTCAACAATTAAGTGGTAGACAATTTCTTCCCACTACTTTTTGTTTTATGTTTAACTAACATGTAACCATGCAAACGCATGGATGCATTTAAAATTATATATAATTTTTATTATAAAAATATAAATAATTATTCAATTTTTTTTTAAAAAAAAATAGCATGTAACACATGCATAAGTATAGATACATTTAAAATTAAACACAATTTTTATCTTAAAGATAAAAATAATTAGTCAAATTATTTTTTTTAAAGTAAACATAATTAATCACATATTAAAATTTTGACCTAAATTTAATACTACTTATGATAATTTTTTTTTCTAATTTTTAATAAGATAAAACGTATGGTGATTTTTATTGAGTATATGTGATTGGTTTTTTTTTTTTTTTTTTTAATTTTATAATTCATTAATATTAGATTCTTAGTATTTTGTACTCATTAACTCAACATAAAAATTAAAAAACTTAAATGGACACATGGCACAAACTTAAGTGAATAATTATAGTGTGATCTTCACATAAATTTAAGCACATGACTCAAAATTGGATTCTAATTTAAAATTCTAAGAGAAATGATATGTCTATAACATTTTCACAACATTTTTATAACAAATCCTAAGTAGTAGGTTGTTACTGGTTATTTTTATTGAAACAAAAAAGTAATCTTAGTATTAGGTTCAAATTTGAACCAATAACAATTAAGCACCTATAATTTGTTGTAAAAATATTGTAAAAATATTATGGACGTATCACTTTCAAATTCTAATTGAGCTTTTTTAAGCTTCAATACATCTAAGGACAACCAAACTAACAGGTTCTTAAATCATATAGGTATACCAGTTAAAGGCATCGTTTGGAGCTTCGTTCCTTTGGCTCATTTGCTTGATTTACTTCTCCCAGGTTCCATTTCTTTATCTCTCTCTCTCTTTCTGCATTAGCTAAAACCATTGCTTTAAAAAAAAAAAAAAAAATTGTGTTTGTTTGGTGGAAATTTGGGAAATTTATGGGGTGTTTGGATTATTTTTTTTCATCACTCAATTTCCGTCACTCATCACTCATTACTTATCACTCATCACTCATCACTCTAAAATACCATGTTTGTTTGGCACCATCACTCACTTCCCATCACTCAATATTTTTCACACTATTTGTGGGCCCCATACCTGTCACCTGGTGCAGTTTTCTTTTTTTTTCTTCAGTACCCAAACTCACCTAACCCAGTGAAAAAAAAAAAGCGCCAGAACATGAAGACCAAACTAGTGAAAGAAGAAGAAGAAGAAGAGAAAAAAAAAAAAAAAAAAAAAAAAAAGCCAGAATAGACCGAACCAGTGAAAAAAAAAAAAAAAAAAAAGTAAATAGCCAACCCAGGAGAAGAAAGGAAAAAAAAAAGTCAAAAGGTGCGGCTGAGTACTGTTTGTGGGTCCCCTATGTGTGTTTAATTACAATATTGTCATTAAGTTATGAGTTATGGAAACTGAAAACAGCCAAAATGTGTTTTCAATTTCCATAACTTATAACTCAAAAATCAGAGAATAGAGTTATGGAAACAGAGTTATTGTACAGCCAAACAACCTTTTTGCTATGAGTCCCACCATTTTTGAGTTATGAGTTATAGAAATAAAGAATTGAGTCATGGAAACAGGTGAACCAAACAGCCCCTTATGATTTTGGGTTTCTAGGTTTGAAAGGATTTTTATTGATCACAAGTTTTTTTTTTTTTTTTTTTTTGGCGATTCTGTAGGAAGATATATGTTGTACATGTGCTTATTGCTGTTTTTATTTATTATAATTTGTTGGAAATAAAGGAGAGATAATACCTGAATTTTCCTTGGAAATTACACAATTTGATATTATAAAAAGATGTGGCAGAAATGAGACGTGGACCAAGTCACTGTCTTAAGACAAATCGTGCCGTCTACGATATATCCGATGTAGTTAGACAAATAGTTTCTGCACGTTGCCCCCAGGATACAATAGCCCAGCCACCTTTGCTGATTATCCTTGCGAGCCTACACTGCTCGTAGGATATAAGCTCTCTATAGTACTTTCTTTTCCCAAAAAATTTTGTAAAAGATAGAATATTTTTGAGTAGTAAAAAGCAATAGATAGTAAGTGTTTAGGACAATAAAAAATTATTTTTGAAAAGTTTTTCAGCTTTGTAATTCAAAAATAATGTGTATCTTAAACTTTTATTTCTTTCCATATATATATATATATATATATATAAGCTAGACCCGTTGCTTGTCCTTACCAAAAAATAAAAACGTTTGCCAACTTTTAAAGCTTTAAATGGTCATAAAATAATTGAAATCAATGTCATGAATAGCTTTCTTTTTATACATATATTATATATAAACCGGTCAAACCTTTTGCCCTAGTGTACGTTGAGGTGAGGTAAGTTAGTAGACAAATCAAGTTTGTCTTGTAGTGTCATAACTCATAATGCCATTAAAACAAAATTTATAGCCCCTAACGTGGCTGTGTTTAAGCTGTCAAATAATGATTTTCTTTTAAACTTTGACTATACACCATAATTACAATAAAGAATGGAAAGCAATATATAATGCTATAACCCATCAATAGTAAATTATATAAATATATAGTTGTACAATTTCAGATACTTTCTATCTATAACGTTGTTATTAAATATATTAAAAGAAACGTTTTAAAGCAAAAGTTTATAAAGGAAAGTATACTAAAAGTTGGCAATATATGGTATTAAAATTCACATTAATTTTTAGAGATTTCCTAATTAAAACCATTGACAATAGCTATTCAAATTTTGAATTATATTTGAATTTTCAAAATTATTAGCAATCAATGTATCTGACATTAAGAGATAATTGATTTCCTCAATTCACATAAATGAGTATTAAAATAAATATGATATTTTTTATAAAAATATCCAACATAATTGTTATTGTTTTAAATTTAGTTTTCAGATTATTTGATGATGTTCGGCATTTTGGAAGCACTTGTTTTGGTGCTTTTGAAAGTGAAATTGCTTTTTTTTGGAGCAAAGTAAGTACTTATATCATATGTTTGTTTGCTCATATGTAGAATTAAGGTTAATTTAGTTAGTTGAGTGTGCCTGTGCCTGAGCCTGAGGGGGTTATCTTGTTTGGATATGGATCCCAGGTGTGATTGGGGTTTCCCTATAATGATATGCAGGATTTTTTTCTGGGTAAGTTACACAACACACACCCATGAAGTGAGGTCAGGCCTTGAGCCTTGGTGCGATGATAAGTGTCTTCCACCAAAAGCAACAAGTTGTAGGTTTGAATCTGAAAATCAACATTTCCAAAGAAATTGGGGGCAAGATCAACTAGGGCAAGAAATTGGTTGACTAAGGGAAGGAGGTAGTTTAACTAGAGCTCATTGGCGGTGAAGCAAGATCAACTTCTCATTCCAAAGACTAAAGGGACTAGCCTTTCGCAGGGATACTAGCTTATGTAAGATTATACCTTTCTCGGCCTTTTGGCTAAGATCAAGCGTAGATTTGTTGATTAGCGTTAGCCATAATCGGCCCTTTGATTTCCGACCTTCTTAAATTTATGAAATAATGCATACCAATGCGTCTCTTTATTATTATTTTTTAATAATTTTATTAGGAAGATTTGAATTTTTTGCACTTGCTGGCCTATCAAAAGGTTTTTGTTGAGGGAAGTTAAAAGTCCTACACCAAACAATTCATTGGATGAGATTTCCAGCTATTGACTAAAAGTAGAATGATTTTTATAGAGTGTTTCTGGCACTTCATGCATACTTTCAATCCCCCACCCCCGGAATTGCCTTTATATTCAAATTTCACCAACATACTTTTTTTTCCTTGTTATCATGAATATGTAAATACACAGGGTTTCAGATCCTTTGTATGGACAGCAGTTTCCTACCAGATGAAAGACAGACTTAAGTTGTTGCCCTCAGCCTCCCAATTTGTGTCTTCAATAGCATTTTTTCCCTGGAGCATTAAGCCATTTTATGGGTATGGCTCTTTCTTTACTTGGTAAATTCATGGAGGTGTGCATGTACATACAGACACAAATACACCTACTTTGTGGCTTCTGATAAATATGTTGGTAAGCCTTATATGCTGCTTATTTTTACGCAGTAATGCATATATATTTAGATTCATGTTTATAAAGTAGGGTAGAGAAATTAGGTACATGTATATGAACATTGACTCCACTTTAGGGCAGAGAAATTAGATTCATGTATAAATCAAATATTAATAGCACAGAAATGCAATTAAAATTCTATTCCAATGCGCTTTTAAATTGGTTGCTGGGAATATAGGGGCTGTGTCTAGAAATCTTCCTTTTGTTATCTTATTTGATATATTATTTGTATCTGATTCTGTATCTCATGTGCAAAATTTTGTCTGATTGTATCCCTATAAAAGGAAGAAAAAGGATTCCATACTTAGTGATTGCAACTGTGCTCTCTCTCGTGCCATGGCTTGTTTTAGGCCTAAATTCAATCCTGAGGAATTCCACAAGGCACCTCATGATCTTCTTAACAGTGCAGAATCTAGGTTCAGCCATGGCAGATGTGGTCGTTGATGCAATGATTGATGAAGCAGTAAGATTTGAGCGGTATGTGAACCCACCCAAGAAGATAGCTATATCTTGTGTTTGTGTTTAGTACTGGTGTGTGGGTCTTTTGTTTAAACAAATTACTATATTATCTGCTAGTATATCTACTTGATTATTTGATTTAGAAAAGATATGGATTTGATTATCTTATGATGGCTAAGACTAAGATCTCACAACTACACTTGATCAGGGCCTCATTTGCTGGAGACCTCCAGACAATATCTTGGTTGGCAATGGCTTTGGGAGGAATATGTGGGAGTTTGCTACGTGGTTTTGCATTAACAAACTTGCAGATAGATACAATTTTTCTTCTTTTTTCTATACTTCCAGCCATACAGTTATTATCATGTGGTTTGGTAGAGGATAATTCAGTGGACAGTAATAATTCAAGAGGCTTCCAGGTGGTCAATGGGAACAGTATTCAGGATGAAGATAATTCATTAGGAAAGAAGTCTGATATTGGCAATTTAAGGAGAAAGAAGAGCCAAAAGAACAGCAAACAGAAAGCAGTTGTCCCCAGTGAATCCAAGATTCCTGAAATAGTTGACTCCTTGGCATTACGTTTGTTCCATTCTCTGAAAGCAGCTGCTTACAGTTTGTGCCATGCTTTTAAACAACCAATCATTTTGAGGTAACTACTAATGAAAAAACTTGTCAGATCAATACCATTGTGGTTTAAAGGCACAAAATAATGAGTCTCTCTAGTGCCTTTACCATTGTTAAGGCAATCCATTAAGATGATATTGATTACTTAAATAGTTAATGATTAATGGTCCATGATGATCTAAATCATTAGTGGTGAAATCATCCGACAGGATCACATTTTTTCCTACTTATTATTATTAATTTTTTGGGGGCATACATATACCAGGTGGAAATGTAATTTAAATGTGCTTATCCACCTATGATCCTTGTTGTCGATGCCTAGACTTCTTGTCTTTGCCATTTCTTTTCTGTAGATATCTTGTTTCTTTCTAATTAATGTTTCTTTTGATTTTAACTTTGCTCTTGGGAAGGCCAGACCAATGACTTGGTTTTTCCTAGCACATGTTACTGTTCCAAACCTCTCGACTGTCATGTTCTATTACCAGACAGAGTTATTAAATCTGGATGCATCTTTCTTGGGGACAGTGCGTGTTGTCGGATGGTTTACCCTCATGCTTGGAACCTTCATTTACAATCGCTACTTAAAGACCATGAAGTTACGGAGAATCCTCATGTAAGTGGTGCAAGGTTTAATTTGAATTTCTATTTTTAATAGGTTCATTCTGTTTTTCTATGATTTAATTTGACTGATGATGCTTAACTCACGATCTACACGGGTGGGCTCATATTGGTTTGTCTATCTTGACTCTCCTAGATATTGTTCTCATGTCTCGAATGAATGTTGCCTTTGGAATATCAGATAAGATCATGGTGCTCTGTGGATCAGCTCTTGCTGATGCAGTAAATCAGTTTAAGTATGTTCACCATTTACTTGTTGCTGTCTCCTTTAGTTAATCTCTTTTTTATCAAACAGTAATCATCTGTAATTGTAGCTTTATGCATGAATGTCATATCAGTCTCTCAAGTATATTCACCTTTCACTTGTTGCAGTCTCCTTTTGTTAATCTCTTTTTTATCAAACAGTAAACAACTGTAAAGGCAGACTTTATGCATGAAAGTCATAATAATGTGCCTGTTTGTGTGCATGGACATGCACCAGTGTTATGAATTTATCCATTTATCTTCCTATCCATATTCTTGCATGCACACTGACCACGTGTCAGGAAATTCGAACTCTGATTCTTTCATCATCCTTACTATTGACTGATTCTCATGAACTGCAGGTTTATGCCATTCCTGATCTTATCTGACAAGCTTTGCCCTCCAGGAATTGAAGGGACTTTATTTGCCCTTTTTATGTCAATAAACAACTTAGGGTCCACTTTGGGATCATTCATGGGTGCTGGGTTGGCTTCTATTTTGAACATCTCTTCTGGTTCTTTTGACAACCTTCTTGTAAGCATTGTCATTCAAGTCCTCTGCACTTTCATTCCAATTGCATTTCTGTTTTTGATACCAAAAGAAGCTACAGGGATATCAGCATAGATTGTGATTGATTCTTCAATGCAAAATAGGACTGCCATCATCTGAAAGTGGCCAGTTTTTTTTACAACTGCAGTTATTCAATAGTGGTAAGGATTCACAGATTAGCACAGTTAAAAGCTTAAGTTTCACCTTCTCTTTTTATGTTCTCTATTCGGAGCATGGCTCTGATAATACTGATATGCATAACTCTAGAAAAATTTTGGTTAGAAATTGAATATGAAATACAGAAAAATCAGTTTCCTGACTTTTTTATTTATTTTTTGCTGGATTTTTATTATGACTTAGAAGGAAGCTTTTATTGCGTTTACTAAGATATTATTATTAATCCACATCACAAAGCCAATTGATGGGTCAGTCAAAGGAAGAAGAACATGGTATTTACATTCATTTGTGGAACTAAACTCCCTACTGGGTGAATTTATTGTCCTTGCTGCATAAGGTTGAGTAACATACTGTGGATGTAACAGAAATACTCTTCTGAGTAATCATATCCTTGATCGCGTAGAGTTTGATGTGGAAAAGGATTTAAGGATTCTAAGCTAACATGTATGGAGTCGTAATTTCATTCACTCTAACTGCTATTTGTCTGACTTGGTTCAGATAAATTTTGTTAAGCAACTATAGTAGGTACAAGTTCACACCACTACTCAAACAAAGGGTATCTCATGCACTGGGCATATGAGACTTTTGCCTCATTAACAGGTGGGCCCCACAGGTGTGGGGCCTGCTCTATCAGTGAGACAGACGGCATATGTGCCCAACGCATACAAAATTTTCCCTTGAAACCATGATGTGCATCACCAAAAGTGGTTGAGCCATGAGAAAAAGGTGTAGTCAAGTGGGAGAAAATACACCTTGTTACAAGTGTTTGTTTCTCTCCTCTCATAGCCAGTGGGTCCCACCAGCTTGTGAGAAGGAGGAAGCATACACCCGTAACAGGGTATACTTCCTCGTCAAGTGGATATACTTGGAATGGCACGTCCTCTAAAGTGTCATGACCTAGGAAATGAATCAATGTTAGAGTCATCAGAAGAGCCATTGATATTGCCGCTATCTATATGTCAATGGTAAGGAGAGTACAATGACACAATCCCCAACCAACCCATTTCTTTGACACTAGGATAGGCCTCGATGAATTTTGACATATAGGTTGAAAAGTTCTCATGAGTTTCAAAAGATCCCCAAACAAGATTGGCTATTTCTTTCAACTGTGTGTGTGTATATATATATATATATATTAATAGGTAAAACTTAGAGAGAAAGTTTAATTAGAATCTAATTTTGTGCCATGTGTTTAAATTTATGTGAGGATCATACCATAATTATTCATTTAAGTTTGTGCCATGTGTTTACTTAAGTATTTTAATTTTTGTGCTAAGTGAGTTAATGAGTGTAAAATATTAAGAATATAATATTAATGAACTATAAATTTTTTAAAAAACTAATCACATAAACTCAATAAAAATCATTACATAACAAAGATCACCACATTCTATCTTATTAAAAATTAGAAAAAAAAAATGATCATAAGTAGTATTAAATGTGGGTAAGAATTTTAATATGTGATTCATTACGTTTACTTAAAAAAAAATATTGACTAATTATTTATATTTTTATGATAAAAATTGTGTTTCATTTTAAATGTATCCATACGTATACATGTGTTACATGCCATTTTTTTTAAATAATATGATTTGTGGGGATAAAAGCCCAAGTTCGTTTATTGGACCTTGGGCCCTATTTGAGGATGTGGGTATATCCGAGGAGGAGTAAATTATTGGGAGATGCCCCATAGAAGAGAATCACGTAAGTAAAGGATGGGAGAACATAGTCCGAGGAGTGTATCATTCTCGAATACAATAAATATCGGTCAAGCAAGTACTGGAGCGATTTAGGTGATCTTCCAGGAAGTTTCTCCGATAACGATGAACTTCAGGCACGTGTAAAGATGATAAGAATACAGAAATATCAAAAGGAAAAGCTGCTACCACCGCATTAAATGCACTGCAACAACTTTTCTGACTGCATTTATGTGGAGAAGACTCCTAAACAGTGCAATCTGAACCACCACCAAGCACAGAAAGTCAAAGAAGGTGCTTGATGGGACATATACTCGAGTGAAGATTTAGATGATTAACAGGTGTACGATTAAGATGGTTTGAAGAAAAACTATATAATGTAAAAGACCCCTCATAAGAGAATGACGGAAAAGAAGAGGAGAAGGAGAGAGAAAAAGATTTACTATACCACTAAGAATTGTATTAACTTTCTGAAATAGTAGTTCAGTTCATAGTTCATCTCTTCGGACACCAATTTAATCAAGGTCTAAGTGTGTTTTTGTACTTATTCATATTTTAAATCCTTACTAGCCGTTGTTTAATTCACAAATAGCCCAGCTCTTTCACCCACTCTCTACAAATTCATTGTATTGGGCTTATTGGGCTCATATCCCACCTCTTTTGGGCTTGGGCTACAAATTGTAACCCTACAATTGGCGCCGTCTATGGGAAAAGTGAGAGCAACGGTTGACGATGGCTGAACCAGGTCAACAATCGGCAGAATCCAAGGCATCCCAACACGTTGATCTTTTTCTCAACCTGGAGCAGAAAGGTGATCGTGAAGGTAGTGTGCATACCACACATACTGACCGAAACCAACCTCGAGGTGGAAGTCATATGTCTCATGCAGAGAATAACAAGAACATGCAACTAAAGATTGATCAGTTAAAAAGGGAGTTACGCCATGCAAAGAGGAAGCGGAGTTCTTCGAACTCTTATGACAATTCTGATGACGAACAAGATGTTAATTATAGGCTGAAGTCTCGAACCCTAACTAGTGAATCCTTTTCCTATGAAGATGAACATTATCGTAAACGGCAACCTCAAAGCCCATCACATGGAGGCATAGGGAGTGATGCTATGAGCAAGGCCCTGAACCAAATCTCCAGATCGCCTTTCACACGTAGGATTGAAGAGGCAAGACTTCCTCGTTATTTTCATCAGCCAACGTTCACTATCTATAATGGTCGAATAGACCCTGTGGAACACGTGAGCCATTTCAACCAAAGAATGGCTGTAAATTCCTTAAGGTTTTCCCCTCCAGTCTAGGACCAATGGCGATGAGGTGGTTCAATAGCATGAAAGCAGATTCTATTAGCTCCTTCAAAGAGCTCACTCAAGCATTTGGTTCCCGTTTTGTCACTTGTCGAAGAGTCGCTCGGCTCTTAGCTTTCCTACTATCCTTGAACATGCAAGAAGGTGAGACCCTGAAAAAATATTCAAATAAATACTGGGAGATGTTTAACGAGATGGATGGCGATTTCAATGAGGCAGCCCTCAATACATTTAAGCTCGGCCTCCCCATTTATCATGGTTTGAGGAAATCTCTGACTGGAAAACCTGTCACCAGTATGCGTCAACTGATGGACAGGATTGATAAGTATAAAAGGGTTGAGGAGGATCAGCAGCAGGGAAAAGGGAAGGATAAGGTACTCCCTCAAGAGATGAGGGATTTCAGGTCGGATCGTTATAGTAGCAAAAGACCACGGAGAGATTTTGCTAGACAATCAGGATCGGCGAATCTTAAAGCAGTTAACACCATATTCCAAGAACCAGTGCATCAAGTTTTGGAGAAAATTAAAAATAAACCATTCTTCAAACGACCGAATAAGATGATGGTTTATCCTGAAAGACATAATCATAACCTCTATTTCCAGTACCACCAGGATCATGGGCATACCACAGAAGATTGTAGGAGTCTGTGGGATCACTTGGAACAGCTTGTCTGCGAGGGTAAGTTAAAACAACTCCTGCATCATTTCAGTGGTCAGGGGAACCAAGCAACCTCAGAATCTCGAAGAGATGTTTCTTCAAGACCCCCCTTAGGAACTATTAATGTCATCTTCGCTGCACCTGGAAGAGCAACATCCTGCCCTTCCAAGGTAATGTCTATAGCCTGTCTATCCACGGGAGACGTTAATCATGATCCGAAAAGGGCTAAAATGGATATTCCACTAGTTCTAGGATTCTCAGATGAAGATAAGATTGGAACCATCCTACCCCATGACGATGCTTTGGTAATCACCCTCAGAATTGGGGGGGTATAATGTGAAAAGGGTAATGGTGGATCAGGGCAGTGGAGCTAAGATAATATACCCTAATCTCTATAAAAGGGCTGAACTTAAAACCTAATGACTTAACGCCCTATAGTTCCTTCCTGGTGAGTTTTAACAGAAAAGTTGTTATCCTGAAAGGCCAAATACGACTACCTATACAAACTAGTCCGGAGGTAGATTTCATTGTCGTAGATGCGTATTCACCCTATACTGCAATCATGGCCAAACCTTGGCTTCATACACTAGGGGTTATTTCCTCTACTCTACATCAGAAGGTTAAGTATCCATCTGAAGGCCAGGTTAATGAAATTTTGGGAGATCAATCTATGGCCAGACAATGCTTAGTGGCTGCCATTCAGCATAAGCCCGAGGCTGAATCCTCAGCCCATGCCGGAAAGGATTTATAGCAGTTAAAACCTCTGGCATTGCCTATTGATGATTCAGTCGAGAGTGTGAGGTGCGAAGATTTGGTAAAAGTTGCTATCGGAGACGATCTGGAGAAGTTCTTTCAGCTTGGATCTCAATTACCTCTTCAAGAGAAGGAAGAGCTAATAGAATTCCTTAAAAGAAACATTGATATATTTACCTGGAATGCTTATGAAGCCCTAGGGGTGGATCCAGAATTCATATGTAACAACCTGAAGGTCAACCCAATTGATCACCCCTAGGAAACAGCCTCCTCGACGGCCATCTAAGGAGCATGCTGATGCAGTGCAAGAGGAAGTTAGAAGTTCAAACAAGTTGGAGCTATTAAAGAAGTTTTTAATCCTGAGTAGCTAGTGAATACTGAGGTGGTGAAGAAAAAGAAAGAGAAATGGCAAGTGTGCGTAGATTTCACAGACTTGAATAAGGCTTGCCCTAAGGATCCATTCCCTATGCCTAAAATAGACTAGCTAGTGGATGCCACTGTTGACCATCCTCGGATGAGCTTCCTGGATGCTTTTCAAGGTTATCACCAAATACCTTTATCCCCGGATGATCAGGAGAATACTGCTTTTGTCACCCCTATTGGGAACTACCACTATAAAATGATGTCATTTGGCTTGAAAAATGCAAAATCCACCTACCAAAGAATGATGATGAGGATGTTTGAGCCGCAGTTGGGTAAGAGTATTAAGATTTACATAGATGACATAGTGGTGAAAAGTAAGGTTGTTTCTGACCATATGAAGGATCTTGGAAACATTTTTGAAGTTCTTAGAAGATACAAGTTGCATTTAAACGCTTCCAAATGCTCGTTTGGTGTGGGATCAGGTAAATTCTTGGGTTACATGGTAACTTATAGGGGAATTGAGGTCAACCCCGATCAGATAAAAGCCATCAATAATTTACAACCACCTCAGAATCCCAAAGAGGTCCAGAAGTTGACTGGAATGGCTGTTGCTCTGAACCGATTTATCTCTCGATTAGCAGATAGGTGTAGACCTTTCTTCTTACTGATCAATAAGTGGAAATGATTTGAATGGACTGAAGAATGTGCTTTAGCTTTCCAGCAACTTAAAGACTATCTAGCTCGGCCACCAATCATATCCAGCCTTGAGCCAGATGAAGTCCTGTTTGCCTACATTGTTATGGCTCCTTATGTTGTAAGTTTGGTGTTGGTATGAATGGATCGTGGTGTGCAAAGACCAATTTATTATGTGAGTAAGTTGCTGCATGAGGCCGAGATTCGTTATCTGCCACTGGAGAAAGCCATCCTGGCAGTAGTGCTTGGTACACGGAAGTTGCCTCATTATTTCCAAGCACATACGGTTGTTGTTCTTACCCAACTTCCGCTTAAAATCATACTCAAAAGTGCTGACTACACAGGAAGAATAGCTAAATGGGGTACTATCCTAGGGGCTTTTGACATCAAGTATATGCCCCGTACCTCCATAAAGGGACAAGTCCTCGCAGATCTGGTGGCCAAGTTCATTGAGCCCTCGTTAAAAGAATTGAAACCCGCACAGAACATGGATGAAAAATCAGTTGGCATGATCTCTTAACAAGGCCCTTCATTCTGGGAGGTGTATGTCGACGGTGCAGCAAATCAGAAAGGTTCCGGAGTGGGACTAGTGCTAATATCCCCTGAGAAGATCGTTATTGAAAAGTCAGTAAGGCTAAGCTTTACGGCCACAAATAATGAGGCTGAATATGAAGCTCTACTGATAGGAATGGCAATGGTTCAAAGAATGGGAGAAAAGTCAGTGGAAATGTTCTCAGACTCAAGACTAGTCGTCGTTCAAGTAAAAGGGGAATTTGAGGCGAAAGGTGAAAGAATGCAAGGGTACTTGAGCCAAGTTAAATGTCTACAATCAGAGTTTGAATATTTTAACTTGCTGCACATCCCTAGAAATAGTAATGTACATGCTGATTCTCTAGCCACGCTTGCAAATTCCTCAGCTCAGAATCTGCCTCGGGTTATCCTCGTCGAGGACTTGCACAAACCCACGGAGATAAGAAAAGAGGCAATCCGAGTTTATCAAATAAGAGCTGAGCCAAGTTGGATGAACCCTAAAATTCAATTCTTGAAGGAGGATACTTTGCCTAAAGAAAGGTTAGAAGTTGACAAAGTTCGAAGGAAGGCTACTAGATTCTGGCTATCCGAGAACCAGAAATTGTACAAGAGTTCCTTTTCAGGGCCATATTTGTTGTGTATACATCCTGAGGCAGCTGAATCACTCCTCGAGGAGTTACATGAAGGAATCTGTGGAAGCCATACTGGAGGCAGATCCTTGGCACATAGAGCCATTACCCAAGGCTATTGGTGGCCAAATATGCAAAATAAGGCCCATGAATATGTTAAAAAGTGCGATTAGTGTCAATGGTTTGCACCAAACATACACCAACTAAGGGGAATCATTAATCCATTATTCAGCTCGTGGCCATTCGCTCAATGAGGCTTAGATATTGTGGGTCCATTCTCTAAAGCAGTAGGAAACAAGAAGTATCTTCTAGTTGGTACAGATTATTTTACCAAATGGGTTAAAACTGAACCTCTAGCTAACATCAAAGACGTGGATACGAAGAAGTTTGTCTGGAAAAATATTGTCACTCGATTTGGAATTCCTCATACCCTCATCTCGGACAACGGCCTTCAGTTTGACAGCAAAGCGTTCAGAAGTTATTGTTGCGAATTGGGAATCATGAATAAATACTCCACCCCTGTTTATCCCTAAAGGAATGGGCAAGCAGAAGCTATTAACAAGGTCATAGTAAATGGACTAAAGAAAAGACTAGATGACATGAAGGGAAAATGGGTGGAAGAACTGCTACATGTCCTCTAGACATATAGAACTGCACCTCATAGGTCTACTGGGGAGACCCCCTTTTTAATGACTTATGGGGCTAAAGCTGTTATCCCTCTGGAAACTGGTTTCCCTACGCTAAGAACTAGTTCATTCTGTCTGAGTAGTAATAATGAGCAGTTAGAGAAAAATTTGGACTTGATTGAAGAAAGGAAGGAAAATGCAATGGTCCAATTGGCATACTATCAACAAAAGCTCAAATAAGGTTATGATGCCAACGTAAAGCTAAGGCCTTTAGCACCCGGTGATCTAGTGCTCAGGAAAGTTGTGGACACTGCAAAGAACCCAGCTTGGGAAAAATTAGGACCCAATTAGGAAGGGTCATATTGTATTACCTCAAGGGCTGGCATTGGGGCATATTTTTTGGGAGACTTAGATGGTCATGTAATACCACGCTCCTAGAATGTAAACAACCTTACAAGGTATTATTATTGAATGAGTTTTTTCTTTGATCAATATGTTTATTTATTACATAAAGGTTTTGGACAAAGTGTTTAAACTTAAATTCAATCATACCTGAAGTCATCGGACTAGATGATATGGGTTAGTTAACACTCCATTACAATTCTTATAAGTATTTAAACTTAAATTCATTCATGCCTAAAGTCCTCGGACTAGAGGATATGGGTTAGTTAACACTCCATTACAATTCTTATAAGTGTTTAAATTTAAATTCAATCATGCCTGAAGTCCTCGGATCAGATGATATGGGTTAGTTAACACTCCATTACAATTCTTATAAGTGTTTAAACTTAAATTCAATCATGTCTGAAGTCTTCGGACCAAATGATATGGGTTAGTTAACATTTCATTACAATTCTTATAAGTGTTTAAACTTAAATTCAATCATGCCTGAAGTCTTCAGATTAGATAATATGAGTTAGTTAACACTCCATAACAACTTTCATAAACGCTGAAATGGATCTTAAACCACGTTAGACTTCTCGGACCATATACTTGGTTTAAAGTTAACGCTCCACGATGTCCTTTGTAAGTGCTGTACATAATCAAGTTTAGGTAAAGTCTTTAATTATTTACTTAAGTATTAGAGAATATATAAGACCTTTATACCTGTCATTACTTAATAAGTTCATTAACAATTCTTATATGACCCAATTTTTTCCCGTATTTATCTAAGTTATCTGCATCATTAGCAAAATATTGTTGTTGAGCTTGCTCAGATTAAGATAGTTACAGGTTAACATTACTTGCAACAACAATAAATTTTATAAGGTGTGCAATGAAAATGTAGAAAATAAAAGAAGAACGCTTTCATTAATAAAAAAGATAGTATCTTTCAGTTCCTTACAACACTAAAACAACAAAAATAATAAAATATAAAATAATAAAATATAAAATAATAAAATAATAAAAAATAAAACAATAATAATTAAGGTCCTAATATCTAAGCCTTCTTCGTGGAGACTACGAGGTCAACAGTCTAGCTGGACTGGGTGGCAGTAACATTTGGGGCTTGGTCCTTGGGTTCAGAAGGAGTTTTCTTCTTATCCAGACCCTTACCCTTATCTCGAAGATCCTCAGCTTTCTCACCTTGACCACCAGCTTCCTTAGGAGCTTCAAGGAGGGCAGGAGAGACTTGGCTGACCAGGGGCTGCTCCGATGCCTCTGGAAGTTGTTTGGAAGGAGAAGGGTCAGGACCTGGGAGTTCGCAAATTTCAGGATCGCAGTAGATGCTACCAGGTCACCTCAAGTCAAAATCTACAGGGACCCTAGCAGCATCAAGGGCTTTACCCCAAGTTACATCACAGAGTACTCCCTATACACTGCAGAGAGCTCCTCTATGAGTCTAACTTGAGTCTTCTCCACCCAAGCTTGTATGCTACCTGCTTTTCAGCCTCAGCTGCCTCTTTGGCCAATTGGGCAGCTTCCCTAGCTTTCTGAAGCTCAGCTCGAAGATCCTTCACCATTTGCTTCTCTATTTCCAGATTAATTTCAGTCATATGCAATTGACGGCGTTGGTCTTCGGCCTGCTTTTCAGTATTCTTGAGGCCTGCATCAAGACTGTCCCTGGCCCCAGTCACCTCTTTTAGCTGCTCGGACAGCTAAGCGTAATCCTCCTTAAGATTACCTAGTTTTTTCTCAACCGCCTTGGCTTCATTGCGGGCATCTTTATTCCATTCCTCGGCCACATAAACTTGTTGGGCATTCTGCATAATAGAATGGGAAAAAATTTAATATAAAATAAAAAAAAGGGACGAATAAAAATGACCAACAGTTTAATTGGAGAAACAGATCAAATCATTTACCATGGCCAAGTCCCTTTTAAAGGATAGGAAGAGTTCATGCTGGCTAAAGCGCCTGTAAGCATCCATATCCTTTGGCAGGAGAAGTGGTTGCTCTAGGGCCTTAGCAATGAGACTTGCCCGCCCCCCTTGATAATTCCTAACTGTGGTATCCCAAGGGAGGGGAGCACCATCCAAATCCAGCTTGGGGGACCAAATGCGCAGTCCTCGGCGCACATCAGTGGCGAGAGAATCCTCTCGACTTTCAACGGAAGAAGCCCTTTTGTTCCGTTGGTCCTTAACCACTTTCTGTTGTTTATTCCCTTTTGGGGGTTCCACCTCTCCCTCCTCAAGAGCTACATTAGGGCTTTTCTTCTTCAGCTCAGGGATTGGCTTTAGGCTGAGGTCAGAAGGAAGCTGAGGAGGGGGTGGGGGAAGATTAACAGCGGGCTGGGACTTATTAGTTTCTTTCGGCACAACTATTTTATTCCTTGCCTTTATAAGATCCTTTAGGCTCTTGCTCCCAGTATTCAACGCCATTTCTTCTTCTTCTTCGGAAGAATCATCTAGAAGGGCAATTATTAAAACAGGAGTGTGGATGCTGGAATGCCTATCAGTCTCTTCCTCAGCGTCTGAGATGGGAATCACCTGAACCTCCCTGGATGCCTCTCCTTCGAAACGGAACTGGTCAATCTGTTCCTTTAGAGAAGAGGTCGAGGAAGCAACTCTTTCCCCTGATGAGGCAGCTTCAAGGGGAATCTGTTGAACTGGAGGGATGAGCAGTGGTACACCCTATGGGACCGGATGTGGTACGGGGGGAAGATCGAACAAAGCTAAAAAATTAGGCTGAGATACATCTATTCGGTTTATCCGATGGTCTCCTTGCCTTATAGCATTGCCGACCGGTTGAAATGCGTCCGAAAGAGGCTTGAAATCTAGAATAAGGTGAACGGCTTAAAGTTGCCCGTCTTTACTTATAAAGATCTCTGATCTCAATAGATAGTTAAGCACGACAACGTTAGTTAGGCTGAGCCAAGGAGCAACATGCCTTCTATCTGTTAATACCATAACAAAGCTAAGCATAATCAGAAACTTAAAGTAAACCATTGATAGGAAGAGAAGAAAGACAATGCTAACGATGAAAACCCTAAATCTATTGTTAGGGAACCTAAATCTAAGATATCCCACCTGGCTCTTCTGGTTGGGTTGGGCAATAAAGACAATCATGTCATGCTCCCGAGACGATCAGGTAGTCATCTTTCATCCTCTTGTTAGACTTGGGAAGATAGGAAATGAGCATGATGATGTCGGATCCGGATTTCAGGTAAAATCCCGCCCCTTTTTGTTGGTGGCATTCGTACATATAGACTACGTCTAGCCAGGTGAGTCCCAAGCCCAAGTGTTGGTTCAAAGCATCAACTGCTCCTAACATCCTAAAGAGGTTCGGTGCGTACTAGTGGGGACAAATTCTATGGTTATGTAGGTAATCTCTGGTAATGCGACCCATGGGAAGAGTCATTCCCCCCTCTATAAAGGCTATCATAGGGATTATAACTTCTTCCACCTCTCGGTCAGTGTTTATTCCTTCTGGGGGGACAATACCTCCGGTTTACTTCCTATGGTATGTCATATCTTTCCTTAAATGTCTCTATCAAAGCAAGACTATCAACTAAGTACTTAAATCTACCCATTCTGGATAAGTGAAAAAGGGGGAAGCACTAAAAACGACAACTAGGAAATGAGAATTTGAAGGTCGAGGAAGCTGGCCAAGGAGATAAAGAAGGGTTCGAAAAAGTTAGAACTTACATGAACTAAGTCGGAAATTGATCCTTGAAATCTTTAAAGAATTCTCAAGGATTTTTGAAGAAATGAGATTGATGATTTGATAATCTTTGTAAGTTTGAATGCTTGAGTTCGCTAGAGAGTCTGAGAAATTGTGAAGTAAAAAAAAGAAATGATCTCCTTTGAGGCTTTATATAGGGGCCAGAAAATGAGTGGGAGTTATCCCGCCCAAACCAAGGAAAAATGTCGTTCATTGGATCAATGGTTCACCGTTGGATGTCAAAGACATAGCGTCGCCTGGAGCAATTAATGACGCTTTGCAAATTCTGAAACGTCAATAGCAAAGATGAAGTGTCTAAATCTACACTCCCACACGTGTAAACTTGGGTATTTTTACATTTCTAGCCCTTATTTCTATGGCAGATCAAAATTCCATTTTTTTCTCCTCGGATGCGAGAGAAAAATTAAAATTTTGAAGGGCTATTATGGGGATAAAAGCCCAAGTTCGTTTATTGGGCCTTGGGCCCTATTTGAGGGTGTGGGTATGTCCGAGGAGGAGTAAATGATTGGGAGAGGCCCCATAGTGGAGAATAACGTAAGTAAAGGATGGGAGAACATAGTCCGAGGAGTGTATCCTTCTCGGATACAATAAATATCGGCCAAGCAAGTACTGGAGCGATTTAGGTGATCTTCCAAGAAGTTCCACTGATAATGATGAACTTGAGGCACATGTAAAGATGATAAGAATACAGAAATATCAAAAGGAAAAGCTACTACCACCACATTAAATGTACTGCACAACTTTTCTGACCGCATTTATGTGGAGAAGACCCCTAAACAGTGCAATCTGAACCACCACCAAGCACAGAGAGTCAAAGAAGGTGCTTGATGGGACATATACTCGAGTGAAGGTTTAGATGATGAATAGGTGTACGATTAAGATGGTTTGAAGAAAAACTATATAATGTAAAAGACCCCTCATTAGAGAAGGAAGGAAAAGAAGAGGAGAGGGAAAGAGAAAAAGATTACTGTACCACTAAGAATTGTATTAACTTTCTGAAATAGTAGTTCAGTTCATAGTTCATATCTTCGGACACCAATTTAATCAAGGTCTAAGTGTGTTTTTGTACTTATTCATATTTTAAATCCTTGCTAGCCGTTGTTTAATTCACAAATAGCCCAGCTTTTTCACCCATTCTCTACAAATTCATTGTATTGGGCTCATTGGGCTCACATCCCACCTCTTTTGGGCTTGGGCTACAAATTGTAACCCTACATGATTAATAATTTATATTTTTATAATAAAAATTGTATTGAATTTTAAATGCATCCTTGCTTTTGCATGAGTTACATGTTAGTAGATCTTAATAAATCACAGTAAAAGAAAAAGCACTTCAAAACCGATAGTTAACTGAAAATTATATCTTTGAGAGTTATTATCATTGAAATTATATAATATTTAGATTAAGGAGTCAATTGTACCCATTCAACCAAAAAATAAAGGAGTACCTGCATCTAAAACTCCTTGATATCCCTCTTATCAAAAGTTATTTGTAGATATTAATGACACAATTTTTTTCCTTACAATTTTCAATACTTGATGAGAATATAAATTGTAACTAGCTCAATATCACTTTCATATGAATTCATTATAGACAATATATTTTTATTGTACATCAATCATAATATGTCATCTCAATAGTAGTGAAAATTTTTATGTCATTAGACTTAATGCAGCAAAACTATAAGCCAAAAACACACTTGTTTACGATAGAAATGGTGTTAAGTCAAACTGTAGACACAACAGACCTAAGATTATCATGTAATTGGATCTTTACAAATAAAAAGGGTGAAGTAAAAAAAAAAAAAAAAAAAAAAAAAAAATTCAAAGGTTTGCTCATTGTGACAAATTAAACTTTGGCTTCTTAATTTTGTCATATTAAATCCTAAACTTTATAAACCATGACAATCTAAACACTCTATCCAAATATGTAAGAAACTACTAACAGAGTGTAGGGAGAAAATTTTGATTATAAATAAGAGAAGATAGCACTCGTAAATTATAGAATACCACTTATTTTGCTAAAATTGAAAAATTATTGTTGAAAGTACTATAGATAAAGGTAAAAGTTAGTTGAAATAGTACAATAGGGCCATAAATAGTGCCAAAAAGTGCAGTGAGGCCCATAAATAATAGCAAAAATAAACTGAATAATGAAATAATTTTAATTTTTAAGTGCAACTCAAATGCACACTAAATATAAATTAGAAACAGTGAAAATGATAATTTAAAGGATGGGAATCAAAGAACTAATGACAATCAAAAATTGGTTTTCCCTTTATGATTTGTTTTTTTAAATAAAAATATGGATTATATTATCATGGGTAGTAAAGTTTGAAGTTTAAAATAACAAATTAAAGAGTCAATATTTAATGGGTAAAATACTATTTTGGTCCCTAAACTTTAAGAAATTCATTTTTCATCCCTAAAATATTGAAAAGTTTATATTTCGTCTCTAAACTATTGACAATGTTTTATTTATGTCCTTAAACTTTACTAAAAGTTTGTTTTTCATCCCTAAACTATTGAAAAAGTTTTCTTTTTTAATCCTTATTTTTGTCTCTATACTATTCAAAAAACTTTTTACAAAGTTTAGGGATGAAAAAGGAACCTTTTAAAGTTTAGGGACGAAAAACAAACTTTTAGTAAAGTTTAGGGACCAAAATAGTATTTTACCCATATTTAATTTGTTACAACGGCGAAACTTTGAAGGTTTTTTTTTTTTTTTGTTGTTGGAAATTTTACCCAAAAAAAATATTGAAGGGGGGTGAGGGGGAGGATTATAATGAATTATTTAAAAGTATTTCATCAATTCTCATAAGAGTTTAGTAAGAAATGATAAGCATTCCTTAATGAAATAATATACATACATACATACATATATATATATATATATATATATATATATTTATTTATATAATGAATTATTTGATTTGATTTATTTTTTATTTTTAGAAACCAAACCAAACATCACTTGCAACTATGAGGCTCATGTTTTTTGAGTGATGAGCTATGAAAATTGAGAATTGGTTGATGAAAACACACAAATTAAACATGCCATAAGAGACTTTACCAATTGAAATGAACTCAAAGTTTGGAATTATATTAAAATATTAGTTCATTGAATTAGCCAATATATAAATGCATATATTAATTATCTATTACTGTTCATTAATTATTTATATTAAATGAATTTATATGATTATTTTTATAAACTCTATAGAGAAAATAATTTTTAGTTGGAATAATAATAATAAATTTAGAATATGACATTCTTATTCATGTTTAGTTGCTTTGACAACAATTGTCACAAAAGCCATAAAAAAAATAAATATTTGTGAATTCACTAAAATTAATCTTAATCCTTTAAATTTCCTAACTCCTTTGTGTGTGTGGAACTAACACTGTTGTATGTATTATATATAATTAGAAAGATTACTAATATAATACATATGTTTTTTTTTTATATTGATTATTTTAAGTATAATGATATTTTAATATCATTTTTCTAAGACTTATATGAGAAACAATTGGTTTTTTTATGTGAGAAAAATTAATCTGAAATATGGTATTTTTACTCAAATTTAGTTGTTTTTGCAACAATTGATACCATGTTCAACAAAAAGGGAGAAAATTTTTAGTAACACACAATCAAGAATGTAAAAAATAATAATTGAAGAATATATGCATTTTTCTAGTAGGCATATGAAACATGCCTATCTTTATTAGCTACTATATCATGCAATTTTCAATTTGTAAACACACACACACACACACACACACACACATATATATATAATATGATCAAATCACTATACTACTCTTAGTGTATTTCTATTTTGTCTATGTATAAAATAATGAAAGATTACAATTTTTTACAATGAAATTTATTGAAATATCTTTTTTATACATCGATTATTGTTGTAGGGATATGAATCTTGAATGTTTCTATTGAAAATTGAGGTGTCAATCAGTTAAATTACAAGATTTTTGGTACAACTTATTAAAATATTGGAGAAAACTAATAATAAATTGCATTGCACATCGTGCAGAAACTAGTTGAATATAACAGGACAAGTTGTTCTTCTAGATCCTCAAAATTAGACTTATGGCCTGTTTGGAAGTTAAAAAAAAGAAGGGAGAGTAGAGTAGAGGGACAGAGAGTAATTCAATTACTTTGTTTGGAAGTTTTTTAAGGAATGAAGGGGAGGGGTTTGGAGGGGTTTCAACTACCTCTAACCTCTCATTTTTAATTCCTCCAAATTGGAGAGATTTGGAGGGAGAGTAGAGTAGATAAATTATTGACTACATAACTTCCCCAATTTACCATTTCTAAATTAACAAAATTACAAACCGATTATATAAAATAAATTCACTTTTTTTTCTCGAGAAAATAATGTTTGAAAAAAGTTTTCTTGACCCGCACTTTCTGGAAAACCAAACGAGCGGCGAATGTTCGTAGTCCTTGTCAGAATTGCCAGTTCTGGTCGGTGACATTCCCCGATCAGCTCACGGACGAGGCTTTCTCTCCACAGTGGACTTGTCGTAAAAAAAAAAGCTGTGACTTCTTCTTCATGCGGCCTGCGAAGATCGCGGCAAACCAGGATGGAGAAGACGAACTCGTAGAAGCAGTAGTAGTTGCAGTAGTAGTAGTAGCCAAGGGCTCACGAGTCGAAACCCTAGGATCTGATTCCAATTTCTCGGATTTGGACCTGAACAATTCGAAAGCAACGAGAACCTACTGTTCTTCTTCCAATACGACCCACTATAATATTTTGTTGATTTTTTCGGTAAACAAACAAACCAAACATTTTTTTCTTATTTTAATTATTATCAATTAAGGAATTTTTTTTTTATACGAAGGATGGTTTTTTTAGTATAATAAAAAAGCAGAAAAAATATTTAATCATAAACCAATGTTGATTATTTAATTCACATAAAAAAATTATCAAAAAAAATATTGCATACTATAGTCATAATTATTTAATCTGACAAATTAATCATAGACCAATGTTGCAAGTCCATTTTCAAATAGGAGTAAATTTGTCTATTTAAATCATTTCTTCTCATTTCCATCCTAATTTTTAAAACATCCAAACAAGAGGAATGACTAATTACTCCCTTCTCCCTTACTAATTTTAAAAACATTCAAATAAGGTGAAGGATAACTATTCTCCTCTGTTTTTTTCTCCACTACTCTCCTCCCTCTCTAAACTTCCAAATAGGCCTTTATGCCTTCCACTCTTCAATAAGTTTTCTTTTTCAAGATTTAAGAAAATAAGAAAATAGATTTCATTGGTCAATGAAAGACAAAATTTTGTTCCTGCGCAAAATAAGATAACCAACAACAAAGAAACCAATTATGAGGTAAAAACTATTTTGGTCAACCGTAGACTCGCGGTAATAAGTACTTTTTTTTTTTTCTTTTTGAAAATTGAAACAAAGGCAAAAACAAAGTGGTATAAGAAAGAACGGAAAAAATTGCAGAACAGTATATTTTTAGGAAAATATTAGGCGCGTGGCATGCGTTCAAAGTTATTTAGTTAGACTTTTTTTGAAAGTCGAGTTTGGCAAACTCGACTTTAGGCTGAAAAACGAATACTATAGTATCGTTTTGTTTAGTGGCATTTGTTAAAAAGGCCACTATAGGTACCCTATAGTGACGTTTTCTATAAACGCTGCTATAGGCACTAAAAAAACGTCACTATAGCACTTTAGTTTCTAGTCCAAAGTCGAGTTTGCCAAACTCGACTTTCAAAAAGACTTGGACGCGTGCCATGTGCCTAATATTTTCCTAAAAATATACTGTTCCGCAATTTTTTCCAAGAAAGAACTCTTAAAACTGGGGATTTTATTAAAAAATAACCAAATCTCTCAAACTATATTATTAGTTAGGCAAGTTTTAAAACATATTTGGTTTATAGCAATTCGACTTTACTGGAGTCGATTTTGCCCTTTGAAAATCCACTTGGAAATCGAGTGTTAAAAACTCGAGTTCCAAAGTCGAGTTTCTATCCAAGTGAATTTTCAAAGGGCAAAATTGACTCCAGAAAAATCGAATTGCTATAAACCAAACATCTTTCAAGCCTTGCCTAACTAATAATATAATTTGCAATTTATAGTTATTTTTTTAAAAAAAAAAACCCTTAAAACTGAATCAGATTATTGAGAGAGATCCTTCTCCAGTACAACTCTGAAAATGAAAACAACCTCGAACTCCACTCCACACTTTTCACCCGAAACACCCATACCCCTCTTTCTACGTATTGAAACAAAACAAAACAAAAAAGTATTACTCTCAGCTTGAAATAGTACGAAGAAGAACAACAAAAATGAGAAGACGACCAGGAATCGGAGGCTTACAGACCGCCGCTGCTAGGGTCTGTTTTCATTTTCCTTCTTTTTTATATTTTATTTTGGGTTGTTTCTTAATTTTTGATTTGTGCATTGAAAAATATTTATGTAGGATCAATATCGGTTGGTGGGTGAAAATGTAGCGAAGATTAGAACCGATATGATGAAGGAACAGCTCGCCACTTTTCGCACTCAGCTCGAAGAATTCGCTCGCAAGCACAAGGTTTTTTTTTAAAAAAAAAATATAAAAAAGAGCAAATTTTGATGTTGTTATCGTGTTTGATCATTGAAACATCCAACGTTGTAATTGTAATATGTTGGGTTTTTTTAACAGGAAAAAAGCTGCATATTTGGTGTTCTTTTTATTGGTTTAGGTAGTGAATTTGTGAAAACCCGGGTCAGATTCAGTTCAATTTTGGAATTTTTAAGTGGGGTTTGTTTAAGTATATGCAAATTGTATCGGTTTGGAAGGTTCTGATCAATTAGTTCATGTGTTTGATGATCCAAAAAAAACCCAACATTGGTTTTTTATTTTTTATTTTTTATAATTATTTAAGGGATGAAATTGAGTTAAATGTGGCTGCTTGGTGGTGCAGAATGATATACGCAAGAACCTGGCATTCAGGTCACAGTTCCATGAAATGTGTGCAAAAGTAGGGGTGGATCCGTTGGCCTCAAACAAGGGTTTCTGGGCTGAGTTGTTGGGGATTGGTGACTTCTACTATGAACTCGGTGTGTATTGCCTTTTTTGATCCTTTGTTGTCTGTCTTATCAACGAAAAGTGTTTCTCAGATGTGTTGGTTGATTCTAAAGTTCTTTAGATGAAATGTAAATAAATATGCTAGGAGAGAGTGTGGGAGAGAAAGCATATGTGCTTTCTTTGTGCTACACAAAGAAATTAGATTGCGCACATGAATAGAAAAAGAGATTGGGGGAGGGGGAGGGGGAGGGGGAGGGGGGTTGCTGAACTTAGAAATAGACAATGAGCTTCAGTTGCCAGTTTGTGCTACTGTTAATTTGCGTTGTTCTATCTCTAGTCATTACTGGGATTTGGTATATTCCCTCGTCTGCCTAAGTTGTGTTTCCCTGGTTTAATTCTTTTATTTATAAAAAAAATTGATCATTCTTTTTTATATTGAAATTTGGAAGTAGGATTTGTAATGTATTTTTGGACCCTTATACTTGTGAGAACTCATGCATTTTTTCAGATTTTCCGATAGGATAAGAACTCTTCCCTCTTTTTTTCCTGTCGGACCAAATTAATAATTTACCAATTGTGAATTAGTTTCTTTCTTCACTTATTATTGTTTACTTTCTAGTTGTTCCTTATAACTAAAAAGCTTACTTATCATGATTTTTGGAAAATATAATGCTTAAAAGTCTAAAACTGAGCTACTTGGCTAGACAGGAGTACAAATTGTTAAGATTTGCTTGGCAGAAAGACCCCACAATGGAGGCTTGATAAACCTGCAGGAACTCTGCATTCTGCTTCATCAGCGGAAAAGTGATCGTGAAGCTGTTTCTGAGGATGACTGCCTGCGTGCTATAGGTAAACTGAAGGTATTCTGGTTTCACCATAATCATTACCTTTATCACTTGTATTTGGGTAGAGAATATATGCTTCATTTGAAGTTTCAAAAATTAATGGTAGACTTACATTCTTGATCTGCCTGCTAGAAAATGTTCTTGAACTTTGGGTGGCTTTTTTTCTCTTTTGACGAACAAGCTTAGAATTAATTCATCAATCGAAACAAATACAACACACAGCCCGCTGCCACCAAAGAGGACACCAAAACAGTGCTGCTAAAAGGGAAAACAGAGCAGACTGACATCTAAACAAACAGAACTAACTCTTAAAAAAAACAGTAACTGGAATAGACTTGACAAAAATCTATTCTGGATAGTGGACTTTACATTCTTGTGCAAATATAATCTACTCCTAACATCCTGTTTCTCAGCTTGAAGAATTTCAGCCTCAGTACAAACCTTCCCAACATAATTCAAGCATTTCGATCCTGCCATATGTGATAAATGATAGCTGCCATGAAATTCTGCAAATAATATTTTGCAAACTCTTCCCCTTCAATCTCCTCACAGCCCAAGCAAGCTCATAATCCCAAGATCCAATCTGCCTATTAAACAAACACCACCTCAAAACATCCTTCCCTATCCTCTTGGAGAAAGATCATGGGATTCAAGCTTGCTTCTACAGAAAGCACACATCATATCCCCTGGTGGCTTTTACCTAATGCTTACATTTATACCACATTTTTGCCCTGGTGGTTGAATTGTCAGTATGCCTTTTAGGCCTGGTGGTTGCAGAGGGAAATTTTATTCTGTTTTTCTGTCTTAGTAGCTTTTCTGCTTTCTAGAAGTAATTAGAACTTTTACAATGTAAGTGGTTATTTTCTGCATTTGCGTGCTTATTAATTTGTGTGATCTTATAATATTAACATCTAGTTCATGAATTCCAGGTATTGGGTAGTGGTTTTGAGGTGATTTCTATTGGAAAGAAAATGCTTGTGCGGTCTGTTCCAACTGAATTAAACAAAGACCATAATGAAATTTTAGAGCTGGCTCAGGTTACTAGCTTTCTATTTTGTTTTCTTCCTTCAGACTTTGTACTATAGTATTTTCTTTATAATAAACTTGTTTGGTTTATGTCATCGGAATGAAATTACATATCTTTGAATTGTGGAGAACGATTTTTTAAAATTGCACTATTTTCATGTTTTCTTAGGCTCAAGGCTTTGTGACTGTTGAAGAAGTAGAAAGACGGCTTTCTTGGACCTCCGGTCATGCTATTGATGCTCTTGATACTTTACTAGATGTATGTTTTTGCTATCTCTGGTCTATCTGTTCCTTTTTTTTTTTAATCACTTCCTGCCTTATGTATGGTTTGATCACTTGGGCTGTAGTAACGTCTGTTTATGCAGGAGGGTCTTGCAATGATTGATGATGGCCATAGAGATGGTAAACGCGGATATTGGTTCCCTTGTGTATCTTCCAACTCAACTCCAGTAGCTGATACTTGAATGCAAAGGTTTTCAAATCAACTCAATTTAATGTTTGTTACACCACGTTCAAAAGATAAAGAGCCGAATTGTCACATGTGTACTGTTTGTTGTAACAGTTTTAGGAAGGATCTGCTACTGTCAATTGTCAATGCTGTATCAACAAAAATGGCCAATTTAAACTAATTAAATGAATCTTAGAAGCTAAGATGCTTGACTCAACTTATTTACGTCTTGCAATTATAGCAAACATTGTTACCGCTGAGTGCAAAAAAAAAGGATCAATGTGCCTTTTGTAGCTTGTGTTTATATTTGTTATATATCTCTTATTCTCTTTCTTAAGATTTAAATATAAGACATGTAAACCAACTCTTGCCTTAAATCCTAAATTGAGTCAAGAGCTTGTAGATTAACTGACACTTTTTGGATTTTCTAAAGGAAATATCTAAGTATTAAAAAATGGAAAAGGGAAAAAAATGGTGACAAAGGAAAAAAAATGTTAATTATAGTTAAATTTTTAATGAATTGCTAATGATAATTTTAAATGGGCTTACAATAAAATATCCTCTGAACCATTAAGGAGAAAAATAATATCATGCTCATAAATTGCTGAGATGCTCAAGATCATATGTATTGTCAACCAAAACTAATCAATGATCATTTTGTCTATTTTTCCAAAGAATTTCACTTTTGAAATTCAAAGGCGTCCCTTTCTTAATGGATCAAAATCAATTTGAGTTTACATTTAAACGACCAAAATCGAAATGACATAATATTTGAGGAATCAATTTGAGTCTACATTTAAACGACCAAAATCGAAATGAAATAATATTTAAGGAATCAAAATTAAAAGAATCCAATATTTTAAAGGATTAAAATGCAATTAACCAATGCTAGTGTTAGCTAAAAAATGTTGTATTAGCAGTCCACTTAGCAGGTATTAGCCATGGTAGCAAAAAAATGGAGAGAAAACCAATAGGGCGGTTAAATTATCCCATTTAAAATTTTTTTTTTTTTATAAACTTAAAAGGATAAAATTAGAACTTTATAAAATTGAGCTACTAAAACTAAATACAATCCATTTTTGAGGATGAAATGACTATGATAATTCCCAGCAAAAAAAAAAAAAAAAGACTATGATAATTCTCAATGGGCTTACAATAAAGTATCCACTGAGCCCATCAAGGATCAAGCAATAGCATGAGGATAAAGCATGCGGGAGAAATTGCAAAGCCTAAGGTCATGTATTTTCAACTACCAACCAATCAATGAACAAAAATTTCAATAAAATATTATAAACTAAATTATATATAGCTTGTAAAATTTGCAAAATAGATATATCCACAAACAAACCTATCTTCCATTGCAAATTTGGAAGACCATGAATATCCATTGGACAAGGCATGAATCTTTGCATTATAGTTAGAAAAGACATGTAAACTAATGAAAAGTCAGTGGGTTGTAATTTGAGAAGGGTATTAGTTTCAGAGCATTTACATCTCAAAATTCTATCACATCTTATTTTACCATATCAAAAAACTACTTTATTAATTATACCATACTGTTTTACAATACTCTCAGCATTCCAACTTTAATTTTACAATACAACACATTAAAATAATATTTCTATACAATAAAATAATATATCTCAAAATCCAAATAAAAACAAAAACCCAAAACCCAGTGAGAGAGAGAGAGAGAGGAATTGATAAAGTTACACAATAAAATATTAGTTTTTTTTTTAATTTATTTATATTTTTTTTTTATATATAGAATTGAGCTACAATGCAATTCGTAGCACTATTGAATTTTTTTTTGCAATAGTTGGTGAACACAAGTCCGGCTGTGAGCTGCTTTTGGGCTGAATTGTAAATTAGAGCTTACATTTGGCATATTCAAGTGCCAATGCGAATGCTCTCAGCAAGGCCGGCTTAATGTATTTTAGCCCTAAGGTAACAATTTAAATTGGAGTCTTCTTTTATTTTTATGTATTAATTGAATAATATTCATATTTCGAGTTTATTTTTCATCTAAAAGTTATTTTTCTTACTTTTTAAAATGAAAAATTACTACTAATTATTTGTTTGTGCTCAAGTTGCATTAATTTTTTTTTTCCAATTGGTAATATATGGCTAATCCAGCTAATCCTTCTTATGACACAGTCGATCTCAAATAGGATTTATTGATTTTAAATTTGGAAAACTCCTTTTTGCAAACATAATTGTAAAAATGTATTGTTAGTCTTATTTTGTAAGTGATATATGCATTAGAAAAAGAATATAGCCTTTTAATATAATTTAATATGTTCATGGGAGTATTTTTAATCTTTTTGTAAAACTTCTTTTAAAACTTTCAATTTTCCCAAATTAATTAAAACCATTAGTATTAGAATAAAAATAATATTTGAGATAGTCATTGTCTCTCTTAGCAATGCTAGACTTTAGGTATTGAACATTGGATTTCAGTAATGAATTTTCCAGTAAAACAATTAATTCTAATTTTAATTTTGATTAAGAAAAAGATATGATCAATCTATTCACCTTTCATGTGTTTTGGAAATTGAAATTTTTTACACTCTTGAACTACTGCAAACAAAGTACAATATATTAACAAAGTGGACAACATTTGAAACGAGAATAATTTTTTTATTAAAATTTTTGGGCTTTAATTAAATCTTTTACATTGTAAGATAATGAATGCATTCTATTGGTCAAAATAGATAAGGTCTTAATTTTATTATTATTTTTAACAGCAACTTTTTTTTAATGATGTGAACCTCATACAGAGCCCTTTAGACCCACCCTTGAGGAGTAAAGCACGAATATGAGTTTTCTTCCATTTGGGAGCCTTAGGACATTGCTTAATTAAATAGCCTAAGGATTGAGTCGCCCCTAAGTCTTAGTCTCTTCCGTCCAGCCAGAATTGGGCTCACTCCAGGACCTAGGTCTCACCCCAGTTTAAAGAACAGTATTGTCTCCAATGCCTTAAAAATATGTTGCTTATCCAAAAACTTATTCCAAAGCCCGCTCACTATGCAATAATTATTGTTATAAGGTGGCCTATGATGATCAGCATGTTGGCGTGACAGAAGCAATCTCATATCTTGCAATGCAATTACCAGTGGTGTAAGCCGGCTCTTTGTTGTGTGAGCCCAAACATGAAAGTGCTGGCTAAACATAACGCAACTGGAGAACAAACCAACAAAAGCATGAAATATTGGATTATTATTAGCAAGGTCCATTGGTAACACTCTGAATGTGACGCCACGAGCAAGAAAGTGAAAATTGTTTGCAAATTGTGTCCTAGTGATTTTCCATGGCCACTTTTGGTGACCTTGAAACCCATCTATTTGGGCACCAAAAATTGGAGTTGAGGTACTACCATAATTGTAAATACCCTAATGGTACACTCCGGACCCAAGGTCAGCTAAAATATAGCCAGCCAAGGCTGCTAAAATGGGGCGAAGCCATATGTATGATTCGGCTGCACCTATTATTGCCTTTGCTGGAGAGATTAGCACCGTGGTGTAACTACATGCTACCCATGCATGATGAGCCCAAGTTGATCTTAAACTTGCTGGGTCATTGAGAATGGGATGGTTAGGAGGAGATGTGACCACAGTGATTGTGTTGTGGACAGGGCTGGTGGTCTTGTGGAGAAGAGAGGAAGAGGACTTCTGATGTGGTGGATTTATAGGATGTGTGTGTGTGGTGTTATGGAAGTGAACTTGCATAACAGGAAATGTCAAAATATTTGGTGGGAAATGTTCTCGCGAAATTATTTTCAAAGAACAATAAAAATTCTTCACAAAAAGTTTATTTTTTGTGTGGGTTAAAAATGTGCCCTCACTAACACTAAATCATTTGCAAGGGCCACCATTGGCCTTCGCAAATAATCATTAAAATATTAAATTTTTTAGAGATAAAAGTTATTCAAAAAAAAAAAAAAAGGTAAAAACATATAGCACTTTTGTATTCTTTAAATGAACCTTTTGTTTAAAACTTTTTATATTCATCTTATATATGAAAGGTCTGTCCTTTTTTTCTAATAAATTTTATCCATAAAAAAATGATAACACTTTCAACTTCAAAATAATAGCCTAAAATTCAAAAATAACAGCCTTATGAACTCTCTCTCTCTCTCTCTCTCTCTCAAAAGTGAATAAAAATTTCTTCCCATCAAGAAAAGCGAGCTTGTCCAATTGGAATGTAAGCCAATCACTATATAAACATTATCAAATAAGTCAAGTCTCTTCTTTTTTCTTTTTTTTTTCCTTATTTTGAGCTAAAAATGATAGAAATGCTTTATTAAAACAAAGAAGAATTACAAGTAAAGCTAGTTAGAAAACTAGCGTAGGGGGGAAAAACCAACTACATGAAGTGGTGTCCCCAACACAAGCTGAAACCCAGAGAGTGGAATACAAAGGAAACAAGGGACCCCAACCGCAGAAAGTTTATACCAGAGCCCGTTAGACTTGTGAGGCCATTATTCTTTGATATTCCTCCAAAAAACCACTTGCACTTTCAAAGATTGCCTTCGGATGGACTTGGACCTACTGAAAGTAGAATCTATTTCTTGCGTTCCAGATTGCTCATGCCGTGGTTGCCCATCTCTCCAACTCCAACTGGCTAAGCTTCTGCTGCATCTGCTTGAAGAGAAGGAAAAAGTCAGTGGCCTCATTCCTGCAATTCTGAACTCTTCCCTTGAACATAGCCCACACATTCTGTGCAAATGGGCACAACAAGTCTCTAAAATGCAAAGAAAGTGACTTCACATTGTAGTATCATTACACATGCATTGTGAGGATATGATCAAAATCCTATTGCTTTTTCTTAAGTGGATATTAAACCTCTTCAATGTTGGGAATTACAACTAACTTTCCTAAAACCAACAGAAGTAAGAGGTGTTCACTGGTACAACCTGTTTATTTTCTTGTTGAACCAACTATGACTAAATAGGTTCCACAAATTATTCTGAAAATTCTGCAAATTAATAATAAATAAATAAATAAAAGACTCTCTAAAGAACTATAAGTAGATAATAGTGCATGTAACATCTAATTTATGGCATCATGGAATATTTTATCTTCAAAATACATTCCAATTATATAAACTTAGCATTAATAACTACATATTTCACCAAATGAACTTGGCAGATCTCCAGTAAAGTTATTCTATGATAGGTCCCTGTTAAAGGAGTGACACCAAACATTTAATTTAAGGATGTCCATCAGATTATACTATCAATTGACAACATGCTTAATACACTGAAGTTTGGAATAATAATCAATTCAAAAAGAGGTTTGCCCAATGCTTAAACTTAAATTGCACGATGAATTCATCAAATGAACTACTACAAGAAAGAAGACCAATTTGACAGTTTAACCTGGGAAGAAAAAACAGTTGCCCTTCCTGTTACTATATAAACAAATATAACGCTTATGACTGAAGATTTCAGGAAGCAATACCAGCTATCTTAGTTCTGCTTTACTCAATTAATATTAAATTTGATTCAAACACATCAAAAAGATAGTAAGAGGCCATACCATGAAAGAAGTTTCAGACTTGTTCATAAGAAAAACTAGTAACAGAAACCATAAGTTCAGTTATACTAGAACTTGTTTATATTTCATGGAATGTTGTACTTTGCATTACCTTCTTTTCACTTCAAACGCCAGGGAAAAGAAAATATAAGGATCAGGTGAAGAACAAATACATCTCTTTGAGATTCTGTAAGCCAGTAAAAACATTGCCAATTGGTCCCGACAACAAATTGTGGCTGAGATTTCTACAGTGAAAAAATCAAGAGTTTCTGACTGAATAATCAAAAAACAAAAGCAATTCAGTAAATAGGCATTGGGGGGGGTAGAAGTAACTCACAGATGTCAGAGATATTTCAAGGTCAGTTAAGAGTGGGGAATATTTTGGCTCAATAGTTGTATGCCATATTTCTGCATTCACAAAAAAGTAGAAGAATCACCAAAAACTTGAAAAAAAAAATTAAGCATATAAGAATCACAATTTACAAAACAGGCATCTTACATATTTGTGGCATTGGGGGGTAAGCTATATGGAATTTCACATGTTATTGTAGCTGTCATCCTTAAAGAAGACACCAGAAAAAAGAATTAAATTAGTAGTACAGGTACTATTTCAATAAGAGCTAAATATAACAAGGCAGTTTCAGTTACAGGTGCTTCAAATGATGCAGGTTCTTAAGCTGGCCTCCAATCCACCCAGTGAGGTTTAGTCCTTGAATTTTACTGCATAAAACTAGTAGAGACCATAGAAGGTTTTCGGCTTTTTATGGCAATGTGGCATTGTTATTAACACCATATTCTGAAAATTTTATGGCATAAGTGAGCGTTGGTGCTTGCTCAAATATATCTCAGCAAGAGAAGTGTGTAATGCTGCACCAATTGGAAGGACATCCTCATCAAGAAAGAAGGGGAATGCGGGGAGTGAATTGAACCCAAGTCTTCATTTCCAATTCCAATGCCAAGCATAACTCCTGGAATCAGTTCTTGATAGTTGGCAAAGTCTTCACCTGCCATCATTTTCACGCCCACCTTGACATTTTGAGGACCAAGCAAAAGTTTGCCCACCTTCCGCACATGCAGATGCAGTTTCTCATCATTCATGACAGCAGGCAATAGTGGGTAATCTTCTTCTTTCATATCAATATATGCATTACATCTGTCTACAACCAGACACCGTTATATACCTCACCAACTTTGGAACTAACGATTGCTCTAATTAAAAATGTTCATCTTTGGAAACAAATCAGTTGACAGTTTGCCACAGAACTGATGAACTACTAAAGTAGAGAATTTATGGGGAAAAGAATGTAATAGGAAGCTTAAAATAACTTCATAAAGCTGACAATTAGTGTCAGCTAAGGGTGCATCTTGAAACACTATCAACAACAAATAACAGTGTTAGGGTGGAATAATTGCAATGTTATCTGCATGACACCAAAGCCAACTGCTTGATTCTGCCACTACAGTTCACCCTTTTCCAGGAGGATTTCCAATGCCAGCAAATGCAAACAAAGAGTATTGAACAGTTGAAATATAACAATTATGCAGAAATTGAATTTACAAAAGATATGTTTCTTTATAATAATTGATAATGTTAATAATGTAATTTTTATTTTGTATCATACATCACACTATGTCAATAGCAGTAATAAAAAATTATACCCCTAGACTGACTGGCATCAAAATGAGTAATGTGCTTCTTGTTTTCAAATTTTGGGTTTTATTTTTGATTGACATCCTAGTGCACATATACGTGGACTGCACATGCCCTAATCTAACACAGCAGATACATTTTGTTTCCTTCACACATCCTCAATCAGTCTCTTTCAATCTCAGACACATACACCATCATATGCATGCCTAAGACACATTTGAAATTTAGACTTATGGATAGATTCTTGAAGGGCATATTAATCACTCGATGGAACAGAAAAATTGAATAAGCTTTTGCCCTATTTTGTGCAAATTTGGACCTGCAAAAGCATCCACACTTCACAAGAAACTATTACATCTTGTATGCCTAAGAACAAGCTTACTAGCCACCGTGTCATGAGAAATAGTCATTATCCAGAGATATAGCAAGAGCAACAGCTACCGTTCTCTCTGACAGAGTCAGTGGGCGGGCAACTTCCAACTCTTGTATCTGCCACCAAAGACTGCACATATAAGATTAGAGAAATCAATAAAATCATAAGGAAAATAATTCCTTTTTTGTTTCCTGATGTGGTACTCTACCATATATTGTAGCAAGGCCAGTCTTGGAGCCAGGATCAGGATCGCATACTGACCAGCATCAGTGAAGATCTGCATTTCATCAAATTATATTTCAAAATTTGGGGCAAATTGGAACATAGTAGCATGTTCAGACTTACCAAAACAGCAAACATTCATAAAGAAGAGACATTTAGGTCCATTTTGGTTAGTGACATTTGAATTTTTTTTATGAATATTATACACTGTCATTTTATACAAGATCTTTCTAGGTATTAATTGAAAGGGATACAATTATTCCTTAATGGGCAATGTGTGACTGGAGGGAATGATAGGAACTAGCGTACAGCAGGAGCAGTAGTCTCTAATTTGGTTACAACATGATTGGTGATGTTGAATTTTGTGGAATGTGACATAAACACCAACAGGTCATTTTTCTGAAGGCCAAATTTAGCACTACTTTTATAAGGTGTAGAGAATAAATTTATATATGATAATTACAAAAAAGGATGTAGAGGCGTTTGCAATAAAATTCTATGTATGAGAAAATAGATGAGATGAGAGTAAGAGATTATTAGTTTTGACTTTCCATAAATTGTCCCTATACGAAAATATTTAACACCTAAGAACATTTTAACTTGCTTCCATTTTTTTTTTTTTTTTTTAATGGATGGCTTGCTTCTAATTTGAATAAGGAAAAATAAAAAAGAATGACAACAAACGTCTGGGCTTGCAGTTAGCTTGGCCCCTATAGCGTGGAAATCACAAGTTGCCTAACAGCCACAGGAAAGCATATCTTTCAAAAAAAAATAAATAAATAAATACAACAACATAAGTTAGGTGATGAACAATCAACGCAGGCATTGCTCTGCGCATGGCTTCTCTTCTCAATCAACGTGTAGATAATTTGATCCAAAAGTTTAAATAAAAATTCTAAATCCAATGCAAAAAGATACAATAATATGTTAAATAAATTCATATTTATCAGGATAGTTGTTTTTCTAAAAAAATAATTTTGAGACACCTGTAGATCTTTAGTCGCTTTTCTCTTTTTATTTATTTATTTATTTTTGGTGTGTTGCCGCGCAGTTCGTGTTGTCAGCTGGCGTGAGTTGGGAGTGTTAGAGGGAAAAGTGAAAAAATTTAGAGGGAAAGGGGAATTGTGTTCCGAGGGAGTTGGGAATGGGAGTAGGGAGTGTTAGAGGGAAAAGTGAAAAAAATTTAGAGGGAAAGAATGGGTATTGGTGAAATTTAGAGGGAAAGAATGGGCATTGATGTTAGAGGGAATTGATGGACATGTGGGGCTACAGTTTAAAGTTTTATAAGAAATTGCGTGTTATAAGAATTTTTTTTTTTTGTTAATTTAAATTTTAGAATATATGTAGCGGCATATGGTTTGAAGTTTATAAAGTTTAAAGTTTAAACAATTAGTATAATCTTTTATAATAAACAAGAATAAATAGGAGTATGTATATGAAATACATAGGTTAATTAATGAAATAAATTAGATATAATTCATAAATTGAATAGCTCCCCAAAATTAGATAATAAAAAAGATTATATGTCATATGTTAAATGAACAATATGAAATCTCCACAGTGAGCTATATCAAATACTATAAAATAACAATATAGTTTAGTTATTAAATATTAAAACAAATTATGGGTTTGCTTATATGTAAAAATGGTTTAATTTGAGCTCGATTTGATTGTTCAATTGAGCTTAAATTTCATCAACACCAATATTTTACCATACTATGCAAATCCAACAGTAAGAATTGGAATCTAAATTGGCGCATGAAGGTTACATGTCGTGTACCCATACTTTGATCAGTCTGATCTCACAATCAAACCATCCAATCACACCCTAATTTCACCAATACCCATTCTTTACCGTGCTCTTTCCATCCGATGGTTGGACTTTGAATTTGGTGCCATTTTTAAAACTGTCAAATTCTAGACCCATGCCCCTACAGGGCTGGCCTAAGGCCCCCACCACAAAAGGCTCAAATTTTTACTCCTAAGAAAAAAGGCATTGTCCCCTATTATAAAAGGCTCAAAATTTTATAAAATTATATATGTGCGTTACGTGCGTATGTGTATATGTATGTGTAGGGTTAAGAGCCCAAATTGTATATTGGGCCTTGAGCCTTGGCCGAGGACGTTGGTTTGTCTGAGGACTGATAAATAGTAATGAGGGTGTTAAGCTCAAGATCTCATGAGTAAGATACAAACAAAAAGGCTGGGGAAGGTGGTCCGAGGAGGTGTATCTCCTCGGATGAGCAAAGCACAGATCAAAGGCATATCCTGTCGATTAGAGTGGCCTTCCAGGAGGTTCTACTAATAGGGACATGTATTATAAATGTACAGGAGGGATGAAGGCTCAAAGGTGTCTAGGGAAAAGCTGCTACCACCATATTAAATGCTCTGCAGCTAACTTTCTGGCTGCATTAATGTGGAGAAGACTCCTGAACAATGCTGCCTTAGCTATCCTAATTCACAGAGGGCCTGAGGGGGTGTCCGATGGGACAAGCACTCAAGTAGTGGCTTAGATGACCAACAAGTGTAGGACCAAGATCATTCAAAGGAGACTATATAACATGAGATACCCTCCATGAAGAGAGGATCGAAAATTCGTAAGAGAAAACACTGTAATAGCTGGAATTATATCTGTAACATTTTTCAATCAAAAGAGACTGGAATAGAACTCCTCGGATTGGTCCGAGGATAAATTTATTTGGAGAACTTTTGTCCATTTTTTGTTTGATTATATTTTGAAATCCATCCTAACTATTAAGTCATTCATCAGAGCCTAGTTCTCCAACTCACTTTCTACAAATTCATTGTACTGGGCCAATTGGGCTTGGATCCAATCACACCTTGAGCCAAGGCTAAAATCTGGTCCCTACAATTGGCGCTGTATGTGGGGAGAACTTGTGTGATAGTGAGTGCAACGCTTAACTATGGTAGGTTCAGGTCCACACCAGGCAGAATCCATGGCATTCCAACGTGAAAATCCTTTCGCCAACCTTGAGCATAGGAGAGATCGAGAGGGCAGCATACATACTATGCATACAAGCAAAAGCCACTCTTGAGTTGGAAGTCACGTCTCTCAAAAGCAACATGACAGAGCCATGCAACTGGAGATCGACCAGTTAAAGAGGAAGTTGTGCCATGCACTGCGAGGACGAACCCCCTCCAACTCTGACGTCTCCTCTGAGGGTGAAGAGGATGCTAGTTATAGGCGAAGGTCAAGAACTCCACCCAGCGAGTCTTTTTCCTACGATGAAGAACACCATCACAAATGTAGATACAAGAGACCACCTCATAGAGGCCTAGGAAATGACACTATGAGCAAAGCATTGAACCAGATTTCTAAGTTGCCCTTCACGCACAAGATTGAAACGGCAATACTTCCTTAGCGGTTCCACCAGCCAACATTCACCATCTACAATGGTTGAACGAACCCTGTGGAGCATGTGAGTCACTTAAATCAGAGAATGGCTGTCCATTCCAAAGATGAAGCCTTGATGTGCAAGGTGTTCCCATCCAGTCTAAGACCTGTGGTGATGAGATGGTTCAACGGCCTAAGGGCAAATTCCATAAACTCCTTCAAGGGGCTCACTCTGGTGTTTGGCTCTCATTTTATTACATGTAGCAGGGTCCCTCGGCCCTTGGATTCCCTACTATCTTTATCCATGCAAGAAGAGGAGACTCTGAAGACATACTCGGAGAGATGCTAGGAGATGTACAATGAAATAGACCGTGACTTTGATGACGTAGCCATCAGTACTTTCAAGGTTGGCCTCCCAGCTGAGCACGGTCTAAGGAAGTCTTTGACGGGGAAGCCTGTCACTAGTGTGCGCCAACTCATGGGCAGGATTGACAAGTATAAGAGGGTTGAGGAAGACTAGCAGTAAGGGAAAGGAAAGGATAAGGTTATCCCTCAAAAGATGAGGGTTTTCTTGTCAGACTGATACAACAATAACCGGCCTCGAAGGGACTTTGTTGGGCAGTCAGGATCTGCCAATACTTAGGCGGTTAACACGGTGTTCTGGGAACCGGTGCATCAAGTTCTAGAGAAGATTAAGAATGAGTCATTCTTCAAATGACCAAATAAGATGGCAGGAAACCCTATGAGGCGCAATCAGAACGTCTATTGCAAATATCATCAGGACCATGGACATATTACAGAAGACTGTAGAAATTTGTAGGACCATTTGGACCAGCTGGTTCGAGAAGGAAAGTTGACGTGAAGAGGGTAATGGTGGATTAGGGCAATGGCGCTGAGATCATGTACCTCGATTTGTACCTGGGGCTAAACCTAAAACTCGAAGACTTAATAGCTTACGATTCTCCTTTAGTGAGTTTTGATGGGAAGGTTGTCATTCTGAGGGTTCAATTTTGCGACCCGTGCAGGCTAGCTCAAAAGTGGTGGAGGTGGACTTCATCGTGGTGGACGCTTATTCCCCCCATATCGCCATAGTGGCCAGGCCCTGACTTCATGCCCTAGGAGCCGTCTCTTCTATTCTGCACTAGAAGGTGAAATATCAGTCGAGGGACCAGATTGAAGAGATTGTTGGGAGTTAATCCATGGCTAGATAATGCCTAGTGGCTACCATCCTGCATCAGCCCGAGGCTGAGTCTTCGGGCTCTACTGAAGAGGGCTTATAGCAATTAAGAGCTCCAGTGTTGCCTGTCAATGGATCAGCAAGGAGGCGAAATGTGAAGATTTGGAAATGGTCGTTGTTGGTGATGATTTAGAGAAGTTCTTTCAGATCGGGGCTCAGCTGCCTCCTCTAGAAAAGGAAGAGCTAATAGAGTTTCATAGAAGAAATGTCGAGGCCTTAGGGGTGGATCCGAACTTCATCTGCCATCATTTAAATGTTAATCCTTCTGTCACTCCCAAAAAGCAACCACCTTCGCGCTCATCTAAGGATCATTCCAATGTTGTCAGAGATGGGGTGATAAAACTTAAGCAGGCAAGGGCTATCAAGGAGGTGTTCTACCCTGACTGGCTGGCCAATACAGTGGTGGTGAAAAGGAAGAGTAAAAAATGACGAGTGTGTGTAGACTTCACAGATCTAAATAAGGTTTGCCCAAAAGATCTCTTCCCCATGCCTAGGATAGACCAGCTGGTGGATGCAACTATAGGCCATCCTCGGATGAGCTTCTTAGATGCATTTCAAGAGTACCACCAGATACCACTAGCCCTGAATGATTAGGAAAAAACGGCTTTCGTCACTCCCACTAGGAACTACCATTACAAAGTGATGTCCTTTGGTTTGAAGAATGCAAGGTCTACCTATCAAAGGATGAAGACTATGATGTTTGAACTATAGTCGGGTAAGAGTATTGAGGTCTATATAGACGACATGGTGGTGAAGAGTGAGGTAGTGTCTAATCATGCGGGAGACTTCAGTAACATTTTTGAAATTTTGAGGAAATGCAAGTTGCGCCTTAACGCTTCCAAATGCTCTTTTGGTGTGGGATCGGGTAAATTTCTAGGCTACATGGTAACTCACTGGGGAATCAAAGTCAACCCCGATCAGATTAAAAGCAATTAATGGTTTATAACCACCTCGAAATCTTAAGGAAGTCCAGAAACTAACTAGAATAACTGTTGCCTTGAATCGGTTTATCTCTCGGTCAGTGGATAAATGCAGACCCTTCTTTTTGTTGATGAATAAGTGGAAGGGATTTGAGTGGACAGAGTAATGTGTCTTGGCCTTCAAGTAGCTTAAGGAATATCTCTCTTGGCCACCTATCATGTCCACTCTTGAGATGGACGAGGTCCTGTTTGCCTATATCACTGTGGCCCTCCATGTTGTAAGCCTGGTATTGATACGAGTTGACAGCGGCATCCAAAGGCCAGTTTATTATGTAAGAAAATCATTGCAGGAGGCCGAGTTTCGTTACCTACCACTAAAGAAGGCCATTTTGGTGGTAGTACATGCTACACGTAAGGTCACCCATTACTTCCAAACACACACCGTTGTTGTCCTAACTCAGTTTCTGCTCAGAACTCTGCTCTGAAGCGCTAATTACGCGGGGAGAATTGCTAAATGGGGCATAATCTTAGGAGCTTTTGACATCAACTACATGCCCCGTACCTCCGTTAAGGGCCAGGCCCTCAAAGATTTGGTGGCACAGTTAGCCGAATCCCCCTTCAAGAAAGTGGCATAAACATAACACATGGATGAAAAATCGGTTGGTACAATTATCCTGCAAGAACCTTTAAATTGGAAGGTATATGTTGATGGCGTGTCGAATTAAAGGGGGTCCAGAGTGGGGCTGGTTCTAGTCTCACTCGAGAAAATCACTATTGAGAAATCATTAAGATTGAGATTCTCGACCACAAATAACGAAGCTGAATATGAGGCTCTGCTGATGGGAATGACCATGGTTCAAAACATGGGCGGAAAGATTATAGAGATGTTCTCGGACTAGAGATTGGTCGTTGGCCAAGTGGAAGGAGAGTTTGAAGCCAAAGAAGAAAGAATGCGAGGGTACTTGAGTCAGGTTAGACGTTTGTAGTCAGGCTTTGAATCTTTTAACCTTTTGTATACCCCTAGAAGTGGAAACATACATTTTGATTCCCTAGCTACACTTGCAACCTCCTTGGCGCAGAGCTTACCTCGGGTCATCCTTGTGGAAGGCTTATCCAAGCCCACAAAGGTGAACAAAGAGGCGGTTCATGTTCACCAAGTTAGAGTAGGGCCTAGCTGGATGGACCCCATAGTACTCTATTCTTGAAGGAGGATATCCTGCTTGAGGAGAAGCCAGAAGCTGACAAAGTGCATAGAAAAGCTCCTCAGTTCTGGCTATCCGAGGATTAGAAATTGTACAAATGCTCCTTTTCTGGGCCAAACCTGCTATGCATACACCTCGAGGCAACAGAATACTCCTTGAGGAGTTACATGAGGGGATTTGTGGAAGCCACACTGAAGGAAGGTCCTTGTTGCACAGAGCCATCACTCAAGGCTATTAGTGGCTAAACTTGCAAAAGGAAGCACAAGAATATGTAAGGAAGTGCGACCAGTATCAAAGATTCGCACCGAACATACACCAACCGAGAGGAGTCCTTGATCCTCTGTCCAGCCCTTGGCCATTTGCTCAATGGGGCTTGGACATTGTAGGCCCTTTTCCCAAGGCAGCAGGGAACAAGAGGTATTTGCTAGTCGACATGTACTAATTCACTAAGTGGGTTAAAGCTGAGCCCTTGGCAAATATCAGGGATGTGGATGCTAAGAAATTCGTTTGGAAAAATATTGTCACATGGTTTGGGGTCCTTCGTACCCTCATCTCGGACAATGGCCTTCAGTTTGACAACAAATCTTTTAGGAGATATTGTTGTGACTTGGGAATTACGAATAGATATTCAACCCCAGCTTATCCCCAAGGGAATGGACAAGCCGAGGCTATTAATAAGGTCATAGTGAACGGACTCAAGAAGAAGCTAGACGATGTGAAGGGAAAATGGGTGGAAGAACTATATCATGTCCTTTGGACATATCGAACCACACCTCGCAGATCAACAGGGGAGACCCCTTTCTTAATGACTTATGGAGTCGAAGTAGTTATTCCTTTAGAGATTGGCTTCCCAACGCTGAGGACAAGTTCTTTCAATCCAAGCGACAACAATGGGTTGCTAGAAAAAAGCTTAGATTTTATCAAAGAGAGCAGAGAAAATGCAATGGTCCAATTGGCATATTACCAACACAAGCTCAAGCAATGTTATGACGCCAATGTGAAGCTAAGACCATTAGCGCCTAGAGACTTGGTGTTGAGAAATGTTCTAAGTACCACAAAGAACCCGGCATAGGGAAAGCTGGGGCCTAACTTGGAGGGGCCATATCGCATCACCTCAATCGTTGGTATAGGAGCATACTTCCTCAAAGACCTAGGTGAACATATAATACCATGCCTTTAGAATGTAAACAACTTGAAGATGTATTATTATTAATGAAAGTTTACTTTTTCATATGCTTATTTATTGTGTAAATACCTCGTACTTCCCGTTACTATCTTTCTAAGTGATTAAACAGAACCTTAGAGATGCCTAGCTCCTCGAACCCCATGCTTTGGGGAAATTAACACTCTATGACACCTTTCTAAGTGATTAAATAGAACCTTAGACATGACCTTAGGCTTCTCGGACCACATACTTTGGGGAAATTAACACTCTATGATATTTTTCTAAATGATTAAACAAAACTGTTAGGTCACAATTCGAATGACCCCTTGTGATTAACCCTAATTAATTAATTTAGCCAAATAATTAATTAATCAATTAATCATGCAATTTTATGGAAGCACAAAAAAATCACCAATCAACTAAGTATGCAGCGGAAAAATAAATAACACGGTGATTTGTTTACGAATGGGGAAAACCCTAATGGCAAAAACCCCACCGGGTGATTTTCAGGTCACCACTCCCGAAACTCCACTATTATCAAATCAAGCGGTTACAAGAAAGGAATCCCAAGTACCTTACCAACCTACAGTTGAACCCTTACCCCAATACCCAATTGGACTTGATCTGTAGTGATAGTCTCCACCTTTGATGCACGGCTCCCAAGTACGTGACTAACCAATGCGCGGATCCAAGTACGCAACTTCAGAACACCAACTTTAAGGAAGAATGGTTGGCTGCAAAGTTCTTCAGTTCATCCACGTGATGAATAGCAGGAAGATGCTTGGTTACAAAACCCTATGGTGCAAATACACAGCAACTTCTTGATGGAAGATGAACTAGGTCAAGAACTTCGTCTGTTGAGCACAATTTGCTTGAACAAGGATTGCTCAATGATAATGCAACTTGTGTCACCCAAAACGGCTCTTAAAATAATCCTTTTATATGTTTAGGGTTAGAAGAAAAGAGGGCCCAAAAACATATTCACGGATCCCAAGAAAATCAGATTGGAATTCTGACTTTTTAAATCTTGACAGATAGCAGGTGTCGAGGTAGCTATCGAGAGGTGTCAAGCTTTAAAAACTTTGCAGTTCAGCTTGCTTTTTCTTGGACAGACTTGATGACTTCAACACTTGACCTTGAAACATTGTTTCTTGAAGTATTAAAAACACCTAGAACTACCCAATTACAAGCAGAGTGCGTTTTGTCAAAGGATTAGCCAATTTACATAACAAAGTGACATATGTTCTTAAACAAGTTAAAGCATATATGTCCTAACAATCTCCCCCATTGGCAATCTGTGACAAAACCACAACAAACAAATGAGCATATGAGAGAAGTCATAAGTCACTCAACTCATATTCACTTGTTGAATACAATAAAATCTATCCTAACACAAACTCTTGAAAAACTTTGCAAGAAGAGAGCTTATGATAAGTAGACTTTAACAACCTGTATTTCTGAAACACTTTAAACAAAACTCATCAAGGCATCTTGTGTGAAACAGAAATAAATAGATTGCATACAAGTATAAAGAACATGTGTATAAAGATAGAAAAGAAACAACACATGAAGAGATAGGTGAAAGAAACATACATCAACATATAAGAGATAAGATAAGTACAATGTATGTAAAAAATGGTCAAAGGACCTCATATACAAGACCAATGTATCTAAGAGATAAGAAAAAAATACATATAGCCTCACTACATCCCTAAAAAAAAACAACACTCCCCCTATCAAAAATGTCCTATACTAACTCTCCCCCTAAGATGACTACTCTCATAGCCCAAAACTACTCCCCCTTTTTGTCACGAGTGACAAAGGGTAGAGTGTCATGTAGACATCTCATCGGCAGAGCTAGCATCCCCATCATCATCATCATCATCCTCATCATCCTCAGAATCTGACGCTGCTGGAGTAGATGGTGAAGGAGTAGCCTCTGGAGCAAATCCACCCATGATCGCTTGCCGTTGTGCAATACGACCCACACGAACATTCACTTGATACAACTCAGCAGAGAGTGTATCAAGATGAGTGTCCATGCGCTGCAGCTGCGCCATGATATCACCAAGAGATACATCGCTTGAAGAGGAAGAAAGAGCAGATGTAGATGGAGCTGATCTGGATGGTGCGGAACAGGAGGGAGGAGTGGCACCAGGCTGTCTCGACCTGAACTGCGCCTCACTACGTTTTACGGTAACGGCATCTATGGCAGATATGTGTGTGAAGTGGTCGGACACAGGAAAGGGAACAGAAAAATGGCGTAGAATCTGCGTGATAGCAGAAGGAAAGATGAGCTTATCACGGGACGCCGAATCAAAATAAACCTCTATGATAGACCGGATGAAGTGAGAAGGGAAGTCTATGGTCAAATGCTCAAGAAGAGAAAGCAAAAATCGAGCATGAGGCTCTGTGATAGAGTTATAGTGAGACAAGGATGGAGAACAAAAGTCATCACCATGTTAATGAATCTAGGACCTTTAGCAAAAGGCCTACAGGATGTGAACTGATGCTCACCCCAATCAGCAAGGCGCCCACAAAAAGCAAAAATGAGCTCATCTTTGGACACAGTCCTCAGACGCTCACAAGAGGGGTAATTTGGAAACTCTATCCTAGGAACCCTAAGCACATCCGCAACAAGTTGCGGTGTGACAGGAATGCGCATACCTCGAACGCGAGTGATAAAATGAGGTACTGAAAGATCAATCCCGTGTATGTTGGAGTAGAACTCCTGTATCAGCACGAGAGGACAAGTGACCGGGATGTCACACAGTGACCCCCATCCCCTACTGTGAATGACAGAGGGAAGGTCAGTATTGGCGAAGTCCGCCAGAATGACTTGGCGTTCCGAATGAACACCTCGTCGAGAAAAGTTCTCCGAAAATGCCTTATGAGCATCTCCATCACGGAACCGAATGTTAAAGGGAGCAGAATCAGAAAAAGTAGAAGCTTCAGAACGCAGAAGGTTCCGAGCGGGAGTGGATTTACGTTTGGGTGCCATAGACACTACTAACATAAAAGAATGAGAAAGAGATAGAGAGGGAGACAATCAGAAAAGTACCAACACAGTTCAAATATATCAAATATGTTGAACAAGAAGTACGTATGCATGGGAATGCATGAGCATGTGACATGCAAAGGAAAAAACTTCATGGGCTCAGCCCAATCCAATCCTAGCAGCACACAAACATAAAACACACATCTAAATGCATGTAAATATCATTATAATGCAAATGAAATGCAATGTATGACATTTTAAAATCATCTAAGTACAAACCCAACCCAAAATTTCAATAAAAACTCAACAATTTTGAAAAACCCCAAATTTTATGAAAAATCCCAAAAACTAGGTTTTCAAAACATGGAATGCATGAAAAAGGAAGAGAATAGAGATCTTACCAAGTGATTTGAGCAAGAAATGAGCAAGATCCAAGTGGGTTGAAGGATTTAAGTGAAATGGGAGTGAAAGGGAGATGAACAGGCACGAAGAGATCGAGAGAAATCGAGTGAGAAATGAAGAAAATCGCGATCTGCACTTAAATAGGCACCTCAGTAATTCTCGACAGCTGAGGTGTCAAGAGGTATCGAGGTATCTGTCGAGGAAGGTATCGAGGAAAAAGCCTTCGACAGATGCAGGTATCGAGAGGTATCGAGATGTAAGAAGAATTTCAGATACTAGAATCTCGATCGATCGCGAAGGTGTCGAGAAGGTATCGAGAAGACAGAAGAAATCTCGATCGATCCACAAGGTATCGAGACAGGTGTCAAGAAAGAAGACACAAACAGCACAAGTGAATCTCGATCGATCCAACAGGTGTCGAGAATCTATCGAGAGGACAGAGACTTTCTCGATCGATCCATCAGGTGTCGAGGAGGTGTCGAAACTGCGATAAGAAACAACTTGAGAAGCTCGACAGATGACCAGGTATCGAGGAGGTGTCGAGGGAGGTGTCGAGCCAGCATAAAAAGGCAGTTTCTCGAGAAGGGAAAAACACAGACATGAATGCAATCCAACACACATCTCTACCAAAGATCCACTCAACATTTAAACCTCTCAAAAACATCTCTCAACAAGAAATTAAGCACAAGGATCATGCAAAACACACATACACACTAAACAAGTCTAACCAATTTTATATTTCAAAAACAAGTTATGACAGTTTAGTGAGCATACATTAGCACATGTAAAACACTTGTGATGGCCAAATCACATTGTACCTGCACATGTATCAAAAGTAGCAAAGAATATTGCGTGTTGTGTGTGAAAAACATCGCAAGATTGCATATGTGTATAGATGTTATGACGATCTGAGATATGAGTAAATAACTTTTAACTCACACACAATCATAACTGTTTGATGGGGACTATCACCTTCAAGGTACATCCTATGACTCCCACATCTCTTAGAAAACACGCTTGCAATCATGTTTAAAGCATTTTTAATCTTTTAGCTTTATATTTTCTTTGCATATTTTCTTTTAAGCATATCATGCATGGGCATATAAAAGAGAGAAAAGAAATACCAAAGATTTTAAGCATAGACATTGCACTTTTGCTATGCCGAAGCATACGGATGTCTTTGACACTATACTTTTGCTATGCCGAAGCATACAGGTGTCTATGACACTGCACTTTTGCTATGCCGAAGCATACAAGTGTCATACAATGATTGGCGGGCAACAGTGGTGAGATGGTCATTTATGCCTTTCTCTTAGGATTTTTTAGTCCTACCCGTCAAAAAGAGTGATATGAGTGTTAAGTTTTAAGAGATAACCTAATCTTACTCATCACAAACAAGAGCCACAAAGCTCACTTGCTTAGTTGTGCATAGAGATGCTCATCTAAGTTACAAGAGATACAAAGTTTAGAAAACTTTGTTTCATTGGCCATCCAAGGTACACAAGTACCAAAGTACACATAACACACACTGTTTTTGTATTTTTCAATTTTTCAAATTTTTTATTTTTTTATTTTTATATTAAAAACAAAATAAGCAAAACTGAAAATAAACAAACAAAAACATGTTATCAAAGCAAAGCAAAAACTAGACTGACTCAGCAGAAAAGAAAAACACACAAGCAATGCAACAAACAAGAAAAACAAAAAGGGAGAAGAAAGTGATGAAATCACTTAGAGTCCTTTTTCTTCCACTCCTTGGAAGAACCTTTCCTTTGATAGAATCCTTGAACAGGCGGTGAGGGGGAAGAATTTAAACCGTTCAAGTTCGAAAGGAACATGAGGGCTTTTAGAAGATCTCCAAGAGGAGCAAGAGAGGATTGAAGCTGATTTTGGCTTCCAGATGCTATCATGCCATTGCTCTGTTGAGTGGCTAACCACTTATAGCAATTTGGTCGAGTGTGACCGGCAGCTCCACAATAATGACAGAGATGCTGCTTCTTTTGTTTAGGCTTTTGAGAGTTAGCCTTCTTAGCCCTAGGGTTTTTAGCATCTTTCTTGTCTAGTTTAGGGGGTGCTCCTAAGATAGATTTACCCTTGTCTAAGTTCTCACTAGTTAATTCAGTTTTAACATTAGTATTCTCAATTTCAATGTTATTAGCAGGAGGAACAAAAACAGTATTGCTAGTAGAAGCAGAATTTGAGAAAGAAATACCATACCCCAAACCAGTTCGATCCGAAGCAGATTTCTGATTGCTAAGCATCTCATCAAGCTTTGCACTTGAAGTCCTCTCCAGTTAAGTTCTGACTTGAAACAGCTCCGCTTCAAGCTTCTTGGTCTTCTCAGCCAAAAAGTTGTTCTCAAATCTCAGTGCTCCAATAGTTTGATTTGCCTCATCAAACTTCGTGGACAGCTCTTCACGATCGAGTTCCACTTCACTGAGCTTCTTGGTGGCCAGCCTATACAATTTCTCATGCTTTTCAGAGAGTTTGTAAAGCTTCTCATAGGCTGAATGGATATCATCTTGATCATCCATCTTCTCAAATTTGGACTCCACCAATTCTTCTTCTTCATCCACTTCTTCAACAATCCCTTCAGTAGGATTGACTGTGGCGGTGAAGGCATTTAAGATTCCGTCATCCTCATTGTCGGAATCATCTTTAGGCTCAGTGTCACTTAGGGTTACAGCAAGGGCCTTGCTTTTCCCAATGCTCTTCAGATATGTAAGACACTCATGTTTCATGTGTCTAAACCTATGACACCCAAAGCACTTTGGTCCTGCGGGAACAGTATACTGATCGCCCTCCTTAGCATCCTTCTTCCCTTTGTCTTGGCTTTTAAATTGAGAAGAACTGAATTGCCTGCGGTCCTTGTCGAAGTTCCTTCCATTGGCATTCTTCATAAACTTTTTGAACTGCCGAGTGATGTAGGACTTAATCTTGGAATCTTCATCATCAGAAGACTCATCTGTATCACTACTCTTCGCCTTCAAGGCCATGCTTTTGCCTTTATTGGACTTGCCAATCCTAGATAACCCTATTTCATAGGTCTGCAAGTTTTCAACCAGCTCAGTCAAAGGAATCTTGTCTATATCCTTTGATTCTTCAATTGCCGTAATCTTGGCATGAAATCTCTCAGGTAGAGATCTGAGCACCTTCCTTACAATCTTGGGTTCAGGGATGGTTTCTCCAAGATTGAAGGCTGAGTTCACTATGTCCTTGAGCTTGGCATAGAACTCATCAAACGACTCATCCTCCTTCATCTTAATTTCTTCAAAGCTTGTAGTGAGTCTCTGAAGTTTTGAATCTTTGACAGCCTTTGTCCCTTCATAGGTTGTCTGGAGGATGGTCCAAGCCTCCTTAACAGTTTCAGTTGAGGATATCTTCTAGAACTCCTCATTGGTGACTGCGCTAAATAGGGCATTCAGCGCTCTGCTGTTGAAGTTAGCCGCCTTGATCTTAGCATCATCCCAATCGGCCGGATCTTCTGTTGGCTTAGTCCAGCCAATCTCTACAGCTTGCCACACTTTTTAATCTAAAGACTGCAAGAAAGCTCTCATGCGTACTTTCTAGTATGCATAGTTAGTGCCATCAAATAAAGGAGGTATAATTAAAGATTGTCCTCTATCCATGACAAACAGGGATCAATGGATCAACATAGCAAAGATTAAACCTAATCAGAGTGTGCCCGCTCTGATACCACTTGTTAGGTCACAATTCGAATGACCCCTTGTGATTAACCCTAATTAATTAATTTAGCCAAGTAATTAATTAATCAATTAATCATGCAATTTTATGGAAGCACAAACAAATCACCAATCAACTAAGTATGCAGCGGAAAAATAAATAACACGGTGATTTGTTTACGAATGGGGAAAACCCTAATGGCAAAAACCCCACCGGGTGATTTTCAGGTCACCACTCCCGAAACTCCACTATTATCAAATTAAGCGGTTACAAGAAAGGAATCCCAAGTACCTTACCAACCTACAGTTGAACCCTTACCCCAATACCCAATTGGACTTGATCTGTAGTGATAGCCTCCACCTTTGATGCACGGCTCCCAAGTACGTAACTAACCAATGCGCGGATCCAAGTACGCGACTTCAGAACACCAACTTTAAGGAAGAATGGTTGGCTGCAAAGTTTTTCAGTTCATCCACGTGATGAATAGCAGGAAGATGCTTGGTTACAAAACCCTATGGTGCAAATACATAGCAACTTCTTGATGGAAGATGAACTAGGTCAAGAACTTCATCTGTTGAGCACAATTTGCTTGAACAAGGATTGCTCAATGATAATGCAACTTGTGTCACCCAAAACGGCTCTTAAAATAATCATTTTATATGTTTAGGGTTAGAAGAAAAGAGGGCCTAAAAACATATTCACGGATCCTAAGAAAATCAGATTGGAATTCTGACTTTTTAAATCTCGACAGATAGCAGGTGTCAAGGTAGCTATCGAGAGGTGTCGAGCTTTAAAAACTTTGCACTTCAGCTTGCTTTTTCTTGGACAGACTTGATGACTTCAACACTTGACCTTGAAACATTGTTTCTTGAAGTATTAAAAACACCTAGAACTACCCAATTACAAGCAGAGTGCGTTTTGTCAAAGGATTAGCCAATTTACATAACAAAGTGACATATGTTCTTAAACAAGTTAAAGCATATATGTCCTAACAAAAACCTTAGACATGCCTGGCTCCTCGGACCATATGCTTTGAGGAAATTAACACTCTATGACATCTTTCTAAGTGATTAAATAGAACCTTAGCCATGCCTGACTCCTCGGACCATATGCTTTGGGGAAATTAAACACTCTGCAGTATCCTTCTAAGTGTTAGACAGAAACCTAGTTATGACTAATCCCCTTGATCACATACTTGGGGAAAATTAACATCGTGATGTTTGTTGGTCTTCTACTAAGTGTCAAAACAGATCCAGGGTTATGCCCAACTCCTCGGATTGGTAGATTTGAATAAGTTAAAGTCCTTAGTCATTTATCTAAGTGATAAGCAGGATGACAGTTGTCTACCCCTTTTTAGTTTTTACAAAGTATATTATGTATCTCTATTATGTTCGACTTTCATTACAAATGGTTCCATTCTCAATGAAGATATATGGTAAACCTCTTTATTGATGGTACTTGATTAAATTGCTTAAATTGTTAGCAATGTATTACTGTCAGTTGTTATTAAAGACACAGTGGCAACTGTTCAAGGCTATTTATTGTAATAAGGTTAAAGGCACATAAAGTAAAAGTACAAGAAATGAAAAGAAAGGCATCCCCATTAAATGAAATAAAACGTACATTATACAAATAAAATAACAAAAGAAAATACAGGATGAACCCTAAGAGCTACTTCTTGGCCTTGGGAGGGTCTTCCTTTTGGCTCAACTTGGAGGAAGGGACATCCTTGGCCTGAGGATCATGCTTTTTGGTCTTGACCTTCGTCTCCTTTGTTTTGGCCTTGATGGCATCCTTGGCCTCTAAGGGGGGCTTAGTCCCTTTGCCCTTACCTTTGTCTTGGGCCCCCTCAACCCCTTGTCCTTGATCACCAGCTTAACTGGGTCCTTTCGAAGCTTCAAGGAGGGGAAGAGCAGCCTGTGTAGTCAGGGGCTGCTCTGAAGACTCGGGAGCAGTGGCAAAGGGGGAATGGAGGCCAACTGGGGTTGCACAGATCTCGGGGTGGTAGTATACTCTCCTTGGTTAGCTCTATTCCGAGTCTGCAAAGACTCCTGCAACGTTGAGGGCTTCTACCCATGTTGCATCGCAGTAGTCCCTACATACCTCGGCTAGCTCCTCAGTGAGCCTTGCTTGTGTTTCCTCCACACCGAGAGTGTAGGATGCTTGTTTTTCAGCCTCTGCTACCTCCTTGGCCAACTGAGTTGCCTCTTTGGCCTTTTGCAGTTTAGCCTTCAGATCCAGCACAAGTTGCTTTGAAGTGACCAGCTCTATCTCAGTCTGGTAAAGCAACTTGCACTGATCCTCAGCTTGAGTCTCGGCGTTCTTCAATCCCGCCTGAGCACTCTTTCTTTCTCTCTCCTCGGCAGTCAGCTTGGAGAGCAGCTCAATGTTTTCCTCCTTTATGGCCCCCAAGGCCTTTTCCGTCTTGAGGTTGAGAAGGACCTAGTTCTTGATATCGTTTCGAGCCTCCTTGACCCATTCCTCGACCACAAAGATCTCCTAGGTGATCTGCACAAAAACAATACAACAACCCATGTGAACAAAAGAGAGAGAGGAAAAAAAAAAACACATTGGTACTTAAATAAATAAAATAGGGACAAGAACTTACCATGGCAAGGTCCCTTTTTAGGGACATGAAGAGGTTTTGCTGCTCCAGCTTCCTCATAGTGTCCATGTCCTTGGGCAAAAGGAGTGGTTACTCCAAGGTCTCAACTACGTATGCACCGTGACCTCTTTGGGACTCCCTGACTGAAGCGTTCCAGGGGGTGGCAACCCCATTCACCTTCAACCAAGGAGACTAGGTGCATTATTGCAGGCACACCTCAGCCTTAGTCTGCTCCTCCCAGTTGTCAATAGAAATGGACCTCTTATCTCGAGGGTCTTTGGCCACCTTCTGTTGTTTGGAGCCTTTCTAAGAGGCCACCTCTCTTTCCTTGAGATCCTCAACTAGCCTCTTCTTCTTTAGATTTGGAATGGCTTTCAGTCTGAGGTTAACAGGGGGTGGAGTGGGAGGAGGAGGAAGAGTGGAGGGAGCTTGGGACTTGGTGGCTTCTTTCGAAGTTAACACCTTGTTCCTTGCGGCCATGAGGTCCCTTAGGCTTCTGTTTCCCCTGTTTAATGCCATCCCGTCTTCCTCTTCTTTGGAGGTGCTGTCTAGATAGGCAATCACCAGAACGGGGGCGTGAACACCTAAGTGCCTGTCAGTCTCTTCCTCGATGTTCGAGATATGAATTATTTAAGCCCTTTGAGTCTCCTCTTCTTCAAAATGAAAATTTTCTATCTCCTCCTCAAGTGATAGGCGTGAAGTGGCGATCTCCTCCCCTGGTGCTATTGCTGCTTTAGGCAGAACCCGTTGAAGTGGCAATACGACCGGTGGAAGATCTTATTGGGCTAAGAAGTTAGGGCATGACATGTCAATCCGAGCAAACTGCAGGTCACCTGCTCTAATGGCATGGCCTATTTCTTGATAAATCTTTGAGATAGGCTCGAAGTCTAAGATCAAATGGATGGCTCGCAACTGCCTATCCTCACTTACAAAGATCCCAGACCTCAGCAAATAATTGAGAGCTGTGACATTAGTCAGACTGAGCCTGGGTGCTACGTTATTTTTGTTTGCAAAAGTAGCCAAGGAGAAAAACGTGGTTAGAAAGTTAAAATCCACCATCAAAAGAAAGCAAAATGAAAGGGAAATAATGACATGGTTAGGGTTAAAGAATCTAAATCTCTTGCTAAGGAACCCAACTCTAAGGTATCCCACCTGGCTCTCCCTCTCGGACTGGGTAATGAAGGCCATCATGCCACACCCTCGAAGCAATCAGGTAGTCGTCTTTCATCCCTTTATTAGATTTGGGGAGGCACGAGATGAGCCTAACGACATTAGATCCGGACTTGAGATAAAATCTCACACTTTTAAGGGAATGACACTCGTACATATGGACCGCATTGTGCCAAGTGAGCCCCAAGCCCAGATGCTCGTTGAGAGCATCGACGATACCTAAGACCCTAAATAAGTTGGGCGCGCACTAATGGAGGCATATCCTATGGTTGAAGAGGTAGTCCCGTGTTATCATACCCATAGGGATTGTCATTCCCCCTTCTATGAAAGCTATCATGGGGATGATGACTTCCCCCTCTTCTTTGTGTGTCACTATTTGTTCCGAAGAGCAGTTTCGCAGGGCGACTCCTTGTGGTATGTGGTATTTGTCCTTAAAGGCCTCTATTTTGGCAGGGGAGTATACTAGGTGCTTAAATCTACCCATCTGGACAAGTTAAAGGGAAACAACTAAAATTGGAAAATGAAGAAATTAGAATTGGAAGGTTGAGGAGATTGACCGAGGAGAAAAAGAAAAGTTTAAAGAAATAGAAACTTACAAGAACTAAGATGTGTGTTAGTCCCTGAAACCTTTAGAAAGATTTTCAAGGATTTCTTAAAGAAAAGGTGTGGGAAGTTTAGTGACTTAGAGAGCTTTGTGAATTTGGGTGCTTGGGATCTCTGGGGAGCTTAAAGACTTGTGAAATAAGGGAAATGACTTCTTCGGATGCTTTATATAGAGGGCGAAATTGAGTGGGAGTTATCCCCCTCAAAACCCAAAGAGAAATATCAGCCATTGGATTAGCGCCTCACCGTCGGATGTGGGGAATACAATGCCGTTTGGGGCAATTAATGATGCCTCGCGGGCTTCAAAGCGTTAGTAGTAATTATGGGGTGCGTGAAACGGCACTCCCACGTGTGCAAATCAAAGGGCAAAATAATATTAGCACATGAAAAATCAAAACCCACTTTTCTCCTCAGATGAAGAGAGAAAAAATTGGAGTTTTGAGGGGCTATTGTAGGGTTAAAGGCCCAAATTGTATATTGGGCCTTGGCCAAGGACGTTGGTTTATCTGAAGACCGATAAATAGTAGTGAAGGTGTCAAGCTCAAGATCCCATGAGTAAGATACAAACAAAAAGGCTGGGAAAGGTGGTCTGAGGAGGAGTATCTCCTCGGATGAGCAAAGCATAGGTCAAAGGCATATCTTGATGATCAGAGTGGCCTTCTAGGAGGTTCTACTAATAGGGATGTGTATTATAAACGTACAGGAGAGATGAAGGCTTAGAGGTGTCTAGTGAAAAGCTGCTACCACTGCATGAAATGCTCTGCAGGTAACTTTCTGGCTACATTAATATGGAGAAGATCCCTAAACATTGTTGCCTTGGCTATCCCAACTCACAGAGGGCCTGAGGGGGTGTTCGATGGGACAAGCACTCAAGTAGTGGCTTAGATGACCAACAAGTGTAGGACTAAGATCATTCAAAGGAGACTATATAACATGAGAGACCCTCCATGAAGAGAGGATCGAAAATTCGTGAGAGAAAACACTGTAATAGCTGGAATTATATCTATAACATTTTTCAATCAAAAGAGGCTGGAATAGAACTCCTTGGATTGGTCCAAGGATAAATTTACTTGGAGAACTTTTGTCCATTTTTTGTTTGATTATCTTTTGAAATCCATACTAACTGTTAAGTCATTCATTAGAGCCTAGTTCTCTAATCCACTCTCTACAAATTCATTGTACTGGGCCAATTGGGCTTGGATCCAATCACACATTGGGCCAAGGCTAAAATCTGGTCCCTACAATATGTATGTATATATGTGTATCTGTGTGTGTGTGTATATATATATATATAATTGAGATTTTTATTTTATCTCAACATTAACCCTCACTAGTCATGGGTTTTTTAAAAAGAATTTAAAGTAAGGACATTTTCCCCCTCTAAAATCAAAACCATATATATCTAAGCACATGTATTATTCTAAATGCATGTGTAGGGGGTTTGGGCTCGGAAGGCCCATGTAGGCCCACTTAATCAGAACCCAAAATAAGGGCCAAGGCCCATTGGAACAATTTGTTATGGCACGCGTAGGGGGAGTACCCTAAGGTTGGGGTGAGGCAAAGGGACACCAACCCGAGGGAGTTTTAGGTGGTTGGCCTAAATATGGACGAGCAATGAGGGAAGTGAGCATAGGGCATGAACATGGCGAGGTCGGTGACTGAGGGCTGGCAGTGTCATTAGGGAAGTTCACCACTGAACACTCTTTGACGTCTGGAACAAGTACCAAGGGAATCCTCTAAAGACGTGAGGATCCCTTGGATTCTGATGAACGTGGGAATATGTGTGAAGTGAGGAAAATAATGATGATTACCCCACTAACAAGAGACTATAAGAGGAAGAAGTGGGTAAAGGATCTGGGTAGGGAAAACATTATGAGAAAAGAGATATAGAGGGAGTATACTGGGAAACACAGGGCAACGAAGGGAAAACACAGTGAGGGAGGTGCATTAAGGCTAGGAGAAGGCAAACCAGGCGAAGCTCAGAGCCCAATTGGTAGGATTGTGACAAAGCCCACATACAAATTAATTGGGGGCCCAAATACCATCATTTAAGTAGGATCTGGTGTTCATAGCATGTATGAGAACATGGGACATATGTCCTCAAGATTAGGCAAGTGTCTTGTTTAATCTATGTTGCACACATTTTAAAGGGACAATCAAAATTAGGTCTTGAATATGGTCCAAATATTTCAAAACTCACTAATCATCTATTTTAGAAAACTTTTATGAAAATTGAAAAAGTTGTAAAAGAAAATTAGTTACTTTTTTATATTGTCATAAAAAATTTCTCAAAATGATTTTCTAACGTATACCCTAAATGTATACTGTACTAAAACGCTATTTTAAAATTCTCCTAATTTTAATTTGTCAAATCTAATCTCAATCAATGAAAAGCAAACTCGTTATTAGTATGATATGATCGCCTGAGCATCCAAAAGTCACAAGTAGCTAGTTACATACAACTAAACATTTTTCAATGAGATTCTGACCTTTTGCCCCTATTAAGCAAAATATTTGGCAATATAACCTTGTTTCGAAACTATATAGGTTCGTGTCCCTGTTTTGAAACTTGATTTTAATAAAATCGAATTTCAACGAAAAACTCGATTGCATGGAACTCGAGTTATGCCAAATGAAACTTGAAAAAAAAAATATATATATATATATATATATTTGCATGGAACTCGAGTTTCACTAAAATGCCACTATAGCACTAAAAAAAGGCCACTATGGCCCGGCCCTCTCTCATTTGCCATTCGCGGATGACCTTGTTTTCTTTGCTAGAGCTGACTATGTAAACTGTTCAGCCATCAGGGATGTCCTGGATGAGTTTTGTAGTATTTCTGGGCAAACGGTGAGTGAAGACAAGTCGAGAGTCTATTTCTCGCCTAATGTTGATAGAGATACGAGAGAGTCGCTCTGTGATATTCTTGGCTTTGCTTCCACTCCTAATCTTGGTAGGTACTTAGGAATTCCTATCAAGCATCCTAGATCCTCTTCCCAAGATTATAACTTCATTTTGGATAGAGTGAAGCAAAAATTAGCGGGTTGGAAAGCAAGCATGTTATCTCTGGCTGGTCGTTCTGTTTTAATCCAAGCTTCCTTAGCGACTATTCCTGCTTATGTAATGCAGTGTACTCACCTTCCGGGAAAAATTCTTGAAGGAATAGATAGGGTAAACCGCAATTTTCTTTGGGGTTCTTCTGAAGCAGCCAAGAAAATCCATTGGGTGGGGTGGCAAAAGGTGACAAAGCCGAAAGAGGAAGGAGGCCTCGGGCTGCAAACAGCGAAGGGAAGGAATATCTCCTTGCTTGCAAAGCTTAACTGGAGGCTGTATACAGAAAAGGAAGCTCTATGGGTTAAAGTCCTAAAGCATAAGTACTGCAGTTAGCGAAGAGTAAGGGCTATTAATGCTGATACTCTTCCTTGTTCTCATGTTTGGAAAGCAGTTAAAAAAGGTAGAGAGGTGTTTTCTAAGGGTAGCATGTGGATGGTTGGTAGGGACAGTAGCCTGAGTTTCTGGCTGGGTAAGTGGACGAAGAGTGGGCCTATCCGTGAGCTAATTCAAGGCCCCTTAACTCAGGAAGCAGCTCATTATGAAGTCAAGGATGTTTTGGTGGATTCAAGTTGGGATTGGGCCAAAATTCCTTTTGACCTTCCTGAAGACATAAAGTTGATGATCCAAGCTACCCCGATTTCAATGACAGGTAGAGGCAGTGATAGATTGGCATGGGTAGATAATCCAAAAGGTAATTTCGATTTAAAGAGTGCCTATAGTATTGCAGGGGGTACTGGTCCTAGCCAAACCTTTACTGCCACTTGGATTTGGAAATCTAATACGTTGCCTCGCATCAAAACGTTTTTATGGAAATGTGCGCATGAGAGCATTGGAGTGAAGCAATGTTTGGGGCGAAGGGGAGTGGTTGATGATGTTTTGTGCCCAATTTGTCGAAGAGACCCAGAAACAGTGCTACATGCGCTTAGAGATTGCCCTCGGGTTAAGGCTGTCTGGATTCAATTGGGAGTGAAAATGACGAATCAAGTTTTTTGGCTTTCTAATCTTCAAGAGTGGCTTAGTGTGAATGGGAAGGCCAGCAGAAGCTTTAAATCTGGGGATCCCCCATGGAAGATGGTCTACCCTTTTGCTCTTTGGAACTTATGGAAATGTAGGAACAATATTATTTTCAATGGGAAGAGTCAAAACCCAAGGCTGGCTGCAGAGATAATTCATCAAACCTTGGAGTTTAAGTATTGCGTGTCTTTCCCTAGAGGTCCTACTCGAAGCGTAATTAAGAGAGTGCGGTGGGAGAGACCTCCAGAAGGTTGGTGCAAGCTAAATACTGATGGTGCTGCCTCGGGCAATCCGGGTTTAGCAGGGTGTGGGGGTATCGTGAGGGATGAGCATGGTGGCTGGCTTGCAGGTTTTTCGAGGCGGATTGGGATAACGACAAGCTTTGTGGCGGAGTTGTGGAGTCTTAGGGACGGGCTGTTGATGTGCAGCAATTTAAATATTTCGGCCCTTGTGGTGGAGGTAGATGCAAAGGCTATAGTGGATGCCTTCCAGAATGTCCACTACGAAAATAATATAGTTTCCCCTGTTTTGGATGACTGCAAGCAGCTAATTTCCAGGTTCAACCGGATCAAATTCAACCACTGCTATCGTCAAGCAAACTGCTGTGCTGATGTGCTAGCAAAAGTGGCTGCTGATCAAAACTCTAATTTTATTTACTTTGAATGTCCGCCTGTGGACATAAGGAAAGTGTTTGAGGATGACCTTAATGGTTTGTTCCGGAACAGGATGTGTCCTGATGCAGTTGTTGTTCCTTAGTGTTGGTTTAATATTTCGTCTTTTAACCAAAAAAAAAAAAAAAAAAAAAAAAAGGCCACTATAGGTATGGGGCAATCAAACTTAAAAAAAAAAAAAAAAAAAAATTTGCATGGAACTCGAGTTCCATTAAAATGCCACTATAGTACTAAAAATCGCCGCTATAGCACTAAAAAAACACCACTATAGGTATGGGGTGATCAAACTTTAAAAAAAAAAAAAAAAAAAAAAAAAATTGCATGGAATGGAACTCGAGTTCCATTAAAACGCCACTATAGTACTAAAAATCGCCATTATAGCACTAAAAAAACGCTACTATAGGTATGAAATTCGAGCTCCATGAACTCAAGTTCCATACAAATTTTTTATTTTATTTTATTTTTTAGTTTCATTTGGCATAACTCGATTTTAAACTAATCGAGTTTTTAATTGAAACTCAATTTTATTAAAATCGAGTTTTAAAACAGAGACACAAACCTATATAGTTTAAAAATATGAGCATATTACCAAATATTTTGCAATCTTCTAATTCTTTTGCAAATACGCATCTTCTGGCTTCTGCCTCCATAATACAAATATGTAAACACAGAAAAATCATATAAAAGTCGCCGTCAGGTGACAATACCCACTGAACAGTCCCTCACTTCTCTCTCCCATTATAAAACTCTTTTAAACCTTTAAAAATATGGGTTTCCACGGCGAACTTTGACACGCTCCTTTCCTTTGACGCGCCGCCATATCCTCACCTTTTGTCATCTTTCTCTTCTCTCAACTTTCCTTTCCTTTCTGATCCGAGAAAAAAGAGGGGCTTTAAAGGCTTGTATGAGTCTATTTCCGTCGATGATAACAACAGAATGGGCGGAGTCGCATCGTCGATCCGAAAAAAGAGGGGCAAGAATCATGTTTTCAACAGAATCATATTTCAAAATTAGGCCTCGATATCGCTCCGAAGCTATTCCCATCGCTCTCCAAGTTCGAAAACTCACTCCACTTGCCTCAGTACCAATACGACGCCGAATCAATCCGAAAGGTCACCTCTAAAGGCTTCGTATACCCCTCTGGCCTCCTTTCTCTCAGCTTCTACTTGCCAGAAGGTACTCTCTCTCTCTCTCTCTCTCTCTGTATATATGTGTGTGTGTGTGTGTGAAAATCATCTGCTTGGTTGCTAGGAAAATGAGGTAAGGAGGTGAGAAATTAGAAATCTTTGGACTTTTATGTTATGCATTATTTTAATAATATTGGTAAGTGTGTGTAGAAGTCATCTGTTTGGTTGTTGGGAAATTAAGGTGAGGAGGTAAGAAATTAGAAATCTTTAGGCTTTTAAATTATACATTTACTATGAAAATGGTGTATGTAAAATTCCTCTGGTTGCTGGGAAAATGAGATGAGAAATTAGAGATCTTTGTTCTTTTAATTGTGCATTTTCTTATGAAATTGATAACTAAGTGTGTGTTTGAGGTGGACTTTTAAATTATGCAATTTCTATGAAATTGGTAAGAGTGAGTGTGTGTGTACTCCTTTTGGTTTCTGGGAAAGTGAGATAAGGAGATAAGAAATTAGAAAATTTTAGGCTTTTAAATTATATATTTTCTATGAAAATGGTGTGTGTATGTCAAAGTCCTTTGGTTGCTGGGAAAATGGGGTGAGGAGATGAAAAATTAGAAATCTTTTGACGTTTAAAATATGCATTTTTTTTATGAAATTGGTAACTGCATGTGTGTGTGCGGTTGATTTTTACATTATGCATTTTCTATGAAATTGGTAAGAGTGTGTGTCTGTGTGTGTAAAATTGTAAATGTAATTGGGTTGCTGGGAAAGGGAGGTGAAGGAGATAAGAAATTAGAAATTAGAAATATTTGGACTTTTAAATATTGCAGTATCTTGAGACGGGCTTTGAGCCTAGCCCCATTGATTGTTTTAAGAAATTTCACACAAAGAAGGATGGCAAAGAATGGGCAACTGATAAGGCTAAGACATTATATGTATGCAACTTATACCAAATTTTTAATTTTTGTTATCATCTTTAGTTTTTTTTTTTGTTGTTTTGATTTTCCACATGGTTTTTATTTATGTGTAGGAAAAAATAGATGCCATAAAGGCCAAAGCTATTTCTGAAGGTATTAAGACAAATGATTATCAGATCTTTCGTGAAGTGGTTGGTGAACCAAGTCATGGTCGTATTCTTGGCATGGGAATAAGTATTAAGGCTAAGGATGTGTATGGCTTAACTTCATCTGGTAAAGGTTGTAGCAAACGTTGCAGAGAAGATTTTACAAAAGAAAAAGAAGATTTGGAGGCACGTCTTAGAGAAGAAATGGATTCCAAACTTGCAAAACTTGTGGAGAAGCTTGAGGAGAAGTTTGCACAAAAGTTGCAGTCGATGGGCATACCACAACAATCTAACATAGATCTAGATACCACGGTACAATCTCAAACTTATGCTTTTGCCTCTTGGATCTTCTACAACTTTTCATTGGTTTGTTGTGGTTTACGGCTTGCATCTATTATAATATTATATTATTTTATATTTAGTTTTGATAAATGATAATAGGACTATGATACTATCTACTGTTTTGATAGCCGTGTATAGGTTTTGTATATCATATGTGTTTTGTGGTTTACAAATTTCACAATTGTTATATTATTTTAATTAATTTTGATAGTGGTTTAAGTAATCAAATTAAGTTATTATTATTGCTAAACTAGTCCATACATGTTTATTGGCTTTATTGCTTTAAGTACTTCTTGTTTTTTTTGGGTGCAAAACAATAGTCACATTTATGGGAACATGCAAACCATTTTGTCTTTTTTATTTGGGGTTGAGTCTTATTGTAAGTATGTGGGTTGCCGTTTAGGAAAAATTATGTGTGTAGTACTAATAATTGTTTTTGATTTCTAGGTACAAAACAGTTAACATTTATAAGAACCAAACAAAACTTTGTGATTTCTTTCACGTATGGTTTCATTGAAGCTCATGTTTTGCCTGGACCATATATGTTTACATTGATTGCTTCTTGTTTTGTTTCTACCAGTAAAACCACAGCTCTGAACCCTTGTCTTCATGCACTGTTAAGGGTCTCTCCCTAATGTTCATGAAGTGCCTTGGTGTTTTTTTTCTCTTGCAAGACCATCATAGAAGCATCCTTGTTTGATGGTTTGGCCTAGCCTATCTTTTAGTTTTAGGAAAAAATTACTGCTGACAATAATTAATAGTTGGCCAAGGTTTGCATTGGGTGAACCTATTGTAACCAGTGGCTAGGTTTGGACTTGAAGTTTCACTTTTGTTAACTTCAGGGGCCAAGATATATTTTTCCCGACTTCAAGCTTTGGATTGTGTGGAGGGCCTTGTTGGCTATTGCATATAAATCCGGAATTGTTATATTATTTTAATTTTTATTTAATTTTGATAGTGGTTTTAGTTATTATCGTTGTTAAATTAAAAAAAAAATTATTACTGTTGTTTATGATATATTATTATATGATTAGATTTGATATAGTAAAACGTGTATTTATTTATTGAAGCATTAATACAAATACAAATTCACTTTAATTGTTTCATTTTAACTCACGTTTAATGCTTTTTTTTTTCTAAGGATGGTGCTAGCAGAGATGAAGAGGACAACTGAAACAATAACAAAGAGGTCGAAAACAACTTAGAGGGTGACTTAGAGGAATACTAATATAGATCTGACATAGTTCTAGTTGTTTAAGTTTAAAACAAGGTTTAATTTCAGGATTTCTTTGTATATTCTATATTTTAAAGTTTGAAGTAATATGAATTTTTATATTTTGATGGATCAATTTTTAGTAATTATTGTAATATTGTATCAATTTTTAGTAATTATTGTACTATTGTAATATGATAGTTAAACAAAAATGATATAAAATAAATTAAAAATAAATAAATAATAAAATATTTCAAAAATAATATAAAATATTATCACTTATGACATAAAAATTTGCTCATAAATAACTTTATAGTGACGACAAAGTCCCTCGCAATTTATAGAATAGCGACGCCCCTTAATCCCTTGCAAAAACATTTTAAGTGATAGCTTAATGTTGTCACTATTATTCTTAACTAATTGCGAAGGGTTAAAATCCCTCACAAATAAATTTTAGCGACGTCATTATTTGTTTTGTCGTTAATTTGAAATTTGTAAATAACTAATTGTAAGGGTATAAAGTCCTCACAAATAGTTGTTTAACGACGACTACTTCCCTTTACTAAAAATAAGTTGCAAGGGGTTAAAAACTCTCACAAATAAATTTTAGCCACGCCATTATTTGTCTCTAAAAAGTATGTCGTCGATTTGAAATTCGCAAATAACTAATTGCAAGGGTATAAAGGTCCTCACAAATAGTTGTTAATGATGATTACTTTTCCTCACTAAAAATAAGTCGTCGACTTTTTTCGTCATTTGGTAATATATTTGTGAAGGCAGATTTGTTTAGTAACGACAGTAGATTGCCCTCGTAAATTATCTATTTGCGAAGGTATGGTCACAAAATCTTTTTTAGCAATAAGAGCAAATAAGACGGCCTTCGAGAGCCATATGCCCTCGCTAATAATATTTTGCAACGATATTTGAATTTTTGCGATGGCATTTTACCCTCGCTAGTAGGCTCTTTTCTTGGTACGCAATGTATGATTTATAATGTTCTAAAATATTTTAGTATGTTTCATTTAGGTTAGTCGGTTAAAGTTTCCTCTTGTCAAACAAAAGATTTGGAGTTCAAACCTTACCTATATTAATCATGAAGTGGGCATTATATGTTAAAATTCTAACCTATCTATCAAACAAAATATTCTAACATATGTGCTCTAGTGGTACTGTAAAAATTCTTCACCTTCTTTTAAGAGATTGCACCTTTGTAAATTTTTAAACAATTTTGGATTTTTTTTTTTGAAAATATAAACAATTTAGAATAGAATACGAATTATGGTTTTTTATTTTATTTATTTTATTTTGTTTTTATATATCCTTTTTTTTTTTTTTTTTTTTGCATCACCTATTCATTTGTGGAACCATGCCTTCAAAAGAGATCAAGTGGCTTGGTCCGCGATTGAGATCAATTATTTATTTATTTTTTAGTTAAAAGGAATTGCATTAAAAATTAACTAGCCAAAACAAATATAGAAGTGACAAAACGGCTTAAGAAGTACAGACCATCAGCATCAAACATAACAAAAGACAAAATATCAGAGAAGGGGGGAACATTGAAGACTACAAAATCGTTGAGATCAAGTTTAGGTATTGCACTATATGTGCAATTATTTTTAAAATAATTAAAATTAAGAGCTAAAAAAAAAAGTTTTAATCTAATTATTAAAAAAAAATTCAAAACAGTTAAAAAGTGATAAGTAAAAAAATAGTTATTAGTATTCCTGTACCTGATTTAATTTCAATTCTCTGCTAAGCCCAAAAGGTCTTATTAAGGGCTTATTAATAGTTTAATACAGCTGGATTGAGATCAAATGCAATATTTAGAGTATTGTATTTGATGCAATTAATTACTTTTAAAGGTTATGATTAATAGTTGAAAAAATAACTTTCAATTTTAACTATTAATTAAAAATAAAAATAAAATAAATTTTTTTTTTTAATAGTTAAGATTGGTAATTGAAAAAAATAACTTTTAATCTCAATTATTAATTAAAAATAAAAATAAAAATAAAAACTTTATTAGAAGTAAAAAGTAAAATTAAAAAACTAAAAAGTGAAAATTTTTTATAAAACAATTAAGGTGAATTGCACTCAAAACAACAGTATTGTATTGGATCATAATCTTAATACAGCTATATCCGAGCAATTGTTTGCTAAAGCCTGACACAGTCAGATTGTTGAATTATCAGCCATTACTTTTCACTCAGCCGGCCCCACTTGATAAGATAGCAATCATTCAGTTTGGCTTTTTAATTTGTTGGACACTAGCCCATTGCAAATGGGGTTTGATTAATGTATTTTCGTACGTTAATCATTTAGAACCCGGCTTCTGTCCAGTAGTTAGTGGCCATCGGATACGTTGAATATGTGACATGTGTCAAAGATTTGAGACGTGTTTCATATCCAACGCATCTAGTAGCACTGGCCACTGGATAAAAATTCTACCCAATCATTTATTTAAATTTATTTTTTGAGAATAGTTTATTAATACATGTCTAAGGATACACGTTAGTAAAATTCTTACAAATTATAGACACATTAAAGGTTTATTTAGGATTTGTTTATTTTGTTAAAATTAAAATTTTTTTGTTAAAAGTATTGTAATGAAATTCATAAATTATAACAAAAATAAATTAAATAGTAAAATAAGTTTACAAAATTAATTATGTGAAACGGTTACCAATTTTTTTTATTTAAATTTTGTGCACGTTTAATCAATCTGCGCATATCAATTTTTTTTTTTTTTTTAAAAGAGTTGTGATATAGTACATGTATTCAAACCACTTGAAATATGTGGTGCTAAAGTTTGAGCACATCCAAAGATTCCAATCACAAAATAGAATTATAATCTAGTTTTGCTGAGAAACAAAGTTGTAGCCATGGGCATACATGGGATGCTCTTAGTCGTCCAGATATCACTGACAGGGCTGATAATATCATCAATAATGGTGGCAGCAGCAGCGTCTCTAGCCAAGTTTGACTGCCCCAACAAGTGTGGAGATGTAGAAATTCCGTACCCATTTGGCTTGAAGAAAGGCTGTTCACTGAATGAGGACTTTCTCATCACTTGTGACAATAAAGTGGCAAAATCAGGTGATGTAACTGTTAAGAACATATCCATTGAGAATCATGAGTTGCGTGTCTTGCACATTGTAGCCCGAGACTGTCACCAACAACATCACAGTGAGGAGTACAATGAGCCCTTCGCCTGGCCTTCGACGTTCATAATTTCTCAGAGCAGAAATAAATTCACAGTTGTTGGCCGTGACACTTATGCAATCCTTCATGGTGTACACGACGGAGAAGATTACTCAAGTGGGTGCTTGACTGTGTGCAAAAGCCTTCACAGTGTGAGGAATGGGTCATGCTGTGGTGTTGGGTGTTGCCAGGTAGCGATTCCCACTGGATTAAGAAATATATCAATGGAGGTAGATAGCTTTAACAATCATACAAATGTATCGGACTTCAATCCCTGCAGCTTTGCTTTTATTGTGGAACAAGGCCAGTTCAATTTCTCCTCTAATTATCTCAGAAACATGTCAAAGGAAATGCTCCCTATAGTGCTTGACTGGACAATTGGGAAAGAGACATGTGAAGAAGCAGCTCGAAACAAAACAAATTTCGCATGTAAGAGGAATAGTGAATGCCATGAGCACTTCTCTACAAAGTTAGGATACCAATGCAGCTGCAAGCCGGGTGGGAATCCATACCTCTATAATGGTTGTCAAGGTATGACTATTTACGTAGGATAAATTTAATCATTAAATCATGCAAGTCTACCAGTTTAAATGAATGTGTTTGCTTATGGTTAGAGTACTATTGAGTTCTTATTCTTGACTTGATTTGCAGACATTAATGAGTGTGAGCATTCAGCTCATAATAATTGCATAAAAGCAAAAGACTGTGTCAACACAAAAGGGAATTACATTTGTCGTTTTCCAATGTGGTACCATGGGGACGGAAGAAAAGGTGGCGAAGGCTGTATTCCGGAGCACTTTCTAATGCTTAAGATTGCCTGTGGTAAGTATATTTTTGGAAATTTATTTCGAATTCTTAGGTTGTTCAATAACTTTTCTTTATTTTATTTTTTCTTCCTTGAAAGCTTATTATAAAATTTGAAACATTTTAATATGCATTGTAAAATTTTCAAATTGCAATCTATTGTGAAAAAAGTCCACAAAAAAATTATCCAACCTCCCCTTCACCCAAGAAAATTATCTTACGAAGCATTTCCTCCCATCATCCTAAATTTTCCTAATAAATTTTAAAAACCCACTTCATCCTTAAAAAAAAAAAATTTTAAAAAATTGTATAAACATTCATTTAAAATATTAATGTTTTATTTTTACCACTAAGACCGTAGTCTTGGCCTCTCTGTTTCCAAATCTCGATTCTATCCTTGCTTAAAATTGTTTGGATTATATAAGGATTTCTTATCTGATTTTCTTTTGAATCTTTGGTGTTAGTCTTGACTGCTTGGAATATAATTTTTATACGGACTAATATATATATATATATATATATATATAAAATTCGTCCCTAAAATTAGTTTAAATTGGATTTTTCTCCTCTAAATTAGAAAGTTATGGTTTCATCCTTCAAAATTTTAAAGGATATGAATTTTGTCTTTTCCATCAGATATTAAATTTATTTAAGGTCATTTTAACTTTTTAATATGTGATGGCAACGTTTCAAGTTTCTACAGCCATAATTTACACCGCCAGACATTTGGTCCAAGTGAGGTTTGAGTTGTATTAGGATAATTTCTAACCATATTCTCAACAAAAAAAAAACAGCCATAAGTACAATTTATTTAATGACAAATAGAGGAAAAAAAAAGAGATTTATACTTTTAAACTTTTAGCCAAGAGCCTTATGGCTCAAATGGCACTTCTTAGTTTTTCTAACGAAAACATCCAAAGTTCTAATTCCCCCATTTCCACTGTCAACACATAAAAAGAAAAAAAAAAAACATTTTTCAATATAAAAGACCAAAATTGAACTTGAATCAATTTCCGAAAGATGATGGATTAGTGGTAATGTCATTTGTTAGAATTATAGTTAAGTGATTAAATACATCATTTCCTAATAGCTTAAGTTTTTGGGACAATCGATAATTTAACATGGTATCAGAACATGAGATCCTAATTTCGATCCTTGTCTTTCGTTCTACCTCCTATTTAAAATGTTAAATTTTCACTTGTTGGACCCCCATTTATTTAGGAGAAGTTTATAACCACAAGTGAGAGGGAGTGTTAGAATTATAATTAAGTGACTAAATTTATCATTTCCTAATAGCTTAAGTTTTTGAGATAATCGATAATTTAAAAGCATCAAACAATGAAATCAAACTTCATGCTCACTTATGTGGTATGAACCTCGCCTCTCCTTTTCCCTTCCTCTATTCCTCTAGGCTCCCCACTATCCATCTATGCCACAAAAGAAAAAAAAAAGGGTATATTTTAGCATTTTTCATTATTCTTAATTAATAATCCCAAATTAGGTTTAATACTATATCCCAAATCCCAATAGGGCTTCATGCTTCAATTCCATACTGACCAACCAACATACTGCAGAAAATGGTTGATGTAAATGTTAGAACTTAGATCATTTCAAACGCTTGGAAACATTTACTTTACTATAATGCAGCAACACAAGAAATTGATTAGTATCCTTTAAAATCTTTAGGTATAAAATATACCCATTAATTATATAATAAGTTGATTAGATTTTGTCACATTATTAATAATTTAAATAAATACCAAAATATTACTAGATAATATTTAATTTGGTTAAATGCTAGGACATGATAAAATCTAATTAACTTGTTTCATAGTAAATATCTAAAAATTTAAAAGTTCTATAATAAATTTATCTTAAAAACTCTAAAGATCCTAATCCAAAAAATAGAATGATCAATCATATATATACCCATGATAACCAACCTTAATTTGCTAGCATGGTGCTACCATACTAGTGGAATAACTTTTTTAAGATTAAATTTGTTTTAATTAAGTTCCCCAAATTAAGTTTATTTTTCAATTTCTGTCCAAAAAATTTAAGAATAATAGAAATTAATGTAAGTATTTAACCTTTTCTATAAATTCTTACTACTATTCATTCCAAAACACTTACATGAGATGAAGAAAGAACAAAGTATATATACCCCAAAATAGTTTGGAGGAAAATTACTCCAACTAATCACTTGACAATTGATAAAACTATCTTTGTTACTTTTAATCATGTGACATATTTAATTAATGAGTCATAAGACTTGTTTACATAACACACTTTGATAATTTTATGAGTTGCCAAATAATAAGTTGGAGGAGATTCTCTCAAATCGATTTGAAGGAAGATCATGTCCAAAATTGATACTTTTGATTTGTAACAAAATTAATAAGAGACCTACTTCTTAATTCCATATGCAGTTGCTGTCATAGGCTTAATTGCTATACTAGTGATTAGCTTTTGGTTGTACTTATTAATCAAGAAAAGAAGGCTCATCAAGCTCAAAGAAAAATTTTTCCGACAAAATGGAGGATTGATTTTGCAACAACAACTCTCTACTATGGAAGGATCTCGTGAAACAACCAAAATTTACTCTGCTAAAGACCTAAAGAAGGCGACCAACAACTATGATGCAAGCAGGATCATTGGCCAAGGGGGTTATGGAGTCGTTTATAAAGGATATTTACAAAATAATAAGGTTGTTGCAATCAAGAAGTCCAAAACAGTAGATCAAGAACAAATTGAGCAATTCATTACCGAAGTGGTTGTTCTCATCCAAGTTAACCATAGGAATGTGGTCCAATTAATAGGGTGTTGTTTAGAGACGAGTTCCTTTATTAGTTTATGAATTTGTCCCTAATAGGACCCTCTTCAAGCACATGCATCATGCATCCACCATATCATGGGAAACTCGTCTAAGGATAGCTATAGAAATAGCAGATGCACTATCTTATCTACACTCTACAGCTTCTATACCTATAATTCATAGAGATATCAAGTCCACAAACATATTGTTTGATGATGATTTCACTACAAAAGTCTCTGACTTTGGAACTTCAAGGTTGGTTCCACGAGGTCAAAAGCAATTACCTACTGTAGTACAAAGCACTATTGGATATTTGGATCCCGAATACATGCAGACAAATCAATTTACAGAGAAAAGTGATGTTTATAGTTTTGGAGTGGTACTTGTGGAACTATTAACAGGACAAAAGGTACTTTCACTTTTAAGGCCTATGGCGCAAAGAAGTCTAGCTATGTATTTGCTTTGCCCATTGAAAGAGGATCGGTTGTTTGAAATTTTTGAAAAGCGTACTGTGGATGAGGGAAACATGGAGCAACTCAAGGAATTTGCGAAGCTTGCAGCGAAGTGCTTAGAAGTAAAAGGGGACGAGAGGCCTGCTATGAAGGAAGTAGCAATTGAGTTATATGGATTGAGAAAGATGAAGAAGCATTTGTGGGATAATGATGAATCAAATTTTATGGAAGAGACCGGACCCTTGACTGCTGAATGTTGAATGGTGAGACATATTAAAAATATGGTGTCTGCCGTTTATTCCCAAAAAAAAAAAAAAAAAAAAAAAGGGGTGGTTAACTCTATCATTGTAATTCCATCTCTTTGTAAGCTTTGATAACGAAATATGAACATCTCCCACGATGTCATGTCCTAATCGTTCGCTTATTGTTGTTATTTTTGATAACTTTAGCGACTTCTTAGCATTCTCTTTATTGTCAGTTCATTCAGCAAAGCTGGTTGTGGCAGACGCCAAGCATATATTATTCGCTTTGCTGAACATTATTGGATGGTGATATGACATACTAACACATTGCATATTTTTTGTTGGACCTTATAGTTCTATTGTCTTGCTCTTTGTTGTTTTTCTTTTTTAGAAAAATACCCAAAACCCGATGGTAAAAGTGACATATTTCATTATTTTGTCAAATTTTAGGTACAATCTAGTGCGGTACAATAGGTACAATCTAGTGCAGTACAAGTATTATTGAAGGGGAAAAGTGTGTGAGCATTTGACCGAGTTAACAAACACAAATTTTTCAGCCAAAAAAAAAAAAAAAATTTGAAAGGTTTTATGTTTCTATAATTTGTAATGGGCTGGTGTCCAACAAACAAAAAGAAAAAAAAAAAAAAATTAGTAAAGGACTATCCTTGTGAGGTTGAAATTTGAATCACTTTACTGTGTGTGTGTATATATATATATATATATGCTGACAATGTGTCACAAGTACAGTGATTGTAGCGTGGAAACATACAATGGGATTTGATACGCCACGCACATGGGTAATGCCCCCTAGCCTTTTCAATTTTCTATTATATATAGTATTCAAATCATAAAAATAGTACAAATTATTGAAAAATGTAGTTAGTTGCCCCCCTCCTCATATTTTAGAGTTTAGGCCTTTAATTCCTCAATCCTTTTGAATTAGTCCAGAACACAAGTTTTATACATTGTGCAATTGTTTGGCTTTTGGATAGCTCATGAATATATATTTATATTTATATTTAGTTTGGCCCCCTAGAAAAATTTTCTAGTTCCGCCACTGTCTATGCACATGGTTGAGGGGAAATCCCACCACTACTTACAAACATTGCATACGTTAGTTTTTCAAATTAAATCAATTTCTCTCTTTTCCTAAAAAAGTAAACAATCTCACCGGATCAATAATCAAGCAGTTACAAGTATGAGGAATCTTACCACTATCCTGGCCTATACCAAAATACCAACTTTTAGTTGAACTTTTACTTCAATACCTAATTGAACTTGATATTGTAGTAGACTTCTTTCATTTTTTGCACAAATTTCCAATCTGTGACTAACTCCTTTGCACGGATCTCAATATGTAACTAACTCTAACAACTTGAATGATTGTTGTTGGCTGCAAAGTTCTTCACTTCATCAATAATAAAGATCAGGAAGCACTTGGTTACAAAATCCTAAGGCATACAAATGCAATAGCTTTACACAAAATATATGAGTTCTAGGTCTCCATTTCCGTACTTGATGACTTTTAAAATAAACCTTATATATGACTAGGGTTGTGAGAAAAGAACCCCAATCATCCAAGCCATCATGGCTGAATTTTAGATCTAGAAATTTTGAAATTGTAGATCTCGATAGATTGAGCTTGTGTCAAGCTTCTCCATTAAACTTTGATAGTAGCATCTGTTGAGCTTCTGTCAAGACTTATTGAAACAGTTTTTCTTTACTTGTTTCTTGGATCAACATTCATTTCTTTTGTTAGGTTCTAAGACTTTAGGAACTAATTTATTAGAACTTCAATTTGTAATGTGTTGGCAAACCATGATTAAAACATAGAGTCTAGGTTTAGGCTTGCTTAAAGTGTGTTTACTTGTAAAATTGTAATTGAGTGATTGTAGAAATTATTGGTTTATTGTTTATGTTTGTTTGTGTTTAACCTAATCTTGAATAACAATCTTGTTAGTCAACTTAGTATAATATTAGGTTAAGCATATTCTGGTAAGGGGTCTAAAAACGTACAAGTGGTATCAGAAGAGGTTAGCTCTTATGTATTTAGATCTTTTAATCTAAGAGTTGATTATTGACCCCTGTTGTCATAGAACACAGTCACTCTCTTGTGATCCCATCTCACTTTGATGGGAACAACTATGCCTACTAGAAAGTAAGGATGAAAACATTCCTGAAATCCATTGATGAAAGAGTATGGAACTCCGTTGAATACGGATGGGAGAAACCGACTACTCCTGTTAGCGAGTGGTCAACTTCTCAAAAAGAGGCAGCCGCTTTTAATAGCAAAGCCATGAATGCTATTTTTAATACTGTTTCTATGAAGGAATTCAAGAGAATCTCAAATGTTGAGGTTGCTCATACAACATTGAATATTCTCCAAAGTGTACATGAAGGCATAAAGACAGTTAAGATTAATAAGTTGCAGCAGTTAACTACTAGATTTGAAAGCATTAGAACGCCTGATGATGAATGTTTTGATGAATTCTATACTAAACTTAATGATATTGTTAATTTTGCTTATAATTTGGGTGAAATCTATGATCAACCTAAGATTGTTAGGAAGATACTTAGATCCTTGACTGAGGACTTTAGAATCAAAGTGACTGCCATTACTGAAAGCAAGGATGTGGACTTCATTCTTGTTGATGAGCTTGTAGGATCTCTCTAGTCCTATGAGCTAGACCTGCCTAAGACAAACAAATCCAAATCAATGGCTCTTAAGTCAGTTAATGATGTTGATGGGAATGGATTTGATGATGATCTTCTACAGAGATTGCATATCTTGCCAAGAAGTTAAGAAACTTTCTTAGAAACAACAACATAATGGCAAGAGGTAAAAATAATGCTGAATCTAGGAATTTTAAGAGAAATGAACCCACCAAAGTGAACAATACTGATAAATCTAAAGAGAAAATTGGACAAACCTCTAGTAATTCTCTAGGTCAACAATGTTTTGGTTGTCAAGGGTATGCTCATGTGAAATTAGAATGTCCTATATTCTTGAGGTCAAAGGGTAAAGCTATGGTTGTAACCCTTAGCGATGATGAAGTTTTTTATCATGAGTCTGGTAGTGATGAGGATAGAAACTTCATTGCTTTCATAGCTATTGCTATAGTTGATGAAAGTATTGTGGTTAAAGAGAACCCTTCTGATGGGGAACTCTCTAAGTGTGCTAATTTGCAAGAAGCTTTTAATAAGCTATGCAAGGTTGCTATAAAGGATGCAATGAATGTTGACTTAGGCTCAAAGAAGATTGCCTCCCTTGAACTTGATAAGAAAAACTTGTTGCTGAAATTGCTTGATGCTAATGAATTGATTAATAAGGTGAAAACTAAAAACATGATGGTGCTTGATAAGATTAAGAACTTAGAACTAGAATTATCTGTTGCTAGAGAACAAACAAATAGGTCTGTTAGTTATAAACTTGATCACATGTTGAGTGTTCAGAAGTCTCCCTTAGACAAAACTGGTATAGGTTTTGTAGATAGCATCTCGGTGTCTGCAACTTCTTCCACAAACTTTGTTTCTCCTTCTGAGCCCCCCAAGAGTGAGATTATCAAACAAATAGAAGTTACACCACCTCCTAGAAAGATTAGGGTTGATCTTAAAGAGTCTAAGTCTAAGAATCCTAACCTCTCTAAGGATAAGTTGCATGATAAACCTTTTTAGGTTTGTCATTTTTGTGGAAAGACTGAGCATATTTGTCCAAATTGTTTCAAGTTGCAAGCTACAAAGCGAGCAAATAAGCCAAAAGTACTTGTGCCTCTAGTATAAGATCCTATGGTACTTATTGGTGAATTGGTAAAAGTTTTAAACCTTTATACCATTACTAGAGTTACACATCATTCTAATATGAATAATAACTCCCATGCCAAAGTTGCGTCTAAGAAGTTTTGGATGCAAAAGGCTTAATCTAATTGAGTCTTTCTGACATGGTCCTTGTGCTTCATCTTAGTACTCTTTGTAACCTTTCTTCTTTTGGTGTTTTGTTTTCTTTTTTACTTTAGGATTTGCATTGCATTACATTCATGCATTTCATGATAGGTTGTTGTTGTTGTTGTTTTTTTTTTTTTTTTAGATAATTTTTTTTTAATGTTTTGTGTTATATATCTTGGATTTGTAATCAAGGTTGGCCTATTATCTTTACATAACATGCTTGTGGATCTTGTTTAGTTCGAATTAGCTTATTTTTACTGCACTTTGCTAGTTTTAGCTATGTAGTGCATGTTGTGTGGGAGTTGTTTATAGTTTTTGATCACATGATCTTGATTTTAAAGTCACATGCTTTTGATTGTTAGAACTTGAACTTAATGAAAAAGGCATAAATAACCATCTCACCACTGTTTACTAGTCAATCATGAACACCTTAGTGCATATCATAGGATTTTGTTCTCGAGAAAGTGTAGCACATGCACAAAAAGAACATAAAGTGTAGCCTCAGATTAATAATAAAATTGGTGTGTACATTATTGGGCTATAATAAAGATTACACAATAATAAAATTGGTGTGTACATTATCTGGCTAAAATATCAATTTCACAATAAAATAAAAATGATGTGTACATTATGAGGCAAAATAATATTTTACATGATTGCAAGCTTGTTTTCTAGGAGATGTGAGAGTTATATGATGTAACTTTTTAGGTGATAGTCTCCATCAAACTTATGTGATGAATAATGTAAAAATTGTGATTGATTACTATCTGCATATCACCTCACATGTATCTCATGTCATTAATAGTTGCACATACAACACAAGTTATTCTTTGCTAAACTTAGTACATGATATTGTGTGTGAATTTGATTTAGCCATCCAAGATTATATGTGCCTTGATTTTGATGCAAAATATGTTTGATGTTTGAGTTTTTTGGGGACAAAAAGGTTGAAAAACTTGTTTTTGGAAGATTTGGGTTGACTTCATGTGTTTTTGAAAAACTTTTAAACTCATACTCATGCATTTCATTCATGAAATTTGTTGGTTTGAGTGGTTTTTGCATTTTTTTTTCAAAACTGTCACTTTTCCAGATTTTCAATTGATTGAAGCTATTGCTCGACCGATCAAAATTGCAATTAAAATTTTGGTTTGAATCTGCCTGGCTCAATCGGTGCTCGATTGATGCTAGATCAATCGAATCTATTTTTCGATCGATCGAAGCTCAATTTCGACTGATCGAAATTCGAAAGCTAAGTGTTTTAAAAAGGGTCTTTCACACGTGTTCTTCACTTTTTCAAAACCTTTCAAACACCTTTCTCACTTTCTCTCGTCGACCGATCCAAACTAAAGATTTTTTGTTGTTTTCTTCCATAAATCTCTCCAAGGTTTTTGTCCTCAAGCACTAGTAAGTCTTTGGCGTAAATGCACTTTTAGTCCCTACATTTTGACTTTTTTCTATTTTAGTCCCTACATTTTATTTTTACCACTTTTAGTCCCTACACCAATTAACGCGGGATATTTAAGTCCTTGAAGCACTATTTTGTTAGCCAACTAACGGGAAAATTGATGGATCAATAAAATAATAATAAAAAATTTACTGTAGCATGCCACATCAGATTATAATTTAAAATATTTATTTTTCAATTTTAACAAAAGAAAAAATATGAGTTGCCCAGATCTATGTTCAACTTCAACAAGAACACCAAAGAACACCAAAGAACACAAAGAACACAAACCCAGATTTTAAACATAAGAAGACGTGCCCAGATTTTCTTGCATTTTCTTGCCCTTTCTTGTCAACCAAACACAAACACAAATCAATCTCCAACAAGAAGACAAACACAAACCTAGCAGCAAATCTTCTCAGATTTTCTCAAACTACAAAACCCAGATATACAAAATCTCAACTCAAACCCAAATTTTCTCATCTTTCAATCAACAACGAAACCTCCAGCAAATAAAATTCATAAACCCAAAAACCAAATTCATAAACCCAGAAAATTCAGCATAAAAACACCATTAAAAAAAAAAATCATAAATTCCAAAGCCCCAAATCTCTCACACACCCAAATCTCTCACAGACAAAAACACAAACACCTAAACTACAAAAAAAATCTCACAATGGAAAAACCCACAACAAGCTCAATGTGTCAACAGGTCGACTCGTTGCGATTGGTGATATCCACCACTGCCGATCCGCTTACCTAGTCGGAAGTCCCTCCATCGTGGATTTCATAGTCCTTAAGGGTGATATGGTCCTTGTAGATGTTGTACCACTTCTGGATCTATATCTTGTCGGCCTGGCTACTCGTCTGCGCCGCCACGAGTTTCTTTAGGTCTCCGATGGTGTCGTCCTCGTTGCACTTCACTCTCACCTTCTTCCCTAGCCAATCGTTTAGCACCACCTCAATCATCTTCACTAGACTCAACCTCAACCTCCAATTTCCAAACCCTAATTATTCCCTCTCACACACTTTCACCAACTTCCTTAGAAACCCTCTTTTTGACTGAAAGAAACTTTTTTTTTGTTTGTTTTTTATTTTTATTTTTTAATTTTGGCATTTAAAAAATGCTAAATAATTTTTTTAATAATATTTTAATGCCCACGTCAGCAACGTCAACTTTTACCGTTATTTGGCTGGTGGAATAGTGCTTCAAGGACTTAAAAGTCCCGCGTTAATTGGATTAGGGACTAAAAGTGGTAAAAATAAAATGTAGGGACTAAAATGGAAAAAAGTCAAACTGTATGGACTAAAAGTGCATTTACGCTTAAGTCTTTTATACTTTTTATTTTTCCATTTAATCACATGTTTCTTTCATTTTCATGCATTTTTAAAAAAAAAAAAATTCAAACATAGTATTTTCAGGATTTGTGTTCATTTCATTTGTTTGTTTGTTTTTTTTTTTAAATCATTTTTAATCAATGGGTTTTTGTTCCTAGATGATATAAACATGATTCTCATGCATTAATTTGATCAATTTTGTGATTTGAGGAAAACTGAAATTTCTAGGGCTTGGAACTTTGTGAATTTGGGGATTTTTGTTCAATTGGGCTTAATTTAGTAAAATTGACTTGTGTTATTGATAGATTAATTCATTATATAATGCTTTCTAATTAGTATAATGGTTAATTGTTCAATTTGGTAAAATTTTTGAAATTGAGTTTTTCAAATTTGGGGTTTTTGGACTAAAATTCTTTGTTCAAGTCAATTGATGGTTTATAACGTATAATTGAACAAATTTCAATGCATAAGAGCATGCATCATATGTGCATTCATTACATGCATCATATAGATTGTTATTTATTGAGTTTTTTGTGCTCTCACCCTCTCTAATCCAGTCTGCCCTTGGTTTTCTTTCTTTGTTTCTGTCTTTCCTTTCTTTAAATCATTAGCATCATGGTTAGGAAGACTAGAGCCAAGAAAACCACCACCCCATCTACTCCTGAGTTCTAGAGTGATAGGTTTAGGACTTTGAAAAACCAAGAAACCTATGAAAAGCTTAATATCTTTAGGTCGGTTTAGGCTGAGCATAAGGTCATTTTAGATGAGCTTGATCTAGAGATACGTAGGAATTTTGAGCATAGGGGCTAGTTACCACTTTTAGAGGTAGAGCATCCTCCTCCGGTTGCTTTGATTAGAAAGTTCTATTCGAACCTCTCTATCCACTCCGATGATTCCAACACTCAATATGTGAGGAGTTGGATAAGGGGTGATGAGTATGTCATTACTCCTACTGTAATGGCCTCTGATCTTGGTGTACCTTTGGTACAACAGCCCATGTACCCATACACTGAGACCCCTCACCTCGATGACATCATGTCACTCATCACCGATGCTACGATTAGTTGGGGTACTGATCCTTGTGTCACTTCTCATAAGCTTACTGAGCTCAACTATTTGTTTTTCTAGAATTCTTGTCTTAGTATTTAGCCTATCTCTCACCTTCATACTATTACTATTGAGAGGTGTATGTTCTTGTACGCTCTTGTCACCGATGCTCTTATGAGTTTTCCTACTCTTTTTATTAGACCTCTTGTTAAGGTTCATAGGAGTAGTGCAAAATATCATGATTTATTCTTTCCAGTTTTTATTCATAGGATTTTGTTGGACTTAGGTTTAGAGGACTTTCCCACATCCGAGCCTGTACATATCATAGCTCCTATAGGTGCCATCTTTCTTAGGCAAAAAGCAGCTCAATTGAAAGCTAGCTCTAAGTGCCCTAGAGTCGAGTCTTCTACAGGTGATGCATCTAGGCCTCCTCCTTCTGATGACCCTATTGCTGAGGAGTATGTAGACCCTACAACTGCTATGGATCCTCCACCTTCTTCATCGAGCAACTCGTCCTTGTGGAGCATGCTGGATACAGTCATGACCGTTCAGGCGGCGCATGGATAGATTTTATTGGATGTGATCACTGAGCTTCAGGCTTTACGAACAAATTTGGCGGGTGCTAGAGGTTCTACTCCACTAGCTCCACCTTTTGATGATGATTCTTGATTGCCCTTTGGCAATTCATCACAAAAAGGGGGAGTACATACACATGGAGATAGGGCAAGTTTTGGAGATTATAGATTATATTTTGGAGCTTCATGATGTAGTTTTTTTTTTTTTTTTTGGCTTTGATGTATTTCTTTTTTATGGGTTGTATATGTTAGGGGGAGACATTACGTTTTGTGTTTTGTTTTCTTTTATTGTTTCTTGTTTCACATTTGGTACATTTGATTATTGATTTATATTTATGAGGTTATTCACGATATATGTCTTTATTTTATGTTTTGTGAAATCAAGAAATTTAATTTGTTTTACTTGTATTTTCCACACATGTGTTTATGTGGTTGTTGAGTGTTTCAGGAATTTGAAGGTTAATTTAGTCATGGCTGCTATCTACTTTAGCAACTGATAGATAGTAGTTAGGTTGAATTGTATTTAGGGCACTTTGATTTTTGAATGGGCTATTTTTACTTTGAGCATTTAATTTTTGTGATGTGTTTTGTCATGGATTGCCAAAGGGGGAGTTTGTTAGTTTTTAAGACTTTAGGAACTAAAGTATTAGAACTTCAATTTGTACCATGATCAAAACATAGAGTCTAGGTTTAAGCTTGCTCAAAGTGTGTTTACTTGTAAAATTCAATCGAGTGATTGCAGAAATTATTGGACTAAATTTGCAAGTCTCAATTGATCGAAAATTAGGCTCAATCGATCAAACCACGTGTAGATATATTTTTCTGCAAAAATTCCAATTCAGCCCAAGCCCGTTTAATGTGTAGGGTTTGTGTTTTACTCCAAGAATAAAAGGAAAAACCCTAGCTATGATTTATAAGTCTTTTAAGAGTTGTGTATTGAATCTTCTGTGAGATCTAGAGGTGTTTACCTTCATACACACACTTAGGATTATCAAAATCAGGATTCGTGTCAAGAACTTGATGATCTCTTCAATTGCTGCATAAAGAACTTAAAGAAGATTTGAAATCTTTAAGTGGAGTCTCAAAGTCACAAGTAGGAGAACTTGTGGTTACAGTGGATCAAAGAAAGAAGTAGTCCGTGGACTCGAAGCTGTCACGTGGTCATGGTAGTAAGTTTTTTACTCGAGCTGGCAATAGGATGTTAGTGGTCTAAGTTCTATTGTACAAACTTCAATTCTTTCATATTGGATCTGTTTTACCTTGAGGATAGTTAGGTTAAATCCTCCCCAGGTTTTTTACAGGTTAGGTTTTCCTGGGTCATCAGATCTTTGTGTTCTTTATTTTCCGCTGCTTTATTGTTTATGTTTATTTGTGTTTAACCTAATCTGGAATAACAATCTTGTTAATCAACTTAGTATAATATTAGGTTAAGCTGATTCTGGTAAGGGGTCTAAAAACGTACATCTCTAATGATACCACTTGATATGTTTGAACAACATACTTCTTTATATATTAAACCCAACTTAGATCTACTCAATTATAAGTAAAGTGAGTTTTGTCAAAGGATTAGCCAATTACATAGAAAATATGACCCTAACAATGCCCCCCTTTGGCAATCCGTGACAAAACCACAAGCATAATTATGAGAGAAGTATAAAACAACAATCTCCATAACTATTACACAAAAAAACATAAGTCTAACTAATACAATGAACTTTTGAAAAACTTTGCAAGAAGAGCGATTATGACATGAAAGACTTGCAACTTGTCCTAACTGAAACACTTAAACAAGATCCATTAAGGCATCAAGTGTGAAATATAAACAAATTATATAAACTAAGAAACATGTGTATAAAGAGAGAAAAGAAACAACACATGTGTGATAAGGTGAAAAAGAAAATACATTATCATTGTTGTGAGGGATTTCACAATTCGCTCCAATACCAATGGGCTTGGTCTGCGATCGAATGCTATAAAAGATTTGTGCCCCCTCATCCTTCACCAATTGGTCGTTGGATGGATCGATAAAGCACACAGTCCGACAAGTGGTCATAGGTTTGAGTCGTTGGAGCTGCATTGTGAGGGAGGGATTGTAAGGGATTTCACAATTCACTTTAACACCAATGGGCTTGGTCTGCAATCGAATGCTATAAAAGATTTGTGCCCTATCATCCTTCACCAATTGGTCGTTGGATGGATTAGTAAGGCACACAGTCCGACAATCGTATATAAAAAATACATTGTATGTAAAAATTTCACAAGGCTAAGGTACATGTAATGAGAACTACACATCAAAAACCTCACTACATATCTCAAAAACACTCTCCCCCTATCACTAGTCAAGCTCTCGCCTTAACAACATGACTACTATCTCATAACCAAAACTACTCCCCCTTTTTGTCACAAATGACAAAGGATGAATCACTGAGAAACAGTCACCTCATCATCATGAGCAGAGCCAAAAGCATCATCACTCTCATCATCTCCACCATTAGAAGTCTCCTTAGAAGGATCAGGTGCAGGAGAAGGAGCAAAACCACCAAGACACAATTGACGATGAGTGATACGGCCAATCCTAGTGTTCATTTGACACATCTCATCCAAAAGATAGTCAAGACGATCACCAAAATCAGCACGTATGTGTTGAAGCTGATCCATGATGGCAACAAGAAATGCCTCTACCCTAGAAAAAGAAGATGGAGCAGACAAGGAAGAGGGTCGAGAGGCATATGCAGCATCCTCAGCAGCTCGAAAAGCAGCCTCCTTTTGCTGGGTGAAGGTGAACTCCTCACAAGGCCACTTGGCCTTAGAGGCCATTGGTGTATCACTCCTCCATATAGATCCCTGACTAATAGCACCCATAATAGAGAAGAGAGGGTAAAAGGAATAGGGATGTGCATGTGTGTGAGAATGCATGTGATAGCTGAAGGAAAGAATAGCTTATCACGTGTAGCTGTGTCTTGATAGATATCTATCATAGATACTATCATGTGTGAAGGAAAGTCTATAAAGAGACCCTCCAAGAAAGAGAAAATAAAATGAGCTCGAGACTCAGTGATAGTGTTATAGTGAGACCGTGGAGTGAGAACGAAGGTCATCACCATATTAAGGATCCTTAGACCCTTAGCGAAGTCATGTGTGGAGAAATTTAGAAGATCACCCCACACCATGGTTGTTTCACAGAATCGTGAGGCCAACTTGTCTTGAGAGATGGAGTGGAGATGAGGATGACTAGGGTAGTCCAGATGAGCTACCCTAGGGACATGGAGTACCTTGAAAATGAGCTCCAAGGTAATTACAATACGTGTTCCTCAGAATACCGTAGTAAACTAAGGAATAGAGGTATCAATAGCGTGTATGTTGGAATAGACTTCCTGTATAAACATGCTAGGACACCTTGAGGCTTTCTTGTAAAGTGATTCCCAACCCTAAGTGCTAAACGCAACGGGTAGATGAGTGTCTAGAAAATCAAACAGAATGACTTGACATTCTAAATGAATCGCTTGGTCACTAAAGTTTTCATTAAAATCCTTTTGGGATTTTAAATCACGAAACCAATCTCTAATTGGAGGAGAGGGAAGAGAAGAAGCAGATGAAAAACCACGATGAGATATCGGGTTCTTTGAAGGAGCAGATTTCTTGGGCGCCATAGTCAGAAACTAAGGAAGGTGAGAAAAGAAAAGACACAACAGAAATGATGCTCATAAAAGATAAAGAAGAAACAAACAATGCATGAGTATGCATAAGCATGTAATGTGCAAAAAGAAATTGCATCATGGCAAAAACTCAATCCAAACTACAGCACTCACAAAATATAATCAGTCACGCCATCCTAGAATGCATGAACATGTGAAAAAATGCTAGAGAATGCAATGCATGATCATGTGATATCATCTCAACAAAACCCAACTCAAAAGATTTATCAAAAACACAAAAAACCTAAAATTTTCCCAAAACCTAAAACCTAGGTCATAAGATGCATGAAATGCATGAAGGATGAGAAAAAGAAGAGATTTAGAACACATACCAATGAATTGAATCTTGGTATAGGCCGAATCCTTGAGGGGAAGAAGGATTTTGGTGAAAGAAAGGGTTTTGGATCAAGAGAGAAGAGAGATAAATTTAGATATTTGAGTTAGAACAAAACCAGGTTGACCCTCGAGTATATTTCGAATCAGGCATCTCGATTGATCGAGAGGTATCAAGAACAAATTCTAGATAGATCGAGAGGTATTGAGGGTTTGTCAACCGCTAAAAACTTCGATGGATCAAGAAAGGTTTTGAGCTTCTATCAAGTAACCAAAGAGATTAGAAATATGGCTCAATGGATCGGGCTATGTATCGAGAGATATTGACAAAAACCCAAAAAACCTTGATAAAAGAAGCTTGTATCGAGAGTATCGAGAAGCTATTAAGCATCTATTGAGCAAATAGAAACATGGTTTTTTAAAGGAGGAAAAACACATGAGATGAAATCTAACAAGATAGACACCAAATCAAACATCAAAGAAGTATGTTAAGTACTCAAACGCGTTAGCAACTCTAGATGCAAAACATTCCTAGATATAAACACACACTAAACAAGTCTAACCAATTTTATTTTCAAAAACATGTTAAGACAGATTAGTAAGCTTATACTACCACATGTATTCCTTGTGATGGCCAAATCACATTATACTTGTACAATAGTATTAAGAGTAGCAAATAATTGCGTGTTGTGTGTGAAACTTTTGCAAGAGAGCATAAGTTTTCCATTATATAAGAATAATGATATAGGTGAATCAAGAACATTTACACACAATCATAACCGTTTGATGGGGACCATCACCTTTGAGGTACATCATATAACTCTCATATCTCCTAGAAACACACTTCCAACCTTATTTAAAAGCATTTTGATTTTGATTTTTTTTTTGCATGTTTTTCTTTTAAGTATAAAAAAGCATATCATGCATGGGCATATAGGAGAGAGAAAAGAATTATCCAATTATGTTATCCAAAACATCTTGTTCTTACTGTGCAAGTGCTACACCTTACCGAGCACAACTTTTATGAGTTGCACCCAAATGTTTTATGACTGACGGGTTTTAGTGGTGAGATGGTTTTTTATGCATCTCTTAGGATTTTTTAGTCATTCCCTTCAAAAAGAATGATAAAAGATTAACCAAATCATACAAATCACATAATGAACCACAAATCTCACATTGCTTAGTTGTGCATGGAAATGCTCATCTAAACTATAAAAGATACAAAGTTAAGAAACCTTGATTCTTTGGTCATCCAAAGATACACAAGTGCCAGTATACATATACACACACTGTTTTGGTATTTTTCAGATTTCCCCCCTTTTTTTATTGAAGCGAAAAAAAAAAAAAAAAAAAAAAAAAAAAAAAAAAAAAAAAAAAAACAAACAAACAAACAAACAAGCATATCTAAAAAGCAATAAAACTAGATACACCAATTTAGATGCATGGAGGGAGAAAAGAATTATGCCAAAGAGATTACACCAATATTCTGGCTTTAGAGTCAAAGGAAATTGCTGCAAAAAATTTAGTAATCATTGATTGATTGATTTTTTTTTTTTTTTGGTTGAGAAAGAGCACTGTAATATTATTAAGAAGTTGCCGAATCGGCTTGAATTATAGCGAAAAGGTGTGGAGGAATATCCTCCATCCACATCAAGAGCTCTCTAACATATCTCGCACGTCTGACAATGTTGTGGGTGGTACAATTACGCTGTCTATTAACATGATTAAACTCCATAGAGTCTAATTGATTTGCTAACAGTTTTGCTTCGTCTACCAAGTTTCCATTGTCAGCCAGTGATGGTTCCTTACTTATCAGGGTGTCGATGGTGATCTTGGAATCCCCCTCTAGGACAATAGATGAGAGACTGATATCTATAGCAAACTTGAGAGCATTATTTGCTGCAATAACTTCCACTGCAGTAACCAAGTAAGGCAAAGAGAATTTATCGACCATGGATGCTACCACTTGACCATGGTCATCCCAGATTACGATGCCAATACCTGCAGAATTTTCATCTCGAAAAACAGCTCCATCAAAGTTTACCTTAGGTTTTGAACAGGGAGGCGGTTTCCAAGTGAGTCGTTGGAGAGCTCGATTGGACTGGTATGGAGGTTTTGGGGGGATGGCACAAACATAGGCAGCTCTAATTGTTTGAACCTCGGGATTGACTTGCTGAACTGGGAAGAGTCTAGAGCTAGTCCGCAACGAGTTCCTACGGAACCACACCATCCAAACTGTTGTAGCAAAAAGAGCCAAATTCATGCCTTCCTTTGTGATATATTCAACCAAATCCTTGAAATTCAAAAAGGTCATCCTCGAACGGAAGCTCCAGCAAGTTTCCTAAGTCCATACTAGTGAAATGAGAGGGCAAGACCAAAGCGCATGAACAACAGGGGCGGCTGCACATACATTTCAGGGGGTTCAAATGAACCCCCTGACTTGGAAAAAAAAAAAAATATATATATATATATATATATAATTTTGCTTTACTAATTTAATACTTTTAAAAATATTTTTGCACACTTTGTTTTAAATCTTGCACACTCTAATCACATATTAGCTTATCTCACGATCAGACAACAACTTATTGTATTATTTATGGATGGATGAGTGTGGTTATGTGAGTTAATAATTATACAGTGCAAGTACAGTTGAGTTTTTTTATTTAGTTTAAAATATTTTTATAAAAAAATGACAAATATATAACCACAATTGCATAAAAACAAAAATATTATACAAACTTAACAAAATAAAATGGTCATACTTATATTGACAATAGATAATGAAAACTGATAATAAATTATCGTGAGACGATTTCAAAATATGAAAACTCATTGAAGGAAATTGTAAAATTTCATGTATTTGTGTTTTTTTTCGATAACTCGATATATTCAATTTTTTTTAAATTAAATTTTTGTTTAATTTAAGTTTCTTAATGACCCCTCTAGAAAAAATTCCTAGAGCCGCCACTGATGAACAACATCTTTCATGGCATTTTTACAGTGATCACAACAATCATCAGGAATAATCAATCAACGTTTGAGATTAGACTTGGTCGGGATTGAATTTTTGATGGCTCTCCATAGGAAGTTTTAGATTTTTGGTTGCACAGCTAAACCTCAAACCTTCTTCCATAAATCACTGTTATCGGGTTGATACTCATGATTGTCGAAGATTTGAGATTTATAGAGGAACATGTAACCCAACTTCACTGTGTAAATACCTGATAGAGTAAAGGGCTAGAAAAGCTTATCTTCAACTGGATTGGAGCTCAATGGAATAGATTCGATCAAGGCAACGTCTCTTAGGAGGAAATGTTCCTGTAAAATAGAAAAATTCCATTCATTAGTGGCTGGATTGATAATGGTCGCGACATGTGCATCTTCAAGCACAAGAACAATTGGTGAGGAGATGTAAGGCTAGTAATCTAAAGGCAACCAAGGGTTAGACTAGATCCGAATGGCTGACCCACCTCCCACTCTCCATCTCATCCCTTCCTTAAGCACCTCTCTACCCTTTAGAATGCTTTTCCAGGCGTAAGAGTCCGATTGAGAATTTGCCACCTCCATGATTAAGCAATGTGGGAAGAATTTGGACTTGAACACTCTATAGGAAAGAGAGTTTCTGTTTTGAAGTAACCTCCAAGCTTGTTTGGCTAAAAGAGCATCGTTGAATAATGCTAGATCCTTGAATCTCATTCCTCCCTCACTTTTTGGTTTGCAAAGCTCCTCCCATCTAATCCAATGGATTTTTCTTCGATCTCCTATTTTTCCCCACCACAATTTTCAAAAAGGGGCCTCAATCTTGTTGCACAAACCAATAAGAAGCTTGAAGCAGTTCATGGCACAGGTGGGGATAGCTTGAACCACCACTTTTATTAAGATTTCTCTACTTGCTTAGGAAAGGAGTTTTTCTTCCCAACCTTGAAGTTTTCTCCAGACACACTTCTTTATGAAATTGAAGCTAGCTTTTTTGTTCCTTCCTATTAGAGATGGCAATCCCAAATACTTCTCATAATTCCTGATCTCTACCACTCCCAATGTATTTTTGATCATCTGTCTTCGCTCTTCATTGGTAGACTTCCTAAAGAAAACAGTGGTTTTTACCTTATTTATTTGTTGACCCAAACTCATTTCATAAACTCGTAACACTTCCAATACTCTTTGGCACTCGTCCACATTGGACTTGCAAAATAGCAAATTATTGTCTACAAATAAAAGGTGAGTTAGTGAGGGACTTCTTCTGCTAAGGGAGGCTGATTAGGTGAGTAAGCCAGGGAATCCTTCAGAGCATAAGAGGAAGAATGGTGAGAAGGGATCACCTTACCTTATACCCCTTGTTGCCTAATGAAACCAGTAGGTGCACCGTTAATGAGAATTGAATAAGATGTAGTGGAAACACAAAGCATCATGAGAGTGATCTAGCGCTCATTAAACCCCATTTTCCTCATGATGGTTTCAAGGAAGGACCACTCCACCCGGTTATACAACTTACTTATGTCAAGCTTGAGAGCCATGAAACCATCCTTGGCAGAATTATGGTTTTGCATGCAATGTAGGGACTCATAGGCCATTAGAATATTATTAGATATAAGCCGATCATTTGTAAAGGTGCTTTGGTGCTCTGTGATGATATGTGGTAGGATCTTCTTCAACACATTTGCCAACACCTTAGAAAAAATTTTGTACAACACATTGCATAAACTGATGGGTCGGAATTCCAAACCAATTCTGGATTTTTAACTTTAGGTATCAAAGTTATGAAGGTGTGATTGAGATGCTCAGGAAGGGAAGCTGAATTTAAGAAAGAAAAAAAAGATGTTGAGATATCCTTACCAACCAAATCCTAGTAGTGTTGATAGAATAGTGATGGTATGCCATGTGGACCCGGTGATTTCAGTGGTGCCATCTTATTCAAAGCTGCCTTAACTTCACATTCCATAAAATCCGATGATAATTGGCTATTCACATCATCAGTCACTATTCTCTGAATAGAATCCAAAACTAAATCGGGTTGGCATTGTTAGGACATATGTGATTTGCTGTTAGGAACATATGTCAATTTAGAATTGGCTAATCCTTTGACAAAATGCACTTTACTTGTAATTGGGTAGATCTAGGATGTGTTTAATGTTTCAAGGAACAAGGTCTCAAGTTCAAGTGTTAAACCCATGCAAGTCTGTCCAAGAAACAAGTGAGAAAGTACTGGATTTTAAAGCTCGATAGCTAGCTCGACAGCTAGCATCTATCGAGGTTTAAAAAGCTGCTGAAGCCCAAAACTTGATAGCTAGCTCGATAAATACCCTATCTGTCGAGATTTATGAAATTCAGTTTTTCAGAGATGATTTCACTCCAATATGTGAGTATGTGTTTAGGCTTTCTTTTCTCACAACCCTAAACATATATAAGGATTATTTTTAGGGCCGTCAAAGGTTGTGCAAGTGTGAAGCAAAGTTTTGTTCATGTAAATTGTGACCGGAGACAGAATTTGCCTAAGTTCATCTTTTTCTTGAAAAAGTTGCTGTGTTTGTACACCGTAGGATTTTGTAACCAAGCAACTTCGTGATCTTCATTGTGTGATGAATTGAAGAACTTTGCAGCCAACATCTTTCTCAAGTTGGTGATTAAGTCACGTACTAGGATCCGTGCAATTGATTAGTCACGTACTAGGAGCCGTGCATCAAAAGGACAGATTGTCACCACAGAACAAGTCCAATTGGGTATTGGGGTAAGGGTTCAACTATAGGTTGGTATAAGGTACTGGGATTCCTTTACTTGTAACCACTTGTTGTGATAATAGTGGATTCTCGGGAGTGGTGACCTTAAAATCACCCGGTGGAGTTTTTGCCGTATAGGTTTTCCCCATTCGTAAACAAATCACCATGTCAATTTATTTTCCGTTGCATATTTAGTTATTTGGTGATTTGTTTGTGTTGCCACGCATATTGTATGTTAATATGATTAATTAATCAACTTGACTAATTAATTGGTTACTTCATCACAAGGGGTCAATACATTTTTGGCCTATCAGACATGTGTTGGGAGAACAGAATAAGTTGCAGTATAATTCTAGCACCACCCTAGCTATCCTCCTTGTATCCGAGAACCACTGCCCCGAAGAGTCCTTGATTTCTTTGATTCTATTCTTCCGATACTGTTGGGTGGCTCTACTATGGAAATATTTTGAATTTTTATCTCCATGAGTAGCCCACAATGCTCAAGATAACTGAAACCACATTCTTGTCTCCTTATCAAGGAGATCATTGACTTCACATCTAAGCATTTTGGCTCGAAAATTAATCCCTCAAGTAAGTGCTTCCAACTCTACCTTAGCAAGTAATTTTTGCTTGTGCTATAATTCTCTACATGTGCTTCCAAAATTCTTATGTCTCCACTGTTTTAAAGCCTTCTCACAATCCTCAATTTTGGAGACAATACCCAAAGTAGTGTTGTTGTTTCTATGCTTTACCCATTCGGACTTAACAGTGTCTGAACATCCCTTCTCGACAAGCCACATCTCTTTGAAGCGAAATGGCTTTTTTGGATTTGCAGGTTCCAAATTCTTGGATAAGATCCATAGAGGGGAGTGGTCTGAAGTACTGTAGTTCAGTTGGTGTATTGTGGAGCCCCCAAACCAGATTAGCCATTCATTGTTTGCCAAGCTTCTATCCAATCTCTTCCAAATGGTCTGCCCATCTCTAAAAAATGTTTTCCAGGTGAATGGAGTACCTTTGGACCCCATGTCCAAAAAACTCACTTGTCGATAGCCTCTCTAAAGAGCTGCATTTGTGCATAACTTCGATTGCTCCCCCCTTTTCTTTTTTGACCCCCTTACTTTCTCGTTGAAGTCACCTGAGCACAACCACGGAAGGTCGTTGTAAACACAAAATTTCTCAATTGCAGAAATTCAAACAATTGAAAAGAAATATGGTTTGCAAATATAAATTTGTATTGATGAATAATGAGTACAATCTCTATTTCAATTATTTTACAAAAGAATACCCTTTGATTCTATCTTCATTGAACTTGACTCAAACAAGAAATCTTCTTGACTTTAGCAGGAAGTTGGATTGAACGGTCTCCACAACAAATCTCTAGCTTTGAGCTTATTAGAGATTTATTGTTCTTCAAGTCTTTCAATGTGAAGGTTTTTAGGTTGAAGTTCTTGCTTTAGGGCTTGATCCGTTGAGCTTCAAGGATTTGAGGTTTGTTGAAGTTTATGGAGGCTTTTTCAGCTTAATTCCAATAGAACTTTAAAGAACTTATTTGAATGTTCTTCATATGTTCTTAAGGCAGAATTTCTCCATAGCTTTGACGTCTTAGAAAAATTGTGTGTAGAAAATGAGAGAAGATGTCCTCTATTTATAGTGGTTTCAGAGGATAAGTTCCACTTGGGATTGACCTCCTTGTAGATAATTATCTCTTTTTTTTTTTTTTTTTAGTAGAGATAATGATTAACTATTATCATTCCAATTTAATTGAGATATTTATCTCTATTTAATTAGAATAATTATCATCAAGATATTTATCTCTATTCAATTAGGATAAATATCATCTTAAATGACATATGTCAACACTTGATTTATCTAATTTAATGACATATTAATTTAAAATTTGTCACTAAATTTTGATGTGCCATTTTATGATTGGCTTAAAATTTTTCCTCCTACAGTTGTATTGGTAATTAAGTTGCCGGAGTAAATCCCATGATTCATACCTTTTATGAGTGTTTGGTTCACCATAGAAACCAATGAACCTCCGAGCTCCTTCACTACCCTTCCTAATGATGCAATCAATGTGATTTTTTGAAGAGGTCTCCACTATCAAATTTATCAAATCCTTCCAAAAATATAACAAGCCCCCCCCCCCCCTTTTTTCTGTGGATCTGAGGGACAATGAACAAATGATCAAACTACAAACTATGTTTAATTCATTTTAGCCTTGCTTCATCCGCCCATGTTTTGGCGATGAACATGACAGAGGGATCTTTAGCTCGGGTTGTATCACTGTGCTCCTTCTCTGTCACTAGGTTTCCAAGCCCACGACAGTTCCATACTAGAAGACTCATGGCTCCTGGCGGGGCTGCTCCGCAACTTCCACCATTAAAATTGATGTGTTTTGATCACCTTGAGCAGCCTGTAAGCATTTACAAGGAAATTCTGAGTGATTTGTCATGCTCAAACTTGGCTCTCTCTTCCTCTTCTCCTTGACTTAGATCTCTACCACACTAGGGTTTGGTTATCTCATGATATGCTTCCAAGCCTGATGTTGGTTGGATGCACCACATTCTCAGTCATTGATTGAATCAATGGTTCAAGATAGGTAGGGTTTAGCACGTGATTGACTTGCTTAGGGTTGGCTAGGGTTTATTTTCATGAATCTAAAACACATTTAATGACAATTGGCCCAATTGAATTTGCATTCAAGCCGGATTCTCCAAAATTTTCCCTTAGAATAACTGAGTCCAATGTTACCTTATCAGTAACAATCTGAGATGAGCTGGGGTTATGAATTTCCCAATCTATCTCGGCAAGTTTGGATAGGAAAAACGGGTCATTACTCCACAGGTTGGACTTCAATGCTGGCGAGAAGCTTGGGCTTGAGTTATTTAGAGCTTGAACAGCATCCTTAACTTACTACTCACCCGTTTTATTTTGAGAATTAAATTCATCAATGGCTTTTGTGTTCAAGCTTTCCCCCATCCCCTCCACTTCCATATCGGGAACTGCCTCCATTGGTGGTGAGTTGGCTGAGTCTAACTCAGCCATAGCATGAGCATCCACCAAGTGTCTATGGATTTTCTTCTCAAAATAACCTGGAACGTAAATGACATCCTTACCTGCTGATTGATATGGAGGAGCTCTCAGACTTGGGCCGAACTGCTGCTAGTCAGTGGTTAGAGTGTCATCACTCTAAAGCCATCGATCTCAATCCCTATCATCATGCTCCAGGTGTCCGCACCAGTAGAACAAGCTTGGCAGATGCTCATACTTGAAATTAATCCAGGTTTTACTACCATTTGGTAGAGTGATAACCCTTCCTCTACACAATGGTAGAGTTATGTCAACCACCACCCTAACACGGAAAAAGCTACCTCCATCCTCATTCACCACTCCATTTGATTTCTGGACTTCATCCACTGTTTCACGTAAACTCTTCGCCACCTTTCTTGTTAAGAAACTGTTTGGGATGTCATGAACTTGCACCTAAAATGGAACTTTGTCAAAAGCTATCTTATGCACGTATCTTTGCATTACAATCAAGTGCTTATCAAAACTCCAAGGTTGGCTCTTAAGGATTTTGTCTACATCCTCTAGGTTATCGAATACAAACAGGACAATATTGTTTCCCTGCTTGCAAATTCTGAACCCATTGTTTGACTGCCGCAATTGCTTGAAAGCAGGGGCATAGCCAGGAATAAATACATGGGGGGGCCGGGTTGTAACATAAATATACTAAATATAATTCTTAAGTCTATTGGATACAAAATTATCAACTTTCATATATCATCATATACTTGAACATGTTGGGAATTCAACCGAAATTCCAAACCTGTGAGAAACAAAAAAATAGAGAAAACAAAACGCCAAAAGAAAAACAATCACATGCACAAGACAGTATTTACGTGGTTCAGTAATTTGCCTACGTCCACGGAGTTGCAGGGATTTCACTATTATAAAAAAAAATTACAATGTGCGGCTATAGTGTTTTTCTTTCTCAAAAACAACAACAAGACAAAACCCTAATCAGAAAAAAAAGGCTTTTATATCCTGCGCACAGGATTCACAATGGGCTACAAAACGGGCCAAAAAATTTTTGTCTGCCCAAGCCTCCGCTCCATGGACTAAGCCTCAGTAAATCTCCCATTAAAAACCACGCAACATTATTCAAGTCAGGTCGGGTCATCAACCGGATCAAATCATGCCTGACGACGATTTTTCATGGAATAAAATTCATCCATTATCATCTCTGTAGTGAAATTCCCTGCAAATTTCACGTATTTTTAGAAATTTGGGGTTTTTGATTTTTTTGGGCATTTTGATCACAACTGAATCATGGGTTTTCCTTCAGGCATCATTTAAACATGATTCCCACACTTTGATTTCAAAATTTTCTTGGTTTATAAAAATTTTCGAAATTAGCGTTCTTAAGTTCTTGAGAGATTTGGGGATTTTGTTAAATTGGGTAAAATTGAACAAAATTGGCTTGTGTTTTTGATAGATTGAGTGATTATAACATGAATTATGATTGTTATGTTGTTCAATTGATCAATATAAGTTTTTTTTTTTTGAAGATTAGGTTTTTCAAAATTGGGGATTTTCTGAAATTCTTAATTTTCTTGGTCAATGTTCAAAATTGTGATGAAATTTGACTGTTTTAAAGCATTAGAGCATGCATCATATGAATCTTAATGTCATGCATCATATAGTTTTTCAAAAATTCTATGTTATCTTGTCTCTATCCCAACTTAATACAGTCTTCCCTTGGTTTTTGTTATGTTGTTTTGTTTTTTTCTTTAGTCATGGCTCCTAAGGTTGGTAGGAAATTTAAGACTAGAGCTAATAGGAAACCTAGTTCATCCTCTTTTGGTTTAGCTTTTGTTGATAGAGTTCGGTTTCTCACTGATAAGTGTGAAGAGACTTATGAGACATTGACTAAATATAGGTCTATTTGTGATGAAAGAGAAATTTTCGTAAGTGAGTTAGATCCTTCTATTGGTAGAAACTTTGTGTCTAAGAACTAGGTGTCCTTGTGTGAGGTGTCTGATCCTACTCCTGCAGCTTTGATTAGAGAGTTTTACTCTAACCTCTCTGTTTATTCTGAGGTCACAAGTGGTCATTACTTGACTTCCTAGATCCATGGTCAAGAGTTTACAATAAATAAGCAAACAGTTTCTGAAGCTTTAGGAGTGCCTTTAGTTTGTAACCCCATATATCCATACACTGAGTTTTCTTCTGTTGATGACATTATGTCACTTCTCTGTGGTAGGCCTGTTTCTTGGGGTACTGAACCAAGAATCAATTCTTGTGAATTCACTGAGCTTAACTCTTTATATTTGAGGATTTCCTGTCATAACATCTATCCTATTTCACATGTTCATACTGTTCCCATAGATAGATGTGCTTTTCTTTATGCTCTTGTTATTGATGGTTCTATGTGTTTTCCCTCTCTTTTTATCCAAACCATTGTTGATATCTATAAGAGTAAGAGTAAAGGTCAAAAATTGTTCTTTCCCATGTACATTTATAGGATTTTGAGGTTTTTAGGGTTGTCTGAGTTCCACCCTTAGAGTTAGTTCACATCATCGCCCCCATAGGAGCCACATTTCTTAGATAACGACAAGCACAAATGAAGAGTACTGAACCAAGCACTGGGACGTCAAAGAGATCACGGGGAGAAGCTCCTACTACAGCTCTTGCCTTTGGTGCTATACCTACTGTTGAGGAGACTTTTGTGGATCCGACTGCAGCCGTGGATCCTTCTGGTGGTGTTGATGATGTAGACCCTATTGTTGCCCCTCCTCTCTCACTCTGTGCCATGATGGAGTCTTTCATGACTACTCAGGTAGCTCATGGACAACTTTTGGATGAGTTGTTGACGGAGGTTGCATCCTTGAGAGTAGATTTTATGAAGTATAGGAGTGTTTTTCCACCTCCTCCACCCTTTGATGACTGATTTTTCCTTTGGCAATTCATAACAAAAAGGGGGAATAAGTTTTAGGACTTTTTGTACTTAGGGGGAGTAGAGTTATTGTGTTTGGGGGGAGTTTGATGTGTTGTTATTTTTTCATATTTCTTTTATTTTCATATGTTATTGTTTATATCTATTTAGTGTTACTGTTCTTGTTCATAAACATTGATGTGCTTATTGATTATGATAATTATTGATGATGAGGTTATTCATTATGATATTACTGTCTCTTTATATGTTTTGTGGATTAAAGATCAGATTTTTACTTAGATTATGGTACTGTATTTTTCACACATGTGTTTATAGTTTGTTTTCAGTATTTCAGGAATTTACAGGTTAATTCTTTCAACAACAGTTATCTATACTAGCAACTAATAGTTAGTAGTTGTGTAAGAATTGTATTAGGGCAATATCTTGTATTTGGGCTAGTATTTAATTTAAGCACTACATTTGGTATGTGTGTTTTGTCATAGATTGTCAAAGAGGGAGATTGTTATATTCTAAAGATTTAGGTTTAAATGTTTAGAATCATATTTTTATTGTGTTGGCAAACTGGGAACAAAACATGTCTAGTCTAGTTGTTAGGTAATGCTTAAAAGTGTTGGTTTCAAGTTTCAAGTCCAGCTGACTGTAGAAAAAGGAAGAGAGTTTCTACCTTACTCAACCGATCAAAAATTGCAGGAACAGAATTCTGCAGAATTTTTAAATTAGGCCCAAGCCCGCAAAAACGTTTAGAGTTTCACTCTAACTTCTCCACATATAAAAGGGAAATCCTAGCTACGTTTTTAGACTTTTGGAAGACTTATGTGTTACTCTTTGTGAGATCTGAGAGATTTTGTACCTTTTAACTACACAAGAATCTACTGAAGCAAGATCTACAATCAAACATTAGTAGAACATAATTGCTGCATCAAGATCATTACTGATGGTGATCTGAAACCTTTAAGTGGGATCTCAAAGTCACAAGCAAGAGTGCTTATGTTGGTGTAAATCCAAGAAGAGAAGGAGTCTATGAATTCGGAGCTTGCACATGATCATATCAGTAAGTTACTACATGAGGTAGCAATAGATTTAGGGTTAAATCTGATTGTAAAAACTTTGTTGGGAAATTTAAACCCCAGTTGATATAATTAATAAATTTTAAATCCAAGTTGTTAATTAGATTTATTATGAATAAACCTTGTTAAAACAAACAAACATCAATATCATGTCAATATCATGCACATCAGAAAAGTAAATAAGACAAGATATGATGACCTAGGAAAATTAATGAAACAAACTATTTCACAGTAAAAAACCTGGGGGAAAACCTTCCCGAAAAGCAATTCACTATAGTAAAGAGAAGTTTCAGATCTAGTACAAAACCTTTGTCCCTAGACCCTACAATCCTCATAGATGAACTTATAGTAAAAACCTTCTACAGCTTCAGAACCTCTGAACTCTTCAATATATGAACGCCGCCCTTTTGCACGGATTCCAATATGTGACTAACCAATGATGCAGGGCTTCTTGTACATGACTAACTCACCAACTTGAAGAAGATGTTGGCTGCAAAGTTTTTCACTTCATCAACAATGAAGGTCAAGAAGCACTTGGTTACAAAACCCTAAGGCGCAAAGACGCAATAACTTCTTTCAGAAAAAATAAGAAATTTGGTCACTTTTTGAATGTGTTCTCCTTGTATTCTCATATATGACGGCCTTTAAAATAAGCCTTATATATGTATAGGGTTATAAGAAAAGAAACCCTACACATACATGTCAACATAGGCCGTAAATCAGATCTAAAAATCTGAATTTCGTAATTCTTGATAGATACTGTATCTGTTAATAGCTGTCGAGACCTTGATAGATAGCTATCTGTCAAGAGTTGTTGAGCTTTAATGAATCAGCACTTCTTCACTTGTTTCTTGGACAGACTTATATGGTTTTAACACTTGAACTTGAAAACTTATTCCTTGAAGTATTAAACACATCCTAGATCTACCCAATTATAAGTAAAGTGTGTTTTGTCAAAAGATTAGCCAATTTTATATTGATATATGTTCTTAACATGATTCACATATGTCCTAACAAATTTCAATTATCTTATTGTGGATTTATTTTACATTGAGGATAGTTAGGTCAAATCCTCCCCAGATTTTTACCTTGAAACATTTTGTTTTATCAATTTTCTTGGGTCATCATATCGTGGTGTTATTTACTTTTTCGCTTTTATGCATGATATGATATATAATTGTATAACCTATATCTGAATAATAAACCTAATAATCAACTTAGTTAATTAGTTAGGTTAAACAATCTGGTTTTAGAAGTCTAAATGAACAAACATTTCTAAACGGTGTTAAATTTAGAACCTAGCTATAGTAAGTTGTAAAAGTAAGAACTCAATGAAGCAAGGTTTTAATTTTTTTTTTTTTTTTTTAAATTATACAGGAGCCGGATGTAGGTAGTATTTTGCTTTCAGCTAGTTCAAGCCTGAGCAGCGCCACTGATTCACATTTGAAAGAATTGGAACCAAAGACTGGCAAATTTGCACCTGTGCTGCCAACAAGTGTTTCTTTGGGAATTTGGTTGCGTATCCCATGTTATTCTACAAAACCATGAAAAGGACCTTATTAATGGTACGTAATACGTGATATATAAAAAATATTCTAACATATGTGCTCTAGTGGTACTGAAATTCTTCACCTTCTTTTAAAAGATTGCACCTTTTTAAATATTGCTAAACAATTTTGAAATAGATTACGAATTATGGCTTCTTTTGTATCCAATTTTTTTGCATCACCTATTCAAACGTACGTGGATCTGTGTTAACTGTGCCTTCACCGAGAGACTTCCCCTGGCCTCATACCTCAAGTCCCTGTAAAAGTTGTACTTCCAAGTTCCAATGGGAATTTGATCACTGGTAATTCCAAATATGTGGGTGTGAGGGGTAGAACCTGATCACGAGTAGTTCCAGACTTTCAGTACTACATAAAACAAAAAAAACACTACAAGTTTCAAATGGATCCGCCACTCACAATCTTCCGTGCGAACAACTATGACAAAAGTTAAAGTTATGTGTTGCTAAGATTTTTGTTTGATCATTCTGGTGTGATCCCAAAAGTTCCGCTCAAGGACTTACAGACTACAGGTGGCACACATAGCAATTGGAATGATTGATTGCTCAAGGCGGACACACAGACAACAGATTGAATTGTTTCTTGTTGCTGAGTTCTCAGCCATTTTGAGTCTGAGTATTGAATAGACACTTCATTTTCACGTGAATTTACTACTTTTTCGCTAAAATTCATGACCAATTAAAAGTTACGATACAAAAGTTGGGTACTTTTTTCTCAAATAAAATATAAGAAATTAACAAAAGAGTGAATGAAGTAATACAGAATAAATTCTAAAAACACAATTTTTACGACTTTATCACAATTTATTAGAAACATATATTGTGAGTGAAAAAAAAAGTGTTAAATTTTGAACTTAAATGTGTAAAATTAACACCTTATGTTATTTTACTCACACTAATGTGAGTGCTTTGATAAGGAAAAAAAGGTAGAGAAAATATAATAAGACAAAACTTAAATACAATACATGGAGTGATATTCCTCACCCCTTAAATTTCAGCCATCAGTCTCTTTTAAACATCTCACCTGATAGGCCACAATTTGAATGACTCCTTGTGATTAAACCAATTAATTAATTAGCCAAGTTATTAATTCATTAATTTAACATGCAATTGCGTGGAAGTACAAACAAATCACCAAAAACTAAATATGCAGCGGAAATTAAATAACACGGTGATTTGTTTACGAATGGGGAAAACCCTAACGGCAAAAACCCCACCGGGTGATTTTCAGGTCACCACTCCCGAAACTCCACTATTATCAAATCAAGCGGTTACAAGTAAAGGACTCTCAAGTACCTTACCAACCTACAGTTGAACCCTTACCCCAATACCCAATTGGACTTGATCTGTAGTGAAAATTTTCACCTTTGATGCACGGCTCCCAAGTACGTGACTAACTAATGCGCGAATCCCAGTACGCGACTTCAAACACCAACTTAAGAAGGAGAGGTTGGCCGCAAAGTTCTTCAGTTCATCATACACAATGAAGATCAGGAAGATTCTTGGTTACAAAACTCTACGGTGCAAATACACATCAACTTCTTCAGAGAAGATGAACTAGGTTAAGAACTTCATCTTTTGATCACAATTTGCTTGAACAGAGATTGCTCAATGCTTTTGTAACTTGTGTACAATTTGACGACTCTTAAAACAATCCTTTTATATGTTTAGGGTTAGAAGAAAAGAAGGCCCAAAAGCATATTCACGGATCCCAAGGAAATCAAATCAGAAAAACTGATTTTGTAATTCTCGACAAATAGCAGGTGTCGAGGTAGCTATCGAGAAGGTGTCGAGAATTAATGAACTTGCACTTCAGCTTGCTTTTTCTTGGACAGACTTGATTACTTCAACACTTGATTTTGAAACCTTGTTTCTTGAAGTATTAAAAATACCTAGAACTACCCAATTACAAGTAGAGTGCGTTTTGTCAAAATGATTAGCTAATTTACATAAATAAGTAATATATGTTCTTGACAAGTGAACACACATATGTCCTAACAATCTCCCCCTTTGGCAATCCGTGACAAAACCACAACAAACAAATGAATATATGAGAGAAGTCATAAATCACTCAACTCATATTCACTTGTTGAATACAATAAAATCTATCCTAACACAAACTCTTGAAAAACTTTGGAAGAAGAGAGTTTATGCCAAGTAGACTTTGACAACCTGTACTTCTGAAACACTTTAAACAAAACTCATCAAGGCATCTTGTGTGAAACAGAAATAAATAGATTGCATACAAATATAAAGAACATGTGTATAAAGATAGAGAAGAAACAACATATGAAGGGAGAGGTGAAAGAAACATACATCCACATATATAGGAAAATAAGTACAATGTATGTAAAACTGGTCAAAAGACCTCATATACAAGATCAATGTATCTATAAAGAGTAGAAAAGAAAAAATACATCAAAACCTCACTACATCCCTTAAAAATATCAACACTCCCCCTATCAAAATATCCTATACTAACTCTCCCCCTAAGATGACTACTCTCATAATCCCAAAACTACTCCCCCTTTTTGTCACGAGTGACAAAGTGTGAAGTGTCATGTAGACATCTCATCAGTGGAGCTAGCATCCCCATCATCATCATCATCATCATCATCCTCATCCTCAGAATCTGAAGCTGCTGGAGCAGGTGGTGAAGGAGTAGCCTCTAGAGCAAAACCACCTATGGTCACCTGCCGTCATGCAATACAACCAACACGAACATTCACCTGATACAACTCAGCAGAGAGTGTATCAAGGCGAGTGTCCATGCGCTGCAGCTGCGTCATAATATCTCCAAGAGATACATCGTTCGTAGAGGAAGAAGGAGCAGATGTAGAAGGAGCGGATCTGGATGGAGCTGAACGGGAGGGAGGAGTGGCATCCATCTGTTGCGACCTAAACTGAGCCTCACTACATTTTACGGTAGCGGCATCTATGGCACAGACGTGAGTGAAGTGGTCGGACACAGGAAAAGGGATAGAAAAATGGCGTAAAATCCTCGTGATAGCGGAAGGAAAGATGAGCTTATCACGGGACGCCGAATCTAGATGGACATCTATGATAGAAAGGATGAAATGAGAAGGAAAATCTATAGTAAGATGCTCTAGAAGTGATAGCAAAAATCGAGCACGAGGCTCTGTGATAGAGTTGTAGTGAGAGAGTGGATGGAGTACAAAAGTCATCACCATATTAAGAAATCTAGGACCTTTAGCAAAAGGCCTACATGATGTGTACTGATGCTTACCCCAATCAGTAGGGCGCTCACAAAAGGCAGAGATGAACTCATCTTTGGACACAGTCCTCAGACGCTCACAAGAAGGGTAATCAGGAAAATCTATCCTAGGTACCCTAAGTACATCCGCAACTAGCTGCGGTGTAACAGGAATGCGCGTACCTCAAATGCGAGTGAAAAAGAGAGGTATTTAACGATCTATCCCGTGCATGTTGGAGTAAAACTCCTGCATCAACACGAGAGGGCAAGTGACCGGGACGTCACACAGTGACTCCCATCCCTTACTGTGAATGACAGAGGGAAGGTCAGTGTCGGCGAAGTCCGCTAGAATGACTTGGCGTTCCGAATGAACAACTCGTCGAGAAAAGTTCTCCGAAAATGCCTTGTGGGCATCTCCATCACGGAACCGAAGGTTAAGAGGAGCAGAGTTAGAAGAAGAGGAAGCTCCAGAACGCAGAGGGTTCGGAGCAGGAGTGGATTTACGTTTGGGTGCCATAGACACTACTAACGTAAAGGAATGAGAAAGAGATAGAGAGGGGGACAATCAGAAAAGTCCCAAAACAATTCATATATATTAGATATATTGAACAACAAGTACGTATGCATGGGAATGTATGAACATGTGACATGCAAAAGAAAAAAAACATCATGGGCTCAGCCCAATCCAATCCTAGCAGCATACAAACATAGAGCACACATCTAAATGCATGTAAATATCATTATAATGCACATGAAATGTAATGTATGACATTTTGAAAACATTTAAGTGCAAACCCAACCCAAAATTTGAAGAAAAACTCATCAATTTTGAAAAACCCCAAAAATTTCAAAAAATCCCAAAACCTAGGTTTCAAAACATGAAATGCATGAAAAAGGAAGGAAAAATGAACATACCAGGTGATGGAAATCAAGGGAAGGCCAAAAATGATGAAGATTTGAAGATTTGAGTGAGAGAAACTCGTTTGGGAGGTGAAAAGTCTTCGGATAGATTGAGAGAGATCGACAGAATGAGAGGAAAAATTGCAATCTGACCTTTTATAGACACCTCAGTAATTCTCGACAGCTGAGGTGTCGAGAGGTATCGAGTAAGCTATCGAGGAAGGTGTCGAGAAATTTGCCTTCGACAGCTGAAGGTATCGAGAGGTGTCGAGGTGCAAGACCAACTTCAGATATAAGAAGCTCGATCGATTGACAAGGTATCGAGAAGGTATCGAGAAGACAGAAGATTTCTCGATCGATCCACAAGGTGTCAAAACAGGTGTCGAGATTGCGATTAGAAAAGGCATGGGAAGCTCGACAGATAACCAGGTGTCGAGGAGGTGTCGAGCCATCTTTAAAAAGCAGTTTTTCGAAAAGTGAAAAACAAAGACATGAATGCAATCCATCCTACACCTCAACCAAAGATCTAATCAACATTTTAAACTCTCAAAATCATCTCTCAATCAAGAAATTTTAGCACATGGATCCTTAAAAACACACACACACAGTAAACAAGTCTAACCAATTTTATATTTCAAAAATAAGTCAAGACAATTTAGTGAGCATACATTAGCACATGAAAACACTTGTGATGGCCAAATCACATTGTACCTGCACATGTATCAAGAGTAGCAAAGAATATTGCGTGTTGTGTGTGAAAAACATCGCAAGATTGCATATATGTATACATGTTATGATGATTTGAGATATGAGAAAATAACTTTAACTCACACACAATCATAACTGTTTGATGGGGACTATCACCTTTGAGGTACATCCTATAACTCCCACATCTCCTAGAAAACACGGTTTCAATTATATTTAAAGCATTTTAATCTTTTTGCTTTTTATTTTCTTTGCATATTTTCTTTTAAGCATATCATGCATGGGCATAAAAAGAGAGAAAATAAATACCCAACATGTTAAGCATAGACATTGCACTTTTGCTATGCCGAAGCATACGGATGTCTTTGACACTGCACTTTTACTATGCCGAAGGATACAGGTGTCTATGACACTGCACTTTTGCTATGTCAAAGCATACAGGTGTCATACTATGATTGGCGAGCAACGGTGGTGAGATAGTTATTTATGCCTTTCTCTTAGGATTTTCTAGTCCTACCCGTCAAAAAGAGTGATATGAGTGTTAAGTTTAAGAGATAACTTAATCTTACTCATCACAAACAAGAGCCACAAAGCTCACTTGCTTAGTTGTGCATAGAGATGCTCATCTAAGCTACAAGAGATACAAAGTTTAGAAAACTTTGTTTCATTGGCCATCCAAGGTACACAAATACCAAAGTACACATAACACACACTGTTTTTTTATTTTTCAATTTTTTATTTATTTTTTTTATTTTTATATCAAAAACAAAATAAACAAAATTGAAAATAAACAAACAAAAACATGTTATCAAAGCAAAGTAAAAACTAGACTGACTCAGCAGAAAAGAAAAACACACAAGCAATGCAACAAACAAGAAAAACAATAGGGGAAAAGAAAGTGATGAAATCACTTAGAGTCCTTTTTCTTCCACACCTTGGAAGAACCTTTCCTTTGATTGAACTCTTGAACAGGCGGTGAGGGGGAAGAATTGAGACCGTTCAAGTTTGAAAGGAAAATGAGAGCTTTTAGAAGGTCTCCAAGAGGATCAAGAGAGGATTGAAGCTGATTTTGGCTTCCAGATGATATCCTGCCATTGCTCTGTTAAGTGGCTAACCACTTATAGCAATTTGGTTGAGTATGACCGGCAGTTCCACAATGATGACAGAGATGCTGCTTCTTCTGTTTAGGCTTTTGAGAGTTAGCCTTCTTAGCCCTAGGGTTTTTAGCAGTATTCTTATCTTGCTTAGGGGGTGCTCCTAAGATAGATTTACCCTTGTCTAAGTTCTCACTAGCTAATTCAGTTTTAACATCAATGTTCTCAATTTCAGTGTTATTAGCAGGAGGAACAAAAACAGTATTGCTAGTAGAAGCAGTATTAGAGAAAGAAATACCATACCCCAAACCAGTTCGATCTGAAGCAGATTTCTGAATGCTAAGCATCTCATCAAGCTTTGCACTTGAAGTTCTCTCCAGTTGAGTTCTGACTTGAAACAGCTCCGCTTCAAGCTTCTTGGTCTTCTCGGCCAAAAAGTTGTTCTCAAATCTCAGTGCTCCAATAGTTTGATTTGCCTCATCAAACTTCGTGGACATCTCTTCACGGTCAAGTTCCACATCACTGAGCTTCTTGGTGGGCAGCCTATATAATTTCTCATGCTTTTCAGAGAGCTTGTAAAACTTCTCATAGGCTGAATGGATACCATCTTGATCATCAATCTTCTCAAATTTAGACTCCACCAGTTCTTCTTCTTCAACAATCCCTTCAATAGGATTGACTGTGGCAGTGAAAGCATTTAAGATTCCGTCATCCTCATTGTCGAAATCATCTTCAGGCTCAGTGTCACTTAAGGTTATAGCAAGTGCCTTACTTTTCCCAATGCTCTTGAGATATGTAGGACACTCATGTTTCATGTATCCGAACCCATGACACCCAAAGCACTTTGGTCCTGTGGGAACAGTATACTAACCGCCCTTCTTAGCATCTTTCTTCCCTTTGTCTTGGCTTTTAAACTGAGAAGAACTGAACTGCCTGCGGTCCTTGTCGAAGCTCCTTCCATTGGCATTCTTCATAAACTTCTTGAACTGCCGGGTAATGTAGGACTTCATCTTGGAATCTTCATCATCAGAAGACTCATCTATGTCACTGCTTGTTGCCTTCAAGGCCATACTTTTGCCTTTACTTGACTTGCCAATCCTAGATAACCCTATCTCATAGGTTTACAAGTTTCCAACCAGCTCAGTCAAAGGAATCTTGTCTATATCCTTTGATTCCTCAATTGCTGTAATCTTGGCATGAAATCTCTCAAGTAGAGATCTGAGCATCTTCCTTACAATCTTGGATTCAGGGATGGTTTCCCCAAGATTGAAGGCTGAGTTCACTATGTCCTTGAGCTTGGCATAGAACTCATCAAACGACTCATCCTCCTCCATCTTAATTTCTTCAAAGCTTGTAGTGAGCCTCTGAAATTTTGAATCTTTGACAGCCTTTGTTCCTTCATAGGTTGTCTGGAGGATGGTCCAAGCCTCCTTAGCAGTTTCAGTTGAGGATATCTTCTTGAACTCCTCATTGGTGACTACGCTAAATAGGGCATTTAGCGCTCTGCTGTTGAAGTTAGCCACCTTGATCTTAGCATCATCCCAATCGGTTTGTTCTTCTTTTGGCTTAGTCCAGCCAATCTCTACAGCTTGCCACGCCTTCTCATCTAAAGACTATAAGAAAGCTCTCATGCATACTTTCTAGTATGCATAGTTAGTGCCATCAAATAAAGGAGGTATGATTAAAGATTGTCCTCTATCCATGACAAACAGGGGTCAATGGATCAACACAGTAAAAATTAAACCTAATCAGAGTGTGCCTGCTCTGATATCACTTGATAGGCCACAATCTGAATGACCCCTTGCGATTAAACCAATTAATTAATTAGCCAAGTTATTAATTAATCAATTTAACATGCAATTGCGTGGAAGTACAAACAAATCACCAAAAACTAAATATGCAGCGGAAATTAAATAACACGGTGATTTGTTTACGAATGGGAAAAACCCTAATGGCAAAAACCCCACCAGGTGATTTTCAGGTCACCACTCCCGAAACTCCACTATTATCAAATCAAGAGGTTACAAGTAAAGGAATCTCAAGTACCTTGCCAACCTACAGTTGAACCCTTACCCCAATACCCAATTGGACTTGATCTGTAGTGACAATTTCTACCTTTGATGCACGGCTCCCAAGTACGTGACTAACCAATGCACGGATCCCAGTACGCGACTTCAAACACCAACTTAAGAAGGAGAGGTTGGCTGCAAAATTTTTCAGTTCATCATACATAATGAAGATCAGGAAGATGCTTGGTTACAAAACTCTATGGTGCAAATACACAGCAACTTCTTGAGAGAAGATGAACTAGGTTAAGAATTTTGTCTTTTGATCACAATTTGCTTGAACAGAGATTGCTCAATACTTTTGCAACTTGTGTACAATTTGACGACTCTTAAAACAATCCTTTTATATGTTTAGGGTTAGAAGAAAAGAAGGCCCAAAAGCATATTCACGGATCTCAAGGAAATCAAATCAGAAAAACTGATTTTGTAATTCTCGACAGATAGCAGGTGTCGAGGTAGCTATCGAGAAGGTGTCGAGAATTAATGAACTTGCACTTCAGCTTACTTTTTCTTGGACAGACTTGATGACTTCAACACTTGATCTTGAAACCTTGTTTCTTGAAGTATTAAAAACACCTAGAACTACCCAATTACAAGTAGAGTGCGTTTTGTCAAAAGGATTAGTCAATTTACATAAATAAGTAACATATGTTCTTAACAAGTGAACACACATATGTCCTAACATCACCAAGCGATGATAAATACATTATTTATTTCTGTTCTCACTTTTATAATAATAGCAAAAAAGTACAGAAATTAAAACACTGAAGGAAAATAATAGTGTAAAGGATATATTATGATAGTGGAAACAAATTCAAAGATTGAGATCTGGAATGGATAGACACGGAAGATACACAAATTCAATGTAAAGGCAGACTGCCGAATTTCCAGAAGCACAAATTCAATGAAAAGACGGTGAAAGACGAAGCTAAAAATACAGCAACGGACGCAGAGAACATTAATCACGAATATATAAATATATGGGACTTCCATGTTTCATACTTTCATCTCTTCTTTCACTTATTATTATTATTATTTTTTTATAAAATATTTTATGGGTGTGGCGTGATTTGTGACAGTAGATCACTTAACCTTTTCTTTTGAGGAGGGCTTGTTATTAATTTACGAGAGATAATGGTGTCGGTGAAATTGTCCTGGAATGTGATTCTCTTGTAGTTTCTCAGGCAATCATAGGTAAGTCTCCTCCTCTATCATCAATAGCCTCAATTGTTTATGGAATCATTTCTCTATCGCATGCATGAGTTCAATTGTTTTGCGGTCGTAGTGTTTCACGTATATGTAAAAATGGAAACTGACCTGCTCATTTGTTAGCAAAATGTGGTCAAAGTGTTGAGCATTATGTAACTTAAATTAAGGAGAGTCCTTAATTTTTTAGAACGCGCTCTCTCAAATTATATAATTTCCTTTCAAACTATCAACAAAAAAAGAAAAGAAAAAAGAAACCCTTTCTTTTGATACTTTCTTTGTACTTGTTTTGTAAAAGCTACTTTGATGTAAATTGCTCAATATCCCTAGCACATGAGGCTGAGGGGAATTAGATGAGGAAATAACACATGTACAATATTTTTATTTTTTTGTCCACATAATCCATAAATATGTCAATACATAAATGCTATTGTACTTAAAAAAAAATGTATGTCATCATCTTCTTCTAGCATTTTTTTTTTTACCAAATTTATATTTCAACACATGGTCCAAGTTATTTATTTTACAACTCTCATATCCAAGGTGAAAGTTTACAAAATTTTGACTTTGGAAGGAGAGTTTTCAATATAAGAAAGGAAGGTCATAATGCCCATCAAAATGAACCAAGAACCACCAAGAAATTCCTTAAAATTGGGTTTGGATACTTGGATTTGGATTTGGATTTTAAATTGGTGGATTTGAAATGCCTTAATTCCAAATCTATAAATATTGAAGTATGTTTTATGAATTTCTAAAATTCTATGAGTTTAGAAGTTATTTCAAACTAGCCGCAGACTCACGCTATGCGTGTGAATATATCATTCTCTACAAATATATCAATCTATTTATTTTTTTGGAAAAACTTGGGTGTGTTTAATTGATATTATTCTCTTATTATTATTATTGAGAAGAGCTATTATTCTTTTTTCAATTGATCTATATTCTTCAAACTTTTGTTATAGTGTGTTATGTTTTCCTTTTTTATTTTTACAACTAAATATTTTTAAGGAGATTGTCAAGTTAATCAAATCTCATCACAAATTTAAAATTGATATTACTCAAATAATTGATAGGCACATTCAAATATTAAAATTGTTCTCTTTGATTGTTAAATGTTATCCTATTGCATTATAAAGAATTAAAAATAGTATATAAGATTTTTTTTTTGTTCTCTTTTATTGTCAAATGTTATCCTATTCTATTACATAACATGATTTCGATAATTTGGTGTTTATTATTATATCTTTTTTTTCTTCTTCTCATCTTATCTTATTCACCATCTAAATTCAGCCACATCCTCCATATTATTAAATTATTTATATTTTCTCTCATTTTTTATTTTTAAGAATTAGACATGTAATATTTTACTTAAATTCAACTAAATAAAATTTTCAAATTCTCATTTCTAATATATCTAAGAATTAACTCAAACCAAAACTATATGTGATGAGAAACTCACAAAACATACCACCAAAATGCATCGACCCAAAGTATTGAAAGTAGAGTTGCAAGGAAGAATATATATATATATATATATAAAGGGAGTGAGAGAGAGAGAGAATAATCACATATTCTAGGAGAGAATGTGAGAGAAATAGCAAAATTATATAAAATAAGGTGAGTAGAAGAATATTCAAAAGAAAATATATAATTGTAAATAAAAAATTATCCAAGCTATGCTACATAGAAGAATAACATTATATAAAATCACTGGGGAACATTTAACAATAAAAAAAAAAAAATTAAAATGTAACCAAATGCATCAACCCAAAGTAGAGTTCAACAAAAAAAATTCTTCAACCTACATTAGATGTGCAACAAAGAATTAAAAATTCACCAAAAGAAAAAAAAAAGAGACAGAGAGTATTCACCTGTTTGTGTGGGCAAAATATAGATAGAATGAAAGAGAGAAAAGCAACTATTTATAGTAAAAAAAAAAAAGGGAGAAAAAGAGTCAAAATAAAAGGAATATGAAGGAATGGAAGAATTGTAAGGTTAAGGTATAGAATAGTGGGGAGATAAAAAGCTAAAAGTGGGGGAAATGTTGGAGGAAGAGCAATTGTAAGGTGATAAATTAATAAAGAGAAAAATAACTAAAAATGAGAGAGAGAAAATTTTAGAAATAAGTGGATGATGTGGTCGCTGATGTGGCTCAACAGGAGAGAGAGAAAATGTTAGAAATAATAAATGCTACACTTCAGTTTTTAGATATATATAGATTCAAGAATTTTAAGGTTTAAAATCCTTGGTATATTTGTTAAATCCAAAATCTTAACCATTTTAAAACTATTTAAACAAGGTATTTAGATTTTAATCGTCCAACAAAATTCATTTAGGTTATGTTTGGATTGGGCTGAAAAACCTAGCGCGTCTACGTCTAGCTTTTTTTTTTTTTTTTTTTTGGCATGCGTTTGTGAGACTTACGGCTACTGTCCATGCACTATTCATGAACAGTAGCCACAAAGTTTGACTTTTTTCACCCTTTTCAGCAAATCAGTGGGTCCCGTGCACTATTCACGAGACCCACAAACCTTACTTTTCAGCAATTTTTTCATTAAAAATAGGTCCCACGGTAATATTCACACATTTAAAAATTATTTTACTACAGCATTTTTCAATTTTCAGTTTTCAGTTTTCACCTGTTATCTAAACACACCATTAAATATCACATTCGATGAAGAATAAAACTATGAAAAACATGATGCATGTGAAAGATTACGTCTCATTGGGGACAGGCTGGAATTAATGGTCTCAAAAATCATTTAGTACGCTGTGTAGGCAAATAAAATATTGAGAAGACATTTCATCAAATAAAAAAAAAGCATTGAGAAGAAAACACAACGACAGAAAGAGTTGTGGCATGAGAGTAAAAAATTAACGTGTGTCTTTAACATGTTTTTTTTTTTTTTGGTCTGGAAAAGGTATTTATATATTAAAGATTAGAAGCAACAAGTCTATTACAAAAGGTATTAGCTTTGTCATGAGCTAACAACGACTCCACCACAAGCGGTGGTTCAACAAAAACAACAAAAGAGAAATTACGCCTAGCCCCTATTCTAGCTAGAGCATCCGCGCACTGATTTGCTTCACGGTAGGTGTGTTCAATCCGTTTGTTGGGGATCGCTCGCAGGAGGGTCCTGCAGTCAGTTAAAAGAGGCTCCATTAGCATATTGATAGAATTGTTATTCATAAGTTGGACAACACTTTTAGCATCCAACTCAACAATGAGGTTATTAAGATTCAGGTCCTTGGCCAGGTTAAGACCATCTCTTAAAGCCCACATCTCTGCCAGGAAACTATTCGTGCAGCCAATACTTCTAGCGAAGCCCGCAACCCAGTCTCCATTATGGTCTCTAATCAACCCGCCACCACCAGCCTTTCCAGGGCATCCTAAGGCAGAGCCATCAGTGTTGAGTTTAGTCCAACCCACAGGAGGTTTCTTCCAAGCAACAGGTACTAAAGTCTTCGAAGTGCTAAGCTTACTTCTCAATCCAACCGCAAAAAATTCTGCAGCACTAAGTCTGCACTTCTCTACAGCCTTGCAATCAGTTATACCTGTCCGAAACACACAATTGTTACGCTGCAACCACAGGTGCCAAATTCCCATAGGAAACACAATGCCCCACGGAATTCCCCAACAGCTATAGACTGAATTTATATTACAATTCCCTTCAAGCCATTCATTAATGGGTTTATTAAATAATTCCCTGAGTATGTGTGGATAATTCAGCTGCTGCCAAAAGGTTTGAGCCATTTCACAAGCACGCAGAAGGTGATCAATTGTTTCATTCTCTTTGAGGCATAAAGGGCATAGTGGATTGAGGTTTAAACCTCTTGAACCAAGCACTTCACCAACGGGTAGACTGTTGTGCATGCATAACCAAAGAAAGAATTGTACCCGAGGAGGTGTAGAAGTCTTCCAAATCCATGCCAAAGAAACAGTATCCAGGTTCAAGGGATTTAAGTCTCTTGCCACTAAATAGGCTGACGAAAGAGAGAAAGAGCCATCATTGGAGTAAGCCCAAATAAGTGTATCTTCTTTATTAGTATCACATGAGAAGGGAATTGCTTTCATGCTCTCCAGGATATGGTCAGGCAAAACAAAGGAGCTATTCTGGAAATTCCAACCCGTGCCTATATCAAAGCATTGGTGCAGCATCACTTTATCTTCATCTCTATTAAGTGGTCCTTCAATGAGACTTCTAAGGGTTCCATTGGGGAGCCAAAAGTCCAACCAAAGGTTAACTTGGAAACCATTTTTCACAGACCATTTTAAACCTTTTACATAAATAGGACCACCTTTCTTACAAGCAGCCCAGATTCTTGAACATGGGAGATTCCTACCCTCCTCAGAAAGCCTCTTAGGAGTGAGGTATTTCTTAGCCAACATCTTAGCCCAAGGAGCTTCGCATTCATTAGCCAACCTCCAGCATAATTTGGCCAAAATGGCTTGATTCCTATACTGCATATGGTACAGGTTCAGCCCTCCTCTATCCTTTGGAAGTGTTATGGTGCTCCAATTCACCATATGCATTCTTCTATTTTCGGCAGAGGAACCCCACAGAAAGTCTCTTATTAATTTATCAATTGCTTCACACACTTTGACTGGTAAGGCATGACATTGCATGTAATACTCAGCTATAGGAGCAGCTGCTGTTTTGGCCAACACCAACTTCCCAGCTTTGGACAGGAACTTAGTTTTCCAACCACTGAGCTTTTCCTGAACTTTGTCTATTACAAAATTAAAAGCATCTCCATTTCTACCTTTGTAAATAAGAGGGAAGCCAAGATATCGACCCAAATTCTGAGTTGCATTAATCCCCAATTTTCTGCATATGGATCTTTTGCGTCTTCTTGTTACATTAGAAGAAAAAAGGACCCTGGATTTGGCCAAATTAACCTTTTGACCAGCAATGGAGCAAAAATTATCAAGCACTTCCACAATGGCTTCACAGTTCTTGGTATTAGCTTTAGCAAACAACATGAGATCATCTGCAAAGAACACATGGGAGAAACTCGGACCATTCTTGGAAGCCTTGATAGGGTCCCATCTCTTGTTATCACACATAGAGTTAATCTGGGCACCTAGGAATTCAATGCAAAGGAGGAAAATGTAAGGGGAGATGGGGTCTCCCTGTCTAATTCCTCTTGTAGGTTGGAATGATTCCAATTTGTTGCCATTGAAAAGCACAGCAGTTGAAGTGCTGGAGATGCAGCTCATAATGAGCTTAATGATATTGGTAGGGAAGCCAAAATGAATCAACACCATCCGAATAAAGCTCCATTCCAACCGGTCATAAGCCTTCTCCAGATCAATTTTTACCACCATGTACCCATCACTTCCTGTTCTCTTTTTCAGAGAGTAAATAAGCTCTTGAGCAATAATCACATTGTCAGTGCCCCTTCTACCAGCAAGGAAAGCTGCTTGCATAGGAGAAATCAGGGAGGGCAACAGCGGTCTAATTCTTTGAACCAAAATTTTGGTCACAATTTTATATACTGTGTTGCATAGACTAATGGGTCTAAATTGACTGACAGTTTCAGGACCACTCTGTTTTGGAATAAGAGCAATCAGAGTTTGGTTTAGGTAATCAGGAACCTGTTGGCAGGAGAAAATATCCTTAACCTCCTTTCTGACAGAATCACCAACAAGCAGCCAGAACCTCTGAAAGAAACCAGCATGCAAGCCATCACCCCCAGGAGCTTTGAAAGGCTTCATGGACTTCAGGGCATCCCATATTTCCATATCAGAAGGGCAGTGAGCAATGGAGTTAGCTTCTTCCCTAGAAAGGGTAGCACACCAGCCATTATCCCAATTAGGATTGAGGGGGGTGCAAAGCTGATCGGTTTGATATAACTTCTTGAAATAAGTGATAAATATGTCTTTAACCTCATCAATGTTGTGCACCCATTCACCATTATCATTCATAATACCCGAGATTCTATTTCTGCTTCTTCTCACTAGAGTGGACATATGAAAGAAAGCTGTGTTGCGTTCACCATGAATAATCCAATCAGTTCTGGCCTTCATAGCCCATAATTCTTCTTCAAGTTGTAGAATGAGGTTGTACTCATCATTGAGATTAGTTTGAAGGTTGATTAGGAAAGGATTAGGTTGGCTAGAAAGGGATTTTTGAACTCCCAGAAGTCTGGCCATAATAATCTTCTTCCTAGTAAACACATTGCCAAAAACGTCCTTATTCCATCTAAGGGCTTTAATGGTAAAGATAGAGATGGCATCAGGTAGACTTGAGTCTTGACCACTCCAAGCTTCACTGACCAACCGAGGAAAATCATTGTGGCTGAGCCAAAAAGGTTGGAAGCGAAAAGGTCTATTTTTTCTCTCTCCCAAGGACGGGTTAAGATTCAGGAGAAGAGGGCAATGGTCAGAGTTAACTCTAGCAAGATGAGTCACACAAGCTTCTGCAAAAAGAGCTTTCCAATCAGTATTAGCCCAACATCTGTCCAGTCTGCATTGAATCAAACCACCTGTCTCCCTCTTGTTAGACCAAGTAAATTTTGGCCCTGAAAAGCCAAGGTCCATCATCTGACAAGAATTCATACAATCTTGAATGGCCCTAACCCTTCTTTGGCTAATGGTATTTCCTCCTAATTTCTCATCCTCAGAGAGCACCTCATTGAAGTCACCCATAAGAGCCCAAGGAAGATTATGAAGGGAAGCAAGCATAGTAAGATTATCCCAAAGTAAACATCTCTCAGCAAACCTAGGACTAGCATAAATTGCACTAATAATCCAACTAAAGTTTTGAGATCTTACCCGAATAAGTGCGTGAATTTCCTGCTCAGTAGAAGCAAGAACATCCACCTGGACCAGGTCTGTGCGCCAGAGCAACCAAATTCCTCCTGCATATCCAATCGTGTCTGCCACCGCAGCTCTATCAAAAGGTAAGGATTCAATAATCTCATCAGCTCGTGCACCACTCATCCTTGTTTCAGTAATCACCATGATTAAAGGCATATGCCAATTAACAAGGTCCATGACCGTTTGTCTGAACTGGGGCTTCATTGCTCCTCTACAATTCCAGATTAGAATATTCATGATCTTAAAGGGAGTAGTAGTAGACTCAAAATGAGTCAGAGAGGATTTATCCTCTGTGTCCCTCAATGTCCATGCATCCATCACCTCCTTCTTCGACACCATTCTGCCTCGAAATAGCGTCATTGAGTGCTTGATGATCCCTAGCATTTCCTGAGAAGCCTTGATCAAAATGGTCCCTGAAATCAACGGTTCCGCAAACTGGATCATCTTTACCCGATGTAAGTGCCCCATCATCATACATTCCACAGGCTTGTCCTGTAAAAGTTTCCTCACAACTATCACCGGCTGTGTCCACTCTGCTTCCGCCTCTGTCAGATATTTTTCTGAAGGCAGCCTCCCTAATGTTGGTTCTGATCGTTCTAAGTTGTTCATCAGAGGCAATGGGACCGCAGGTCGATCCGTGAGGAATCTCCACCATGGATTTGGAGTCAGTGACCATGCCTCGTCCTTCAGTGGGAGATAACCCAGATTCTTGCTCGTTTCCGTCAGTGGAAACATGTTTTTCCAAGCCTGCATCAAGTCCATCTCGAACCATCCCCATATCTCCGTGGGGTCCCTCCTTATCCAGTTTATTGTGTCGTCCCCAACTGGTATGACTTTGCCCTTGTAAAATATTGCCCATTTGTTCCTGGCTTCCATCACAATTGGTCACAGCAGTTGAAACTTTACTAGTTTGCGAAGTAGAGAACAGTTTATGGGTTTGATGCGCACTTAAAACACTTGAGGATGGGCTTGCTTTGGAACCGGGCTCAATAAGATGGGCCATGCCTATTCCGAATGTAAACACTTCATTGTGTTCTGAAGGGCCCACACCATCTCGTTGGCTTCCAACCATCTTATGGCTTCCAACTATTTTTTGAAAATTCAGGTTACCTTTGGCGCTAGAACTCAGGCTTTTGTGACTTTTACTTGTCCCATTCTTTCTCTGATTAGACCTACCAGTCTTATCAGCCATCCTAGAAGGTTCCGTGTTCTGAGCTACTGGAGCTTTTCTTTTACCTTCCCGTTGGCTTGTGTCAGTCACCCTATCCGTAGACCTGCTACTTAGTGGTTGATGGGATGCATCGGAATGGCTGGGAACCTCCACCATTGTCCTACCTTTTTGCTTGTAAGGCAATTTTTTCCGGTTAACCACCATCCAGTCTCCATACTCATCGGTCTGAACCTCCCGTTGTTCCTGACTGTCCTGTGTGGCAGTGTTTGCATCAGCCCCTGCAACTTGCACTCCTGCTTTCTCCTTGACGTTATCTCTGATGATGAAAGGACAAGCTTCCTTCTTGTGTCCTACCCTTCCACATGAAAAGCATAAAGAATTAATACCCTCATACTGGATAGATAAGACATTTTTTCCTATATGCACCCTCTTGATCAAGGGCTTGTCCAAATTGACTTGAACACATAGCCTTGCAAATCTACCTCTGGCACCCAAGGCCGTGTTTGAATCAATACGAAGTACAGGCCCTACCACCTTTCCTATCTTGAGAAGCATAGCATGGTCATAGTATTCTATTGGTAATTCAGGTAGTCTAATCCAAACTGCCACCGAGGAGAGCGTAGCTGTTGAGGCCTTGAAATCTGGTTCCCAATGCCTTATTGCCAAGAAGTGTTGGCCAATGAACCAGGGGCCATCTTTGAGAACTCTGTCAACATCTTCTGAAAGGCTGAACTTAACTAGATAGAAATCAAATCCCAGATCAATACACTCCATACTTCCATTTGGTTTCCACATTGCACTGATTCTGGAAGAGAGATAATGAAAGCCAATCTTCCTTCCAAACGTCTTAACAATGATTGTCTGATGCCAGGGTGCTCTAATTCTAGCTTTCTCTTCCTTAGACACTGTGATTCTTGCATCTTCTCCTTGAATCTCATCCACTTCTGTGTCAGATTCACTATCTTCTTGCATTAAGTTAGAAAACCCAAATGCTTGCTCAAAAGCCCCTGGTATTACCCCAATCAGTTTATCTCTGTAGCTGCCACCCTTAGCCGAAGTGCTTGAAGAGGTGTTATGGTCATGATCCACCCCTGGACTATGATTTTCTTTGAATTTCTTTGTGCTTCGAGAGAGCGTATCTTCTTCTTCGTCCGACCGTTTTAAGTTCTCTCTCACCATTCTTCCTCCTGTTATTTATTTCAACCACTTTGTCTTTAACATGTTTACTATGTGAAGTAAGGACATATGGAAGTTAAATAGTAGGGTAGGTGTGTTGTTAGGACAAAACTAAAGCTTGAGGGTCTTAGATGCATGAGAAACACTTGGAAGGTATCTTCAGATAGGGATGGAGCCACGTTTTTAATTTAGATTTTTTCTCAATAGCACATATAATTATTAAAACAAAACTAAATTTTTTAATTTAGATCTCTTCAAATTACATTTCATTTCCTCTTCAAAGTTAAGTTAGTCCAAAGAGAGACCTTAAAAATTGAAATAATCAAATGGCTTACACCTATGGCCCCTTCCGAAAGCATGATAATAATACCTAATTAAACTACTGTATTGAAGGTGTTGACTACCTCAAAAAATGTTGCCAACTCTTCCTCAAACCACCAGGACCTCAAGATCTTTGATGCAATGGTTTAAGGGCTTTTCACCATGTCCCTTCCCTCCCCCCCCCCCCCCCCCCCCCCCCCCCCCCCCCTCTCTCTCTCTCTGTGGAAGTAATTTATATATTTAAAAAAAGTAATTTTTTTTGGTTTATTTATTTTATTTTATTTCAAAAATCTTAAAATTTTCAGGATTGAAAAATCGGTTAACTATGTTTGTCTGTTTGGGTGTTGATATAACAAAGAGAATGAAGAATTAATGGATTTTGTTTAGAAAATCATCATTTTTTTATTTATTTATTTTTTTTTTTTGTTGAGTATAACATAAAGTTGATTATTTCAGATAAGGTAAAATTAAATGTACTTTTTGTGTCAAATAATTGGGTAATTGCATTTTTTCTTCAAAGTTAGATTTTCCTCTTATCGTCATAGTCATCAATTTATCATTTTTTTTTATAGTTCTCAAAGAGATTTTTTTATATTTATATTTATATTATTTGTGTTTGGAATTAGGTGCCAAATTGGATGTTATGAATAACATAATTTTACTTTTATAGAGAATTTAGGATAGACTGGCTTGAGAGTTAAGGGAAATTGCTGCAAAAAATTTAGTACTCACTGAGTGATTATTAACTTGAAATGCATTAAAAATAATTATTGTACGGCGCTTGAAGGTTCAAACAATAATTTTAGCGGACTCAAATGCAATTCCAAGAAGTATAGGAATATATGGGATTCCAATGGATCTTGATGTAGGGTGTGGGCATTGTTGTTGATAGCGGTAGTGACAACAATGGTTGATGAGGATTGTAGATTGCGACTCTGATTCCATGTTAAAAAGTAAAATGATTTTGAAAGAGAGAATGAAATAGAGCGAATAAGAATTGTGAGTTAGAGAGAGTTAGGAAAATTAAATGATTTTCCTAATGACATGCCCAGAATGAAAAATCTCAAATAGTCACGTTTCATTCAGAAAATAGAGGCACAAAGACTCTTGTCACTTATCAGCACTCTCTAGTCTCAAGGTTCCATCACTAGGTCTTAAGTCTTGGCCTATGGACATGGTGTAGAATATTTCTACCTACCGGGAAGCCATTGGAGATCGTGGTGGCTGTAGAGGTCTTGGGAAGAGTTGTGGTAGATCCATTTTCGTTGGACTAAAGTTTTTTGATAGGGTTTAATACTAAATCCAAGAGGTATGAACCAAATTCTTAATTTTTTGTTTGAGAATATATTCATATGCTTTTTCCTTTATTGAATTTGAAAACCTAACGATGTTTGTAAGGAATGGAGGGGTTTCCCTCAGCCATGTGCGTGGGGTATCAAATTCCCATATGCATGCACCCATGTCTAGCCATGCTACAGGTAGCTACAATTATTGTACTTGTGATACGTTATACAGAATACAGTAAAGTGATTCAAATTTCAACCTTAACAAGAGTATACTCCTAGCTTCTTCTTAGTTGCTGTCTTTGGGTCCCTTGTAAAACAATGGAAGGCAATTTTTTGCTTTCTGACGATTCAAGCCCTCTGAGCAACGACACTGATTCGCATTCGGAACTAAGGCAAACGAATATTCCTTTTCGGCCCATGAAACCAACCACTGTTCATTTAGGAATTGGGTCGCGTATGTCATAGTACTCTAAAAAACCAAGAAATGTACCTTATTTATGGTGCGTAAAATGTGATATATATATATATATATATATATATATAATGTTGTAACTTGTAAGGGCATTTGCATAAGGCTAATCAAACTAGTATGATGCTAAAAATTTAACTAAACTCAAGTAAAAACACCACGCATTTTTAGTCTGACTCTTCTATCTTGCTTGCGTCTTTTTATGGTTACTTGGAAACAACACATTGGACAAGACAAGACTGGTTCAGGATTGCTAGAAAGAAAGTTTCAGCGCATCCAAAACACAAAATAAAATCAAAATCGAGTTTTGCTGAGAAACAAAGTTGCGGCCATGGGCGTACATGGGATGCTCTTAGTCGTCCAGATATCACTGATAGGGCTGATAATGTCACCAACAATGGTGGCAGCAGCATCTCTAGCCAAGCTTGGCTGCCCCAACAAATGTGGAGATGTAGAAATTCCACATCCATTTGGCTTGAATAAAGGTTCTCCCCTCAATGAGGACTTCCTCATCACTTCTGACAAGAAAGTAGCAAAAACAGGTAATTTGACTGTTAAAAACATATCTATTAAGGCTCACGACTTGCATGTCTTGCAGTTTGTAGCCCGAGACTGCTACGATCAGAACGGTGATTTTGTAAAAGGCAATGAAACTTGGCTCAATGCAGCCATAAACATCATTTCCAAGGCCAAAAATAAGTTGACTGTTGTTGGCTGTGACACTTATGCATACCTTCATGGGGTACAAAACGGAGAACAGTACTCCATCGGGTGCATGTCTATATGCAAAAGCCTTCGCAATGTGGTCAATGGGTCATGCTCTGACGTTGGGTGTTGTGAGGTAGCAATTCCCGATGGATTAAAAGATATTTCGATGGAAGTACGTAGCTTTCAAAATCACACAAATGTATCCAACTTCAATCCCTGCGGTTATGCTTTTGTTGTGGAACAAGGCTAGTTCAATTTCTCATCTCATTACCTCCGTAACTTATCAAATGAAAAGCTCCCTTGGTGCTTAAATGGGCAATTTGGAATGAGACGTGTAGAAGCAGCTAAAAAAAACAAGAAAATCATATGTATGGATAATAGTAAATGCTTTGACCTCCCTACCAAGTCAGGATACCGATGCCAGTGCAATTCAGGTTACCGAGGTAACCCATACCTTCCTCATGGTTGCCAAGGTTTGTATTACTACTCCATATGTTTGGTTTTGGATGTATGTTTTTGCTTATGATTATAGTACTATATATTATGGGCGTTCATAAGAATATTCCCCGCTTGATTCACAGACATTAATGAGTGTGAGGATCCAACTATCAATAATTGCACAAGAGCAGGACACTGTGTCAACACACAAGCGAATTATACATGTCGTTGTCCAAAGCGGTTCCATGGGGACGGAAGAAAAGATGATGAAGGTTGTGTTGCAGATCCCTTTCTAGTGCTTAAGATTTCCTTTGGTAAGAATATTTATGGAAATTTGCTTCCAACGCATGGGTTGCTTGAAGAACTTTTCTTTCTTTTGCCTTTTTTTCTTTGAAAGCTTATTACAATTTATGTAGATTTTTTTTAAGAGATGTAGAATTTTGGCTAAATTGCAAACTACACTTTTAATTAAAGTCTAGGAATGTTTGGATTTTACATCTTAAAATTTCAAAATTTAAATTTTACCGCTGAAGTTCTATTATGTTTGCATCAGTAGCCCCATTATCCATATTTTTCATTAAGTGTCATATAAGCTTGTCACGCATATTTATTTCTTCCAATAAAATGATGCCACGTTATTTTTATCATGCTATGTTATTTTTAAAATTTTAATCTTTTTTTAGGCTACAAGAATGATGTATCATTTTGTTAGATAAACTAAACAAGTGTGGCAAGTTTTGTGGCACTTAAAGAAAAATATGGATAGAGGGGTTGCTAATGTAAACAAAATAGAACTTTAGGGGTTAAAATCCAAATTCTGAAATTTCAGGATATAAAATTCAAATACCCACAAATTTTAGGGGTGTAGTTTGCCATATAGCATATAATTTTTATTTAAAAAACCCTCTTCATCTTTAAAAATAAAAAATAAATGTGTAAAAATTCATTTAGATTATAATGTCTCATCTTTATCTTTTAGTTTTGGCCTATCCAAAATTCCTATTATGTCCTTGAACCGAAGTATGATTTCTCCTGGGATTTTGGTTTAGGGTCGAGGCAAGTTTGCTTGCTCTATTGTAATTTTTATATCTAGACTAAAAAGGAAATTAATTTGTCCCTAAACTAGGTTCAAATTGGACTTTTGTCTGAATTTATAAAGTTACATCTTCATTCTTCAAAATTTTAAAGGATATAAATTGTCTTTAATTCCATTTGGCATTAAATTTAAAATAGACCTAGGAACACATTCAATTGCACTAGTGATCAATGTGAGTGCTAGACAATTTCAACCCACAACTTTTTTTACATTGACGACCCCAATTTACGTTTAATGGTACATCCCCAATTACCAGTAGAGTTCATGCTTCAATAAATCTAAGGACATAGCCAAACTACATTTGCACAATTGTCGACATAAATTTTAGAACTTAGAACATTTCAAACGCATGGAAACCATTAAATGTACTATTTGAATCGTTCATTTGAAATGTGTTGTGCAACAGTGAAAGTCTAATATTAATTCTCATGATCCAGGGCTAGTGGAAGCACATTCACATGAATAAGAAAACAAAACATCCACAACTGATAATAATATTTAATGTGGTTTGACCAACTCAATGCCAATATCTCAGGGTAACAACAATCAAAATATCCCCTATTAACGATATGAATTACAACGACATTAATCAACACTCACATAACTCACACAAACAATACTTACAAAACTCACAAACCCAAAGTCCTAACATATCTAGTAGCTCTCTCACACTCACAAAACAAACAAACTCTCAACACACAACCACATGTATTCTTTCAACCCCAAATAATCTATCAAATACTCTTTCAAACAAAACCCACTAATATTCTTCTAAGAGTTTTTCTCCTCTCTCCACATGGGAGGAACCTTCGGCAAATGCCACTAAACCTTTTGCAACTATGTCTATTTACAAAGCTTCAAACATTTCCTTCTAGTTCAAGGAAACCCAATCCAAAACTAATTAGAAATTTGAAGCAATATTCAACAAAATAAATAAGTAACAAATACCAACAACCACAAAATTGAATTAGTGTCCTCTAAATCCTTAAGTATTGTATATATCTATTATAAAAATGAGTTTATTGGATTGCGTCATATTATTAATAGTGCTAGACAATATTTAATTGAACATTGATGACATGATAAATCTCTTCTTCTTTTTTTCTTTTCTTTTTTTGGAGAATGGATGACATGATAAATCTAATTTACTCATTTCATAATAAATATTTAAATTTTAAAACTCCAATAGTAAGTTATCCTAATAACTCTAAAAAAATGGTAATCCAAAAATTGTAATGTTTATCTCTCTCTCTCTCTCCTTTTCTTTTTTTGGAGAATGGATGACATGATAAATCTAATTTACTCATTTCATAATAAATATTTAAATTTTAAAACTCCAATAGTAAGTTATCCTAATAACTCTAAAAAAATGGTAATCCAAAAATTGTAATCTCTCTCTCTCTCTCTCTCTCTCTCTCTCTCTCTCTCTCTCTCTCTCTATATATATATATATATATATATATGTTTGTGTTCATGTCTCTGTCTATCTTCCCACGATAACCAACCTCAACCTACTAGCATGCTTTTAGTATCCTAGTAGAATATAAATTTTTTAGATATAATTATTGTTAGGTTCTAAGTACTTAAGAATTAATGTATTAGAACTCTAATTTGTATTATTGGCAAACCATGATCAAAACAAGTTTTTAGTCTTGTTTTAGACTTGCTCAAAGTATGTGTTTTATGTAAATTTCGAATCGAACTGCTGCAGAATTCATTGTGTAATTCGTTCTGGCTCGATCTTAGACTCGACCGATCAAAAGTCGGGCATAATGTTTTTTCTGTAGAATTTCCAACTCAGCCCTAAACCATAAAACGTGTAGGGTTTTATGTTTTGCCCTAGGTATAAAAGGGAAACCTTAGCCATGTTTTTGACGTTGCTCTTTTTGCTGTGTGTGTGAATCTCTTGTGAGATCTGAGAGGTGGTTGCC